>CM061242.1:116304756-117554756 GCA_030848705.1 Heracleum sosnowskyi | reverse complement strand
TTCAGGTTAATACTCATTTTACGCTCACAAATACTTACACGTTCATTTAAACCTAATTGGAACCTCTAATTTATTCTCACACCGGAGGTGAATCGGGGGCCCAATCCCTCGCATTCTTCTCTTTTGACAGGTCGCCCCGAAGAGCTTCCTGGAGTACAACCCGACAGAAAACTGGTTCCAACAACGTCAGTTTGTTTAATTTCTATTGGTAAATTTAGGGGTGTATTTATTCTAGAATTTGATGGATTAATCCATAGATTTTGGAAGATTGTTGTTGATTTTAATGAATTAATAATAATTTATATTTGAAGAAATTTCGTGAAATTTTGTAGAATCTTATTGATTTAAAAGAGTTTTTTTTGAAATTCTTCAAAATCTCGTGATTTTAACAAAATTTCAGAAGATATAAAATACATTAACAAATTTAACAAAATTCACCATTTTATTATATCTAACAAAATTCATGGACTACTTAATATCATTAGATTTTAATGAATTTCTAAAAATTTAAATTGAATATACCAAGATTTTGATAGACTTTTTAAAATTCAAATTGAAGACACCAAGATTGTAGTGGACTTTTAAAAATATCAATCGAATACACCTGGATTTTAGTGAATTTTTTTAAAATTTGAATTGAATACAAGTGAATTTTCAAAATTCAAAAAATTCTTCAAAATCTGGATTAATACATCCCAGCCCTTGGTGACGGAATGAAAAATCGAAAGATAAAATGATTTCAACTAGTATCTGATAATTTCTAAATCAAACATTCTACAGATGAACAACAATGGAGAAAAGAAGATAAAACTGATATTCACATAATGTTGCAGAGAGTTTGTTACAGAGAGAAAATGAAAGAAAGGAATAAAATGACAAGTTGTTCTAACTAACTCCTAGCTTCTAGTTTATATACATTCTAATGACAGCTCATACTTTACTGTCTTGACTTAGATATATTACTAATAACAGTATGTAAAGAATGTAAGGCTGTGTTAGTTGCAGTATTGGTTGGTCTCAATAAGTCAGTCTCAATACCCCCCCTCAAGTTAGGGAGTGGTGAAAACATGACTAACTTGGAAAGCAATAGCTGAAATTGAGCAGAAGGGAGGATTTTAGTGAAAGCATCTGCCAACTGATTAGAAGTAGGTAAATACATAAGTTGAAGAAGACCTTCTAGCACTTTATCTCGTGTAAAATGACAATCAATGTCGATATGTTTGGTACGTTCGTGGAAGACAGGATTCTTAGCAATGTGGAGAGCGGATTGATTGTCACAATGAAGTGTGACCGGCTTAAGTGAAGTAACACCAAGTTCCTCCAGGAGTCGAACTGTCCAAGTAACTTCTGCAGCAGCAGAAGCCATTGCCCTGTATTCGGATTCAGAAGAAGAACGTGAAACCGTAGGTTGTTTTTTAGATTTCCAGGCAACTGGAGATTGGCCAAATAAAAGTATATATCCTGTGACAGAACGACGGGTGGTTGGACAAGCAGCCCAGTCGGAGTCTGAATAGGCTTGTAGTGTTAATGAATCAGATGCTTGAAGTAAAATGCCATCATTAGGAGAAGAAGCAATGTACTTTAAAGTATGCAGTAAGGCAGCCAGATGTGTAGTACGAGGAAGTTGCATAAACTGACTCGGCACTTGAACTGTGTAACTCAAGTCTGGTCTGGTATTTGTCAAATAATTAATCTTGCCAACTAAAGTACGATAGATTTCCGGGTTGGACAATAAGGCACCTTCAGTTGCAGTCAACTTAAGATGTAAAGGTAATGGTGTAGTTGCCTTAGAAGGGAGATCAAACGGACAAGCAGCAAGAAGGTCCTTGGTAAACTTAGTTTGGCTAAGAATAATACCATTTGAATAATACCCAAATCTTTTATCCCAAAAACAGTGTGAAGATGCTGTTTAATAGAAAGAATAGAGTCGATATCATCACCTGTAACAATTATGTCATCGACATAGACAACCATTATAGTGATTTTGAAATTAGAACGTTTGATAAAGAGACTGTAATCGTTTTTGGATTGAACATATCCTTGAGAAATCAGTTCCAGAACAAGTTTAGCAAACCACTCACGTGAAGCTTTTTTATGGCCGTAGATAGATTTGCCTAACCTGCAGACTATATTTGGACCAACAGAAAGACCAGGTGGAGGTTTCATATAAACCTCTTGTTTAAGATCACCGTGAAGAAACGCATTATTCACGTCCAACTGAAATAATTGCCAACGACGACTTGCAGCCAAAGCAACAAGGCAACGAACTGTGTTCATCTTAATGACAGGAGAGAAAGTCTCCTCATAATCAATCCCTAGTTTTTGATTATAACCTTTCGCAACAAGACGAGCTTTGCAGCGTTCTAAAGAGCCATCAGAGTGAAGTTTAACTTTAAAAACCCAGCGACAACCAATCGTGTGTTTACCAGGTGGTAACGAAACAAGATCCCAAGTGTGATTCAAAGCAAGGGCCTGGAGTTCTTTGTCCATGGCTTCTTTCCAGAGAGGATGAGCTGCAGCTTCTTTGTAAGAAGTAGGTTCAGTAAGAGTAGAAAGAGCCACAATGTGATTTTTGTGAACATTGTGAAAATTGTCAGCAGAGACAAAATTACATTGATGAGTAGGTGTAGACAAAGTAGCAATGTTACAAACATAATCTGTAAGATATGAAGGAACTTGACGAGATCGAGTTGAAACACGTGAAGGAATACTGTTTGAAATAGTGGTATTCGTACCAGTGTTGGTGGTGGATGAACTAGGATCAGATTCTGTAGAAGTGCTAGAAGAAGATGATGAGTCAGTCGTATGTGAGTGTGATTGTGATTGTGGAGGAATGTCTGAATAATCAGTAGGAAAGGAAGTAGTACGAGGTAAAAATATGGAAAAAGAAGGTTCAGTAGAACTATGTTGGATAATATGGTAGGGAAAATGAAGTTCATGAAAAACAACATCACGAGAAATAGACACCTGATGAGTTGTTAAATTTAGAATCTTGTAACCTTTTTGATGAGGTGGATAACCCAGAAAAACACCAGGTTCAGCACGAGGATAAAATTTTGAACGATTAACTGGCTGAGTAGAAATGTAACAGAGGCATCCAAATGGTTTAAGTAAATCAAGATCAGGCATGGAATTATATAAACGAAAGTATGGTGAAACATTACCAATACTAGACAAAGGCATTCGGTTAATGAGATATGTTGCACAAAGAACACATTCCCCCCAATACGAATCTGGAATCTTAGATTGAAAGAATAGAGAACGAGCTGTTTCGAGGAGATGGCGATGTTTACGTTCAACAACACCGTTCTGTTGAGGCGTATGAACACAGCTAGTTTGATTAATAATACCATGACGCAGATAAAAGGCTTTAAGAGCACCCTGAGTGAGTTCCAAAGCATTATCCGAACGAATGCATAAAACTTTATGTTTAAATTGATTCTCAGCATACAAAACAAACTTCTCAAGTATGTCAGCAACCTCAGATTTCTGTCGAAGTAAATGTACCCAAGTGAATCGAGTATAATCGTCAACAATCGTTAAAAACGAAGTACAATTGGTATAAGTTTTTGTCCGATATGGACCCCAAATATCCACATGAAGCATTTCTAGAGGAGTAGTAGTCTTGATAGAACTATGAGAAAATGATTGTCGACATTGTCTAGCAGCAGGACAAATTTGACAAATCGTAGAATCAATACAATCTGAAATATTAAGTTGTGGCTTAACAAGTTTTAACTGAGGAAAAGGTAAGTGACCGAAGCGTAGCTGCCATAGTTGAACTTCTTTCTGAGACTGAGAAAATAATCCAACACTAGAAACAGTTGCAAAAGTAGTAGCTTGAAGAGGAATAGTAGGCTGAACAGAATAGAGTCCATCACTCATATTACCAAGAAGCATCAGCTGCTCTTTCTGAAAATGGTCCTGTAGAAAGCACTTGGAATTAGAGAAAATCAAGTTACAGTTAAGATCCTTGCAAAGCTTGGTGACATGCAGAACATTCCTAAGAGTAATATGATCATTGAGCAAAACAGTCCCTTTATGTAAAACAGGAATTTTACTACCATCAGGAATGGTAATACAATTATCTGAATTAACAGGTTCATAATCCATGAATTGGTCAAGGCTGGGACAAATGTGGTTTGTAGCACCACTGTCCAATAATCATTTGGACTTGGAAGAGCTTAACAGACATATATTACCTGCCAGAAGGGCATGACTAGAAGATTCAGACTGTTGATTAGAAGAAACATGACTGTTGTTGAGAAGATTAACCAATTGAGCATATTGTTCCTCTGTAATGTTGTTAAAAGAACCAGTAGTTATTGCTGAAGACATATCATCTTGCGGCTGTGACTGTGAATGAGAGTTATCATCAAGATTCTGAGAAGTGACAGCTGCAGCTACTCTTTTATCTTTAAAGCCTTTGAAGCCAGGTGGAAAACCATTAAGTTGAAAACATCTGTCTATACTATGTCCCTGTACTTTACAATGTGTGCAAAAGTAGTTAGCACCAGGTTTAGATGGTCGTTTTGGTGCAGAAAATTGATTGATCTGAGGCTGTGGACTATGCATTCCAGGAAATTGATTCATCTGAGCCCGAGGAACATTCATCCCACCAAATTTCTGAGAATTATTGTAAAAATATGGTCTCTGATTCTGAGTAACATAAGCTCCTCTATCAGCTGCTACAAATGCCAAATTCTCAGTGCTTAACGAAATCTGAGAAATATCCTTGTGACTTTCTTCCTGTGCTATCAGCCTATAAGCTTGAGAAACTGTAGGGAGAGGAACCATCAACATAATATGACCTCTAACAGCACTGAACTTGTCATTCAGTTTCAACAAAAACTGTAATAAACGTTGCTCTTGCTGTTTCTGCAAGAATTTCTGTCCCAAATCACATGTGCAGGTAGTACATGTGCAGCTTGGCAAGGGATTAACATCATCAATACTGTCCCAAACTGTCTTGATTTTAGTATAAAATTCTGAAACTGACCGAGTGCCCTGAGTAATTTCAATCAATTGTTGCTCCAAAGAATACAGTTCAGTGATTGAAGAACAACCAAAACGTTCCTCTAAATCTTTCCAGATGGCTCTTGCAGTTTTTAGAAATAAAACACTTCGAGCAATAGTTTCATCAAGATTGAATAGAATCCAAGATATGACAAGAGAATTACAACGTTCCCAAGCACTATAATCAGATGAAGTTGTTGCAGGCATAGCTAGGGTTCCATTTACAAGCCCTAACTTGTTCTTTGCAGATAAAATCAACAACATCGATCTTTTCCAGTTATTATAATTTGTTCCATTGAACTTTACAGAAACGAGTTGTGTAGTATTTGCGTCTGAAGGATGAATATAGTAAACACTCGAAACATCGATAGTATTCGCCATTAAAACACAGAAATCACACAGAAGTCTTACTTTTCACAATCAACAATTACGTATAGACGATAGCGAACAGATTCAGCACCAAAAAGAAATCACAGATTAACAGGTAAAATTCACAGATCAATCAACGAAATGCACAGATCGAAGCAATTAATCAGAACAAGAAGAACAATCTCGAAGAATCAGAACAGAAAACACCTTAAATGTTGAAATTCCGACTGAGAACGGTGAAATTCCGAAGAATCACGGCGAGATCGCAAGAACCTGCTTTGATACCATGATAATTTCTAAATCAAACATTCTACAGATGAACAGCAATGGAGAAAAGAAGATAAAACTGATATTCACATAATGTTGCAGAGAGTTTGTTACAGAGAGAAAATGAAAGAAAGGAATAAAATGACAAGTTGTTCTAACTAACTCCTAGCTTCTAATTTATATACATTCTAATGACAGCTCATACTTTACTGTCTTGACTTAGATATATTACTAATAACAGTATGTAAAGAATGTAAGGCTGTGTTAGTTGTAGTATTGGTTGGTCTCAATAAGTCAGTCTCAATAGTATCCTTAAGTAATACATGTTTCTTTTGTAAAAATCGCACATATTAAGAGAAATATTGGTTGGATAAAGTTTTTTAACTAATACCCTTAATTAATACATTGAAAAATGAGAATAGTGTTAAGTTTAAAAAAAAGTCAAATCTTAAAAACAATTAATATAGGGATAGTTTTGGAAAACTATCCTTAAATTTGTATTGAAAACAATTAATGTAGGGATAGTTTAAAATGAGAATAGTGTTAATTAAGCATGGATAAGGAATGTCATGTAGGAATAGTTTTTGAAAACTACCCAAACAAATAATAACTTAAATTTTTTACTTTTATCTTGTCATTTTAAGCAACTTTAATCATAAATAATAATTTTAAATTTAGTCAAACATATTCTTAAATGGTAAAATTTTCATGCAACTACTTATGACTTGAATTTTCAGTTTTTAATTCAAGTGGCAAAAAGTAGAATGTAAATAGGTAGGGGTAAGACTTTGTAAGATATTACCACCCGTAAAGAGCGGGAAGACATGATCTTAAACAGCTAGTGAAAGGGCTGCTTTTGCCAGCGAAAATGCCACATAAAAACTACTAGTTAAAGTGTAAAACTATAAACTACTACTATGTTGTTTAAGCTAGCATCTACATTCACAGACCTGCACGTTATTGTTAATCATATGTAACACACTCCTAAGACGCGTGCTTCTTAAGTGTTAAAACAGATACCAACCTTGCATTTCCCTAATTTATTATCTGAAATTTGTTGTACAATTAGAAATGATCCTACTATGTGTTTACAATCTTCAACACTTGAATTTCTAAAAATTTCAAACTTTTCATTGTAAATATTTGCATATATGAAAGTTAAATTCTTTATAAATTGAATGTAAACTGATTCGACTTAAATTTCGTGAATTTTAGGACTGAATCAGTCCATATATTGTTAGAATAAAATAGAAGAACATGAAAAGTGATTTTCTCTAATATCTTAATTTTTTAGACGAGCTAGTTACTCAACAAAATATTAGAGCTCTGATCGGCAAGCTCTGATCGACAGACATCACGAGTTCGACTCTCTGTTACCCCCAATATTCTCACGATTTATTATGGACACGAACGTAAATTAATGTCTCAAAGATGGCGTCCGCAGTCCACTGTTCAACCCAAATAATGAACTTCGAGTGAAGAGGATGTTGAATATGTGATATGATATTAGTAAGTCAATTCCTAACACCTTGAGATTTTAAGAAAATTGATAACTTAACATGATATCATAGTTTAGACTGACATAAGGACTCAAGTTCAATGTATAATATGTATAATTGGTAACTTTTCTTATATTAATATGAGATCTTGCTTATTTATCATGTGAGAAATTTTTTGGGATCGAACGGTGCTTGAAATATATACGTACTTGTCAAATCTTAGACGTAGACACTAGAGAAAAGAGTTGGTAATTAACGTGGGATTAGTGTTGCAATTACAGTTACGTTCTGTTCACCCCTATGTTTCAAAATGTACAACGGTGCCCGTTGCATTTGATTTGTTTACCTGCCTAAATTGTGTAGACAAAATCACCCCTAGGTAGCATTATTGATGACTGACCCCATGTTCTTCCTTATCTGTTTTTGTACACGTAAATTATAAATACAATATAATTGTAAATAATTATAATAATATTGCATAGAGAATGACATGTCGTAGTAACGGTTTAGCGTTTACAAGTTAGAGTTGAGTAATTATTTGATTTCTGCATTTATTGACTTATTGATTGATTGGGTTTTGTTGGGGCCGTTCAATAATATATGAAAAAAAAAATAAAAAAATCTTGGTGTAATTATTTTTTCATTTTTGCCTTTTCTTCAACTATCACAACTTGCAGTCAATTGAGTTTATTCTCAGAGTTACGCAACCAACTTGTGTTTCACACCATTAATCTCGCTCCTTCATGGATGCATCGATAGTTGTCGAAAAGGTGATCGTAAATATTTGTGATTAATCGGTATTTCGAAAAATGATTTCGGGATTCAAATATTTAATAATGAAATTTAAAATATTATTCCAAATTAATTAGGACTTCCATATCAGTTTATAGTTATAAGTTTTACGAATCACTAGAGTTTTAAAATATTTTGTCTTATATAATTTTAATCCGAGTTAATCCCTTACTAATTACGCTGCTGCGGAAAGATTAATAATGAATAGTTAAACTTTTTGATAATTATATCATCAAAAATGCAATAATGGATAAGAAATGTCATGTTACCGAATGCTAAACGTGGTGTCCACTTGGTACCATGTGGGGGCAACTCTTTGATTTACAAAATACTAAAACTTACAACTAAATATGGGTTAAAAATTCAAATTAAAAGAATAATTCCAAAGGTCAGGGTCATAATTCCTAATTTCCTAAGAAATAATTCGAGAATAATATAAAAGAATTAATCTAATTTCAAATTAAATTATAATAATAATTTATAAAAGAGAGGAATCTGGAATTGCATACACATAACAGCTCATGGTCACAAGAATGAGATTCTTCCAATCACTAGTAATTAGATAATGTGTGCATATATGTAAATTAATATATAAATACGAAAAACTAAAATTATATTATGATGAATTATTATTTGTTGTAATTAGGTGGTATATATACAAGTAGCTAGTAGAACTATATATTTATTACGGTAGGTCACAACCTAACAGAATTTGACAACCATTTAATTATTATATTCATAAATGGGTTTGCCTAATAATATGACCTGCATCCAACTGGTTAAATTATTTTGGATTCGAACATGTTACAGTAGTTTATTTTATATACATGGACCTTCACGAGTGTATATAATTTCTACGGAATAAATAAATTACTAAGAAATGTCAAACATATCACACCTTGTAGTAGGCCCTCGTTATTTTACCTACGTGGTTGCATGCGCACCACTCCACAAACTTTTAAACCATTATTATTTCAAAATTTCGTAATTCCGATATATCGGGGGCGTGATTCTAAAAATTTCCAATTTTACCGATTAATTTCTAATTAATTTTCTACAAGATGGTTGATTGATTTAATTTTTAAAATATCCAAATAATAAATATCGTAAATCGAGTCCTCGCTGAGAAGCTTATTATATAGTCTTCACCATTTTTGCGAAATATATAAGCTCGTTTCATGAATGCAATAAAACTATTATAGGGACTAATAACGATTTGTACTTATATAAAAGAGACAGGGGCTTCAAAATTAATTAGGGGTGATGAAAGGGTAAAAATATAAATACGGAGAATAGATAGTAACGGAAACGGGGATAGAGATAAATCTAAAACGCACAACAGCAAACTGTGACCTACAGGGGCCGGCTTTTAACTAAATTTAGCTGGACACAAAAAAACTAACTTATTTATCACCTTCATACCTATCTTTCCCCACTTTTCTTCTTCTTTCATCCTTTTCCACTTCATATTTTAACTTCGGGAACTTCAAATTCATTGTTTTCGGGAAATAAAACAAAATTTACTTGTGTTATCTTTAGTAACGGTTGCATGTGACCAAATTGTACAAAATATAATTTTAGATTATATTAATTGTACACAATATAATTTTTGATTATATTATTCAGCTTTTTTATGTATTTATTACAATACCATCCTGTAATTAAAGTAAAATTGAGTACATACATGTTTAAGTTAAAAATATGAATGTATTTTAATTTACGATCCTTTCATATCTATGTTATATAAATATACACATACGTATCTATGTTATGAATATTGATTTCACGGGATTCAACGAATAATTTTGATCGGAGTAAGGTCCAAATGAATCTTATGCTATCTCAAATAAATTGTGAGAATATTGAGAGTGACATGGAATCGAACTTGTGACTTCAGCCGAAATGTTGAGTAACTAGCTCATTTAAAACCTTAAAGTGTTAGAAAAATGCATCAAATGAATCTTATGCTATATTTTAACAAATTTCAATATATTCCAATTTTAATCATACAATACAATTATATATGCGCATCATTAAATTATTTTTATAAATCTTATTCATTGTATCAAGATTTATCACTAGACCGGGACTCATATGAAAAAATAAAACAAAATCAATTTTTTTTACTAAATCCAAAGAGTATTTACGATGATTTTTTTTAAAAAAAAATCAATTTTATTGTATCATTTATATAACGTAAATGTATGTATCACAATTTTGACTTCAAACATTTTTAATCTCGAAAGCTGTAAGTATCTATCATAATTAAATTTATGACTTTTTGATATCTCCGTCAATAATATACACATCTATCGAATTTATCATTATATATACATAATATACTTCAAATTTATAATCTTTTTGTATCTTTTTACGTTTGAATTCATAAATAAACATCATAATTTAAACGCAGTTTCAACTTGGAGTATGCATTCGTAAATAATTGTATACTATCTTCATTAGAAAATTACAAATCATTTTCTAAACCCGGGCATTAATGAAATGTAACTTTTTTTAATGAATTTCGAATTCTTATTACTCGAAAAAGGAGAAAAAAAGAATAAATTATGAAAATTTTATATTATATTTGTGGTAAAAAGGAAAGGATAACATGAAAAAATAATTAAAATTAGATCAATTTTGTTGCATCATTTAAAAAATATAAACATATACATCGTAAGTTTAACAAGATCTCTTTATGTATCTACATACGAACTACATTTTAATTTACGAGATAGCTTGTATCTCTGTTATCAACATATTACAATATATATATATATATATATATATATATATATATATATATATATATATATATATATATATATCACAATTATCTTGTTAGATGCATAAACTATAATTTAAAATTTGTGATCTTTATACATCAATATCACCTTAGCATCATCAGTTCATATATACGCATCACAATTTCAACACAGTTTCAATTTTAATTATACAAATATAATTGGACATGGATTCATCATTAAATTGTATTTTCAAATCTAATTTTTTCGTGTTAAGATTTATCCATGAATTGAAACTTTCGTATAAATTATTAAATGATACAGTCTTGAGAGTGTTTGTTACAAAAAAAGTGCAACGAATTCGATTTACGATTTCTTAATATATCTGTCAATCAAAATGATCTCGCTTTACATTTGTATCAGTAAATGAACGCATCATAATTTTAACGCAGTTTAAATTTTGATTACGCAAACGTAACTAATTGTATATTATATTAATTAGAATATTACAAATCATATTCTAAATCTGGACATTGATAAAATGTAGAAAATTTGATGAATATCAAATTCCAATTCATCAAAAAAGGGGGAAAAAATACTAAAAATAAGAAAAAAGAATAAAAGTTTTCTTTATGTTGCAAGGGGCAAAAAAAGGGAAAAGGATTAAAAAGATTCCTCTCACAGCTAAAAAAGAGAGAAAGGGGTGATTTTTATAAATTTGAGAGGTGTGAGATTGACAGGCAGATCCCACCGAAATAAATTAAATAATTTTCACCATACAACCCCATCTCTTCATAAAAACCCACAGAATTCACCATCATTTTTGGGTTGATAAAACTTGATATATACTACTGCTACACATATATACTACTCCAACGTATTTATCTTTTATTTTTTTCATTGTCTTCTCAGCTGTAATATTCTTGTTGTCATGATGTTGCAACAACAAGGTGGTGCTGGTGTTCCTGGTCTTATAGGGAGCTCTGCAGACAGTGTTGCAGCTGCCGCGGAAACTCGAGAACCTGGTGGTGGTGGAAGTGGAGGCAGTGGTGGTGGAATGAACGAAGAAGATAAAGGAAGGAGTGAAGAAAGTGAAAGAAATTCCGGTGGAAGCAGGTGGCCTAGACAAGAAACTATTGCTTTGTTGAAAATCAGGTCTGATATGGATGTTGCCTTCCGGGACTCTAGTCTTAAAGGCCCATTGTGGGATGAAGTCTCCAGGTACTTCTTTGGAAAATTATCGTAATTATATACTTATATGTAATTATAATCAGATTAATCCAGCTGAAAAGTTTTCAGCTGGAGATATCTCTGAGATCTGTAGCTTGTAACTTTTTTTTGAATGAATATATTCGAAATCTTTGAAATAATTCCGATAAATCAAGACAATAGATGTGTGCGTGTGTGTGTTAGTTTGTTTAAATCTTAGTTTTCTTTGTATTTCAACTACCAAATTCTTACTTGTTAAAGTCATGTACCTTTTATTATCAATGATTTTGATGTGTTTTTTAACTCCATTGAAAAAGAAAAAAAAAACTACTTCATTCAAGTTGGAGTTCTTTGATGTGCTAGCTAGCTTTCTTGTCTTTCTTGTTTGACATTAACAAAAATTACTTTTAACTTTTTTCTTCTTGTTTTAAGGACTACTGTTAATGCTAATGCTTATTTTATGTTTTTATGACACTAGAATTTGTTTTTATTGATGAATTCTAGATGAGATCAATGCAAACACAAATTCCGGTGACTCATGATGGTTTAAGTGTTGTTATCAGGAAATTATCGGAGCTTGGATATCATCGAAGCGCCAAGAAGTGTAAAGAAAAGTTTGAGAATGTTTACAAGTATCACAAGAGAACCAAAGATGGCCGGAATACAAAGAATGATGGCAAGACTTATCGGTTTTTCGAGCAATTAGAGGCACTTGATACTCACCCTTCACTCTCTTTAATGTCATGGTCTCCGATGAAATCACAACCACCTACATCTCATCAGACGACAATGTTAGCTTCTGCAACAATGCCGGGAAATAATAATAGTATTCATATGAATACTATTATTACTTCTTCACCAGTAGTTACAAATGTTACTGTTTCATCAACACCTAGCCCTATTTCTACTGTTTTTCCTAGTAATGCAGTTCATCCCATCAATATTTCATCTCATCATGTTTCATCACAGCCTACGGTCACAATTAATCCTTCAATTCCTTCTCAAAAGCCAATCGGATTAATGAATAATCACAATCCCAACATGAGTTTTTTGTCGAATTCAACATCTTCTACGTCTTCGGATGAACAGCCTGAGAGATATGGGAAGAGGAAGAGGAAGTGGGAGGACTTTTTCGGAAGGTTGATGACTGAGGTAATTCAAAAACAAGATGAGTTGCAACAGAAGTTTTTAGATACATTGGAGAAACGAGAGAAGGAACGCATAGCTAGAGAAGAAGCTTGGAGAGTTCAAGAAATGGCTAAAATGAATCGAGAACACGAGCTTTTACTTCAAGAAAGATCCATGTCTGCTGCCAAAGATGCTGCTGTTATTTCATTTCTTCAAAAGATTACTGAACAACAACAGCAGAATTCTCCTAACCAAACACAAGTCCAAGCCCCAGTCCCAGCCCCGCAAACTCAATTGCCTATTGTTCCACCTCCACGGCCTCCTGTACAAGTTTCGCAACCACATCCAATGCCACCGACACAAGCACCAGCTATAGTCACACCTCAAGCTCCAACTCCAGCTCCTGCTCCCAGTGCTCCGACACCAGTGAAAAGTACTAGAGATGAAATCAATGTGCAATCATCAAACTACAATGGCGGATCCGACAATGCAAATTTCATGTCTCCAAGTCCTTCAAGATGGCCTAAAGCCGAAATCCAAGCATTGATCAACTTCCGAACAACTCTAGACACAAAGTATCACGAAAACGGGCCAAAAGGCCCACTCTGGGAGGAAATATCATCAGCAATGCGGAAAATTGGCTACAACCGGAACGCGAAAAGATGCAAAGAGAAGTGGGAGAACATCAACAAATACTACAAGAAAGTGAAAGAAAGCAACAAGAAAAGACCCGAAGATGCCAAGACTTGCCCGTACTTTCACCAGCTCGAGGCCTTATATAAAGAGAAAGCGAAAACTGAAGTTCACAACAGTAACACCAACCTCTCATTCAACTCCAATCCAGTCTCTGCTCCAATGCCTATAATGGTACAACCTGAACAACAATGGCCTCTCCAAGAAACCAAGCAAAAAAATCAAAATCAAGATCATGAACAAGATCACGAGAGCGATAACATGGATGATCACAACATGAATGAGGATGATTACGAGGACGACGACGAAGACGACGACGACGGAGGTGCATTCGAGATAGTAACAAACAAGCTGCAAGATCAAACAAGAGCTGAATGAGACTAAACCATAAATAGGAGGATAAAAAGGCCATGCATAGTGAAATTGAAGTTACATTAATTTGTAAGAAGTGATTTTTAGAGAAATGTGGGTGGGGTCACGACGGAAGGACGAACGGAATAATGGTGGTGGGGGCAGATTCTCCGGCAAGGAAAAAATAATGGTGGGGTGGTGGTGAAAATTTGAAATACTGGACATTTTCACATGGGGTGTAAGGTGATATCTCATGCTAGTGGTAATAGTATATGTTTGTCTTTTTTTTATTTTTCGTAAAATTAAACCCTTTTTTTCTGAGTAAAAAAGAATATATTTTATTTATTATTTTCCAAAAAAATAAATTGGGGGTGGGTGAGGGGAAAAAAGGGTATCAAAGAATAATAATTAATTGATAAAGGGGGGATATTATAGTTGCTGTATTTTTGTTCTTTTTTTTGTTCTTGTTGTAAATGTCAGAATTCTGTTACTAGCTTTTTTATGTTTTGTTTCTTTTAATGAACAAAGGAGAATTGTTTCAAAGTTTCATCATTTCGGGTATCTAATTATTACCTGCACAAACATATATGATATGGAATTTATTTAATTTCGTATTCTTTTTTAATACATGCAGCCAAATATTTGTTACATATTTTATATGCAGGGTCGGAATCTGAATTTAAATTTTAGATAAATAATTTTTCAATATAATTTTTGAATGGGGTATGAATTTCTTTTGCTAGTTGTTTGACAGTGTAACTTTAATTATTGTTTAAATAACAGGATTTTGAATTTTAAAGTTTTTTTTGTTAAACTAAACTTTCACCGTTGCACAGACTGTGCAACAAATAATGTAGGCACGTATCTGTTTAATCAAGTTGGTGCACAATCATTCTGTTATTTTATTAAACAACACCGACTTGTTAATATATTTCTAATCAAATAGTAATTAACAATACTTAACCGCGTCTCTTTTGTAATTTTGTGTATGAATGTTATTTTGTTTGTATTAGGCGTACTTATTTAGTTTATGAACATAAATTTTAGTAATAGTCATTTAGGTGAAAGACCACTTTAATTTTTTTTCATACAAAATTAATAAAAATACCTGTTTTTAAAATTTTGGCCAACTTTGCCCTATGGAACACCTCAATACAGTATCTTATATAAATTGGGATACCCAATTATCAGTGAATATTTTTGTAATTTTTTCACCTAAAATCAGTAAAAATCACAAAATACGAAATGTGATTTTAAGTTTAGGTTAGGGTTTAGGGTCTACGCAACCCTAAACCCTAATTCCGTATACGAATTCGTCATTTTGAATATTTCTAAAATCCAAAATGGAATCATTGAACCCAAAGTTAACTGTTGAACCCAAAAAGAGGTTAATTTTGACTTGTAAGTAGAGTATCCATATATATGGATACCCAACTGTGAACGGAGTATTATGAGATACCCAACTATCAACTAAGAGTATCTTATACAAATTGGGATACCTAGCGGAGTATTCCAAAGACTAAAATTGATCACTTTTTTCAGAATAGTTATTTTTGTTTATTTTATAAAAAAATAATTATTTTTTCCCAATGCGTTTAATAATCCTAAAGTACCTTATAAAATAGAGTAGTAAAAGTTGAAATTATGTTATTATAAGACATACTTATCTTGAATTATATAATGAAAATTGGGATTTCAGGTAACCTTTCTGAAATTGTGAGTAAAATTATTTTATATCATTAAAATTGTACATCTCAAAATAATTTTTAAATAAATTGTGTGTACGAAAAGATTAGACATATCAAAAATTCGTTAATTTTATTCAAATTTTAGAAAAATTACCTGAAATGTATCTTAAATTTCATTTTCTCTTATATAATTATGTTTGAAAAGTTTATTAAACTAAATGGCATGAATGTCTAAAAGAGTAGAGTTACTAGATAGTCAATTTTCTTTAAGAAAAATTCAATCATTTTACTTCACTCTCATTTACAAGAATTATGTAAAGAAAAATTCATAATACTTACCTCATATTTAACATAAGTCTAAATATCACTTGTAATATTAGGTAAATACTACTATTATTATTTATTTAAATATGAAATGGGGCCATCACCATTCACCACCCACACAATTTGGCAACATCACATGAATATACCTTTAAGTAAGGTCCCTACCAAGGAGCTTCTAACTTGAAATCAATATATAATAATTGAAGTATTGATTTAAAAGAAAAATGAGGATATGTTGACTTTCCACATAAACAAAGTTGTGTTAATTATTGTAGAGCATATAATCATCATTGTAGTTGTAAACCCATTCTTTTAATAGTAATCCCTAACTTTGATGAATTGTGACAGCCAAGAATTTTTATTTTAAACAACTGTTGGGAATTGCTGTTTCATCACCCATATGGTCCATTACATATGACTAGTGAAACCCATATGATTTTGTCCCTCCATCTATTCCCTCTGGGTCCATCCTTTCCTTTTGAGTGGTGAACAATAGATATTACAGTTTATGTGCGGATTCAGATTCGTAACAGATGATTATCACATATAAGTTCATATTTAAATTTATAACCGATGAAAATATTTTGTATGGTAATTAAAGTATTTAAAATTATACAATAAACACGATAATGATTGTACAACTTTTATATTTGTATTAAGAATAAATATTTTTAATAACAAAATAATAAACTCGATAAAAGAAATATTGTAACAGTGACACCGGGACCCAGGTCTATATATACTTATCTGTAAATAACAAAGAGACATTTAAGCTCCTGTTACCATCACATCTGTGTACAAAAACCCTTATCTTCTCTATGTTTGAAGTTTGAACTTATCAATATACTGAAGAAAGAAATATATAATTTTACATATCTCAATGTCACTAGTCTGCCCTTTTATTTACTGCTGCAATGTTTTATTAAATCTATGTAATGGTTTCCTGGACTCCTTATCTTTATATGGGACCAACTTTGACTGTTCCTCCATTTTGCCAGTTTGTAATAATATTAACTTTTACCTATAAAATTATATTTTATAATAATTTTTTCATATAATTCATTTAATTTTCCTAGTATTTTATTATATACTCTTCATGACCAAATTCTGTCAAGTTAATAGATGACCTAAAGATTAGGCTAATTAAGATTTTAGTTGATAATAAACCATGAGATTAGTGATGCATGCCAGCCACAGACCCTATCTTTAATATTACAGGATAATATCTTTTCAGCCAACACATCCAAAACGAAAACTATCTGAAATATAATTTTATAAATGCACTAGCTAAGAGAAGCCAGATAATCTTGCTCAGTTTTAATCACTCCATATGGGGTGTTCTGGTTTCTTCAAATGGAGATAATGTTATCACCAATCTTAAAGTATGCATGATCTTAATATTTAAACAATCTCTTGTATATTATTTTCAGTGATTAATGTTAAAAATTATAGTATCAATTAAGGGCCTTCATGAGGCTGTGTTCTGATGGTGTACCTCCTAAGCAACTCACTGGGAATCTAAAAATCAAGTAGAGAAAGTCAAAAAGCTATATAATCAGATGCTGGCTAACTAATCTTTAATATTAGCATAAGCATATATCAGCTGCAGTTAAATATATTTAAAATACAGTAGTTAAATCACACACCAAATTATAATGTACTGTGTAGTTATATTATAAAAGGAACCAGATTAACAACCAACATGAAAGCATGTGTTCCTGTTAAACTAAAACATTAAAATGATTATGGCCACATGTAGATTCCCCCTCCCCCTTAATTAATTGCCTTGGATCACCCAATTTCATGTTATATGGACATATTTGTCAATATATCTTTCTTTAGAGAAATATTAAGTGAATTTTGACAAAAAAAATTTATATTTTAAATTTTTTTATAATTTTTTTATATATTTCCAATAATATTTAATAATGACAAATTTTGTTTATATTTCTATGTTCATTAGCAAGCCTACTTGTGACTATTCTGATTTAAGATATACCTGTACTTGTGTGTGTAGCACTATTTCTGATTTTATGAGAGATCTTTCTGAAATTAAAAATATACAGATCTCTTTGTAAAGATTAATAAGCAAGTTGCAGAGATTAATTAAGCAATTTTCTGGGTGTTGGGCATAAATTAAGAGCCGTTTGGGTGAGCTTGTTGATAAGTAAAAATGAAAATTTTGTGTTTGGGTAATTTTATATTATGAGTAACTTATGTGTTATTAAAAATGTAAAGTTAAAAATTAATTTGATAAATAATACATTTGAATGATGATATTTACTTTTATCAAATAAAATTACTAAAATGAAGTGCGTGTTTGGGGTATCACAAAAAAATTGACTTATAGCTTAAAATGAGTAAGTGTGATAAGTTGATGAATTCTTATAAGTTATACGAGTGTTTGAATAATTTTACTTATAAGTTAGTGAAGAATTTGCTAAATTAAATTTGAAAAAATAATTTTTAAATACAATGATTTCAACACTTGTATTTTAAATTAAAAAAATATTTAAAAACACAAATGTAAAAATATAAAATTTTAGAAAAATAAAGAAATCAAAAAATAAGTTGATAAGTTAAGTAAAATGTTAGTAATTTCTAACATTCAACTTATCAATTTATAAGTTATAAATTATCAAATAAGTTGAGTACACAAACACCCTTCCTCATAAGCTCTTATCAACGTATAAGTTTACTAACCCAAACATGCCCGAAATAAGTTCGAAATATGATCTCCTACCAACTTCTTGCTTTAAGTTGTTTTTTAATTTAAAGTCATTTTTTACTTATAACACAAACCAATATTTTTTAATTTAAAGTTGAGAATGATTTTAAACTCCCGCTTAAATCATTCCCTGAATTGTTTTCAGATGCGAGATTTATGAATTTATTCTGAACAATTTTGTACCTACTATAAATGGATATATATACTCTCACTCCGTCCCGTCCAATTGTTTATATTTGGATTGGGCACGGAGGTCAAGAAATATAAGTAAAGTAGAGAAAAAAAGTAGGAAGAATGAGTAAAGTGGTGGAATCCGTCACTATAACATTAAGTGTAAAGAAATGAATGAGATGAAGTAAAGTGTAAAGAAATGGATGGGATAAAGTAAGTATATATACTTAGTGATGTTGGTTTCTCCATATATATCAACAAGGATAAGCCTTCTTATCTTCTTACTTTAACGCCAATAATTTTTGTTGATAAAGATTAATAATTATGTGGCCTAACTTCTAATTTTTCCCATTGATAATTTCATATCAAGGTCTCCAGCAGATTCATATTCCAAATTCTTCTAGGATTCAGGTGCAAATAGGTGTCATTTAAATTTTGAAATTCTCATCTGATTAGTGAAATAAGAATCGTTAATCAAATTGAAATCTCGTGATCCAAATGACAAAGAAATACCAAAATATTTTAACAGAGAAGATAAGAGAAATTCTATTGGACAAACCGAAAGGGAATAGAATACAATTCTCCCATATCATACAAACAAGAGTTGCAATGTCTAAGTAGGACATGGACATGGTCAAATTTAATGCTAAATAATGACTATGGTCATCAACTTAAAAACAAAATGAAGAACATACCTCATGATTCATGCAATTGAATGGATAACTTAATATAAGTTAATATAGAAAATTTTAAATATGCAGATATAGAAATATAATTGTCACATACTTCATCTGTACCCCTCAATTCTTTACATTGAGATTGGGCACGAAGATTAAAAAAAATGTAATTTAGTGAAGAAAAATAAGAAAAATGAGTAAAGTGATAATTTTTATATTATAAAATTTTACTAATTTAAAAAAATTTTGGATTGTAAAGAATTGAAAGGTACATCCAAAAAGAAAAATGAAAAGTGTAAATAAACGAGAAGTACACAGGGAGGATGATTAGTAAGAAGAAGCCCACGTACTGGTGGTGATCTGCAAGTTAGGACTGTGACCACATAAAAAGTGGGACTCATACCACTACTACCAATCATAAGAAATGGCAAATCCAATAGATGCTCTCTGCAATTTTCTGAAGCTGACAGTCTTAAAGCTAACAATACCAGTAGCATCCTCAATTATTGTGACTTGTGATCGATCATTGGAATAATCACAAGTGCTGCTATATCGCAAAACTCTGGACTCTGGAGATATATGTATAGCGTTGTAGCATAGTGGATACCCGCTTCTCTCGAGGTTCGAGCCTCATCAGAGGCATGAATGCGGTGAATACATTAGTTGACTTTAAGCAAACAAAAATAAGCATGTATAATATATAGTTACTGTGCTACTACATGGTCCGATTTGCTCGCAAGCTGTAACATTTTGTACAAGTCTAGACTTGCAAAATGAAGCCAGGAAGTAACTCTTACAATTCCAAACAAGCAAAGCTAAAGAGGAACTCGATAACCAACAGGCATATGCAAAGACATTAAAGCAAGAATATTGTAAAGCAGAGATAGCAATGTTAATGCACACTCCATTGGCTGGTATAGATTTAATCGACAACGAACATAAGTTGCTGATCGATAATAATGTTGTAACCAAGGCCTAGGAGCTCAGTTACCGATAATCAGCAAATGCTTCCTTTTTTCTTTACTTAAGTTTCTTTCAGCTCTTCACTTACCCTAAACTCAAGCACCCACTTCCAACACTTAACATTAGGTCCAGGGGATCGATGGTGGCCTGTCGTTTTAGTTTTGAACTGGCAGAATTAAATACTATCCGCGACAGACTCCACGTGAATTCAACTCCACAGTTGACAATCCATCCAAAGTCCATGCAATCAAATTGTTCACCTAACAGACTCTTACATAAATTCAACTTGATTACCCATCCGAGTCCATGCAACTAATATGTTCACCACTGAGATTTACTTCAACAGGGAAACGGCCTGCAGTCTGCTTACCTGTTCTCAGTGCCCTCTCAGATGTTTGTGATTCTTGTTGTACATTTACTACTTTTAAATATGGAGTCATGATCCATACTACGTAGTATACTAGCCATCATAATTACTTGTTGCTGCTAGAGAGCAAGATCCTTCATAAGTAGGAATGGAATCTCAACTGATAAACAAAGAGGACTTTACGCAGAGATCAAAAAACACATGCAAGCAAATAGACTTGAAAATTACAATGTTCTTAAGAAATGTAGATATGACATTAAGTTGACAGTAGCTCTAAATGCTTGGAAAGGGACTCAGCAATGCAACACAAACTTCAACTATTCAACACCAATTTATTTGCACGATTAATGTTAGGCAATCTCAATAAAATCTAGGTCCTTACGGTAGTCGTATAGCATATCATTGTACAAAATTAGTTGAAAAAATATATCTCAAACAGGAGGATCACTACAGTAGTGATTTTCTTAAACTGAGAACAATTAAGTTCTGTTGATATGCATGAAGAACTTTTCAAGGTTTGATTCTGCATACGTCTGAAAAGGCGATCTCATAAGTCATAAGGACAACACTGCAGAGATGCATAGTGCAGGTTCCTCAAACACTAATTACAAACCAGATAGATACTCACGAAAAGATATAATCTATAGATATATATTAATTTTACAAAAACAACTAAATTGCTACTAATAATTTGCACTCAACGTAAATACCAATATTAAGAATTTGTTTGCTCTCACATAATTTCATCATTTAGAATGAAATTTCTTTACAGAAGTTATGACCAAGACTAGATAAGCTATAATTAGCTGAGTAGCTTTTGTTCAACTTTCAGTAGTTCAGTAATCTTTCAAGTGTAAGACCAAAGAAGATCAAATGCAGGAGAGATGGCTTGCCTAATCTGGCTGCCACTAGGATTGGAGAGCCATTTTCATACAAAACTGGTTGCGGAGAGGGCACGAATTCCACAACATTGACAGCTAGTTTCATTCCATGGAAGCAGTAGCCTCCGCTGCTGAGAAAGTAAAATTGCTTTGCTTCTGTGAGATTATAAACATCACGGCCACCCCTTGTGATATTCTTGACGAAACCTTTGTCATTACATTGCTGATAGCTTGTATGGTTGACCTCTAAGACGTTGTATATGTGCTTGTCAAATCCAAAATCTAAAGATACATAGACATTAGTAATTATGGAGTCCTAGAAGCAACACTGAATTTGAGTCGCTGAAAACAATAGCAGTTAACAATATAAAACATGTTTGCCAGCAAAGTATTTTCATTGCAGACTCGAAACACCTAAACAAATCATAGTTAACGAACACTTGTCCTTTTTTCTTATTGCATCAGAAATCAAACCAAGCATCTTTTCAAATAATTTATAGAGCAAAATATTGTAATAAAATGATGAAGTATTAGGCCACAATAAAATCATATGTATCTGCATGAGCATAAAATACTAAGACCGTCATAACTATGTAGAATGAAGGCAAATAAGTTAGATACACAGAGAGTGAGATAATTACAGAGCCAGTCGCCGACGTAGAAAGTCTGATTCATTGCCCATTCCGTGTAGTTCACATTTTGAGTCCACCCTCGTTTCCCTCCCACCCTGTGCAGATCTGGTTCTTTCCCCTCCGTTGTCATTGCCACTACAACCGCCACCATAAGCCACCAAGTCAGTCCAGTACACCTCATTTGTAAGTAATTTACTCTCTAGAAATGTCAGTCTATCTTTCTCAGATGTGTAGCAGGTACTCTTATTATCTGCCCCAAAAAATGTATAGCAGTAATTAACGGCCTAACTGGTAGCAAGATCACATCTTAAGTGGTGAAGTTTGAGCTGATGCACAAGTACAATACGTACCCAATACTGTTACAAACAAACTCACACCTTTATTGCCAATTTGCCATTCTGTTCTATCTACTGCTTTCTGCATGAAGTACTGTGTCACCTAATTCATTTCTATAAACTTCATATTCATACAATAGGTATGAACCACGTCTAACATCCAGAAGCTACTCAGAGTACAAATTAAATCAGCTACTCAGCTTGCAAACTCTTCCGGGAATTAATCATTAATAGTAAACTCTTCTATAAAGAGGCACATACAATATAGATGCACAGGGCATATTACGAATGTGGCACATCAACTGTAGAAGGTTTACGTATCTAGACAGCAAGCTATATAAAATAGATACTAAAATAAATTTTGTTGACAATAACTCTTAAACTATTTGATAACTAACTTGTGAATAATCCACAGAACAGCAGAGGATGCAAAGCATCCTCCGTCTTAGTCCTCTTGCTGTCACAACTACGCATGCATATGAGGATGTGTGATGGGTAAAGACGCCATATGACTATATGAGGACTGCTACTTCTTGATGCATGATGTATCACATCAGCTTCAACAAAACAAAACAGTAAAATAGACCCTAACTCTTCCTTGACTTCTTATGGCACCCATTACCACTGTAAAGAGCTTAAAGCAATTACCAAGCTAATTTCTTTTATAATTTGGACTTGAGACATAATTAAAACCTTTCTAGGAAACAACTTATACACACTACTGATAAAAACAATTAGTTTTTGCCCTAAAAAGGGAGGATAGCTCCAGAGAATATAGTTTGTTAGAGAAGTATGAAAATATTAACAGACATGGTTTAGAGATGATCTCAAAGGGGCACTTCATAAACTAATCAAGCTATTGATCGATGGTTACCAGGGTGGAAGGAATGAAAATTATTTTGGTACGCCGAGCGGAGACCAGTATAAGGTCCGCTACCTATTCGTGAAGTAGACAATATATCTACATTCCGAAATGATTTGGAACCCGGGAATATATTTCATTCTTCCTGGTTTGTAAAATGCTTGATAGAGCTCCTCTGCTAACCATTATGGATTGACGAACATAAAATCACATAGCATGCAACTACCTGGAGGAAAAGATGATGAAAATACTTAACTGAAAATATTAGGTAAACATCTAAGATTCTAATTTGCGGGCTTAAGCATAAAGTGGATACCTGGCAGATATGCTCAAATTTAGGAAGGCCAGCCTCTAAGTTGCTTCTTACTGCAACTCTGCAAGAAGCCCCTACTGCATACAAGGAACAACTTGCGAGCAAGAAATTTGCTTCATATTATACTAGATCTGCCCGGTAAACAATTTCAAAGAAGAAAAGCACTTACCTGCTGGTATGATTGAGGCTTGGCTCGCCTCAACAAGATATTAACGAGAAATCTGATTCTTACTTAGTGTATTAGTGGATTTCTTTTATTTTAAGTATAGAAACATAATTTACAGATCATTAAATTATGATTTGTACATTGTATCCCTTGGGGTATATGCATTATTACCATGATACCGTAAAACAGAGAAGATATGCAAATCAAATAAAAGTACAAAGATAAGAATCAGCAGCAAGAACAAAATTACGGTCCAGAATAACATGCTTAATTCTTACACCAAAAACACGCCTACGAAAAAGAGGGCCAAAACTGCACATCAAAAAAAATATAATTTAAGCTCAAACAATGAAATACAGGCCAGATATTAGAAACTATAATTTATCATACACTAGTACAGATAAAAACTCCACAAGGTCTCAAAACTGATGTTCTGTAATCCACAAAACATAAAATGTCAGCATAAAAATGCAAAAACCTCGCATACTAATCGCAATTTACTGGGCAATCAGTTGTTTGCGCCCATCTCCTTGCTCTTCAGTTCTAATGCCATGTGCTCATTCTTGAGCTTCATCCTCTCATTTTCCATTCTCATCATCTCCAGCTCCCTGTCTTGCTTCCTGCATAATTTTTGCCACTTGAACCGTTCTTTCTCCAATTCTAGCATCTCCGCCTGAAGCTGTAGCTTCTGTCTTTCAATCTGCATTGTATGACGTTCCATCCACTGTGTCTGTGACAAGTTTGCATTCACGCCTTCTGGTAATACTTGATTCATATCAACAGGAGTAACTTGTGGTTGAGAGCTGAAGGTTTTGTTACAGTCCAAAGAAGAGAAGGAATTACCAAAGGCATTACTTTCATGACCCTGACATTGTTTAACTCTCTTCATAGAAGCGCCTGGAATCCCATATGCTCCCCTGCAATCCCCTTGAGATGCTTGATTTTCCAGAAAACTACCCCGATCTTCCATTTCAATGTCTTGATCATCGTTATCAATATCAATGTGTGGGTGCTTCCTTGTTTCAGTGCTCTCATGATCATCTTTACTTCTGAGAGCCAATCGCAAAGAATATTGCAATTCAGGATCTGGAGGCAGATGTAGCCGATTCCCATTATGATAAGAACACATCTCTTCATAGTACAAATGCTTTGAACTAAGAATCTTTCTAACCTCCTCTTTAAGTTTCTCCGGTATGTGATCCATTACCTCCAAAAGTGAGTGATTCTCAACAACCTCACAAGAAGTTCCCCTTCCAAGTATCTCATTCAGTCTCTTGTACCTTTTATTAAGATCGTTAAACTTATCCTCGCACTGTTGAGGTGAAACAAAATGGCCCCTTTCAGCCATGACCTTTGAAACTGATTTCCATTTACCTTTCTTCTGCAAATTTGCATATTTCCTTCTTGTCCCACCACCATACTCCGCAGCCAAATCCTCACCTATGTATGAAACAGCTGTTATCATAAGCCTCACCATTGTATCAGTCCATTTCACACGATGCCAGTGTGGGACGTTCTTTCCTCTACTCCCATAATTGTGACCCTCAGCAGCATCATCTGTAAAACTCGGCTCCTCCTCATCACTCATAGAATGCTTGCCCTTATCAGTTCTAGAGTATTCAGCCATCGAAATCATCGGATCATAGTCTTGCCTCCCTCCAGTCGCGCGGGGAAAATTGTCATGGATCGACGGATGAGCAATAGTCCCTTGTCTACAATCAGACTGCTGTTGTTGCTGGTGGAGCGAAGATGGTTGTTGTTGATGATGTACTAGCATAGACCCTTGCAAGTCTCCTCCTCCTCCGTAAGACCCCATCCCCGAAAGTAAATTCCCTGATTGTAAATTCCCTTCCATTTTTCGCAGCCAATGACTAGGACCAAACTTACAAACAACCCCCCTAAATCAGGCCTAATCTTACACCTTGACAGAACTATATGCCAATACATACATACAATTCCATCAATCACCAAGATTTCTATTTCATGTAATCCACACCTCCATAAAGTTCTTCAATCTACAATGCATAAACAATCAAACACTAGTTCACCTCCAAAATTAAGCAACATCCAACTTTATACACTCAAAAAATCATGCAAAAGTTAATATAAATAAAACATCAAACACCAAACAAACACACACACACACTTATCAATAAACATCAAACAAGAACATGAAGCAATGAACAGAAAGACCCAAACTTTATAACCAAAAAAATGTCTTTAATTTTTCTTGCCAAGTAAAGAATCTCTCTAAATTAAACACCAAAACACACACACACTTATCAATAAACATCAAACAAGAACATGAAGCATTGAATATAAAGAACCAATTTTTTTTTGGCAAGTAAAAAAAACAATCTTTAATTTATAAAAGATCCCTCTAAATTAAACACCAAGAAACACACATAAACACACCAATCATTAAACATGAAGCAATGAAACAAACTTTATAACTGCAAAAATAAAAAAAAATCATTTTTTTTCTTGCAAAGTAAAAAAAGAGTCTTTTTTGGCTCAATTAATTAAAGGGTTGACAGAAATAACCTTGATCAGTGAAAACACACACACAAGTTGATAGCTGAGAAACAAGCAAGCCCAAGTTCTTGAAAGTGAGTTCCAGAAGTGTGGTGAAGACCAGAAAGTACAGAGCTTTAGTAGGAAAAAAGGGGAAAAATTCTGTATATATTAAAATAATTATTTTAATAATTATAGAATTGTACGGATGAAGAAACTGAGGTGCATTTGATTCAATGAATGGTAAGGATTTGATGGGGCCCAGTTTAATATTTTCTGTTTTTATAATGTCATGCCTACAGACAAAGGTAGAACAGGCCAAAAGCTGGTGTTTATCTACACTTGAAAGTGTACACCTTAATATTTTTTTTAGACTATTATATTCTCAATTTTGTTTAAGAGATCTTTCTAGATTTAATGAATATATGAATTTATTTTGGATTTTCTTAAAATCTCAAATCTGATGAATATTTAACATAGGATACTTTAAAATATGATACTAATATCCTTCAAAACATTTGGTACGTTTTTCCTTTAAACATCCGTGAATTCTATCTATTATTAGGTTAAAATCTGTGCGATGCACGAATTATTTTTAATAATTAGTACTTTTATTATTTACGTTTTAATATTTTGTTAATTGTATTTGTTAAAAAAATAAGTAGGCGTGTTAAAATAGGTAATTTTTTTAAATAATTGAAAGAATTAAAATAAATAAGTAAGAGTCTGTCCTTGATATTTTTGGAAAAGAATGAGTTTCAAGTAGGAAAAATAAAAAATGTAACATGTTTTAGATGAAAAAATTAAGTTCCCGTGATATTTTTGGAAAACGAGGGGATTTTATTACAAAAATAGAAAAGGTAATGTGTTTTAATAGAAAAAGGTAATTGGTTATAAGTAGACTGAGGGCTACTCTAATGAGACCCTTCTTATTATGATGAGAACTACATGTTGGGCCATATATTAAGCCCAATATCGA
Source organism: Heracleum sosnowskyi (assembly GCA_030848705.1). Lineage (NCBI taxonomy): Eukaryota > Viridiplantae > Streptophyta > Magnoliopsida > Apiales > Apiaceae > Heracleum > Heracleum sosnowskyi. The sequence goes on along the minus strand of CM061242.1, from coordinate 117,527,088 downwards.
CATGTATCCACAAAAATAACATGCGTCATTAGCGCTACCAGCATCGCACTCTACATCACTGTCCCTTCTTCCACCACGACACCATTCATCATCACCATCATAATCCCCGGTCAATTTCCCACCATTCAACAGACGCAACTCTCTCTTTCTCTCTCACCAATAATCACTATTGTTCTCTCTCTCCATTAAATCTTTTACCAACAATCACGTCCCTCATAACCATCGTCACTTAATAGCACCACATCCTTTATTACCATCACTTCCAAGTCATTACGATAATTTATTTACTTACCTTTTTATCGATCTAATGCATCAGAAAACATAGCCAACTCAGAACTAATATATATTGGTCACTGAGAGCCGTTGATAACCATTTAAGTTCAAATCACCAACAATTCTGCACGCAAATCATCAAATATATTTACATAAATCACCAAATAAAAAAGTGATTTGTATTTAAAAAAGGTGATTTGTATGTAGAATTCAGTGAATTCCACTTAAATAAAGTGATTTGTATAGAACAATGGATGATTTACCTTTAAAAGCTATAAGATACTAGTTGTTAGCGAAATTTACAAGATTTAAATAGAAGATATGAAAAAAAATATATATAAATAAAGTTTACGACGATGATTATATCAATGATGAAGGTTATAGTTGTGATGATAATAATATGATTTGGAGCTCTGGTGGTGGGTACGGTGGCAATAGAAATACAAGGTCGGAAAAAAGATGTAATGATATGAGTATAGTCTATTGGAGACGGAGGAATGTTGCCGATGAAAATAAGAAACTGGAATAAGTAGATGTGATGGTGCTGGAGGAGAGCACATCAGAGATGAAATAAGAAAAACGTGAAGAATAGATGTAGGTGGAGTGAAAGAATGAAAAATGAATGCCGGGATGGAGGAGAGAGATAAATAAGATCCAAATTGTGTGGCTAGGATTTAACATAATATAAAAAGTGGGTGGCTGATAATGAGTCTCAGTTCTCATTTTAAGAGAGGGTCTCATTTGAGCACTTGCCTAAGTAGACAATAGAAAATGTTAGTCACAGAGGCATTCATGTTAACATGTAAATAATAAACATATAGTATTGTGACACTTTATGTCACTTACTTGACCCTTTTAACTAGGGGATCATTGATTGAAGAGATGATCATAGTTGATTTTATATGTACTCATGTTCTCTTTAACTTGTTCACAATGTATATATATATATATATATATATATATATATGACAAGTACTTGATTCTACAATTTGTGCTTTTATGTCTATTCTGTAAATTGTAGATAAACTTGTTATCAGGAGTGAATTTGTGATTAATTGTCTTACTTACAAAATTGGGGGAGATTGTTAGTTATAGAGGCATTCCTGTAAACATGTAATAACAAATCTATAATATTGTGTCAATTTGTGTCATTTACTTGAAGAACATGAATGAAACAAACATAGGGGAGCTCAAAAGTGTACACCTTAATATTTTACTCATGTACTTTTTTTTTTGTACTATTATATTCTTAATTTTGTTTAAGAGACCTTTATAGATTTAATGATTATATGAAATTATTTTGGATTTTCTTAAAATCTCAAATCTGATGAATATTTGTCATAGGATACTTTAAAATAGAGTAAATAACATTTTATGTACCTAAACTATACAACTTTTGCATTTTGTGTATCTAAATTATCAGTTATGCACTTTGTGTACTTGAAGTATGTAAAAACAAATAATTTTTGTACTTCCGTTGTTTATTTATTCAAATGATGCATTTTGTGTATCTTAACTATTAAAATTGAGCAATTTGTGTACTTGAAGTTTGCTAATATAATTGATAACACATTTTTTCTATATATTTAATTATATGTATATTAATGGAATATCAAAAAATAAATACTAAAAAATAATATGAAGTAAAAATATAACATAACTTAATTTAATAGAAGTAAATAATATTAACTAATAATATTTACTATTTTGACTTATTAAATACATTCAAAAAAATTATATACACACTTTTTATGAAATTTTATTATTATATTGTGTAATTGTATTAAATAATGTTTTAAATTTAGTTACAATTAAATTAAACAAAGAATTTTATAGTATTTATCCTTAATTTTTTTAATCATACTTTATATGTTATGTAATTTATTTTTTATTTTTTGAATAATAACTTTCTAAAAAATTATTCAAAAAATTAATTTTCGTATATACATGCAAAGTTGAGGTACACAAAGTGCACATATAAAGTTTAGGTATACGAATTGATGAGTTTTATAAAGTTCAGGTACACAAAGTGCATAATTGATACTATAGGTATACAAATTATAGATTGTACATACTTGAGATACACAAAATGCATTTAACTCTTTAAAATATTATGCTATCCTTCAAAACATTTGGTACGTTTTTCTTTAAATATTTGTAAAATCTATCTATCTATTATTATATACTAGCTTAAAACTCGTGTCATGCATGAATTAATTTTAATAATTGTTAATATCATTATTTACGTTTTAATTTTTTGTTAGTTGTATTTGTTAAAAAAAATAAGTACGCGTGTTAAACTTTTTTAAATAATTAAAGGTATTAAAATAGGTTTTAAAATAAATAAGTAACGGTCTGCCAATGATATTTTTGCCAATGATATTTTTGGAAGAGAAAGATTTTAGTAAGGAAAAATAGAAAAAGTAACATGTTATGATTGAAAAAGGTAATTACTCGCAATTAAAAGTATTAAATTGGTTTTAAAATAAATAAGTAAGAGTTTGTCCGTTATATTTTTGGAAAAGACGGAATTTTGGTAAGGAAAAATAGAAAAAAATAACATGTTATAGTTGACAAAGGTAATTTGTCCGTGATTTTTTTTAGAAAAAGTGAGGATCTTGTTAGAAAAATAGAAAAATTAAGAGAAATTGGCAAAATACCAATTTTTCCTTCTATTTTTACAAATATACAGTACTTTAAATTTAATTGCATTTATACGTTCTTTTTAAGTTTATAGAATACATATTTGCAAATTTATAGTTATAAGCATTTACTATGTACGGGTGGGTAGTGTTACCTGAGCACTTTACCTTTTTCTCAAGATTCGTATAATCATCTTCATCATAATCCTTTGTAATTGTCATCTTTATACGGGGCTATGTCACATCTTTTCACTTATGTTTTTCTTTCTTTTCAATTGAATCATCAATTTCAGATCTAATCAAGATAAAGTTATATAGTGGAGTTATATACATACATGTATGTGTGTATATAAAACAATATACAGAAGTTCTATATTTGTAAATCTTAATTTTTAATCGTCGATGTTTTTAAGTTTTCGACGACAAGAACAAGAACCTTCCGATGATCACGAAATTGATTGACGCAAAGTGCGAAGGTAAGTTTACAGTGAATCGACGATGGCTTGCATTTGGTTGAGTTGTACAATTACTTTGGTTGCAATCAGTTGAAGATCTCATTTTTTGAGTTGTTTTTTGTAATTTAATTTGGTTGAACTAAGTTGATTCAAACAAATAAAAGTTGCATTTAATTTAGCTTGCAACAAATCGGCAGGAATCAACATAAATCAAAGTTGATGTTGGTTACTTTTTGTACTCTTCTTTGTGAGATTTAAGTTATTTTCGGGTTGCATTGTGAAACAGGCCCCACAAGGGCATCATTTTTAATAGCTAGATTCAAAAAAAATTAGTTGCAACCTTGTTTGCAACAATTGTTTCTAGTTGATTTCAGTTGCAACTCGTTATGCAACCTATTATGCAACCAAAGATAATTACAATCATTTAAATTTTTATAGTTTGCATCTGTGGTTGATTTTGGTTGATGCAGTTGCAGATATGGTTGCAAGAAGTTGCACCGCATTTTTGCAAATATTTTCAAAAAACTGGTATTTTTGCAAAATATTCAAAAAAAACATATTTTTTTGCAAAAAAGTTTATAGGGAAGTATTTATGAAAAAAACCCAAAAATTAATGTGTTTTAGATTAAAAGATAATTAGTTAAATAATGTTATTATTTAATAATATTTTTTTAAATAAGTAAGGGTAATTAAGTAAAATCACGAAGTACCAACCGACTGACCAAACTTTTAATGTTTCGTATATTATAAAATAACTAGATTAAAACCCGTGTGATGCACGAATTATTGATATTTGTTATTTTATTATTTATGTTTTAATATTTTATTAATTAAATTTGTTAAAAAAATAAGTAGGCATGTTAAAATAAGTAAACATTTTTAAATAATTAAAAGAATTACAATAGGTTTTAAAGTAAATAGGCCCGTAAATTGTTCCAAGTGAAACATGTCTTGGATATGCATTTTAATCATAATAGTTAATTGCTTTTAATTATAATAACATTTTAAAATAATTAGGTCATTAAAATAGGTTTAAAAAATAACTTTTATTGTATCTTGTTAAAATAGGGAGGTGCTCAAATGAGAACCCACCTTAAAATGAGAACTGAGACCCAATCTCAGCCCTTTATTTTTTTTAATCAGAGCCACTCAATTAAATCATATACATACACACATATGTATCACCCTCATCCGAATGTTTCTCTCTCTAATCCATTTCGATTATCTCTCTCCAGCAACCATCAGTCAATATGAATCGCCGGGATTTTAGATATAAAGAAGCTCATCTCTTTCATTTCTCCTTCTTCTCTCCTCCATTTTCTTTCACTCCTTCATCTCCACTTAATTTTACTACCTTTCTCTGGCCACCACCGACCTCCATCAACAATTGAAACTGTTAGGAATATGTTGTTCTTGATGATAAGCATAAAACACTTAGTAGAATTTGTGTAAAGTCATTTTTGTAACTGTCAACGAAATGGCATGCTTTGCAGCATTCCGTTGACAGGAAGCTCATCAACGAAATGAGTGTTGTAGCAATTGCATTGTACAATACTTCACAGTATGATAGGCATTCTATTATATGTTTTAGATAGGTTTTCTAAGTCATGTTGACTATGTACTAGATAGGCAAAATAGGTTGGTTAATTGTAAATATGTCATGCCTTGTAATTCTGCCTAAGTGAAGACATGTCAACGGTATGAAGATTACTCTGTCAACGGTATGGAGTTTACCCATCAACGAAACGAGGGAAACACCATCAACGGAATGAAGAATGAAGCTATCAACGAAACACATCTCCTTGCTATCAACGAATCAATGTTGCTTTTTGAGCAGTTGACAAAGTGATAGTGACAGTTTACTGAACAGATCTAAAAGGAGATATGGAAGTGTACTTTGCATTGGAAACCATCAAAGTGGATACTGGAAATAAGGAAACATTCCAATTTCCAATAAGGCTCTTGGAAATGATTATAATGAGCATGAAGACAAAAGCAAAGATCTCCAAGGACCATTGGACAAAAGGAATGAAAAGCAAGCTACTGATGGTTACTACATTTATTCTTTAGTTTAACCAAACGTAGAATTGTAAACTTGGGATATATAACCAAGTGTAGCAGTTACTTTAGAATTAAGAGAAGAAACACAAATAGATTGTATTAGCTATTCTTGAGAGCAATTCTTCTCTACAACCTTGTAACTGAGCAGCTGTGTACTTTTGTATCACAGATTATTTCCGCAATAAAAACACTTCAGTTGGATCATCAAACAATCCAACTGAATTATTTATATCTTGTGTTTTTATTTATTCAGTTCAGTTTTATTTTATAAAGTGTTTTAGTTTCAAGAAAATATCAAGAATTGTATTCAACCCCCCCCTTCTACAATTCTGTTAGGTCATTTGGGAATAACAATTGGTATCAGAGCGAGCTTCTAACATACAAGAAGTTTAAAGATCAAGACCAAAAACAGAAACCATGGTGAAGAAGGATGCAGGTGTGAAGATACCAGTTCTTGATAAAGACAATTACTTTCACTGGAAAGTAAAGATGCATTTACATCTCATGTCTATGGATGAGAGGTATGTAGACTGCATTGAGAAAGGTCCACACGTTCCCATGAAGCTTGACTCTAGAGTTGGACTGCCAGATGATGCACCTGATGTAGAGATTCCAAAAACTGTCTCAGAATGGACTGTTGAAGATATTGCAGAAGTTCATAAAGACAAAAGGACCATGAACATTATGTTTAATGGTTTGGAGCAAGAGATGTTTGACAATGTTATCAACTGTACAACCTCTAAGGAAGTATGGGATACTGTTAGAACACTCTGTGAAGGAACTGAGCAAGTCAGGGAAAATAAAATGCAACTCCTTATACAACAATATGAGCATTTTCATTTTAAAGCTGGTGAAACCCTAAATGACACGTTCAGTAGGTTTCAAAAGCTTTTGAATGGATTAAAGTTGTATGGGAGGATCTATCAAACCAAGGATTCAAACCTTAAATTTCTTAGAGCTCTTCCAAAAGAATGGAAGCCTATGACTGTTTCTCTCAGAAACACTCAAGAGTACAAAGACTACACTCTTGAAAGGCTTTATGGAACCTTGAAGACTTATGAGCTGGAAATGGAGCAAGATGAAGAAATTGAAAAGGTACAGAAGAAGGGTGGATCTATTGCATTGATTGCATCAGTGAACCAACTTGAAGATGACAATAAAGAAGCTGCAAAGGCCACAACTAGTCGATCTAGTTGTAGGAGTGATGTTAGCAAGGGTAAAGACAAGATGACAGAAGAAGAAGAATCAGAACCAGCCAACTTGGATGACTTAGATGAGATTGATGAACACATTGCTTTTCTGTCTAGAAAATTCTCTAAGTTCAAGTTCAAAAGAAACTCAGAAGCAAGGCCACCAAGAAGAGACTTTCAACCTAGCAAAACAAACTGGATTGAAAAGTCTAAGTCAAAATGTTTCAATTGTGGAATGCTTGGTCACTTTGCTGGAGACTGCAGAAAGCCCAAGGTTGAGAAGGGCAACAGGAAATTTGAGCTTGTTGATTATAAAAAGAAATACTTTGAACTTCTCAAACAAAAAGAAAAGGCTTTCATGTCTCAGGAGTATGATTGGGCTGGTAATGGTGAAGATTCTGATGATGATGTTGAGTATGTCAACTTGGCTCTTATGGCTGACAATCATGAGCAGGAAGCAAGTTCCTCAAGCAACCAGGTAACAATTACTAATCTTTCTGAGCTTTCTAAAGAGGAATGCGACAATGCAGTAAATGAAATGTCTACTGTATTATATAATTTGCGTGTTACTCTTAAATCACTTACTAAAGAGAATTCTAGAATAAAAGAGACCAATCTGCTCTTAAGTGATAGGAATGCAATGTTAGAAGCACAGCTCATTGAATTTGAGAAAATGAGATGTGTTAGTAGGGATGCTAAGAAGGAACTTGAGAACGTGTTACAAAGGGAAGAAATTCTTAAAACACAACTTGAGATAGAACAAGGTGTGATTGCAAAATGGAAGGATGCCAGGAATGTTGCTGCCAACATTATTAATGTTCAAGGCGTGGAATCCTTCTGTGAGCAATCATGGAAAAGGAACAAAGAGAAGCTAGGGTATGTTGGTGAAACCTTAGAATCAGAAACTGAGTCAACAAACAACAAGGATCATTTGTTGAAGGTTGATATGTCAACGGAATGCAATGTTTCGTTGACAGATGAACCATCAACCGATCAGGCTGTTTCGTTGACAGAGAAAAGAAAGGATGAACTCACTAGACTTAATAACAAGTATGGTCCTGTCACCAAGAACTTTGTTCAAGGTGAGTCTAGTAAATCAAAGAAAGTTGAGAAGCCTGTTGAGAGAGCTAATGTAGGTAACTTGTCTAACAAGCAATTGAAAGACAAGTTAGAGAAAGTTCAGGTTGAGGCTAAGGGAAATAAAAAGAATAACAGAAATGGCAAGGTAGGGATTAACAAACACAACAATTACACACCTGATAAATATGCACCTAGAAAGACATGTGTCAATTGTGGAAGTGTTAATCATTTATCTACTAACTGCAAATCTGTTAAGAAATCTGTTAATGTGAAAATGCCCAAGCCTGCAATGAACAGTTCCATGCCTAAAATGCCTGTTATGCCTAACATGTTTGCTCCATATGCACAATTTCAGAATCCATATGCTAGCATGCCATTTGTGTCTAATCCTTACATGAATATGTTTAACATGCCACAAATGCCATGGAACATGAATAACGTGATTGTTCCTCCAACTATGCATGCTATGAATGAAAATATGAGCAACCCTCAGAAATCAACACCAAGGGTAAAGATTGATTTGAATCAATCTGAACCCAAAGTGAAAAATGGTACAAAAGGGAATGCAAAGGCTAACAAGACAGGACCCAAGGAAACTTGGGTACCAAAATCGACTTGATTTGGTTTTATTGTGTGCAGGGAGACAAAAGGAATCTTTGGTACTTGGATAGTGGTTGTTCAAGACACATGACTGGTGATTCTACCCTGCTCACAGAGTTTCAGGAAAGAGCTGGCCCTTGTATTGCTTTTGGAGATGACAGCAAAGGCTACACAAAGGGATATGGCTTGATTTCAAAAGAGAATGTCATCATAGATGAGGTTGCATTGGTGGATGGTCTTAAGCACAACTTGCTTAGTATCAGCCAACTTTGTGACAAAGGATTTTTAGTTACTTTTTCTAGAGAAGCCTGTGTTGTTTCTAAAGGAGGAAACAACAATGTGGTAATGACTGGATTCAGAAGGGGGAATGTGTACATTGCTGACTTTAGTAGCACAAGTTCAGACACCATCACTTGTCTTTTCAGCAAGGCAAGCAAGGATGAAAGTTGGTTATGGCACAAGAAGTTATCCCATCTGAATTTCAAGGTTATGAATGATTTGGTGAGGAAAGATCTTGCTAGAGGAATTCCACAGGTGGAGTTCTCCAAGGATGGTTTGTGTGATGCCTGTCAAAAGGGAAAACAGAAGAAGGCATCATTCAAAAGCAAGACAGAGTCATCAATTGTCCAGCAGCTTGAATTGCTTCATATGGACCTATTTGGCCCTGTAAATGTTATGTCCATCTCAAAGAAGAAATACTGTCTTGTGATTGTTGATGATTTTTCTAGATTTACATGGACTTTCTTTTTGCACTCTAAAGATGAGGCAAGTGAAATCATTATCAATCACATCAAGATGGTAAGCAATCATCCTGATTTCAAAGTAAGAAGGATTAGGAGTGACAATGGGACAGAATTCAAGAATTCAAGCATGAAGGTGTTCTGTGAAGAAAATGGTATTTTGCATGAGTTTTCAGCAGCAAGAACACCACAGCAAAATGGTGTAGTTGAAAGGAAAAACAGAACACTTATTGAAGCTGCAAGGACAATGCTAGATGAATCAAAGTTACCTACATATTTTTGGGCTGAGGCAGTTAACACAGCTTGCTTTACTCAAAATATTTCTTTGATTAATCAGGCCAAAGGAATCACCCCTTATCTGTTACTCAAAAGAAAGAAGCCACTATTGGATTTTCTTCATGTCTTTGGATGCAAGTGCTTTGTTCTGAGAAATCAAGCTGAGCATTTGGGGAAATTTGAAGCAAAGGCAGATGAAGCAATATTTGTGGGATATGCAGCAGGGAAAGCTTACAGAGTCTATAATCTCAGAATCAACATTGTTATGGAATCTGTACATGGTGTTTTTGATGATCTCAAAATCCAAGGTCTCTGTGATGAAGGTTTCCATGAAAGTCTTTCTTTTGAAAATAAGGAAGGAGATCAAGTGAATCATGATAAGGCTACTGAGAAACAGCCTAAAGTTGTTGTATCTAGCACAGATGAAAGCAGCAGTGAAGATGAAATTGCTGCATTAAGGTTAAAAAGGATAGCAGCTAGCAGACCAAATGGTCATTTCGTTGACAGTCATGATGGTGGATTCGTTGACAGTCAGAATGAGCGTTTCGTTGACAGCCAAAACGGTCATACCGTTGATAGTCATAGGAATACTTCTAGAAGTGATCAATTAGGGACAACAAACTCAGGGGGAGTTTCTCAAGGACAAATATCCAATCAAGGCAATCATGATCATGAAGCTACGTCTTCAAGAGCAAATCTACCTCCCTCAAGGAAATGGACTAAAGATCATCCCTTTGAACTTATTATAGGTGATGTCTCTTCAAAAGTCCAAACTAGAAGAGCAACTCAAGAAGAATGTCTATATAGTAGCTTTCTGTCTCAAGATGAGCCAAAGAAAGTTGAGGATGCACTTCTAGATCCAGATTGGGTTTTAGCCATGCAAGAAGAGCTAAACCAATTTGAGAGAAACAATGTTTGGAAGCTGGTGCCCAGGCCTAATGACAGGTGTGTTATAGGCACAAAGTGGGTGTTCAGAAACAAGATGGATGAAAATGGCATAGTCACAAGGAACAAAGCTAGATTGGTTGCAAAAGGCTATTCACAGGAAGAAGGAATTGATTTTGATGAAACCTTTGCTCCTGTTGCAAGACTAGAAGCAATAAGGATTTTCCTAGCCTATGCAGCCCATGCCAATTTCAAGGTCTATCAAATGGATGTGAAGAGTGCTTTTCTGAATGGGGAATTGGAAGAGGAGGTGTATGTAAGTCAACCTCCTGGTTTTGAAGATGATGATTTTCCAGACTATGTGTACTTCCTTCTCAAAGCACTCTATGGTTTGAAACAAGCACCTAGAGCCTGGTATGACACTCTCTCACAGTTCCTCCTTGAGAATCATTTCACTAGAGGTACTGTAGATAAAACTCTTTTTCACAGGGTTGTAAATGGCTCTACTTTACTTGTTCAAATTTATGTAGATGATATAATCTTTGGGTCTACAGATGTGAAACTTTGTCAAAAGTTTGCCAAGCTTATGCAAAGTAAGTATGAAATGAGCATGATGGGAGAATTAACTTACTTTCTTGGTCTTCAAGTAAAGCAAGTCAATGAAGGCATTTTCATTAGTCAAACAAAATACATTCATGATTTATTAAAGAAGTTTAACCTAATGGAATGCTCTCCTGCCAAAACTCCCATGCCTACTGCCACCAAACTTGAATTGAATACTAAGGAAAAATCTGTGGACATTTCAAGTTACAGAGGCATGGTAGGCTCACTTTTATATTTAACAGCTAGTAGACCTGATATTATGTTTGCTACATGTCTATGTGCTAGATTTCAGGCTGATCCTAGAGAATCCCATTTAGTTGCTATTAAAAGAATTTTCAGATATCTCAAAGGAACACCAAACCTTGGCATTTGGTATCCTAGAGAATCTGGTTTTGAACTAATTGGTTATTCAGATGCAGATTTTGCAGGATGTAAAATTGACAGGAAAAGTACAACTGGAACATGTCAATTCCTAGGAAACAAGCTTGTGTCATGGTTCAGCAAGAAACAAAACTCAGTTTTTACCTCCACAGCTGAGGCTGAGTATATTGCAGCTGGAAGTTGTTGTGCACAGATTTTATGGATGAAAAACCAACTACTTGATTATGGATTAAGAGTTGAGAAAATTCCTATTTTCTGTGACAACACTAGTGCCATTGCCATTACTGAGAATCCAGTGCAGCATTCAAGGACCAAGCACATTGACATCAAGTACCATTTCATTAGAGAACATGTTATGAATGGTACTGTGGAGTTACATTTTGTTCCAAGTGAACAACAACTTGCAGACATCTTTACCAAGCCACTTGATGAATCAACATTCTCAAGATTAGTAAGTGAGCTAGGTATGCTAAATTTCTCTTAATTATTTTTGAGATATTTGCAAGTTAAAATGCAGCCAGAAATTTGCTATGTTTTTCTGTGAATGAATTTTCTCAGGAAAAGGTAAAATTTTGTCTAAGTCAAAATTACTATGTCAACGAAACGAACCATTTCGTTGACAGTCTTAGCAGTTTTCTGGGTGTTTCGTTGATAGCTCTTGTATATCAACGAAACGCAGCTTTATCAACGAAATAAGACGGGACTTTAACCGCCCAATCCTGATTCGTTGATTTAGCGCTTTTAATCTGAACCGTTGGAATTTTGACACGTCTTTTACCACGATCTATGCATACACCCCTGTAAGTATAAATCATGGTAATACTTTAAGAGTAACGGTTATATTTTTAAGCCAATCCAGTAATTTACATTTATTATTGGATTCATTTTCTGAGAATTTTTGGGGGAGTATTTAAGAAATTTTATTTTCATTATTTCTTTTTACCTGTTCTCAAAAATTCCAAAGGCTTTTTCTCTCTTCTTCTCTCTAACAAGCAATTCAGTTCGAAGCTTTCCTTTAATTAACAATGGCACCTATAGTCAAGCTTATGTCTGCTGGAGGGTTCATCTATGAGAAGAACAACTCCATCCCTTTTGTTGTCAAGGAAAACCCGAACAGACTGTTCTTCAAAATGATGGATTTCATGAAGAATTGCAAGTTGAGCTATGCAATGTTTCACTCTACACCACTCTACAATGAGATAATCGAGGAAATTTGGACCTCATGTGAGTATAGTGGAACAAACTGCACACTACAATTCACTCTTCAAGGTAATGAGTACATAGTTAATTCTGATGTTTTGCAAGCATGTTTACATATTCCTGATAATAACTGTGATATTTTGCCTACTAACACTGAAATAACTACCATGCTAAATTCTATAAACTACTCTTTGCCTACTGATAATCTGGGTAGAATAATTAGGAGAGGTTTGGTTAGGGAATACAGTTATTTAGCTGATGCATTCATTAAGGTCTTTTCTGGAAAGATTAGTAATTTTGATGCATTAACTAACTCTATGTTAATTCTCCTAACCATGCTTCTAAATGATAGATATCATAACTTTAGCACCCAACTTATGTATGAAATTGGTGCTAAGTTGGGTGATAAAGCAAATAGGAAGAAAAATATCTATTATGCTAGGTTTCTGATGATGTTGGCTAACCATGTTAGTCCAGCACCATTAGTTATCTCTAACCCTAATGCCAGGTTTGAGTGCTTTGTGCAAGAAAAGAGAGTATTGACAGACATACTGAGGCTGAACCACAATGGTGATGTTCCAGTGGTGTATCTGCCAATCATTGAGGTAACTACTACTATCCCTGTTAGTGTAGCTAACACCTCTACTGTTTTACCTTCCAATGTTGCTATGGAGTCTGTAGCTGTGACCCAACAGGCTCCTACCCTAGCAACAAAACCAAAATCAAAGAAAACCTCCAAGCCAACCTCAGGTGCTTCTCAAAAGGCACCTGTTGTAAAAACTACCACACAACCTAAGGGGAGTGAGTCTGGAGTTGTAAGAGGTGAGGGAAGGGGTGAACATCAAAGAAACCCCAAGGATAAGGAAGGACAGGTTAGTGTGTACCAGCCAAGCCCCATTGTGTCTTCCCAACAAGGCACAATGAGTAACATGGATTTAAAAACAAGTCTAATTGCATCCTCCCAAAAGGATGTGATTATTGAAACAAGCTCTCCTCCTAGAGCACAGTCCAAAAGGGTAAGGGGCACTTCAAGCCCACAGTCTACATTTTCCCAATACCAAAGGAGAGTGAAGCAAAAGTCCAAGGGTACACAGGGTGCACACACACTGGAAGCAACACTTCCAGTTTCTCAAATTCAGTTTGATGTAACCCCTATCATTTCTCTGGGGTTACAGTCCCATTCTCTAAACATCAATCTTGAATTATCTCCATCAAATTCACCAACTCAATCTTTAGATGTGGACATGATCCATACATCTATTCCTGATTCTCCAACTCTAATCTTGGAGAAGCCCCACTCTGAAGCTGGTGGCCATCACTTGTTAAGTGATTTGTTGGGCCATCAACCAATTTTTCCTGAAGTTGCAAGGGGATCTGTGGACCAATCTTTAAAATCAATCACCACAGACTCTACTGTAATTTCTCATTCTCAAAGTGCTTTCTTGACTTCATCAACGAAACAGTCTATTTCGTTGACAAGTGTTTCTCCATCAACGGTATCCATACCGTTGACAGTTCAAACTACCATTCCGTTGATAGTTCACTCTGCACCTTTAATTGAAAATCAAGTTGTTCCCACAACTAGTGCAGATGATCTAGTGGTAGTTGAGACATTTCTAGGACTGAGAGGGAGTGAAACTGAGAGGCTGGCTTGCAGCCAGGCAAAAGGAGAGAATGTGAGTAAGAGGCTGGCTATTTCTTCCAGCCAGGCAAAAGGAGAGATTGAGAGTACCACCTTAGAAGGTGAAGGTGAGGGTGTGAGAGGTGTGAGCCATGGGGAGCCCATGATGCAAGAACAGAGTGGAGAGAGAGAAGGGACTACAGGAGAAATAAGGATGGAAGCAGCCATTGCTAATGAGTTAATGGAGGTCAGTGAGGGAGAAAGGGAACTTACTTTCCAAGAGGTTTATCAGCAAACTCTGGATAGTATTTCCCTGGATCCTGAGACCTTTACTCATCCTGTGTCAGCCTATCAAATTTTGGCTCAACAGGGCAATGTGGAGGCAGAGAGGTCACTACAACTAATTCACACAACTGCATCAATGCAAAGAGCAAAGGATGCCTTGACCAATCTACCTCCAGGAGCTGAAGCAAGTGGAGAATTTGATTTTTCTGATGATGAGGACAGCTATGGTGATAATCTACAGGTGGCCACTACTGCACAGACTGGGACTTCTGTGGTGCCTCCTACACCAAACTGGCTTTCTCAAGATATGCATGGTAGAAGCAATTTGGATGCTGCTATCACAAGGCAGTACAAAGAAGCATATCTAGCTCATGAGTCTGCAGGAGCAAGGGACAAGAAATTCTACAAAGCCATAATGGATTCTCTGGAAATTCAAAGGCTACAAATGTTGCAGACAAGGATTGAGGCTACAGAGATCAAGGATTCAATCAGCAACCTTAGGGATGCTAATGATAGGAGGCTAGATGAAAAGCTTCCTCTTCTCACTGTGTCCAGGATGAACAGGTTTTTCTCTAAAGAACCTGAAGTGGATTCCTCCTTGAAGACTCTCTCTTCTAGAGTGGACAAGGTGGAAGCTACTCTATCACAGATGCAAAAGGAACAGGAGAAACAAACTCAACTATTGGCCCAGCTAGTGGCAGCTCAAGGACTCCCAGCCATCTCTTTTGATGATAACAAAAAGGGGGAGAAATCTAAGGAGCTAGACATTCAGATTACCAAGGTTATGGTCCCAGCCATTTCCCTACCAAAGGAGCCATTAGCAATGGGGGAGCTTGGCAAGCAGCAAAAGGATGGTATTGACCTTATACAAGAAGCTTCTATGAGGATGAGACTTGCAGAACAAATCAAAGAACATTGGTCCAACATAGAAACAAAGTTCAAGAAGATTACTGAAGATAAGGACTCAAATCCATCAACGGAACAGCCATCAACGAATGCCATGGTACTAGCATCAACGGAATGGGAGCCACAGACAAATTCTTTCTATCACCAAGAGCCCCTTCTACATGGAGTCACTCAAGGACCAAAGAAGGAAAAAGGACAAACTTCATGCATTAGGGATGTGGAACAAACTACAATTCAAAGAAGCCTATCTCCCAAGTCCCCTGCTAAACCAAAGGGCAAAAACATAGCAAGGACTTTCTATCCTGCACCTTATCCAGATGAGCACAAGCTTCTTGGTCTACTCATCACAAAAAGCAAGGAAAGTAATAATTATGAGATAAGGAAGCAAAGGGCAATTGTCTACAGGAATGGACAACAAATCTGTGTTTGGGCTGGTCATCCAAACTTTGCTGAAGCCAAGGCTGAGGAATCAGAAAGAGCAGCTATGCAAGCTCTTGTAGTAGCTCAAGCTCTAGATGAAGAAGAAAGGAAGCAAGAGGAAAGCACTAGAGAGGAAAGGAGTTCAAAGAAGAGCACAAGGCAACCCAAAGAGAGAGCTAGGAGAAACATAGACTTTGAGAGTGCTGATTCTCAGAGTACTGCATCAGACTCTTCTATACCTATTGCACCTCCAACAATTGCTAATCCAGTTTTTGAGGGAAAGTTGGCCTGTGATCCTGCACATCCTGTCAATTTTCATGATCAACCAATCATGCCAAAAGAGGAACCAATTGATTTTGATGAGGCATACTTTCCAAAGTTCCTGTTAGAAAAGGACCAACCAATGAAGACAAAGAAGAGGTCTGTCAAAGCAAAGCCTGTTTTTGTGAGAAAGCCACAATCTCAAAAACCCCCTGCAAACCCAGAGGACTGCATGTACATTGCTGACATCAGGGAAGAATCCAGTCTACATCTTGACTTAGACAACCTGGTGGAAGTAAGGGGAATTGCAGCTTCTCAAAAGTTGCCTGAAAGACTAGTGTTCACATTCAAGGGTGGTAGAGAACAAGTGTGGCCTCTCTACAGAATTTTAGGAGAAGACTATCAAACACTACTCTCAGTGTTTAGATGCTTGAAAAAGGACTTTGGTTTCACCAAAACAGCCAAGTCTGAGGTGGTCTCCAAAATCTGTCAGTTAAAGGCTAGCTGGAACAAGCCTGAGGCTCTTCCCAGGATACTTAGAGTTCCCTCAACAGGAAAGAAAATCCATCTTCAACCTTATTGGATGATGGAGTTTAAGGACAAGGACAATTGCAGAAGATTCTTCAGAATGGAAGACCAGCTGGAGAAGGCATCTAATCAAACTCTAAAGCTGATGCAATCCAAGCTTGGTGATCAAGATGAAGAGGAGAAAATCTTCTACAGAAGGCTACAGGTCCAGATTGAGGAAAACAACTCCAAGAGAGGGAAGAAGACTATGCCACAAAGAAGTCACAGATGAAACATTTGCTCAGACTAGAGGAGCACTTGTGGGCATTAGTCTTGTAAGTCTTATATTTTGTCTATAAAGTTTTGAAGCTTAATACATTTTCTACTTTTGTAATTTATGATGTATCTGAGTGTTTTTGTTATCATCAAGTCTCTTGATTTATGGCTGTTATTCTATCAGTCATAAATTGGGGGAGATTGTTAGGAATATGTTGTTCTTGATGATAAGCATAAAACACTTAGTAGAATTTGTGTAAAGTCATTTTTGTAACTGTCAACGAAATGGCATGCTTTGCAGCATTCCGTTGACAGGAAGCTCATCAACGAAATGAGTGTTGTAGCAATTGCATTGTACAATACTTCACAGTATGATAGGCATTCTATTATATGTTTTAGATAGGTTTTCTAAGTCATGTTGACTATGTACTAGATAGGCAAAATAGGTTGGTTAATTGTAAATATGTCATGCCTTGTAATTCTGCCTAAGTGAAGACATGTCAACGGTATGAAGATTACTCTGTCAACGGTATGGAGTTTACCCATCAACGAAACGAGGGAAACACCATCAACGGAATGAAGAATGAAGCTATCAACGAAACACATCTCCTTGCTATCAACGAATCAATGTTGCTTTTTGAGCAGTTGACAAAGTGATAGTGACAGTTTACTGAACAGATCTAAAAGGAGATATGGAAGTGTACTTTGCATTGGAAACCATCAAAGTGGATACTGGAAATAAGGAAACATTCCAATTTCCAATAAGGCTCTTGGAAATGATTATAATGAGCATGAAGACAAAAGCAAAGATCTCCAAGGACCATTGGACAAAAGGAATGAAAAGCAAGCTACTGATGGTTACTACATTTATTCTTTAGTTTAACCAAACGTAGAATTATAAACTTGGGATATATAACCAAGTGTAGCAGTTACTTTAGAATTAAGAGAAGAAACACAAATAGATTGTATTAGCTATTCTTGAGAGCAATTCTTCTCTACAACCTTGTAACTGAGCAGCTGTGTACTTTTGTATCACAGATTATTTCCGCAATAAAAACACTTCAGTTGGATCATCAAACAATCCAACTGAATTATTTATATCTTGTGTTTTTATTTATTCAGTTCAGTTTTATTTTATAAAGTGTTTTAGTTTCAAGAAAATATCAAGAATTGTATTCAACCCCCCCCCTTCTACAATTCTGTTAGGTCATTTGGGAATAACAGAAACCTCAAAATTGGATGTCTTTCACTCATCTCCGGCCCATCTCAGCACATCTCCGGTCAACTAAGATTGCAAAAAAAATACGCACAATCAAATTTCTCACCCTTCTACTAACCCACTTCCATTTCCCCTCTGCCCAGCCTTCGATTTTTTTGCCCGAAATTACTATCAAAAACCAACATAAATCGCTCAAAACACTAAATCAAAGGGTTGTAGACATATTTGTTTTATCAACATCGTGCAAAAGTCAACTTGTTTTGTAGTGATTAAACACCTCGATCACCGAATCAATACATTACTACCACCACAACACCACTAACAACCATAATCACTAAATTCAAAACCGAATCACCAACACCACAACTGCTTAACAGAAGCACCAAATTAAAATACAAATCACGAAATTTAAACTAGCATCACCAATTTTAGTAGATAAATCATAAAAAATACCTACACAAATCACCAAATAAAAAGGTGATTTATATTAAAGAAAAGGTGATTGGTCAAAAAAAAAAAGTGATTTGTGCACAAAATTGTATAGACATGACTACTCCAAACATCACTTCTTATTTTGTCTCTTGTTCATTCGATTCATCGACGTTGTTTCCTTTGTATATACTTCACTGGGCTCTTCTTTTCATTACATACGCCCCCGTCAGATCTTAAGATGGCATCAAATATAACTAAATAAAAACATACGATAATGGCCCATATAAACAAGTGATACTAGAGAATCATGATTCAGTGATGATGATGAAGACGAAGAAAGTGTGGTGGGATTTTCAGGAGGAAGGCGACGGAGAAGAGAAGTTTAGAGATTTTGGTGTGAGGTGAGAAAGAGAAGGAAAGAAGGGAGGGAAAAGAGCGAAGGAAGGAGAGAGAGAGAGAGAGAGAGAGAGAGAGAGAGAGAGAGAGAGAGAGAGAGAGGTGTGTGTATTGCCATGGTTAAAGATGAACTGGAGCATATGAAATGAAAATGAGAAGGCCTGTAGAGTTAAATGAGAGATAAAAGAGACATAAGTTTTTAGATCTGAAAATACATGGTTGAGATTTGACGCTAGTGTAAAAAACGTGGCTGAAATTCAGTCTCAGTTCTCATTATAAAAGGGGGTCTCATTTGATCACTTGCCAATATAAATATGTATAATAAATAGGTCAAAGTATCATGTGTAACTAAATAAAATAATATTGTATATGTTATTAATTGGATCTTGTTAAAAAAATAAGTTTGTTTAGAGATTTTATATTATAAGACCAAGTGTGTATGAATATAGATATGTCTAATAAATAGGTCCGCGTATCATGAGTGACTAAATAAAATAACATAGTACCAAAAAATAAATATTAAAGTGTTTGTTTGAGTATTTTTTTAAATTACAAAAAATAAGTTCGTTTAGAGATTTTATTTATAGGCCCAAATGTGCATAAATATAGATATATATATATAATAAATGGGATCACGTATCATGGGTAACTAAATAAAAAAACATCATACCGAAAAATAAATATTAAAGTATTTGTTTGAGTAGTTTTAAAATAAAATATTAAAATAGATAAGTAAGGTAATTAAGTAAAAATATAAAGTACCAAAAATGTTGCGTGTGATAATTTAATAAAAGGAGAGGTTTTAATTAGAAAAAAGGAATATACACGGCTAAAAAAGGGAATCATTTAGTTATCTATACTATCTATATTGATTTTACTTAATTACCCTTATTTATCTATTTACTTCATATTTTTACTTAATTACACTTACTTAAAATACTGAAAAAATAATGTTGATTCAACAATAATAAATAATCATTTGTAACAAGTAAGAAAGTTACGCTCAACAAAGAGTTAAGAAGATAATAAAACATTTGATATTGAGAAACCTTATATCAAATACTAGGGTTTTGTTATATGTAGATCATTAAACTTAGAACTAATTGTAGACCATGTACTTTTATATATGTACTGCAATGCGTGTACTGCACATGTTATTTACACAAGTTACAGTATACAGTGCAGTACATATATAAAAACTATATGGTCTACAAATAGTCTTAAGTTTAAGGTTCTACACTGAACTTTTCCCTCAAATACTAAATAATTTTTTTGAAAGTCTATATCTAATACAAGTTGAAACAAAACCAAAATGAGATAACTCAAGTGCTAAGAACTTATCTCTTGTTGTCCCAGGATATATGTTCGATTCTCGTTTATCCCAAAATATCTGAGAACAAATATTAATCTGTAGTAAAATATATAAGACTAAATATTCAAAAATAAAAACAAGTTCACACAATATTCAGAATAAGTTCTCACAAATGCGCATACAAATCACAAAATTAAGATCAATATTTAAACATGCAAAATTTCACTGATACTTGAATATAAAATTTAATTTATGTAGGGATACTAGCTAATATATATATATATATATATATATATATATATATATATATATATATATATATATATATATAAACTTTTAGTTTATTTTGCTTGAAAATACAAGCAATTCATTTTATGTATTAACTTTAAGTCTTTTACATTTGAACATACACCAACTACACGACTTGTACTTATTCAGTAAATAGAAATTACATGCCATAAATATGAAGATGTATCATTCGCTTAATGAGATAAAATAGCAATGTCGTGCATGTCTGTAGCCGTGTAACGTCTTACATGTAAATCATACGCCATTAATGATTAATCAACTTATGTTTAATATATTTAAGACGTTGAACAATATTTATCAATAATAAAAAATCAAGAACGCAATAATTACATTTCGTATAAAAATAATTCTTGAAAATGACTTGTGCCTCATACGAGTTATTATGCTAGGTATTTATCATAATTTGAAAAGTTTGGAATTAATTGTAATAAATTAAAGTTATGTTATGTATATCGTGACAAAAAAAGAAAAATCATGTTATGTGTAGCACACTAGCAAAAATAATACATAAATCAATAACATGACAAATTGATTAACTTTTTTTATCATCATTAGAATACCAAAAAAATCATAGTTGTTTGTCCCACTTTCCAACCATTTATCTCATATTAATGTTACTCGTACCATTTATCTCATATTAATGTTACTCGTAGTGGTAAAACCATTGAGCACATTTATGTAAGAGAAGAATGTATATTAGAGCCAATGACTCCATATGAAGACCGAGAACCTCTGTACATTTCCTTGCACGGGGTGGAAAACTTTTTATTAGCAGTTGTGCGCAAAATTTTCTTAGAAGACCCTTGGACTAGACCAACCATTTGGTTGCATTCTTTATGCTCTTACCAATAAATAATTTAAGTAGGTAGATGGTGTTTATTCCATGGGGCCTACAACAGGGGTGTTGTTTCCACTACGTCTATAATATAAATAAGTAATTAAATCTTACATGCTATCCACATGTATGTATGTTTCCTAATTAAATGTTAAAGATGAATGCGAAAATGATGATCTAAAGTTCAGTTAATTTTGGGACATGATGTTGAAAGTAAAGATGATATATGCAACGGTAATAAAAAAAGAGAAAGATTGATATTCAGATATAAGAAGTTAGACGAAAATAATGCAGACTTAATAAAAAAGGAGAAAAATTGATGTTCAGGTATAAGGAGGCGGACGAAAATGATGTGGAAGTTGAGAATAATGGAGTGGAGATGATGAAATGCGTGTATGAGTGAGTTGTTGAGTCCAGTTTTTAAACAATAAATAGACATGATCATACCAGTTATATTTATAATCTTATAATAAATGATGACCTATTTATATTTTTCTCTAAATACAAGTATATATATATATATATATTAATATTCCTTTATGCAGTTGATTAAATTTTAATTTGTGGATTGTTTTTTTAAGAGTAGGTATATAGGGTCAAAGTAAAAGACCTTTGACGTTAGCATGAATATGCTGATGTCTATAATGTAATCTTTGACATGACGTTGAATACTCATGATGGTCTTTTAGTCACCTCAGTTTTGAGTTCTGGTGTATCAAAAATATATAATTTACAGAAAACTAATTGTGTTGGTCGAAGATTTTGTGAAGGTGCAACGAATTAATAAACCACTCGTTTTTTAGGTAGAACATTTCCCTCTTGCATAAGGTGAAGATAGCATTCTTCAATTGCTTGCGACCCAATTTCATTGTGCTTCTATGTCTTTCAGTTTTTTTTTTGCAACATAGTGTATGATCCCGAGAAGTTCAGTCTCTCCACTTTAGGTTTTAGAAACTTAAACTAAGAACTTTCCTTGTCTTATCAATGATATCATCATCTTCCTCAATACCGGAGTCTTCATCACAGCTTATTTGGAGATCCCTACTCGAGGTTGGTATTTCTTTAGCCTTTGGTGCAAAAAACTTCAATTTATATAACTCACATCATATACGTTTGAGTGTTGATAGATGACTATAACATCAAGAGAACCGTAACTTAGTCTTCGCAAAAAATAAGGATGTTTTTTTGCTTCTTTATGAGATGGAAGCAACCACAATTCTTTGTTGTGTGGAGGACGAGTCATCTTTGCAATGGTTATTTTTTCTCGAATATTCATGCTGAACACATTGAAGTCATGTACATATGCTTTAGTAATGTCGAGCCCTTTTGTATGAACTGTTAGAAATGAATACTACTAGAAACTAGACAGAGGGGGGGTGAATGGATAGTTTGATATATTTTTCGAACTTGAAAACTAAGTAAACAACTGTATGTGATTATGATATGTAATATGCAGAAAGTAAATAACACACACAATCACTTTAATCTACTTTGTACAAGCAAATTAAACACTACAGCTTTCCAAGAAATTCACAATCGAATTTCTGGCTTCTAAACAAGAACAGTTTGAACTTGTTTGCTTACAGAGAAAAGAGCTTAGCAAATAACTATGTGTATCTCTCTTACAGCTTACAGTTGTGTGTGCACGATATATATATTCCCCTATACAAACTAGGCACACACAATATTACCCAGCTACCCCTTCTGAAAGTCCAACTTGTCCTGCCATAAGAAGTTCACTGAGTCAGGAAGGACCACCTGCTTTTCGGAGTCTTTCCCGTTTCTGTAGCTGCTTGTCTCTTATCTTTCTCTCCAAGTTTAGCTGTAGATTTGCCATCTGTTCTTTGGACCACCTTGCCAGAACAAATGCTTCAGTATTTGTCTCCTTTGATTCTTGGTTCTGTACCTTAATTTGTCTTGTTATAAACGGCTAAGTGTTGATATCGTGAACTCCACTTTATCCCTGACTTCGCGATCTCCCTTGTGAGGACTACGCGATATAGCCTTTGAAGACTTTGCGACATAGGTCATTTGACGACTATGCGACATAGTTCATTTGACGACTATGCGACATAGTTCATTTGACGACTATGCGACATAGGGCTCCTGAGGACTTCACGATCTAGGCTCTTTTGACTTTGCTGTCTTCAACACTTCACGACATGTGTCTTGAGGACTTCTCGACATAGTACAAAATGGACTATGCGATATAGCACTTCACGACATGGATATTGGTGACTTCACGACATAGCTTTCTTTTGACTTTGCTATATAATGCCTTAGATAAATTCCTGCAACTTATTTCTTCATGGCCTTATTCAACTCTATCCTGCTGCATGAACACTTCTGAACTTCTACCAGGATAATTATTCAATGGCCTATATACATTCTAGATGCAAGAACTTTACTAAGCTCATTATAAATCTGAGCATACATGATAAAGCTATTGTTCATGAGAACAAGACAAGTACATTTAGAGACCTATACTCTATCCCAGTGATATAAATCACTAGGTCATGTAGTGTGACAAAGTCACATAGTGTAGGCTTGTTAATAGTGGTATTCAGACATGTCTTGAGCCTAACAATCTCCCCCAAATTGTGAGTAAGATCCTTAGGCACAATTTCATGTCTGATAACAAGCCTAACTTACATAAAAAGGAAATTTAGTAACAGAGAGGACAATTCATGAACCTTGAGATCAGAAATTTGATTACATAGAAAAATTGAAAGCTTACAGATTACTTTTGTTGCTCAACAGCTTCAGCTTCCAATTGCTTCTCTAGCAAATCATCATATATCTTCTTTTTCCTTATTTCTTCTCTTCTCTTCATGTCTATGATGGCTTCTTGAAGTTCTTCTCTTGCAATCAGTTCCTCAATGAGAGGTGAGCCTTCCAAATCATCAATTGCAGCCTTGAGTGCACTTTCTACATAGGAATCAAGAAACTCCATCCTTATTTTGCTTTGACCTCCATGTGAGTTTTTGTACTCCACAATGTAAGGATTTTGCTTGACCCTGCACAGCCCTTTCTGCCTTAGCTCTTTAGCCCTCTCCTCCATCTCAGCCATTTCTTTTTCTCTCTGTATCTTCTTCTCTTCAGACTCTTTCCTCATGTTTTCTTCATAATCAGCATGCAGCTTCAAGTACCTGGCAATATCTATCTTCCATGTCCTTTCATCCTTTTCTTCAAAATTCAGTAAGGCATTTATCCTTTCAAGCTCATACTTATAGAAATATTGCCAGCTTCCTTGCTTCATTTTCCTTTCTCTTCCATCAGTGTACTTGATATCTAGATGATCCAACTTCACTTTGACTTCAAAGATCCTTTGAGCCCTCAAAAATGCTAGGGCATCTTCATCATAGTCCTCATCTAGTGGAAGCACATTGATGCCAATAACATTTGTGAGTTTTCCAGTCTTCTTTGTTATCCTTATCCTTTTGGGTACACTCTTGATCTTCAAATGCTTCACAAGAGATACCTTTCTTGAACAAGGAGAATTAGTCTTCAGTGCCACATCACTTGGAAGTAGCTTCATTCCTTTCCCCTTCATCCACTGTAACACTCCACTAGCTGTAACTTTGTGGAAGTGTTTTCTTGATATTTCTTTAGTGGCTTCATCTTTTATCTGTGGCAATTCAGGTTCAGAAGTCATGGATAATGATTTTGGAGGATCATTGCTAACAGTACCCACCCTAGACCTAGAGTCTTGTGTTGTGGTTAAAGTACTGCTAGCAATGTCCTTGACTTGCTGAATTCCACTCCTAGTTCTCTTCACTGTCTCCTTTGCCCCCTTTATGTCATCACCAGCATCTTTAGATTTCTTGGAAGATTTGCTTCTGCTGCTGTCACTTGGTCCATCCTTATTACTCCTTGAATGAGATCTCCTCCTGTAGGTTTTCTCCTCATCATCATCCTCCCCATCCTTCTTCATGTTCTTTTCTTTGATAGATTCAGGCAAAACACCATGAATCAGAAAAGATTGTAGAATGTTAATCATCTCTAATTCCTCTGCTGTCCTAGCTCCCCTCTTGGCCCTTAGCATTTGTAGTACCTGATTGATCTTTGCATTATTCCTCTTTGTCAAATCAGAAGGGATCACCAATTGGTCAATACTGCTGTCTTTAGATAGATTTTGGAAAATTATTGTCTTTGGCTTTGAGATAACCTCAGGCAGTCTTTGATCTTGACCTATCTTCAAATCATCAAACAATCTCTTGTTGTTAGCCCCACCTTGTTCTATTAAGTCCATAATTACTGACAGCTCAGTGAATCTCAGTTTCTCTAGAGTTTGAAAAGCAAGATGCCACAAGCAGTTGTCCTTGCACACCATGATTATCTCTCTTAGATGGACATCCTTGATTTTCCTTACTGCTACTGTGAAGTATTTGATGTTTTCCTTGAGCTTCATTCTGTAAGTCCTTGCATCTTCTTGTGCATCTCTGTAAGTGGCTTTCAGAAGCTCCAGGAAGGCCTCATCATGATAGATGTGAGAATTGGCAACTTCCTGTAGCTTGGCCTCTGTGATGATTAAAGCTTTGATGGGTTGAGCCTTGGGAGTAGGTTGAGCAGGTTGGGAAGTGGAGATATCTTTTGGCATTGTGGAGGGATAGAAGGTAGTGGTGACTGTGCTTTTCTGACCTTGTGCATTGATGACATCTACAGAGGGAAGAATAATTGGCTTTATGGTTTCCTCAGTGAGTTTGCCCTTGCCCTTATGCTTTGTGGGTACTCCCCCTCTCTTGTTCAGAATGACCTCCTTTTCTTTCTCCCCCTTAGGCTTGGGATCAGACAAGATGTCTTGAGCTTCCCCAGGGATAGGCAGGTTCATATGTCTCATCATGGATGTCATCATTTGTTGTTGCACCAACAAAATATTAGAGGTTGAAGTGCTTTGGTCATCCAACTTGTCATTCAGCTTTGCCAAAAAGTGAGAGAGCACTTTGTTGTCAGCTCTAAGATCAGCTACCTCCCGTTCCAAGTCATCCACCTTAGAGAACAATTGTTGAGATTTGAAAGAGTTGAGGGATTGGTCTTTGATTTTGGAGAAGTCAAACTTAGAGATGTCAGAAATGGGAACCTCATCAACAAGCTTGTTCCCATACTGATTCTTCCATAGTACTGTTAGCATGGAGTTGGAGTTGATATTGGCCTGCACCACATTGTCTAGCTTGGTGGAGAGCTTCTTCATATTATCAGAAACCATAGCTAGGGTGCAGTCCATCTTGGTAACATTGGAGGCAGTTTTCTGGACTTCTTTTAGAATGCCATCTACCTTGGGAAAGTCTGAAAGAAAACAGTTCCTGAGCTGAGCAGTAGAATGAGCTGTCTCTTCCTGAATGGTGGAGATTTCTGACTGAAGACCTTTCCCAAGAAAATGCATAGCTTTAAGCTGGCTCTTGTAGACATCATTAACTGCATCATAGATTTCAGCAGGAGAGAGACTTTTGGCATTTGACCCCAAGGCTGTGAGATAGTCCTCCCTGAGAAAAGCTAGAGCTTCTTTGAGCTTTACAGTCCTTTTTCCATCCAGCCAAGCATCCACATTTCCAGCTTGCTGGGCTTCATCCACAATTTTGTCCTGCTGTGCTTCAACATCCTCCTTATGAGAGAGAAGGATAGCCTCATAATCAGAATTTGGGAGAGTTGCAGTGAGAAGGTGTTGAGCAATTTTAGAGATCTCATCAATCTGTGCCACATGAAGATTTTGCAATTCTTCGTCCGTCAATTGTGGTGGCACAGAGGATGATCCTGAAGGCCTGTCATGTTGCACAGGCTTCAGCCATGCTGCTATTGTGGCCTGAGCCAAGTTAGAGCTGGTGCTAGGCACCTCAGGTGGGGTGATTGAATGAGTTTCCTCCAGTCTTGGAATGACTGTGGAGTCTGATGTTGTCTCCATTGAAATGGGATGAGTGACAACATCATCTCCATGTGCCTGTGAAGGCAGGTCCATGTCCAAATGGAATGGAGAGTTTGGCATAGAGTCTCCAGTAAGAACTGGGGAACCCTCTATGTTTTTGTTGGTGTCATTAGGATATGCCCCAGCATGCATTCCCTGACCAACTAGATGTGGGTCCTGGGTGGTGAGCACAGTGTCATGCACCATGTCACTTGAGTTTGGCTCAATCACAGTTTTGGATTGTGATTGATCAAGTACAGATAAGTCATGTGAATGACCAACCTGTGGAGAAGAAATATTTGATGTAGATTCTGGAAGAGAAGTGTGGTGTAGACTAGATTTTAGCAACTCCCCCTGAGAAATAGGAGGAGTTTCAATTGTGATGTGCTCTCCACTCATGGTGTCAACATCCTTATTTCTCCTAGGATCAAGAGTGAGGTCTTGATCCTGTGCAGACTCAGTACAGATTGTAGTGGGGAGACTACTCTTTTCAATGCCAATAACCTGTTGAGAGGCCATTGACAGTAATAGGTGTACCCCTTTTTCCACATCTGAATCCTGTTGGGAGGATCCAGTGGTAGGTTTGGATTTGGATTTCTTACTTTGTCTGGTGAGAGGTGACTCAGGATTCTCACTTCCTACCCCTACAGATTCATTAATTACTTCAAGGGCTCTCTTCTTTGACTTCTTTTTAGTAACACCAATCTTTTGAGAGATTGATGCACTTGGCTGCCTAATTTCTACAGTGGTGTTTTCAGTGGGGTTGCTGGATGGGATAGGGAGGCTTGGGTTAGACTGTGAAGCTCCTTCAGTCTCAGCCTCCCCTGTCCAGGAAAGAGCATGGTATATGGGCTTATCAAGTGGATAAGACGCGAATGTGTCCTGCATATGCTTGGTCACACTCAAGATCACATCCACTTGATTCCTTGTGTCCAATGAACCAAACAGAATCTTGGACATGGACTTGGAATAAGCCATCTTTGATTTATCAATACCCTCCAAGTCATGGACATTAGCATCAAGATAATTTAAAATAACTTGAAGAAAGCGAGGGTAAAAGATGTCATTACCTCTTCCACGGATTGTCCTCCCTAGCCTTTGAGCCAATTCCTTGAGGATTATTGCTCCAACATTGATTTCCTGATTGTAGGCTAGGGAATAGGCCAGCTTCACAGCAATGTGACTGATATGGTCCCATCCTGTCTTTCTGCAAAGGAACACCTTCTGGAGTGCATCAAATAGAAATGACCACTCCCTTCTTACAAATTTCTTGTTCAGCTTTCCAGTATCAATCTCATCTGCATACCGAATGAGAGTCATGAAGTCTACAATTTGAGCATCTGTAGCTTCTTGGTCATGACCCTCCACCTTGAACCCTAAAGCTTCATTTATCTCCTTCTCCCCAAACTGGAAGTGTTTGCCTCCAATTGAACAAGCTATCTCCTGGAACGAAGTTCCATCTTCCCTGGCCATAGTAGAAACCAGCGCCGTACGCCAAAATCCTTCCAATACATCAACATACAACGTGGGGTTCAAGGTTAGGGCTTGGCTGAGGTAGGAATCATTCAGGAACCGTACAAAACACTTGTACCTGGGTTTAGCCTCAGCCTCAGAGGGAATGGTGAGAAGATTTGTTTCTTTGGGAATGGTTAAAGGAATAGGGGTTGATACTGTTTGAGATTTGGGTGCCATTTCAAGAGAGAAAGTAAGAAAGTGAGTAGAGAATTTTTGCTTAGGTTAGAAAGTTTGAGAGCAATAGACAAGATGAAAAGTTGCAAACGGTTAGAAAAAGGTATTTATATGATAGAGATACTGCGATATGGAGTTATGAATGTGTACAGTCTAAGTGTATGTCGCGAAGTCAAAAATGGCCTGTACCGCAAAGTCTTGTAAAGTATATCGCATAGTCTCAACAATGAACTATGTCGCAAAGTCTTCAGAATGAAAGGATCGGGGAGACTTTGCGATATAGTAGAAATACCCTGTCTAAAGCTCTCTTTTTGGAATTTTAAGCAATTTGTCAGACTTTTATCAAATTTTGAAATAAAATTAATTTAAATCAAAATTCTGTTAACTATGGAGACTTGTCGATATAGTTATTCTAAGTCGCGAAGTCATAAAATTAACTATGTCGCAAACTCATGAAATGAACTATGTCGCGAAGTCTCACAATCTCAACAGTTTGCGATATAAGTCTGTTTAATTTGAACTATGTCGTGAACTCTGAAAATCATCTATATCGAGATGTCTTAAAAGCTCACAACTCCACTAACAAATATGATTTTGAAAAATATGCAGTAAAATACTGAAATATTTATAAATCATATCTCAGCTAATTTTCACTCCAAACAAATAGATCATTTAAATACAGTGAAAATTTACTGCTGCAACAATTAACCAGCATATTTACTTAGAACAACTGAAGGAAGGATTGAGCATTCCAATTTCACTCACAAGTCTGTTAAAGACTGCTTCATTCAGAGGTTTGGTAAATATGTCAGCTAGTTGTTTCTCAGTTGGAACATAAGAGACATCTATGGTACCATTTGCAGCATGTTCCCTAATGAAATGGTACCTGATCTCAATGTGCTTTGTAGTAGAATGATTAACAGGATTGGCAACTATGGATATTGCACTAGTATTATCACACATCAGAGGAATATGTTCCAATACTAGTCCATAATCCATAAGTTGATTTCTAATCCAAAGCAATTGAGCACAGCAACTTCCAGCAGCAATGTATTCAGCTTCAGCTGTGGATGTTGCTGTGGACTGTTGTTTCTTACTAAACCAGGACACTAACCTTTGACCTAGGAATTGACAGCTTCCAGAGGTGCTCTTCCTGTCAATCCTGCATCCAGCATAATCAGAATCTGTGTAACCAACCAGGTTGAACCCAGTGCCCTTTGGATACCATAGCCCAAGATTAGGAGTCCCCTTCAGATATTTGAAAATTCTTTTGATGGCCATCAAGTGAGATTCCTTGGGATCAGACTGGAACCTTGCACAAAGGCATGTGGCAAACATGATGTCTGGCCTGCTAGCTGTGAGATAGAGTAGGGATCCAACCATTCCTCTATAGACCTTGATATCAACTCTCTTGCCTTTCTTGTCTTCATCCAGCTTGATTGCAGTAGACATAGGAGTTTTAGCTGGGGATGACTCTTCTAAACCATATTTCTTTAAAAGATCCTTGACATACTTAGATTGGTTTATAAAGATGCCATCCTCCCTTTGATGTACTTGCAGGCCTAGGAAGTAGGTTAACTCTCCCATCATACTCATCTCATATTTACTTTGCATCAACTTAGAGAACCTTTCACAGAGTTTTTCATTTGAGGAGCCAAAGATGATATCATCCACATAGATTTGAACTAGAATGATATCATTTCCATGCTTCTTGAAGAATAGGGTTTTGTCAATTGTACCCCTGGTAAATTGATGCTCAAGAAGGAATTGAGATAGAGTTTCATACCAGGCTCTTGGTGCCTGTTTGAGTCCATAGAGTGCCTTGAGCAGTCTATACACAAAGTTTGGGAAGTCTTCATTTTCAAAGCCAGGTGGTTGAGACACATAAACTTCTTCAGCAAGATCACCATTGAGAAATGCACTTTTCACATCCATTTGATACACCTTAAAATCTGA
Source organism: Heracleum sosnowskyi (assembly GCA_030848705.1). NCBI lineage: Eukaryota > Viridiplantae > Streptophyta > Magnoliopsida > Apiales > Apiaceae > Heracleum > Heracleum sosnowskyi. Next base: position 117,496,379 of record CM061242.1, on the reverse strand, counting down.
GTGAGCTGCAAAAGCCAGAAAGATTCTGATGGCTTCTAGTCTAGCTACAGGTGCAAATGTCTCATCATAGTCAATACCTTCTTGCTGACAATATCCTTTAGCAACCAGCCTTGCTTTGTTCCTTATAACCACTCCTTCTTCATCCATCTTGTTCCTGAACACCCATTTGGTGTCAATAACATTCTTTCCTTTTGGAGGTGGCACTAGTTCCCATACTTTGTTTTTCTCAAATTGATTCAACTCTTCTTGCATGGCAACAATCCAATCAGTATTCTTCAAAGCTTCTTCAATTAATTTAGGTTCCTCTTGTGACAGAAAGCAGCTATACAGACAAGTGTTTAATGTTGCCCTTCTTGTTCTAACTCCCTCACTAGGATCTCCAATGATTTGATCCCTAGTGTGGGCTCTGTCCCATTTCCTTGTGTGCCCCTGTTCATTTCCTTGATCTGTTCCAATCTCATTTTGGTTGACAGTTGCATTCTCTTCTTCTCCCCCTGTGTTTGTGAATCCTTGCACAGGTGTTTGAAGAAGATTGTCAACTTCAAGAATTTCATTTTCTAGAACAGTTTGAACAGGGGATTCATCTTCACTTTCAGAATCCTCAAGATAACCTTGATTCTCAAATCTCAATAACACACTGTCTTGATCACTTGTTTTCAGTCCTGGAGTTTTCTTGTCATCAAAGGTAACATCCATGCTTTCCATGACTTTGTGTTGCTCAGGTACAAACACTCTGTATGCTGTCCTTTCCAGAGAGTATCCAATGAAGATACCTTCAAATGCTTTAGCATCAAATTTTCCAACATGCTCAGAGGTATCTTTCATCACAAAGCACTTGCTTCCAAACACATGCAGGTGCTTGAAGGATGCTCTTTTTCCAGTCATCAATGAGTAAGGAGTTTTGCCAGACTTCTTATTGATCAATGTTCTATTCTGCACATAGCATGCTGTATTTACAGCATCAGCCCAAAAGCTAGTAGGTAGCTTTGCATCCAACAGCATTGTCCTTGCAGCTTCAATGAGAGTTCTATTCTTTCTCTCAACTACTCCATTTTGTTGAGGTGTCCTAGGAGCTGAGAATTGTTGAGAAATTCCTTTATCTTTGCAAAACTCATACAATGTTGAATTTCTGAACTCAGTCCCATTATCACTTCTCAAAGCAACTACAGAGGAACCAGTGCTTTGTGCTTCTCTATCAACTCTCTTGATATGCTCTATTATTACTTGAGGTGCTTCATCCTTGGAGAATAGGAATTCCACCCAAGTATATCTTGAATAATCATCAACCATCACTAAAGCATATTTCTTTTTGGAAAGGGACATTACATTCACAGGGCCAAATAGGTCCATGTGAATTAGTTGCAGAGGTTTTGAGTTTGTATTGAGCAACTTGTTCTTGTGACTTGATCTTTTAATCTTCCCTTTCTGACAAGCTTCACATGCTCCATCTTGCACAAACTCTAAGGCAGGCAAATCCCTTATGAGTTCTCTCTTGGTTAGAGAGTTCATTGCCTGAACATTCAAGTGAGACAGTTTCTTGTGCCACAGCCAGAATTCCTCATTTGTGGCTTTTGTGTAGAAACAACAAATTTCTCCCTTATTTGCAGCCTGGAGATTAGCTACAAACAAGCTTCCTTTCTTCACACCAGTTAGAACAACTTCACCACTTTCTCTTTTTGAGATTGAACAAAGGTCTTCATCAAATTCCACTTTGAAGCCCCTGTTGGTGAATTGTCCAATACTCAAGAGATTATGCTTCAGTCCTTCAACAAATGCTACATCTTCAATAATGACATTCCCAGACTTGACACTGCCATATCCCATTGTATAACCAATGTTGTCATTTCCAAAGGTTACTGATGGGCCAGCCTTTTCTTCAAAATGTGATAGCAGGGCTATATCACCAGTCATATGACTTGAGCAACCACTGTCCAAGATCCATATGACTCTTTTATTCCTGTTGCCCTGCATTCACAAAGTGACTAAGTTGTTTTTGGTACCCACACTTGGTAGGGTCCAGTTGAATTAGAAGCATACTTGTTAACACTTCTTTTGTCATGAGTTGCAATCCTCACAGTAGGGGATTCTGTTCTGTGAGTGTGTACGTGTGTGTGTGATTCACAGGATTGTGCAGAGTCAAGTTTATGCTTAAGAGATAAACAATTAGCAATCACAGTCACATAGCATGTCATGCAATTTGGCTTTCCACAGAATGAATCATGACTAGAAAGTATGCTAGCAGAATGGTTACTTAGGTTATCAATTTCAGCTATCTCAGGCTTGTTACACTTATGAGTCAAATGATTGACAGATTGACATTTTTGACATTGTTTCCTGGGAGCATTTGGCACATAAGTATAGTTGTTTCCCTTGTTGACACCTACCTTACCATTTCTGTTTTGTTTCTTTTTCTTAACAACTTCTTTCTTGACTACAGGACTCTTGACAAGGTTGTCTTTGGTCTCTTTCTGACTGACAGATTCAGGAAGAGAGGAGGTGTTTTTAGCAGCCTCATCTTCTTCAAGAAGTTGTTGTTTAATGACCAAGAGTTCTTCATTAAACTCAACAACACTCTTTTTGAAGATGGGCTTTTCAACACTTGACAGAGTTGATGGGGTATTTTTGTTTACAAAAGATTCTTTTCCTTTGCCTTTTGCCTTCTTCCTTCCTTTGTCATTCTCATAGTCAAAACCAATTCCAACCTTGCAGTCTTCAGTGTGTTCCTTGTGATAGGTTTGAATAAGTTCAGATGAGTTTCTGTAGCTTCTCAGTTTTAATTCAGTTTCAGCAATTTGTTCTCTAAGAGCTTTTTCTATTTGTTCAGCACAAATTACTTTATTTTTGAGATACTCAACTTCCCTATTCAAACCATCAAGGCTCACAACCATTAACTCAAGTTTCTCATTCTTTTCTGTAAGCTCCAAGTTTTTAGCAGTTAGCCTATCAATTTCTTCATTAGCAACTAACATGCTAGTATGAATGTTAAACATTTCAGTACTCATGTCTTCAACAGTTTGCTTATATTAAGAGGGAGTCATTTCAAGAGAAGTAAGAATAGGTACCTGATTTGAGGAATCACCTTCATCAGAAAATGCCATCAAGGCATAGTTTGAGTACTCTGGTTCTTCATCCTCATCAGAGTCATCCCAGCACTTTCCCTCAGCAATGAAAGCCTTACCCTGTTGTTTCTTGAGTAGAGCTTCATACTTTGCCTCAAGCTCTAAGTATGCTTTATCCTTCTTGATCTGTTTGGGCTTCTTGCATTCTGTTGCAAAGTGCCCAAGTTCATTGCAGTTATAGCATCTTATTTTGGACCTATCCACACTCCCAGATTTGTATCCTCCTTTTGCTGCACCAGCAATCCCTTTTCCCTTGTTGAAGGAGTTTGAGCTTCCTGAACCACCAGCATTCCCATCATTGAACCTGGGCTTGAATGGCTGCTTCCTCTTGAACCTAATGTTAGGATATCTCCTAGCCATGTAAGCAAAAGATTTATTTTCCATCTTTTCCAGCTCATCTATGCTGTAGAACTCATCCTCCTCAGGCAAATCATAAACAACTTGATTTTCTTCACCAGCATCATCATTATCTTCTAGTTCCTCAATCTTGACTTGACTGACTTTCAGAGACTCCATTCTTTGACCTAGATTGTCAGCAATGAGGGCACAAGAGGTATTTGCCATTAATCCTTGTTTTGCTTGAATGGATCTCTTCTGAAACAGCTCGAGCTCATATGTCTTTAACACACCATACAAGACATCAAAACCAATCTTTGTTAGATCTCTTTCTTTGAGGGAAGAGATTCTTGGTTCTAAATGGTCTGGCAGAGTCAGTAAGAATTTCATGTTAAGCTCTTCTGTCTCATAGTGCTTGTCATAGAGTTTGAGCTCATTTATCAGCTTGTTGAATCTCTCAAACACTTCTGTGATTCCCTCTTTTGGCTGTGCCATGAAGGCTTCATATTGTGAGACAAGAATCTGTTTCTTGTTCTTTCTTACTTCAGTAGTACCTTCACAGAGCACTTCTATGAGATCCCACATTTTCTTTGCACTACTGCAGTGAGCAACAGTGCCATACATGTTGAAATCCATAGATTCACAGATGATAAGTTGGAGATGTCCATCCAGTGCTACTTTCTCCTTTTCAGGATCAGTGTATTTTGAGGGATCTTTAGGGACATGCCTTGCTGGTATTATCTCAGTGCCTACTGTAGTTTCACCAATCTCAATCAATGGAACAAAGGGACCATGCTTTAGAATATCTAAGTACATGGGGTTGGAAGCTTTGATGAAAAGCAACATCTTCTTCTTCCATAAACTGTAGTGCTCCTTGTTAAAGGGAGGAATCTTGATACTGCTTAGTTTCTGTGAGCTCATTCTTGATCTTTTACTGTTTGTATGTTAACAGCCCGCTCTGATACCACTTGTTAGAAATGAATACTACTAGAAACTAGACAGAGGGGGGTGAATGGATAGTTTGATATATTTTTCGAACTTGAAAACTAAGTAAACAACTGTATGTGATTATGATATGTAATATGCAGAAAGTAAATAACACACACAATCACTTTAATCTACTTTGTACAAGCAAATTAAACACTACAGCTTTCCAAGAAATTCACAATCGAATTTCTGGCTTCTAAACAAGAACAGTTTGAACTTGTTTGCTTACAGAGAAAAGAGCTTAGCAAATAACTATGTGTATCTCTCTTACAGCTTACAGTTGTGTGTGCACGATATATATATTCCCCTATACAAACTAGGCACACACAATATTACCCAGCTACCCCTTCTGAAAGTCCAACTTGTCCTGCCATAAGAAGTTCACTGAGTCAGGAAGGACCACCTGCTTTTCGGAGTCTTTCCCGTTTCTGTAGCTGCTTGTCTCTTATCTTTCTCTCCAAGTTTAGCTGTAGATTTGCCATCTGTTCTTTGGACCACCTTGCCAGAACAAATGCTTCAGTATTTGTCTCCTTTGATTCTTGGTTCTGTACCTTAATTTGTCTTGTTATAAACGGCTAAGTGTTGATATCGTGAACTCCACTTTATCCCTGACTTCGCGATCTCCCTTGTGAGGACTACGCGATATAGCCTTTGAAGACTTTGCGACATAGGTCATTTGACGACTATGCGACATAGTTCATTTGACGACTATGCGACATAGTTCATTTGACGACTATGCGACATAGGGCTCCTGAGGACTTCACGATCTAGGCTCTTTTGACTTTGCTGTCTTCAACACTTCACGACATGTGTCTTGAGGACTTCTCGACATAGTACAAAATGGACTATGCGATATAGCACTTCACGACATGGATATTGGTGACTTCACGACATAGCTTTCTTTTGACTTTGCTATATAATGCCTTAGATAAATTCCTGCAACTTATTTCTTCATGGCCTTATTCAACTCTATCCTGCTGCATGAACACTTCTGAACTTCTACCAGGATAATTATTCAATGGCCTATATACATTCTAGATGCAAGAACTTTACTAAGCTCATTATAAATCTGAGCATACATGATAAAGCTATTGTTCATGAGAACAAGACAAGTACATTTAGAGACCTATACTCTATCCCAGTGATATAAATCACTAGGTCATGTAGTGTGACAAAGTCACATAGTGTAGGCTTGTTAATAGTGGTATTCAGACATGTCTTGAGCCTAACATGAACCTATATAAAATCAACATCAGTGGTTAATAAGGTTAATGTATAGGTATAAGGTTAGGGAAAAAGAAGAGGTTTCAAGATTACTCGTACTTACATATACTACTTTCTTCTCATCCAATGATGCATGAGATCCCTGAAAAAAATCATAAAACACAAATGGTTTGATTAGCGTAGCAACCTATACTTTTCATCTAAAAAAAAGCTTTTTGTCAAGTGTGTAACTTTTGGAAATTCTAAAAATTGTGTTAAACCTCCTTATGTATAATGATTTCTAAAGAACAAAAGAAATAAAAAATACTTGCAACAATTAAACTAAGATTCCTTACTCGCTTTTCACGAGATGCCTTGTCATCTTCATTAGTCCCTTTCTCTTTTGAGAAATGATAAATTTTTTTTCACCATGTACCCCTGCAAATAAAGTGAAGAGTTTACCGTTTGAGTTAAGTTCTTTACGTTTTTCAAGATTAATGTATAGGTATAAGGCAAGGGAAAAAAAGAGGTTTCAAGATTACTCGTACTTACATCTACTACTTTCTTCTCATCCAATTATGCATGGGATCCTTGAAAAAAATTATAAAACACAAATGGTTTGATTAGCATAGCAACCTATACTTGTCATCTAAAAAAACTTTTTGTCAAGTGTGCAAATTTTGGAAATTCTAAAAATTGTGCTAAACCTCTTAATGTATATTTCTTAAGACTAACATGTATATTTCTTAAGAGTTGTGAAGTGCATGAGCATGGCCAACTGAAATATTTTAATGTTTTTGTTAATAAGTTGGGAACGATATGACAATCATTTTTTTAGCATTGTTTAACTTTTTCATGTGAAGTTATTGTCACGTGCTTTACAACGATAATCACAAACATATGCTTAACTTTTGTTAAAATATGAACATTTTAACACAGAAGTGTACCACAATATTATTTTAGACTTAATACTAAGATGTGTACCTGTAGTTTAGCACATTTACCATTTGTGTACCTACTATTCACTTTATTAAAGTTGTGTACCTACTATTCACTTTATTAAAGTTGTGTACCTCAAATTTCCAAAAAAAAAAAAAATCCAATTGTGTACAGATGTTAATTTTGAATTAACGGCTGTGAAGTCGATGTTCACTAAGCACCCAAGTCCGATAACATGTACACTCTAACAATCAACGTATAGATAGTTTGTAGGTTCCAACAATAACTTGCACATTACCTAGCTGAAATCGGTTTTTCAACTCATATTAGGAGGGGTAGTCTCGGAACAATCGGAGTAAAATTGTGAGAATGTTATAAAGCATACTATAAACACCTCGACCACTCAATTATTAGACACTAAAAAAAGGGTGAAGACTGCTGAGCAAAAAGTTTGACAAGTTTAATCAAGAATTGGAGCAAGCCATAAGATCTTCAACATCTTCAGGTACACTTCCACCTATTAAATATATAGTGATAATTAAAATTATTGCCTAAGAAACATGAAATAATACATTTATCATTTGTTGTTTATATATGAATTCAAAGTTCGTATATATATAGTAAGGATCAAGAGAGAACCCAATACTAAAAAAGAACTATAGAACTATTATTAGTCGTTGGATTGTCTTTAAATCAACTGTTCAGATTCATTTCATTTTTAAGTACAAAAAATTTGTAAGGGTGTTATTGGAAACAAAAACAAATACATTATTAATTCAATTAATTTAAATAAGGAAACTTAATCAGTTACTCATCTCTTTTTATTAATTTTTTTAATCTCACATATTTTTTGGCTGATTCTTTAATTTTAAAATTTGTTTTCTTTAAAAAATTTAATTTATTTTATTAAAACTTTTTTACAAGAAAATAATTCGTGATATAATAGAGTTCTATTACTGTACCTATTTTGTTTCGTAGTAAAAATACGGTGTTTTTCTACTGAACTTGAAAAATTATACATAAACTTCAAATTTCTACAACTGAACTTACTTTCTTTTACAATGTTCTGCAACTGAACTTATTTTTTAACAATGTTCTGCTGTTGAATATTGTTATCTCATATTATATTTATACCATACCTTTAATGTTCAACATCTGAACTTAAATATTATACACTCTAAAATTTAAGTCAAGCACATGAATTATAAAGTTAAAAAACTGAACTTATTTATATGTAAATGTTCTGCTGTTGAACAGTATTATCTTATAGTGTGTTTATACCATAACTTGAATTTTCTCTCAAAAATTGATGAAAATAATGGTTAGATTTTGTGATTTTAATGGAGAATTTTCTCTAAAAAATTGATGAAAATAATGGTTATATATTCATAGTTGAATCAACTTATTTTGGTTATGGGTATGTGTAAAATATAGTTCATGTTGTTTATAACTCTTGTTTATCTGTAATTTATGTTGTAACCTTGATATATTGGTATCGTTTGTTGTGCTTGAAGGTAATAAACTACTTAGTTTAAGATTATATCATGATGGGAGGTTACAGAGACTCCCAGAAATAGAGTATGTAGGGGGATAATTGATCGTGTTTCAATTTCAAAATTTGGACCAACTTACTATAGATAGTTTCAGGTCACAGGTGAAAACTTTTGGTTATGGTGTCCTGAAGAGTATGCGTTATAGAATACCCGAAAGGGAACTTGAAACTAGTTTAGTACTATTGAGAAATGATGATGATGTTAAACTTCCTAAGTCATGTGCTAGGAGAAACAAAAATTGTATTGATGTGTACTTAGAGCATGATGATGAATTGCTATATTTGGATAAAAATGTCGTTGACGCCACCAATAATGTTGGAGATGATTGGTTTAAGAATTATGAATGGCTTGAAAGTGAGTTTTCAGTATGTAATGATGAAGAAACTAATCCAGAAATTATTGATGAAGTAGTTAGTAACACAAGCAAATGATTAGGCCTTAGTTATGATAAAGAATCTTCCAATGACTCAGAATTAGATGATTTAGACAACCTAACTTTTGGTGATGATTCTGATTTCGAGTATGTGCTAGAGAGAAAGAAACCGAAAAAAGTCGCATGTTCACAAGGTAACAGATAATCCAAAATCAAAAGTGGGAATGATATTTTTTTTGATCTTCATCAATGTAGGGAAGCTGTTAAGACACATGCAGTTGTAGAAGGAAGGAATGTGAAAATAACTATTGATTATGAGTGTCGTGTAAAGAAGTAATACAGAGGGGAGGTGAATGTATTACTCTCGTTTTTCAATTGTTTTTCCAAAGAACGTGAAACAACAATGTCAAAACAAGTTTAAAACAACAACATAAATTTTGTGTGTGCTTGTATGTGATTGCGAAATTAAAAAGACACAAACACAAAATTTCCTTTTTAATCTAATATGATACATTTTAGAAAGAGATGTTGTTACAATCTGTGAATACAAAAATATATTCTCAGCTTCTGGGTTTTTGGCGAGAGATATGGATAATACAAGGATAAGTAAGAAAAACTTAACAATACTTAACAATCGATCATATCTTGTACTTTGCTGAGTAACTTTCTAAATATAGCAGTCGAGACAATCTTGATGACAGTTGCCTATAAATTCTCGTACATGTATTAGGCAGATAGCAGTTGATCTTTCACTTCACTTGTAAGGATTTGCACCGTCAAATATATACACTTCGGTGCCCTATCCTTTACATCTTCTTGAGTCTTCAAATGCTAGTCGTCGATTACATGTTTACTTTGAATGAAATATAATACAGACTACCAGTCGATTTCTATTGACTTAAACAAATCATTACATGCTCAATTATAGTATGATGTCCAACCTAGTGTAATATAATTTATTCTAAAATATAACATGAATATGGATATGTAATTTGTTTTCTGATCAAGTGCTACTTATAATAGAATATAGTAGTGGCTCAGTTACAATCCTTAAATAAAATTCCTATCTAAGTAATCTGTTATCATCAAGTCTAAACATGTGATTTCTAACGATAACTCTAAGTGACAGGACCATGGTGATGGTCGTCTATAAGTCTCAATGTCCTTGATTCATCTATACTTCCATCAACTTTGATAAAACATTTCAAGTGAAAAAATTAGAAAAAGGTAATATTTTTACATTTTATAGTTAATGTTGACTGTTGTTGACTACTTGGGACCACATAAATACTTTTAATACCATGTGTAGCTTGCTGGAGAACAACAAAGTCTCCCTTGCTCATTCTGGGTATCTAGCTCAAAGATACCTCATGAGTTTAGGAATAATCCCTCATGGTATATTGCAGAATTTCATCAAACAGCTTCGAATGATCTATTAATTGATTACAAACCACGTTTTTTACGAAGAGTAAGAAAAAGTGCACGAGGATAATGAATGCCACACATGAAACTCAATATGGCAAGCTTTTTTATGACAAGAATGAACCGATGAAGAAGAATCCTAAGTACTCTACTATGGAGATATATATTAAGACAAGTATCACAATCTGTCAAGTATAGTAATTGTCTCAAATCCCTAGATCTGGATAATATGCCTTTCATATTCTAACATATGTAGATTCTTTTTTGTTGGAGTAGGAAAAACAAATGCTTTTAGGAGAATTTATATTTGTCTTGGAGGATTGAAACATAGGTTCAAACTGGGGTGTAGAAAAGTTATTGGAGTGGATGGTTGTCCAATTAAAAGCCGGTATAAAGGTCAGTTGTAATCTGTAGTAGGAGTAGATCCAAATAATTGCATGTTTCCAAATGCATATGCTATTGTTGAGGAAGAGACATCAGAGAGTTGGGAGTGGTTTTTAGAGATATTCATAGAGGATTTTGATATTGGAGAAGGGGATGGTTGGACAATTATTATTATAGAGAAAACGGATTGTTGAATGTTGTGGAGGATATTGTACCTCTAGCTGAACATAGAATTTGTGTTAGGCACTTGTATACTGACTTCATGGAAACCTACTATGGCTTATCAATAAAGGACAAAGTATGGTCTTTTGCTAGGGCTACAAATGTAGAGGCATTTGAATCTGCTATGAACACACTTCAAAGAAAAATGAAACTATTGTTGTGTGGTTTACAAATGTTCCAATACATCAATAGTCTAGGTCTCAGTTCGAAACAAATGTGAGGTGTGATATTTTGATGAATATGTGTTAGGCCTTTCACGGAAGTATTTTAAGGCCTAGAGAACAAGGAAGCTTGGTTATGTTGGAAATGATTAGAGAATATATGATGAAGAGGTTGCAAGAAAAGAGGGATAAAATGAAGGAGTGAGAGCAGAGTAAGTTCACCCCCAAGACATAAACTCAATGAAAAGTTTAAGAAATGAAGTAGGGGTTGCTAATCCACTCATGCAGGTGAAGACAAGTTTGAAATTACCACTAGAAATGGTTGCAGTCGATTTAAGGAACATGCCTTGTAGGTGTAGAAGATGGGACTTAACTAGTATCCGTGTCATCATGTTATCTCATCTATAAACAGCCTGGATTATAATGTTGAGGACTATGCCCATGCTTCTTACTCGACAAGAAATTATAGGTATGTTTATTCTAGTATTGTACATCCAATGAATGGTCATTCACATTGGGAGAAGAAAAGTTTTGAAATGAAGCTACCAACAATGGAAGATAAGAAAGAAAAATTTCCAAAAAGGAAGAGAAGACTGGAAGATGGTGAGCCTCTTAAAATTGAAGAAGGGGTGTTGTTATATTGCCTAAATCAAATCAACTAATAGTGAAGTACATCTTCTTATATTAGCTCACACAATTTAGAATATTACTACAATTATTACCGAGTGAAGTCATTTACATGTTATTTTCTTTTCATAGGTGTAGGGCACAATGGAATAACATGTTCGAACAAAATTGGACATGATTATGCCACTTCATCTCAAAAGGGGGCTAACCAAAAAATCAAAGTTGTTGATGAACAACCTTCAATTGCTGCAAATGATGGTGATGCATACAACTCTTGTTTCAACTGATGATCATGTGCAACACATAAACATAGTTGACAAAGATGTAGTGCTAAAGGTTGATGTAGCTAATGATGCCTCTCCTACAAGTCAAACACATATTGCTTATGCAAATAAAGGCACCAACAAAGCTCTCAATTTTCTTCAATATTCACCATTTAGGAAAGAAACTTTTGAAGAATATAGAGCACGAAATCAGGCACTAGTCAATGCAGTTGTTTGGGCACTTGTGATAGAAAAAACTGGAAGGGAGGAAGATTGCTTGATTGTGGAGGACAAGACAAGTGATGCAACCAAAAATAGAAACAAGGCAAAACTGACGAGGAAGAAACTCTGAAATAAGACAAAACTAGGATTTTGGCATAAATGAATGCTAAAAAGATGAAGATCAAAGTAGAAATGACTGAAAGAATTGAACAACAGAAAATGAACAATAAAGTTCAAAAATTTTCAAGTACAACTACTAGGATAACGGAGATGGAGAAAGGGAAAACAATTCTCAATACAAATGATAAGCCTAATATAGGTCCCATATAGTTTGGAAATCCTTTGGCACCATCTACAGTTCTTATGCAGCTTGGATTTTCTATGGCACCTTCTACAGGTCTTATGTAGTTTGGAAAAGCTATGACACCTTCTACAAGTCCTATGCAGATTGGAGTTCAAATAACACCTTCCACGGGTCTTATGCAGTTTGGAAAATCCATGGCACATTCTACAGGTCCTGTGCAGCATGAAAATCTAATGAAACCTCCTGTGAAAATATTCTTGACATATAAAGGTCAAGCTATAATAAAAGAAAATGTTCAAACTGCACTGAAAGATCAACCAAGAAAAATCCTTGAAAGATATGAATTGGACAAGAAGAAGCAAGAAGAAGATGAAGCAAATAAAGTAAATATGGCAAGGGGAAGAAGGTCAAGAAACAATAGATGAAAAATAAAGAAAAACAGAACATTAAGCGGAAGCAGGACAACAAAGCGACAGGACAAGGAGAAGAAAAAAATAGGGAAAGTAGGGGAACCATGAGAAGAAATCATTTTAATCATGTAGCTCCATTAGGATGAATACGAACAATTTAATCATATGATTTATAGTTTATGCAATATATTTTTCAATTCTTTAATCAACATGTTTGTTATAACTATACATTCTTCATTGGATTATGTTGTAGTTTCACTTTTTTCTGTGAAAGATTTCTCATAATGTGGTTGTTATGTACGTTTTAAGTTGTATTTTACAAGTCGATATGCACAATTAATGTTCTTGTTTTTTTGTCCGATATTTCCACCATTAACCCTACCCTCGCTGAGTTCAAATGGCGAGTTAGATATTTGATGGTAAAGTGTACAAGATTCCATACTTCAATTGTAACTTCCGGGGTCAAATCTCGAGTTTTTTTTCGAAAATCAGGTTAAGTCCCGATTTCCAGTCCGAAATAACACGAAGCCTAATGGCCCAAATGCATCCAACTTGGATAGTTCACAAGCCCACCACAGGCCTCCAAGAGATTATGATTTGTTGGTGCAAGTAGTAGTAGTACTTTGCATATAAACTGAACTAAAGTCCGAAATCTCCTCGATGTGAGACTGTGGTGTTACAAACTCCCCCACTCAAACTCCTAACGTCCTCGTCAAGGCTGAAGGGATAGCCCATAGGTCCAAGATCGTATCTCTCTAGCCATCGTGAGATAATACCGACTAGTTTCATGTCTCAACATCAGACCTCTATTCATTTTGAGATAATACTACCATCCTTCGTGTCCTCACCTCTGACAACTTGACGAATCAAGCTTTCGAAAGTCAGCTCTTATACCATATGCGACGACTTGGGTCAAATCCCGAGCGCTTTTGGAAAATCGGGTCAAGTCCAGCTTCCGAATCCGAAATAAGTAGAAGTACACTGGCCCTAATACAACCAACTTGGGTAACAGCAAGCCTAACACATGATCCAAAAAAAATTATGATTTGTTGGTGCATTAGTAGTAGTACTTTATTTTATAAATTGAACTAAAGTCCTCAATTTTCTCAATGTGGGACTGAGTGTTACATCACTGCTTAAAAGTTGAAATGACGTTGATTAACTGCTGTTACTTCAATATAAGTGGTTGTACATAAATGCGTATTTTTTCAAAAACTTGAGGTATACTAATTTTAATAAAGTGAATAATAAATACATAAGTGGTAAAGGTGCTAAATCACATATACATAGCTTAATATTAATACAAAACAAAAGAATCAAAAAATTATTATTTATATCTCAACCGAACGCGATGAAATGTGTGAAAAAGAGTAACACATCGATACGGATGATGTAATTTTTTTTTACAAAAGGTAACAAACCTACTAAAAAAACGAAAAAACACTATATTCAATCCAGCTAAGCAACTCCAAATCTGAACTGTGAAAAACACACCTCTTTCTTTTTAGCTCCCCGTTAAAGGCAAGTATCTCCGATTACATCTCTCCCAAATTACAAAACTACCCCTATAGATCCTCAAAATTACCCATCTTAAACAAACAACCACCAATTAGGACCAAACAATTTAGTCTTTTCACATCTCCACGTCACCCAACCGACGTCGTTTCAATAAACCCTAACCGATAAAAATTAAACGATTCGCTTTCCTCATAAATATATACATACAAAAATCTGTACGTATATCCAATCTTCTCAAAGCTCTAATTTTTATCCAATTTCTAGTAATTTGATTAATTCACTTCTATATATAGCTAATTGTGTAGCTTATATACATACATTTGTGTGTGTATATATATGATTCAGTTCAATTGAGAATTGAATTGAGAAATTGAAACCCTAGATTATAGATACATATATATATATGGATCATGAAGATGAGGATTTGCAGATGGCGTTGAGGATGAGTATGAACGAGCCGCCGGAGCCGAAACGGAGCAAACCGCGGGAGAATTCGATCGGAGAGTCGCCGGAGAGTGATCGGAAATCGCAGCGTGAGCTGATGGCGGCTGCTGCGGAGAAGCGGATGATGACGGCGAGGAGTTCATCGGCGGTTTCGGAGTCTCCGAGTTTGATATCGAAAGTTGAAAAGGCGGAGATTAGTGAGAGAGTGGGGAATTTGAGTAGTGGAGTTGAGATTGAGAAGAGAGTGTTTTTAGGGAGTGAGATTAGTGCGGAGGAAGCGAGGATGTTGTTTTCGATGGTGTTTGGGGAGGGAGTTAGTAAGGATATTCTCGCGCAGTGGAGTAATCAGGGGATTAGGTACTGGTTTTTGTTTTCGATAATGTGTTGGTTTTTTTTTGATTGATTTAGTTTAATTTTGTGTGATGTGTTATTGTTAGTTACGTAAATTGGTTTAATGTGTGTAAAGTTGAAGGTTTTGGTTAGAGGTTTAAAGATGCTGTTTCTATCGAGTTAGTGGATAAAATTATGGATTCTTTAAAGAATTTGTTTGTGTAGTGATTGTTTATGGTTAATTGCGGTTGAAAAGTGTAATGTACATTGCAAATGGAGATTAGATTGGGTTTATACACAGATGAAGTTAGGGTTTTCGTTAGAGGTTAAAAGTTATTATTTTTATTGTTTTGGAGGATAAAATTATGGGTTTTGTAAGTATAGTGATTGTGTTTGTCGATGTGCTTGAAGATCCGGAGTGTTGTAGGGGGTTAGATGTTGTTAAAAATGTAATGCACATTGAAATAAGCGCCCCTCCGAATATTTTTTTTATGTACGATCATGAACAAGATTGTTCTAATGAAAAAATGTCCTCACTGTATCTTCAAATTTCTTCAGTAGTAGCTCTTTTCCTCTTCTTTGATATGTTAATGTAATTATGATATATTACCTGCATATGCCCCCAATATGTCCATTATTATACTTGTTATTAAGATATTTATATTAGAAGTAGTTATTGTAATTATAATTGCTAAGAAGCGATTATTCTGGTGCAGGTTTAGTCCTGATACAGAAACATCTATGGGTTTGGTTCAACATGAAGGCGGACCTTGTGGCGTGTTAGCAACTATTCAAGTAAATTTCCTGAAACATCTTTTACTTCCCATATGTATAGTATAATGCAGTGGCTTAACCACTGGGCCGGGATATCTACTCATACATGGTCTGTGAAAACAATGAGTATATTTTGTATAAGCACAACATTTGAATTTTTTATGAGTGGGGTGTAGAATAGATTGTTGAGTGCTTTCATTTTTTATAAAGGATCCTGTGATTGATACCTGCCTGTCCTCATTTTCCATGTTTAACTTCTATTTGAATAATATATATCATAAACCTCGAAGCTCACATAAGTAAACATGTAAAACCTCAAAGCTTGTTGACGAGAATATGAACCTTAGAATTTATTAAAATAACAGCAGAACACCTCATAGATCATTCAGTGAAAAGATTAATTATTCTATCCGGATTGCACTTTTAAGCCATAGTATTGGCCAACATTTTTATTCTCCAAAATCTAATTATAAAATGTAAGCACCATTAAATTGAGTTGTATATTTTTTATATGCATAATTAATTTTCATGTAAGAATACATAGTATTAACATGCCGCTCCCCTTCTTTAGAATTAATGGCTCTGCCACTAATTTAAGGTATCCATATCTCTAAGAGATCTTCCAAATTGATAGAAAATTTATTATAATTTATAAACTGTGATTTCGTGAAGCAATGAATCACAATCACAAATTCAAGAAACTATCTTTGTTTTGACAAATTCAAGAAAAATTTACAGTACACGAAATGGGAAGGCCAACTCTCTTACTAGATACTACCGGTCACGAATAAATAGTCCGCTAATATTATTCAGAAATTATTGAATATGTAATTATTTTTATGAGCTTCATGGACTCATTGCAAATTTTGAACTAATCGACAGTTCAAAATTGAATAAAAGTTGTTCGCTCAAATTTGAAGAAAAGTTTGCATAATTGTAACATATATAAAATCAGTACGAGTTAGCAATTATGCTATGTAGTAAATAATCAATAAATGGATATTTAGTGATAAGGAAACTGAAAAGAAAAAGTTAGTGCCAGAATACTAGTTTTTACTTCTATGTCGTCCCTTAGACAGGCTTACCCTTTTAATTTTCAGTAATATTTGGCTCGATGTCCTTTTTTATTACTCTTTCTTTGTAAGCCCTTATCAATGCAAGTAGCTTGATTGATGTTCATCTCTCGCTTCTATCCCAACCGAAGCCTTTGCTCCCGAGAGACCCTTATTTTTAGGATGCTTGGAAAATTTAAATGCGTTCTGATTATATCACAACCCAAAAGCAAAGTTTGTATGAGAAACTATTGAATTTGAAAATAGATCGTGTTTGATTTGTCAGCAAACAATTCTTCAGTTGTCAAATTAGTGATTGCTCGTAGTTAAGAAATTGTGAGGCGTTGTAATTTAGCAGATGAAAAATTGAGCGAATGCCAACCATCAGTTGTGCGTCTGTGGACAGTGGAAATACATAATAGATTTGATAAAGTGATATTAATTGGTTGGGAAAATTAGATAAAGAACATGATGAGGACCGATGTGAAGTGCAACTGCTTTAAGAATGTAATGTGTATAATATTGCACCGGCCAGTGTCTTTGAGTTTATCAAATTACAATTTGACATAGCTGTTACTAAGAACAAATGTAATGGGAAACAGTTAATTTTGAATTTGGCACAACTTGACTGAATTGAATATTATCAAATGCTATATTAACAATATGGTCCTCTTGACGTTTTCCTACGTTTTAGAATGTTCTAAAAATTCACCTAGAATAAACCTTATGAAAATTTGACTGCTAGTTTCTTATACAACTGAAAATTTTCACTAAATTGTCTTGGGAAGTAAAAATGTTCATTAAATGTTCATGGTTGTCTGTTCAAAAAGTAAAAGTAGCAAATAGACAATGCTCTAATAGTCAATACGTTCTCCAACATGGTTGTCAAACTTTGACCGTCTTTTTATGTTCCCTTCTTGGTCGGGCATATATAGGTAGATAGTGTCCGTATTCAAATTGCTCCTGGTTACTTTAAACTCTATAATATCTTTAATGAAATTGTAGCACATAAATTTCTTGTCAGGCAAGATGTAAACATCTATATTAAGTTACTAGCTCTTCCATTACCTTAGGGTGTTATACTGAGGCGTTAATTGGATCATATTTTATATTTAACACTCACCTTCACTCGTACGAGTGGACAAGCAGAAAACTGTGTTTGTAAACACACAAATATATTTAAACAATTGGTGGTGGGAGGGCTCAAACCCGAGGCCTCTTACTAACCAAGAAGGCCTTCATTTGGCTTATATATTATATTCAACGATCTAATAAAAAGTAAATCAAAAATCACGTGCTTTAGTAGTTTGTACAATCATGTAAAAGATACACAGATAGAACTGTGTTAGGCTGGCATTGTGGACTGACCAATGAGCATGAATATAAAGATGTGATGGACAAGTTTGTATCAATATTGAGGATGTTATAATCTGTTGTCCCATTTAAAGTTATTTTTGATTGTACAGGCATTTCTTCTCAAACATCTTTTGTTCTCTCAAGAGGATCTTGGACAGGCAACTTTAAGTGTGCCAATAAATTTTGAATCAAGGAGAATTCAGTGTGTTGATCCAGACATATTTGCATCTCTAACTGAAGAAAGGAAGTTAAGGTTAGTTTCTTGACACTGTACCTTCTCGTGGCTTGAACACTAATGAATTAATTTCCGCAGACTTAAGTTATATTTAGGTAAAAACATTGTGATAATCATGCTCTATAAGTATTTGAATATGTATTGTATCTCCGCTAAAGGAGCTAAAATTATCATTTATCAATTATTTGGAAACCTTAAAGTCGTTAATTGAGATCAGCTTTCTGATAGCCGGGCAAGTAACAACATGATTAGAACTTCCCATAATTTCCACTTTGTTTCTTTTAGCTTCTTTATGATAATCTTCTCTGATTTCCCTGTTCGATCTTTGAACCTTCTTGTATAAATAGGTGGTAGGTGTTTGACTCCCCTAGTGTTGATGAATTTTTCTGTTGAGTCTTGGCAGTTGCGAAAGGCTCAATTTTTCTAAGAGTCAATTTTCAAAAACGTAAGCGCTAAAATTACTTTTCTATAAATAAAACACAATAATTGATTGTCCGTAGAATCATGTCAAAATCAAGGGTAAACATGACAGTGATGCAAGCTGATTCAAGCAATTCTTAATATTTTGTATTTGTTGTGCTATCACTCTTAAATCATGTAATAGTAAAGTTATAGATATAGTTTTTGCCTACTTTACCTGTAGTTCTTAGATTTAGATGATGATACGATATTTCTATCAAAAATTGACGTGAGGCGTAAGCTTGATCTCACATCTGGCCCACAAAACTCATAAATGCTGTCTTTTTTGATGTTGTTCGGGGCATATATGAAGATGATTTTCAAAGATAATGCGTCTTTTGGGTTATTTTGGTTGTCTTTTGGTAGTCTCTCATGTGATTCTTACGGTTAACACTTATCATGGTTTGTAGAGCGTTGGTCAGAAGTTTAGCTGAGATGCTGTTTCTTTGCGGAAGTAACAAACGTGCTGCAGTTGCATCACTGAGTATCCTTGAATTTGAAGTCAAGGGGCCTAACAATATTCCGAAGGACGAGGTAAATATTATGAAAGCAGATTTCGTCTTTAGAACTAAATTTATCCGAGTCAACTGGAGTAAATCTTTACAAATTGAATTAATTAATTGTTCCAACTCATAATTGTTCTTTGGCAATTTCCATGTCGCATCTGTCAGATCATTGCAAAAGCGCTCGAAGGCCTTTCACTTGAGACAGATTCTGATTTTCAAAAAGTTCTTAGAGTAACAACATACACGTCAATGGATACTGCAGTTCAGAGGCTAGAGGAAATGATTCCTCTTTTCCAGAGCCGTATGGGAGCAATGCTATTCTTAATATCTGCTTTGCTTTCTCGAGGACTGGTATGGTTTTCAATGGAGAGAATACTTTTTCTGTGGTGCCATCTTTTCGTGCTTTCTTATTTGTTTTTCTAGCTCCTAATTTGGACCCCCCTTCGCCCCTTCTGGACTTGAATGTTATGGAAGACGTCAAGTATTTGAAAGACCACATAGTTAATGTCTATGATTTTTGTAAATTCACGAATTTAATTTTAGATAAGAAAGTAGAGTACTTCAGTACCTTGATCACCTCACCCATGTCAATTCTGAAGTGTAGATATGCATGTGCAAGTTCCCGTTTTTTTTAATATGAAAATTTGTTTATCATTAAAATATACTATGAAATAAATGATGGCAGATTATGAATTTTAGAGACTAAAGTACTTGCAACTTCTGTATTAGAAACAATAGTATCTCCAGTTATAGCCCCTCTGCTAGGTAAAATCTTTCTCTTCTCACCATATCCTTTGTGTAAGAGGCAAATGTATACATGTCATATAAGGTTGTAACTTATAGTTATGATTCTATCATATATGACCTTTTCATCTTAAGTACTTGGGTATGACCTCTCCCTGATTTAGCGTATGTGGGAGATCAGAAAGTTGGTGATCCCTGCTTATTGCTTAAGTATGATAAAAGGGCATCTGTTTCTCGATGAAAATGTGTGGTTTTATTAAGGTAGTGAATAGTGATCGCTGATCTCATTTGCGTGATCCAGTTCAATTAGGTCTACAGTGAGGGATAACTTGACTTCAGTTTGAAGTAATTTATATAGGATCTCGTGAATCACTTTAGGAAAGTATTGGGTAAAGTGCAAAATTTAATTCCAATGTTATGCCTAAATACCTTGGAAGTATTATTATGGTTTTTGACTATTTTACACTAAGAATACCTTCCAAGCTATTTGTCAATTCTATCTATTCATTTAGCTCGTAATTGCTTCTTCAGTCAGACTTATGTTCATTTAGTTGCGTTAGTTGGTTGTTTTAAGAACCCCTCCCATTGTCTCTTTCAGTGGTGTTTGCTTTTTAAGTCTCGCATATTTTGGACAAATAACCATGGAATACTACGTTTTGGCAAAACTAATTTGAGACCCTATTTTGCCCTTATACGTGGTGACATTTCTTGTTCCGGTACAATTGTGATGAATTAAATAGAAAGGTAGAGGAGAACAACAAAAAGCAAGTTTCTTATTTGACTAATCATTGGCAAATCTAACTAATATCGGTTTCAGATCTGGGGAAAGTTATGCTATTTAGTTATGAATTTATGAACTGTATAACGAGATCATTATGTACATGGTCTTTGATATCTTGTGGAGTAATACTGACATAGAACACTATCAAGTAGTCATTGTTTTTGTTCCAATAGGACTAGTTTTTACCCCTTGCTTCACACTCGGTTTCAAAATTTTCAGATTTTTTGAAATTTAATATGTATTATTTATCGTTATTATTTATTATATACACTCCCTCCGTCCGAAATCAAGTGCTCTGTTTGATTTGACGGAAAATTACATATATCATATAATTGAAAAAAGTTAAAAAAATTATATTTTTAAAATGTATATAATTAACTTTTAAAATGTATTTTTCAGTTTTTTGAAATTATTATTATTTTTTTAATTTTCAGTCAAAGATCGGTCAGTTTGACCACAAAAAAAAGTCAAACAAGACATTTGATTTAGGACGGAGGGAGTAATAGATAAATTATAAATGTCGAGATGTATCATTGCATTCATTTTATGCTAATTAGAAGTGAAATATTAGTGTAAAATATTAACAAGCTCATAAGCCCGTGCAATTCACGAATCACGATTTCCTTTAGTATTGTATACTTTTCTTATTTATATGTTAATAATATTTGTATTTAACCATTTTTGTCATTCTGATGATTTTTTAATTTTTATTTAGAATCATGTAAAGAAATATTATGAAATTTATGTGTGGACCAATACTTAAAAATTCGTGATGAATGAAGTAACGACTTATTTGTTGTTTTCTATCTAAGTTAATGAATTTGTGCACGTTAAAAATTTGCAAATAAATTATAAAAATAAACGTTAGTATAAAGATGGATTGGTTAGAGAAAGTCGAAGTGAAGCAGGTGGGTTACTAATAATAACTTTAGTTTAGATAGGAAATCAAATAATTTTATTTTAGTAAGTAGAATGACTGACCGAAAACCAAAAGCCAAATACTGACCTGACGAACTCTTAATATTTTGGCTTTAATAATCTAGTATAGATAAGATGGGTAGCACGCTACGGAGAACTACCGTATATAGAGTCTGGGAGAGAACAATTGAATAAATATCCATAATAGATATATTTATCTCATTTTTCATTTAATATAATCATAAGTTTCAGTTAGTAAGTTAAAAAATGAAATTACATGGATACCAAATCTATATAAAAAAGAAGGATCCATGGATACCCAACCTTGTAATTAATAAAAAATCGAAAAGATTATATTAATAAATAGATTTGGATCGATCCAAACCAAATGAAAACATTCCAAACCTATGGTATGGGCTATTTAACTATTATAATATATGTAAAAGATGACCAATAAGTAGTGTTTGCAAAGTAAGTTGTCAATATAGGCAGGCACCTCAGATTCACAGCTGAAAGAAAATTGTGTAAATTGAGGTGCATGTCATTAAAATTCGATATGTTGCCAATGGTTGGTACTTGTTTGCTTCGAAACTGAGATATTGCATGTTTTACTTTGTTAACTTAGTTGTCTGCTTATGCCATTTGCTAGTTTAAGATATGTGCTGATTGCAGTTTTCTTACATTTGGTCTGTGATCTTTTATTGTTTAACTGTAGGAATTTGTTCAAGCTGACAGGGATGATCCAAGTCAACCTTTAGTGACCGCTCCATTTGGGCATGCTTCTCAGGTATTTTGAATTGATATAATATGATTTTGTCAATATGCGTTTCATTATTGGACGGACTGTTTAGATGCAATCTCAATGTTGATATAAATGCTGTTGTTTACTATTTTTGTTTTGAAATAATTGTAACGGTCAATATTGTAATGGAGCAGGAGATTGTTAACCTACTACTTTCCGGGGAAGCCGTGGCCAACGTATTTGATGGTAAGATGGACTTAGGTGGTGGGATGTTTGTGAATGGCATTTCCACAAATGTGGAAGTCGGTTTTCTTACCCTTTTAGAGTCCCTCAACTTTTGTAAAGTAGGTCAACATCTCAAATGCCCAAAATGGCCAATATGGGTAGTCGGTAGTGAATCCCATTACACCGTCTTATTTGCTCTTGATACGAAGGTTCAAGAGGAAAATGAACTTGAGGGTAGAGAAACACAGATTCGTAGAGCGTTTGATGCACAAGATCAAAGTGGAGGTGGGGGATTTATTAGTGTAGAAGGCTTACATCAAGTCCTAAGGGAAACAAATATTAACCTTCCAAGTGAGAAACTCGACAGCTTAAGTGCCGCAGGTTTTATTGTGTGGAATGACTTTTGGCAGGTTCTTTTGAATTTAGACAAGAACTTTGGTGGTGTGAAAGATTCAACTGGATTAATGGGGAAGAAGGTGTTTGATCTTTACCATTTTAATGGGATTGCAAAATCAGTTCCAAACGGTAGCCAAGGGTCTTTCGGAGGAGAGATTCCAACACAAAGACCCAGACTCACAAGACTGAAAGTTTCAGTTCCACCGAGATGGACTCCCGAGGAGTTTATGGCAGATGGGCCCTCCGTTTCAGCAACAAATGACAAAGATGTTGTGGAAGTCTCTAAATCTGAGCCGGCTCAGCACGCACCTTTAGTTGATTGCATCAGAACACGCTGGCCCCGTGCTGTTTGCAACTGGCAAGGGGACTCGCCAAGTATAGTTTAGTTACTTGGTTGTTCATTTGTTTATGTTTAATGTCTGAGGTACACAAATTTCAAAAGTAAATGTGGATGAAGCTGGGCGGAAGAAAGTAACCAACTTAAGTTTGAAACTAGCTTGGATAGAATTTCTCTATTTTTTTTCCTCCATTTCTTCCAAAATACATGAAAAGTATATGTGCTCTAGGCATATGTAATAATGCCTAGCTTGTCAGAATATCTCTATCCGGGGGAGAGAATTGTTGTATGAAATATGTAAAATCATTTTGCGTTTCACATGGTTGATTAGGGAAGTTTTAGTGTCTAAAATGTCACAACAAACATAATTTTGTTGCAGCTTTAGAATTCTCTTCCCCTTGTCATACAGGTGAAGCAGGACTCGATTAGGTAAGCGATTTACACTAGAGAACATGTCAAAGTTTTTATTACTGGCTTCTTTTCCTAGTATGGCTGACTTTTAAAGTTTTCATTAGAAAAATACAAATCATGTAGCCTTAAACAAGTTTATACATGTTATTATAACTTAATTTTAGTCTTTAACTGTGTTGTAATATTATATTAAAGAAATTACTAAATTGATTATTTGTGTAAATGTTATGTTTGTAATGATTCGTTTTGTTTATCCGTTATGCAAAGGTTATGTAGACAGAATTCTAAATAATAGTTTGATTTTTAATGTGTAATCATGTTGTTTACTGACCGGCGAGCTCTTGGCCTATTAGCATTGTTCTCACTTCTGACTAATAAAATTTGGTTATTGTATATTTTGTGTGAAAAAATATTCACAACTAATTTAATTATGTTTAAAATAAAATTGGTAAAATATAAATTCACAACTAATTTGGTCATTGTACGTCTTGCTCATTATTTTGTCTGATTTATTAAAATATAACATTGTGTAATCTGCAATTTGTTTTATAATGTGGAAAAGCAATTTCTTTTTCTTTTTGATAATTAATAAAGTTTATTTTGACGTCTGATTTCTGATGTTGGTCATTTTTAACATAATTATGGGAAATAATATCCAAAATGGACTTTAAAAAAGTTTAGCACTTGCAGTTGCAATAGCATCATTAGATGCATTTTTGGTTTCAAAGCGTATATAACTGTGTTACTGTGTATTTTTTTTAATTTAAATTTCAACAATATTAATCAGTGTTTTAAAACTGCTTTCTAGTGCCAACTTCATAATTGAGTTAAATGACATTTAGGTCACTAAACTGACTAGTAACTTTCAATTGGGTCATCGAACTGAAAAAGTTTTCAATCAGGTCACTAAACACAGGAACGTTTTCATTGTAATCACTAAACACATAAAAACTTTCACGGGCGTTAAGTCTCGTTGACTTTAAACGGAGCTCCGTCTATTTCTGCCACATCAGTTGTCAAATCAGCTGCCACATCGGTTAACCCACCAAACAGAAACCCAATCAACCCGACCCGTTAAAAACCCACCCCCTTTTTATTCTTTTAATTCCCGTTCTAAAACACATAATCCCTAAATTCCCGTTCTAATTCCCGATCCCTAATTCTAAACTAACTGCAAATATGGTGAAAACTCGATCGGGTATTGAGGTCCGTTTAACTCAAAAAGACAATGATGAAGATGAATTTGTCAATAAAGATGCTGTCGAAGAAGAACAAATGGAGACGGCCGATGAAGATGATAACGCCGATGAAGATGATAACGTCGGTGAAGAAGAAGAAATGGGAATGCATGGTGAACAAATGGAAACACAGTAAGTAACTTAATCTTTACTTTTTTAATTGTATTGTATGAATGTGCTTTTTTCATGAGTTTGTAAATTAGGTTTTTATAAATTCTTTACATTTATAGGAATAAATTGTTTGAAGTGACCTTATACTATGGAGGTCATTTTGTTCATGTTCCTTATGAATCGTATACAAGTCATGTCAAAAAGGTGCAAAATGATATCGATTTTGAGAACATTAGTATGGATGAATTAAAGTTGTGTTTTGGTGTTGTTATTGGTGAGTTTGATTCTCTGTATTTTAGAACTCCTGAACTTAGGATTTATTTACTAAATGCTGAATCAAAGCCCAAACTGATTGAGTTAAGTAAGGCAGTTGGTTATAAAATTGTGTTGTGTGTGTATCATGTTAGTCTTCCTAGTGATGATTCAGATAGAGAAAGGGATGGTTAT
The DNA here is from genome assembly GCA_030848705.1 of Heracleum sosnowskyi. Classification (NCBI taxonomy): domain Eukaryota; kingdom Viridiplantae; phylum Streptophyta; class Magnoliopsida; order Apiales; family Apiaceae; genus Heracleum; species Heracleum sosnowskyi. The sequence continues at coordinate 117,470,830 of CM061242.1, read as the reverse complement.
TGCTATAGTGATGAAGAGTTTGCAGAGATTAGGAAAGCTTCTGGAGAAGAAAAAAAGAAAATGGATGAATTTGAGAAAGAATCAAATTTAGCTGAAATGTATGAGATGGAATTTGAAGACAGTGACTCAGATAGGGGGTTTTATCCTAGTAGTGAAGAGAGTGATGAAGAATTTTGTTATGCTAATCCCCCTATTGTAAATGATAATATCAAATATGTAGATGAGGTTTTCAATGTCCATACAGCTGGTAAAGACATAAAATTTAAAGCTGGTCAGATATTTGGAAGTAAAAAAGACTTTAAAGAAGTTGTGAGGTCAAGTTCTATGGAGAGTGGTAGACCCTACTGGTATTCACATGATGATTTAAAAAGGGTTCAAGTTAGGTGTACACAGGGGTGCCCATTTAAACTGTGGCTAGCCTATATTGAAGATAGGGATGTGTGGCAGATTAGGTCAATAATAAAGGACCATAATTGTGTGTGGTCATATAAAAATAAGCTTGTGAGTACTAAGTACCTTGTTGAACAGTTTGGGGATAGGATAAGAAAAAACCTTAACTGGAAATTATGTGAGATGCAAGAAGAGTTTAAGAGGGTACTTAAGGTTGATGTTTGTGATGCTAAATGTAGTAGAGTGAGGAAAAGAGCTTTATCTGGTGTTGTAGAGAAGATGGCTGAACATTATGCAAAATTAAGAAAGTTTGGTGGGGAGATACTCCGGAGTAATAGACAAAATACTGTAAAGATTTCAACAACAAGGTTGCAAGAAGGAGATGTTAGCAGATTTAGAAGAATGTATGTATGTTATGCTGCCTTGAAAAATGCTTGGAAAAATGAATGTAGGCAAGTATTAGGACTAGATGGCTGCTTTTTAAAAACTGTTACAGGTGGACAGTTGCTTTCTGCAGTGGGAAGAGATGGCAATAACAGCATTTTCCCTATAGCAATGGCAGTTGTAGAGGGTGAAAATTATGATTCATGGAAATGGTTTCTAGAGCTTCTCATTGCAGACCTGGATCTTGAAGATGGACATAGGAAGACTCTAATTTCTGATCAGCAAAAGGTAGGCACTTATATGATTCATTTTTACTTGTAACTGTCATTACCTATATGCACTGTAATGACTCTAATTTATGTGATGATGCAGGGGTTGGACAAGGCTATAAGGGAACTACTCCCTCATGTAGAACATAGATTTTGCACCAGGCATCTAAGTGCTAACTTGAAAGGAAAATTTTCAAGCTCCCTAGTGATGGATGCATTCTGGAAAGCCTCAACTGCAACTCACCCTCAAGCATTTAAGTCTGCAATGAAGGAACTTGCTCGTGCCTCGAGGGGTGCATTTGAGAAGATGAGTGAACTTGATCCTGGTGTGTGGTCCAAGGCTTACTTCAAGACACATTCACTGACTGATGCTACTGAGAATAATATCAGTGAATGCTTCAACTCCTAGATTCTCAAAGCAAGGTATATGCCCCTTATAGATATGTTGATTGAAATACATGATATGATTATGACAAGGATCCATGAAAATAGGGATAAAATGGCTAAAAATGATTGTCTAATTGTTCCTAAAGCTAAAAAGACTTTAGATGAAGCAATTAAAGAGTCATGTGCTTATTCAGTACTTTGGGATGGGAGGGAAACTTATGTAGTAAAAGGAAAGGGTACTTCTTGCTCTGTTAATTTGCAGAATAGAAGTTGTTCTTGTAGAGTATGGGATTTAACAGGGACACCATGTGTTCATGGTGTGACTGCAATTCAAAAGGCTAGACATAATGTTTTTGATTATGTTGATAAATGTTATCTGAAAGATACATACATGAGGTGTTACTCTCACTGCTTGGATGTTATAAGGGGTGAAGATTTTTGGGAGGATGTAGAAGGTGACCCTATTTTACCTCCTTTAATTGTGAAACAATTGAGGGGTAGACCCAAAAAGATGAGAAGAAGAGAGGGTTGGGAAGGTATTGTTTCCAGTGGTAAGAAGACCAGGGTGAAGGCTACTGGTAGAAAAATGCATTATGGTCTGTGTAGGATGGAAGGTCATAAGAGGGATAAGTGTCCAGATAAACACTTGTATGAAGTGCAACCAAAAAAATCAAAGGGAAGACCAAAAAGAGGTGCAACTGCAAAAGGTCCTATGGAAGAAGTAACTGAAGAGGTGCAGCTGTAAGAACAAGAAATACTAACTGGTAAGGATGAGATGATGAATGAGACACTAGTACACATGGAACAAACAAGCCAAGAAGAAACACAAGAAGAACATGATGCCATGCCTAACAATGGGATGAAGTTTGTAAGTTTTTTTTTTTGCAACTTCTTTAAAGCATTTATATGCATATTATTGTACTATACTTATGCATTTTAATTCTTTTCTTAGATGCCAACTCCAAGTCTGAGGAAGCACACAAGTATTGGATGCACACCACCTGCATCTACTCCTGCATCAGTTCCACAACAAGCCAAGAAAAAGACACCAAGAAAGTCTGTCAAGTTTTTTGCACCTCCAAGGCCAAAAAAGAACTGATTATGTGGTGGGAATCTTTTGAGCTTTAGAATATGAGTATGTAATGGGAATCTTTTGAGACATTGTGTCCTTGACTGTGTGACATTTTCCCAGCTTTAGTGTTTTATTTTATGACTCTTTGTAATGAGAATCTTTTCATTATCAATTTTAAGTTTTAAGTATCGATCTCTGTTTCCAAGTCCACTCTCATTTTTTAAATTATCACAGAGCATTAAACAATAACAACACATTGATGCACATATCACAAAACAATAACACATTGTTCTTTGTCAACACACATCACAGAACAATAACAACACATTGATGCACACAACATTATCACTTCTGCCAACTACAACCATTAATGAACATACCAAGCTAACACTCACACTACTTGAAGAACCTAACAACAAACCAAACTATAACAATAATCAATAGCAACTTCTTCATTTTGCTACCACTTCTGCCATCCTTTTCCTTATGCACCAAACCTGATAATTCATCATTTTTCTTTCGAAGTGACACACATTCTTCGTTCAAAACCAACATTTTTTTTTCAACAAAACGTAACTCTATCGTAGCTCTTTGCAGTTCTTCATCTTTGGCTCTTAGTTTTGCCTTCAATGCTTCAACAACCTCTCTTGCTCTATCTGTGTAAGGAGTATCAGCCCATAAAAAGAAGTTGCACTTTTTTCTTGCATCCTGACCAATATTTGCGCCAAGTTAGAACATACAATCAGGAATGAAAACAAATTTTAAAAGTAAACTTGCCTTGTACTGGCTGCAACCAAAGAACCTTCTTCCCGGGTCCATTGTGCCTTCTCTCCAAGCTTCTTGACAAGGAGCCACAAGATCGCACTTGCATTTGATACCATTGAATCGATATTCAAAATCAGAGTCGTGTTTTTTATTGCTCATGAAGTAGTTATTACTACTTGTGCCGTATGGATTTCTAATAGATGAACAACTGCTCTTACTACTAGACATAGATGGGTTGGGAGATGAACCCTAATTGAGATATGGAAGAAGAGGAGAAATGACTGATTACATGGGTTGGGTACCGGGTTATATAACAGCTAGGTCGGGTCACAGTAATGGGTCGGGTTATGCCATGTCAGCTGCTTCGTCATTTTTCCGTCTCCTTTTTAACATTTGTAACGACAAGTGACCTGATTGAAAATATTAAATTGACTTGTGACCTGATTGAAAGCTTTTTCAGTTCGATGACCCAATTGAAAGTTAATAGTCAGTTTAGTGACCTAAATGCCATTTAACCCCTTCATAATTTAGTAGTGCTCTTTTGAGCAATTTAAGGGCCTGTTTGGACGGGTTAGGAAGGGAAGGATTGAGTATGGTTAGGTTAGGTTGAGTTCAACCCTTAACTTATTTGGATGTAAGAGTTGTGTAAAAAGGGGTTGAACTTCAACCCTTATCTTGTTTGGATGAAGGGTTAGGAGGAGTTGAGAGTAGGTTGGATATGTAAATGTTATAATATATTTTTAATAAAATTAAATTAAATTTTGAATATAATTTTAGGTTGCGTTTGTTTGCCGAAAAATAACTTAATTTTGAAAAATGTTTTTATTGAAAAATATTTTCTTGGGAAAGAATTTTCAAAAAAATTTCTCGAGAAAAAGTTTTCGTAAAAAAGTTTTTTGGGAAAAGAATCTCGAGAAAAATTTTCGGAAAAAAATTGTCGAGAAAAATTTTCAGAAAACTTTTGTGGGGAAAAAAATTATTTTTTCTATTTATAATATTAATATAAAATTTTATATTTATAATATAAAATTAAATACATAATTAAAATGTATGAAATGCTAGGTAGGTGATAAGACAAAAATTTCAACCCTTTGATGAAAAGTCATCCAAAATTAACTATCATCAACCTTGTTCAACCCCTAACCAACCACTCTCAACCTCATCATTTCCCTCAAATTAATTTATCAAACATGATTTTTCACAAATTCTCCCGATCCCTATCAACCCCGTCCAAACAAAGCCTAAATCTAAATTGAACAAAAAAGGACATTTCCTCCCCGACTCCTATACTATATAATCCGTGTAAATGCACTGGTACCTCTTATTTTAAGCATCACACACATTTAGGCACTGCAGTCATCATCACACCAAATATTGATAGCCATTACAAATAAGTAGATTTAATTATCATAAACAACTTTTGTTATCAACATAATGAGAAATAGTAGTACACTATACCATTCATCACTCACGTAAAGGGGTATAAAATCTCATTCAACAATTTTCTCCCAGTGGTAAGAACCTTCCATTCATAAAACTATGGAGTAACCAGTCGTTTTAAAACCTTAAGATGTTAGAGTAAGACACTTTTCAGGATCATATATTATATTCTAACACTCCCCCCCCTCACTCGAGAGTCCAATTTTGGGGGTGGCAGGGGAGTCGAACCTTGAACTTCCCGCATGCATGAGCTCTGATACCAAGTTGAGTAAGACACTTTCTTGGATCATACTTGGATTCTAACAGAAACATAACAATAGGTGAAAGGGTACTTTATCAACTAAGAACATCCAAAAAATCAAATGATAATTGAGAAATATTTTAATTGCTTAGTAGATAGCCGGTCCATCGGATTGATTCCTCCGATGTGCACACTCGACTACCTACAAAACACAGCTGCATCATTACTGGTACTGGTTATCGAGGAATATGAAGAAAAAGAACATGAATGCAGCAATGACAGGCTTGAGTATTTGATTATATATCTGTTATCAACATTATGTTAATCACAAAAGCAGCCTGACTAAACTAAACATCACCCCTATTTCTTTAGCCTTTATGAAATAATTTGAATTAAAAATATATTAATGATATGAATTTCAAATTAAGCTGCTGTTAGGATCAGGTTGATAACTGCTGTTAAAGTATGTTTGCTCACTAATGTTTAATGATGCCATTACAACATTGAAACTTCCCATATCACACTCAGAAATAAAAATTGTATTTCAAAATAGATGCCACCATTTCTTTAGAGGTCTCTAAAATAGAACACAACTCGTAAATGTTTATGGCTTCAATGGAAAGAAGATATGCATTTTGCTTCTTTAATTATACTTTGCAGTACACATTCCCTTCTTGTAGTCAACTTTCATATATTTTGATAACTTTCAAAATCAAAATGACAAAAACAGTTGGGTGAATGTTAGGATTGAAATCTTATTACGCAAAAGGCAGGATAAATAAGAAGGCGAAACAACAGAAGATGGTCTAGTAATATGTAAAAAGTACGGAGTACTAGCTAAAGTTAACATAAAACATCCCTGACTACAGGAATTTTAATCAGAGGTTTAAGGCCTCCATATCCAACTTCAGTTGTCTCTCCTCCCTACCCTGTCTACCAATTTTTACCACTTCAATTGTTGATGTCCTACAGGCCAGCAGTCTTCCACTCTCTTCATCTGGAAATCTGAAATAGGAGTGACTCCGATTTTTGCCCGAATGACCTCATTAGTATTCTGTCCAACATTAAACCCACATACATGTTCTACGCAATTTCCCTCATTACTCTTTGAGGGACTTTTCTATACTCTCTATGACAGTAACAACCTTGTAGTATCTCATACTTTCTGCACTTAATCTTAACACATTGGCAAGGTGTTCTGGCGTCGTACATCTAAAAAGAAGACAGAAGATTTGATTAGATTTAGAATAAATCAATTAAATTAAAAACTTCATTAGTATCTGAATACCTTTTTTGTTGCTAAACTAGAGTCCCTACACTCTTAAAATTGCAGTAAGAAAAAACCATATATGCCTCTGGTCCAGATTTTTAGGCTTATAAATTTATTAATTGATTAATTAATGTTATCTATGAAGAACAGTATATAGATATATAGTCTCTTATATCTTATGAATTAATAATTATCAGCAATTACATATATATATATATATATATAGTGAGGACCACACCTCTAACTGAACTTAACAAAGAAGATTACAGATAAATGTCCCCCCCTGAACACAAAATCCAGCAGTGAAGTAGAATTATGACTTATGAGCAAAGAAAAAACAAACAAAAATATAGTGATCTCTGTTGAATTAATGTGACTATTACACAATGTTATGATTTTGTCTTAGTTTTATACGCTTATTGTAATTACTTCTCTTTTCTGATTAATGTTAAAAACTCATGTTTCTCTCTTGACAGGGTTAACAACTCATGATTGAACACTGTAACCAAATTAACATTTCAAACTAGCTGTACACAGAAAGATGACAAGACATTTTATTTCTAATTTCTGGTTGGTTAACTAAAAAGTGGATTTCACAACCAGTGGTTGAAAATTCTAACAAATTTGAATTGTTTTCAGTTAACATATATATTTAATCGAGTGTCCAGTGATGCACGGTTCGTGGATCGACCTATGCATCTATGAACCAGTCCGCTCGTACTGGAACACGGGTCAACTTCAACCCAATTTATAAGGAAATATGTATGAGTGATAGAAGAGAAGAGAGGCTTAAACTGATTTGGAAAGGAAGAAGATAGAAAGAAAACCAAGGGAAGAAGATTACTTTGTGAAAAAAAATTAAGGAGAATAAGTGTAGAAGACGATGCCTCGTTCTTCTCAACTACCCAGTTGTAAAATTCTTATGAATAAGGATCACTTAGTTTTTTTTATGAATTCAAATTATTAATTCAATACACTATAATATCACTATGTTGAGTTGGAACGTAATTAAGAATAAGGATCCCACACTATAATTTTCGAACTATTTTTAATTGCACTCGTATATGACAAGAGTCTCTGATCTTAGCCAAAGTCTACAGTTTGCAAGAGTCTATACAGTTGTGTTGCAGAATTGGAAAGTGTTGTTTACTTAAAGGGCAATTATGAACCAGTCTGCTCGTACCGGAACACGGGTCAACTTCGACCCAATTTATAAGGAAATATGAATGAGTGATAGAAGAGAAGAGAGGCTTAAACTGATTCGTAAAGGAAGAAGATAGGAAGAAAACCAAGGGAAGAAGATTACTTTGTGAAAAAAAATTAAGGAGAAGTGTAGAAGACGATGCCTCGTTCTTCTCAACTACCCAGTTGTAAAATTCTTATGAATAAGGATCACTTAGTTTTTTTTTTATGAATTCAAATTATTAATTAATACACTATAATATCACTATGTTGAGTTGGAACGTAATTAAGAATAAGGATCCCACACTATAATTTTAGAACTATTTTTAATTGCACTCCTCATAACAAGAGTCTCCGATCTTAGCCAAAGTCTACAGTTTGCAAGAGTCTATAAAGTTGTGTCGCAGAATTGGAAATTGTTGTTTACTTAAAGGGCATGTCTTATAGATATGTTCAAATCAATCATCACAACCGAAAGATATATCAGAGATATGAAGATAAACACTGCAGATGAAGCTATCAACTAACAGATGGAATGATATTCTTGATTTCATGTAGATTGATTTACTTGCCGTTTAGTTGATAAGTAGGTACATATAAATACTCTCGTTCATTCATTGTAATAGTTGTCAAACTTTGTATTCTCAGAGATAGGGGTTTACAGAGAGATAGAGAAATTTATATAGTTGTTGTAATATAGTTCACACTTCACAGAGAGAAGCTGCTAAAGGAATGTACACCTTTAGTAGAGTTTGTAAATTTGAGTTAGCAATACAAACCATTCTTAGATCTTTGTCTTGTGTTCTTTAATTCAGTTGTTAGTTCATAAATCAGAAAAACAAAAAAGCAAGCATATAGTTTTAATATTTGTATTTAACACCCCCTCTACAAGTATTTCTAGTTTAACAATTAAATTCTGGAAATTTGAGTTTTTCGGTTTGTTAGTTAAATTTTGTAATACATTTAGTAATCAAGTCTACTGTACTGCAAATTTTGAATTTATTGTACTCCAATTTTCAATAATATAATACAAATTAAAAATACATTGTAATTAACAGGTCTAACAATTAAGTAGTCTACACCGAACTTTTGTCTATATATACATTAATACATACACATATATATATATATATATATATATATATATATATATATATATATATATATAGGGGAGGGTTCTGTGGGTAACCATTCTATTGTAGTAACTACGTAACTTTAACATAATTGGTACAGATTTAAAACACACGTTCATCATCGGTTAACGTCGTTTAGTCTGTTAATAACACACAGCTGAGATGTTCATTTTCAGTCTATATAATCTAGAGCAGTTACACACTTGAGAGGAGCAGTTGAAACACATTAACATTCATTATAATAGATTATATGTTACCAAGACAACATATACATAATTATAGAACATAGCACATGTACACAACAAACTACAGAATGTAATAAAATTATACATAATCAACGTTCCAGAGAACATGCAATACAAAACAGGTACAAATAACATGAAAAAGATTTACAGGACATAACAAAAAAAAAGAAATAAATTACAGAATTTGTACTTGTTTTACTAAAAAAGACATAATAAATATACAGAACGTCAAAATATGATTAAAAAAATAGATTCTAATTTATAAAATGATACAGAACACAACAAAAATAATACATAACACGACAAAAAAAAACTATTCTCATGTTCTGTATTTTTGTTATGTACTTTATGATTAATATGGTCCATTTTGGAGTATTATTCCCTAATTTTACGTTCATATTTTTAATATTTCTTATTCTTTTTATATACTATTTTTAATAAGTTTAGTATATTTTTTCTTATTCTTATTTCAGGAAATAATATGTATTGTAAAGTAAAAATAAAATAAAAAATATATGGGTTCTGTAAAAAATCAAAACTATATTATTTATATCTTCTGTAAATTTTTTGTGTTCCACAAAAGTTACACTTTTGTTAGTTTTATGTTATGTAAAATAATAATGCTTTTTTAAAAATATAATACGATTTAATTAATATTATCTTATATTTATAATGTGTTCTATTATTTAATTTTTATGATTCGTAGAATTACATATGTGATTTGTGATTTTTATTTGTATACTTGTGTAGTAAACTTATATAAAAATATAAGACACATATAAAAGATTAAAAATGACAAGTTAGAAGGTACAAAACATAATTAAGCAAGCGTTTTCTGTAATAAAAAAGTGAGTTCTGTATTAATCAAGAATCTTTTCAGGAAATAATATGTATTGTAAAATAAAAAGAAAATAAAAAATATATGGGTTCTGTAACTAATAAAAACTATATTATTTATATGTTCTGACCACAAAATTAACACTTTTGTTAGTTTTATGTTCTGTAAAATAACAATGCTTTTTTAAAAATAATATAATTTTATTAATATTATCTTATATTTATAATGTGTGATTATTTATAAATGGGAAAAAGAAAAACACATCTCCTGTGTACTAGGGTAAGTGTATCAGGCAGTTAAAACACAAGTTGATGATTAGTTTGCTGACGGGCGTTATGTACACGTGTCACCATGTACTTGAGTTCCTCAGTTACTCAATAAAATGAGTTCCTCATTGAACCATCCTCTATATATATATATATTTGTAATGTTTATGTATAATGTATTGATTTTTGTTAAAAAAGGGATCCTCATATCAAACCACATACCTTATTCATGGTAATGTTTTTTTGTTAAAAAAGGGATCCTCATATCAATCCGCGTACGTAATTCAGGGGAACTAACGCTCCATGTACCCGTACCACATACTTGATGAACCCGAGACAGTGTACCACTAATTTAATCATTGCTTTCACTAATTCATTGTTGCTTATCATTACCTAATCTAATGGTGAGTAGCAAGAGGTACTGGTCAATAATAGGGGGCATTGATAATCTAACATGTTGCATTGGTTATCACTTACTACCATTCTAATAAAAGCTTTTTTAAGACGGTCAAATTATTACACAAAAACCAGAACCAGGTTCAGTAATTTAAAGAAAAAACAGCCTCTACAGAATACACATATATTTCTAAGTCAAACGGAAACAAAATAAATTAGAAATACAAAATCAAAGTAGTTGAGAGCTAAAAATGCTGACCTGAAACCAGAATGTAAAGAAACAGCACTGACCTCAAGAATGTTAGAAACAAGCCAACGAAATAACAATATATGGAACAATCTCATTAAGTCCGGCATAATTTCTACAAAAGATATTAAAAAATGTCGAAAGTCCATGAATATTGTTTAGGTAAGAATAAACTACAAACAATAAAAAAAATTAAAAAATACACCCATCTTATGGGAAATAAATTACATTATAACAAAATAAATGGTAGGGAAATCAAACAACAGTCTTGCTATTTTCAGGCCTAATCTATAAAATAATACTCAATACCTGACATTGTATATTTACGGAATGCATTTAAAACACTATTATTTGAGATAATTCTTATGTATCAATTTCGACTCAACCCGGTCTCAAATTTTAATCTATTATCTTCAAAGTATTCGTGAATTGGATATTTGGGTTGTAATTTTGAACTCAAATTATGAAGATTATTATGAAAGATAGGGACGGAGCTAAAGAAGCGCGAATTACAGATGCAGTTGAAGCAGAGATTGTGAAGACAACTGCGACTGCTGAAAGGAAGAAGAAAAGGAAAGGAGTCCCTCACAGGGCAATTTGAAGACACCACATTTACATTTATGTTTTTTTTATTCTGTTCTATTCGGGTTCATCCTCTTTGTCCTTATAGAAAGAAGATTATATTTGAATAGGCAATGTAAAAGTTAATGTGTATAACATATACAGATTCTAAAATGCTAGCCCGGCCCCAGACATGATAAATACTTACAAAAAAACATCCATCTACTTTATATTTCTGGGACAACTTCTGAAACGCTCCAAAAACCTGAAACTTTTGAAATGACCTGAGTCTAATTTGGTTCCATAAACAAGGACATAGCTAGGCTGAAACATGCGGGATCACTGTACCGCACTCAACTTATAACTACATGCATACAGTTACTATTTTAAATATATATATATATATATATATATATATATTATATGTGTGTGTGTGTGTGTGTTAATTACAAAAATAAGACTACCTATACTTTCATAATGTTCGTTTCTTGTGACATGTACTAAGACAGACGCGCGCACACACACACACACACCAGTGGCCATTGTGAACGGTGAACATTGTTTTTTCATTTCCCAAATTGTCTTCATGTTTAATTCCATAATATCACTGGCTCATTAGTTCTACATGAAAAACAATGTTACCTTAAGATAAGCCTACAACAAAATTGTTATACACAAATACAGCAAATACGAATCGATTTCGAACAACGGAGTAGTAATTTATATTTTTAATTTATTTCATATCTTCAACTAAGGACCATTTCAAATGATATATGACCAAATATGGAATCTTATATAACTTCCTAGGCAATCTTTTTACAGTTTAAATTGTATAGATCTTTATTTATGTAGAATTATGGTGTCCATATTAGGTGTGAACTAGAGGAGATAAATGTCAACTATAGGTGAGAAATGTCAATATCCTTGACTTATATATATTTCTGATTCTTAGGACTTTAGTACTTAGGACTTTAGTACTGTATCCCTGATTTAAGGAGTTGTACAGCTTTGTGTGTGCTGTAATCCTGTGTTGTAATCTGCCTATTAATAGGCTGTTCATATGACATAATGAGAAATCAATTCTCTGCAAATTCACATGGTATCAGAGCATCTCTGATTCATAATCCTGCTCCTTTCTTCATTTTTTTTTTCTGTTACATCTCCTCTTGTTCTTCTCACACATCTTTTCATCATGGCTGCCGAGAAGCAAAGCCTAACTTCAGATGCATCATCTCATACCTCCACCATCTCTAGTCCAGTTACATCTACTGGTATTTCCTCTCACAGTGCTGAGGCTGTTTCTGTTGTTACCAGCCACAAATTCAATGGGCATAACTATCTCCAATGGTCTCAGTCTGTGATGATGTTCATTGGTGGAAAAGGAAAAGACGAATACCTTACAGGGGAAATTGGCACTCCAAAATCAACTGAGCCAACTTATAAAACATGGAAAGCGGATAATCACATGATAAAATCATGGCTGATTGGTTCGATGAATAATGATATTGGAGAAAATTTTCTCCTATATTCAACAGCCAAGGAACTTTGGGATGCTGTTAAGGATTCATATTCAAGTTCTGAAAACACATCAGAATTATTTGAAATTGAAGCTGCTCTTTATGACCTCCGTCAAGAAGACACATCAGTCACACAGTATTTCAACACTCTTACTCGTTACTGGCAACAATTAGATTTGTTCGAAACCTATTCTTGGAAGTGTGCAGAAGACACTACTCTATACCGAAGTATTATGGAGAAAAAGAGAACTTTCAAGTTTCTTCATGGCCTCAATAAGGATCTTGATGCAGTTAGGAGCAGAATCATGAGTACCAAGCCTCTACCTAAAGTCAAAGAAGCATTCTCGGAGGTTCGACAAGAAGAAAGTAGAAAGAAAGTCATGATGGGCTCCTCCACTCTTTCATCTCATCAAGAGTCCTCTGCCCTAGCTGCCCGAGGTCAATTTCAAGGTGGAAATCAAGAGCATCGACAACAAAAGGGACGTCCATGGTGTGATCATTGTCGTAAGCCTGGACATTTCAAAGAAACATGCTGGAAACTTCATGGAAAGCCTGGTGATTTGAAGTCAAAGTCATGGAAAGACAAGGAGAGTCATGGCAACGTTGCTGCCACTTCAAATATCACCGCTGTAGGAAGAATGGATGGATCAGACTCATCACCATTCAATAAAGCACAACTAGAGGCACTTCAGAAACTCCTAAGTCAGTCACACATAACCTCACATGCGAATACTGCTATGAACGGTAATCATCCAGTAGCTCTTATTGTCAATAAAAGACCTAACGCATGGATTCTTGATTCGGGAGCCTCGGATCATATGACAGGAAATGCAAATATTTTTTCTGAATTTCAGTATGAAACTGGTCCCGAGCATCATTCAGTGAAAATAGCAGACGGCACATCCTCAAAGGTTGAGGGTTTGGGTTCAGTAAAACTAAATAAGAACCTAACTCTCGAATCTGTTCTTTATGTGCCTAAATTGAATTGTAATTTACTATCTATCAGTAAATTTACTCGCGATCTTAATTGTGAGACTAAGTTTTATCCAAATCTTTGTGTGTTTCAGGATTTGGATTCGGGGAAGATGATTGGCAGTGCTAAAATGTGTTCTGGACTCTATATCCTACAAGATGATATCCCATCTGCAGTCAAGTCTCAGAAATTCAGTTTGTTTTCTTTAAATACTCAGCCTGTTTCGAATAAAGATAGTGATATTATGCTATGGCACTATCGTCTTGGCCATCCAAATTTTCTGTATTTGTCAAAAATGTTTCCGTCTTTGTTCATCAATAAAAATCCAAACATTTTTTCCTGTGAAATTTGTCAGTTTGCGAAACACACACGAAATCACTATTCTAGATTACCATATAAATCCTCCAAACCATTTACATTTATTCATAGTGATGTGTGGGGACCCTCACGTGTAAACACTATAACCGGACAAAGATGGTTTGTATCTTTTATTGATGATCATACAAGACTGACATGGGTGTTTCTTATGAAAAGTAAATCTGAAGTAAGTGAAATATTTAAAAATTTTCATTCCATGATTCAAACTCAATTTCACACAAAAATTCAGATCCTCAAGACCGACAATGCCAAAGATTATTTCAATTTTATTCTTGCTTCTTACCTCACACAAGAAGGTATCATTCACTTGAGCTCGTGTGTTGATACTCCTCAACAAAATGGGATTGCTGAAAGAAAAAATAGACATCTTTTAGAAGTTGCTCGTTCACTTATGTTTTCTACCAAAGTTCCAAAATATTTTTGGGGGGACTCTGTCCTTACAGCTACTTATCTTATCAATCGGCTACCTTCCAGGGTACTCAACTTTCAAACTCCACGTGATAAAGTTTTGCAATCATTCCCAGAAACAAGGTTCATTAATCTTCTTGATCCGAAGATCTTTGGTTGCACGGCTTTTGTGCATGACCATTCTCAAAATCGAAGTAAGCTAGACCCTAAATCTATCAAATGTATATTTTTAGGTTATTCTTCTCATCAAAAGGGTTATAAATGTTATTCTCCTATTACTAGGAAAATATATAACTCCATGGATGTCACTTTTTATGAAAATCTTGCTTATTACAATTCTGAGATTCAGGGGGAGAATGCAAGTGAATCTCATCTTTGGGACAACTCTTCCACCACTCAAGTCATTGATAATCAAGTTTCATCTTCCCAAATTACTGAAAATCCTCCAATCCCTTCTTTATCTTCGACTCATGCTCCTAATCGAGAACCAGAAGACAAGGAAACTCTTGTCTACAAAAGAAGAAATAAATCTGGTAAAGGTATAGAGCACAAAACACATTTGGAAGAGCACCATCAATCAGAACCGGATCCACATCTTCACTCTCCAGAAACTCATTCAGGTTTGATTAATTCTAACAGTGATGATATTCTTCATAATGATTTAGATCTGCCGATTGCTTTGAGAAAGGGAGTTCGTGCATGTACCGAACATCCTATTGAAAATTTTCTGTCATACAAGAAGTTGTCACCATCTTATCAGGCATTTGTCTCCAGTATTGATAATATACAGATTCCTAAAACAATTCAAGAGGCATTGATGGATCCCCAATGGAAAAAGGCAGTGAAAGATGAGATTGTCGCTTTGGTGAAAAATGGTACTTGGAACATCACAGATCTTCCACCTGGAAAGAAATCTGTAGGTTGTAAATGGGTCTTTACTGTTAAACATAAAGCGGATGGGAGCATTGAGAGGTATAAAGCTCGCCTTGTTGCTAAAGGTTTCACTCAATCCTACGGAATTGATTATCAAGAAACTTTTGCGCCAGTTGCTAAGCTTAATACTATAAGAGTGCTATTATCTATTGCTGCAAACAAAGACTGGCCCTTATACCAACTAGATGTTAAAAATGCTTTCCTGAATGGTGATCTTGAAGAGGATGTTTATATGGACATTCCACCAGGCTTTGAGAACTCTTCAAACCGAGGTAAAGTTTGCAAACTAAATAAATCTTTGTACGGTCTTAAACAGTCTCCACGGACATGGTTTGGAAAATTTACGAAGTCAATCATTCAGAATGGATACACTCAATGCCAAACAGACCACACTTTGTTTGTAAAATTCTCAACAGACAAAAGAAGAGCTATCCTAATTGTTTACGTGGATGACATAATATTGACGGGTGACTACAAAGAAGAATTAGAAAGTTTGAGAAATTTTCTTTCTAAAGAATTTGAGATAAAAGACCTCGGAAATCTTAAATATTTTCTGGGCATGGAAATTGCACGATCAAAACATGGCATCTTTGTTTCACAACGCAAGTACGTTCTGGACTTACTAAAGGAAACAGGAATGCTAGGATGCAAACCAGCCTCAACTCCCATGGACTCCAATAAAAAGCTCAGTTCAGGATCAGACAAGAAACCAGTTGACAAAGGGAGATATCAAAGGTTAGTAGGACGCCTCATCTACCTATCTCATACCAGACCTGATATTGGTTTTGCGGTAAGTGTTGTTAGTCAATACATGAACAATCCTACTGATGAACACATGGAAGCTGTTACTAGAATTTTAAGATACCTCAAATTGAATCCCGGGAAAGGTCTTTTATTCAAGAAAAATGATAATCGAGGGATCAAAGTTTACACTGATGCAGACTGGGCAGGAGATGTAACAGATAGAAGAAGTACTTCAGGATATTGTTCCTATGTTTGGGGTAATCTAGTAACATGGAGAAGTAAAAAACAATCAGTAGTCTCCAGAAGTTCAGCTGAAGCAGAACTTAGAGCTCTTGCTCTAGGCATTTGTGAAGGAATTTGGCTGAAACGATTGCTAGATGAACTAAGACTTTGTGCAATAAAGCCTATAGAAATGCTCTGTGACAATCAAGCTGCCATTAGTATTGCTAAAAATCCCGTTCATCATGATAGAACAAAACACATCGAGATAGATAGACACTTCATCACGGAGAAGATCGAAAATTCAACTATCCAAACTATCTATACTCCATCAAGACTTCAAACAGCTGATGTTCTTACCAAAGCCCTTCCGAGGACTGTTTTTGATGAGTTAATATGCAAGCTGGGAATGTTTGATATACATAACCCAGCTTGAGGGGGAGTGTAGAATTATGGTGTGCATAGTAGGTGTGAACTAGAGGAGATAAATGTCAACTATGGTGTCCATATTAGGTGTGAACTAGAGGAGATAAATGTCAACTATAGGTGAGAAATGTCAATATCCTTGACTTATATATATTTCTGATTCTTAGGACTTTAGTACTTAGGACTTTAGTACTGTATCCCTGATTTAAGGAGTTGTACAGCTTTGTGTGTGCTGTAATCCTGTGTTGTAATCTGCCTATTAATAGGCTGTTCATATGACATAATGAGAAATCAATTCTCTGCAAATTCACAATTTACATTGAGTTCCATATATATACTACGATGAATCCAAATAGAAAGAAGCACTAATAGTATAAATATTATCATTACAGATATATAACAACTTTGAATGGTCAAATGTTTTTATAAAGACCGTGGTGATATCCAACTGGGTTATAATCTTTGGAAATAAATTCCATTAAACCTCATTTTATTCCTAGAAAGACTGTTCACAAAAAAAGCAAAAAGTGTTCACAATTATACCTCATTTTACTCCATAGATTGTGAGTGTTCAAGATTCATAAACAATGCAACATGTACCTATTAGTGCAAAATTTACTTCGTTATTTTTCAATTTATTTTCATCCACAACAAAGGTAAAATATCACCAACTGCTTTTGCATTCACATGGTCCCGCCATCTACCTTCTCTATTGTGTTTTCTTCTATTGTTTATTTATTATGGGCTCCACAATTACTTTCACCAATTTTTAATTACTTACCCTCATTATCTTGCATGAACTAAATAAACCCTTTATTCTTTTGATGTTCAGTCATCTTTGCTTTTATATACTTTTTTTTTGCAATAAATTGGCAATGTAGGAAAGTAATGTCAATAGACATATATTACAAATTAAGTAAAAATCTTAATATAGTTTTCTCAGAAAAATAATGTATAGAACAATAGACATATTTTATAATATGTAAATTTCTTAATATGATTTTCTAAGAAATTATCAGATATTAGCATATTCATAATTAACTAATTTATAAAGTTAAACATATAATATAAAGAACATAACAAAACGTTGATGTGTCTAATTCATGTATTTTGGCTTTTTATATGTATTTATATTTATAGAAATTATAGTGTGTGCAACCAATTAGTATTATATCTTATATGTTCAGTATATAACTACTTCCCAATGTTTGATCATCGTCAAATCCAATAAATGCCAAAAAAATTAGTGACCATTAGACCTACTAGTAATGCATGTCTTAGATTTTCACTTCTTCAAAAATCAAGGTTCGAATCCTAAAAATACACGAAACTCGAAACACATAAAATTAGTTTGATGTTAAGAAAGAAAATCAAAGGTTTAATTCCTCGCACGCTACAAGAAATAACAAACTCCTCCTGTCTCGCCCAATTCTTTACGTATACTTTTTTGTGATATCCTTCCAATCCCATTACACTTCTGAAACTCAATGAAATTAGAAAAGTTTAATTATTTAAGGAACTTATTAGACCCACTACTTTTTGCCCTTGTACTTTTTTTTTGATGGGTTTTGCTCTTGTACTTTATTGTCCTTTATTTGCTAAATATTTATTTTGTCTCTCTAATTTACCTACTTTTTCTCCGTTTTTGGTCCTCCAAGACCAACTCAAATTTAGAGAAATGGGTGGGACAAAATGAGTAGCAATTCATAATTATAATTATAACGAAGATCAATGGTTAGATTTCTAGCAACTACAAGATATAACACAATAGGTATTCATTCTTAAGAGACACATGTACTTGACAACTATAAAATAGCATATTAGTTATACAATTTATAGGTTCCATACCAACTACAAAAAATAATTTATATTTATAGCACTGGTTGTCATTGCATACTAAAAAGATCTAAAATTTGACATTTAATTAAAAAACAAAATACCTATGTATCGCTATACCATTTTCTATTACAAATAGTATATAATTAACAAATTACTAAATATATCAATTCGATTAAAATATACATATGTTTTAAATTATATAAGAAACCTAATACATCTTTAATAAATTAAAATGGTTTTAGTTCTATGGAGACCACTGTCAAATTGGAGACCTCGAAGATCATATATGTTTTGCATGCTGAACATTGCAAAACATATTTTTAGTATGCAATAAATAAATAGATTTATTGGTACATTATTACATTGATCATATATCTGAATATTTATTGGTACATTATTATATTGATTAAATTTAATAGTGATTGAATGTGGACACTTTACACTACGTTATTTAAGTAAGTCACTCAATTATGCAATTGGGCCACTCAATAATGCAACGGGGCCACTCAACTACACAATATTGTCTCTTCGTCTCGATTCTTTCGACTACTCAACTGTAGCTTCTTCCACATTTTCACCGCCCTTATCCTCCTTTTAATTGATCATTGATACCATAAATTCTCTGTATCCTCATCTCAAATCTCCTCAAAAAACTTTAATTTCGCCGCCAACAAAGGAGTGTCTGATTTCTCCAACCAACGGATTCGATCCGACATCCATGTCTTTACCCGGGTCATACCATGTTGACACCGGTACAAAGGGGTGAGAAGGCGAGTCTGAGTATCACAGGTCCGTTCCACCTTCCTTGTGACTATATGTAGGATCTTAGTATTTATATTATACACATTTGGTTTCAGTTCTCAATAGATAATCTTCGATATAGTATAAATTAGATTCTGATGCTGTTAATTAGTGATTGATGTACATGAGTATTAATTTTGAGTTGCGTTCTGGCACCACCAGTGCTTTTAATGTCGGGTTGTGATCATGATTTTTGGCCTAAATTTTTTTTTTTGGGTCGTGTTGGGTAATCCAAAAACCTCAACCTGGTACTGTTTACCTGACATGAACCAGACACGAAATTGCCACCCCTATTTCAAATATGTATATATAGTTAGTACATATATAAAGTTGAATCAATTATTTATTTTTGTAATGTATTTCCTCGTTATCTCCTCTGTATCAAGAGTAGATCTACTTTCACTCACCATTAGCCAGAAGAGTCTTGCTCTTGTTTTACTTTAATTTTATTTATTTCTTACAAAATCTCTTTCTCAGCATTATAAGTTAATATACACTATAGAGTTGAGTTTTTTAGAAACACTATTTCAAAGTTGGATTTTAATTAGTTATTTTAGAATTTTAGCGATGTGTTTTAATTGTAAAAACACGTTTAAAAAGTTAGGCCCATGACCTACTAAAATTGA
Source organism: Heracleum sosnowskyi (assembly GCA_030848705.1). Taxonomy (NCBI): domain Eukaryota; kingdom Viridiplantae; phylum Streptophyta; class Magnoliopsida; order Apiales; family Apiaceae; genus Heracleum; species Heracleum sosnowskyi. The sequence continues at coordinate 117,450,880 of CM061242.1, read as the reverse complement.
CCGACTACCAAACTTTTAATATTTCGACTTCAATAGAATGGTTAAGATATCAAGATACATTAAAGATCAATTAAAATAGAGTGGTGCACAGATCATCGTAGAAGTAAAGATCCATCCGAAAGTGATTCATATGAGATAGAAATTTCTTCCGTATAAGGGTGTTTGTGTGTGTGAATTCAGTGTATATATTATGTTCATGAAAAACGTAATGTCTAACTTCGCAATTTTTTCAACAGGTATTTTTGGAGGTTGTTCTTGGTACATAACTACAATTTCTGATGGGACTTGCAGAATGTCTCAGCATCCCATGCCGCACAAAGGCATGGTTCAACGGGTAGCTAAAAAAGCAGGAAATAGGGACGCAGTTGAAGCAGATATTCATACTCTTTAGCAAATTTTATTCAACATTAATTTCTTTAGATTAGTGCAAGGATTTATTTTCAGGAGAAACAAGTTCACGGAAAGGCAGCGTGGCTGCAATCCTTTCTTGAAAAAAAATCTTCCATAATTGCCCAGCTCATAATCTGAGCAACAATGAGACTAACATGTACTGCATAGATTGTCGTTAGCCAATTTGCAAACACTGTTTCTCACCATCAGGCTCATGTGGCGGACATAAAACCCTAAGGATCTATAGACATGTCTACAAGGATGCTGTTGTTGGGAAAGACTTGAAAGATTTGATTGATCGTTCCAAGATTCAGGTACATGATCAGAAATAAACTCTGGAAAATAGATTTTCAAATTTATTTGTTATTGTATTGTATGAATTTATTTCATAATTTTATGTTCCGATTAATTAACTGTGCAAGATTTGTAATATTGTTTTGTTAACTTTAGTATAATATTCTTTTTCTTTACTGAAGGTATCAACAATATTCTTTACATGCCAATTCTAGTCTCTAACAAATTTCTGTATTTCCAACTAAAACATACAGGACTGCTCTATATTCTATATTCCGATTACACCACCTGACTTTACATCTATCTGAATTCAAAACAAATCTAAATATTAGATCTACTACAATAGTTCATACTCATATTAAAGTTTTACTCCGTCAAGATCCTGTAACATTTATTAGATATTAATAGTTGGCAGGCATTCAATTGGGATTCAGTTAGGATTAAATTTATTAAAATGGTGGATTTTAACCAAATTCTTTCTAATTCTCGCTCAATTTTCGAACACCGGTAGAATTGAAATAAGCTGAATATCATATCATTAATACATTATTTAAATCTTTTGATATACCCCCAAAATATGTTTGAAAAAACTCAATTAATTATATTTTTCAAATTAGGGGTGGTGGGATTCGACACAAATCGACCACTCAACACGAATTTGATAGGAGAAATACGAATTAAGGTCGTTTTTGGTTTAGGACAATTTCAGGTTGACCAAAAATTGACTTGAAAATGATTAGGGGACACGTTTGATGGATATCAAATGGCAGACTATAATTTAAATTAATTATAGTAAAAAAAAAATTAAAATTTATTAAAGAAAATTAGTTTTTAAGGACAATTAAAAAATACACCCATCTTATGGGAAATAAATTACATTATAACAAAATAAATGGCCGGGAAATCAAACAACAGTCTTGCAATTTTCAGGCCTAATCTATAAAATAATACTCAATACCTGACATTGTATATTTACGGAATGCATTTAAAACACTATTATTTGAGATAATTCTTATGCATTTCCAACAAATATAAACATGATCAATTATTATTTTTTTTACATTAAAATAAATTGAGTAAAGTGCACTTCGTGTACTCGCAATTTACGTGTCAGACCACTTGAGATACTAAAACTGCCACTTGCTATACCGGACTTTTAATTTTTTTACAATGTGTGTATTTCCGTCAAGTATGCCTAACTCCAACTTTTTCAAGGGCATTTCAGTCTTTTTGTCATCATCTTCTTCCTTAAACCCATTTTCACCATTGTTAAAGCTTTTGAAGAATTAAAATTTGAATATCTCATTCATTTCTTAGCGAAATCAAGTCATTCAAGTTGCAACATAATCATTATTTTCTCCTCTACAAATTGATATTGATTTTCATTATCAATATTTAATTTGGTGAAAATAATTTAAAAAGACATAACAAAAAAAGCTATACCTAGTTGAGGTTCGTTAAATATAATTTTTAAAAGCATATCTTTAATAGTTATAACAAAGTTTTAAAAGCGTATCTTTAATATTTATAATTGTTATCTTTAATAACAAAGAAGTGTCTGATTTCTCCAACTCACGGATTCGATCCGACATCCATGTCTTTACCCGGGTCATACCATTTCGACACCGGTACAACAGGGTCAAGTGGCGAGTCTGAGTATCACAGGTCTGTTCCACTTTCCTTGTAATTATGTGTAGTATCTAAGTACTTATATTATACACATTTGGTTTCAGTTCTCAACAGATAATCTTCGATATAGTATAGATTAGATTCTGATGTTGTTTATAAGTGACTGATGTAGATGAGTATTAATTTTGAGTTGCGTTCTGGTACCACAAGTACTTTTAATGTCGGGCTGGGATCATGATTTTCGTCCTAATTTTTTTTTTTTTGGGTTGTGTTCGGTAATCCAAAAACCTCGACATGAACTCAACACGAAATTGCCACAACTATTTCAAATATGGATATATAGTAAGTACATATGTAAAGTTGAATCAATTAATTTGTTTTTGTTATGTGTTTCCTCGTGATCTCCCCTGTATCAAGAGTAGATCTACTTTCAATCACCATTAGCCAGAAGAGTCTTGCTCTTGTTTTACTTATATTTTTATTTATTTCTTACAAAATCTCTTTCTCCGCATTATAAGTTAATAATAGACTATAGAGTTGAGATTTTTAGAAAAACTATTTCAAAGTTAGATTTTAATTAGTTATTTAGAATTTTAGCGATGTGTTTTAATTGTAAAAACACGTTTTAAAAAGTTAGGCCCATAACCTACTAAAACTGACCGACTACCAAACTTTTAATGTTTCGACTTCAATAGAATGGTTAAGAAATCTAGATATATTAAAGATCAATTAAAAAAGAGTGGTGCACAGATCATCGTAGAGGTAAAGATCCATCCGAAAGTGATTCATATGAGATAGAAATTTCTTCCGTATAAGCGTGTTTGTGTGTGTGAATTCAGGGTATATATTATGTTCATGAAAAACGTAATGTCTAACTTCACAATTTTTTAACAGGTATTTTTGGAGGTTGTTCTTGGTACATAACTACATTTTCTAATGGGACTTACAGAATGTCTCAGCATCTCATGCCACACAAAGGCATGATTCAATAGGTAGCTAAAGAAGCAGGAAATAGGACGCAGTTGAAGCAGATATCGTGGAGACAACTGCGACTCCTGAAAGGAAGAAGAAAAGGAAAGGAATCGCTCTCATAGGGCAATTTGAAGAAAACACATGTACATGCATATTTTTCTGTGTTGTCTCTAAATTATGGTTCTTTTTGGTCACAAGCATGAGTCACTTGTATATTGATATTATCGCCTTTTGATATGTAATCATGATGATTAACCGGTACTAATTATTAATGTTCATTGATCTTATACTATGAAACACTACTTTGACAATCTAACATGCATGTTTGAATGTTTAGTTATAATCTATACTATGGTTCCGTTTGGTCACAAATATTAGTCACTTTTGAAGTCTAAATTGCTGTTTTTGTTATCTAATGGTGGGGCCACAAAGCTAGGCGGTATAATCCCATAATGGCTAGAGAGCTCGATCTGGGCCTATGGGCCATCCGTTCAATGAGCTATTTGTTCACGCTTGACTAAGTGGGGAGTTTGTAACACCCCAGTCCCACATCAAGGAGTGTTGGGACCTACGGTCAGTATATAAGTAAGGGTACACTAAGTGGAGCAACAAATCATGATATTTTGGGGACTTGTGTTGGGCTTGTGGACTACCAAGTTGGTGCATTTGGGCCAGTACTTAGGCTTGTTTCGAATTTGAAATATGCACTTGAACCAATTTCGAAAAAGACTCGGGATTTGACTCGATTTGTCACAAAATCGACACTTAATTTGGATGAAAGCACGATTGGTTGGGAATCGTGGTTGTTTTGTCTCAAAATAACATGTCTTCCCATGTATAGTAGCTTTGAAGTAGCTAGTCGCTCTAAAATCTTAAGGTGTCACAGGAAGGCCCCAACACAATCTTATGTCATTCAACACTCCCCTCAGTCGTACGATTAAACCAAACATATACCAATTACCAATACCAATAAATATTTTAAATTAAACAATAAGGGTGTAGGGACTCGAACCGAGTCCCTCCATAAAACCGAGCTCTAATACCATGTTAAGTAACCAGTTGTTCTAAAACCTTAATGTGTCACAGGAAGGCCCCAACAGACAGTAGAAAACAAGGTTTAAAATTTCCAACTCAATGGAATATTTCATGATTTTAAAGGCGTTCTAGAGCTGTAAACGAACCGAGCCGAGTCGAGCTTTGACCTAAATGAGCCGAGCTTAATTTTTTTTCTTAACAAACCGAGCTGAGCCGAACTTTCTTATCGCACAAAAAATTTGTTTGAGCTCGAGCTCGTTAACGAATCGAGCCACACTCGAGCTTTTATCGAACAAAAACGAGCCAAGCCGAGCTCGAGCTCTTAACGAACAGCTCGTGAACACTAAAATAAAAAAATGAAAAAAAAAGTTCAAACTCACTTGAGCCAACTAATTATCAATTTTGACTCAACCCGGTCTCAAATTTTAATCTATTATCTTCAAAGTATTCGTGAATTGGATATTTGGGTTGTAATTTTGAACTCAAATTATGAAGATTATTATGAAAAATCAGGCTATATGTAAAAAAAATCGAGCTTTAAGGAGCCGAGTTCGAGCCGAGCTCGAGCCGCACATGCTAATAGCTCGGCTCGAGCTCGTTTAGCTTAATGAACACAATTTTGTGTTGGAGCTTGAGCTCGAGTTCTTAACGAACCAAGCCGAACCGAGCCCTTATCGAGCCGAGCTCGAGCTTGTTCACGGACAACTCTGTTCGTTAACAGCTCTAGGCGTTCCTGGACAATATTTATCCACCTAGTTTTTAATATTGATGTTAAGATGTTCTTAATGATTATATATACTTGAAATAGAAATTTATGTTCGAGAAACTTGTCAATTGATATGCGTCTATTAGATATTAAGGGGTACTAACGTAAACTATTTAGTATCATATTAAATCATATTTCTATCTAAATTGCTTTATTATCCAAATCAATGTATGATATGTCACAACGATTGACATGGGAATATAATCAACAAATGGAAAGAATCTCGATAAGCATCAAATCGAAGACGTGAAGACATTTTGCTCTAACAAGTGAATATGAAATTGATTGATGTCAAAATCGATATCTATCGAAGAACATTTCAATCGATGGTTGTAGAATACTATAAATTTGTTGATATAAGTTGTGTCTATCGACTTTCACTTTAATGGTTTAATACAATTTAATTAAGACAATATTATCTCGGCATGCTTCTTAGAGGAAAAGTCATGACCATGTTTCACTTTGGACTTGTGACTTAAAGAAAAAAACATTCACGCTGGACGACACATCAAAAACACTAAAAGGTAGATCTAATGGACTAACCTCATCTTACATCACCTATTATTATTTTATTTAGTTGAAAATTATAATAACCCTTTATAGTGCTCAAAATAGTTTTTTTTATATCTTTTTCCTTGTAATTATAACTAATTCCCTCAAATTAATTTTTAAATTGTGGGCCCATTTGCTTTTGCCTTCACATGGTTACATCATTTACCTTTATGTTCTATTTTCTTCAATTGTTGACAGTGGAACCATTTATTTTTCCCAAACATCTTTGTATCTTAATTCTTATTTCGTACAAACTGAATTGTGCCTATGTTCAATTAACCTACAATTTTTTGTATTCAAATGTTCGAAGAAAAAAAAGATAATTTTCTTGGAATTGGCAGTTTACAAAAGATAATGCATACAACAGTAAAAGAGATCATTTTTGAAACTTATTTGTATTTTTGTGCACTCTTTTTGCAGATTATTCACCTAGACATTTATCTACATTTTCTTTTAATATATTACAATAAAGCTGGACAAAAAACCAATTATAAACAACATTACTATCATCATTATAAATTCCAAATTAGATTCTTGTGGTCAAATGTTCTTATTAAAACCGCAGTAGTGGTATCCAGCTACACATGTTATAATCTTTAAAAATAAAGCCCTCTAATACTTCATTGTATTCCTATAAAGACTGTTCACAAAATTAGCCACAGGTGTGCAATTTAATACCTCATTCTCTTGTTCCAAAAAATTGTTAGCGTGATGATTCAAGATCAATGCAACAGGTACATAAACTATGTCTGATTACTGAAAAATTATTTAAATTGTTGCTAGACATGTATTTGCTTTGCAATTCAGATAAATTTACATGAATCCTGCTCGATACAATGAAATAATAGTCAATTTTCAAATTTTCTAATTGTCAATTCTCACAGACATTTTCAATTTATCACTTGATCTTGTTTAACTGCCTAACAAGTGTTACTAGAAATATAATAACAGAAGGTGGAATGATGATTTATTTTAAGATGCTTGAAAGTAATGGTTTACCCGAAATCATCTATCAAATGTATAAAGGAAAAAGGAAATTCTTAATAAGCTCTTCTCTGCTATGAATTCCTACTTGGGTATAAATGTCTAATAATTGAATCAGAACAATGCTTAACTAGAAAATAAATGTGACAAAAACACAGTCTGCAGGGTAACTGATTACAAACATGTAAAATGTACCGTAGGGATGAATATTTCCTACCCCTATGGATCCAGGTAAATCCAATCGGTGAACCACATAGGGTTGGGCCCCAAGCATGTTCTAGTAATTTTACTTGAAAAATTACTACCAAGTGATCATTCCTATGTTTGTCTTTAGTAGGATGACAAAATTTCATAAGATTTTGCTATGGTTCTATAAAAGATACAAATCCAACTATCTTCTAAATGCATAGTGCTATTTATATTTATATTCTCGAGCAAATTTTAATCAACATTAATTTCTTTAGATTAGTGACAAGGATTTATTTTCAGGAGGAACAAGTTCACGGCAAGGCAGCGTGGCTGCAATCGTTTCTTGATAAAATATTCTTCAACAGTTGCTCAGCTCATAATCTGAGCAACAATGAGACTAACATGTACTGCATAGATTGTGATTTGCCAATTTGCAAACACTGTTTCTCACCATCAGGCTCATGTGGCGGACATAAAACCCTAAGGATCTATAGACATGTCTACAAGGATGCTGTTGTTGGGAAAGACTTGAAAGATTTGATTGATCGTTCCAAGATTCAGGTACATGATCAGAAATAAACTCTTGAAATCAGATTTTCAATTTTATTTGTTATCGTATTGTATGAATATATTTCATAATTTTATGTTCTGATTAATTAACTGTGCAAGATTTGTAATATCGTTTTGTTAACTTTAGTATAATATTCTTTTACTTTACTGAAGGTATCAACAATATCCGTTACCTGCCAATTTTAGTCTCTAACAATTTCTGTATTTCCAACTAAAACATACAGGACTGCACGTATCACTTAGAGCTATCTATAATTAGATAGAATAATTGCCTGAAATACTAGATTTGGGAAGTCTGACCTGAATACCACAATCAGGCAAGGGGCTGATTTTACCACATGGGTCGGCCATCCGTGTGCACGACAGCTGGTATCTATGTGCCACGCGCATTGCGTGGATGCATAGTTAATTCTTACCTGCTATGTCACGTTTTTGCACATTATGCATGTCACCAGAACCTACTGGTGACAGCTGGGTGCTGCGTGGATTTTGTGGATGTATATTTAAATTTTTTGTCACGCTTTGGCACATTGTGCAAGGCTACAGTGACTGGTGGCTGGTGACAGCTGAGTGCTCCGCGCAAGGCACTCAGCTGCAAGGCCCCAGGGACTGGTAGCTAGTGACAGCTGAGTGCCCACACATTGCACTATGTCCTAGTCTGCAGGCTACCCAACCTTGCACAATACACGGACCAGCATGTGTTGTAAGCGCCGCTGAGACATATGCGACCAGCTGCTGCTCGTGGAGCTAAGCACCAGTAATGTAATTACCCGCCCCCCCCTGGTTTGAGGTATTTAAGGTCATCCTTTCCTCAAATTGTAGTATACTGGGCATAACCCTGTTCGATAGAAACCTCTGTATTTTTCATCATTCATATTTTAACCAAAGCTTTTTAAGTCATATAAGCAGTAGCACGGGAACCCTTTTTAGACATATGATTGGAACCTCCTTGTTTTACTTTCCGTCTTAATCTTACATTATTATATTGATTACATATGTCCAATTGGATTACAAAGATAACATATTTATATATTCTTGACCATTAGTATCCATAAAACTGGTATAGTAGTGTGCTTAAAAACATATACAATATATTGATCTGACAAGAAAACAAATTATAGAAGATAATAAAACATAATGATACATGTTTGATATTATTCTAAACGGTAGAGTTTGGCTTGTATCTTAAAAATAAATAATATAAACTTTTAACTATAATATGTTGTCTACGGCAATCGAAATTTAAACTTGTGGAAGTTGTTTATATGATAATATAAATGTTTAATAATATTATGTTGTCAACGGGATTCGAACCATGAATCTATAGGACTATTTTAGATATCAAGAAAGGAATTATCTTTTAGCATTACATCCAACGGTTCCCATTTATCAGCCTTAAAATCTTACGATTGTTATTTAGAGTACCAAACAACAACCAACCAAATAGAGGCTAGTTTGCTTATAATATTATAGTACAGATAGTATAGATAGATATAAGTCGTGCAAATCGGGTTGTGATAATAAATTTATCCGCATCATATTACATAAATAAAAGAAAATTTATCTTATATGTGACAATGTTCATTACTCATCTAATGGACCTTTACATGATGATGGCAGCTGTATAAGTGCAACAAGAATCGGATCATGGTTCTGCATCCCTTGGATAACAAGAAAAAGGATCAAGAGGTAGCTGAGACGAGCACGGGCTGTGACATTTGCAAAAGAATCCTTCTTAACCCTGCGGTGTACCGCTATTGCAGCATCGAGTGTAAGGTGTGTAGGTGTGTCAGATTTGGTTCATATTTTATCTAGAAACAATATTTATACTCAAATATCTGTATGAATATGATTTTTTAAAACAAAAAGTTATCTGGTTCAGGTGAAAGCTTTTTTAAGGAAGGGAAAAGCCACAGATCCTCCATTTCTTGAGCTCGGAGCAGCAGCAGCAGCAGATAGGGACGGAGCTAAAGAAGCGCGAATTACAGATGCAGTTGAAGCAGAGATTGTGAAGACAACTGCGACTGCTGAAAGGAAGAAGAAAAGGAAAGGAGTCCCTCACAGGGCAATTTGAAGACACCACATTTACATTTATGTTTTTTTTATTCTGTTCTATTCGGGTTCATCCTCTTTGTCCTTATAGAAAGAAGATTATATTTGAATAGGCAATGTAAAAGTTAATGTGTATAACATATACAGATTCTAAAATGCTAGCCCGGCCCCAGACATGATAAATACTTACAAAAAAACATCCATCTACTTTATATTTCTGGGACAACTTCTGAAACGCTCCAAAAACCTGAAACTTTTGAAATGACCTGAGTCTAATTTGGTTCCATAAAAAAGGACATAGCTAGGCTGAAACATGCGGGATCACTGTACCGCACTCAACTTATAACTACATGCATACAGTTACTATTTTAAATATACATATATATATATATATATTATATATGTGTGTGTGTGTGTTAATTACAAAAATAAGACTACCTATACTTTCATAATGTTCGTTTCTTGTGACATGTACTAAGATAGACGCGCGCACACACACACACCAGTGGCCATTGTGAACGGTGAACATTGTTTTTTCATTTCCCAAATTGTCTTCATGTTTAATTCCATAATATCACTGGCTCATTAGTTCTACATGAAAAACAATGTTACCTTAATATAAGCCTACAACAAAATTGTTATACACAAATACAACAAATACGAATCGATTTCGAACAACGGGGTAGTAATTTATATTTTTAATTTATTTCATATCTTCAACTAAGGACCATTTCAAATGATATATGACCAAATATGGAATCTTATATAACTTCCTAGGCAATCTTTTTACAGTTTAAATTGTATAGATCTTTATTTACATTGAGTTCCATATACTACGATGAATCCAAATAGAAATAAGCACTAATAGTATCAATATCATCATTACAGATATATAACAACTTTGAATGGTCAAATGTTTTTATAAAGACCGTGGTGATATCCAACTGGGTTATAATCTTTGGAAATAAATTCCATTAAACCTCATTTTATTCCTAGAAAGACTGTTCACGAAAAAAGCAAAAAGTGTTCACAATTATTCCTCATTTTACTCCATAGATTGTGAGTGTTCAAGATTCATAAACAATGCAACATGTACCTATTAGTGCAAAATTTACTTCGTTATTTTTCAATTTATTTTCATCCACAACAAAGGAAAAATATCACCAACTGCTTTTGTATTCACATGGTCCCACCATCTACCTTCTCTATTGTTTTTTCTTCTATTGTTTATTTATTATGGGCTCCACAATTAGTTTTCACCAATTTTTAATTACTTACCCTCATTATCTTGCATGAACTAAATAAACCCTTTATTCTTTTGATGTTCAGTCTTCTTTGCTTTTATATACTTTTTTTTTTTGCAATAAATTGGCAATGTAGGAAAGTAATGTCAATAGACATATATTTCAAATTAAGTAAAAATCTTAATATAGTTTTCTCAGAAAAATAATGTATAAAACAATAGACATATTTTATAATATGTAAATTTCTTAATATGATTTTTTAAAAAATTATCAAATATTAGCATATTCATAATTAACTAATTTATAAAGTTAAACATATAATATAAAGAACATAACAAAACATTGATGTGTCTAATTCATGTATTTTGGCTTTTTATATGTACTAGCTTAAAACCCATGCGATGCACGGATTGTTAATTGTTATTTTATTATTATTTTTTAATTGTATTTGTTAAAAAAATAAGTAGGTATGTTAAAATAGCTAAAAACTTTTAATTAATTAAAAATATTAAAACATATTTTAAAATAAATAAGTAAAGGTTTTCCCGTTATATTTTTGGAAAAGGAGAGGTTTTAGTAAGGAAAAATAAAAAATGAAACATATATTTAGTTTAAAAAAGTAAATGTCCGTGATATTTTTGGAAAATGAAGTTTTAAAATTTAATAATTAAAATATTTAAATACGTTTTAAAATAAATAAGTAAAGGTTTTCTTGTGATATTTTTAGAAAAAGAATGGATTTTAGTAAGAAAAATAGAAAAAGTAAATTGAAAAAGGCAATTTTCCGTGATATATTTAGAAAAGGAGGGATTTTGTTAGAAAAAATCTATAATGTGTTTTAGCTGAAAAGGTAATTGGTTATGAATAAGTATTTGATTATTTATATTTTAATATTTTTAGTAATTGCATTTGTTAAGAAAAATAAGTTGGCATGTTAAAATAGATAAACTTTTAAAAAATAATTATAATATTAAAATAGGTTTAAAAATAAATAACTAAAGGTTTGTCCGTGATATTTTTGGAAAAGGAGGGGGTTTAATAAGGAAAAATAGAAAAACTAACATGTTTTAGTTAGAAAAGGTAATTGCCCGTGATATATTTGAAAAAGTAGGGGAATTTGTTAGAAAAAATAATGTATTTTAGGTGAAAAAAGTAATTGGTTATAAATAGGTAATATTATTATTTAATAATATATTTCTATAAATAAGTAAGGTTAATTAAGTAAAAACATGAAGTACAGTTAAGTAACGTCAATTAAGTAAAATCACTACGTACCATACCGACCGACCAAACTTTTAATGTTTCGTCTATTATATAATAGTATTGATTTATATCTATAGAAATTATAGTGTGTGCAACCAATTGGTGTTATATCTTATATGTTCAGTATATAACTCCCAATGTTTGATCATCGTCAAATCCAATAAATGCCAAAAAAATTAGTGACCATTAGACCTACTAGTAATGCATGTCTTAGATTTTCACTTCTTCAGAAATCAAGGTTCGAATCCTAAAAATACACGAAACTCGAAACACATAAAATTAGTTTGATGTTAAGAAAGAAAATCAAAGGTTTAATTCCTCGCACGCTACAAGAAATAACAAACTCCCCCTGTCTCGCCCAATTCTTTACGTATTTTTTTTTGTGATATCCTTCCAATCCCATTACACTTCTAAAACTCAATGAAATTAGAAAAGTTTAATTATTTAAGGAACTTATTAGACCCACTACTTTTTGCCCTTGTACTTTTTTTTAAGGGTTTTGCCCTTGTACTTTATTGTCCTTTATTTGCTAAATATTTATTTTGTCTCTCTAATTTACCTACTTTTTCTCCGTTTTTGGTCCTCCAAGACCAACTCAAATTTAGATAAATGGGTGGGACAAAATGAGTAGCAATTCATAATTATAATTATAACGAAGATCAATGGTTGGATTTCTAGCAACTACAAGATATAACACAATAGGTATTCATTCTTAAGAGACACATGTACTTGATAACTATAAAATAGCATATTAGTTAAACAATTTATAGGTTCCATACCAACAACTACAAAAAATAATTTATATTTATAGCACTGGTTGTCATTGCATACTAAAAAGATCTAAAATTTGACATTTAATTAAAAAACAAAATACCTATGTATCGCTATACCATTTTCTATTACAAATAATATATAATTAACAAATTACTAAATATATCAATTCGATTAAAATATACATATGTTTTAAATAATATAAGAAACCTAATACATCTTTAATAAATTAAAATGGTTTTAGTTCTATGGAGACCACTGTCAAATTGGAGACCTCGAAGATCATATATGTTTTGCATGCTGAACATTGCAAAACATGTCTTTAGTATGCAATAAATAAATAGATTTATTGGTACATTATTACATTGATCATATATCTGAGTATTTATTGGTACATTATTATATTGATTAAATTTAATAGTGATTGAATGTGGACACTATACACTACGTTATTTAAGTAAGTCACTCAATTATGCAATTGGGCCACTCAATAATGCAACGGGGCCACTCAACTACACAATATTGTCTCTTCGTCTCAATTCTTTCGACTGCTCAACCGTAGCTTCTTCCACATTTTGAGCGCCCTTATCCTCCTTCTAATTGATCAGTGATACCATAAATTCTCTTAATTGATCAGTGATACCATAAATTCTCTGTATCCTCATCTCAAATCTCCTCAACAAACTTTAATTTCGCCGCCAACAAAGGAGTGTCTGATTTCTCCAACCAACGGATTCGATCCGACATCCATGTCTTTACCCGGGTCATACCATGTCGACACCGGTACAACGGGGTGAGATGGCGAGTCTGAGTATCACAGGTCCGTTCCACCTTCCTTGTAACTATATGTCCGATCTTAGTATTTATATTATACACATTTGGTTTCAGTTCTCAATAGATAATCTTCGATTTAGTATAGATTAGATTCTGATGCTGTTAATTAGTGATTGATGTACATGAGTATTAATTTTGAGTTGCGTTCTGGTACCACAAGTGCTTTTAATGTCGGGTTGTGATCATGATTTTTGGCCTAAATTTTTTTTTGGTCGTGTTCGGTAATCCGAAAACCTCAACCTGGTACTGTTTACCTGACATGAACCAGACACGAAATTGCCACCCCTATTTCAAATATGGATATATAGGAAGTACATATATAAAGTTGAATAAATTATTTATTTTTGTAATGTATTTCCTCGTTATCTCCCCAGTATCAAGAGTAGATCTACTTTCACTCACCATTAGCCAGAAGAGTCTTGCTCTTGTTTTACTTTATTTTTATTAATTTCTTACAAAATCTATTTCTCAGCATTATAAGTTAATATACACTATAAAGTTGAGATTTTTAGAAACACTATTTCAAAGTTGGATTTTAATTAGTTATTTTAGAATTTTAGCGATGTGTTTTAATTGTAAAAATACATTTAAAAAGTTAGGCCCATGACCTACTAAAATTGACCGACTACCAAATTTTTAATATTTCGACTTCAATAGAATGGTTAAGATATCAAGATACATTAAAGATCAATTAAAATAGAGTGGTGAATAGATCATCGTAAAAGTAAAGATCCATCCGAAAGTGATTCATATGAGATAGAAATTTCTTTCGTATAAGGGTGTTTGTGTGTGTGAATTCAGTGTATATATTATGTTCATGAAAAACGTAATGTCTAACTTCGCAATTTTTTCAACAGGTATTTTTGGAGGTTGTTCTAGGTACATAACTACAATTTCTGATGGGACTTGCAGAATGTCTCAGCATCCCATGCCGCACAAAGGCATGGTTCAACTGGTAGCTAAAAAGGCAGGAAATAGGGACGCAGTTGAAGCAGATATTCATACTCTTTAGAAAATTTTATTCAACATTAATTTCTTTAGATTAGTGCAAGGATTTATTTTCAGGAGAAACAAGTTCACGGAAAGGCAGCGTGGCTGCAATCCTTTCTTGAAAAAAAATCTTCCATAATTGCCCAGCTCATAATCTCAGCAACAATGAGACTAACATGTACTGCATAGATTGTGGTTAGCCAATTTGCAAACACTGTTTCTCACCATCAGGCTCATGTGGCGGACATAAAACCCTAAGGATCTATAGACATGTCTACAAGGATGCTGTTGTTGGGAAAGACTTGAAAGATTTGATTGATCGTTCCAAGATTTAGGTACATGATCAGAAATAAACTCTTGAAAATAGATTCTCAAATTTATTTGTTATTGTATTGTATGAATTTATTTCATAATTTTATGTTCTGATTAATTAACTGTGCAAGATTTGTAATGTTGTTTTGTTAACTTTAGTATAATATTCTTTTTCTTTACTGAAGGTATCAACAATATTCTTTACATGCCAATTCTAGTCTCTAAAAAATTTCTGTATTCCAACTAAAACATACAGGACTGCTCTATATTATATATTCCGATTACACCACCTGACTTTACATCTATCTGAATTCAAAACAAATCTAAATATTAGATCTACTACAATAGTTCATACTCATATTAAACTTTTACTCCGTCAAGATCCTGCAAGATTTATTAGATATTAATAGTTGGCAGACATTCAATTGGGATTCAGTTAGGATTAAATTTATTAAAATGGTGGATTTTAACCAAATTCTTTCTAATTCTCCCCCAATTTTTGAAAACCGGTAGAATTGAAATAAGTTGAATATCATATCATTAATACATTATTTAAATCTTTTGATATACCCCCAAAATATGTTTGAAAAAACTCAATTAATTATATTTTTCAAATTAGGGGTGGTGGGATTCGACACAAATCGACCACTCAACGCGAATTTGATAGGAGAAATACGAATTAAGGTCGTTGTTGGTTTAGGACAATTTCAGGTAGACCAAAAATTGACTTGAAAATGATTAGGGGACACGTTTGATGGATATCAAATGGCAAACTATAATTTAAATTAATTAATCTATGCTAATAGGTAATAATTTTTTTTTTTTTAAAGTGAATATAAATCTAAGACAATATTAAAATTTATATAATTATTTAATTAATGTATTAAAATTTATATACAGTTTTACACAATTGTTTTAATCTCATATTGCAAACGAAACATGTGACTTATGGTTTTCATTATAACTATTACAATTAGTGTGTATCGAAGATTTTTGTGTCTTTCGGCAGACAATTGTACATTATTATTTTAATTAAATTTAATAGTGAATGAATGTGGACATTATACAGTCTGTTATATAGTGGGTCACTGAATTATACTCAATTATACAACCGGGCCACTTAACTACACAATATTGTCTATCCGTCTCGATTCTTCTGACTGCTCAAGCATAGCTTCTTCCACGTTTTCACCGCCCTTATCCTCCTTTTTATGGATCATCTGTACAGTACATTCTCTGCAATCTCATCTCGAATCTCCTCAGCATACTTTGATTTCTCCGGCAACTAAGAAGTGTCTGATTTCTCCAACCAACAGATCTGACCCGGATTCTGTGTCTTTACCCAGGTTGTACCACGACACTGATACATTAGGGTCAGTTGGCGAGTCCAAGTATCACAGGTCCGCTCCACTTTCCTTGTAACTATGTGTAGGATCTTAGCACATATTATACACTTTTGAATTCAGTACTCGACATATAAGATTCAATATTCGGTGTAGTATAGATTAGATTTTGATGATGGTGTTGATGTTGTTTATTAGTGGTTGATGTAGATTAGTAATATTTTCGAGTCGCATTCTGGTTACCCAAGTGTTTTTAGTGTTGCGTCGGGATCATTATTTTCAACCTAAATTATTTTTGGGTCGTGTTCGGTAAATCCCAAAATCTCGACCGGGTATGGTCTACCTGACACGAGCCCAACACGAAATTGCCACCCCTGTTTCAAAAATGGATATATAGTAAGTATAGATATAAAGTTGAATTAATTAATTTGTTTTAGACTTTTAGTAATGTGTTCCCTCCTGATCTACCTTGTATCAGAAGTAGATCTATCTAGAATATATCTATTTTCACTCACCATTAGCAAGAAGAGTCTTGCCCTTGTTTTACCTTTATTTTGAACTTGTTCTTTCTCATAATATCTCTTCCAGAGCATTATGAGTTTATATAGAGTTGAGTTTAATTATAAACACTATTTTACAGTTGAATTTTAACTGGAAAAGTTGTTTTAGAATTTTAGAGATGTGTTGTAATTATAAAATACTTTTTAAAAAATAGGCCCATGACAATACTGACAAACAAAAAGAGTGGTGAACAGACAATTATAGAATTAAAGATCCATCCGAAAGTGATTCATATAATACATTTCTTCCATGCAAGCGTCTTTGTGTGTGTGAATTCAGTATATATATTATGCTTATGAAAAACGTAATTTGTAACGACACAATTTTTTTCAACAGGTATTTTTGGAGGTTGTTCTTGGTACATCACAATTTCTAATAGGACATACAGAGTGTCTCAACATCCGTTGCCACACAAAGGCAAGGTTCAAGACAAGCTCGGGCTGTGACATGCAAAAGAATCCTTCTTAAGTCTTACCCTGCGGTGCACCGCAACTGCAGCCTCGAGTGTAAGGTGTGTATGTGTGTGGGATTTGGTTCACATTTTATCTAGAAACCATATTTATATACTCCCAGATCTATATGAATATGATTTTTTAAAACAAAAAATTATCTGGTTCAGGTGAAAGATTTTTTAAAGAAGGGAAAAGCCACCGATCCTCCATTTCTTGAGCTCGGAGCTGCTGCAGCAGCAACAAATAGGGACGCAGCTGAAGCAAATTTTGTGGAGACAACTGCGACTGATGTAAGGAAAAAGAAGAGGAAAGGAGTCCCTCACAGGGCCATTTGAAGAAAACACATTTACATGCATGTTTTGCTGTGTTGTAGTCTAAACTACGGTTCTTTTGGGTCACAAGCATCAGTCATTTGTAAATTGATATTATCGCCTTTTGTTATCTAATGGTGATTAATTGATTGTTAATTGATTGTTAAGCGGTACTGATTATTAAGGTTCATTGATCTAATGCTATGAAACATTGCCTTGACAATTTAAAATGCATGTTTGTATGTTCAGTTATAATCTAATACTATGGTTCCGTTGGCCACAAATATCAGTCACTTGTAAAGTATAAATTGTTGTTTTTTGTAGTCTAATGGTGTGATTACTACGCGGTACTGGTTAATAAGGTTCAGTGATCTTTTACTCTGACATGTTGCAATGGTCATTACTTGCCATTTCAAATATAAGGTTACACAAGAACCCAAATCAGGTATAGTAATTCAAAGAAACAAAAGCCTCAACGATATTCACATATATTTCTAGGTAATAGTTCATATAGAAAAAAAAAACTGAATTGAGAAATACAAAAACAGGGAGTTGAGAGCCAAAAGTAATAATGACCTGAAACCAGAGCATAGAGAAAAAGTACTGACCTTAAGATTGTTAGAAGAAATCCAACGAAGTAACAATATATACAATTATCTCAAAAACCGGAAGATTTTCTACAAAAGAAGTAACAAAATGACAACCCCACAAACATTTTTTAAAGTAAAAAAAACAATAATAAATTAAAAAAATTAAAATAACGTATTTAATTATCATACACAATAACAAGTATCTAATCTGCACGAAGACATAAATTACCTCGTACGAAGAAAAAACTACTATGGGAATTAAACAAGAGTCGGGCTACTTTAAGGCCTAGGGCTAACAAAAGGCTGAGAGATTCGTGGCGTAGTATAAATATTATCCGGATGCGTTTAACTTAAACATTTCCAACAAATATAAATAAGACCAGTTACAAAATTAATATAATATAATATACTGCTGCATATAATGTAGAAGTGAGTTATAAGTTAATTTCTGTGAAGTAAGATATATGTGCTTCAGTTATTTTGATTTTGCAATTCGATATCATTGAAATGACTATATGAATAATAAAAGCAACTTTAAGTTAAAAGTCAACTTTATTTCATGTGAAGGTAACTAAAATTTTATTAGAGGTAAATTATCAAAGTCAAACACCGCCATTATAAGTTTTTACTCTTTTAGTGAAAAGTAATATGTAATTATATATTTAATTGGACAGTTATTTACCAAACATAATTTGGATTAAGATAATATGTCTTGTATAAATCATTACTCTATAAAAAAAATTTAAACCTTACATTACATTTATATGATACATCTAAATTCTATTACTTTTATATGAATTCTCCTATAATCCAAAAATGTAAAAGTAACCATTTTCTATCGAGTATCTTATACTATTAAAAAAATATAATTCACTTCGGTTAATGATGTTAAGGTGCCTTTTTAGGTGTTAATAAAGATATTATACCTTTTCACTTCTAACTATTACCTATACCCTCAAATTGATTTCATAATTGTGGGCCCTGTTGCGTTTGCATTCACATGATTGCACCATCCACCTTCTCCTTTAATTTTTAGTGGGCTCCACATAATTTTTAATTTTTTTTTAATTACTTAAGCTTATTATCAATGATTTGAATTGACCCTTTTATTCCATTCCGGTTCATCCTTCTTTGTCCAAAGAAGATTTTCTTTGAACAGGCAATGTAAGAAAGATAATAACATAGGCACAAATTTTAAAATGCTACATACAACTTGTAGCTATATGCATACAATTAGTATTTTAAATCTATATAAAATTTTTAAAAAAATAAGACTGCATATATTTAATGATGTTCATTTCTTGTAACATGTACAAAGACACACACACACACACCAGGAGGCAGGGAAATTGTTATACACAAATTTAACAATTGTTTGAATCGATTAGACACCGTGTTAGTCATTAATGTTTTTTTACTTTATTTTATATCCTCGAGTAAGGAGATTTTCAAATGACATTTACCCATCTTAAATATGGAATCTTATTTAAATTTCTGTGTATTCTTTTTTGTAGTTTAAATTGTGTAGATCTTTATTTACATTGACTTCCAATATACTAAGATAAGCCCAAATAAAAAAAAGTTAGAGATAGTATGATTATCATCATTACAAATATATAATATATACTTTTTAGAGTCCTGATCCCTGAAAATCGATTGTCAGACACCATTTATCCAACAACCAGTTTCTTTGTCGTTGGATCAAGATTTCAATGATCAGGATTAAAACAATTTTTTTAACCTATCCGTTATGATTTTCTGCGGAGCCCCAACTATCATCTCTAAATTACAGCGGAGAGGCATTTTGGGCTAAGTAAGCTCCGCCTTTTTTTTTCTACGGATTGGTGAATAACCATAAAGATGCAGCAAGCTGTATCAACTTGAGACTGATAGCAATTATAGTAAAAAAAAATTTAAAATTTATTAAAGAAAAATAGTTTTTAAGGACAATTTTATCTCGTTCTAAAATTAAATAACAATAATATTTTCAAAACATATTAGAGTCTACGCATATTACAAACAAAATTTTAAAATTATTAGGCAACTTTTTTTACAACACTAGAAATTATTTTTATATATTTTGATGTCATCTATTGGATTCAAATTATAGTTTAATAGTTAAAAAGTAATAACTAAAATAAGATGAACATAATTTTGATGTCTTGCATCAATATTAAAGTAATTGAATAAGAAAAAAAACACTATACAAGAACACGTGGCATTTTTACTAATAATTACTACTTAATATTTATGTTAAAAGTTAAAAGTTTTATTTACATTAATTAGATAGATCAATTTATGTAATTATATTTAATTATTATTATTTTTAAATGAGAGAAAGTAAATTACAAGTAAAAATTATGTTTAAATAAAAGGTACAAAAAAAGATTAAAGATAAAAACATACAACATAAGAATTTAAAGAGTATTTTTTTAATGTTTATATTTTTAATATGACACTAAAATTAAAATCCAAAATACAAGTTATGCTTAATTTTGTCATTTATTTCCAAACATTTACATTATGATAATTGCTATCAGTCTCAAGTGGATATCGCTGCATCTTTATGGTTATTCAGCTATCCGTACAAAAAAAGGGCGGAGCTTACTTGGCCCAAAATACCTATTCGCCATAATTTTATAGAGGATAGCTAGGGATCCGCGGAAAATTATAGAGGATAGGTTAAAAAAATGTTTTAATCTTGATCATTGAAATCTGATCCAACGACAAAGAAACTCATTGTTGGATAAACGGTCCCTGACAATATTGTTAGAGACAGGCTTTTTATGGGTCAAACATTTTTACAAAGACCGTGGTGATATCCAGCTACACAAAACCAGGTTACAATCTTTGGAAATTTTGGAAATAAAGTCCTTTAAAACCTTATTTTATTCCTAGAAAAACTGTTCAAAAAAAAAAGCACAAATCGACCACTTAACACGAAATTTTTAGAAGAAATACGAATTCAGGTCGTCCGTTCAGGTCAATTTCATGTTGACCAAAAATTGACTGAAAATGATTAGGGGGCACGTTTGATGGACATCAAATGGCAAACTATAATATAAATTAATTAATCTATGTTAATAGATAATAATTAATTTTTTGTAAAAGTAAAAAAAAATCTAAGAAACTATTAAAAATAAATATAATTATCTAGGTTAATGTATTTAAATTTATATATAGTATTACACAATTTTTTTAATATCATATTGCAATTGAAACATGTAACTTATGGTTTTTATTATAACTTTTACAATTAGTGTGGATAGAAAGATGTTCGAGTCATTCGACATAAAATTGTACATTATTATTTTTAAATATAATAGTGAATGAATGTGACACTATACAGTATGTATGTTACATAGTGGGTCATCAATTATACAATTGGGCCAAACTATAAAATAGTCTATCCGTCTCGATTCTTCCGACTGCACAACCGTATCTTCTTCCACGTTTTCACCGCCCTTATCCTCCTTTTAATTGATCATCTATACACTAAATACTCTGCAATCTCATCTCAAATCTCCTCAGCATACTTTGATTTCTCCGCCAACAAAGAAGTGTCTGATTCTCTCCAACCAACACCTCTGATGCGGATTCCGTGTCTTTTACTCGGGTCGTACCATGTCGACATCGGTACAACAGGATCAGATGGCGAGTGCGAGTATCACAGGTCCGCTCCACTTTCCTTGTAACTATGTGTAGGATCTTAGTGTATATATACACCTTTGATTTCAGTATTCAACATTTAATATTTGGTGTAGTTTAGATTAGATTTTGATGATGGTGTTGATGCTATTTATTGGTGGTAGATGTAAATGAGTTATATTTCGAGCCGCAATCTTGTGACATAAGTGTTATTGGTGTCGGGCTGGGATCATGATTTTCAACCTAAATAATTTCTAGGTCGTGTTCGGTAATCCAAAAACCTCAACCGGGTACGGTCTACTTGACACGAACCCGGCACGAAACTGCCAACCCTGTTTCAATTATAGATATATATAGTAAAGAGTATAGATATCTAGATATACTAAAGATTCATCAGAAAAAGAGTGGAGAACAGACCATTGTAGACCACTGTAGAAGTAAAGATCCATCCGAAAGTGATTCATATGAGATAGAAATTTCTTCCGTACAAGCGTGTTTGTGTGTATGTCAATTTAGCAGTATATTATGTTTATGAAAAACGTAATTTCTAACTTCGCTGTTTGTTTCCACAGGTATTTTTGGAGGTTGTTCTTGGTACATTACAAATTCTGATGGGACGTACAAAGTGTCTCAGCATCCCTTGCCACACAAAGGCAAGGTTCAACAGGTAGCTGAGACAAGCTCAGGCTGTGACATATGCAAAAGAATCCTTCATAACCCGGTGGTGTACCGCTATTGCAGCCCAGGGTGTAAGGTGTGTGCGTGGGATTTGGTTCATATTTGGTCTAGAAACTACAATTATATACTCACAGGTCTATATGAATATGATTTTTTTAAATAGAAAATTATCTGGTTCGGGTGAAAGCTTTCTCAAGGAAAGCAAAATCCACATATCCTCCATTTCTGAAGCTCGGAGGTGCTCCTGTAGCAGCAGATAGGGATGCAAGTGAAGCAGATATTATGGAGACAACTGCAACTGTTGAAAGGAAAAAATTTGAAGAAAGCACATTTACATGCTAATTTTTTCTGTGTTGTTATAGTCTAAACTATGGTTCTTTTTGGTCACAAGAATCAGTCAATTGTATATTGACATTATCGCCTTTTGTTTTCTAAAGGTAATTATTTAGCGGTACTGATTAATAAGGTTCATTGATCTTATACTATGAAACATTGCTTTGACAATTTTACATGCATGTTTTGTATGTTCAGTTATAATCTATACTATGGTTCTGTTTGGTCACAAATATCAATCACTTGTGAAGTCTAAATTGTTGTCCTTTGTTGTCTAATGGTGTGATCATTAAGTGTTATTGGTTAACAAGGTTCATCGATCTTTTACTCTTGACATGTTGCATTGGTTATTACTGGCCATTTAAACACAAGTTTTCTAAGACATTCAAATGACTACACAAGAACCCAAATCAGGTAAAGTAAATTAAAGAAACAAAAGCCTCAACGACATTCACATATATTTCTAATAGTTCATACAGAAACAAAAAACTGAATCGAGAAATACAAAAATGGAGTAGTTGAGAGCTAAAAGTAATGACCTGAAATTAGAACGTAGAGAAAAGGTACTGACCTCAAGATTGTTCGAAGAAATCCAACGAAGTAACAATATATACAACAATCTAAAAAACCGGAAGAGTTTCTGCAAAAGAAGCTACAAAATGTCAAAACCCAACAAACATCATTTATTTTTAAATTACAAAAATAACAAAAAATTAAAATTACAACAAGTACATAATTGTCTTAACGATAACAAGCATCTAAATTTGCATGAAGACATAAATTACATTGTACTAAGAAAAAAAATACTATTGGAATTGAACAAGAGTCTTGCTACTTTTAAAGCCTAGGAATAACAGGAGACGGAGAGATTCGTGACGCAGTATAAATCCTTATTTTCTATAAAGTAATATGTACATAAATCATTATTTTCTATAAAGCTATGTTACTCGGACTCGGCTAGAAGTGTCCGACATGAATACGTGTCCAAGTACCGGACTCGGCAAGATTTTGAAAAATATGTATGTTTTTGGCCTAAAATAAGTGTCCGAGTCCGAGTGTCCATGTCCGAGTGTCGAGTATCCGACACGGGTACTTAAGGTAAAATGAAGAGTCCGAGCAACATAGCTATAAAGTAATATGTACCTAACATTACATATTATCCGGATGCAATTAACTTCTATTACTTGAAATAATCCTTATACATTTCCAACAAATATAAATAAGGCCAGATACAAAATTAATAAAAATAATATATTGTTGTATATAATGTAATAGGGAAATTAATTTTTGTGAAGTAAGATATCTATAGTTCAGTTATTTTGCTTTTGCAATTTGACATCATAGAAATGACTATTAACAAAAGCAACTTTTAAACTCAACTTTATTTCATGTGAGGGTAACTAAAATTTTATTAGAGGTAACTTTTTTTAGGGAAAAGCAATATCCTATTTTTTATATATGGCAAATGTTCAATGTAAACCACTTGCACGTTAGACCTCTGCGCAATACAATGCATTTTAGACTTACTTAGTAACACTGAAATTGCATTACAATAAATTCAAAAACTTGATGTACAATAAATTTGATTTACAAAACAAGCTCAATTCGATAAAGAATTTTTTTTTTTAAAAAGAAGATTTTAGGTTGCCTAGAGATATAACGCATAAAATGTATAAAAAACAAAATTTAATAGTGCAATACATACAGTACAATATATTTAGTATATATGTGGTCTAAGAGGTCTAACATTAAGCGGTCTACACTGAATACAACTCTTTTGTATATAATTGGATAGCTATTTACCAAACACACTTTGGATTAAGATAATATGTCTTGTATTGTATAAATCATTATTCTCTATAAAAAAAAATCCATAACATTGTTACGGGATATATCTAAATTCTACTCCCTCCGTCCCATAATAAAAGTCCTAATTTTTTCAGGTGTTTTCACGCATTTCCATACATTATAGACATTATTTTCTTTTTTTTTTGTTTTGCATAAAATAGGATGTTCACACTCTTAAACTAAACAAAAAATTTGAAAAAATAATATCCATCACTATGTTTTTTATATGCATGAAAAAAAACTTGAAAAACATTGGCACGTTTATTATGGGATGGAGGGAGTACTACTATTATACGAATTCTCCTATTATCCAAAAATTAAAACTAATTATTTTCTCTCAGAGCATCTTAACCGTTAATTCAATATAAATTACTTTAGTTGACAATGTTAAAGTGCGCTTTTTAGGTGTTAATTGAGATATCATACCTTTTCACTTCTAACTACTACCTCTACCCTTAAATCAATTATCTAATTGTGGGCCCTGTTGCTTTCGCATTCACATGATTGCACCATCCACCTTCTCCCTTCAATTCATTTATTGCGGGCTCCACATAATTTTTAATTTTTTGTAATTAACTAAGCTTATTATCAATGATCTGAATTGACCCCTTATTCTATTCAGGTTCATCCTTCTTTGTCTTTATACAAAGAAGATTTTCTTTGAACAGGCAATGTAGGAAAGATAATGTATATAACATACTAATATACTATAATAAAGCTGGACAAAAAAACAATAAACAACATTATTATCATCATTACAAATTCAAAATTAGATATTTGTGGCCAAATGTTTTTATTAAAACCGCAGTAGTGGTATCCAGCTACACACGTTATAATCATTAAACATAAAGCCCTCTAATACCTCATTCTATTCCTATAAAGACTGTTCACAAAATTAGCCACAGGTGTGCAATTTAATACATCATTCTCTCGTTCCAAAGAATTGTTAGCGTGACAATGCAACAGGTACATAAACTATGTATGATTACAGAAAAATTATTTGATTTGTTGCTAGACATGTATTTGCTTTGCAATTCAGATAATTTACATGAATTCTGCTCTATATAGTTTAAAAAAGTCATCTTTCAATTTTTGTAATTGTCAATTCTCGCTTGCAATCTCAATTTATCACTTGATCTTGTGCAACTGCCTTAACAAGTGTTACAAGAAATATAATAACAGAAAGTGGAATGATGATTTATTTTAAAAATTTTGTGTATAATGGAGTACCTATATTCATCTATCAAATGTATAAGGGACACTATGATTTCCTACTTGGGTATAAATGTCGAATAAATAAAACTGAACAGTGCTCAACTAGAAAATAAATGGGACAAAAACATGTAAAATGTATTTAGTAGGAATGAATTTTTCCAGCGCCTATGGATCCGGGCAAATCCAGTCGGTGAACCACATAGGTTGGGGCCCGAGTATGTTTAAACAATTTCACTCGAATATGTATGTATGTATATATATAAATATATATGAGTCCACTTGTGGCATGGTTCTGAATAGTTTACTACCAACTGATCATTAGTTCGCACTAATGATAGTGAATTGCTCTCGAGTTGGGTCATTCCTATGTTTCTCCTTTGTAGGATGACAAAATTTCGTAATATTTGCTATAGTTCTATAAAAGATACAAATCGAACTATCTTCTAAATACCTGTTGCCCTTTATATTCATACTCTCTAGCAAATTTTAATCAACATTAATTTCTTTAGATTAGTGACGAGGATTTATTTTCAGGAGAAACAAGTTCACGGCAAGGCAGCGTGGCTGCAATCGTTTCTTGAAAAAAAATTCTTCAATAATTGCTCAGCTCATAATCTGAGCAACAACGAGACTAACATGTACTGCATAGATTGTGATTTGCCAATTTGCAAACACTGTTTCTCGCTACCAGGTCCTTGTGGAGGACATAAAACCCTAAGGATCTATAGACATGTCTACAAGGATGCTGTTGTTGGGAAAGACTTGAAAGATTTGATTGATCGTTCCAAGATTCAGGTACATGATCAGAAATAAACTCTTGAAAACAGATTTCAGTTTTATTTGTTATTGTACTGTATGAAATTATTTCATAATTTTATGTTCTGATTAATTAACTGTGCAAGATTTGTAATATTTTTGTTAAGTTTAGTATAATATTCTTCTTCTTTACTGAAGGTATCTACAACATTCCTTACGTGCCACTTCTAGTCTCTAACAAATTTTGTATATCCAAGTAAAACATACAGGACTGCATGCATCACTTAGATCTATCTAAAATTAGACAGAATAATTGCCTGAAATACTAGATTTTGGGAAGTCTCACCTGAATAGCACAATCTGGAAAGGGGCCGATTTTACCACATGAGTCGGGATCCGTACTGCGCACAGCAGTGGTTGCCACGTGGAACGCGCATTGCATGGATGCACAGTTAATTTTTACCTGCTATGTTACGGTTTTGCACATTGTGCAAGTCTCCAGTGACTGGTAACAGCTGAGTGCTCCGCGCATGGCGCTAAGTTGCGAGGCCCCAGGGACAGGTTGCTGGTGACAGCTTAGTGCTCCACACATTGCACTACGTCCTAGGGTGCTGGTCGCCCACCCTTGAACAATACACAGACCAGCAGTGCGTTGTAAGTGCCGCTCAGACATATGCAACCAGCTGCTTCTCGTGTAGAAAAGCACAAGTTATGTAATTACACCCCCCCCCCCCTCCCCCCCCCCTCCCCCTCTCCACACCCCCGGGTTTGTGGTATTGAGGTCATCCTTTTCTCATATTGACTTTGTAAGTCCAATGGGATAACAAAGGTAACATATTTACCAACTACATGCTTCACAACTAGTACCATAAATTCGGAAAGTATTGTGCTTGAAAACATATCTGACCATTTAAGCATAACTAGTATTATACCATATACAAGTGGTGCAAATCAGGTTGTTCATGACAACAATATAGTATGAAAACAATAAATTTATCCGCATTTTATTACATAAATTAAAGAAAATTTATCTGTTGTGACAATGTTCATTACTCATCTAATGGAGCTTTACATGATGATGACAGCTGTACAAGTGTAACAAGAATCGGATCATGGTTCTGCATCCCTTGGACAACAAGAAAAAGGATCAAGAGGTAGCTGAGACAAGCTCGGGGTGTGACATATGCACAAGAATCCTTCTTAACCCTGCGGTGTACCGCTATTGCAGCCTTGAGTGTAAGGTGTGTATGTGTGTGGGATTTGATTCATGTTTTATCTAGAAACCATATTATTATACTCAAAGATCTATATGAATATGATTTTTTTAAAACAAAAAATTATCTGGTTCAGGTGGAAGCTTTTTTAAGGAAGGGAAAAGCTACAGATCCTCCATTTCTTGAGCTCGGAGCTGCTGCTGCTGCTGCAGCAGTTAGGGACGCAGCTAAAGGAGGAAATAGAGATGCAGCTGAAGCAGATTTTGTGGAGAAAACTGCGACTGCTGAAAGGAAGAAGAAGAGGAAGGGAGTACCTCACAGGGCAATTTGATGAAACACATTTACATGCATGTTTTTCAGTGTTCTTTTTGGTCACAACCATCAGTCATTTGTATGTTGATATTATTCCATTTTGTTATATAATGATGATTATTAAGTGGTACTGATTATTAAGGTTCATTGGTCTTATACTATTAAACATTGCTTTGACAATTTAACATGCATATTTGTATGTTCAGTTATAATCTATATTTGGTCACAAATATCAGTCACTTGTGAAGTCTAAATTGTGTTTTTTGTTGTCTAATGGTGTGAGTATGAAGCGGTACTGGTTAATAAGGTTCCTTGATCTTTTACTCTGACATGTTGAATTGTTATCACTTACAATTTTAATATAAGTTTCTTAAGGCATTCAAATAGTTAGACAAGAACCCAAATCGAGTATAGTAGTTTAAAGAAACAAAAGCCTCAACGATAATCACATATATATTTCTAGGTCCTACTTCATACAGAAAAAAACAAGTGAATGGAGAAATACAAAAACGGAGTAGTTGAGAGCTAAAAAGTGACCTGAAATCAGAACGTAGAGAAAAAGTACTGACTTCAATATTGTTAAAAGAAATCCAAAGAAGTAACAATCTATACAATAATCTCAAAAACCGAAAGTATTTATACAAAAGAAGTTACAAAATGTTTGATGTGGAACGGGAATAAAGAATTAAAATATATGTTATTTATAGTTTATATGTGTTTAGTATAGAGATAAATGATGTATTTATCTATATGTTTTAAATGTGGGGCTAGGAGTTCATTATTTATGTAGTTTATTCATAATAAAGCCCAATTGTTCATGAGCCTTAGTCCGTTAGGTATTATTATTAGGGTTTCCATTCCTATATAAGTCATGTAATCCCCCACATATTACTTACGCTTTGATTATACACTTTTCTTGAGAATAATATTATTGATTATTCTTGGGATTCGTATAATTCTCTGCGTTTATTGCTTTTCTACTATTCTGTTCTGCATCATTTGTCCTTGTAGAAAGAAGATTTTATTTGAACACACAATGTAGGAAAGATAATGTGTAGAACATATACACATCCTAAAATGCTAGAATGGACCCAGGCATGATAAATACTTACAAAAAAGTCCATCTACTTTATCTTTTTTGGGACAACTTCTGAAACGCTCCAAAAACCCAAAACTTTTGAAATGAACTCAAAGTCTAATTTGGTTCTATTAAGAAGGACATAGCTAGGCTGAAGCATGCGGGACCGCACTCAACCTATAATGACATGCATACAGTTACTATTTTAAATATATATCTATTAATTACAAAAATAAGACCGCCTATATTTTCATAATGTTCATTTCTTGTGACACACACACATTTCCTCAAATTGAGGTATCTTCGAACATAATGCTATTAGATTGAAACCTCGGTATACAACATTATCCATGTTTTTTTTGAGGCATGAATATAGTTGCATAAAAAAACAAAACCAGGTTTAGTGACAAAGAAAGAATAGCCCTAAGAGAATCAACAAACATAAATGTCTATCAGTCAGAAAGATACTGAATCTTAGTAACACAAAATTAAAGTAGTAAAGAGCTGAAAGTACAGATCTGAAACTAAACTATAAGTACACAAAATTGCTTCTTTACGAATCTGCAGATATATTTTCAACTTGAAAGTTGAAAGTATTTCTTCCTAAGTTTGCCTAACGCTTTCTTCATAAGTTTGCTTGGCTATATAGTGATCTCTAAGGTTGAATGTATTATTATTTTTCTCTTTACATATTACAGTTCTTCAAGGTCATGCTTGATGTTACACTTACACAAAATTATTTTTCTCTTTACATTTTACAGTTCTTCAAGGTCATGCTTGATGATACACTTACACATAATGCCTAGTCTACACTACGAGTTCACCTGCCATCTGCTGAAGCTATGTGTGGGAACATACCAGCAGATTATAGCTTCTCATGAGCTTGTGTTGTCCAAGATGCTACATATTCAACATTTTCTCTATTGAAAGGGAAAGCCAATTCCTAGAGCTGTCTAAGTCTTCTAGCAGTAATTCCCAAATTACGGTTGCCTAAACTATAACTGTTGTCTATGTCTTCTCTCCCACTTCTAAACTACTGCATCTTAATCCACTTCAATTAAAATGGGTTCTGACCGTTACTTGCTTCTACCCTTAAATTTTTGCCTTCCAGGTTATTCTTTTCTTTATGGATGCTAGATTTCAAATCTACCCTAAAGTAATCACAAACCACTTTATACTTGTTTGGTATCCACTACATCAGTATAGTTTTGTGCTTGAAAAACACAAAGTATATACATGATCATTAATGTTATTTTTTTATTCCCAGATTCCTGTTTTACGGAATTTTATATGTTACAGCTTCGTAATATCTTCTTGATCAATTCACTAACAATTCAATATTATCTTCTTGAATAACAGGGGAAGTAAAACATAATGTATATCTAGGTCAATCAAAAGCAAACAAATCAAGAAAAACAAGATTAAAGTAGTTGAGATTACTAACCTGCTTATTGTTAAAAGAATCCAGTAACAATATATACAGAGATCAAAGAAGCCCAGATGAATGTCTGCACAAGAAACACAAATTGTCAAAAAACACACATTAAAACATGAAATATGTACTCTATTAGGCATACTTACATATAGTGTACATGGGTTTCAATATCTGTCTCGATGCCCATGTATGTATAATTGCTTTCAAGAACTGATTCATGGGTAGGGTTGTTCTTGTGCGTTGAATGTGGAAAGCATCCTCGCAGTCGCAGGAACCATATCAATGGAAGTTTAAGTTTTAACAAAAAGAATAATACATACATGTATATAATTTTATTATTTAATATAACTGGATAATTTTTTTTAAGTTTTAAGAAATTTTTTAAAATCAAACCGTTTTTCAATTTTTTTTTCTTCCACATATCTTTACCAATTAAGCTAACACATGTACATGTCAGTAATAGAAAATAAATATTTGTAACCTATATGTGAATATGACAACCAATGCCTTAATTAAAATGACAAACTGTCACAAAAAATAAGAAGTTAAAAAATGTTTGAAACGTAACATGAATGACAAATGGATGAAAATATTGAACACCATAAACTATTTTAGATTTATTCTTTTTATTAGCTCCATTATCATTTATGCGGATGCGTTTATTTGTTCTTGGTTTTAACTCCAGAGTGTCGTCAATAGCATTGTCATTGTTAACAGAATCAGACACCTATTTCAAAATAAATAAATAAATAATTGATTATAAGGTGTGTGAAACATGATCCTATACATATTTCACAACTAACTATTTTAATTATAATTTGTACATTCACCACGACCGAATGAACGTTATGTGAGTTGATTTCATATTTTTGTGAGAGTGTAGAACCTCCGGAGGTTTGAATTTCTTCAACCACGTCTGTAGCAAAGTAGACAATATTGTCATGCATTATGTGTTTTTTCCATTCAAAGATAAAGTAAGTGCCAGTTTTTTTTCTATGATGACTTTCAATTTTTCAGGATACTAGTCGCATGTCCCTTTCTGCAATGGAGGCTTTAAATTCGTCATAATATATTTTAAAGTTATAGTTAACATGTTATATTATATGGACTTCGTATTTATTGCATCATTACCTTTTGATTCTGACAGATGATGCTGTCAATATTTGTTGATATTAAGTGTCTCACTTTATCTATTTTTACATAATATTATAATGTAAAATTAAAAAAATAAAAGTACATATCCCTTATTTACACGAATTATATTAATATATTCATTAATACCTAAATATAGGTATACAAATTATAAAAGACATCGTTGTATTATAAAAAGTATATAAGTTTATGTTCATTAGTTAAATTAGTAATTAATCATTTCTTAGAAGAATTTTGTACTAGTGGTCTATTTTATATATAGACATTCATGATTAAAATAATCAAAACCAGTAGTAGGTGAGTAAAAGTTCGGTAATAGAATATATATATATATATATATTTTAAAAGTAAACACAAATATGAGCTCGATAAAATATAGAGCAAAAATTTTGGACTCTATAAATTTATTTATATACTCGTCTGAATTTGTAAAAGAAAGTTGATATCTTCTTGAGTTTTATAATTTATTTATATAGATTGTAGAATTTAAAAAAGTTTATAATTATAGAATTATAGATATAGTCAACTGACTATAGAATTTGATTAGATTCATAAATCCTGAAGAACTTATCTTGTATAAGTTTCCCTTTTTATGAATTATAAGTTAAAAAAGAAAAAAATTATTTTTATTTTTTGAATTTTTTTTGAATCATGAGTTAAAAAAATTTAATTTTTTATTATTTCAAATAGAGGTTCTCTAGAAAAATAGATAAATAGAATACAGACAATTTCAGCGCTAGGTAATTTTTCTTTATATAAAGATAAAAGATAAATATAATATAAATAATAATAAAGATAATGATATTGATAAACAAGTGTATTGATAAATAAAAAAATTATGAAAATATTAAAATTGTGTATTTAATTTTCTTCATTACTAAAGATTTAAAGACAAGAATATTAAAATTGTATATTTAATTTTCCTCCATTGGGAAAGTTTAAAAGACAATTCAGATATTTTCTAATCGAAAATTTAGTAGGATATTTAAATTGTATATTTATTTTCCTCAATTTGTAAAGATTTTAAAGACAAATCCAATAAATGCCAAAAAAATTAGTGACCATTAGACCAACTAGTAATGCATGTCTTAGATTTTCACTTCTTCAGAAATCAAGGTTCGAATCCTAAAAATACACGAAACTCGAAACACATAAAATTAGTTTAATGTTAAGAAAGAAAATCAAAGGTTTAATTCCTCGCACGCTACAAGAAATAACAAACTCCCCCTGTCTCTCCCAATTCTTTACATATTCTTTTTTGTGATATCCTTCCAATCCCATTACACTTCTAAAACTCAATGAAATTAGAAAAGTTTAATTATTTAAGGAACTTATTAGACCCACTACTTTTTGCCCTTGTACTTTTTTTTAAGGGTTTTGCCCTTGTACTTTATTGTCCTTTATTTGCTAAATATTTATTTTGTCTCTCTAATTTACCTACTTTTTCTCCGTTTTTGGTCCTCCAAGACCAACTCAAATTTAGATAAATGGGTGGGACAAAATGAGTAGCAATTCATAATTATAATTATAACGAAGATCAATGGTTGGATTTCTAGCAACTACAAGATATAACACAATAGGTATTCATTCTTAAGAGACACATGTACTTGATAACTATAAAATAGCATATTAGTTAAACAATTTATAGGTTCCATACCAACAACTACAAAAAATAATTTATATTTATAGCACTGGTTGTCATTGCATACTAAAAAGATCTAAAATTTGACATTTAATTAAAAAACAAAATACCTATGTATCGCTATACCATTTTCTATTACAAATAATATATAATTAACAAATTACTAAATATATCAATTCGATTAAAATATACATATGTTTTAAATAATATAAGAAACCTAATACATCTTTAATAAATTAAAATGGTTTTAGTTCTATGGAGACCACTGTCAAATTGGAGACCTCGAAGATCATATATGTTTTGCATGCTGAACATTGCAAAACATGTCTTTAGTATGCAATAAATAAATAGATTTATTGGTACATTATTACATTGATCATATATCTGAGTATTTATTGGTACATTATTATATTGATTAAATTTAATAGTGATTGAATGTGGACACTATACACTACGTTATTTAAGTAAGTCACTCAATTATGCAATTGGGCCACTCAATAATGCAACGGGGCCACTCAACTACACAATATTGTCTCTTCGTCTCAATTCTTTCGACTGCTCAACCGTAGCTTCTTCCACATTTTGAGCGCCCTTATCCTCCTTCTAATTGATCAGTGATACCATAAATTCTCTGTATCCTCATCTCAAATCTCCTCAACAAACTTTAATTTCGCCGCCAACAAAGGAGTGTCTGATTTCTCCAACCAACGGATTCGATCCGACATCCATGTCTTTACCCGGGTCATACCATGTCGACACCGGTACAACGGGGTGAGATGGCGAGTCTGAGTATCACAGGTCCGTTCCACCTTCCTTGTAACTATATGTAGGATCTTAGTATTTATATTATACACATTTGGTTTCAGTTCTCAATAGATAATCTTCGATTTAGTATAGATTAGATTCTGATGCTGTTAATTAGTGATTGATGTACATGAGTATTAATTTTGAGTTGCGTTCTGGTACCACAAGTGCTTTTAATGTCGGGTTGTGATCATGATTTTTGGCCTAAATTTTTTTTTGGTCGTGTTCGGTAATCCGAAAACCTCAACCTGGTACTGTTTACCTGACATGAACCAGACACGAAATTGCCACCCCTATTTCAAATATGGATATATAGGAAGTACATATATAAAGTTGAATCAATTATTTATTTTTGTAATGTATTTCCTCGTTATCTCCCCAGTATCAAGAGTAGATCTACTTTCACTCACCATTAGCCAGAAGAGTCTTGCTCTTGTTTTACTTTATTTTTATTAATTTCTTACAAAATCTATTTCTCAGCATTATAAGTTAATATACACTATAAAGTTGAGATTTTTAGAAACACTATTTCAAAGTTGGATTTTAATTAGTTATTTTAGAATTTTAGCGATGTGTTTTAATTGTAAAAATACGTTTAAAAAGTTAGGCCCATGACCTACTAAAATTGACCGACTACCAAACTTTTAATATTTCGACTTCAATAGAATGGTTAAGATATCAAGATACATTAAAGATCAATTAAAATAGAGTGGTGAATAGATCATCGTAAAAGTAAAGATCCATCCGAAAGTGATTCATATGAGATAGAAATTTCTTTCGTATAAGGGTGTTTGTGTGTGTGAATTCAGTGTATATATTATGTTCATGAAAAACGTAATGTCTAACTTCGCAATTTTTTCAACAGGTATTTTTGGAGGTTGTTCTAGGTACATAACTACAATTTCTGATGGGACTTGCAGAATGTCTCAGCATCCCATGCCGCACAAAGGCATGGTTCAACTGGTAGCTAAAAAGGCAGGAAATAGGGACGCAGTTGAAGCAGATATTCATACTCTTTAGCAAATTTTATTCAACATTAATTTCTTTAGATTAGTGCAAGGATTTATTTTCAGGAGAAACAAGTTCACGGAAAGGCAGCGTGGCTGCAATCCTTTCTTGAAAAAAAATCTTCCATAATTGCCCAGCTCATAATCTCAGCAACAATGAGACTAACATGTACTGCATAGATTGTGGTTAGCCAATTTGCAAACACTGTTTCTCACCATCAGGCTCATGTGGCGGACATAAGACCCTAAGGATCTATAGACATGTCTACAAGGATGCTGTTGTTGGGAAAGACTTGAAAGATTTGATTGATCGTTCCAAGATTTAGGTACATGATCAGAAATAAACTCTTGAAAATAGATTTTCAAATTTATTTGTTATTGTATTGTATGAATTTATTTCATAATTTTATGTTCTGATTAATTAACTGTGCAAGATTTGTAATGTTGTTTTGTTAACTTTAGTATAATATTCTTTTTCTTTACTGAAGGTATCAACAATATTCTTTACATGCCAATTCTAGTCTCTAAAAAATTTCTGTATTTCCAACTAAAACATACAGGACTGCTCTATATTATATATTCCGATTACACCACCTGACTTTACATCTTTCTGAATACAAAACAAATCTAAATATTAGATCTACTACAATAGTTCATACTCATATTAAACTTTTACTCCGTCAAGATCCTGTAAGATTTATTAGATATTAATAGTTGGCAGGCATTCAATTGGGATTCAGTTAGGATTAAATTTATTAAAATGGTGGATTTTAACCAAATTCTTTCTAATTCTCCCCCAATTTTTGAAAACCGGTAGAATTGAAATAAGCTGAATATCACATCATTAATACATTATTTAAATCTTTTGATATACCCCCAAAATATATTTGAAAAAACTCAATTAATTATATTTTTCAAATTAGGGGTGGTGGGATTCGACACAAATTGACCACTCAACGCGAATTTGATAGGAGAAATACGAATTAAGGTCGTTGTTGGTTTAGGACAATTTCAGGTAGACCAAAAATTGACTTGAAAATGATTAGGGGACACGTTTGATGGATATCAAATGGCAAACTATAATTTAAATTAATTAATCTATGCTAATAGGTAATAATTTAATTTTTTTTTAAAGTGAATATAAATCGAAGACAATATTAAAATTTATATAATTATTTAATTAATGTATTAAAATTTATATACAGTTTTACACAATTGTTTTAATCTCATATTGCAAACGAAACATGTGACTTATGGTTTTCATTATAACTATTACAATTAGTGTGTATCGAAGATTTTTGTGTCTGTCGGCAGACAATTGTACATTATTATTTTAATTAAAATTTAATAGTGAATGAATGTGGACATTATACAGTCTGTTATATAGTGGGTCACTGAATTATACTCAATTATACAACCGGGCCATTTAACTACACAATATTGTCTATCCGTCTCGATTCTTCTGACTGCTCAAGCATAGCTTCTTCCACGTTTTCACCGCCCTTATCCTCCTTTTTATTGATCATCTGTACAGTACATTCTCTGCAATCTCATCTCGAATCTCCTCAGCATACTTTGATTTCTCCGGCAACTAAGAAGTGTCTGATTTCTCCAACCAACAGATCTGACCCGGATTCTGTGTCTTTACCCAGGTTGTACCACGACACTGATACATTAGGGTCAGTTGGCGAGTCCAAGTATCACAGGTCCGCTCCACTTTCCTTGTAACAATGTGTAGGATCTTAGCACATATTATACACTTTTGAATTCAATACTCGACATATAAGATTCAATATTCGGTGTAGTATAGATTAGATTTTGATGATGGTGTTGATGTTGTTTATTAGTGGTTGATGTAGATTAGTAATATTTTCGAGTCGCATTCTGGTAACCCAAGGGTTTTTAGTGTTGTGTCGGGATCATTATTTTCAACCTAAATTATTTTTGGGTCGTGTTCGGTAAATCCCAAAATCTCGACCGGGTATGGTCTACCTGACACGAGCCCAACACGAAATTGCCACCCCTGTTTCAAATATGGATATATAGTAAGTATAGATATAAAGTTGAATTAATTAATTTGTTTTAGACTTTTAGTAATGTGTTCCCTCCTGATCTACCTTGTATCAGAAGTAGATCTATCTAGAATATATCTATTTTCACTCACCATTAGCAAGAAGAGTCTTGCCCTTGTTTTACCTTTATTTTGAACTTGTTCTTTCTTATAATATCTCTTCCAGAGCATTATGAGTTTATATAGAGTTGAGTTTAATTAGAAACACTATTTTACAGTTGAATTTTAACTGGAAAAGTTGTTTTAGAATTTTAGAGATGTGTTGTAATTATAAAATACGTTTTAAAAAATAGGCCCATGACAATACTGACAAACAAAAAGAGTGGTGAACAGACAATTATAGAATTAAAGATCCATCCGAAAGTGATTCATATAAAATACATTTCTTCCATGCAAGCGTCTTTGTGTGTGTGAATTCAGTATATATATTATGCTTATGAAAAACGTAATTTGTAACGACACAATTTTTTTCAACAGGTATTTTTGGAGGTTGTTCTTGGTACATCACAATTTCTAATAGGACATACAGAGTGTCTCAACATCCGTTGCCACACAAAGGCAAGGTTCAAGACAAGCTCGGGCTGTGACATGCAAAAGAATCCTTCTTAAGTCTTACCCTGCGGTGCACCGCAACTGCAGCCTCGAGTGTAAGGTGTGTATGTGTGTGGGATTTGGTTCACATTTTATCTAGAAACCATATTTATATACTCCCAGATCTATATGAATATGATTTTTTAAAACAAAAAATTATCTGGTTCAGGTGAAAGCTTTTTTAAAGAAGGGAAAAGCCACCGATCCTCCATTTCTTGAGCTCGGAGCTGCTGCAGCAGCAACAAATAGGGACGCAGCTGAAGCAAATTTTGTGGAGACAACTGCGACTGATGTAAGGAAAAAGAAGAGGAAAGGAGTCCCTCACAGGGCCATTTGAAGAAAACACATTTACATGCATGTTTTGCTGTGTTGTAGTCTAAACTACGGTTCTTTTGGGTCACAAGCATCAGTCATTTGTAAATTGATATTATCGCCTTTTGTTATCTAATGGTGATTAATTGATTGTTAAGCGGTACTGATTATTAAGGTTCATTGATCTAATGCTATGAAACATTGCCTTGACAATTTAAAATGCATGTTTGTATGTTCAGTTATAATCTAATACTATGGTTCCGTTGGCCACAAATATCAGTCACTTGTAAAGTATAAATTGTTGTTTTTTGTAGTCTAATGGTGTGATTACTAAGCGGTACTGGTTAATAAGGTTCAGTGATCTTTTACTCTGACATGTTGCAATGGTCATTACTTACCATTTCAAATATAAGGTTACACGAGAACCCAAATCAGGTAATAGTAATTCAAAGAAACAAAAGCCTCAACGATATTCACATATATTTCTAGGTAATAGTTCATATAGAAAAAAAAAACTGAATCGAGAAATACAAAAACAGAGAGTTGAGAGCCAAAAGTAATAATGACCTGAAACCAGAGCATAGAGAAAAAGTACTGACCTTAAGATTGTTAGAAGAAATCCAACGAAGTAACAATATATACAATCCCTAGGAATTCCTTTCAAACAAGGAGGATTGTATTTGGACAAACGCCCTAAAGCAATTTGATTATAATTCAATTCGATCTCAAAAACCGGAAGATTTTCTACAAAAGAAGTAACAAAATGACAAAACCCCACAAACATTTTTTAAAGTAAAAAAACAATAATAAATTAAAAAAATTAAAATAACTTATTTAATTATCATACACAATAACAAGTATCTAATCTGCACGAAGACATAAATTACCTCGTATGAAGAAAAAACTACTATGGGAATTAAACAAGAGTCGGGCTACTTTAAGGCCTAGGGCTAACAAAAGGCTGAGAGATTCGTGGCGTAGTATAAATATTATCCGGATGCGTTTAACTTAAACATTTCCAACAAATATAAATAAGACCAGTTACAAAATTAATATAATATAATATACTGCTGCATATAATGTAGAAGTGAGTTATAAGTTAATTTCTGTGAAGTAAGATATATGTGCTTCAGTTATTTTGATTTTGCAATTCGATATCATTGAAATGACTATATGAATAATAAAAGCAACTTTAAGTTAAAAGTCAACTTTATTTCATGTGAAGGTAACTAAAATTTTATTAGAGGTAAATTATCAAAGTCAAACACCGCCATTATAAGTTTTTACTCTTTTAGTGAAAAGTAATATGTAATTATATATTTAATTGGACAGTTATTTACAAAACATAATTTGGATTAAGATAATATGTCTTGTTTGATTCAAAAAAAAAGAAGATAATATGTCTTGTATAAATCATTACTCTCTATAAAAAAAATTTAAACCTTACATTACATTTATATGATACATCTAAATTCTATTACTTTTATATGAATTCTCCTATAATCCAAAAATGTAAAAGTAACCATTTTCTATCGAAGTATCTTATACTATTAAAAAAATATAATTCACTTCGGTTAATGATGTTAAGGTGCCTTTTTAGGTGTTAATAAAGATATTATACATTTTCACTTCTAACTATTACCTATACCCTCAAATTGATTTCATAATTGTGGGCCCTGTTGCGTTTGCATTCACATGATTGCACCATCCACCTTCTCCCTTAATTTTTAGTGGGCTCCACATAATTTTTAATTTTTTTTTAATTACTTAAGCTTATTATCAATGATTTGAATTGACCCTTTTATTCCATTCCGGTTCATCCTTCTTTGTCCAAAGAAGATTTTCTTTGAACAGGCAATGTAGGAAAGATAATAACATAGGCACAAATTTTAAAATGCTAGAACAGATCCCGACATGACAAATACCTATAAAACGTCCATATACTTTTATTTTTGTAAGACAACTTCTGAAACGTTCCGAAAACACCACTTTTGAAATGAACTCGAGCCTAATTTGGTTATAAAACAAGGTCATAGCCAGGATGAAGCATGCAGGGTCATTGTACCGCATACAACTTGTAGCTATATGCATACAATTAGTATTTTAAATCTATATAAAATTTTTAAAAAAATAAGAGTG
Source organism: Heracleum sosnowskyi (assembly GCA_030848705.1). Classification (NCBI taxonomy): domain Eukaryota; kingdom Viridiplantae; phylum Streptophyta; class Magnoliopsida; order Apiales; family Apiaceae; genus Heracleum; species Heracleum sosnowskyi. Next base: position 117,410,541 of record CM061242.1, on the reverse strand, counting down.
CATATATTTAATGATGTTCATTTCTTGTAACATGTACAAAGACACACACACCAGGAGGCAGGGAAATTGTTATACATAGGGCTGTAAATGAGTCGATACACTCGTGAATAGTTCGTTATTCGTATCGAAAAAAGTTCGATTCGAGTTCGATTCGATTTGTAAACGAGTCGAACATGAAGACGATTTTGAGGTTCGTCTCGTAAATGAGCTGAACGTGAGCATGACATAGTTCAACTCGAAAGTTCACGAACAAGTTCGATTATAAAATTCGTGAACATGTTCATTTATGTAGTTCGTGAATCAGGTTCGTGGACAAACTCGTGAATAAGGTTAATAAATAAATTCATGTACAAATTCGATAAATATGCTCATTAACATATTTCATTAACATTTCACATTTCAGAGGAGTTCCTGAATTCACGGTAACTAGTAAATAAGTGTAAAGACTAATGTATACGAAGTGTATGTTAGTTTAATTTGTCTATTCATTTTTTTTTAAGTCTATACATTTTTTTATTATAAATAGTAAAATTATAACATATGTTACATTGTAAATTATAACATTAGTTGGCTATGTATTAACTAAACTGTTTTTTTGATAAGTCTAGATTAGAACTATGTCTCTAGATTTAGAGATTTTACTGTTGCTTTCTTTTTATTGTAATGCATTAAAAGTTTTCTTAAAAAATATGAGGTTTTCGTGAGTAATAGCTCGTGAGACATATTCGTGAATTGTTCGCGAACATGTTCATGAATAATATTTTTCTTAATGAGTTGATACACAAACAAAAATATTAGCTCGATCCTAATGAGAGTCGTCTGAGCCGCCTCCTCCCCCAATCGCCTCTCTCCTCTCTCTTCCCTCCGCCTCTCTCCTCCTTCCTCCCTCATTTTCTTCCGATCTTGTTTTTTCAGATTCAATAAAATCGATTAGCTTTGCTTTTGTCTCGCTTTATGCGTGTTTTGTTTTTTGTCTCACTTTATGTGTGTTTTGTTTTCGTCTCGCTTTATGCGTGTTTTCTCGCTTTATGCGAGTTTGTGTGTTATCAATGAGAATGATTTGGATGGGGTTTTGGGAGATCTGGATTACCACATCAGTTATACTTTCGGCATGTCTATAGCTGGATTCTGGCACGTAGATAGCTGGGGTATGCTTGGAACTTTCGGCATGTCTATAGCTGGATCCCGGCATGTAGATAGCTGGGGTATGCTTGGAATGGTTGTGACCGCATGTGCTCACCTTTCACAAATTATAATTGTTCATTATTCGAGGACTATTGTTCCTCATTGCTTAGTTTTTGTAACTGAGTCGCCTGAACACCGCAACAGCCATGGAACTATTGTGAAGGTCAATTGTGAAGCTACCATTTTCGGGACCGATGCTGGCTGGATTACTCGAGAAGCCTTTGTATTCATTTTCAATTTCAAGAATCCATGGATTCAGTGTGTTAAGCAGTCTGGAAACAATGCGACTATTTGTTTAGCTCGCTTTATTGTTTATCAACCTGATTGCATTGTCAGTTGGGGATTTGTCCCGGCTAGACTTGTTTTAATTTAATGATATGAATTTGCATTTTGTCAAAAAAAAAAAATATTAGCTCGATAAAAGTTCGAGCTCGATAAAAGTTCGAGCTCGAGTTCGAGTTTGACGTATTTATAACTACAACGAGCTGATACATGAATAGTTAAGAGTTCGGCTCGATTCGACTCATTTACAGCCCTAGTTATACACAAATTTAACAATTGTTTGAATCGATTAGACACCTTGTTAGTCATTAATGTTTTTTTACTTTATTTTATATCCTCGAGTAAGGAGATTTTCAAATGACATTTCCCCATCTTAAATATGGAATCTTATTTAAATTTCTGTGTATTCTTTTTTGCAGTTTAAATTGTGTAGATCTTTATTTACATTGACTTCCAATATACTAAGATAAGCCCAAATAAAAAAAAGTTAGAGATACTATGATTATCATCATTACAAATATATAATATATACTTTTTAGAGTCCTGATCCCTGAAAATCGATTGTCAGACACCATTTATCCAACAATCAGTTTCTTTGTCGTTGGATCGAGATTTCAATGATCAGGATTAAAACAATTTTTTTAACCTATCCGATATGATTTTCCGCGGAGCCCCAACTATCATCTCTAAATTACAGCAGAGGCATTTTGGGCTAAGTAAGCTCCGCCTTTTTTTTTCTACGGATTGGTGAATAACCATAAAGATGCAACAAGTTGTATCAACTTGAGACTGATAGCAATTATAGTAAAAAAAAAATTAAAAATTTATTAAAGAAAATTAGTTTTTAAGGACAATTTTATCTCGTTCTAAAATTAAATAACAATAATATTTTCAAAACATATTAGAGTCTACGCATATTACAAACAAAATTTTAAAATTATTAGGCAACTTTTTTTACAACACTAGAAATTATTTTTATATATTTTGATGTCATCTATTGGATTCAAATTATAGTTTAATAGTTAAAAAGTAATAACTAAAATAAGATGAACATAATTTTGATGTCTTGCATCAATATTAAAGTAATTGAATAAGAAAAAAAACACTATACAAGAACACGTGGCATTTTTACTAATAATTACTACTTAATTTTTATGTTAAAAGATAAAAGTTTTATTTACATTAATTAGATAGATCAATTTATGTAATTATATTTAATTTTTATTATTTTTAAATGAGAGAAAGTAAATTACAAGTAAAAATTATGTATTAATAAAAGGTACATAAAAAGATTAAAGATAAAAACATATAACATAAGAATTTAAAGAGTATTTTTTTAATGTTTATATTTTTAATATGACACTAAAATTAAAATCCAAAATACAAGTTATGCTTAATTTTGTCATTTATTTCCAAACATTTACATTATGATAATTGCTATCAGTCTCAAGTGGATATCGCTGCATCTTTATGGTTATTCAGCTATCCGTACAAAAAAAGGGCGGAGCTTACTTAGCCCAAAATACATCTTCGCCATAATTTTATAGAGGATAGCTAGGGATCCGCGGAAAATTATAGAGGATAGGTTAAAAAAATGTTTTAATCTTGATCATTGAAATCTGATCCAACGACAAAGAAACTCATTGTTGGATAAACGGTCCCTGACAATATTGTCAGAGACAGGCTTTTTATGGGTCAAACATTTTTACAAAGACCGTGGTGATATCCAGCTACACAAAACCAGGTTACAATCTTTGGAAATTTTGGAAATAAAGTCCTTTAAAACCTTATTTTATTCCTAGAAAAACTGTTCAAAAAAAAAAGCACAAATCGACCACTTAACACGAAATTTTTAGAAGAAATACGAATTCAGGTCGTCCGTTCAGGTCAATTTCATGTTGACCAAAAATTGACTGAAAATGATTAGGGGGCACGTTTGATGGACATCAAATGGCAAACTATAATATAAATTAATTAATCTATGTTAATAGATAATAATTATTTTTTTGTAAAAGTAAAAAAAAATCTAAGAAACTATTAAAAATAAATATAATTATCTAGGTTAATGTATTTAAATTTATATATAGTATTACACAATTTTTTTAATATCATATTGCAATTGAAACATGTAACTTATGGTTTTTATTATAACTTTTACAATTAGTGTGGATAGAAAGATGTTCGAGTCATTCGACATAAAATTGTACATTATTAAATTTAAATATAATAGTGAATGAATGTGACACTATACAGTATGTATGTTACATAGTGGGTCATCAATTATACAATTGGGCCAAACTATAAAATAGTCCATCCATCTCAATTCTTCCGACTGCACAACCGTATCTTCTTCCACGTTTTCACCGCCCTTATCCTCCTTTTAATTGATCATCTATACACTAAATACTCTGCAATCTCATCTCAAATCTCCTCAGCATACTTTGATTTCTCCGCCAACAAAGAAGTGTCTGATTCTCTCCAACCAACACCTCTGATGCGGATTCCGTGTCTTTTACTCGGGTCGTACCATGTCGACATCGGTACAACAGGATCAGATGGCGAGTGCGAGTATCACAGGTCCGCTCCACTTTCCTTGTAACTATGTGTAGGATCTTAGTGTATATATACACCTTTGATTTCAGTATTCAACATTTAATATTTGGTGTAGTTTAGATTAGATTTTGATGATGGTGTTGATGCTATTTATTGGTGGTAGATGTAAATGAGTTATATTTCGAGCCGCAATCTTGTGACATAAGTGTTATTGGTGTCGGGCTGGGATCATGATTTTCAACCTAAATAATTTCTAGGTCGTGTTCGGTAATCCAAAAACCTCAACCGGGTACGGTCTACTTGACACGAACCCGGCACGAAACTGCCAACCCTGTTTCAAATATAGATATATATAGTAAAGAGTATAGATATCTAGATATACTAAAGATTCATCAGAAAAAGAGTGGAGAACAGACCATTGTAGACCACTGTAGAAGTAAAGATCCATCCGAAAGTGATTCATATGAGATAGAAATTTCTTCCGTACAAGCGTGTTTGTGTGTATGTCAATTTAGCAGTATATTATGTTTATGAAAAACGTAATTTCTAACTTCGCTGTTTGTTTCCACAGGTATTTTTGGAGGTTGTTCTTGGTACATTACAAATTCTGATGGGACGTACAAAGTGTCTCAGCATCCCTTGCCACACAAAGGCAAGGTTCAACAGGTAGCTGAGACAAGCTCAGGCTGTGACATATGCAAAAGAATCCTTCATAACCCGGTGGTGTACCGCTATTGCAGCCCAGGGTGTAAGGTGTGTGCGTGGGATTTGGTTCATATTTGGTCTAGAAACTACAATTATATACTCACAGGTCTATATGAATATGATTTTTTTAAATAGAAAATTATCTGGTTCGGGTGAAAGCTTTCTCAAGGAAAGCAAAATCCACATATCCTCCATTTCTGAAGCTCGGAGGTGCTCCTGTAGCAGCAGATAGGGATGCAATTGAAGCAGATATTATGGAGACAACTGCAACTGCTGAAAGGAAAAAGAAGAGGAAAGGAGTCCCTCACAAGGCCATTTGAAGAAAGCACATTTACATGCTTATTTTTTCTGTGTTGTTATAGTCTAAACTATGGTTCTTTTTGGTCACAAGAATCAGTCAATTGTATATTGACATTATCGCCTTTTGTTTTCTAAAGGTAATTATTTAGCGGTACTGATTAATAAGGTTCATTGATCTTATACTATGAAACATTGCTTTGACAATTTTACATGCATGTTTTGTATGTTCAGTTATAATCTATACTATGGTTCTGTTTGGTCACAAATATCAATCACTTGTGAAGTCTAAATTGTTGTCCTTTGTTGTCTAATGGTGTGATCATTAAGTGTTATTGGTTAACAAGGTTCATCGATCTTTTACTCTTGACATGTTGCATTGGTTATTACTGGCCATTTTAACACAAGTTTTCTAAGACATTCAAATGACTACACAAGAACCCAAATCAGGTAAAGTAAATTAAAGAAACAAAAGCCTCAACGACATTCACATATATTTCTAGTAGTTCATACAGAAACAAAAAACTGAATCGAGAAATACAAAAATGGAGTAGTTGAGAGCTAAAAGTAATGACTTGAAATTAGAACGTAGAGAAAAGGTACTGACCTCAAGATTGTTCGAAGAAATCCAACGAAGTAACAATATATACAACAATCTAAAAACCCGGAAGAGTTTCTGCAAAAGAAGCTACAAAATGTCAAAACCCAACAAACATCATTTATTTTTAAATTACAAAAATAACAAAAAATTAAAATTACAACAAGTACATAATTGTCTTAACGATAACAAGCATCTAAATTTGCATGAAGACATAAATTACATTGTACTAAGAAAAAAAATACTATTGGAATTAAACAAGAGTCTTGCTACTTTTAAAGCCTAGGAATAACAGGAGACGGAGAGATTCGTGGCGCAGTATAAATCCTTATTTTCTATAAAGTAATATGTACATAAATCCTTATTTTCTATAAACTATAACACTGTGTTCCAGAAACTATTTTTTGAAAGAAAAGAAAAGAAAGCTAAAGATTTAATTTCTTTAACATGTTCCCAAAAGATTTTTGTGGAAAGAAAAGAAAAGATTTCTAATGATTTGGAGAGAAGATCTTTGTATATTTGTCTCCAAAATCTTCTTTCCACTTTTGGAAAGATTTGAAGAGAAAAGAAAATTACTCATTTTCTATTTTTTTCTTTTCTTTCATTGTTTCTGGAACACAGCGTAAAGTAATATGTACCTAACATTACATATTATCCGGATGCAATTAACTTCTATTACTTGAAATAATCCTTATACATTTCCAACAAATATAAATAAGGCCAGATACAAAATTAATAAAAATAATATATTGTTGTATATAATGTAATAGGGAAATTAATTTTTGTGAAGTAAGATATCTATAGTTCAGTTATTTTGCTTTTGCAATTTGACATCATAGAAATGACTATTAACAAAAGCAACTTTTAAACTCAACTTTATTTCATGTGAGGGTAACTAAAATTTTATTAGAGGTAACTTTTTTTAAGGAAAAGCAATATACTATTTTTTATATATGGCAAATGTTCAATGTAAACCACTTACACGTTAGACCTCTGCGCAATACAATGCATTTTAGACTTACTTAGTAACACTGAAATTGCATTACAATAAATTCAAAAACTTGATGTACAATAAATTTGATTTACAAAACAAGCTCAATTCGATAATGAATTTTTTTTTTAAAAAAAAGAAGATTTTAGGTTGCCTAGAGATAAAACGCATAAAATGTATAAAAAAACAAAATTTAATAGTGCAGTACATATAGTACAATATATTTAGTATATATGTGGTCTAAGAGGTCTAACATTAAGCGGTCTATACTGAATACAACTCTTTTGTATATAATTGGATAGCTATTTACCAAACACACTTTGGATTAAGATAATATGTCTTGTATTGTATAAATCATTATTCTCTATAAAAAAAAATCTAACATAACATTGATACGGGATATATCTAAATTCTACTCCCTCCGTCCCATAATAAAAGTCCTAATTTTTTCAGGTGTTTTCACGCATTTCCATACATTGTAGACATTATTTTCTTTTTTTTTTGTTTTGCATAAAATAGGATGTTCACACTCTTTAAACTAAACAAAAAATTTGAAAAAATAATATCTATAACTATGTTTTTTATATGCATGAAAAAAAACTTGAAAAACATTGGCACGTTTATTATGGGATGGAGGGAGTACTACTATTATACGAATTCTCCTATTATCCAAAAATTAAAACTAATTATTTTCTCTCAGAGCATCTTAACCGTTAATTCAATATAAATTACTTTAGTTGACAATGTTAAAGTGCGCTTTTTAGGTGTTAATTGAGATATCATACCTTTTCACTTCTAACTACTACCTCTACCCTTAAATCAATTATCTAATTGTGGGCCCTGTTGCTTTCGCATTCACATGATTGCACCATCCACCTTCTCCCTTCATTTCATTTATTGTGGGCTCCACATAATTTTTAATTTTTTGTAATTAACTAAGCTTATTATCAATGATCTGAATTGACCCCTTATTCTATTCAGGTTCATCCTTCTTTGTCTTTATACAAAGAAGATTTTCTTTGAACAGGCAATGTAGGAAAGATAATGTATATAACATACTAATATACTATAATAAAGCTGGACAAAAAAACAATAAACAACATTACTATCATCATTAAAAATTCAAAATTAGATATTTGTGGCCAAATGTTTTTATTAAAACCGCAGTAGTGGTATCCAGCTACACACGTTATAATCATTAAACATAAAGCCCTCTAATACCTCATTCTATTCCTATAAAGACTGTTCACAAAATTAGCCACAGGTGTGCAATTTTAATACATCATTCTCTCGTTCCAAAGAATTGTTAGCGTGACAATGCAACAGGTACATAAACTATGTATGATTACAGAAAAATTATTTGATTTGTTGCTAGACATGTATTTGCTTTGCAATTCAGATAATTTACATGAATTCTGCTCGATATAGTTTAAAAAAAGTCATCTTTCAATTTTTGTAATTGTCAATTCTCGCTTGCAATCTCAATTTATCACTTGATCTTGTGTAACTGCCTTAACAAGTGTTACAAGAAATATAATAACAGAAAGTGGAATGATGATTTATTTTTAAAATTTTGTGTATAATGGAGTACCTATATTCATCTATCAAATGTATAAGGGACACTATGATTTCCTACTTGGGTATAAATGTCGAATAAATAAAACTGAACAGTGCTCAACTAGAAAATAAATGGGACAAAAACATGTAAAATGTATTTAGTAGGAATCAATTTTTCCAGCGCCTATGGATCCGGGCAAATCCAGTCGGTGAACCACATAGGTTGGGGCCCAAGTATGTTTAAACAATTTCACTCGAATATGTATGTATGTATGTATATATATAAATATATATGAGTCCACTTGTGGCATGGTTCTGAATAGTTTACTACCAACTGATCATTAGTTCGCACTAATGATAGTGAATTGCTCTCGAGTTGGGTCATTCCTATGTTTCTCCTTTGTAGGATGACAAAATTTCGTAATATTTGCTATAGTTCTATAAAAGATACAAATCGAACTATCTTCTAAATACCTGTTGCCCTTTATATTCATACTCTCTAGCAAATTTTAATCAACATTAATTTCTTTAGATTAGTGACAAGGATTTATTTTCAGGAGAAACAAGTTCACGGCAAGGCAGCGTGGCTGCAATCGTTTCTTGAAAAAAAATTCTTCAATAATTGCTCAGCTCATAATCTGAGCAACAACGAGACTAACATGTACTGCATAGATTGTGATTTGCCAATTTGCAAACACTGTTTCTCGCTACCAGGTCCTTGTGGAGGACATAAAACCCTAAGGATCTATAGACATGTCTACAAGGATGCTGTTGTTGGGAAAGACTTGAAAGATTTGATTGATCGTTCCAAGATTCAGGTACATGATCAGAAATAAACTCTTGAAAACAGATTTCAGTTTTATTTGTTATTGTACTGTATGAAATTATTTCATAATTTTATGTTCTGATTAATTAACTGTGCAAGATTTGTAATATTTTTGTTAAGTTTAGTATAATATTCTTCTTCTTTACTGAAGGTATCTACAACATTCCTTACCTGCCAATTCTAGTCTCTAACAAATTTTGTATATCCAAGTAAAACATACAGGACTGCATGCATCACTTTGATCTATCTAAAATTAGACAGAATAATTGCCTGAAATACTAGATTTTGGGAAGTCTCACCTGAATAGCACAATCTGGAAAGGGGCCGATTTTACCACATGAGTCGGGATCCGTACTGCGCACAGCAGTGGTTGCCACGTGGAACGCGCATTGCATGGATGCACAGTTAATTTTTACCTGCTATGTCACGGTTTTGCACATTGTGCAAGTCTCCAGTGACTGGTAACAGCTGAGTGCTCCGCGCATGGCGCTAAGTTGCGAGGCCCCAGGGACAGATTGCTGGTGACAGCTTAGTGCTCCACACATTGCACTACGTCCTAGGGTGCTGGTCGCCCACCCTTGAACAATACACAGACCAGCAGTGCGTTGTAAGTGCCGCTCAGACATATGCAACCAGCTGCTTCTCGTGTAGAAAAGCACAAGTTATGTAATTACACCCCCCCCCCTCCCCCCCCTCCCCCTCTCCACACCCCCGGGTTTGTGGTATTGAGGTCATCCTTTTCTCATATTGACTTTGTAAGTCCAATGGGATAACAAAGGTAACATATTTACCAACTACATGCTTCACAACTAGTACCATAAATTCGGAAAGTATTGTGCTTGAAAACATATCTGACCATTTAAGCATAACTAGTATTATACCATATACAAGTGGTGCAAATCAGGTTGTTCATGACAACAATATAGTATGAAAACAATCAATTTATCCGCATTTTATTACATAAATTAAAGAAAATTTATCTGTTGTGACAATGTTCATTACTCATCTAATGGAGCTTTACATGATGATGACAGCTGTACAAGTGTAACAAGAATCGGATCATGGTTCTGCATCCCTTGGACAACAAGAAAAAGGATCAAGAGGTAGCTGAGACAAGCTCGGGGTGTGACATATGCACAAGAATCCTTCTTAACCCTGCGGTGTACCGCTATTGCAGCCTTGAGTGTAAGGTGTGTATGTGTGTGGGATTTGATTCATGTTTTATCTAGAAACCATATTATTATACTCAAAGATCTATATGAATATGATTTTTTTAAAACAAAAAATTATCTGGTTCAGGTGGAAGCTTTTTTAAGGAAGGGAAAAGCTACAGATCCTCCATTTCTTGAGCTCGGAGCTGCTGCTGCTGCAGCAGCAGTTAGGGACGCAGCTAAAGGAGGAAATAGAGATGCAGCTGAAGCAGATTTTGTGGAGAAAACTGCGACTGCTGAAAGGAAGAAGAAGAGGAAGGGAGTACCTCACAGGGCAATTTGATGAAACACATTTACATGCATGTTTTTCTGTGTTCTTTTTGGTCACAACCATCAGTCATTTGTATGTTGATATTATTCCATTTTGTTATATAATGATGATTATTAAGTGGTACTGATTATTAAGGTTCATTGGTCTTATACTATTAAACATTGCTTTGACAATTTAACATGCATATTTGTATGTTCAGTTATAATCTATATTTGGTCACAAATATCAGTCACTTGTGAAGTCTAAATTGTGTTTTTTGTTGTCTAATGGTGTGAGTATGAAGCGGTACTGGTTAATAAGGTTCCTTGATCTTTTACTCTGACATGTTGAATTGTTATCACTTACAATTTTAATATAAGTTTCTTAAGGCATTCAAATAGTTAGACAAGAACCCAAATCGAGTATAGTAGTTTAAAGAAACAAAAGCCTCAACGATAATCACATATATATTTCTAGGTCCTACTTCATACAGAAAAAAACAAGTGAATGGAGAAATACAAAAACGGAGTAGTTGAGAGCTAAAAAGTGACCTGAAATCAGAACGTAGAGAAAAAGTACTGACTTCAATATTGTTAAAAGAAATCCAAAGAAGTAACAATCTATACAATAATCTCAAAAACCGAAAGTATTTATACAAAAGAAGTTACAAAATGTTTGATGTGGAACGGGAATAAAGAATTAAAATATATGTTATTTATAGTTTATATGTGTTTAGTATAGAGATAAATGATGTATTTATCTATATGTTTTAAATGTGGGGCTAGGAGTTCATTATTTATGTAGTTTATTCATAATAAAGCCCAATTGTTCATGAGCCTTAGTCCGTTAGGTATTATTATTAGGGTTTCCATTCCTATATAAGTCATGTAATCCCCCACATATTACTTACGCTTTGATTATACACTTTTCTTGAGAATAATATTATTGATTATTCTTGGGATTCGTATAATTCTCTGCGTTTATTGCTTTTCTACTATTCTGTTCTGCATCATTTGTCCTTGTAGAAAGAAGATTTTATTTGAACACACAATGTAGGAAAGATAATGTGTAGAACATATACACATCCTAAAATGCTAGAATGGACCCAGGCATGATAAATACTTACAAAAAAGTCCATCTACTTTATCTTTTTTGGGACAACTTCTGAAACGCTCCAAAAACCCAAAACTTTTGAAATGAACTCAAGTCTAATTTGGTTCTATTAAGAAGGACATAGCTAGGCTGAAGCATGCGGGACCGCACTCAACCTATAATGACATGCATACAGTTACTATTTTAAATATATATATATTAATTACAAAAATAAGACCGCCTATATTTTCATAATGTTCATTTCTTGTGACACACACACATTTCCTCAAATTGAGGTATCTTCGAACATAATGCTATTAGATTGAAACCTCGGTATACAACATTATCCATGTTTTTTTTGAGGCATGAATATAGTTGCATAAAAAAACAAAACCAGGTTTAGTGACAAAGAAAGAATAGCCCTAAGAGAATCAACAAACATAAATGTCTATCAGTCAGAAAGATACTGAATCTTAGTAACACAAAATTAAAGTAGTAAAGAGCTGAAAGTACAGATCTGAAACTAAACTATAAGTAAAATTTGTATGATCAATAACATAATTATATCAATATGTTTTTCCTATTTTTCTATTAAAAATGTTACATTTGTCTGTTGTTGATCTATTGTACAAGTACTATGTGATGAATGATCATGCTATGTTGTGACTAGAAGCAGGGTAAGTTAATTTCTAAAACATACGGTTAAAACTCCCTTCCGCTTACTTTCTCCATCTTAAACTCATCTACTTCTGTTAATTACATATTTATAGTGTAAATGGATTAGATAAATAATATAGATTATTCACTATGTTTATACTTGTTTGGTATCCACTACACCAGTATAGTTTTGTGCTTGAAAAACACAAAGTATATACATGATCATTAATGTTATTTTTTTATTCCCAGATTCCTGTTTTACGGAATTTTATATGTTACAGCTTCGTAATATCTTCTTGATCAATTCACTAACAATTCAATATTATCTTCTTGAATAACAGGGGAAGTAAAACATAATGTATATCTAGGTCAATCAAAAGCAAACAAATCAAGAAAAACAAGATTAAAGTAGTTGAGATTACTAACCTGCTTATTGTTAAAAGAATCCAGTAACAATATATACAGAGATCAAAGAAGCCCAGATGAATGTCTGCACAAGAAACAGAAATTGTCAAAAAACACACATTAAAACATGAAATATGTACTCTATTAGGCATACTTACATATAGTGTACATGGGTTTCAATATCTGTCTCGATGCCCATGTATGTATAATTGCTTTCAAGAACTGATTCATGGGTAGGGTTGTTCTTGTGCGTCGAATGTGGAAAGCATCCTCGCAGTCGCAGGAACCATATCAATGGAAGTTTAAGTTTTAACAAAAAGAATAATACATGTATATAATTTTATTATTTAATATAACTCATAATTTTCTTTAAATTTTAAGAAATTTTTTTTAAATCAAACCGTTTTCCATTAATTTTTTTCTTCCACGTATCTTTACGAATTAAGCTAACACATATATTTGTATCAATGATAGAAAATAAATATTTGTAACCTATATGTGAATATGACAACTAATACCTTAATTAATTAAAATGACAAACTGTCACAAAAATAAGAAGTTAAAAAATGTTTGAAACGTAACATGAATGCCAAATGGATGAAAATATTGAACACCATAAACTATTTTAGATTTATTCTTTTTATTAGCTCCATTATCATTTATGCGGATGCGTTTATTTGTTCTTGGTTTTAACTCCAGAGTGTCGTCAATAGCATTGTCATTGTTAGCAAAATCAGACACCTATTTCAAAATAAATAAATAATTGATTATAAGGTGTGTGAAATATGATCCTATACATATTTCACAACTAACTATTTTAATTATAATTTGTACATTCACCACGACCGAATAAACGTTATGTGAGTTGATTTCAGATTTTTGTGAGGGTGTAGAACCTCTGGAGGTTTGAATTTCCTCAACCACGTCTGTAGCAAAGTAGACAATATTGTCATGCACTATGCGTTTTTTTCCATTCAAAGATAAAGTAAGTGCCAGTCTTTTTTTCTATGATGACTTTCAATTTTTCAGGATACTGGTCGCATGTCCTTTTCTGCAATGGAGGCTTTAAATTCGTCATAATATATTTTAAAGTTATAGTTAACATGTTATATTATATGGACTTCGTATTTTGTTAGGCTCAAGACATGTCTGAATACCACTATTAACAAGCCTACACTATGTGACTATGTCACACTACATGACCTAGTGATTTCTGTCACTGGGATATAGTATAGGTCTCTATGTACTTGTCTTGTTCTCATGAACATTAGCTTGATCATGTATGCTCAGACTTATAATGAGCTTAGTAGGTTTCTTGCAATCTAGAATGTATATAGGCCATTGAATAATTGTCCTGGTAGAAGTTCAGAATTGTTCATGCAGCAGGATAAAGATGAATAAGGCCATGAAGAAATAAGTTGCAGAAATTTGTCTAAGGCATTATATAGCAAAGTCAGTATAAAGCTATGTCGTGAAGTCATCAATATCCATGTCGAGAAGTGCTGGATCGCATAGTCCATTTTGTACTATGTCGTGAAGTCCTCAAGACTCATGTCGTGAAGTGTTGAAGTCAGCAAAGTCATAATACTCTAGATCGTGAAGTCCTCAAACAGCCTATGTCGTGAAGTACTCAGAAAGCCTATGTCGCATAGTCCCTAAATGACCTATGTCGCATAGTCCTAAAATGACCTATGTCGCATAGTCCTCAAATGACCCATGTCGCATAGTCCCCAAATGGCCTATGTCGTAAAGTCATCAAAGGCCATATCGCGTAGTCTTCACAAGGGACATCGTGAAGTCAGGAATAAAGTGGAGTTCACGATATCAACACTTAGCCGTTTACAACAAGACAAATCAAGGTACAGAACCAAGAATCAAAAGAGACAAATACTGAAGTATTTGTTCTGGCAAGGTGGTCCAAAGAACAGATGGCAAATCTACAACTAAACTTGGAGAGAAAGATAAGAGACAAGCAGCTACAGAAACGGGAAAGACTCCGAAAAGCAGGTGGTCCTTCCTGACACAGTGAACCTCTTATGGCAGGACAAGTTGGACTTTCAGCAAGGGGTAGCTGTGTAATATTGTGTGTCCCTAGTATTGTATAGGTGAATATATATAGTGTGCACACACCACTGTAAGCTGTAAGAGAGATACACAAGGTTTTATCTTTAGCACTCTTTTCTCTATAAGCAAGCAAGATACAAACTGTTCTTGTTTAGAAGCCAGAAATTCGATTTTGAATTTTTGGAAAGCTGTAGTATTTAATTTACTTAATATAAAGTAGATTAAAGTGTTTGTGTGTGTTGTTTACTTTCTGCATATAACATAGCATAATCATATACAGTTTATCTTGTGTTTCAAGAATCGAAAAATATATCAAACTATCCATTCACCCCCCCCCCCTCTGTCTAGTTTCTAGTAGTATTCATTTCTAACAAGTGGTATCAGAGCAGGCTGTTAACATACAAACAGAAAAAGATCAAGAATGAGTTCACAGAAACTAAGCAGTATCAAGATTCCTCCCTTCAACAAGGAGCACTACAGCTTATGGAAGAAGAAGATGTTACTTTTCATCAAAGCTTCTAATCCCATATACTTAGACATTCTAAAGCATGGTCCCTTTACTCCAATGATTGAGATTGGTGAAACAACAGTAGGCACTGAGATAATACCAGCAAGGCATGTTCCTAAAGACCCCTCAAAATACACTGATCCTGAAAAGGAGAAAATAGCACTGGATGGACATCTCCAACTTATCATCTGTGAATCTATGGATTTCAACATGTATGGCACTGTTGCTCACTGTAGTAGTGCAAAGAAAAAGTGGGATCTCATAGAAGTGCTATGTGAAGGAACTCCTGAGGTAAGGAAGAACAAAAAGCAGATTCTAGTCTCACAGTATGAAGCATTCATGGCTCAACCAAAGGAGGGAATCACAGAAGTATTTGAGAGGTTCAACAAGCTGATAAATGAACTCAAACTCTATGACAAACACTATGAGACAGAAGAGCTCAATATGAAGTTCTTACTAACTCTTCCAGATCACTTGGAACCAAGAATCTCTTCCCTCAAAGAAAGAGATCTAACAAAGATTGGTTTTGATGTGCTGTATGGTGTTTTGAAGACATATGAGCTAGAGTTGTTTTAGAAGAGGTCTATTCAAGCAAAACAAGGATTAATGGCCAATACCTCTTGTGCCCTTATTGCTGACAATCTAGGTCAAGGAATGGAATCTCTGAAAGTCAGTCAAGTCAAGATTGAAGAACTGGAAAGTGATGACACAAGTGATGAAACTCAGGTTGTTTATGATTTGCCTGAGGAGGATGAGTTCTACAGCATAGATGAGTTGGACAAGATGGAAAACAAATCTTTTGCCTATATGGCTAGGAGATATCCTAACATCAGGTTTAAGAGGAAGCAGCCATTCAAGTCTAGATTCAATAGTGGAAATGCTGGTGGTTCAGGTTGCTCAAACTCTTTCAACAAAGGAAAAGGGATTGCTGGTGCAGCTAAAGGAGGATACAAATCTGGGAGTGTGAATAGGTCCAAAATAAGATGCTATAACTGCAATGAACTTGGGCATTTTGCCACTGAGTGCAAGAAGCCTAAACAGGTCAAGAAGGATAAAGCATACTTAGAGCTTGAAGCCAAGTATGAAGCTCTACTCAAGAAACAACAGGGTAAAGCTTTTATTGCTGAGGGAAAGTGTTGGGATGACTCTGATGAAGAAGAAGAACAAGAGTACTCAAACTATGCCTTGATGGCATTTTCTGATGATGGTGATTCTTCAAGTCAGGTACCTATTCTTACTTCTCTTGACATGACTCCCTTTCAATACAAGCAGACTGTTGAAGACATGAGTACTGAAATGTTTAATATTCATACTAGCATGTTAGTTGCTAATGAAGAAATTGACAGGCTAATTGCTAAGAACCTTGAGCTTACAGAAAAGAATGAGGAACTTGAGTTAATGATGGTGAGCCTTGATGGTTTGAATAAGGAGATTGAGTATCTCAAAAACAAAGTAATTTGTGCTGAACAAATAGAAAAAGCTCTTAGAAAGCAGATTGCTGAAAATGAATTAAAGCTAAGAAGTTTCAAAAACTCATCTGAGCTTATTCAAACCTATCACAAGGAACACACTGAAGACTGCAAGGTTGGAGTTGGTTTTGACTATGAGAATGATAAAGGAAGGAATAAGGCAAAGGGCAAAGGAAAAGAATCTTTTACAAACAAAAATGCCTCAACCATTCTGTCTAGTGTTGAAAAGTCCATCTTCAAAAAGAGTGTTGTTGAGTTTGATGAAGAACTATTGATCATCAAACAACAACTTCTTGAAGAAGATGAGGCTGCTAA
Source organism: Heracleum sosnowskyi (assembly GCA_030848705.1). Lineage (NCBI taxonomy): Eukaryota > Viridiplantae > Streptophyta > Magnoliopsida > Apiales > Apiaceae > Heracleum > Heracleum sosnowskyi. The sequence goes on along the minus strand of CM061242.1, from coordinate 117,393,576 downwards.
AGACACTTCTTCCTCTCCTGAATCTGTCAGTCAGAAAGAGACCAAAGACAACCTTGTCAAGAGTCCTAAAGTAAAGAAAGAAGTTGTTAAGAAAAAGAAACAAAACAGAAATGGTAAGGTAGGTGTCAACAAGGGTAACAACTATGCTTATGTGCCAAATGCTCCCAGGAAACAATGTCAAAAATGCCTATCTGTTAATCATTTGACTCATAAATGTAGTAAGCCTGAGATTGCTGAAGTTGATAACCTGAGTAACCACTCTTATAGCATAAAATCTAGTCATGATTCTTTCTGTGGCAAGCCAAACTGCATGACATGCTATGTGACTGTGATTGATAACTGTTTATCTCTTAAGCATAAACTTGACTCTGCACAATCCTATGAATCACACACACATGTACACACTCACAGGACAGGATCCCCTACTGTGAGGAATGCAATTTATGACAAGATAATTGTTAACAAAAATGCTTCTAAATCAACTGGACCCTACCAAGTGTGGGTACCAAAAACAACTTAGTCACTTTGTGAATGCAGGGCAACATGAATAAAAGAGTCATATGGATCTTGGACAGTGGATGCTCAAGTCACATGACTGGTGATATAGCCCTGCTATCACATTTTGAGGAAAAGGCTGGCCTATCAGTAACCTTTGGAAATGACAACATTGGTTATACAATGGGATATGGCAGTGTTAAATCTGGAAATGTCATTATTGAAGATGTAGCATTTGTTGAAGGACTGAAGCATAATCTCTTGAGTATTGGACAATTTACCAACAGGGGTTTCAAAGTGGAATTTGATGAAGATCATTGTTCAATCTCAAAAAGGGAAAGTGGTGAAGTTGTTCTAACTGGTGTGAAGAAAGGAAGCTTGTTTGTAGCTAATCTCAAGGCTGCAGATAAGGGAGAAATTTGTTGTTTCTACACTAAAGCCACAAATGAGGAATTCTGGCTTTGGCACAAGAAACTGTCTCACTTGAATGTTCAGGCAATGAACTCTCTAACCAAGAGAGAACTCATCAGGGATTTGCCTACCTTGGAGTTTGTGCAAGATGGAGCATGTGAAGCTTGTCAGAAAGGAAAGATTAAAAGATCAAGTCACAAGAACAAGTTGCTCAATACAAACTCAAAACCTCTGCAGCTAATTCATATGGATTTATTTGGCCCTGTGAATGTAATGTCCCTTTCCAAAAAGAAATATGCTCTAGTGATGGTTGATGATTATTCAAGATATACTTGGGTGGAATTCCTATTCTCCAAGGATGAAGCACCTCAAGTCATAATAGAGCATATCAAGAGAGTTGATAGAGAAGCACAAAACACTGGTTCCTCTGTAGTTGCTTTGAGAAGTGATAATGAGACTGAGTTCAGAAATTCAACATTGTATGAGTTTTGCAAAGATAAAGGAATTTCTCAATAATTCTCAGCTCTAGAACACCTCAACAAAATGGAGTAGTTGAGAGAAAGAATAGAACTCTCATTGAAGCTGCAAGGACAATGTTGTTGGATGCAAAGCTACCTACTAGCTTTTGGGCTTATGTTGTTAACACAGCATGCTATGTGCAGAATAGAACATTGATCAATAAGAAGTCTGGCAAAACTCCTTACTCATTAATGACTGGAAAAAGAGCATCCTTCAAGAATCTGCATGTGTTTGGAAGCAAATGCTTTGTGATGAAAGATACCTCTGAGCATGTTGGTAAATTTGATGCAAAGGCATTTGAAGGTATCTTCATTGGATACTCTCTGGAAAGGACAACATACAGAGTGTTTGTACCTGAGCAACACAAAGTCATGGAAAGCATGGATGTTACCTTTGATGACAAGAAAACTCCTGGACTTAAAAAAAGTGATCAAGACAGTGTGCCATTAAGATTTGAGAACCAAGGTTATCTTGAGGATTCTAAAAGTGAAGATGAACCACCTGTTCAAACTGTTCTAGAAAATGAAATTCTTGAAGTTGACAATCTTCTTCAAACACCTGTGCAAGGGTTCACAAACACCTGTGCAAGGGTTCACAAACACAGGGGGAGAAGAAGAGAATGCAACTGTCAACCAAAATGAGCTTGGAACAGATCAAGGAAATGAACAGGGGCACACAAGGAAATGGGACAGAGCCCACACTAGGGATCAAATCATTGGAGATCCTGGTGAGGGAGTTAGAACAAGAAGGGCAACAATGAATACATGTCTGTATAGCTGCTTTCTGTCACAAGAGGAACCTAAAGTAGTTGAAGAAGCTTTGAAGAATTCTGATTGGATTGTTGCCATGCAAGAGGAATTGAACCAATTTGAGAAAAACAAGGTATGGGAACTAGTGCCACCTCCAAAAGGAAAGAATGTTATTGACACCAAATGGGTGTTCAGAAACAAGATGGATGAAGAAGGAGTGGTAATTAGAAACAAAGCAAGGCTGGTTGCCAAAGGATACTGTCAGCAAGAAGGCATTGACTATGATGAGACATTTGCACCTGTAGCTAGACTAGAAGCCATCAGAATCTTCCTGGCTTTTGCAGCTCACTCAGATTTCAAGGTGTATCAAATGGATGTGAAAAGTGCATTTCTCAATGGTGATCTTGCTGAAGAAGTTTATGTGTCCCAACCACCTGGTTTTGAGAATGAAGACTTCCCAAACTTTGTGTATAGACTGCTCAAGGCACTCTATGGACTCAAACAGGCACCTAGAGCCTGGTATGAAACTCTATCTCAATTCTTCTTGAGCATCAATTTACCAGGGGTACAATTGACAAAACCCTATTCTTCAAGAAGCATGGAAATGATATCATTCTTGTTCAAATCTATGTGGATGATATCATCTTTGGCTCTTCAAATGAAAAACTCTGTGAAAGATTCTCTAAGTTGATGCAAAGCAAATATGAGATGAGTATGATGGGAGAGTTAACCTACTTTCTAGGTTTGCAAGTACATCAAAAGGAGGATGTCATCTTCATAAACCAATCAAAGTATGTCAAAGATCTTTTGAAGAAATATGGTTTAGAAGACTCATCCCCTGCAAAAACTCCTATGTCCACTGCAATCAAGCTTGATGAAGACAAGAAAGGCAAAAGAGTAGACATCAAGGTTTACAGAGGCATGGTTGGATCACTACTCTATCTCACAGCTAGCAGGCCTGATATCATGTTTGCCACATGCCTTTGTGCAAGGTTCCAGTCTGATCCCAAGGAATCTCACATGATGGCTATCAAAAGGATTTTCAAATATCTGAAAGGGACTCCTAATCTTGGGCTATGGTATCCAAAGGGAACTGGGTTCAACCTGGTTGGTTACACAGATTCTGATTATGCTGGATGCAGAATTGACAAGAAGAGCACCTCTGGAAGCTGCCAATTCTTAGGTCAAAGGTTAGTGTCCTGGTTCAGTAAGAAACAACAGTCCACAGCAACATCCACAGTTGAGGCTGAATATATTGCTTCTGGAAGTTGCTGTGCTCAATTGCTTTGGATTAGAAATCAACTCATGGATTATGGACTAGTGTTAGAACACATTCCTCTGATGTGTGATAATACTAGTGCAATATCCATAGTTTCCAGTCCTGTTAATCATTCTACTACAAAGCACATTGAAATCAGGTACCATTTCATTAGGGAACATGCTGCAAATGGTACCATAGAAGTCTCCTATGTTCCAACTGAGAAACAATTAGCTGACATATTTACTAAACCTCTAAATGAAGCTGTCTTCAACAGACTTGTGAGTGAAATTGGAATGCTCAATCCTTCATTTAGTTGTTCTAAGTAAGAATGCTAGTTAATTGTTGCAGCAGTAAATTTTCACTGTGTTTAAATGCTCTATTTATTTGGAGTGAATATTGGCTGAGATATGATTTATAAATATTTCAGTATTTTACTGCATATCTTTCAAAATCATATTTGGTTGTAAAGTGGTGAGCTTTTGAGACATCTCGATATAGATGTTTTTCAGAGTTCATGACACAGTTCAAATCAAACAGACTTATATCGCGAACTGTTGAGATTGTGAGACTTTGCGATATAGTTCATTTCATGAGTTTGCGACATAGTTCATTTTATGACTTCGCGACTTAGAATAACTATATCGACAAGTCTCCATAATTAACGGAATTTTGATTTAAATTCATTTTATTTCAAAATTTGATAATAGTCTGACAAATTGCTTGGGATTCCAAAAAGAGAGTTTTAGACAGGGTATTTATACTATATCGCAAAGTCTCCCCAATCTTTTTACCTTTAAGACTTTGCGACTTAGTTCATTTTTAGACTATGCGATATACTTTGCAAGACTTTGCGGTACATGCTATTTTTGACTTCGCGACATACAAATAGACTATACATATCCATAACTCTATATCGCAGTGTCTCTATCATATAAATACTCTTTTCTAACCGTTCACAACTTTTCATCTTGTCTACTATTCTCTATTCTCAAACCTAAACCCTAATTCTCTACTTTCTTCTTCACTCTCAATCTTGAAATGGCACCCAAATCTCAAACAACATCTTCCTCTTCAAACCCTTTAACCATTCCCAAAGAAACAAATCTTCTCACCATTCCCTCTGAGGCTGAGGCTAAACCAAGGTACAAGTGTTTTGTACGGTTCTTGAACACTTCCTACCTACGCCAAGCCCTAACCCTGAACCCTACATTGTATGTCGATGTGTTGGAAGGATTTTGGCGAACGGCGTTGGTATCAACTATGGCTAGGGAAGATGGAACTTCATTCCAGGAGGTTACTTGTTCAATTGGAGGTAAACACTTCCAGTTTGGGGAAAAGGAAATCAATGAAGCTTTGGGGTTCAAGGTGGAGGGTCATGCCCAAGAAGCTACTGATGCTCAAATTGTAGACTTCATGACCTTCATTCTGTATGCTGGTGAGATAGATACTGGAAAGCTCAATAAGAAGTTTGTGAGAAGGGAGTGGTCATTTCTGTTTGATGCACTCCAGAAGGTGTTTCTATGCAGGAAGACAGGATGGGACCATATCAGTCACATTTCTGTGAAGCTGGCCTATTCCCTAGCCTACAATCAAGAAATCAATGTTGGAGCAATAATCCTCAAGGAATTGGCTCAAAGGCTAGGGAGGACAGTTCGTGGGAGAGGCAATGACATCTTTTACCCTCGTTTCCTTCAAGTTATTTTAAATTATCTTGATTCAAATATCCATGAATTGGAGGGTATAGATAAAACTAAAATGGCTTATTCCAAGTCCATGTCCAAGATTCTATTTGGTTCATTGGATACAAGGAATCAAGTGGATGTGATTCTAAGTGTGACCAAGCATATGCAGGACACATTTGAGTCTTATCCACTTGATAAGCCCATATACCATGAACTTTCCTGGACAGGGGAGGCTAAGACTGAAGGAGCTACACAGTCTAACCCCAGCCTTCCTATCCCATCCAGTAACCCTACTGTAAACACCACTCTAGAAGTTAGGCAGCCAAGTGCATCAATCTCTCAAAAGGTTGGTGTTACTAAAAAGAAGTCAAAGAAGAGAGCCCTAGAAGTGATAAATGAATCTGTAGAGATATAGGACACTAGGGCTTTCTTCAACTCGATCCTTACCAGACAAAAGAAGAAGTCAAAATCTATAGCTAGGGGTGAGCAAAACCGGATATCCGGTCCGGTTGTGAAATTCGGATCAGATATCCGGTTTTTCGGATAGCTAAAATTCCATTCCGGTTCCGGATCCGGTTTAACCGGATATCCGAATATTCGGATATTCGCTTGTACCGGATCGAAAATCGGATTATCCGGATCCAATTCAAACATTATATTTTTCGTATTTGTTGTGAAATATTTTATGACCATACAATCAAATCATGACCTTGCAAAACTTTGGCAGTAGACATCCACAAGAAAATGTGTACCATACTATCATGCAAAAGAATAATGGCACAAGAGTTGATCCAACTCAAACTTTTCAACACCATACAAGCACGAGGTTTACTCTCAGCTCATACAAAATGAAAAGACCCAGAGACGGGTTTCAGGTATAGCTAAGGAACTCAAGAAAATTCACAGGGAAGTTGTCCAAAATACAATAAATTCTGTAACAGTTGTTGCTGTTCTATAATCTATTTGCCTTCATAGCCTTCTTGGCTATATTTAACTTGCCTCGTCAATAACTCAATATTTAACTGACGGGCCAGAAATAGGAAAAGCTTATATACATTTCAATCTACATTAGCACTTAGCAGTTGCTATAACTTCAATAATTGGCACAAACCATAATGCTTCTCACAAAGTGTAGTTTTCAAGCAGTTTTCCAATTATACTGAAATAAAATGAAGCTCTTTTAAGTCTGAGAAAACAAAAATTGCAGAAAAGGAAGACATTGATCATTCAAATATCATCAACTGTCTCGTCAATGAGTATTACTGGCTGCTCTACTGTCAAGTTCTCCATACCTATGAACCAGGAAAAAGAAAAAAAATTGATTAGAGCATGTATAATTAGTAATTACAAACTGAATTATTACTATTATAAAAATAAGAACTGATATCAAACACTAACCTTCTTCCAGTTTTTCCAGCTCGAGTAAACTCTCTTCGATGATAAAAGGACGATTAGAAGTCCGCAACCAATCTTGTCCACAAATCAAAGCTTCTACCATTCTTGGAGTCAAAGAAGTACGAAATGAATCGAGAACGCGTCCTCCTGTACTAAAGGCAGACTCTGATGCAACAACAATAGACACGGGAATGGCTAGAATATCTCGAGCAATCTTAGCAAGTGTAGGATACCTATTTTTGTTATCCTTCCACCATTGCAATACATTAGGACACGACTCATTTGACTCCCGTTCATCTTCTAAATATCTTTCCCACTCGACTTTTTTCTCACTGATTCCACCTCCTACTTCGATTTCAAATGTGCTGCCTAAAAATTCTGAAAAATCAAACATTTTTTCATTTTCTTTGTCCTTACTCTGAAAACTAGAGGCAGAGGTGGAACTTGAACTTCTTGATTTGGCTGTAATATTTGGATCAAGCATAGAAGAAGCATAAAACTCAAATAATGAAGAAAAAGTAGATTTTATATTCAAAGACAAATTTTCAGCTCTTTCAATGCCGAACCAGGCCTTTATCATCCAATCAACATACACCATTTTTCTTCTTGGATCAAGGATAACAGAAATAAACATGAATAAATTCAGTTTATCTATATTACCCCAATATTTTTCGTATTTCAACTTCATATGTGCAGCCATTTTTCTAACAATTTCATCTTCGTGATGAAGATGCTGGGAGAGCACAAAACCTACGCCAAATATAACATCAATATAGTAATTAGAAGTCACATAAAGTGCACCAGATAGCTTTAAAGTCGCATCATAAAAAACTTTTAAGAATGTCAGAAAAGTTGACATCTGCTTCCACTCTTCAGCTGTTATATCTCCTCCAACCTTCTTCATTTCTTTTACAAAAGTGGCATCTTTCATCATCAAATTAGCAAATGCCTTCTTGAATTTTAAAGCAGACTCAAGCATCAAGACTCTTAATATTTTCTAAATTTTTTATTAGTTTTTATGTATATATATATATAAATATATTTTTATTAAGAAAAATCATAAACCGGATCGGATCCGGATATCCGGTTTTGTAAAAAGTTGTGATCCAGATCCGAATCCGAAATTATAAAAAAAATCGGATCGGATATCCGGTCCGGATTATTCGGATCAGATATCCGAATTTTCGGACTTTTTAAATCGGATACCGGATCGGAAATTAGGATAATCCGGTTTTCGGATTTTTGTGCTCACCCCTATCTATAGCCACCACTGAATCCTCCCAACAGGATTCAGATGTGGAAAAAGGGGTACACATGTTACTGTCTATGGCCTCTCAACAAGTCATTGGCATTGAAAAGAGCAGCCTCCCCACTGCAACCTGTACAGAGTCTGCACAGGGTCAAGACCTCACTCTTGACCCTAGGAGAAATAAGGTTGATCATACACAGAGTGGAGAGCACATCACTGTTGAAACTCCTCCTATTTCTCAGGGGGAGTTGCCAAAATCTAATCTAAACCCCACTTCTCTCTCAGATTCTTCCATCAAAATTTCTTTTGAACAAGAGAGTCATTCTAATGACAATCTTGCCCTTGATCAATCACAATCCACTCCTGTGATTGAGCCAATTTCAAGTGACATGGTGCATGACACTGTGCTCACCACTCAGGACCCCCACTCAGTTGGTCAGGGAATGCATGCTGAGGCATATCCTAATGACACCAACACAAACATAGAGGATTCACCAGTTCTTACTGGAGACTCTATGCCAGACTCTCCATTTCTCATGGATTTGGATTTGCCTTCACAGGCATTTAGAGCTGATGTTGTAACATATCCCATTTCAATGGAGACAACATCAGACTCTACAGCCATTCCAAGGCTGGAGGAGACTCAAAATCCTTCATCTCATGAAGTGCCCAACACTAGCTCTCACTTGGCTCAGGCCACCATGTCCGAATGGCTGAAGCCTGTGCAAAATGACAGGCCTTCAGGATCATCATATGTGCCTTCCAAATTGACAGAAGAAGACATTCAACATCTTCATGTGGCACAGATTGATGAGTTCTCAAAGATAGCTCAACAGCTCCTCACCTCAAATCTCCCAAATGCTGATTATGAAGCCATTTTACTCTGCCACAAGGAGGATGTTGAAGCTCAGCAGGAGAAGATAGTGGATGAAGCTGAACCAGAGGGAAATGTGGATGCCTGGTTGGATGCTAAGAGGACTCTCAAACTCAAGGATGCCCTAGCTTTTCTAAGAGAAGAATACCTAACTTCTCTGGGCTCCAATGCAAAGGATATCTCTCCTGCTGCCATTTATGATGCTGTTAATGATGTTTACAAGAATCAGTTGAAGGCTCTGCACTATCTTGGGAAAGGGCTTCAATCAGAGATCCATTCTACACAGGAGGAGACAGATAGATCCCTCACTCAACTAAGAAACTGTTATCTCTCTGATTTTCCCAAGGTGGATGACATCCTCAAAGAAGTCCAGAAAACCTCTTCTAATGTCACCATGATGGATCTTTCTCTTGCCATGGTCACAGATAACATCAAGAAACTGACTACCACACTAGAAAATCAAGTCAAGGCCAACATCACTTCCAATGCAATGCTGAATGTAATGTGGAAGAATCAGTATGGTGACAAATTGGTGGATGAGGTTCCTATGTCCAACATCTCCAAATTTGACTTTGCCAGGGTCAAAGATCAATCTCTAAATTCTTTCAAATCTCAGCAACTATTCTCTAAAGTGGATGGTCTAGAAAGAGAAGTGGCCTCTCTAAAGGATGAAAACAGGATGCTTTCTCAATCCTTAAACCAGCTCAATGACAAGCTGGATGACCAAGGCAACAACACTTCTAATATCTTGTTGGTGCAACAACAAATGATGACTTCAATGATGAGACACATGAACCTGCCTATCCCTGGTGAAGCTCAAGACATCTTGTCTGATTCCAAGCCTAAGGGGGAGAAAGAAAAGGAGGTCATTCTGAAAAAGAGAGGGGGAGTACCTGCCAAGCAGCCAAAGCTTAAGGGCAAACTCATTGAAGAAACCATAAAGCCAATCATTCTTCACTCTGTAGAGGTCATCAGTGCACAAGGCCAGAAGAGCACAGTCACAACTACCTTCCATCCCTCTACTATGCCAAAGGACATTTCAGCCCCTCAACCTACTTCAAATGCCAAACCTATCAAAGCCACTATAATCACCCAGGCCAAGCTACAGGAAATTGCCGATTCACACATCTATCATGATGAGGCATTCCTAGAGCTTCTGAAAGCCATCTACAGCAATGCCAAAGGGGATGCAAGGGTCTACAGAGAAAAGAGCAAGGAAAGCATCAAGTACTTCACTGTGGGAGTAAGGATAATCAAGGATGTCCATCTAAGAGAAGTTATCATGGTGTGCAAGGACAATTGCTTGTGGCATCTAGCATTTCAAACTCTGGAGAAACTGAGATTTTCTGAGCTGTCAATCATTCTAGACTTGATTGAAAAGGATGGGGCAAACAACAAGAGACTATATGATGACTTGAAGATAGACCAACATCAAAGATTGCCTGAGGTTATCTCCAAGCCAAGGACAGTAATCTTCCAAAGTCTATCTCAAGACAGCAGCATAGACCAACTGGTGATTCCCTCAGACTTGACAAGAAAGAACAATGCTAGGATCAACCATGTGTTGCAGATGCTGAGATCCAAGAGAGGAGTTAGGACAGCTGAAGAGCTAGAAATGATTCACACTCTACAATCCTTTTTAACTCATGGAGTCATTCCTGAATCTTTTAAAGAAAAGAGCAAGAAGAGAGATGGTGATGATGATGATGAGGAGAAAACCTACAGAAGGAGATCCCAGTCAAGGAGTAATAAGGTGGATGGTTCAAGTGACAGCAGCAGGAGCAAAACATCTAGGAGATCAAAAGGTGCTGGTGATGATAAGAGGGATTCCAAGGGAACAAAAGAAAAAGGCAAGGAAACTAGAAGTGGAATTCAGCAAGTCAAAGACTTTGCTAGCAGTACTTTAACCACAACACAAGACTCCAAGTCTAGGGTGGGTACTGTTAGTAATGATCCTCCAAAATCTTTATCCAAGACTTCTGAACCTGAATTGCCACAGAAGAAAGATAGAAGAAAGATGAAGCCATAAAAGAAATATCAAGAAAACACTTCCACAAGGTCACAGCTAGTGGAGTGTTGCAGTGGACCAAGAGCAAAGGAATGAAGCTACTTCCAAATGATGTGGCAGTAAAGACAAAGTCACCTTGTTCCAGAAAGGTACCTCTTGTGAAGCATATGAAGATCAAGAGTGTACCCAGAAGAATAAGGATAACAAAGAAAACTGGAAAACTCACAAATGTTTTTGGCATCAATGTGTTTCCACTAGAGGAAGACTATGATGAAGATGCCACTACTACAAAAAGTAGAATAGACATCAGGGCTTTAACATCAGTCATTAATGTACCCGATGTCAAAAGACTTTTTAACATCAACTTTTTTAAAATTGATGTCTTTGTGTTGTTGAGACATCACTCGTTAGGTGAACCGATGTCTAATATAGGCTTTCAAAAAAAAATCGAAAAAGAATACCCGCGTCCCCCCAAATTTTCCCCCTTATACCAATTTCTTTTCCCTCCTTTACTCCAAATTATTTCCCCCTGAGCCAATTTTATCTCACCGCCCCCTTTTTCAGCTATCTCTATCTTTCAAACAAAAACAAAACAACTAAAAAATTCTCTCAAAGCTATTTACCTATCTCACGCTCTCTCTATCTCTCTCTCACACCTCTTTCTCCCCCAAGAACCCTAAAATCTGAAAATACAAGTGAAATCTCAAATCTTGGAACTCACAAATCTCATAGCTCGTAACCCACAATTCTTAAAGCCCCAAATCTCATTGCTCCATTTTTTCGAAGCCAAATCGATTATTCAAATTGATTTGTTAAAAACTCGAAAACTCGATTGGTAAGTTGTTAGACTTTGTATGTAAGGTCGAATTAGTTCAATTTTGTTTTAATTTGGGGGCTTTTATAACTCAAAACCCTAAATTTTTAATTGTTTCATCTTATTTTTATTGCAGAAGAATCTATTACCATATGGACAGATTGAGAAGGCACAAGATTGAAGATGAATCTGGGTTGTTACCACATACATATTCATCTTTTTGGTTAGAAGCTCCTTGCGTCCGCTCCTCCTCAGACTATGATGGTGAAATATACAGTAATCTTATTCATTATGTTGATTATGTCTGTAGATGAAGTTACTTGACTTATATCCATCTTGTTTTTCATGATGGTTGTTATGTTTTTTTTTTGGTTATATATGTTGGTAGGCTAAATTGTTTTAATTACTGTAATGCTGTAGATTATGAGGGGTTGTCGATTCCTTTTTAATAATTATACAGACTGAACTGGACATGACTACATCATGTATAATAAGAATCATGGAGAATGTTTTATGAGAACATAACAAACATAGGCTTGGTAATTTAACTCAAGTAAATTCACTACCTTGGGATATCGTAATTGCAGATGAGATGGTATCATGAAAGCAATATAATAAGAATAATTCCTAACATACAAAAAAGCAATTATAATTCTCACGCTGGCCAATAAAGTACAAAATCAAAATAATACAGGTACTTAAACTACAATTGTCAGTCATTCAAAAATTATATTTTTAATTTCTGGATAACTTGCAATTTATAGTATAGCATACAGTTTAGGAAGAATCTTGTAGAAATAATCAGGTTCAAAACATCAAATAGTTTATCATTTATGTATTATGTCTTCCATGTTTACTGAAACTATACTTGAACTTAATTAAAAGAAACAGAGTATGAAACTGTTGTTGAACGTGTGCGTGTATCAATGAAGAGTATTATATTGTGTCCCTAAGGTTTATTTACTTCTGTTAAACTGTTATTTGACGAGGTCTCAGTTTTCTATAGTACTATGTCAATCACTATTGTTGGCCTTGTAGCATATTTAGCAACAATTGCTCACAATGTCTTTGTGATCTCGTGCAGAGGGTACGCAGCTTTGGAAACGAGGGAAATCATGGCATTGTACGTGCCCTTAGATGATGAATCAGAATTTCCTAGTTAGATTTTGCAAGTGCAATATCTTCTTATGGATGATGATCTTCTAAAATAGTATGTATTTGTACTTCACCGTGCTTGGGTTAGAGCCTAGAGGCGCATAAATTATCTACAAGATACAGTAGTCTTGTTATCTTGCATTGGCTTATAACTTGGGCCAAGCAACAAGGTAAAAATAAATAAGTCATTGTATTTGATACAAAACTTCAGTGTAGTTTGACAATATTTTATTATCTCATTTTATTTGACATTGTATTTAATAGTCGACAACTTGTTAATATCTAAAAGGAGCTGCAGGTTTCTTTCAACAACTTGTTATGCTACATAACTGGCTTTCTTATAAAGTAATGCCTAAATGTATATTTTAATTTAGCCTTGGTAGATCTTCTTCTTATTTGATGGTGGTTTTGATGGCTACCAGGTTGACCTACCATTACGATATGACAATGGCATTTGGGAGCAAGGAACAGAGGTTTGGGTTGGTGTTAAACCGCCTATTGATGTGGATGTATTTGGGAGATCTGATAGTGACGAAGCAGAATCTAAGATGCATGTGATGGATCTTTTCTTGTGGGAAAGGTGGTTGACAGAAGATGAGATAGCTGTTCTTCCTTCTTCGATAGGTTCTGTTGATTACAATATGATTGATCTTCCCCAAGATATTTGGAAATGGGCAGATTCTCCTTCCAGGGTTTGTGGCTATATTTATGTGTTCTAATGATTTACTAATTGTTATATCAATCCTCACATCTGCCAGAAATGAAGTCAAGACTCAAGACTAATTTTTTTGTTTAGTAGTTGCTCTTGTATGATACCTTTAAATTCAGTAAAATTGATATATGTGTTGTAAATTGTGTAGTATTTGATAGTAGCTAATCTTCGTTTATTTTCATGTGATTTAGGTTGATGAATGGGACAGTGATCCAACAGATGTATATGAATGTAAGTGATGACTTCATAATTTATGTCCTGATAGTTACCTTGAGTTTATTACTTTGACCTTAAAGTATATATTTGTTGTTACTATCAATCTGGAAGGAAGATTTTTGTTTAGCTAATCTTTTGGTGATTTAATGCAGGATACAAATGGAGGCTCTGTTATGGCGATTAATGCTCATTTAGCTGCTGACAGGGAGTTGGGACAAAGTGAATTGAAGTGTTAACCATTTTCTTTCTGATTGATGTAGCTAGTTTTGTTTTCGTTTAAGTTAGTAGACATTTGTCTCCATTCATGTAAGAATACAATATTCGTTTTGTTAATATTAATTTCAATTTTGGTTATTTTGGTGTAAAAATATAACAGAAAAGCATAATATGTTTCGAAGTGAAAAACACAGTTTAACAAAATAAAAAAATGTATGTTAAAATAAAAGACAACGTTCATTTGGAAGAAAAGTGATGTACAAAGAAAAAATAACATCTGTTTTTTGAAACAAAGTTGATGTCAAATGTATACTAAGATAACGCATATCAAGAAGGAAACTGATGTTAAATGTAAGTATAGACAATGAATTTGTACTCAAAAAACGATGTCAAATGCTCATTCAGACATTAGTCAATAACCGATGTCTAAAATGGTGACTTTTAACATCACCGACAAAGACATCGGTTGAAAAATACAAAGACAAAGGCATGCCCTAGCATTTTTGAGGGCTCAAAGGATCTTTGAAGTCAAAGTGAAGCTAGACCATCTAGAGATCAAATACACTGATGGAAGAGAAAGAATAATGAAGCAAGGAGGATGGCAACATTTTGACACCTATGAGCAAGAAAAAATCAATGCCTTGTTAAATTTTGAAGAAAAGGAAGAAAGGATGTGGAAAATAGAGATTGCCAGATTCATGAAGATGCACTCTGACTATAAAGAAAATCTAAAGAAGCTAAATGAAGAAAAGAGGTGTCAGAAAGAAAAGGAGATGGCTGAGATGGAAGAAAGAGCAAAGGAGCTGAGGAAGAAAGGGCTGTGCAGGGTAAAGCAAAATCCTTATATTGTGGAGTACAAAAATCATTTTGGAGGACAAAGCAAGATAAGGATGGAGTTCATACATTCATATGTGGAAAGTGCCCTCAGAACAGCAGCTGAAGATCTAAAAGACTCTCCTCTCATTGAAGAAATGACTGCAAGAGATGAAATTCTAATGGCCATCTCTGAAATAAAGAAGAATGAAGAAATAAGGAAGAATAAGGTCTATGATGATTTCTTAGAGAAACAATTGGAAACAGAAGCTATGTAGCTCAAGGAGAAAGTCTGTAAGCCTAAATTTCCAAGTTTTTATCAAATTTTGTGCTTAACTTTATCTTCTTTATATTTGTTCTTTTTATGTTAGTTAGGCTTGTTATCAGACATGAAATTGTGCCTAAGGGTCTTACTCACAATTTGGGGGAGATTGTTAGGCTCAAGACATGTCTGAATACCACTATTAACAAGCCTACACTATGTGACTATGTCACACTACATGACCTAGTGATTTCTGTCATTGGGATATAGTATAGGTCTCTATGTACTTGTCTTGTTCTCATGAACATTAGCTTGATCATGTATGCTCAGACTTATAATGAGCTTAGTAGGTTTCTTGCAATCTAGAATGTATATAGGCCATTGAATAATTGTCCTGGTAGAAGTTCAGAATTGTTCATGCAGCAGGATAAAGATGAATAAGGCCATGAAGAAATAAGTTGCAGAAATTTGTCTAAGGCATTATATAACAAAGTCAGTATAAAGCTATGTCGTAAAGTCATCAATATCCATGTCGAGAAGTGCTGGATCGCATAGTCCATTTTGTACTATGTCGTGAAGTCCTCAAGACTCATGTCGTGAAGTGTTGAAGTCAGCAAAGTCATAATACTCTAGATCGTGAAGTCCTCAAACAGCCTATGTCGTGAAGTACTCAGAAAGCCTATGTCGCATAGTCCCCAAATGACCTATGTCGCATAGTCCTAAAATGACCTATGTCGCATAGTCCTCAAATGACCCATGTCGCATAGTCCCCAAATGGCCTATGTCGTAAAGTCATCAAAGGCCATATCGCGTAGTCTTCAAAAGGGACATCGCGAAGTTAGGAATAAAGTGGAGTTCACGATATCAACACTTAGCCGTTTACAACAAGACAAATCAAGGTACAGAACCAAGAATCAAAAGAGACAAATACTGAAGCATTTGTTCTGGCAAGGTGGTCCAAAGAACAGATGGCAAATCTACAGCTAAACTTGGAGAGAAAGATAAGAGACAAGCAGCTACAGAAACGGGAAAGACTCCGAAAAGCAGGTGGTCCTTCCTGACATAGTGAACCTCTTATGGCAGGACAAGTTGGACTTTCAGCAAGGGGTAGCTGTGTAATATTGTGTGTGCCTAGTATTGTATAGGTGAATATATATATAGTGTACACACACCACTGTAAGCTGTAAGAGAGATACACAAGGTTTTATCTTTAGCACTCTTTTCTCTGTAAGCAAGCAAGATACAAACTGTTCTTGTTTAGAAGCCAGAAATTCGATTGTGAATTTTTGGAAAGTTGTAGTATTTAATTTACTTAATATAAAGTAAATTAAAGTGATTGTGTGTGTTGTTTACTTTCTGCATATAACATAGCATAATCATATACAGTTTATCTTGTGTTTCAAGAATCGAAAAATATATCAAACTATCCATTCACCCCCCCCCCCTTTGTCTAGTTTCTAGTAGTATTCATTTCTAACATATTTATTGCATCATTACATTTCGATTCTGACAGATGATGCTGTAAATATTTGTTGATGTTAAGCGTCTCACTTTATCTATTTTTACATAATATTATAATGTTAAATTAAAAAAATAAAAGTATATATCCCTTATTTACACGAATTGTATTAATATATTCATTAATACCTAAATATAGGTATACAAATTATAAAAGACATCGTTGTATTATAAAAAGTATATAAGTTTATGTTCATTAGTTAAATTAGTAATTAATCATTTGTTAGAAGAATTTTGTAATAGTGGTCTATTTTATATATAGACATTCATGATTAAAATTTTAACCCCCCCCCCATTTTTTCGAATTTATTTATTTTGTATCGATTTTATCGACTTTTCACCAACACATGTTTCTATGACACATGTGTTATTTCTTCCAGTTCGTCTTCTCGGTCTTTTTCCTCATTTTTTAACGTATGGATTTGTAATTTTTGTCGAGTTTTGTGATTTTTATGGTGATATTGGTTTGTATTTGGTTTTTCAATCAAATAATGATGACCTGTAGATATTGATGGTAGTGGTGGTGACGGTGGTGGTGGAAAGGCCAGTGATAAGTGATGACAATGTGATTATTGTGGATATTTCAATATGTAGATGAAGATTTATAGGTGGTTGTCGGAAGTGGTGGTTTGAGGTTGTGACAAAAGTTGGTGGCTGGATGCAGTGGTTGCTGGTGGTCGGAGATTGTGGTTGAAGTAAAAAGCAGATTGTGGTGGTGAATGTTGATGTGGATAACATTACTGGGTGGTAGAAGATGAAGATGGAACATATATTAGGTGAATAAGATTAGATCTCATATATTGAAATTGGTAGCTAGAATTAAATTTCATAATTCATTTAGGAAGGGTTTTCATCAAAATATTACTCTATCTCTATATATACATTCTTAAGCATTCAAATGATTAATATCTTTAGTTTTTTTTTTGAAAGTCGACTAAATATATAAAGTAACGATGAAAAAAGTTCTCAAATTAAGCAGAATAAGAAACTAATGGTAAGGATTATTTTTTATAAATTCATTTTTCATATTACTCGTAAAATATGCATATCTGGTTCTACTTTCAGACAGTAAAATGTTGAAGATTTTGTCTCTTTGTTCTTTATAACATATTATTCATGTTCATACGACGATGATGATCAATTATTAAGACTTCTGAATGGTGATCGATTTGTAGGATTTGTGTGACAATGCTAAAATTAGATCACAGTATGTCGTATGTGTATCGACTTGATTATTACGATTGATCGTCATTCCCTTAACTATTACGCTAGAACAAAGAAACACTTTTAAGTAAATTGTTGCAATATTATTGGTTTAAGATTGATTTGAATATTTTTTCATCAATTGAGTATTACCTTTTACATTTTACAAATATTATTATTTCATTTTTAAATTTATATAAATTAAAACTTGAACTAGTGTTAAAAAATCGCCGATTCCGACGATTAATCGGCCGACATATTGGAAATCGGTCGATTTCCGATCTCATCTGCCAGAATCGGTGTACTAATCGTTTTTCTTCATATCTGGTCAAAAATCAATGAAATTCGGTGAATATCAGAGCTATGAAGAAAAATTCTGAAAGAAATTTTGTTTTCCGACAAAAGTTTAACGCCTTAATTGGAGTTATGTCGTTTCCTCCATTCCAACTTCGACTTTTTTAACACTTTTGATATGTATGCGTATATATATATGAAAAGGGAAAGTGGTATGAATATAAGAAAGAGGGGGGGGGGGGATGAAGGGTGGGTGGGAGGAGGTGTTATTTGATTGAAATTACTAATTTGCAACCGTGCAAGTGGTGTATTTCTATTTTGTTTGTAAAATTGTTTGCGTGTATTACTTGTTAAGATATTTTCATTTTTTCCAATTTTTTATTTCTCTATTAACAATTTTTGATTTGTTTTAGTATTTTCACACATAGATATATTTATTTATAATAAAATACGAAGTATATATATATATATATATATATATATCTATATATATATATATAGAGTTAAGTTCTATGGAGACCACCTTTTTTGTAGAGACTTGGAGACCACATATGTTGTACAATCTAAATTTGACAAAATAGATCATATTTTGTAATAAAAAATTTGCAAAACGTACTGTTTTGCAAAGTATATTCTATGAAAATCACTATTTCATTGAAAATCTTGAAAATCATGTAAGTTCTGCAAACTAAACATAAATGTTCTGCAAACCGAACATGTTTTGCAGAACAATATGTTTTGCTATATTTTAGTTGCAAAACATATATAATTTTAAATATTTTAAATGAAAATAGTTATTTTCATAGAACATAATTTATAAAATATTATATTTTTCCAAATTCAAATTGCAGAACATATGTGGTCTCCCGGTCTCCACAAAAAAGGTGGTCTCCATAGAACATATATATATATATATATTTGTAGATAGATAATAAATAGTTTAATTTAATAGATATTATAAAATATATAGTAGAAGATCTGAGTAGATTTGTGTGAATTAGAATTGATATGTGCAAAATGTCATAATACATGCATTCACTTTCTTTGTTTGATAATACAACTAATGTCATCAAATTCCTATTCTTTGCAGTATGTATGTTATTCCAAAAATCTGGCATTATGTTCAGCTCAAATGTGAGATTGGACAAGCAAGCTGAACTAACGGGGATCCTGGGAGTTTCGAATGATTTGAGAACGGGTAATTATTTGGGCCTTCCTTCTCTTATAGGGAGGGCGAAGAAATCAGTTTTTAGTTTTCTTAAAGAGAGGGTGTGGCAGAAAATTCAAGGGTGGAGTGCAAAGCTTTTGTCAAAAGCGGGAAAGGCAGTGCTTCTTCGTAATGTTGCACAAGCGATCCCTTCGTATTGCATGTCCTGTTTTCTGATTCCAAAGAATCTCTGTAAGGAAATTGAGACATTGATGAATGGTTACTGGTGGCAATCTAATGCTGGGTCTAGGGGTGGAATCAGGTGGGCTTCTTGGAGTAATATGAGCATGGCGAAGAGCAAGGGGGGACTGGGTTTTCGGGATCTTCATGGTTTCAACTTAGCTCTGTTGGGAAAACATATCTGGAGTTTTGTTAATCAACCTCAGTCATTGGTGGCAAGAGTTTTCAAAGCGAGGTATTTCCCTAATGATCATGTTTTTGATGCTAAACGAGGAGGGGGTGACAGTTTCATTTGGTCTGGTATATGGCAATCTAAAGAAGCTCTTAAAGACGGGTTTAGATGGGTGTTGGGGGATGGGAATGATATTCGTGCTTTTTCAGACCCTTGGATGAGGTTAAAAGAAGACTTTCGTGTTGATCCATCGTATAGAAGTGCAAGCAGAACGGAGAAGGTTAGTGATTTTTTTCTGGTTGGCAGCAGAAGTTGGGATGTGAATAAAATTCGGGTTTCTTTTAGTAAGGATGATGCTCTTTTGATTCTGGGTACTCGTATTCCTCAAAATAACGTGAGAGATCGTATTGCTTGGTCTAGATCGTCCAATAGGTGCTATAGTGTCAAAACGGGATACAAATATTGGCATGATCGTTTTGTAGATTGTAACAGACCTCCTGCGTCTCCTGGGTGGAATAGACTATGGAGGGCGGGTTTGCCACACAAAGTTCGAATGTTTCTTTGGAGGGTCTGCCGAAATAATGTCCCAGTTAGAAACTTGTTAAGAGGTAAAGGAGTCAATGTTACGATTCTGTGTCCTTTTTGTCGAGATGTGGAGCACGTAAGACATGTTTTCCTTGAATGTGAGTTTGCAGCCCAATGTTGGCAGTTGCTAGGATATAATCTGGCTTTGAGTACTACTGATTGTGTGTCTACTTGGTTGTTGGAACTTTTGAGTACAAGCAGTGAAGAAGAGATTATTAAGGTTGCTACAGGGCTGTGGGGAGTCTGGTATGCTCGTAACATGAGAGTTTGGGAGAATAAAGTGTTATCTCCAGTTTTAACAATAGAGTGGAGTAGAAAGCAAATCAATGAATGGCGTGAGGTTAGGAAAAAGCAGCAGCCAGCCCAGATAAGTGCAGCAGGGGGTGGTCAACCGTCAAGCATGAGGTGGGTTGCTCCTGCTCAAGGGGAGTTTAAGCTGAATGTTGATGCTTCGGTCAAGGAGGGTGAGCAGGTTTTCTCATTAGGAATGGTCATTCGTGATTGCAGAGGTAATTTTGTTAGAGGAAGAACCATGAAGTGTGCAGGTGTGGTTTCAGTGCTCGAAGCTGAGGCCCTGGGTGTTCGAGAAGCTCTCTCATGGCTTCTCACGTTTCCAAGTATGAGGTTGAAGGTTGAATCAGACTCGCTTATTTCAATTAATGCAATCTCCAAAGGGATGGACTACAGGATCAAAGTAGGCTATATCTTTGAGGACTGTCGCGTTTTGCTTGAAGTCTTGAGTAGGGTCTCTTTACATTATGTTAATAGGCAAGCGAACAAGGCTGCCCATCGGATGGCACGTGTGCCTTGTTCTCTTAATTGCCACAATGATTTTATGTCTCCTCCATCAATGTTGTTGGAGACGATTGTTTCTGATTGTTTGGGTTAATGAAATTTCCTTTATCAAAAAAAAAAAATACATATTTTCATGAAAGATTAAACTTATTTAGTATTGATAATATTATATATCGATTCTATGCACTTTTGTTATTTCTCATATCTGTGGTGCACGACAATGTTGAATATTAATCTCTTTAAGTATTACGTGGTGATGGCAGCTATACGAGTGCAACAAAGGACGGGTTGTATACTTGTGTCATGATGAAAAAAATTACATTTACGGATCCAGTTTATGACTGACGACCACTCTTGATCAATTCAATTCTTGACGGAGCTGATGGAAGTAAAAGCCACTGCCTCGTCAGTTGATAAAAGTGAAGATCAAGAATCTAGGACCATTGTTTCAATGAGAGCTACGTGGAGGTGCAATTTCTCAGATCCATTATCAGAGTGCTGGAAAGAGCCGATCTCCTTCAACAAATCCTTGCCAAGCTTCCCGCCAAGACGGTCTTTAGATTACAACAGTCTCAACATAATGTAATGAAAAAAGTATTTGTTATTATCATTTAATATCTCTTTGATTAAAATAGATTTGTAACTGATCAGCCTACTTATGTAGTATATATTAATCATGTTTATCTAGTTTAGATGAGCCTTATATAAAGAATTGTATAACGAATAGAATTTTAGCTT
Organism: Heracleum sosnowskyi; assembly: GCA_030848705.1. Lineage (NCBI taxonomy): Eukaryota > Viridiplantae > Streptophyta > Magnoliopsida > Apiales > Apiaceae > Heracleum > Heracleum sosnowskyi. The sequence goes on along the minus strand of CM061242.1, from coordinate 117,372,053 downwards.
TCAGTACAAGCTTTCATGTATGGAAAAGTTTACATGGTATTAAGAAATTATATATGTGATGAATTATCATTTGTTTTTGTTGTTAAAAAATTAGTAGTAGCTGCGATCTTGCTCAACAACTGCAGTATACATGTTTGTAGTAAAGCTAGAAAATTATCTTCACGTTGTGAGCACAGTAGACTAGGGCTGTTGTTCGAGCCGAGCCGAGCTGGGTAGCTAATAAACGAGTTCGAGTGTGGGAATTTTATAATAATCGAGTGGCTCGTTTAACTTAAAATAGCTCAAATCTCTGACCTATATATCTCGACTCGTTTAAATAACGGGTCGAGTCAAGTTTATTCGCGAGCTAATCGAGTCAAGTTTAAATGAGTCGAGCGGGTTATACTCGCAAGCTTCTGAATTTAAATTTAATAAAAATAAAAAATATAATTAATTTATAATTTATAAATAATAGCCACTCCTGAATCTCGTCATTGTTTTGTAAAATAGTGTCTAAATGTAGAAATTTGCACTTGCTTGTCCTAATGTTGACTTGTGCTTTGTGCTTGTAGTAAAATGAATCTTTGAGTTTTGTGTCATCACTAAAATGATTCCTAAATTAAGTTTTGTCATTATACAATTTCATCAAATAGAAGAACAAATGGCCTTACCAAAGTGATGAGTATAACGAGGACATAGCTTGTTTAATATGTGAGAACTGTGAGGGCATATAACATGTTTGTGGAAATGAATTAATTCAATAAATCTCCTGGAAAAGCTAGCGTTATGCAAAGTTTAGGTTGAAGGCAATTCAATTGTAATTCAAAGTATAAAAAGTATTGGTTTATCATTGTACATCCTTTGAGCCAAGAGTTCCATCCAATCATCAACTAAGTGATCATCACCTAAGTGATCATCACCATATAAACTAAATCTACCTTCTAAAAAACCCCAATTATTCATCGTCTTTAAGTACTAACATGTTAATAATATGTAACCGTTTGGCCAATGTAAGGATCCAATTTATCGACCTTAAAACAAAAATATTATAGACTGACTGAATGGATGAATTTAGCACAGGTGCACTTCTAATATATCCCAACGAAAAGATTTAGCAAAGGTGCACTTCCAATTTAGCCCAATGAAAAGATTTTTCCCATTATATCAGTCTTAGTATCGAAATACGAACAGTTCGTTGACTTGAACAATCAAATCAATTTTCGAATTCAAGTATTTAACCATAAACATACATATTTGGTATAGTTGGGGGTGTGTGTGTGTGTGTGTGTTTACCATAAAATATCTAAAGAATATTCGCTGAAACTAAGAGTCCGAATACAAGTCCTGAAGATAAAAGTTTGGTTTGTGATAGACTAAGAGTTGGTGAATCTAGTAAACCAGGAAAATATCTTGGAATGACAATGTATGTTGGGAGAAATAAGGGGGAGGTGTTTGGGTTTTTGACGGATCGTATAAGGACGAAATTGCAGGGGTGGGCGAATAAGGAGCTTTCAAAATCAGGGAAGATTATTCTTTTAAAATATGTTGCACAATCGATCCCAAATTTCTGGATGTCTTTGTTTTTCATCCCAAATGGTATTACTGATGCTATAGAAAAACTGATGAATGGTTTCTTCTGGGGTAGGAGATCAAATGGTGGAGGTATCAGTTGGTTGGCGTGGGATAAGCTTTGTAATCCGAAAGGTGTAGGAGGTCTGGGGGTGAAGAATTTGAAGAATTTTAATACGACAATGCTAGAAAAGCAGGGATGGCGTATTCTAAACAATATAAATCCTCTAGTGAATGCGATTTTGAAAGCACGGTACTTTCCTAAATCGGATTTTCTTAAAGCAGAACTAGGAACGAATCCTAGTTATGTTTGGCGGAGTATTGTTAGTGCTCAGGAGGTGCTAAAAATGGGATGTCGAATAAAAATTGGTACTTGTGAGACTACTAATGTTTGGACTACTCAATGGCTTCCAGATCATGAAAACGGTTTTCTGACATCAGAAATGCCAACGCAACTCCAAAATATTACAGTTGCAACTTTTATGAGTACTGAGGGCACTCAATGGGATATGGAAGTGCTTTGTGATATTTGTAATGATAGGGACTTAGAGCTCATAAAAAGAATTCCAATCCCAGATAGAAAGGTTCGTGACTCCTGGTTTTGGATTAAAGATGAAAAAGGTCTATTATTTGTCAAAAGTTGTTATAGATTTTTGCAAGTGGAGATCAATAGTGAATATAATAGTTTCTGGAAGAGGTTGTGGTCCTTGAAAGTGCCAGGGAAAGTTAGTAATTTCATGTGGAGGGTGTGTCGTGGATGCTTACCAATAACAAGTGCATTGGCCAGGAAACATGTTGTTATTGATATCCTTTGTCCTTGGTGTCATAGTGGTATTGAAATGGATGGTCATGTATTGTTTGGTTGTGGGTTTGCAAAAACTATATGTCAAAGTTCAGAGGTGAAGTCACTGTTTCAGTTTGTGCCAGGTGATTCTGCATTCGATGTCTTTACTCGGTGTTTTTCTGCGTGCACGAAAGAACAACTTGCTTTGATTGGGATGATAGGGTGGAGCCTTTAGAACAGAATGAATAAATGGGTGTGGGAGAGAGCTAATGGGTCTGCGTTTGGTGTGTTAGTTGCAGCTCGTAATTTGCTTCATGACTGGAGGGAAGCTCAGGCATCATCTTCACCACTTGTGACTCAACAGTTAAATATGGATTTGAAGAAATGGCGAAAACCACCAGATAGGTGGGTCAAAATTAACTGTGATGCATCTGGCGTTGTCAATGGTTGTATAGGTATTGGTTGTGTCATTCGGGATTCTGTAGGGCGGTTTATTGGAGCTCGTTGTTGCAACTTGCAAGGTTGAAGGCAGTTGACATCCTCGGGAAAATGAAGCCATCAGCCTTAAGGAAGCAATTTAATGGATTAAATCCCTTGCTTTTCAGTGCTGTAGTTTTGAGACAGACTCGCAGGTGCTTGCTAGGGCCTGCAATGGGCAAATTGGAGAATCTTATTTTCATACCCTTGTTTCTGATTGTATTCAAGATTTGAAGCACATTATTCAAGTGCTAGTAGGTTTTGTTTATAGGTCTGCGAATTGTGTAGCTCATTTACTTGCAGATGCTGCGCATTCTATGTTAGATCGTGGAGCGTGGCTTGTCACTCCTCCTGATTTTATTAATCATGTACTCGAAAGAGATTTTTCCTAAGTAATGCAAGTACGTTTTGTTTCAAAAAAAAAATCTAGCTAATTCACTACCGTTTACATATCTTAGCAAACATGTGCCTAATTTAAGAATTAACCCAGAATACATTTTGGGCCAAATATACCCGGTCCAAATTATAACAACGGTTTTCTATAGCATTATCTTAGGTTTATTCACACAATACTGCTGAAAATAGTTGTTTATTGGTCACGCTTACGCAACAGCACTTTAAAAATACCCTTGTCTAATTCAATTTTCTGGACAATGGTTTATTGACCGAGCGTTTTCTGATCAGTGTTATCTGATTGCGTTTTTCTTGTAGTGCGTACCCTTAACCGGATCAAGGCACCATAGTTCTTATCATGGGTTGAAATCTCCACCTCACCCCAACACTGCCTAAACTGGAAATCAAAACCTGTTGATATTGAGTAAGTCCAAGAAATATTGAATCTTGCTCCCTACAGGTAATGAGACTAAATCCAAGTTTGGTTCTTTTACAGACACTCCATATCTTCTTCCATCGCTGCTAACCAACTCTCACTATTACTATTCTTAATAGCTTCTTTAAAGGATATAGGCTCATTGACAAGCGGATTACACGCAGGCAATCCCTGTTACACACGAAAGTGCACCTGATCAAAGTAATATCTAGGTAAGTAGAGTTCGTTCCCACATAGACTAGGTTTCCTATGCTATCAATAACCAATTCTATGGTTCTCCTCAACAGCCTTGACGATCACAAATTGGTTTTTAAGAAACTAAACTTAACTAACATTAACTAATCAATACAACTAACGAATTTACAAGAACGAGAGCACATTATATGAGACTCTAACTCCCCTCATTGTCTTATATACTATGTTATGTGATTATATAGGCATGCTATGTTAGTATTAGTGCTCTAGAGACAATACTTTTATGTTTTAAAGAAAACATTTTATTATTATAAATTATGTTTTATTGATTATTGTTATTATTTTATTATGTCTTTATTTACTACGTTATAAATGTTAGCATAATAAATGTCCTTGGAATTATGATACGTATTCGATATCTTTAAGTATGTGACTTAAAAATGAGATTATATGAATAGTATCTTTATTCCTAAATATCCCTAGTCGAGTGTTATTATTTAAGGACAATAATAATGCACAGAGACTAGTATGTTTTTTGACTGATGACCACATCTCATTGGTCATAGGTATGGTGATACTAAAGTCAAAACATAGGTGCATGTAAAAGTACATGACACTGGATTGACCCGTCGTGAGATTACACATGTTAATAGTGTCATAAGTAATTCTCACTGTGATAATGGTGTAATGATCCGTAGACCTGAAATCATTATATTTTTATACGAGAATTAATATACTTTGATTACATTAAAAGTTACCTTTGACCAGGTGATGATAAAAGTGGACATTGGGTGTATTATTAATCATATGAGAAATATGAATGATCTAGATGGGATTTAACTCTCCTAATTTTAGGAGCGATGCTATTGACCTCTTGTTTGAGTGAGACTAAGAAATGCACGGCCGTGCTCAAATGTTGATTTGATTTATTAGTCTACTCATCGATCAAGAAAACTAAGATTAAATTATGAAGATGATGACACATTAATGAACACATTACATGCCTATATAATCACATAGCTATATTATCAGAGACCATAGCTAGTGTGCAATCCATTGTTGTAACATTTTGTGCAGTCTTCTTCACCTCCTTCAGGATGCCATCCACCTTGGGAAAATCAGAAAGGTAAGAATTCTTTAGCTGAGCCAAGGATTGGTCAGTTTCTTCTTTAATAGTTGTGACTTCTGATTGAAGACCTTTCCCAAGGAAGTGCAGAGCCTTCAGTTGACTCTTGTAGACATCATTGACAGCTTCATAGATTTCTGCAGGTGAGAGACTTTTAGCATTAGACCCCAAAGCAGTTAGGTAGTCCTCCCTGAGAAAAGCTAGAGCATCTTTGAGCTTGACTGATCTCTTGGCATCCAAACAGGCATCTATGTTTCCATCATGTTGAGCCTCATCCACAATCTTGTCTTTCTGTGCATCAACATCCTCCATGTGGCATAAGAGTATAGCTTCATAGTCCTTGTTGGGAAGACCAGCTGTCAGGAGATGTTGAGCAATTTTAGAGAACTCATCAATCTGTGCCACATGAAGATTTTGGAGTTCTTCTTCCGTCAATTGTGTTGACACAGATGATGATCCTGAAGGCCTGTCATGGTGCACAGACTCCAGCAAGTGAGACATTGTGGCCTGAGCCAAGTTAGGGCTAGTGCTAGGCACTCCTGTCACAGATGAGGGTTCTGCAACAGGTATGGAAGTGTTTTGAGTTTCCTCCAGCCTTGGAATAGCTGTAGAGTATGATGTTGTCTCCATTGAAATGGGATGAGTTACAACATCATCTCTATTTGCCTGTGAAGGCATGTCCAAATCCCCGAGGATTGGAGAGATAGGCATAGAGTCTCCGGTAAAAACTGGTGAATCCTCCATGTTTAATCTATAATATTAAGGTTAAAGGGATTATATTACATGGAACATTATTCACGAAAGGCTTAATCGAATCACCGATTTAATTATTATTACTTGGGTGGCAATGATGTATTACTAGATGCCACTCATTGTTTACAATTTTAATTAGTTATTAAAATTGTTACCAACGTAATAATACCCTACAGGGTCACACACAAAGAACGCTTGAAGGAGAAATAATTTAAATTATGAATTTAAATTTAAATAAGTAATTTATTCTATTTATAATATTAATTAAGTATGACTTGATTAATTATTTAAATAGAATATGGAATTACTTAAACTAATTCTGAAATTAGTTATTAATTAATTAAGTGCGACTTAATTAAATAATAAATTGGAATTTCGGATTAGTATTTTATTATAATTAGATTATAATTAGAAAACTTATTTTCCTCTCTATATAAACTCTAAAAGAGGGCTGATTTTAGTGTGGAAAAACGTTTTTATATTAAAACCCTAGCCGCTTATGAGAGCAAGAAAAGAGAGAGAGAAAGAAGCAGTTTTCGGGTGCTAGTACACATCAATCCTTCAAGAAAAGCGTTCGCGTGGATACGATAGAGCGTAGATCGCGAGAGCGGGATACGTGGTGATTGAACAAGCTTTGGATCTCCATTAATCTTCCATTAATGAAATTTTAAAGCTTCTTAAGGTATTTGTTCTTAATCTCCAAATTAAATCTTTTGTTTTCGCATGGATCCTGCGGAGGGGTTTCGAATTTTGATTTATTTTTACGTTTTCCGTTGCGTTTATGTGCTCGAAACCCTTCATGCTAGTCGAGAGAACTAAAGTTGTTTATTCCATGTTCCCATGTACCTAAACCAATGTAATATTCACCCTTTAAATCCTAGTAGGTAGTACAAGCTCCTTATTGGCTACATACGGTAAATGGATCTTTTGCATTTTCATATAGTTAGTTGCATTTATATATTTGCATGTGTCTATTTGCTTGACGACAAACAAAGATTTAAGTTTTAGGGAGTGATGATTGATTATTTTTTGTACCATTTGCACTTCATTTTCCGGCTTAAATCTGAAGTTTGTGCTCAAGTTTTGTATAATTTGATGTGTTTTATTTGTGTTTCAGGTAGTGATTTGAAAACCCCGTAAGCCGCAATTTGGTGGCGAAATGTGAAAAAAGAAGCAAAAGAGGAGAACATGCAGCTATGTGCAAAGTTGAGGTGCAAAAATGCACTTTTGAGATTGAAGGAAAGCTAGTACGAGGCAAGTTAGCGGAATGGTCACCCGAGTAGACGTTTTATGAAACATTACACATAACATTAGTTTTTTATGTGCTTTTCTATTCTCTGTAAACATTTATATTCTCAAGGGAGGAGATTTGGTTATTGATATATAGTTGCTTGTGGATGCTTGTACTCTATTTTGGAGGGTTCAAAGATCCCATATGTTTTTATTATTGTTTTTAATCACAATTTTATGTATAATCAAACCACCATTGCAATTGCACGAACTATCAAGAACGACACACACTATTGCATTGACACCTAGAACCTATAAGTGCACTATATGTGGGAACGATAACCTCTTCGAGGATACTACTTTGACCGCGTATACTTTCGCGTAAAGGGGATTGCATGTGTGCAATTCGCCCGTCAACTCTCCTAACATGCTTCATAAGTTTGATAAAGAGGAGATTCCAACCACCTATTGTAATTGACAACCTAACTAGATTGGTGAAGATTAGAAGATAAACGCATATTTTGTTCTAGTTTTATAACAGACAAATCACTATATATATAAATAGGCTTCTGCTTAAATGAGAACCGTGAGAACCGGTGATCTGTGTAGTAAAAATTGGTTATTTTTACAAAATTCAAAAAATTTAGATTGCCCTATATCACCAATTTTTTAAATTTGAAATTTGAACTTTTCAAAAATTCACCAATTTGAACTAGAAAAATCACTGGTTCTCGCGGTTCTCATTTTAAGAAGTTTTCACTGGATACAAGGTTCTCTTGAAAATTCTTTTGGACTCTTAAAAACTTTATTTTAATTATTCGCCCAACACTGTGCAAATCCATTTCTATATAAACTTATTTCAGGATTTTTAAGGAATTGTGTTTTATATCATATTAAAGTGCTTCTCAATAGTTTAATAACCTAATTAGTGGGAGAAGGATAAAATATTTTTCTTTCATACGATAATATTAATTCCAATTCTAGATATAAGAAGGCCAAAATTGATGATCCGGATATAATAAGATTATGTGGGACTACACATTCGACAGTAGGTATCGTAACCTTTATTACAGATACGCATAAAAGGAATGAGGGTCATTTAATCTTCTATTACTATATATTAAACCACAACACAAGGGCAAAAACTGCAACTTTAATGTCTGTGAAGTTATGATTTTGCCCCTGTTTTTTGAAAAATTACAAAAATGCCACCTCTTTAATGTTTATGCAAAAATTAAATTAAATATGTTAGTCTTGATAATTGAACCTTTGACCTTCTACACTAAAACTTACACCACAACCATTGTGCTACACTTTGCTTTGAGTTTTCTTTCAAATCTTAATAGATAAACCACATATTATCCCATCTTTTTTTATTTTTATTATAGAGTAAATAAATATTGATTTATATTATTTCTAGAATATTGCACAATATATAATTAAAAAAAATATTTTTATCGATTGAGCATGATCTACAATTCTCTTTTTTGAATTTAAATGATTGATATATGTCATTTTAATACCTATGAATTTACGATTTTTCTCCTATATATTAAAAAATTACAAAAAAAATACCTTCTCTTTTATATTTATGCAAATAGTAGATGAAATTATGTTAGTATTGAAAATCGAACCACTAACCTTCTCTAATCAAACTCATACCATAACCATTATACTATACGTTATTCTGAGTTTTCTTTAAAAATATTTTTAGATAAATCACAGTTTCTCCTCTTCTACCATTTTTTTATTTTTTTACTTTTGAGTAAATAAAACGTTGGTTTATATTATTTATAGAATGTTGCATATTATATATTCCAAAAAAATATTTTAATGGATTGAGTATACTCTATATTTCTCTTTTGTCATTTTAAATGATTGATATAAAAAATAAAATTTTAAATAATATAAAATTATACATAAATGTAATCGATTCCTAAAAAAATATGAATTTATTTACATTCTCCTCTGTGTAGATATTAAACTATTGAAATAAAAAAAATAAGATTTTTTTAAGAAATATTTAATTTTGTTTATAAAATTATACACAATAAATGATTGTATCGCATAATTTTTATGTATATAAAATTTTAAATGCGCGAGTCATATTAGAGTGTTAGGCCGAATACACAATATATAATCAAGTATACGTATAAGAACACTGTTTATGAACAATAAACTGTATGGAATTAATAATAACTCATCTCTCAGTGATGTAAAATATCACAGAGAGCTGCTAGGTTACAAAGAATGATAATTCACGTATTCGCATCCCTTTTAGGGTTAACCTATCTGTGTTTATATAGTACACAGCTACATACAATCTTCTAATTGATATTCCTATAAATTAGCTATACAATTAATATCAATCTAGAATTGCTTCTGTCTTCTGTTCCGTTTCCTTAGTCATCTCGATATCTCTTTGCTTCTTTCCATCTTCAAAGAATATCGCTTCTAGAATCTTCATTGACTTCACCAACAGCTAAGCAAACTCTGACCATCAGACTTTAACAAACTCTGACTGGTCCTCCAGCTAAACTCTGATAGTTTCCTGGTACTTTAAACACTGATAAACAAACATCAGCAATTATATCTAACATAGAGATTTTTTGTCGACCAACTATTTAGACTTTGAGCGATTTAAAAGTGTGATTGATCTAAAAACATTTATATTAAAATAAACTAAAATAATTGAATTTATGTTTAAAAAAAATGAGATCTCCAAAAATAGGATTTATGTTATATATATAAAAAATAACATAATTAATATTCAATATAAAATGAAAAAAGATATGTTTTTTTGAATTATAAATATTACAAAATTGCAATAATTATTCGCAATGACCAATTAGACTATAACTCAAAGTATGGTAATATGAATTTTAAATAGTATACTAAATTGATCAAATAATCAACATAATATATGATGGTTGAGTTATAACATATACTTAGATCAACCTATGATGAAACCAAAAAGTTTCATTTTAAATTTTATGTTGATGCACAGTCATTAAGGTCGTCTAATCATAAATTACATTGATAAAAATATTTGTAAAAATTCAAGTTGAGTTAAAAAATAATTCATATTATAAGATAAAAACTGTTTCAATTTACAAAAATTTTAAAATAGAATTTTGATATTGTGTAATAAATTTTAGACTGAAACTAAACATTTGAGTTTAAAAATGTAAAAATATATATGTAATATATAAAAAAAATGAGCTATACACCGCAAGGACGACTTTCATATAATATTAATAGTTTCATAATATATTTTCGCCTTACGTATATATCGATTCTTTATAAATGTACTCTGACTAAGTTAAAATCACATTGCCTATGTTATATATTGACAATTTTCAAAAATATTTATTTATTTTATACTCAAATGTTCAATTTGATAAAGTTTCGTCATCAAAAACCATATTATTATATACTCAAAGGTTCAATTTGATAAAGTTCCTATCACATCATCGAAAATCATATTAATATTTTAGCAATTAAATGTAATCATACGATTATTATCGTATGGATATTTATCCAAATTTTATGAAATTTAGTCAAGTTATAGAATATCTGGTTAATGTAATTGGTATGCCATATTACAAAAATACTATTAAAATATGAGATAAAATCGAAATATTATCATTTTTCGAATTTTAAATTACAAAATTATATCAATATATAAACAATTTCGTGCGAAAATTATTGCAATGTCCGTGTCTCGCACGGGCTTTTACATTAGTATATATAATATGTATGCATATCTTGTTAAAATATCATAGATTTAATTGGCGGTGATGGATTTAAAACGCTAAAGTTGACCTTCATTATGAAATCTGTTATTTTTTGTACGTTTTCATTATAAATGTGCTAAAATTGTCACTTTTCTCGGTTAGTTGTTAGTTGTGTCTTTAAATACATACTCCCTCCGTCCTATCTATTTTTTTACACTTTTCTTTTTAAGATGTCCCTCTCAATTATTTATATTTCAAAAGTTTCCAAAAGTGGTAAAAAAATTTAATATAAAAGTTAACTGCATCCACTACTTTTCTCCACTACACTCACTTTTTATATTAAATATTGATTGATCTCATCACTTTACTCACTTTTCTTACTTTTCTCCACTAATTTACACTTTTTTTAACTTCCGTGCCCAACCTAAATGTAAAGAATTGGGTGGGACGGAGGGAGGGAGTAGTTGTTGTGGATGTAAAATACAATTAAATATACGTTACTTTTTTAGTAACGTATCTCTACCCCTCGGGATCTCCGTAATCGACCCCTATATTAGGAACCATTCTGACTTGACATTTTCAAAGTTCCAACAAGAAATTTTCTCTTAGAAATAGTTGAAGCAATCTAGCTTTCCTATCGTTGAGTAAAGTTGATCTCATGCATATATCCATTTGCAAATGATACACGTGATGAAAAAATTGATGGTATGCTTGTGTGTGTGATTTTATAGTTTATCTAATTTTTTTTAATAATTTATGTACCAGTAGTTTGGTTGAGTTCTTTACTTATATTATTTCATTGAATTTCTTACTTCATTCTGTTTGATTTATGGAGATGATATATATGTAGTTTCTTGTGTGTTTAAAGTTGAATGCTTGGATCCTCCATTCATTTTCAATTATTATGTTCACTTTCTGTACTATACTGGATCTCCGATTGATTTATCACAAACCCCAATTTATTATATATGGATCACCCTTTTACACATTCGACAGTCGATCCGATCCGTGTTTTTGAAACAAACATGAATATAGATATGGCTAAATCCGATCCGAATTTGGTTATAGAAATGGTCAAATCATATCCAAATCTGACTCATTTGTAAGCCTAAATTCAACCCATATAATTTTAAAGTCGATTTGGGATATATAAACCTCTGACCAATATGTCAATAAATATTTATATTTTGTATCTATATGTATTTTCTGCTACAATGATTCGAAAAATATTTATGGATCAAATAATTGTAATTAGGCACCTGGTTATTTGTTATTTAATTTGTGGGGACATTTTCATATTTTTTACAACATTTGATGATTTAGTACTAAAAAATCAAATTATTTTAAAGGGGGGAATGCACCTTTATAAATCCGCCCCTAGTAAGATCTATATGAAAAGTGATTCATACGAGGAAGGAATTGCTTCTTAACAAGGGAGTTAATGGGTTCGTAACATGTAAAATCTAATCGTTATCTTTGCAATTATTTGTTTCAGGTATTTTGAAGGTTGTTCTTGGTACATAACATCATTATATTGGAAGTGTTAGACACTAATCTCAGGTACTTGAAAAACATGTTACAATGTTCTAAAAATTGTTACAAGATGCTACTAAACAAAGTATTTATGATATTAATATATAAGTTAACATATAATATACTATTCATTACGATAGAAAACATACTTAAATAAATATTTCAATCAATTAAGAAGATTAAAATTTTATGATTTTGATATATTTCATATATCTATTATAATTATCATCCATGTTAACTTCTGTTCCAACAGGTACGAAAACCATGAAAGGCTTCGTTACCACATAGACATTCACTTTTTGGGACCATATAGGTCTATATGGCTCATCCCTGTCCGGTGAAAAATACAGAACAGAGGACACACCCAATTTGGAAGAAGATAATTACGAGTAGCAGCTGCCGTCACCGGCTACAAATGTGTGTGTAGAGAGAGAGACTTGTGTAATTGTGTGTTTTTTATTAAATAAAACAAATTAAAGATCTGCAGTTTCCTAGGTTTCCTGTAGAGAAACCATTTTTTATCGGTCCTTTCTCTGTCCCTTTTCTTCTATTCGATCAGATATCTTTTTTTTAATGATGTTAATATATATCTCTATATTTCCAAACTTTGGAAAACAAGAGTCTGGATCACACATTCTATTGTTCATGTCTATACACTACAACAAATCAGGGCATTTACGACGAAATCACGGGCGCACCGTACTTGCGACGGAAACGAAAATTCCGTCGTAACACCTTACGACAGAAAACAATTTCGTCACTAGTTTATTATATTAATAAAATTTAGCACCAACCAAACAAAAAAGAGGGAAATCAGTGCGCCAACTAAAATGACGTCGTATGATCTTACGACAGATTTGGTTTTCCTTTGGAAGTTAATTATTTTATTATTTTACCGAAATTAGATTTAATAATAAAATAGATAAATTTTTCGTAGGATAAAACGATCGCTTCGGGACGGAATATACGACGAAAGCTTATATTGCGTCATAAATTAGCCTGTGTAAAATTCATCAGTAGCTACTGTCCCCTCTAACTCCCACATTATTCACCTCTTTCTTTTTACAAAAACACATCTTCATATCATTTAGTTCATAGAATGACAAAGCAACCGCGATTACAACAATCATCAATGTAAGGCTTCAATTTTAAATTCCTCTACTTAATTTAATGCATATATATATATATATATATATATATATATATATATATATATATATATATATGTGTGTGTGTGTGTGTGTGATTTACTGTTAAGTTCATTACATGTTCAATATATATGTGTGTGCACTTGTGTTATTGATTTGTATATTTTTTTATATTTGTAGATGTCTTATGATACTAGTTGGATCTCTAAACGAATTATAACCGGTGGTTATGGTTTCATGGAAGAATATACTAAAGCGGTTTATTGGAGCTCGTTGTTGCAAGGTTGAAGGTAGTTGGCATCCTCGGGAAGCTGAAGCCATCAGCCTAAGGAAGCAATTTCATGGATTAAATCCTTTGCTTTTTAGTGCTGTAATTTTGAGACAGACTCGCAGGTGCTTGCTAGGGCCTGCAATGGGCAAATTGGAGAATCTTATTTTCATACCCTTGTTTCTGATTGTATTCAAGATTTGAAGCACATTGATCAAGTGCTAGTAGGTTTTATTTATAGGTCTGTGAATTGTGTAGCCCATTTGCTTGCAAATGCTGCGCATTCTATGTCAGATCGTGGAGCGTGGCTTGTCACTCCTCCTGATTTTATTAATCATGTACTCGAAAGAGATTTTTCCTAAGTAATGCAAGTACATTTTGTTTCATAAAAAAAATCTAGCTAATTCACTACCGTTTACATATCTTAGCAAACATGTGCCTAATTTAAGAATTAACCGAAAATACATTTTGGGCCAAATATACCTGGTCCAAGTTATAACAACAGTTTTCTGTAGCATTGTCTTAGGTTTATTCACACAATACTGTTGAAAATAGTTGTTTATTGGTCACGCTTACGCAACAACACTTTAAAAATACCCTTGTCTAATTCAATTTTCTAGACAATGGTTTTTAAACCATTGTAATCACCCTGGATTAGACAATACTTTTTCGAGGTTGAAAAATAACCGTTGTCAGTTAATTCTGGGCAACACTTTATTGACCGAGCATTTTCTGATCAGTGTTGTCTGATTGCGTTTTTCTTGTAGTGCGTACCCTTAACCGGATCAAGGCACCATATTTCTTATCAAGGGTTGAAATCTCCACCTCACCCCAACACTGCCTAAAAGGGCAATCAAAACCTGTTGATATTCAGTAAGTCCAAGTAATATTGAATCTTGCTCCCTGCAGGCAATGAGACTAAATCCAAGTTTGGTTCTTTTACAAACACTCCATATCTTCTTCCATCGCTGCCAACCAACTCTCACTATTACTATTCTGAATAGCTTCTTTAAAGGATATAGGCTCATTGACAAGTGGATTACACGCAGGCAATCCCCGTTACACACGAAAGTGCACCTGATCAAAGTAATATCTAGGTAAGTAGAGTTCGTTCCCACATAGACTAGGTTTCCTATGCTACCAATAACCAATTCTATGGTTCTCCTCAACAGCCATGACGATCATATATTGGTTTTTAAGAAACTAAACTTAACTAACATTAACTAATCAATACAACTAACGAATTTACAAGAACGGGAGCACATATATGAGACTCTAACTCCCCTCATTGTCTTATATACTATGTTATGTGATTATATAGGCCTGCTAGTCGAGAGCACTAAAGTTGTTTATGCCATGTTCCCATGTACCTAAACCAATGTAATATTCACCCTTTAAATCCTAGTAGGCAGTGGTGTCATGGTCACCCGATTAAGCCCTAATCCTCACCCCCATGTCTCGGTGAATTAAGTCATTAACCCGTTTTTAGTACAACCTCATTATTGGCTACATACGGTAAATGGATCTTTTGCATTTTCATATAGTTAGTTGCATTTATATAGTGACATGTGTCTATTTGCTTGACGACAAACAAAGATTTAAGTTTAAGGGAGTGATGATTGATTATTTTTTGTGCCATTTGCACTTCATTTTCTGGCTTAAATCCGAAGTTTGTGCTCAAGTTTTGTATAATTTGATGTGTTTTATTTGTGTTTCAGGTAGTGATTTGAAACCCCCGTAAGCCGCAATTTGGTGGCGAAATGTGAAAAAAGAAGCAAAAGAGGAGAACATGCAGCTATGTGCAAAGTTGAGGTGCAAAAATGCACTTTTGAGGTTGAAGGAAAGCTAGTACGAGGCAAGTTAGCGGAAATTGTTTGGCAAACAAAAACTGTCCCTGATTAACAGCTCGCTCCGCGGCACCACGAAGGAGCCATACAAAGCTTCGCGGCACCGCAAAGTGCCTCTGTCTGGATTTGAATTTTAAAATCCTTTTTGTAATACAATAAGGATTGTGATTGGGATATAGATACATACATATAGGGAGAATTAGGAAAAGAGTGAGAGAGTAGACGTTTTCTGAAACATTACACATAACATTAGTTTTTTATGTGCTTTTCTATTCTCTGTAAACATTTATCTTCTCAAGGGAGGAGATTTGGTTATTGATAGTCAATTGCTTGTGGATGCTTGTACTCCATTTTGGAGGGTTCAAAGATCCCATATGTTTTTATTATTGTTTTTAATCCCAATTTTATTTATAATCTCAAACCACCATTGCAATTGCACGAACTACCAAGAACGACACACACTGTTGCATTGACACCTAGAACCTATAAGTGCACTATATGTGGGAACGATAACCTCTTCGAGGATACTACTTTGACCGTGTATACTTTCGCGTAAAGGGGATTGCATGTGTGCAATTCGCCCGTCAACTCTCCTAACATGCTTCATAAGTTTGATAAAGAGGAGATTCCAACAACCTATCGTAATTGACAACCTAACTAGATTTGTGAAGATTAGAAGATAAACACATACTTTGTTCTAGTTTTATAATAGACAAATCACTATATATATATATATATATATATATACATACATATATGCTTGTGCTCAAATGAGAACCGTGATTACCGGTGATTTGTGCAGTAAAGTTTTCTAGTTCAAAATTTTTAGATTGCACTATATCACCAATTTTTTAAATTTGAAATTTGAACTTTTCAAAAAATCACCGATTTGAACTAGAAAAATCACTGGTTCTCGCGGTTCTCATTTTAAGAAGTTTTCACGCCCAACACTGTGCAAATCCATTTCTATATAAACTTATTTCAGGATTTTTAAGGAATTGTGTTTTATATCATATTAAAGTGCTTCTCAATAGTTTAATAACCTAATTAGTGGGTGAAGGATAAAATATATTTCTTTCATATGATAATATTAATTCCAATTCTAGATATAAGAAGGCCAAAATTGATGACCCGAATATAATAAGATTATGTGGGAGGACTACACATTCGACAGTAGGTATTGTAACCTTTATTACTAATACGCATAAAAGGAAGGAGGGTCATTTAATCTATTACTATATATTAAACCACAACACAAGGGCAAAAACTGTAACTTTAATGCATGTGAAGTTATGATTTTGCCCCTGTTTTTTGAAAAATTACAAAAATGCCACCTCTTTAATGTTTATGCAAAAATTAAATTAAATATGTTAGTTTTGATAATTGAACCTTTGACCTTCTACACTCAAACTTACACCACAACCATTGTGCTACACTTTGTTTTGAGTTTACTTTCAAATCTTAATAGATGAACCACATATTATCCCATCTTTTTTTTATTTTTATTATAGAGTAAATAAATATTGATTTATATTAATTCTAGAATATTGCACAATATATAATTAAAAAAAAAATTATCAATTGAGCATGATCTACAATTCTCTTTTGTCAATTTAAATGATTGATATATGTTATTTTAATACATATGAATTTACGTTTTTTCTGCTATATGTTAAAAAATTACAAAAAACACATTCTCTTTTATATTTATGCAAAGAGTAGATGAAATTATGTTAGTATTGAAAATCGAACCACTAACCTTCTCTAATCAAACTCATACCATAACCATTATACTATATGTTATTCTGAGTTTTCTTTAAAAATATTTTTAGATAAATCACATTTTCTCTTCATCTACCATTTTTTTATTTTTACTTTTGAGTAAATAAAACGTTGGTTTATATTATTTATAGAATGTTGCATATTATATATTCCAAAAAAATATTTTAATGGATTGAGTATACTCTATATTTCTCTTTTGTTATTTTAAATGATTGATATAAAAAATAAAAATTTAAATAATATAAAATTATACATAAATGTAATTGATTCCTAAAAAAATATGAATTTATTTACATTCTCCTCTATGTAGATATTAAACTATTGAAAGAAAAAGAATGATATTTTTTAAGAAATATTTAATTTTGTTTATAAAATTATACACAATAAATGATTGTCTCGCATAATTTTTATGTATATAAAATTTTAAATGCGCGAGTCATATTAGAGATTTTTGGTCGACCAACTATTTAAACTTTCAATGATTTAAAAGTTTGATTGATCTAAAAACATATATATTAAAAGAAACTAAAATAATTGAATTTATGTTTAAAAAAATGAGAACTCCAAAAATAGGATTTATGTTGTATATATAAAAAATAACATAATTAATATTCAATATAAAATGAAAAAAAATGTTTTTTGAATTATAAATATTACAAAATTGAAATAATTATTCGCAATGACCAATTAGACTATCACTCAAAGTATGGTAATATGAATTTTAAATAGTATACTAAGGTCGTCTAATCATAATTTACATTGATAAAAATATTTGTAAAAATTCAAGTTGAGTTAAAAAATAATTCATATTATAAGATAAAAACTGTTTCAATTTACCAAAATTTTAAAATAGAATTTTGATATTTTATAATAAATTTTAGACTAAAACTAAACATTTAAGTTTAAAAATGTAAAAATATGTATGTAATATATAAAAAATGAGCTATACACCGCAAGGACGACTTTCATATAATATTAATAGTTTCATAATATGTTTTCGCCTTACGTATATATTGATTCTTTATAAATGTACTCTAACTAAGTTAAAATCACATTGTCTATGTTATATATTGACAATTTTCAAAAATATTTATTTATTTTATTCTCAAATGTTCAATTTGATAAAGTTTCGTTATCAAAAACCATATTATTATATACTCAAAGGTTCAATTTGATAAAGTTCCTATCCGATTATCGAAAATCATATTAATATTTTAGCAATTAAATGTAATCATGCGATTATTATCGTATGGATATTTATCCTAATTTTATGAAATTTAATCAAGTTATAGAATATCTGGTTAATGTAATTGGTATGCCATATTACAAAAATACTATTAAAATATGAGATAAAATCAAATATTATCCTTTTTCGAATTTTAAATTACAAAATTATCTCAATATATAAACAATTTTGTGCGAGAAATTATTGCAATGTTCATGC
The DNA here is from genome assembly GCA_030848705.1 of Heracleum sosnowskyi. Lineage (NCBI taxonomy): Eukaryota > Viridiplantae > Streptophyta > Magnoliopsida > Apiales > Apiaceae > Heracleum > Heracleum sosnowskyi. The sequence goes on along the minus strand of CM061242.1, from coordinate 117,353,352 downwards.
CTCGCACGAGTTTTTACGCTAGTATATATAATATGAATGCATATCTTGTTAAAATATCATAGATTTAATTGGTGGTGATGGATTTAAAATGCTAAAGTAGACCTTCATTATGAAATCTGTTATTTTATGTACGTTTTCATTATAAATGTGCTAAAATTGTCACTTTTCTCGGTTAGTTGTTAGTTGTGTCTTTAAATACATACTCTCTCCGTCCTATCTATTTCTTTACACTTTTCTTTTTAAGATGTCCCTCTCAATTATTTGTATTTCAAAAGTTTCCAAAAGTGGTAAAAAATTTAATATAAAAGTTAACTGCATCCACTACTTTTCTCCACTACACTCACTTTTTACATTAAATATTGATTGTTTTTCTTATTTTTCTCCATTAATTTACACTTTTTTTAACCTCCGTGCCCAACCTAAATGTAAAGAATTTGGTGGGACGGAGGGAGGGAGTAGTTGTTGTAGATGTAAAATACAATAAATATACGTTACTTTTTTAGTAACATATCTCCACCCCCTCGGGATCTCCGTAATCGGCCCCTATATTAGGAACCATTCTGACTTGACATTTTCAAAGTTCCAACAAGAAATTTTCTCTTAGAAAAAGTTGAAACAATCTAGCTTTACTATCGTTGAGTAAAGTTGATCTCATGCATATATCCATTTGCAAATGATACACATGATGAAAAAATTGATGGTATGCTTGTGTGTGTGATTTTATAGTTTATCTAATTTGTTTTTTAATAATTTATGTACCAGTAGTTTGGTTGAGTTCTTTACTTATATTATTTCATTGAATTTTTTACTTCATTCTGTTTGATTTATGGAGATGATATATATGTAGTTTCTTGTGTTTTTAAAGTTGAATGCTTGGATCCTCCATTCATTTTCAATTATTATGTTCACTTTCTGTACTATACTGGATCTCCGATTGATTTATCACAAACCCCAATTGATTATATATGGATCACCCTTTTACATATTCGACAGTCGATCTGATCCGTGTTTTTGATACGAACATGAATATAGATATGGCTAAATCCGATCCGAATTTGGTTATAGAAATGGTCAAATCATATCCAAATCTGACTCATTTATAAGCCTAAATTCAACCCATATAATTTTAAAGTCGATTTGGGATATATAAACCTCTGACCAATATGTCAATAAATATTTATATTTTGTATCTATATGTATTTTCTGCTACAATGATTCGAAAAAGATTTATGGATCAAATAATTGTAATTAGGCACCTGGTTATTTGTTATTTAATTTGTGGGGACATTTTCATATTTTTTACAACATTTGATGATTTAGTACTAAAAAATCAAATTATTTTAAAGGGGGGAATGCACCTTTATAAATCCGCCCCTAGTAAGATCTATATGAAAAGTGATTCATACGAGGAAGGAATTGCTTCTTAACAAGGGAGTTAATGGGTTCGTAACATGTAAAATCTAATCGTTATCTTTGCAATTATTTGTTTCAGGTATTTTGAAGGTTGTTCTTGGTACATAACATCATTATATTGGAAGTGTTAGACACTAATCTCAGGTACTTGAAAAACATGTTACAATGTTCTAAAAATTGTTACAAGATGCTACTAAACAAAGTATTTATGATATTAATATATAAGTTAACATATAATATACTATTCATTACGATAGAAAACATACTTAAATAAATATTTCAATCAATTAAGAAGATTAAAATTTTATGATTTTGATATATTTCATATATCTATTATAATTATCATCCATGTTAACTTCTGTTCCAACAGGTACGAAAACCATGAAAGGCTTCGTTACCACATAGACATTCACTTTTTGGGACCATATAGGTCTATATGGCTCATCCCTGTCCGGTGAAAAATACAGAACAGAGGACACACCCAATTTGGAAGAAGATAATTACGAGTAGCAGCTGCCGTCACCGGCTACAAATGTGTGTGTGTAGAGAGAGAGACTTGTGTAATTGTGTGTTTTTTATTAAATAAAACAAATTAAAGATCTGCAGTTTCCTAGGTTTCCTGTAGAGAAACCATTTTTTATCGGTCCTTTCTCTGTCCCTTTTCTTCTATTCGATCAGATATCTTTTTTTTAATGATGTTAATATATATCTCTATATTTCCAAACTTTGGAAAACAAGAGTCTGGATCACACATTCTATTGTTCATGTCTATACACTACAACAAATCAGGGCATTTACGACGAAATCACGGGCGCACCGTACTTGCGACGGAAACGAAAATTCCGTCGTAACACCTTACGACAGAAAACAATTTCGTCACTAGTTTATTATATTAATAAAATTTAGCACCAACCAAACAAAAAAGAGGGAAATCAGTGCGCCAACTAAAATGACGTCGTATGATCTTACGACAGATTTGGTTTTCCTTCGGAAGTTAATTATTTTATTATTTTACCGAAATTAGATTTAATAATAAAATAGATAAATTTTTCGTAGGATAAAACGATCGCTTCGGGACGGAATATACGACAAAATTTCCGTCGTAAGAACACTTACGACGGAATCTTATATTCCGTCGTAAATTAGCCCGTGTAAAATTCACCACCCATTTCTTATCCTTATGTCCTTTACCAAATTAGCCGTTTAAAAATAATATTTTTAAATAAACTTACGACGAAAGCTTATATTGCGTCATAAATTAGCCTGTGTAAAATTCATCAGTAGCTACTATCCCCTCTAACTCCCACATTATTCACCTCTTTCTTTTTACAAAAACACATCTTCATATCATTTAGTTCATAGAATGACAAAGCAACCGCGATTACAACAATCATCAATGTAAGGCTTCAATTTTAAATTCCTCTACTTAATTTAATGCATATATATATATATATATGTATGTGTGTGTGTGTGTGATTTACTGTTAAGTTCATTACATGTTCAACATATATGTGTGTGCACTTGTGTTATTGATTTGTATATTTTTTTTATATTTGTAGATGTCTTATGATACTAGTTGGATCTCTAAACGAATTATAACCGGTGGTTATGGTTTCATGGAAGAATATACTAAAGCGGTTTATTGGAGCTCGTTGTTGCAAGGTTGAAGGTAGTTGGCATCCTCGGGAAGCTGAAGCCATCAGCCTAAGGAAGCAATTTCATGGATTAAATCCTTTGCTTTTTAGTGCTGTAATTTTGAGACAGACTCGCAGGTGCTTGCTAGGGCCTGTAATGGGCAAATTGGAGAATCTTATTTTCATACCCTTGTTTCTGATTGTATTCAAGATTTGAAGCACATTGATCAAGTGCTAGTAGGTTTTATTTATAGGTCTGTGAATTGTGTAGCCCATTTGCTTGCAAATGCTGCGCATTCTATGTCAGATCGTGGAGCGTGGCTTGTCACTCCTCCTGATTTTATTAATCATGTACTCGAAAGAGATTTTTCCTAAGTAATGCAAGTACATTTTGTTTCATAAAAAAAATCTAGCTAATTCACTACCGTTTACATATCTTAGCAAACATGTGCCTAATTTAAGAATTAACCGAAAATACATTTTGGGCCAAATATACCTGGTCCAAGTTATAACAACAGTTTTCTGTAGCATTGTCTTAGGTTTATTCACACAATACTGTTGAAAATAGTTGTTTATTGGTCACGCTTACGCAACAACACTTTAAAAATACCCTTGTCTAATTCAATTTTCTAGACAATGGTTTTTAAACCATTGTAATCACCCTGGATTAGACAATACTTTTTCGAGGTTGAAAAATAACCGTTGTCAGTTAATTCTGGGCAACACTTTATTGACCGAGCATTTTCTGATCAGTGTTGTCTGATTGCGTTTTTCTTGTAGTGCGTACCCTTAACCGGATCAAGGCACCATATTTCTTATCAAGGGTTGAAATCTCCACCTCACCCCAACACTGCCTAAAAGGGCAATCAAAACCTGTTGATATTCAGTAAGTCCAAGTAATATTGAATCTTGCTCCCTGCAGGCAATGAGACTAAATCCAAGTTTGGTTCTTTTACAAACACTCCATATCTTCTTCCATCGCTGCCAACCAACTCTCACTATTACTATTCTGAATAGCTTCTTTAAAGGATATAGGCTCATTGACAAGTGGATTACACGCAGGCAATCCCCGTTACACACGAAAGTGCACCTGATCAAAGTAATATCTAGGTAAGTAGAGTTCGTTCCCACATAGACTAGGTTTCCTATGCTACCAATAACCAATTCTATGGTTCTCCTCAACAGCCATGACGATCATATATTGGTTTTTAAGAAACTAAACTTAACTAACATTAACTAATCAATACAACTAACGAATTTACAAGAACGGGAGCACATATATGAGACTCTAACTCCCCTCATTGTCTTATATACTATGTTATGTGATTATATAGGCCTGCTAGTCGAGAGCACTAAAGTTGTTTATGCCATGTTCCCATGTACCTAAACCAATGTAATATTCACCCTTTAAATCCTAGTAGGCAGTGGTGTCATGGTCACCCGATTAAGCCCTAATCCTCACCCCCATGTCTCGGTGAATTAAGTCATTAACCCGTTTTTAGTACAACCTCATTATTGGCTACATACGGTAAATGGATCTTTTGCATTTTCATATAATTAGTTGCATTTATATAGTGACATGTGTCTATTTGCTTGACGACAAACAAAGATTTAAGTTTAAGGGAGTGATGATTGATTATTTTTTGTGCCATTTGCACTTCATTTTCTGGCTTAAATCCGAAGTTTGTGCTCAAGTTTTGTATAATTTGATGTGTTTTATTTGTGTTTCAGGTAGTGATTTGAAACCCCCGTAAGCCGCAATTTGGTGGCGAAATGTGAAAAAAGAAGCAAAAGAGGAGAACATGCAGCTATGTGCAAAGTTGAGGTGCAAAAATGCACTTTTGAGGTTGAAGGAAAGCTAGTACGAGGCAAGTTAGCGGAAATTGTTTGGCAAACAAAAACTGTCCCTGATTAACAGCTCGCTCCGCGGCACCACGAAGGAGCCATACAAAGCTTCGCGGCACCGCAAAGTGCCTCTGTCTGGATTTGAATTTTAAAATCCTTTTTGTAATACAATAAGGATTGTGATTGGGATATAGATACATACATATAGGGAGAATTAGGAAAAGAGTGAGAGAGTAGACGTTTTCTGAAACATTACACACAACATTAGTTTTTTATGTGCTTTTCTATTCTCTGTAAACATTTATCTTCTCAAGGGAGGAGATTTGGTTATTGATAGTCAATTGCTTGTGGATGCTTGTACTCCATTTTGGAGGGTTCAAAGATCCCATATGTTTTTATTATTGTTTTTAATCCCAATTTTATTTATAATCTCAAACCACCATTGCAATTGCACGAACTACCAAGAACGACACACACTGTTGCATTGACACCTAGAACCTATAAGTGCACTATATGTGGGAACGATAACCTCTTCGAGGATACTACTTTGACCGTGTATACTTTCGCGTAAAGGGGATTGCATGTGTGCAATTCGCCCGTCAACTCTCCTAACATGCTTCATAAGTTTGATAAAGAGGAGATTCCAACAACCTATCGTAATTGACAACCTAACTAGATTTGTGAAGATTAGAAGATAAACACATACTTTGTTCTAGTTTTATAATAGACAAATCACTATATATATATATATATATATATATATATATATATATATATATATATATATATATATATATATACATATATGCTTGTGCTCAAATGAGAACCGTGATTACCGGTGATTTGTGCAGTAAAGTTTTCTAGTTCAAAATTTTTAGATTGCACTATATCACCAATTTTTTAAATTTGAAATTTGAACTTTTCAAAAAATCACCGATTTGAACTAGAAAAATCACTGGTTCTCGTGGTTCTCATTTTAAGAAGTTTTCACGCCCAACACTGTGCAAATCCATTTCTATATAAACTTATTTCAGGATTTTTAAGGAATTGTGTTTTATATCATATTAAAGTGCTTCTCAATAGTTTAATAACCTAATTAGTGGGTGAAGGATAAAATATATTTCTTTCATATGATAATATTAATTCCAATTCTAGATATAAGAAGGCCAAAATTGATGACCCGAATATAATAAGATTATGTGGGAGGACTACACATTCGACAGTAGGTATTGTAACCTTTATTACTAATACGCATAAAAGGAAGGAGGGTCATTTAATCTATTACTATATATTAAACCACAACACAAGGGCAAAAACTGTAACTTTAATGCATGTGAAGTTATGATTTTGCCCCTGTTTTTTGAAAAATTACAAAAATGCCACCTCTTTAATGTTTATGCAAAAATTAAATTAAATATGTTAGTTTTGATAATTGAACCTTTGACCTTCTACACTCAAACTTACACCACAACCATTGTGCTACACTTTGTTTTGAGTTTACTTTCAAATCTTAATAGATGAACCACATATTATCCCATCTTTTTTTTATTTTTATTATAGAGTAAATAAATATTGATTTATATTAATTCTAGAATATTGCACAATATATAATTAAAAAAAAATTATCGATTGAGCATGATCTACAATTCTCTTTTGTCAATTTAAATGATTGATATATGTTATTTTAATACATATGAATTTACGATTTTTCTGCTATATGTTAAAAAATTACAAAAAACACATTCTCTTTTATATTTATGCAAAGAGTAGATGAAATTATGTTAGTATTGAAAATCGAACCACTAACCTTCTCTAATCAAACTCATACCATAACCATTATACTATATGTTATTCTGAGTTTTCTTTAAAAATATTTTTAGATAAATCACATTTTCTCTTCATCTTCCATTTTTTTATTTTTACTTTTGAGTAAATAAAACGTTGGTTTATATTATTTATAGAATGTTGCATATTATATATTCCAAAAAAATATTTTAATGGATTGAGTATACTCTATATTTCTCTTTTGTTATTTTAAATGATTGATATAAAAAATAAAAATTTAAATAATATAAAATTATACATAAATGTAATTGATTCCTAAAAAAATATGAATTTATTTACATTCTCCTCTATGTAGATATTAAACTATTGAAAGAAAAAGAATGATATTTTTTAAGAAATATTTAATTTTGTTTATAAAATTATACACAATAAATGATTGTCTCGCATAATTTTTATGTATATAAAATTTTAAATGCGCGAGTCATATTAGAGATTTTTGGTCGACCAACTATTTAAACTTCAACGATTTAAAAGTTTGATTGATCTAAAACATATATATTAAAAGAAACTAAAATAATTGAATTTATGTTTAAAAAAATGAGAACTCCAAAAATAGGATTTATGTTGTATATATAAAAAATAACATAATTAATATTCAATATAAAATGAAAAAAAAATGTTTTTTGAATTATAATGTTACAAAATTGAAATAATTATTCGCAATGACCAATTAGACTATCACTCAAAGTATGGTAATATGAATTTTAAATAGTATACTAAGGTCGTCTAATCATAATTTACATTGATAAAAATATTTATAAAAATTCAAGTTGAGTTAAAAAATAATTCATATTATAAGATAAAAACTGTTTCAATTACCAAAATTTTAAAATAGAATTTTGATATTTTATAATAAATTTTAGACTAAAACTAAACATTTAAGTTTAAAAATGTAAAAATATGTATGTAATATATAAAAAATGAGCTATACACCGCAAGGACGACTTTCATATAATATTAATAGTTTCATAATATGTTTTCGCCTTACGTATATATTGATTCTTTATAAATGTACTCTAACTAAGTTAAAATCACATTGTCTATGTTATATATTGACAATTTTCAAAAATATTTATTTATTTTATTCTCAAATGTTCAATTTGATAAAGTTTCGTTATCAAAAACCATATTATTATATACTCAAAGGTTCAATTTGATAAAGTTCCTATCCGATTATCGAAAATCATATTAATATTTTAGCAATTAAATGTAATCATGCGATTATTATCGTATGGATATTTATCCTAATTTTATGAAATTTAATCAAGTTATAGAATATCTGGTTAATGTAATTGGTATGCCATATTACAAAAATACTATTAAAATATGAGATAAAATCAAATATTATCCTTTTTCGAATTTTAAATTACAAAATTATCTCAATATATAAACAATTTTGTGCGAGAAATTATTGCAATGTTCATGCCTCGCACGAGTTTTTACGCTAGTATATATAATATGAATGCATATCTTGTTAAAATATCATAGATTTAATTGGTGGTGATGGATTTAAAATGCTAAAGTAGACCTTCATTATGAAATCTGTTATTTTATGTACGTTTTCATTATAAATGTGCTAAAATTGTCACTTTTCTCGGTTAGTTGTTAGTTGTGTCTTTAAATACATACTGTCTCCGTCCTATCTATTTCTTTACACTTTTCTTTTTAAGATGTCCCTCTCAATTATTTGTATTTCAAAAGTTTCCAAAAGTGGTAAAAAATTTAATATAAAAGTTAACTGCATCCACTACTTTTCTCCACTACACTCACTTTTTACATTAAATATTGATTGTTTTTCTTACTTTTCTCCATTAATTTACACTTTTTTTAACCTCCGTGCCCAACCTAAATGTAAAGAATTTGGTGGGACGGAGGGAGGGAGTAGTTGTTGTAGATGTAAAATACAATAAATATACGTTACTTTTTTAGTAACATATCTCCACCCCCTCGGGATCTCCGTAATCGGCCCCTATATTAGGAACCATTCTGACTTGACATTTTCAAAGTTCCAACAAGAAATTTTCTCTTAGAAAAAGTTGAAACAATCTAGCTTTACTATCGTTGAGTAAAGTTGATCTCATGCATATATCCATTTGCAAATGATACACATGATGAAAAAATTGATGGTATGCTTGTGTGTGTGATTTTATAGTTTATCTAATTTGTTTTTTAATAATTTATGTACCAGTAGTTTGGTTGAGTTCTTTACTTATATTATTTCATTGAATTTTTTACTTCATTCTGTTTGATTTATGGAGATGATATATATGTAGTTTCTTGTGTTTTTAAAGTTGAATGCTTGGATCCTCCATTCATTTTCAATTATTATGTTCACTTTCTGTACTATACTGGATCTCCGATTGATTTATCACAAACCCCAATTGATTATATATGGATCACCCTTTTACACATTCGACAGTCGATCTGATCCGTGTTTTTGATACGAACATGAATATAGATATGGCTAAATCCGATCCGAATTTGGTTATAGAAATGGTCAAATCATATCCAAATCTGACTCATTTATAAGCCTAAATTCAACCCATATAATTTTAAAGTCGATTTGGGATATATAAACCTCTGACCAATATGTCAATAAATATTTATATTTTGTATCTATATGTATTTTCTGCTACAATGATTCGAAAAAGATTTATGGATCAAATAATTGTAATTAGGCACCTGGTTATTTGTTATTTAATTTGTGGGGACATTTTCATATTTTTTACAACATTTGATGATTTAGTACTAAAAAATCAAATTATTTTAAAGGGGGGAATGCACCTTTATAAATCCGCCCCTAGTAAGATCTATATGAAAAGTGATTCATACGAGGAAGGAATTGCTTCTTAACAAGGGAGTTAATGGGTTCGTAACATGTAAAATCTAATCGTTATCTTTGCAATTATTTGTTTCAGGTATTTTGAAGGTTGTTCTTGGTACATAACATCATTATATTGGAAGTGTTAGACACTAATCTCAGGTACTTGAAAAACATGTTACAATGTTCTAAAAATTGTTACAAGATGCTACTAAACAAAGTATTTATGATATTAATATATAAGTTAACATATAATATACTATTCATTACGATAGAAAACATACTTAAATAAATATTTCAATCAATTAAGAAGATTAAAATTTTATGATTTTGATATATTTCATATATCTATTATAATTATCATCCATGTTAACTTCTGTTCCAACAGGTACGAAAACCATGAAAGGCTTCGTAACCACATAGACATTCAATTTTTGGGACCATATAGGTCTATATGGCTCCTCCCTGTCCGGTGAAAAATACACAACAGAGGACACACCCAATTTGGAAGAAGATAATTACGAGTAGCAGCTGCCGTCACCGGCTACAAATATGTTGTGTGTAGAGAGAGAGAGACTTGTGTAGTTGTGTGTTTTTTATTAAATAAAACAAATTAAAGATCTGCAGTTTCCTAGGTTTCCTGTAGAGAAACCATTTTTTATCGGTCCTTTCTCTGTCCCTTTTCTTCTATTCGATCATATATCTTTTTTTTAATGATGTTAATATATATCTCTATATTTCCAAACTTTGGAAAACAAGAGTCTGGATCACATTCTATTGTTCCTGTCTATACACTACAACAAATCAGGGCATTTACGACGAAAAACTTACGACGAAATCACGGGCGCGCCGTACTTGCGACGGAAACGAAAATTCCGTCGTAACACCTTACGACAGAAAACAATTTCGTCACTAGTTTATTATATTAATAAAATTTAGCACCAACCAAACAAAAAAGAGGGAAATTAGCGCGCCAACTAAAACGCCGTCGTATGATCTTACGACGGATTTGGTTTTCCGTCGGAAGTTAATTATTTTATTATTTTACCGAAATTAGATTTAATTATAAAATAGATAAATTTTTCGTAGGATAAAAGGATCGTTTCAGGACGGAATATACGACGAAATTTCCGTCGTAAGTGAATCTTATATTCCGTCATAAATTAGCCCCTGTAAAATTCACCATCCATTTCTTATCCTGATGTCCTTTACCAAATTAGTCGTTTTAAAATGATATTTTTAAATAAACTTACGACGGAAGCTTATATTGCGTCGTAAATTAGCCTGTGTAAAATTCATCAGTAGCTATTGTCCCCTCTAACTCCCACATTATTCCCCTCTTTCTTTTTAACAAAAACACATCTTCATATCATTTAGTTCATAGAATGACATAGCAACCGCGATTACAACAATCATCAATGTAAGGCTTCAATTTTAAATTCCTCTACTTAATTTAATGCATATATATATATATATATATATATATATATATATATATATATATATATATATATATATATAGGGTCCTATTCAACTAGAAAACCCGTACTAATTAAAAACTAGAAACTGCACCACACATAGTTAAATACACCCTCTCACATACAACCCCACCTAATCCCCTCCATTCGTAATTATATTTTTCCTGTTAATTGGTGATCTTTTTTTGAAATCTGACTTCACTGTATTTTTTTTCATCTCGTAGCAATTAGTTTGCATACCATATTTGATATATTTCGACGATAAATCACTATTTATGCTTGCGAGAATCACTAAAATGTTGCTGATTCATGTAAGAATAAATAGTGATTTCTGCGTAAATGTTGTGATTTTTTCTCCAGACCTATACGTAAATTACAAATTTTGTACTGCAAAATCACTAAATTTATACGTATATAAAAATAAATCGCTAGATCTATGCTGAAATCACTATTTATTATTACAGAAACCACTAAAATTTTAGTACTCCCGTAATATAGCACATATGGTATGCATATTGATCGTTGGAAAATGGAGAAAAATATAGTGAAGTCGGATTTCAAAAAAAGTTCACCGATTCACGGGAAAAATCAAATTAAAAATGAAGGGAATTAGGTGGGATTGTGTATGTGATGGTGTATTTTAATTGTGTGTGGTGCAATAGAGGGCCATTAGATTAGATTAATCTAAGGGATTAGATTAGTTTTTAGTTTCTATTTTAATTTTAGTTTCTAGTTGAACAAAAGCCTATATATATATATATATAGGGAGCTACTCAAATGAGACCCCCTTTAAAATGAGAACTGAGAACTTATTAATATACACATACATATTTCATACATGTTTATATCAATACCACTGACTATCATCACCATCATACACGTCATTAACCTTCACCATCTAGCCCACTGCTACCACCATTACAATCATGTCATCACCACCATTTGCACCAAAAATAATAAAATTAAAGTCAGAATCACCAAAATAAAATCATAATCTCCAAATCGAAATCATAATCAGCAAACGTTGTATAACAACCACAATCACTTATAAAAGCATCAGATTGAACATAAATTACTAAATTTAATCCACAATCACAACTAAATTCATCATCACCACATGACCAACAAGTCCACCAGTACATAGTCTCTACCGACACCAACACCTCCACCAAATCTACCACCAGCAAGTACCTTATCAGATATATCTTCCATCGCCAGAAATGAGCAAATCACCAATTTAACGCACAAATCACCAAAATTGGAACGTGAATCACTAAAATCTAAACACGAATCACTAAGATCTGAACACGAATCACTAAATTTTTAAAACACAAACCACTAATTTCTTCAAATTCGAGTGTGTGATAGTGGGTGCAATGGTGTTGTGGTTGATCTGAAACGGTGGTGATTGTACAAACATCATCATGATGATAAACACACATTTATAGAGTGATTTTGGTGAAGATGATTTTTTCATGATGATGGAGATGAAGTAATCAGCGGATCTGATTCATCCTCGTCACGAGAGGTGACAAGATTTGGTGTGTATCATCGAAGACGAAGAACATATCATCGGAGATGATGAACATAATAAAAAATGACAAAGGTGTATATATGTATCTATGCATGATATTGTTGTTGTTATTATAAAAATGACAAAGGTGTATATATGTATCTATGAATGATATTGTTGTTATTTTGCTTGAATCATCGACGAAGATTGTGGGGGGCAGTGGTGTATGGTTCTGGAGAGATAAAGTGGGAGGTGGAGGAAAAAGATGGAGCAGGAAAAAATGATAGATCTAAAAGTGGGTGTGTTAGTTGGGAGAGAGAGTGTGTTTGTGGCTAAGATTTCATTACATTTAAAATTTTTAATGGCTGAGATTGATTCTCAGTTCTCATTTTAAGGGTGGGTCTCATTTGAGCATTTGCCTATATATATATATATATATATATATATAGGAGAAGGTTCAAAAGAGACCCTTGATTATGGAGAGACCAAGAGACCCTTGCATCTTACCATTGATTTCTTTTTAATCCAATGGCTTAAAAAGTTCAAGTTTTAATTAAAAACAAATTTTAACCTTTTCTTTTTTATGTGCAAAGGGTAGAAACGGAATAGTCAAAACATGAAAAAAAAATCACATATTAATCACAATCTTTTTGTCAATAAGTATATATTTAATTTGGCTTACCATATAAAACAGAATTTGTAACTACAATCTACCATCCCTCAATTTAACATCATTCATACTATATTAAAATCATTATTCAGTTTTGGTAACAAAATTAAGAAAATATTCTTACAACAACAATCACGTATTGTTAATTGCTGTCATTGGCACAAAAAAAAAATCTGATCAATCACGGACGATCCACAAGCTTCTCAGGTATATTTATTATGTTTTGTTTCATTTGTTCCATTTTTCAATAGTGTTGATTTGTTTCTTCATTGTTGTAGTATTAGGATCAACAATATGTTAATTAACACTAACAGACTTGTTAGTCATCGAGCAAGAAAGCTATATTCCAAAGATAGAAAAGGTTGTGCAGCTTCTGCAATGAGTTTGGATTTCATGATTCACAGAACTGTGCAAAGAAGAAGCAAAAATGTTGATGAAGACACGCAACAGTGATTTCTTATTTTTTATACCATAATGGAAGAAGAGATATATATTAAATGTTTGATTCTAATGCTTGAGTATCCATTGTGGGTTGTGATCTTTTCCCCCATATATGTAATCAGGATTATAAACATGTGTTCTTGTAAATGTTCCTCATTGTTCTTTTAGATATTTCTCCAAATCTCTAGTTTAAAGTAAGTAATCTGTATACAAAACATTCAACAAGATTCTGCAAATTTGGTTTCGGTCAAGACTTTTTAAATCATGAATGAAACCAATACATTTGTTTTGACTTAGTTATATGCAGAAGGCCCAAAGTCATGACAACCCAAAAGGTCAAAAATAAAATAAAATAAGTGTCATTGACAGATTTCCATAGTTGTCAATCAGATGTGTATGTATCACACAGTATTTAGTATTTAGGAACATATTTTTGAATTTAAGAGTGTTTTATATCTAAATATTAATTAATTACTTGTTTTTTATTTATTTTTTAAATGTAAGATTGTCTTAAGTGTTATCAATTAATTTAGTATTATTTAAAAATATAAGATTCTCTTTAGGGTTGTAAATCTCTTTATATATTGAAAAATAATGATACTCCATTGATAAAAAAAATTGAAATAATAATTTCAAAACCTGAAGATTTGTTTTTTTATTTTTTACTCTACATGAAAATAAAGATTATAGATAAATTTTAAGTTCACAACGAGAATCTTTTATGTGTTTACATACAATGTATATAAAAAAGAATTTAATTTGGGAATGTTTTAGATGTCCTTAAAATTATTTTTTTAACGGCCGCCTGAAGTTCCATCAAGTTTTGCGTCGAAATAATAATTATTTTAATTTTATTTTTACTTTTTATGAAAATATTATAAATTGAAAGATTCTTTTAAGTATTGTACATTGATGTAATATTATTATTTTTTGTAATTTGATAAGATTCTTTAATGTGTTCTATATCATAAACTTTTAGCTGAATTTTTTTAATTAATTTATCAGATTTATTTAAATATTACATTAAAATATATATTTCTAATTTATAAGACAAATTATATTACGTTTATAATACTCTTTTTCTATGATAGGAATTCTGAAAGTGCCTTTTTTTGTAGTTTTGCCACGGGAGCTTCCTTAAATATTTAGTTTTGTTCAAATATTCATTGATTAAATTTTTTATAAATATTTTATCAAAATACTGTAAGGAATCTTTGAATTTTTTTATTTAATGGACCATTCGCATTGAAAACATTTATGAAAACACTTGACAGAATCTTTCAATAAAAGTACTCATATCCTATTTAAAAAAAATTTGAAAAATATATTTCAATTTTTTATAGTTTTTAGATATGAAGTGAAAATTCTTAAAGTATTTTAAAATAAAGATGATCAATGGAGATTCCTTAAAATGTTTCTTTGTAGCTAGTATTTTATAATACAGATGATCAATGTGATATTCCTTAAAATGTTTTTTTGTAAATAAAATTTTAAAATTTTCTAAATATTTTATAAAAATACTTAGCTAAATCTTAAAATAATTATTTTGATAAATCCATTCCCCGTAAAGGTCATTTAACAAAACACATGACAAAATTTTTAAAAAGAATATACCTAGATCCATTTAAATATTTTTTAAAATATTTTTTTTTGTAGATATATAGCGAGATCCTTCTAAGTACTTTATAATATTATGATACACATGTTTTGTATTTATTTAAATAGTGAGATTTCTCCGAATATTTTTTGAAACAATTATAATACACATTGTACTATATTTATAATAAACAATGTCAATGAGATTTCTTAAGGTATTTTTGTAAATTTGCGATATATCATGAGATTCCTCAAATTTTTTATTTTATTCAAATATTAATTGATAAAAATTTTAAATTCTTTGAAAAACATTCAAAAATATTTATATGATGGGCCCATTCCCATTTAGAAAAACATTTATCACAACACTTGAAGAAATATTGAAAAAAAAAGAACTCACATAAGATCAATTTTAAATGTTCTTTTAGAAAATATTTTTTTTTTTATTTTTTTATAACTCTTAGATATATAGTGTGATTCTATTTGTAATACATATTTATGCATTTATTCTGGTGAGACTTTTTTTAATCATTTTTTGTACTAAACTATAATATATTGTACTATATTTGGAATACATGTTGTCTAATTTTGTGATTCTTCAATATATATATATACTAGCATATAACCCGTGCAAGGCACGGACCTTAAAAATAATAAACTAAAAAATTTAATGTGAACGGAAAATATTAAAATAAAAGTAAAAATTAATATGATAAATTATAAAATGAGAAACTTAAATATGCATTGGAACATAAAAAAATATAAAAAAAAATACAAATGAGGCCGAGGAAGATAAATGAGGTACTATTAATATTATTTTATAATAAAATAATATTAATAATAAGGACAGACAGAAAATCTAACATGTTTTAATTAAAAAAAGTAATTGACCGTGATATTTTTAGAAGTGTTTTAATTATATTAATTGTATTTATTAAAAAAATATGTTGACATGTTAAAATAAGTAAGTTTTTTTAATAAGGACAAATAGAAAAGTTAACATGTTTTAATTAAAAAAAAGTAACTGCACGTAATATTTTTAGATGTGTTTTAATTATATTAATTTTATTTGTTAAAAAAATACGTTCACTTGTTAAAATAGGTAAGTTTTTTTAAATAATTAAAAGTATTAAAATAGGTTTTAAAATATATAAGCTGCACTTGATATTTTTGGAAAAGAGAGATTTTAATGATAACAAATATAAAAGGTAATATATTTTAATTTAAAGGTAATATATTAAATAGAGTATTAAAATAGGTTTTAAAATAAATAAGTAAGAATTGCACCTCATATTTTTGGAAAAAATAGATTTTAGTAATAACAAATATAAAAGGTAATATGTTTTAATTTAAAGATAATTATAATAATATTTTTGGAAAAGGAGTAGATTTTGTTAGAAAAAAAATATTTTAATTATAAAAGTCAATCATCTAGTTACTATTTTGGTAACTTGACAATAATACAATTCCATTAAAGATTTGATTTGTAGTAGCTTTCGTTATCCTAAAAAGAAAGAAGTATATTTGTAGCAGTGTATCCTAAATTTAAACAATTAGATCCCACATTTCCATTTTTTTATTTCAATATTATTTGATTTTTATGTAGTAAAATATAGTGAAATATTAATGTAGAATAAAACTTTCCCGAATTTTGATTATATTATTAATTTATTAATTAGAAAAAGTACCGAAAACCAAAAATCGACCGTTAACCGAAAACCAAAACTTTCAATGTTTCGGCTTTAATAATATAGTATAGATATATATATTTTATAATTTTGTGATATACCAATGTTCTTTTTAGTTATACTTATTGATTATCATCAAGGAGATTCCATTAAGTGTTTTATATCTAAATATTAATTAATTAATTGTTTTTTATTTATTTTTTAAATGTAAGATTGTCTTAAGTGTTATCAATTAATTTTGCATTATTTAAAAATATAAGATTCTCTTGAGGGTTGTAAATCTCTTTATATATTGAAAAATAATGATACTCCATCTGATAAAAAAAATTGAAATAATAATTTCAAAATCTAAAGATTTGTATTTTTTTATTTTTTAGTCTACATGAAAATAAAGATTATAGATAATTTTTAAGTTCACAACGAGAATTTTTTATGTGTTTACGTACAATGTATATAAAAAAGAATTTAATTTGGGGATGTTTTAGGTTTCCTTAAAATTATTTTTTTATTCGCCGCCTGAAGTTCCATCAAGTGTTTTGTGTCGAAATAATAAATATTTTAATTTTATTTCTACTTTTTATGAAAATATTATAAATTTAAAGATTCTTTTAAGTATTGTACATCGATGTAATTTTTATTTTTTTTTGTAATTTGATAAGATTCTTTAATGTGTTGTATATCGGTATATTTATTGAAAGAAATACCGATACTCCATTTTATAGAAAAATACTTTTAAAAAAATAATTTAAAGAAGCTTAATAAATATAAATTAAACATGTCAAAATTTTAATAAATTTTAAAAAGATATAATTTTTTCAAATACACTTCAGAATCTAAAAAACAATAGTAGAAAAATGAATTAATATATTATGCTCTGCAAAACACCTTACCTCAAAAATTGTAAATTCAAAAATATTCCTAAAAAAGAAATATCATATGAAAATTTAAAGTATTTCAACAATTTACCAATATCAAATCACATATTTGAAACATAATATTTTAATAATGGTAAATCAATAGAAGATTCTCTTAAGTGTTGTAAGATTCCATTAAGTGTTTAGAGTAAAAATATATAGTTAACCTAATTTTAATAAACCAGTTAGATTCTTTAAAATACTTTTTTATAAAATATATTTAGTTTTCTATATTATCTGTTTTATTGAATATTGAGATTCATTAAAGTGTTTCTCTTGATATTATTATATATACTTTTTTATATTTCAATTTTCATTGGTATTTAATAAACACATAGGAACACTTAGTAGAACACTTTACTACTTGTCTAAAATTGTTTTAACAATATTAAAATATGAAGTTTCAATTATGTGATCTAGTAAGTGTTGAAATACTCAAATTAATACTTAGTTGGTAGAATAATAAATCCCAAAATACATGATGAACAAAACGGAGATGAAGAATATAACAATTACAAAAACATTGAACAAACATTACAGCACTACTACACAATGATTTGCCACTATGTGAATGTATGAAGCGCATCTGAGCATTAGACAACTCTACAACACTACCACAACTCACAGTAGCACAAGGGTACAGACCTGCAGCTCTAAAATGTACAATTCACACCAGCTTCCGTTAAGAAATACCAGCAAGCTAGTTTAACATCTCTTGCAAAATGCAAAGAAAATTTCTAAAATCCTAGCAATGGCCCAGTGCAAGTTGTTCTCAAAAAATTTCTGATATATAACCCGCAAACACGCACCTGGGAACATGTTACATGTATATAACCTGAATAAATACAAGCCCACACATTGCATATCCGAAAAAAAAAACTCTCTATCTATGACACATACATTACAATAATTATATTACAGAAGTAGAAATCCTAAAATTAAGAATTCTCAAATAGCAAATAGAACACCAAATAAAAAAAATGATAGGTAGAATCATAAAAACATACTAACATACTTAAACTCATAGAATCATCTCACTCTTCAGCACGTATCACCGTAATGGCATCATCTGATATGACAACACAAGCTGTAAACTTGTTTGAATCACCAACATACTCCTTCACTTTATCAGTTTCCTTGTGGGAACTAGTGGTCCGTCTCATAATGAATTGTCTACGTATTCTTGTAAGCAATTAATTATGAAGTAGTTGTTGGAGTTGAGTTGGACAAGGTCAATGACAATGATGTGACCGTAGACACACCAATATCAATGCTTCAGTAACCCATTTTTCTTATCTACACGACCAAACATAATCACTCAAAATTTACTTACAAAATCAAACACAGTATTTGTTTAAAGAATTTATAACAAGAATATATGCATTTATCAAAATCACTATAAAACAATTTAGAAGGACTAATAGAACACATGTCACAAAATCTTACAATAACTTACCTACGATTTCTAAAAACAAGGTAACCACGTTGCTAAAAATGATAGGATTTATCCATTACAAGAATCTTGAATCAGAACTTCATCCATATTTTTTGACACAAGATAATGATATATAATATAGACAACAAGAACATCTTGATAAGAATATGTAACAGAATCGTATACTATATGAACTTAAGAAATAATTTCTTCAAATTACGTGTTGGCTTTATTCCTCTGCATAACTACTTACATAGTTACATGATACAAATATGTAACAGAATCTGTTCTTTTATTCTTCTTAAAGAAGACGTGTGATGATACGTACAATGAATTAATCATATACATATACATGTTATATTATGTAGTTGTAATTCTTGATTTGTTTCCATTTATAGAAAGATTTTTGATTATATCAATTACACGCTAATCAACATACTTACCATACTTAATAGAATCTGTTAGATATTTTTAGTGTATAATGCATAGTAGTGACCCTAAACATTTGAAATAATAACAAGAATGCCACTGAATATTTCTGATTTTATTTTTTGATTATTATTAATTATGGACGGTCCAGATGATGGTCTCTTAGGTCTCTTGATAAAGAGGTTCTCCCTAGAACCTTACCCTATATATATATATATAGGCCATTGCCACTTTTATATAAAGAACAATAAAGAACACCATAGAATCTTACATAAATTGCATGTTGATTCTAATTTTCTCACCAAAAAAGGTTTATTACGAATAAAAATAGAATCTAACAAAAAATTAGAATCAAATAAAACATGATTACATGTAATTTCATTGTGATAACTATATATACAAGATTCTGTACTGGATTCTATACTGGATTATATGTAATGTTTAATTTTTAAATTTAGATGAGATTCTACGTTAAATTCGATATGTTAGGCTTAATTGTTGTTCAATATTATGATTCTAATTTTAAAAAATCAATTTTTATGAAAAATAAAGTGTTTATGATGGTGTTCTTTATTGTTCTTTATATAAAGTGTTCTTCCTAGAGTGCAATTCTATATATATATATATATATATATATGTGTGTGTGTGTGTGTGTGTGTGTGTGTTTTAATGCTTTGTTCTTTATTAGTAAGAATAAGTATGCAGTCCTCATTATAAGCACCACCAGTATGGCATTTCACTTGTAAAGAATAATTCTATGAAAAGGGTCAAACCTGAATATCATTTTCCCTTGACAATGAGATGTCTCTTCTGGATGTTATATGGTATGCCCTTTATTCATCCCTGTGCTGACAGCTAATGGCATTATCCTTGCTACACAGCTTGCTTATGTCACCATCTTCCTTGTCTATGCCAATGATAATAAACAAATGGCATGTACCTTGTTCGTACCTTAATCACTACTTGTACTGATCCATATACACACACAAGGATATACTACAGATGTACTTAGGAGGTGTATTTCTGATTTAGTTTCAGCCTTGCCATTGGATTGGTGATTAGACTAGCACCTACAGTGAAGATAAGAGAGGAAGTGGCTGGGATGTTTTGCTTTGTATCCACTGCACTGGTTCTCGTGCCTGAGGTTTTATGCCTGGGACGTATGTTGTTCTGCTTGTATGTATAAAAAAATAACTAGGCATCATTGTTGTTGAGTCGGTCGACTAGTGGGCTGAGCAGTACTTTCCTATCAACTAATTTACAGTAACTCGGTGAATGTTATTGTTTTGGTCGACTAGTTGACCAGACTGCTTAACCCAGTCAAAACCTGGTCAATACTGACTTTAAAGAAAACCTAGATCTAAAACACAGCAACCTGCATGTCCAGTGTTTTAAGAGATCTGCAGTTTACCATTCTGCAGTCCAATAGTCACTAGGCAGTAGCAGTTTCATTCTGCTCTATTTTTTGCAGTAAAATTGCACTGTTTCTGGCTTTCTGCAGTAAACTGCACTGTTTTTCTTCGTTTCTGCTACGTTTCTGCATTAAACTGCACTATTTTTCTGCAATTCTGCTATATTTCTAAAGTTAAACTGTCATATTCTCTGCAATTCTGCTCTATTTCTACTATCAAACTGCTCTGTTTCTACAGTTAAATTGCACATTTCTGCTATTTTTTTTGTTGAAACTGCATTGATTAATGTTTAGAAATTCGGTTGCATTATTGATTATACTTTATAAACTTCATGTTTCATTATAAATTAGATTATAAGAAGATTCAGTCAAAATCTTGACTCTTTACAACTCAACCTCACTGGTTTCTCATTCACCTTCACACACTTATAAAAGCATTGCATTAAATCTTGGTCAGGACTATTTTAATGAGGTCTCAACTAGTATCCTCATGGCTGAAAATTGGGTCAGAGCCCATGTTCTTGTTCACTACCCATCTACAGTTTATGTGCAAAATAAGTGTTTATTATATATTTTTTGAACTTTGTTGCAGTCTATATCAGTAAGCGTGATTATAACATTTCATTTGAAGTACATAAGCATGATATGCAAATTCATAGGTCCAAAAACATAATTGTAGTTTATTATTGATGCAGAGTGACAATGTTGGTGGTGCCTTCAAGAAGGTGTTTTAGCCTGCTACTATGAAGTTTCTAGATCCAAAAATCATTGCAAAGATTCACATAACATTACCTTTTGAACTACTATCTTGGTTTTTCTATTGTGTTTGTTAGTTTTTCTAGTACACTTTAACGTTGTAATTACTTATGTTCTTAACTTGGTATTGGCAGATTTGCTTGGATTATGTATTTGAGTTTGTGATTGGATGATGTAGTTGGTTTTATAATTGGATGTAGTAGGTTGTTTTGTAATGGGATGATGTAGTTGGTTTGTATGAATTGGTTGTTTTTCTAATGGGAAGTGCTATATTTAAACTTTACATTTTTATTTTGTTAAACTAAAGATGTTACCTAAAGTACAATATACTGAAACCTGCTATACATTTTATGGGCCCCTGGTTGGCCCCACATGTGAGCCCCACACATGGTCCCCACTAATTAACAAAATTATAACATCTATGGGAACATAGACTTGGTGTTACAATAGAGTGGTTAGTATGTTGCTATAGGCCATTTTTGGTAACATATATGGCTATGTTAGCCTAGGGTAGGCGACATGTTGCCTTTGACGCCAAATGCAACTGACAGAGAAACTAACCTAGCAATGATGTTACCTTAGCCCTTTTTGGGCTTGTAGCAACATAATATTGGGTCTAAGGTAACATAATTTAGTTATTACTGTAGTCCATCTATGGAGTAGAGCTCCCAACCCTCTCTTCTTCTCAATTTCTTAGGTCTACCCCTAAGTTTCCTCACAATAAGAGGTGACAGTACATTGTCACCTTCAACATCCTCCCAAAATGCTTCGCCCTTTATTGGCTCCAAACTATAAGAGTGCGTTCTCATAAAACAATCGTTTTTGTACCACTTAGCAACAAAATCTATTGGATTCTGTCTAGATTCTTGTATTGCTGTGACTGCATGACAACATGGAACCCCAGTCAATTCCCAAATCCTGCAAGAACATGTCCTATTCTTAAGGTTAACACAAACTGAACCTCCCCTGCCCTTTACAACATAGTTCTCTCTCTCATCCCACAATACTGTAAATCCTACACTATCTTTCACTACAATATCAAGGTTTTTCTTCACTACAGGTACAATGACACAATCTCTTTATGCCATCCAATCCCTTTTCTGATGCAGCCTAGTCATAAACATATCATGGATTTCAGTTAACATATCTATTAGAGGCATGTACCTTGTTTTTAAGATCCATGAGTTGAAACATTCACTTATATTATTCTATGTGATGTCAGTCATGGAATGTGTAGAAAAGTGAGCTTTACTCCAGGCAGTTGGATTTAATTGTTTCATTTTCTCAGCAGCTCCCTTGGACACTCTCTCCAATTCTTTCATTGCAGCCTTGAAAGCTTGAGGATGTGTTGTAGTGGATGCATCCCAAAATGCATCTATAACAGCAGATGAAAGATATACCTTTGTCAAGTTTGAGGCAAGATGCCTAGTGCAAAATCTATGTTCCACATCTGGAAATAACTCTCTTATAGCTTTATCCAAACCCTGCATATATGTATATAGAAGTCAATACATGCAATCACTAGCAGAAAGATATACCAAATCAAATTAAGTTAAAACATACCTTTTGTTAATCAGAAATTAGAGTTTTTTCAAACCCTAATTGTAAATCTAGATCAGATATGAGCAGCTCTAAGAACCATTTCCATGAATCATAACATTCACTTTCAACCACATCCATGGCTATGGGTAGTATAAAATTGTTAGATACATGTATGGTCTACCTGTTGCCATTGAGTTGTCTCTTACAGCTATTTTTAATTACTTTTTATCTATAAAAATTAACCCAACTCTCCACTTTATTTCTTTAACAGGTGTAGCACTATTATATATCTCTTCAATGTTCCCTACCTTTCTTTTTGGTGGTGGCTCAACATAACACACCTCATCATCCTCATCCTCTTCACTGTTTATGGGATTAAATTACTCAGACCCACTACTATCTTCACTAAAATATTCTTCATCTCCCTCATCTTCTTCAAACATATCATGTAGCATCTCCTCTTGTTCTATTCTTTTCCTATCTGCCCTTGTAGCCCTTCTAATTTCAGTGAATTCCTCATCACTATAGCTCCTATCACTATCTAACTCATCCTCATTCTCATCAATCCTAGGCATCTGCACATGGTTCACAACTAACATTATCACTCCATTCATCTCCAAACTTAATTCTAACATCTCATTCTTGCTTGCTGTACTCAAAAGAGATAACCCACCACTTATACTTCTCCCATACTTCGGATAATATGGTGAATCAAATTCTCCCATTATAGGACCAAAGCTCAGTTTTATTTCATCAACAGTCATGTTCTCTAAATCAACATCTCTAAACACTTTTACTGAATTTGACATATAAGCTTGATGAGGTATATTCACAATATTACCACCATAATACACAACCAAATTATACTTCTACTCCTGTAGCAATACAAATTGTACACACAAAAAATGACTTCAATAAAAAATAGCCTATTTAAAAAAAGAATATAAGAAAGAACCCTAATTTAAACAGAAAATGCAAGAAAGAACCCATTTAAAGAATATATCAGAGGAACATATATGCAAGCCTGTTAATAAAAAAACCCTAATTGAAACAAATAATGCAAGATTAACAGGTTATACACATAATAAGAAGAGGGAACTTACATGATGCTAGGTTGATTCTTCAATTTCACTTGTTTCTTTAACCAATTTGAATTCATCGATCTAATCTTCAGGTTCGCCCTTTTGTCTCCTCTCTGTAGCAGAGTACCATTTTGCAAGTGATTAAAGATGTAGTTAAAACGTTATTTTGATATTGGATCGGTTTTTAATTAGTATATCGGGTCATTAGAATGGAGCGGGTCGTTAGCAATCTGGGTTAAAAACTGATGTGGCAGCTTACATGTCATGACTTAACGGGCTTTCATTAAAAGTCAAAGACATTTAACGGTGATGAAATGTCTAAATAAGTACAATTACTCAATTGCGTGTTTATTTAGCTTCAATTACTTAGATGAAAGTTTTTTCAGTTTAATGACCCACTTGAAAGTTGGGCCTCACTTTAATGATGTAATAGCCATTTAACCCATTTAGAGGACAAGATATGTACACAAATGTGATAAAATTAAGGGGAATCACCCCATATTTTTGCATGTTCAAGAAAATTACACAAAGAAATATGAAGTTACTTTTGTTGATTTTGGTTGATTACGAAATGTTAAGGAGACATTATTGAAAACAAAATTTCTCGTAAGTATTTTGGTTGATAGAATTGGATAATATATTTCATACCTAATGGGGCTCCACTCAAATCAATGATGGTTAGAACAACACCTCAATATATAGATATATAGAGTTATCAGCTTAAATGGAGATTACCGATTTACCTTTCCACTCTAACACTTCATACATAGGCTTCCATCTCATGTCATGTGTAAAAGCAACATAAGCATGTGTGTACTTAGCACCTAGTAATTTCATTTTCCAAATTAAGTATTAGAAAGAGCAAATATTCCATAAATAAATCCATATATAAGATTAGAGACCGAAAACGTCAATAATGCCGAATTCACACGAGGGAAACCTCCCACATCAAACAATCTCAACCCAATTATATATCCTAGTATCCAACTCATGAACCGTGGGTTCTAATATCACTTGTTGGATCACGAGTAAGCCTTAACTCCATAATATTATGATATTGTTCGTTCTGGGCCCAGACCGCACATATTTGTTTTTGAGAAATCCTAAAAGATTTTAATGGAGTTAAGTGACTACTTCAGATTAGAGATTGAAAACGTCAATAATGCCGAATTCACACGGAGAGGAACCTCTTACATCGAAGAACCTCAGCCCAGTTATCCGAGTATCCAACTCTCGAACCATGGGCTCTAATACAACTTGTTGGGCTGCAAGTAAGTCTTAACTCCATAATATTATGATATTGTCCGTTCTGGCCCAGCTCGCCCGAATTTGTTTTTGAGCAATCCTAAAAGGTTTTAACGGGGCTTGTAGATATAGTTCTGTCCATTTTCAGAATAACTTAATTTATAATTTTATAAATCACTTCGACCATAAATTTCTTTTTTTTATATATTTAACATACTCACGCACACATCTTGTCTTTGACAAAATTCAAACACTCGTCATTACTTAATGAGAGCAAGGGTGATGCGAGCAGACCAAGAGGTCAGCGATACAAATAGATTTCATTCTGAGAACAAGCTTAACTTACATAAAGCCTCAAACAAAATTGTTACATACAAATTTAGAGAATTAGACTATTTTTAAGAATTCAAAGTAGTTATGAAATTACTTAATAGTACTAATTGTTTGAGGTATGGTTTTCCTTTTCTTCTTATGTTTTATCTATTAGATTGTTAATAGACATTAAATAACATAAATAATAGAATATTATGTCAAGATATGACATTCTTTTTCCTAATTAAATTGTGGAGATACTAATTTAAGTTCTCTTTTCATATACTACAATAAACATGATTAGAAAAAGTATTAATAAAATAATTTTCTTCATTTGTTAATTATCCATAATAAGATCTTTATTGGACAAAATGTTTTTTTTAAGACTGTGGTGGTATCCAGCTATGTATAGCCAAAAATTCATAATCTTTGCTTATATTATCCTCTATAACGCCTGTTGTTCCTTCAAAATTTGTTCACAAAAAAGCCATGAGTGTTCATCATTCAAGATCAATTCAACAGGTACGTAAACTATCACATGTATAATTTCTCCAGTTTATATACAATCTGTCTTACATCTTTATGTAGCTGAACAAATTTACATGATTTTAATTGCTTTAGCAATTTTATATGATTTGATTGGATACAAGTAGCTGGCTAGCCTAGAGATAAAATGTAAAACATCATTTCCGAATATATACTGGAAAATTTATCACTAGGCTGTGTGTAAATACTTAACTCGTGTGAGGTATTGCTGGACTACTCACTAGTTAACAATTTTACTCCCACCGGTCTGTAATTGGTGCTTTATTGATGTTTCAAAATGGTTTGTCCAGCAATACTTACTCATTTTCACTGATGTACCATTATTATCAAAATTTTAATTTCTGAATCGGTGCAGTATCAAGGCTATTTAGGACGATGGCCGAAAAACGTAGTCAGTGACTGGCCTATCGCTCCACCAATTTGATATATAATATATAGTGATCTACTATAAGAAGATTCATTAGATTTCAACAATAATCTCTACCCAGAATCGAAAAAATATAGTGTGTTCAACTCGTGTCATTGCCATTTACCAAGTACTTTCCTATGTCATTTCCAGTAAATTGATTATATAATTTAGAAAGCAGTCTTTACCTGACAGAAATTTATTTCCAGGAGGAGCACAGATTCCAGGGCAAGCCGGCTTGGCTGGACTCATTTCTAAGTAAAACTTTCTTTGACATTTGTCCAGTTCATGACCATTGCACAAATGTTCGGAACAGATACTGCATTAATTGTAATTTAGCAGTCTGTCAAAACTGCATTGCATCAGGTTCACATAATGGACACAATATATTAAAGCTTTACCGACATGTGTACAAGGATGTTGTCTCCGTCAATGATATGGGGAATTATATAGATTGCTCCAAGATTCAGGTACGTGATCAAATAAACTTTTGCGAACAAAATCTTCAAGTTCATAAATATCTATAGGATGCAAACACTGATGTATAAACTCTCAAACTGAACTTACTCACACAAACTGATATTACTGAAATGGATTGTATTAAAACTGAAGAGATAAGATAATACAAAGTGCATGCAGAAATATTTAAACGACAAAGGTGACTGCTATAAACCAGGAACCACCTACCTGGTTTATCTCCACGACTCTCCTAAACAACCTGAAACACTACGACCTATTCTTTAGCTGTATTCACACGTACATACAGCTGACTTATTCAGAAACAAATACATAAACATAATTAACTAAATAATCACGTTAGATTAAATAAATAATCCAACAAGCTCCTCCTTAATCTAAACGTGATTAAGATCCTTTACTCCCAACAGACCACGCATCTTCTCAAATTTAACGACTGACATCGGCTTGGTTAGAACATCTGCTCGTTGCAGTTCAGTACACACATGCTTGAGGATGATGGAACCCTTCTCTACACACTCCCTGATGAAATGGTAACGCACATCTATGTGCTTACTACGACCGTGAAATACTGGGTTTCTTGCTAGGTCAATCGCAGACCTATTATCAATATATATAACAACTGGACCAGCTTTGACATCTGTAATCTGACTCAGTAGGCTTTGTAACCATATTCCCTGACATGCTGCAGCAGTAGCTGCCATGAACTCAGCCTCGCATGATGACAACGCCACACACCTTTGTTTCTGTGATACCCATGTGATTAATGATTCATCCAAGTAAAAGGCCATACCACCTGTGCTTTTCCTGTCCACAACATCTCCTGCCAAATCACTGTCTGAGAACCCAGACAACATGTAATCACCTCGACCTTTGGTGTAGATCAATCCATAGTTGAGTGTCCCCTTTATATACCTCATAATTCTCTTAACAGCACCTTGGTGAAGCACTGTAGGTCTCTCCATGAATCTGCTCACCAAACCAACTGAATATGCGACATCCGGACGCGTATGCACCAAGTACCTGAGGCCACCCACCATACTTTTGTATTCCGTAGCATTAACTGGCTTGCCCGTTTCATCTTTATGTAGCTGAATCTTTGGTTCCATCGGGAACTTTACTGGGTTGCAGTCAGATAAGCCCGCCTTCTCAAGAACCTTCTTAGCATAAGCCACCTGCTTTAGTTCAATGCAGCCCTTTTCTTGGTTGACCTCTATACCTAGATAGTACCTTAGCTTCCCCAGGTCTGACATTTCGAACTCCTCACTCATCTGCAACTTGAACTTGGCAATGTTGCTCACGCTTGTACCTGTTATAATTAAGTCATCGACGTAGACACCTATGATCAATGACTCCTCTCCTTCTTTCTTTGTATACACGGCATGCTCCAATGGACATTTAACAAAGCCAAGTTTCTCGAGACACTTATTGAGTTGAGTGTACCAAGCTCGTGGGGCTTGTCTCAGTCCGTACAGGGCTTTGAACAACCTGTAAACCTTCCTTTCTTGCCCTTCACTTACATAGCCTTCCGGCTGATTCACGTACACCTCTTCATATAGTGTACCATTTAGAAATGCTGATTTTACATCTAAGTGATGAACTTCCCAGGAGTTTTTCGCTGCTAATGCCAACAACAAACGTACTGTTTCCATTCTTGTGACCGGAGCGAAAACCTCTTCAAAATCAATTCCATACTTTTGGACATATCCCTTTGCGACAAGCCTCGCCTTATGCTTCAAAATCTTTCCATCTGTGTCTCTTTTCACCTTGTATACCCACTTTAGATCAATTGCCTTGTGTCCCGGAGGCAACTGAGTCAATTCCCAGGTTTTATTCTTTTCTATCGAGTCAATCTCAATATCCATGGCCTGCCTCCAGCAACTTTCTTTAACTGCCTGGTTATAACTAACTGGTTCGTCAATGCCAGCTAGTAATAGCTCATCAGCTAATTCTTCTTCTAATTCTATCTCCTCTGTTTCGTTGTAAATATCTCCAAGAAGCCTGAAGTTCCGTGGTGGTTCACTGCCATCATATGCATCGCCCAGTGTAGTATGATCATTAGTAGTATTCACTCGACTTGATCGAGATTCTGTACTCTGAGGAGTTGACATAGAATCCCTTTCACTATTTTCTTCAGTCGATGTTACTTCATCCGGAAAGTTCATAACCTGAGCACCTGCTATAATAAAAGATGAGTCAGAATCTTTCACCTGTGTTTCATTCCAGTTCCATCCTTTTGATTCATCGAAGACTACATCCCGACTAACATGCACACTCCCCGTGTCAGGATCAAATAACCGATAAGCCTTTGTCCCTGCCTCCCGTCCAAGGTGTACAACGCACTTGCTTCGATCGTCCAATTTCTTTATATGTGCACTAGGAATCTTCATGTAGGCAATACATCCAAAAACTTTAAGATAATCAACCCGGGGCTTTTTCTCCGACCATGATTCATATGGTGTTGCTCCAACAAGTGCTCGTGTTGGCAACCTGTTCAACAGATATACAGCGTGCCTGATAGCCTCACCCCACATATATGAGGGCATGTTTCGCTCTCTTAGCAAACTTCTTCCCATGGCCACGACGGTCCTGTTACGTCGCTCCACAACTCCATTTTGTTGTGGAGTGTATGGCGCTGTAAAGTGTCGAGTAATGCCCATGTCTTGACAGAAGCTTGTAAACTCATTTGAACAAAACTCACCACCTTTATCGGTCCTGAGAACTTTAATCACCTGGCTTGACTCCTTTTCCACCAAAGCTTTAAATTTCTTGAAGTATGTGAACGCCTCGTCTTTAGTCTTAAGCATATAGACCCACATGGCACGACTAAAGTCATCAACAAACAATAGAAAGTATTTGTTACCCGATTTCGTTGTTGGTGAAATCGGTCCACAGATATCTCCATGTATCAATTCCAAGCGTTCTTTAGCCGTGAAACTGGTTTGGGCAGGAAATGGTCGTCTAGCTTGCTTTGACATGAGACATCCTTTGCATACGTCTTTTGGATGACTAAGTAGTGGTAAACCTGATGCCATCCTGTTCTTTGACATAAGGATCATAGAAGGGAAGTTGACATGACCTAGTCGTGAGTGCCACAACCAAGCCATGTCATCTGCCTTTGTTAACAGACAAGTGCCCCTGGTATCCTTCATCACAATCTTATACAATCTATTCAAAGATCTTTTTACTTTCAATATCAAAACATTGTTCTCATTATATATCCATAGAAATTCTCCTTTAATAACAACTTCACTACCACTTTCAGATAATTGACCCAACGAAATTATATTGTTGCATAAGCTTGGAATAAAATATACCTCCATGAGAATACAAGTCTTGCCATCACTTGTAGTAAAATGAACTGACCCTTTTCCATGAATCTGCACTGTAGACCCATCGCCAAATGTCACTTTCCCTTTCACACCTTCATCCAGTTCATTAAACAGTGAACGTTTGCCAGTCATGTGATTACTGGCTCCGTTGTCAAGGTACCACACGCTTGATTCCCCATTATGGTTGTTCCCCGTCATATTTAGCTTTGGACTTATGCCTCCTTCATTCAGGAGAATCATGTTATCTTTGATATCCTGACATTTTGCAAGAAGAAGAGTAGGTTCTTCATCAGTTATCTGTGCCAAGTTTGCCTCATTCCTTTGTTCTCTATCTCGCCTGGGTTTACGGCACTCTGCAGCGTAGTGTCCATAGGCACTGCAGTTAAAGCATCGCACTTTTCCTCTGTCACGTCCACCCCTAGCAAAATCTCTACCTCTGGCTTCATTAGCAGTACGTGGGCTTCCTTTGTTAGCCCGTTTTAACCATTCTTCACGTGTGAAGAGTAATTGACCCTCCTTGTTCTTCAGTTGGTCATCTTGATTCTCCTTCCTCATCCATTCTTCTTCTGTGAGAAGAAGCTTCTGTTCGCCAATCTCCGTTTGCCCACGCAGCCTTTCTTCATGAGCCTTAAGGGATCCAACTGTTTCCTCAACAGACATTTGCTCTAAATCGCCAAACTGTTCAATGGCTGATGCTATCTGTAGGAATTTAGGCGGTACAGCTCGAAGGAGTTTCTTAACCACGTATGCTTCTTCAATTTTCTCACCCAGGGCTCGGATCTTTGTTACCAAGCCATTCAATCGCATGCAGAAATCATCGAGCTGCTCAGTTTCTTTCATAGTAAGGGACTCAAACTCTGCTTTAAGAGTTTGAGCCTTTGCTTTCTTCACCTTATCTGCACCCAGATGTACTGTTTTAATTGCTTCCCACGCCTCCTTGGCACTTGTCTTCTCTGCAATTGATAACAGTAAATCCTCAGGGATCCCTTGGTAGATTATGGCCAATGCTCGCTTGTCAATTTTGTCGTCAACCACCGCTTTAGACTCTTTAGGTGCCTTATCTTCAGCCACTGTTTTGGAGTCTTTAGGTTCTATAGCTTCCCACACGCCATGAGCCTGCATAAAAACTCTCATTTTTAAACTCCATGCTGTGTAGTTCGACTTTGTAAGCATTGGATAGCTCAGGCCAAATGAACTTTCTTTTGCCTTGCTAGCTTCCATTGATACGCAGGTTGGTGTATGATTTGAACGTAGGCTCTGATACCAGATATAGGATGCAAACACTGATGTATAAACTCTCAAACTGAACTTACTCACACAAACTGATATTACTGAAATGGATTGTATTAAAACTGAAGAGATAAGATAATACAAAGTGCATGCAGAAATATTTAAACGACAAAGGTGACTGCTATAAACCAGGAACCACCTACCTGGTTTATCTCCACGACTCTCCTAAACAACCTGAAACACTACGACCTATTCTTTAGCTGTATTCACACGTACATACAGCTGACTTATTCAGAAACAAATACATAAACATAATTAACTAAATAATCACGTTAGATTAAATAAATAATCCAACAATATCTTCTTACACTTCTA
Organism: Heracleum sosnowskyi; assembly: GCA_030848705.1. Classification (NCBI taxonomy): domain Eukaryota; kingdom Viridiplantae; phylum Streptophyta; class Magnoliopsida; order Apiales; family Apiaceae; genus Heracleum; species Heracleum sosnowskyi. The sequence goes on along the minus strand of CM061242.1, from coordinate 117,320,916 downwards.
AAACTGAGAGGAATATGGAAATTCTTCGTATCTACTATGATGAAGCATCGAACAGTACGCATGTTTAGCTTCCTCTTTCTTATTTGTTTTGATTGTAGTAAGTTCAATTCGTCCAAAATGTTAAAAATTTAGTATAATTACTAATGATATTGGTTTGATGTGTTGTGGGGTGGCAACAGCCATACAAGTGCAACAAACTATGGGTTTTCTCTCTGAAGCCTTTGCCGCATAAAGAGTCCGGTTTCCAGGCAGATGCAGAACATGCATGTGACTACTGTAGAAGGATCCTCAGTGACCCATCTCTGCATCGGTACTGCAGTCTCGATTGCAAGGTAAGTAACGAATACAGACATGAACTAGCAAGGTTTAATTTTTGCCTCGAAAACATTTTGGTTTTCATCCATATCTGTGTGGTAATTGCTTAATTTAAAATTTCACCATACCACCTTGTTCAGGTAAAAGCATTTTCTAGAAAGGCAAAAGGCTCAGATCCCCCATTTCTAGCTGTCAGAAAAAGAGCAGCTGCCGCAAATGATGATGAAAATGCAGCTGTCAACCGTGAAGCTGAGGAAGGGAAAAGGAACAAAAGGAAAGGAACCCCTCTAAGGGCTCCCCTCTTTTAATTTTCTTAAAACGGAAGACATCATGTTAATGACATACCTATGAATCTCATTGTCATACTTGGTACTTTTAAAGAAAATGAATGGTTTTATGTTCTGTTACATGATTTCAAGAACTTTGGAACCTCTATTTAGAGGTTTCGATCAATCATGATGATTTGTGGAGTTTATATTTTGGTCTCCTAATAGCACATATTATGTTGGCTTATAAACCAATTTTTGTCATTATTATATTTATTTTCAACCAATATCTTTTATGAGTAAAAGTAATGTACGGTCATTATGTTACAAATTTGAATTTTCGGTCATTAAAATGTTAAAAAGGATAAAGTTCGATCACCACTTTTTAATTTATTCTTTTTTTAATTGGCATGCCAATTATTAATTGCTAGTTCTATTTAGTCTTTCCGAAAGTCTTACTGAAATTAGAATAGTCTTTCCGAAAGTCTTTTTGGACTTAAGGATAGTCTTTCTAATATTCAAACCACTAGAAATTATTTACTTGTATTGCTTTGACAATCTAGCGGATTTTTATCCCTAGAACGTATCTCGAACTATCATTTATCGTTATATCTTTTTATTACAAAAATAGATAAATTCATGTCGAATTTATTCTAAATTTGTTTTAATTAGTTTGAGATTCAATCTTGTAATCAGTACCAAAATTTGTGACACCTTTCAAGTTTAATATAAGTTATATTTAACTTGAATTCTGTTTCATTTAATTCTGCAATAATTTGTTCTTGAATTATTTTATCCTAAAACGAACAAAATCGATAAAACGGTATAGTTTGTATTCAACCCCCCTTCTACAAACTTATCGGAACCTAACAGTACACGATCGAGATTTAGTGTCGAATTTGTGTTTACCCTCCAAATACATGACACGACACGAAATACACGAAATAAATAAATATAAATTAATATTTATATAGTCAATAATAGTGCAGTGAGGGTTCCAAATTCACATACTTCTCCAAGACTCCAACAATACATTTTTGGGTCAAAGAAGGATATAATTTGTATTTTTTGTTCATAACAAATTGTGGCAGGAAGCGTAAGATCCTTTATCTTTCGTGATTATATAAATTGTGAGAATATCATGATGGTAAGGTTTAGGAAAGACCCCAACTGATCTTATATTATCTAATTATTTTTTCTATTTTTTGCATAGTTGATTTTTTTATAATTAAATTTATTGGGGATCTTATATTATCTAATTAATTTTTCTATTTTTTGCATAGTTGATATTTTTATAATTAAATTTATTGGGTTATTTCTTATTTAATTTCTTCTATCATATGTTACGGGAGAAGAATTCATATGTATTTGACCGGATCTTATGTTCGAGCATCTCCAACCAATCAAATCATTTAGCTAAAAGTGTGTAAAACATATCATAATTAAATATTTTAGAGAATTTGTAAAAAAAAAATCATCTCAATAGGACATTACTGTTAGCTAAAATTATAGTCAACCTCTTCATGTTGACTATATTTATCGAAACTCTAGGGACATGTAGTAAAACTCTACATCATCCATTACCATGTTAATAATATATTCTATTTTTAACAACTTAAAATAATAATAACATTCTATTTTTAAAATATAGCCAACTTGTAGCCAATTCCATTGAAACACAACCCCTCACATGTTAAGCAAATTTTAGATTTTATATATTTTAGCCAACAACGCTCTTATACTGTTACCTTGTAACATCCTTAAACAATAACCATGTATGATGAACATCAAAGTATACAACTAACCATGATAAATTAAATCACTCTCCTACTTGTCAGACTCATCCTTACCCTGTTAGACTCATCCGTGCTTCCCGAACCACTGCCTGTGACTCACCATGGGAAGAGAGGAGTGGAACTGCACACTTTCTTGTTCAGAGCATTGTCCGACCTTTTCTCAAGATATTTTCCAAACTGTTGGGATCACAGTCCAGAAATACATATGAGCTTAAGCTAGTAAAATATAGTGGATTAAATCAATATATAGTCCAAGACTGACCAACTTACAAATGCACATGAGCAACATTGTTTGACGCTAGTATGACTGTTCTGTACAATTATTAAGAAACCACGAACATCTTCCTAAATTTTTGGCAGCTTTTCATTGTTCTACTGAACTCACTGCAAGCAACTTTTATACTCAATAAGAAATAGGGGAGAGGGGGGTCAATAGTCAATATCTCAAATCACTGTCATTTTATCTCACTGCAAGTAAATTGAAGTACACAAACCAAATTTTGTACAGAAAGTAAATCCGAGAGTGAAAATAATCCTTAATGTCCAGGCATCAGAACACAACTTGAACCTTGAATGACATACACCTACAGATCAGTTTTACATAGAAATGTTTCTATAATATTTCTTCTTCTTGTACTACTCCCATATACTAACAGTAACTGTATAGAATTCTGCTCGAGGGACCGGCTCTGGGAATAGGGTGAGCTCGCAGCGAAAACCACAGAGAATTAACTACTGCATCTATTACTAGATGGAATTGCCAGTGGCCGAACTCCATAGAAGAACACTCCAACCATGACGAAGATAGATGGTAATATGTTTTTGATATGAATGTATAATTGAAAGTACGACGAAGTAAAAGAGAAAGAATGAAACCTTAATAACAAAAAAACAACAAACAGTTCAAACAATAGGTTCCCTTATTTGGTTCACAGCTCACTTCAACCAACATTCAATAACTCTCATAGCTAATATATCTTGAATCACCAATAGTCCTTGCAAGAACAGCTTCCTCCCTCAAAACAATGAAATCGAGTTGAATCCCTAACTATTATTTTTCTGTCAACAATTTTGGAGATATATTTGAAGGAGGTATGGCAGTCAACACAAGTTCTTAAATTCTTCAAAACTTTAATTGTGGTTCCCTGTGGAGTCATAATAATTCCAAATGCAACTGCAAGCTTCTCACTATGGTAGGATATATTTTGCTCCTTTTGTTCCTCTTCTACATCATGCAGCACATAGTCTGTCTCAGGGTTATAACCTTCTTCCTTCATTCTTCTTAAGAGTTTTAAAAGATAGTCGTATATTTCTGTAGAATATGGGTGGGATTTATCTCCCACCATGAAAGTGTGGACTTTTCCTTTAATCTCTGTCCAACTAATACCTGGTTTCTTGACAACCCCTTTATCGTTCATAACCTTCCTCAGTGTTGCCACTTCATCCCATTTACCGGCAGTGGCATAAATATTTGCAAGAGTAACATAAGTAGCAGGATTATCAGGTTCAATCTGAAATAAGGCTTCAGCTGATCGTTTTGCTAATTCTATATTTCCATGAATTCTGCAACCACCAAGCAAGGAAGCCCAAAGAAACTTATCTGGTTTCATGGGCATACTTACAATGATATCTTCAGCCTCTCTAAATCTACCAGAGCGACCCAGGAGATCAACAACACAAGCATAGTGATCTGCAGTGTAATCTAGACCATGTTTCTCTTTTATAGAGTGGAAATACTCCAGCCCTCTGTCAACTAGACCAGCATGGGTGCAAGCAGAGAGAACTCCGATGAAAGTAATGTGATCGGGTTTATTACCAGACTTGAGAAGCAACTCGAATAACCGAAGAGCTTCCTGAGGTTGACCATTCTGAGCATATCCATTAATCAAAGAAGTCCATGAAACCAAGTCAGGCTGGGGTATGCCTTTGAAAACCCTATAAGCATTCTCCATGTTCCCCAATTTGGAATACATGTGGACCAGCGTACTAGCTGCAAACGATGACGGATCACACCCGATCCGAATCATATGGCCATGAACTTGTTTTCCCAGATATTCTGCAGATTGATTTTTACAAGCATTCAAAACCCCAGCAAAAGTAAACTCATTTGGCCTAATACCCGAATTTAACAACTCCAAAAATAGTTTAAACCCCTCTTCCCTCCTTCCATCCTCAAAGTACCTATCAATCATTGTCGTCCAAGAAACAACATCTCTATTCAAAGATTTGTCAAATATATGTCGTGCATCATCTATACTACCACATTTCCCATACATATCCGACAACGAACTACAAACCACTTCATCAGAATCCAAACCATTCCTCACTATATGCCCATGAATTTCCTTCCCAAAACGTAAACATCTAGTAGCAGAACAAGCCGAAAGAGCACTTGAAACCACAAACTTAGTACACCCCAAATTATCATTCTTCTCCATTACCCTAAACAACTTCAAACCCTCACCAGGCTGCTTAAACCTCACATACCCCGAAACCATCGCATTCCACGAAAAATAATCCTTCTCAGGCATTTCATCGAAAACCCCCCTAGCACCACCCAAATCCCCCGATTTAACATACCCAGAAACCATTATATTCCAAGAACAAACATCTCTTTCAGACATTTCATCAAACACCTTATGCGCATCACCAAGACACCCACATTTACAATACAAATCCAAGAGACGATTGTTTATAATAATCCCAGCTTTAAAACCCACATTATTTTCCGCATGAGCATGCACTTTCTTACCTAGATCAAGAGCTCTCTGCTGAATACAGAGCTGTAAAAGAGTCGAATAGATTGCGGGAGAAGGTCGATCAATACGGTTTAGCAACTCAATTGCTTGGGATAAACGCTTGTTTCGACACAAAATGTGTATGGCGTCTGAGAATTTGTTGTCATTACACAAATGTTTTACATGTGAATCACAATTAAAGAATGTTTTAAAAGTAGTTTGATCAGCTACGTGATGAGTTTGAGCACAAGTAGAAAATTTTAATGTTTTTTGCCGCCAAATCGAAAGAGCTCTCATTTTTAGTTGTTTTGTCCCAACAGAGACTAACCCACCTATATATTTTTATTTTTTGGACTTTTTGCATCACATAAAATTTTAATTTAATAGTAATATATTTAGATAATTAATAAAACAAAAGTATTCATCAACAACTTTTATTATATTATTAGTTTAAAACCCGTGCGATACACGGATTGCTAATTGTTATTTTATTATTACTTTTTAATATTTTATTAATTGTATTTGTTAAAAAATAAGTAAATTTATTAAAATAGCTAAACGTTTTATAACAATTAAAAATATTAGAATGGAATTTAAAATAAATAATTAAGGGTTTGACCGTTATATTTTCGAAAAATGAGGAGTTTTAGTCGGGAAAAATAAAAAATATAACATATTTAGTTTATAAAGATAATTGTCCGTGATATTTCTTAAAAATGAGGTTTTAAAATCTAATAATTAAAAGTATTAAAATATGTTTTAAAATAAATAAGTAAAGGTTTAGCCCATAATATTTTTAGAAAAAGAAGGGATTTTAGTAATTAAAATAGAAAAATATTTTTAATATTTTAAAAATAGGTGATATGAGTGTGATATTTTAAATGTTAGTAAAAAAATTATTATTTATATTATAAAAAAAGTGTTAGAAAAAAAAGTGTTTTAATTATAAAAAACAATCATCTAGTTAATATTTTATATTATTTTATTATTTATTAAATAGAATAAAAAATCGAAAATCGAAAACTAAAATTTTCAATGTTTCGGATTTAATAATATTTCATAATTATATTATTACTTTAATATTCAAATTTAAAAAGACCGTTAATTGCCGGGCCCAGTAAAAAAAGGGGGCTATATATACACATAAATCCCTAACCCTAGAAAGAAGATAAAAAGGGGAAAATCGAAGAAGAAGAAAAGATGGAAACGCAGACGGAGATGGTTAGAAGAAAGACGGATCGCATCCTTGAGTTGGATCCACTTCCCTTGAATGTGCACTTATCTCCTTTTTTCTCGAAAGCTATGGCTTTCACTGTCAAAAGAAAGGTAATTTCACAAACCCATTTTCACAAATTCATTTTAGTATTACAAGTTCATTACAAAACCCTTTTGTTTGCAGCTGAAAAGACTCGATCTTGCAACTTCTGTGATATGTTCCACCACCCATGACTCTGATCAGAAGTTGGTTGCTCTTAAACAAATTGGTAATTTGATTATTGCAGGTATTGCCTAAACTCTCTCTCTCTCTCCCTCCCTCCCTCTCACTCTCTCCCTCTGTCTTTCTCTCCCTCCCCCCCTCTCCCCCCCTCTCCCCCCCTCCCTCTCCCCCTCTCTCTCTGCCCCCCTCTCTCTCTCTCTCTCTCTCTCTCTCTCTCTCTCTCCCTCCCTCCCTCCCCCCCTCTCTCTCTTACTTATCCTTTTTGGTATATATACTGATCATGTTTTGACAACAGATTCAAGGCCAGGTGATTATCTAGACTCTAAAGTGCTTCCCCACCTCCTCAAGTTCATGGAGGTTAAAGAAATCAAAACTCCCCCCGACAGCAGTGGTAGTATTTGGAGAATAACTCACCCTGAGGATAAAAAGAACAGAAAATTTCAGGTTTGTTTGCTTTCTCAATGTTGATTTGTTTGCTTTTGAATGCTCGTGTCTATAACTTTTTCCGCTTTTTTTCAGTTTTACACTGCAATCATCCTCACAAGCATGGTATTTTCTGAAAAAGGCTATGAGTTTACAGAACCAGCGATTCCATCTCTTGTGAAGCTTATACCTTCTCCATTTCTGTTTGTGCAGATTCGGGTAATATTTTATTGGTCATTGCTTTATTGCTCATTGCAAATGATGGTCTATTTGTTTGTATTATACATATCCGTCTATCCTGTAGGCTCTGTACGCATTGTCTCAAATAGCCAATGTATTTCCTGCCTGTTGTAATGCCATCATAAACTGTGGGGCATTGGAACTCTTGGAGTCCCTTCTTTCAAATGTATTCAACGACTCTGTTTTGTTAAGAAATGCCGGTATGCTTTTGGCAGCCCTCTGTCGGATGAAACCACATCTGCCCTCGATTAAGGTTATGTCATGTTCAATATACCTATTTGAATTCAATTATTGCATATATACATTGTTGATAAAATAATTTTGTATTGTGGGCAGAGAGAAATAGTACTTCGTACCCTCAGAGTTTCCATTTTCTTCGAGGATGACAATGTAATAGTACAAGCATGCCTGGCGCTTTTCAATTTCTCTAAAGATGGATTTGTGGCGATTGAAAACAAGTTCTTAAAACGTCTTCTCCGTCTGCTTGAGTAAGTGCCTTTGATCTATTATTGTCCCTTTTGTGAGTGTCTTCCTCTCAGTATATTGTTTATCGGGGCTAATATGTTTACTCTCTTTTTTAGATACACAAATCCAAGGATAATCCTGCTGGCCCTTAGAGCAATTGGAAATTATGTGAGATGGGGCACTCATAATCAGATTCAGGTATATCGTATATGATCAAACAATGGATACTATATGTTTATATCTTCTCCTTTTTTTCTTTTTTTGCTTCCTGGAGCCAACTAATCCTTGAAAGACTATACTAGACAAGCTTTAGAAATTTCGCCATTATACCATTTATGGACCTGCCTATATTTGGCTAAATGTCTCTCGCTGTGTGTGTATCCACCATTGTTTGTATGGTGTCTCCATGGCGTGATCTGTACAATATCTAATTAGTTATTTGTTCTTTCAGTTTATGTTCGACGGAGTTGTATTGATGCGGCTTGCGATTTTGTTATACCATAAATTTACGGAAGTAAAGACGGAATCTTGCTGGATAACTTCAAACATAACTGCCGCTGCAAATAATTTAGAGCTTCAAGTAGGTGTTTAAAGATGTTTACTTATTGCATAAGTTGCTAGACTCGGAATGTCATGAACTAACTAATTGCAACTTTGATTGGAATTAACAGAAGGTAATTGACATGGGCCTCATATCAGTTCCCGTCGCACTTGCCAAAAGAAATAAGGTTAAGAATGAATTTAAGGTAGCTGCTGCATATGCAATGTTTAATGCTGTACTTGGTAGTGACAAAAAACAGTTTAAGTAAGTCTTACCGACCTCGTCATACATTTAATATTTACATTGCATCTACTTGTCATTATTGTATAGAGGCTAAAATTTATTCATTGAACAGATATCTTAAGGAGAATTGCGACTGTCTCAATAGTGTAGATCCGCAGGTTTCTCCGGCCTATAGACGAGTGCGTGAGAGCATCTATTATCGTGAAGAAGTCCTAGATTTTCTACCGGAAAATTTGGGTGTTGGAAGTGCTGAGTATGCTCCATCGTCCAAGAAGATCACTAGGAAAAAGAAGTCAAAGAAAGTCAAGAAATTGTCCCAAATTGTGGTAGCACAGCCATCTCAACTTACCTCTGGAGAAAAAGAAATTTGGAGTTCAGTTTGAATATAATCAAGGGTGATTCAAAATTTGTGTGAAGATTTTCGTGTCCCTTGGCGATGCCTACAACAATAATCATACGCCTTGGGGAACTTAGCTGACATCCTTCAACATCTGCAGTTGAATGAGATTTAGATTATAAACTCAAATGTCAAATGTCTATTGAACAATCACTGTGTTATAAAAAGTTCATACTTACAATGAAGGTGCTCATACAACGTTCCGCTTGATGCATATTCATAAACCAGCATCAACGTAAATCGGTAAAATGGAGAGTTCTCTCTACAGAGCAGTATTTTTCCTTCATTCTCGTGATCTGCTGTATTTTGCTACATCCTTCAAGAGGCCAGTTTTTATACCAAGAAATAATTAGGCTGTCAAATAGGACTTTTTGAATTTAAGGTGTAATATATCAGAATATTTTCAAGCCTGTATAAAAAGGTTAGATAAGGTAACTTTATCTTTGTATGTGAACACCTTTTAGATTGCAAAACTATTCTTCTGGGACACTGTTAAACACAAACGACATGAAACCATGCTAATTTTTAATACACGACTTAATCCCATTCTCCAAATGAGATGCACAATAGATATAAAAATATCTTGATAAATAGATAAAAATTGCTGAGCTTAGAAACAGAGAAACGATAACTTTCTTCAAATGGTCTCCTAAACATAAATTAATATCTCATTTGGAGCACTGTCGATGATTGCCACAATAGTAAAATGGCAACGAGAAATAGGAACTGTTTGCATAATAATTTCTTCTCATTACTAGGGAGAGACTATAACACCTACTCTACGCATAATCCCGAGCTTCCCAGCTCATGCCCCGCACTTCCAAGTGACTTCCACTTCGATCTTACAATTTTTGCCAGATACAACTTCCGTATGTGTACTGGTCCGTTCAGGCAGGAAAGTGACGGTCTCTTCAAAGATATCATTCCCATCACCTGTCATTAGGTGAATGTCCAAATAAAACTCGCATTCCAATGGCACTGCAACTATGGATCTGGACAGTGGTAGTAGCTCAGAAGGTCCTACTTTTATTTTATTATCAGGTCTCTTTGCAAAGAGAATACTTGAATATTCTGGACTTTCAACTTTGCTTGTTGAGGCAGCAACAATTCCATAAACCTCAGTAGGAAAGTTATCATCATCATCAGCTAACAACTTAACCCCCAAATGGGCTTCTACAGCATTATCGAATATTGCGTACATAATATAGAGCTCTCCTTCACCATCTTCTGATACAATCTCTCTCTGAAAAACAGCGGGCTTGCCTTTAGAGGTTATTGAATCATCACAGTCGATAAAAATTCTGTCCTTAAAAGCACCGTTAAAAAGATCAATAGAGAACGTAATGGAATCCTTAGCCGAAATTGATGATATACCAGGGCCAGAAAGCACAAGCTCATCTATTAGTTCAATTGTTGGCCTACTCGCATCTATATTTTCCACCTTGTATAGGTAATGATCCTTGAAATAATCTTCAACTTTGATGATGCCGATCTGCTTTTCCGGCTTTATCTCATCATGACCTCTGTAGACAATATTGAACACTTCAACCAGGCAGAGTCCCTTTCCCTTTAAATAATAAATGATTGTTAGCAACATGTCATATCAATCTTTAAATGAAAACAACAAACACACCTGTTCAATATCTCTGCATGTTTGTCATCTCATTAATATTTGTTAAAGAAAGCTATCAGAGAATTTCAATTCAGATCCAATCATACAACGAATAAAAGTACACAACAAGCATGTCTATTTATATCTAGCAAGGAGACACTTGAAAAGTAATAGACGAAATATTCTCTAGAAAGCCAGAAATCATTTTTCATTCGACTACAAATTACCTTTAATAAAATTATTGATATTCAATATAGTTACCAAACTTCAATCCACCCACATTCTGAAAGTAAACGAAAAGAATAAACACAACATACAGTTAAATAGCTAAACCTAATATACAGATGTTATGATTGAAGTGATGGGTAGAAACTGTATCAACTAAAGAAATCTTTTCCATAGAGTAGTAAGTATATACAGAGAAAGATATAGAGAGATCAGATTTACCACTCTGTACAGAAGTAGATAACAAACGAGAGATTTTTAATGTTACTATCTTTCTTTATTTATCATCCGAAGAGAAACATAAAGAGGTTTTACTGATTGCTTTTCTACACAATATTGGCAAAGTAATACTGTTCTTCAAAACCTAGGTAAAAAAGGACAAACTACACAATCTTGATGCAGTAAAATAAATTAACAGTAGCATTATTCTCAAAGAAATATGCCAACATGTGTTACACATTATGCAATTTTGTTGTTTCTATGGATACATAATTAAAAAAACAAATATGTATCTATTTATACCCCGGGAACAAGCAATAGTACCAAATTGATAAATAAGATGACACTAAATTAGTAATTAAAATAACTCCAACACATAAAGAATACTCAGTGACCCTAGACATGAAAGTATGACCTAAATACCTTAATTCGGAAAATTCAGTCTAATTTGCTAAGGCCGACTAGGCAACTACCAGTGCATAGTCAAATGCATATCTACCTGAAACACTATATACATTATCATACTCACAGTTGATGTTGTTTGTTTAGCATCTCCTTCCTCCTGCAGTTCCACCGTGTTGCTGTGTGAGGGAGTCTATAGAAAAAAACAATATGAAACCTCAATCACGACACTGTATCCGCAATTACAGGGGGGTTATGCCAAATCATAAGGTCCATATCAAAAAAATGGAGTCAAAACTAAATTTGATCTCTAAACACATTATGATGTGATAATAGACCATAAAAACAAACTGATGCACAAATACATCATGAGTCAGGGTGAGGTACATAAAAGAGGGATTAAATTCATAATAAATCATTGTAATTAGCTCAATTCTGTATATACTTACTACTCTATACTTACAAAACAAGCAGCAGCATAGAATATACTACTAACCAATTATATATATAGATTTATCAATTATTTAAACAATTCATTTCCACATAAATAAATAAAATATTTAAATAATTACAACATTCATATATATTGAAAAAACTGAGGAAGCCAGCTTACCATTGGATTGAGAGAGAGAGAGAGAGAGACCTGAAAGTGAAGAAGAAACAACTACAAAACCCTAGTTAGGCCGTCTTTTTATTCTAAATACTGGGCTTCATTTTGGGCTGGGCTTTTAATACTGAACTTTGGATTTCATAGTTAGAAATACTTAGAATTAGGACTTAGGGATTCAAATATGGGCTTCTAAATAATGATTTGTTTGATCCAACAATGTTGCCTTGTTGATGTCTCAAGCACTGTTGATGATTGCCACAATAGTAAAATGGTAACTTTGTTGCATTCCGTTAACTGAGGTTAACTCTGTTATTAATTTAGGGATGCAGACATTTCTTGTGATGCTTCTACAGCTTGTGATGCATCCGGAGCTTTGGTGAATATGGCTGTTTCTTATCAGCATCTTTTGGCATGTCACATGCAGCACTAGCCAAGGAGAAAATGAAATTCAGAATGACAATGAAAGCAAGGATGGAGTAAGGTTTGAAAGCCATTGTGCTAGCTAGCTACTTCTTTTCATTTACGGAAAAAGGGATGGATGTTTAAAAGTATGCAGAAACTTGATAATTAGCTAAGTGATGAAGAAACTAAGAGAATAGGAGGTGGTGTTATATACTTGAGGTTTGGATCAGACAGGTGAAACCTACTCAAAGCAGTAGAAATGGTTTCCTTAGCAAATGTGTGTAAAAAGTTGGTGTCTCCAGCAAATCACCTCAACCAACGGCTTGGACGGTGAATAATTGTTTGTGTTGTGCTGTCATACATACATAAAATTTGGCATTCGTCCAGCAAAATATTTTTACCCCTTTTGTACAGAAAAGAAAACATTCTTTTTTTTTTTTGATAATTAACACACTCACGCACACATTTTGTCTTTGACAAGATTCGAACCCTCAATATTCTGTAAGAGGAGCGAGGGGATATACGAGTAGACCAAGAGGTCCCAAGTAGAAAACATATTCTACACAATTAGCAAAAAGAAACATATTCTACATTTGTCATTTTTCTATGTAAGTTAACTTGCAGAAAAGGTTCTGGACTGTGGAGTAAATGATTGGATCTGCAGTCCTATGCTGAGGTTGGAAATCTTTCATAAGTAGCATGACTAGCTTTTACTTGTAGCTATGTTAACTAATTTAGTTCATCTTTACAAGAAGAAAACAGAATTTGAAAGATCACCTAAAACAACTCTGCCTTTTATTTTTGACATTCGACTTTGTTTACATTTAGCCATGGCCAAGCAACTGCGTTGTGACCCTGACGATGTCTGGGAAAATATTCTGTAGCGAGTTTATCTATCTAACTGTATTGGTGTTATCTAGAGGTGCCGCCATTCCAGAATTCCAGGTTCCTACTGCAATGGTTAATCATCAAATGAATTATCAAGTGTGTCTGCTTCCAAAATCCTAGATTATGTAATTCATTCCCTCGTGGCGTTCTTCCACTGAGTTAAAAAGGACTCGCGGCATTATTCAACCACGGAGTCAAAAAGGACTCGTATGATAATTTGAATCGAGCTGATTCCCCAAAACAATATCGAGGGAGACACACAAGTTAAGCCTGCTGAACTATTTAATCATGATGTTAATTCCCTAAAATCTCTTGTTATAATTTGAATCTGACACTTCAGGATTTTAAATTCACATAAGCAAGTAAGAAGACAATTAAATGGAATCATACTAAAACCCATATGACCAGACAAATAAAGCAGCAGCTTGAACAAAAGAAATCTTGCTGCAAGAGAAACAGAAGTCCCAACACCAATAAAATTTTGTTTTTCTAAGATTTGTGAGAGAGCATACATGGTACAGAGAACTTCAACTGGTCAAGAAATCAAGGCCTTTGCCTTTCTTCAGAAAATCTGGGGAGTTGAACAAGGGAGTTGACACGTGTTACACCTTCCAAGCCTGACCAGTTCTGATCTTCATGAGCAACAGTTTCACTAGTTCCTTCTACCTCGATGGCTGCTGCTGCTACTCTTTTGTAGGAATCATTCTCTTCTGATGACCTGACGGTATAATTTCTCTGCAATGATGGCTCAGAATTTTGACCATCATCTGATTCCCCAGCATTGCCAGAATGATTACTCTGAAGAGTAGCTGAAGAGTAGTTCTGTTCCTCGTAATCAGATTCCAAATCCATCTTCCCGTCCAAATATAAGCAAACCACTGCACAGTCATCCATCTTGGATGTTGGATATTTCGATTTCCATTCACGTGCAGCAGAATCAACCAATATCCGTGCTGCTGAAGACCGAGTTGGAGCTGATGAAATTATTTCCACAACTTCCTCATTGCTTAGGACATCCCAAACCTGAAACAGGCAACAGAGAAGATGTTATGAAAAGTAACTAGTTGGAATTTCTTAAGTGGGTGGAATATCACCAGGATCGTCAAATCTCAATCCACAAGTTCTTTAGAAACAAAACACTTAATAAGGAAAAAGGCAGACAAATACACATTTCAGCTAACAATTCATTAACAAGCAAAAAAAAAACCTACAGAAAGTTCGGTTTCAACATATAATCTTCTAAACCAAAATATTTTTTTTCTGCAACACCCAAAATGACAAAGCTAACTAATCTTCACATGAAAATATAAATCGGTTATCTTCAGATGATATCATAATCATGGATATCACATGATTGTATATATACTTGAAATAATTTGATTCCTTAAATATAGAATCTCACCATCTGAGACTTTAGGATGACTAAATTGAATATTATCCACTATCGGTTTTGAGGAAATCCTCTTTAAGAGCACAGAATGGACTTTTTTTTAATATTAATCTCCTTGGCCGTTTGAGAAATGTAATACTTGTTCAGTTCACGTTATACTATAGCACCCAAGCTTCAGTAGCAATAATATATTCATGAAGAGAACTTCTCTGCTCTATCATCATTTTCGCTTGACATGACTATACAAGTCCAGAGGGAGCATTAACTGCATTTTAACCAATTCCACTGTGGACTGTCATCAAGACCCAGGACTTACACGAAAGGAACAAGGAACATACTCTATCTTCAAAGAAAATAAGTAGAAAAGCAGACTCAAAACGAGACAAACCCGTGGCTTTCCTTCTTAAAGTCAATTTTACCACCCAAAATTTTCTAGGAAAATTTATTTATTTATTTTGCTAAATTGACAAACAATATATGAGCAGTTTGTATAATTACATACATAATTCACTCTTTCAAAATGTTACCTAAAATCTAATAATCAATATCGTATCAAATCAGTAGCATCACCAACAATTAAAATAGTGTTGGCCTTTAGTAGACTTCCTGAGAAGAACCCAACAGGCTACAAGTCTAGACCTAAAGTGCTTTCTCAAAAAATTTATCTCTCATCCATTAAAACTAAAGGTAGGTAAGGGAAGCATGTAGCGTGATACCAAATCATCAATTCTTGGAAAACATTCTAGCCAGTGTTAGACAGAATGTATGTTAAGAGGCAATAAACTTACCCCATCTGAAGCAAGAACGATGAACTTATCACTCTCCGTCAGAGTCCGGTGAGAAAATTCAGGAATTGAGATCACTCCATAATCCTTTAAACAAAAATCCCCAAATGCTCGAGCCATTGCCAATCCAGGGGCGTCATCAAATGGTAACCAGACTCTTTGTACTTCAGGTTCATCTTGCAATGCAAATACCCGACCCTTGCAACGTTTTATTCTTTCGGCTTCCCCTATCAGTAAAAGGAAAATGGGGAAGATTAAAGGCAAATAATACCACAACCAGTTCAGCATGGAAAGAACATAGCCATAAATTTCTTAACTAAGAAATTAGAACAGGACGTACTTGGCAAATCGGGCTTCAGATCAACAGTCAACTGAGTTGCTACCATTAAATCATTGATGTCCTTAGATGCTAATATTGCTCGAGAATCCCCAATGTACCCCATGAAAAGATTTGATCCCTTGCAATAAGAAAAAAAAAGGAAATAATCATCAAACAGAAGATGATAACAATATAAAATTGAGTCGCCTTGTACACGGTTCATACCTGTTTTACCACAGTGATGGCTGTGCTACCACTGCAAAAGCAATCTAAATTGGGATGAGATCTCAGCTCCTTATCCATCGTCTTGTATGATTTTAGAAATGCCTCTCTCCACATAGACTCCTCTTTGCCCTCTATAGAGCCATCTTTATCAGACTCTCCTCCATCTGATTTAACATTATTACCTTTGAAACAAGCAGTGCTTTGCTTATTCTGCTTATATTCATAAGAGTCTATGAAAGACAGCAGCTTTAATGGCAGTGTATCCCTTACTTTGCGAGCAACGAGGTGTCCATGTGGACCATGGCCATCGAAGACTCCACAAAAAGTTGTATCCTCATTGATAAAATCCTGAAATGATTCGATGCATAAATAAATAGACCTTCAAATTAAAATTACAGAACACACTAAGAGAAAAACTTACTTCCCAGACAATCATGGCATCCTGGTTTATACCCTTGCGACCCTGCTGAGTGAATATACAAGAACTCCGACTCTTGCCATTAGTGAAAATCCGGTTAGGTATGGAAGATAAATGCTTCAACATGTTGACGTGGTCAGAAAACTTTTTTCTTCTCCCGCACAAAATTCCAAAACAAGATGGACTAACTGTCTCTTCATTACTCCTGCTACTACAACTACTTTGACTACTAGTTGAGACACAACACCCCATTTCGTCAGATCAAAATGAAACCATTTGCATAAATTAGGGAAAAGATTCTTCCTATTGTTACACAGATCTAACAATAAAATAAGTGATGAGGTTTGCAGTCAACTGAAAGGCTGAAAGTTTTACTCCAAAGATCCTATGTGGAAAAACCGAGTGCTGCAAGTACTGAGAACTGCCTGTTTATGTAGTCCAATGTCATCAACCCTGCAGCCAATGTTAATCTATTAAAAACCCAGTTTACCAAAAGATTAAAAAATAATAAATCTGTATTGTTTATTTAGTAAGCAGGTAAGCTATGCAAACTGCTGCGTGATGGCAGCACAACAGATCACACAAAACATAGTCAAAGATATATTGCATGTGAAAGAGGAATATAAAATACACAAAATTGTCTTAATCATATGTCCTCAAGGGGGTTTCTCATTGTAGTATTGTACAAATCAAGTTCTAAAATTTCATGTCTCTGAATCCAGACAATTTATATCACAAATTATACAAGCTAGTACATAACCCTAAGCTACCTGATTACCTGGGAAACATAAACCAAGAACATGCCATGAGACAATACAAAAACATATGCATAAGATACCTCATCAATTATAAGAACATAGCAACTTACCAAAATGACCTAACAAAACATAAATTACAACTCTAATTCCACTGTAAATTACCCAAATGACCTAACATAACATAATTTACAATTATAATCCCACTTAATCATAACTGATCATCCATCAAAGTAACAATACTAAAAACAATGCTCCACTCAAGTAAGAGTAACACACTACAACATTCATTAAATTTCTTTCTTATATCTAACCAACAACATAAATTTTTCTTCTCTTCTATGTTTTCAGAGACAAACAGCGTTTTAACAGGGCCATGATCCTAAGTTTCTGATACAAAATGCATCTACCAAAACCCAAACTCTCAACCTCTACACATACATGTCTATACTGAAACTCGAACTCTCAGACTTCTTAAGAAGCCTGCATCCACAAGCTAATCACATATAATCAACAAACAATGTAACCAAACATACCATAAAAGATCTTGAATTCAACAATACCAACACCAAAAAGATTGTAACTAAACATACACACTAGAGCACTTACACTAAAATTAAAGTGTGGAATATGGGTCAAATTTAAAAATTAAAAAAAGCCCATGAAGCATAACAAAAGAGTGAACAACAACAACGAGAAATAAGTGAAGCAAAGTTAAGTACATACCTTGTGTAAAAATGGAGAAAAAACCAAAAAAAAATGGCAGATAATTGAGAGCAACTAGAAAGAAAAGAGGTAAGAAAGAAGAAGATAGGAAAGCATTAATTGAGAAGAACAAAAAAGGAGAGAAAAAAGGGCAAGGAGAAGAGGAAAGTAAGGATGTGGGGGCAGAAACAGTTACTATGTGTGTGTATAAACAACCATCAATCACATGTATGTATATCATCAGTTTGTGTATAAAGCCGGCTGGTTTTTCTTACTAAAACATACTGTTAGTTTGAGATTAGTAACTTAGGGAATAGGGAGTCTTGTCTGAACAAGAACAACGAGTATGGGCGACTTTTTTATCTAGGTTAATCAGTTCGGTTTCTCAATGTTTAGCGGTCTTCTTAAAATAGTCAGTTTTCTAAAAAATCTTTTTATAGGATATCTGTCCTACATGAACTATAGTTTTGGTTTCGGTTTTAGGTCCGTTTTTAGTTTTTTATTTTATTTAATATTTAATATAAAAATATAAAAATAGTAACTAGATAATTGTCTTTTATAATTACAATATTTTTTTTTAACAAAATCTACTATTTTCCCAAAAATATCATGACAATTATCTTTAAATTAAAATATATTACCTTTTATATTTGTTATCACTAAAATCTCTGTTTTTCAAAAATATGAGGTGCAATTCTTACTTATTTATTTTAAAACCTATTTTAATACTCTATTTAATAAATAATAAAATAATATAAAAATAGTAACTATCTGATTGCTTTTTATAATTAAAAAAAATTCTAACAAAATCTACTCATTTTTCAAAAATATCACGACAATTACCTTTAAATTAAAACATATTATCTTTTATATTTGTTATCACTAAAATCTCTATTTTCCAAAAATATGAGGTGTAATCCTTACTTATTTATTTTAAAACCTATTTTAATATTCTATTTAATAAATAATAAAATAATATAAAAATAGTAACTAGTTGATTGCCTTTTATAGTTAAAATATTTTTTTGTAACAAAATCTATTTTTTCCCCCAAAAATATCACGGGCAATTACCTTTAAATTAAAATATATTACCTTTTATATTTGTTATCACTAAAATCTCTATTTTCCAAAAATATCAAGTGCACTCTTACTTATATATTTTAAAACATATTTTAATACTTTTAATTATTTAAAAAAACTTACCTATTTTAATAAATACAATTAATATAATTAAAACACATCTAAAAATATTACGGGCAATTACTTTTTTTTAATTAAAACAAGTTAGTTTTTCTATTTGTCCTTATTAAAAAAAACTTACTTATTTTAACATGTCAACATAGTTTTTTAATAAATAAAATTAATATAATTAAAACACTTTTAAAAATATCACGGACAATTATTATTTTTAATTAAAACATGTTATGTTTTCTATTTGTCCTTATTATTAATATTATGTTATTATAAAATAATATTAATAATACCTCATTTAACTTCCTCAGCCCCATCTGTATTTTTTTATATATTTTTTTTATGTTCCAATTAATATTTAAGTTTCTCATTTTATAATTTATCATATTAATTTTTACTTTTATTTTAATATTTTTCTTTCACATTAAATTTTTTAGTTTATTATTTTTTAAGGCTTGTGCCTTTCACGGGTTATAGGCTAGTATACTTTATACAAGAATAATTTTTTTATAATAAAAAAAATTATAATCCTAACATTGTATAATCAATGATATACAAATTATTTTACTCGATTAAATTTCAATTTATCACTATAAATTATTTTTATGACATATTTTAACATTAATAAGTCTAGTTATATATTATTTAAAAATTTAAATTTATGCAATTTTTGTTCTAATTTATCCGCTCTGATAAATATCTTCACCAATAAATCAATGATCGGTACAACATATTTGCTTAAATACTAATTCTTTGAAAATATTTCAAAAAATACGGTCCGCAACTATATACAACCATATCTGCAACTGCAGCCAAAATCAACTACACATGCACTTATAAAAAATTTAAAAATCATCTTTGGTTGCATAAGTTAGTGCCCGGAGCCTTGTTGATTAGCTGAAAACTGAATCTCAATTATTGATTTGATTGAGATGAAATTACTTATAAACTTTCAATTATGCATGTATCTATATATGTATATAGACATGTATTTATAGACGAAAGGTGAGGAGATGTAACCTGCAATCGCAAATTTTATTCATCTTTATCTTCATTCACCTCCTCTTACTAACACATTTTTTGAATTTTCAACTGATTTCAAAAAAAAATTAAAAGGTTGAATCTTGTTGTTTTGGTTGCAGACTGTATTTTTGTAAATATTTTAGATTGCATTTGATTGCATCTAGTTACATACCGTATTTTAACAAATATTTTCAGAAGATAATAAAATTATAAAAAAAAATTTAAAAAATAGTATTTTTGATAATTTCTCTTCAATCTATTTGTTTCAATTTTTAAAATCTACGATTATAAGATTTTAGTTAAATTACAACACCCGGATCCGGTCACTCTACTCTAAAGTCTAAACTTTTCGCAACGTGCAAAATTTTATAGAAACCCAATTATAAACGCAATCATGGTAATGTAATCACCTTAAAAATATTAATTTAGTGGCGCCATTTTGAGATATATTTCGAGAAGTAATACTAAAGCATTCAATAAATTTTTTCAAAATTTGTACAATATGATGGGATAATATGATGTGGTTGATAGCGATACTTAACAATTTTTAATTCATGAATACATTATATACGCGAGATCTCATATTTTTATTAAAAATATTATCATAAAAAATGAATTTGAGAAGTTTTGAAAATTTTTGTTAAAAACTTTTACATTTTTTGTATTACGAAATATACTGGCCATTGTGGTTTCAATTTGAATTTATTACATCTATTATTCATGGACGTTTTAAGTTAATTAAAAAAATGAAAATAAAGGCAAAACTTAAATGGACAGAATTGGGACCCGTTTATACCTTATGGATTCGGGCTCCTTGGTATATTAATGTTCGTATTTTTGCAGAAATGATAGAGCTGCATTCCAAAAATGGTATAAGGCGTATGGCGACCCTGACAAAAGTTGGCCACTTAATGTGGCGACCCTGTCCGCGACCTCATTTTTTGAATTTTTTTTCTTTTTCCCCTTAGCTAACGTTGGTCACATCGCACGGGCCGTTAACTTAAATTGTGTTTATAAATTATTTTATGCATGATCATTATCGTTTCAAGTATATGATTGATATATATATATATATAGTTTTTCTTATTGATGGTATAAGTCACTATTGGGTGCTTACTTAAGTATGTTCAAGTTTTTAATTTTGAAATTAATACGAGTATTACGAATAGTTGTCATGTTAGTTAACATTTTTTTTGCGGGATAGAATAGATACCGTGTGTTCTAGATGAGTTTTAGAACATTGCAATCCTAAATTTTCTTCCACTTCTTCAAGATGTTACATTCTGGAGAGTAGGTTTTATTACTGATTTTGATCAAAAGCCTTCGTAAATCTTCTAATACTCTACTTAGGTCTTGCGCTTTCAGTTCTTAAAACTTTCTTTCTAACTCGTTCATATCTTTTCTTGCAATTTGTTGATTTTAAGCATTATTTTCTTTTGTTTCGCTTCCTCTATCTTTCAGACTTTCAAAACATCGAATAATTCAGTGCCAAGTAATTAGCCCAAATGCAACAACTTGGGTAATCCACAAACCCACCCCAAGTTTCCAAAATATCATGATTTGTTGGTGCAATTTGTAGTAATACTTTGTGTTATAAACTGAACTAAAGTCCCAACTCTTCTCAATTTTGAGACTCGAGTGGTACAAACTCCCCCACTTAAACTCTTGACGGCATCGTTAGATCTGAACGGATAGCTCATAGGTCCAAGATCGTACATCTCTAGCGATTGTGAGATAATAATGGCTAGTTTATGTCCCCACCTCTGGACCTCAGTCCATTATGAAATAATACCACCAGTCTTCGTGTCCCCACCTCCAGCAATTTCACGAATCAACCGCCGACCAATTGACCCAAATGCAAGTGGGTAATCCACAAACCCACCACAGGTCTCCAAAAGATCATGATTGTTGGTGCACTTAGTAGTTGTACTTTGTCTTATAAACTGTACTAAAACCCCCACATTTCTCGATGTGAAACTCAGGTGTTACAATATGTTTTAATTTAATAATATTTCAATCTATTGTCAATATTAGGTCTTTATATATATATATATATATATATATATATATATATATTAAAATAATTTTCAAATACAATAATTTTTTTTATTTTACTACTAAAATTTTAAAACATAATTATGTTTAAATGACCTGGGTATGTCTAACTGATAATAATATTAACATTCGTGAAATATTATTTGCTATTATAACTTCAATTCTCATATTTTGTTGCATGAACCCGTGCAAGGCACGGTCATTTTCTAGTGATTAAAATAAAATTTTATTCTTTGTTGTTTAAATATTATATTTAGTTATATTTGTACATATTTTGTTCGTCTCGTTATAATATACTTACTTTAATTTATATATATAATTTGATTGATCGGGGCCTATGATTTTAAATAACCCGGGGTGTATAATGTGATCGATCCGATCATAATATTTTTGTATGTTATATAATATCTTGTTTTCTAAAATTTGTTAACTGGGCTATATATTTTTATTTATTTATTTTTTACACAAATTAGTATCACCGAGTATTTTTCCAACCCAAATTTATGTGTTTATATTGTCTAACCTTTTCAACATGACCATATAATTCGTTTAATTTTTTTTGTTCTACTATCTATCTATTTTTATTATCTCATATTTTAAATTGTTTTAATTCAAAACAAATAGAGAATACCAACGCTGTATTATTCGTATTTTTATACGTTTTCTTCTTGTAAGTCTTCTTATGAGAAGGCTTCCGACATCCATATTCAAATGGTTTTTCAGTAATCCTATCACAACATTGTTTGCTAAAGGTTTTTAACTGTTTTTGTTTCTTTGTTAAATCACAAACCTTGGTGATTTCTTCTTTAACAATTCTTTGAGCATAGGCTAAACTATACTCCGCTGGACCTGTAGCTTCTAGATTAAATCTTTATGTATATATTAATCCAATTCCAAATAACTAATTATTTTCTTCCATAAAATGACATTAAAATTCATGTGATAATAATTAAAAATGTCTCATATACACAATGCATCCAATCTAATTATAAATCTACTCACTTTTATTATATCTATCTATTTATATTGTATTATTAAAACCGAAACATTGAAAGTTTTGTAGTCAGTCGGTACGGTACTCGTATTTTGGTATTTGCACTTTAGTTCTTTTGTTTTTACAACTTAACCTTAATTTATTAAAAACAACGATTTTGATCAAAATATAATGTAGTCGGTCGGTTAGAATGATACTCATATTTTGATATTTGCACTTTAATCCATTTACTTTTGCAACTTGACCTTGATTTATTAAAAATAACAATTTTAATTAAAAAATATTTTTTAAATACTGTTAAACACAAAATTCTTGAAACACAATTTAATCACGCTCAAACACAAACACATACGTCAATTCAACATCGAGTTCAACAATCACATAAAACTATTTAAATTTAAGTTCATCTTCGTTAAAAAAAGTATAAATATAAAATAAATTATTAAAATACATATAAGATAACAAATTTAAAAGTCATCTTTGCATTGCATCGGCCCTATGCTTGTATACATAAGAAGAATATTCATAAATATCATGTATATATTTTATCGATATGTGCTATATAATAATGCTTATTGTAGAGATAGACATTCACCCCTTCCCGCCCAACCCCAATTCATTCTCTACCCCGTTTCGGGCGGAGAATTGAGAACTTTTCTGACGATCGGGAAAAAAAATGTAAAAATTTCGGGGATCGGGATGGGGTCAGGGATTAGTGTCTCCCTGCCACGCTTCTCGGTCCCCAATTTCTATATTTAACAAAAATATTATATATTTTCATGTATATTAAATAAATTATTGTGAATAAATATGATTTGTAAATATTCTTATAGTTTAAACTTTTAATCCATTTTTCTAATTCAAAGTTTTCACATGTAGAATACAATTAAATTACAATAATATTTATTTTACCTCTTATTTTAAATAAATATTAATTTGAATTATTATTTAAAATATTAAATTAAATTTAAAATATAAATTATATATCATGATTTATCAAACTAATTTTATTATAAAATTTTAAAGAGATTTTATAGAAATTAATAAGTATGATTTAATAATTTAAATATATTGTATAGTATAAGAAAAGTTAGACCCTTATATAAGAAAATAGAATATATTATAGTTAAAGTTACACAACCGAAATATTTATTTTAAACTAAAGAAAAGATAAAAATACACCACACTTAATATTGTTTTTGAAACTTAATATAAAAATTTTATAAGATTGGTAGTATATAGTTTTGTATGATATTTTAATAATTAAAAAATAAATATTATAAATATCATTTGCAAACGTACTCTAAAAAAAGAATTTAAAAAATAAAATTTAATAAATATTATAAATCACCTTGATTTTTACTTAAAAGTTTAAATAATAATTAATACAGGATTAAGAATGATGTGAGGTTTATGTAATGTATTTTTTCACTCAAAACTAAAATGAGTCATATAGCTCAATGGTAATAAGAATGATTTCCTTAGGGAATGTCAAGGGTTCGATTCTGCACACAAACATTATTTATTCTTTTTTTTTTCTAGCACAAACATTATTTACTCTTTTTTTTCTTTAGATAAGAGAGTAGTGGCATGCCATGTAATTTCAAAATATAAAAGGGTAAAATTATAATTTTACAAGGGTTTTATTTGCTCTTTTTACCCTTGTGTTCTCCTATTATATATAGAAGAGATAATAAGTTTGTAATATCCAATCTCAGAAGTTTAAAAAAAGTAGTTGCAACATTTTATTCAAAAATAAATAAGTAAATAAATAAAAAATTTAAATTAATTATTTTTAAAATAATATTATAAATATTTTAACTTATATATAATATAGAAATAAATAAAATAGGTAAATAAATAAAACATTTGAATTAAATATTTTTAAATAATATTATAAATCATTTAACTTACATATAACATAGAAATAAATAAAGGGAAATTCTTAATGGTACCCTCGTACATTTGACTTTTCTAAATGCTACACCAAATAATATTGACTTCCATTTGGTACCCTTCAACTATTAGGTTATTCCCCGGTGTACCCTTCCCGTCAAGTTCCGTTAATAAAACGTTTGCAGGCCCTATAAACAGTACAAAAATTCAATTTTGTGCGGCTGATGACAATCTGATAGCAAAATGAAAACAATACAAAAACCATAACAATTCAAAAGGAAAACACACACACACACACACACACACACACACACATATATATATATATATATATATATATCCATGATACTTAGTAGCATATACATACATGATATTTACACAAAAATACATATATTATACACACAAAAATACATATATACGCACATATATGTATACCTCAATGCAGTAATAAGAGTGGATATGAATAGATTAATGAATAGATGAATAAGATTCTTTTATATCTCGATGATACTAGCTCATGGAACCCTGACTACCTTTGATTTAGGAACTCCAAATTCAGTCAATTGATTTATCCCTAATTTTGTTAATTAATTTATCCCTTATTTCATCCTGGCCCAACTTATTTGACTTATGTAAATGATATTTACTCTAATACATGTTTTTTTTTTATATTTTTTAGATTATTTTTTTGTTTTATTTTATGTTTAATTAAGAATTTACT
Organism: Heracleum sosnowskyi; assembly: GCA_030848705.1. Lineage (NCBI taxonomy): Eukaryota > Viridiplantae > Streptophyta > Magnoliopsida > Apiales > Apiaceae > Heracleum > Heracleum sosnowskyi. Next base: position 117,295,219 of record CM061242.1, on the reverse strand, counting down.
AACGTTTGATTAACGGTTCTTGACGGGAACGGTACAGCAGGGAAAAACCTAATAATTGAAGGGTACCAAATGAAAGTCAATATTATTTGGTGTACCATTTGGAAAAGCCAAATGTATAAGGGTACCATTTAGAATTTCCCATAAATAAAATAGGTAAATAAAGAAAAAAATTGAAATAAATAGTTTTAAATATTATTATAAATCATTTATCGTATACAGGTAAAAACACGTAGGTTAAAAATTTTTAAAAATAAATTATACATGTAAGGTAATATTATAATATTTAAGTACAAAAGAAAAAAAATTGAAAAAATAAATTATACAAGTAGGGTAAAAACCCCTTAAAATCGTTGAAAAATATAATTCTTTTAATAAATTTGACTAAGAGAGTAAATCTTGGCATCACTACAAAAGTCCATACTATTGATATTTTAGAAATCTCTTTTAAGTTATGTGTATGTCATCACTCACTATTCTTATTTTTAGTAATGATAGTGGCCCACATTTTTAGAAATTATGTGTATATCTTCAATACAATAATAGTAACTGTCATTATAAGATAGTTAATAACTCCTAAAATGGGAGTAGTGATTTTTGTAATGATTTTGTAATGATGCCAAGATTTATTCATCAGGGATACTGTAGCTGGTGGCAATTACTTAAGAATAGATAATGACATAACTATCCTACAGTTTTAGGAAATCAGATAATTGTCCTACAGTTTTAGAAAATCATTAAAATAATATTGAAACATCAATTTATGATATATTCCTTAAATTTAGAAGTTCATTTAAGGGAGTTATTTTCCTTGTCTACCTCGAATAAAAGCATCTCCAACGGGGATATCTAAAATGATTGGCTAAAATTATATAAAATAACGAATGACTAAAATTTACTGAATCTATAAACTAATGTGCTCCAATGGGGTTAGCTATGATGATTAAATTAATATGTACAGCTTTGTTACAAGTCTTGAGAGGTTCGACAAATTTGGTCAACATGAGGAGATTGACTATAATTTTAACTAAGGGTTTTGCATGGTTGGAGCTCCATTATTTATATAAATTATGTATAAAATGTGCTATAGAGGATTATTTTGCTAAGGATTTCTCCTATCGGAGATGCTCTTATGCCACTGTATATGTCTACTAATGTATATACTCTAAAATGTCAATGGATAAAATTTTAAAAATAAACAGGCTAATTAGATGATAATATGATGGGGTGTTCTACATCAAATCGATTGTTGTAACAAAATGTATTATTAAAAGTTTTCACAGTACGTATATAATAGGATTTTTGTTATGCATATATGGGAGCCTATTCTTTACACGAATCATGAATTTTTTTTACGATATAATTTATTGTAACAAACGTTTGTTTCTGACCATATATCTAATATGATATTGAGAGAAAGCTAAGGATGGGAACGAGGGTGCAATGCACGGGCCTGCATAGAAACGTCAATAATTATTTTGTGAGGAGGTCGATTTATTTACGTGAGGTTTGTGTAATCGTAAGTTTGATAGTGTAAGATGAGAAGTGTGAGTTGTGCAGAGTAGTAAGAAATTTTGTTGGCGAATAATGTAACTACTTTGAATGACGAACGTACCCTTGTCAGGTTTTGAGACTTGTTCATATATTAATTAAATAATTTTTCGTTGAATTTGTTCATATATCGAAATAATTTTATAATTAAAAATATATTATACGATAATATTTACAATTTATCGTAAATTTGTAATATTGCGTACCGTTTTCATGAATCAAATACTTGTAAATTTGATTAGATTTCGTAATATTCAACTAATATCTATATGATAAAAGACACGTGATTGTTTTTATCGATGTAAGAATGATTAGACAACATTAATGACTTGTGCATATATATAATTTCCAAACCACTATTTTTTGGTTCCATCTTTTTTCCCTTCATATAGAGTGGGTTCATGTTATAATGACGTAAGTAAATGTTCCAACTCAATCAACATAAATAATTGAAATCCTGAATTTTAAAAATTCATATATAACTCAAATTGAATTATCTTATTTATATTTCTCAAAATTCATGTATTTTGCTCAATTATATAATTTTATAAATATATGATACAAATTAATGAATTCTGAATCAACTATAATACATACTAAAATATAATAAACAAAATGGGGTATTATTTATCATTTGGTTCACAACTCATATTGGTTATCATTTTCAATCACAATCGATACTAATAGTTCTTTGAAGTCAAATTGATTGGAACATCTAGATGTATTACTAAAAGTTATGCTACATAGAAGTTTAAGGTTCGAATCCCATCAACAACATATTAAAATAAACATTTATTTCAAATATGTTAAAATTAACATTTACTCCGAGCGACTGATCCGACAGAACAACTCAAAAATTAAAAACATAAATAAAGTTAAAATACGTGAACCACTCGTTACTATATTTAATTTGATTATAATAATTTAAATAAAAAAGTAAAATAATACAAAAAATAACTCGTGCTTTTCACCTGTTATAAACAAATATATACTGATAAATATATCATTTTAAGACTATTTTTTTAAAAAAATAAATAAATTTAAATGTGATAACTTTATAAATGTCATTTTTTTCAACACAAATATTGAATGACATTTTTGTAATAATAAACTCACCCTTTTCATATACAAAAAATAAACTTTACTTGTATTTTATTGTGTCTTAGCTTCAGTGTTGTAATTCGACGATGTACTCAAAACCCACAAACCCTATTTAGAATTTCATTTATCAAAATGATTTTATGATATTACGCATTCATTTAGTATATTATATAAAATTCTATTATTATTAAAGACTTATACTTTTTTTTAACATCATTCAATAATTTTTTTGCATACAATTTGAATTTTTATTGTTAAAACTTTTAGGTTTAATTGGTCGTCGTTAATAGTTAGACAATTTTATAATGCTTATGATCGAGAAAAATCATATCTTATTTTTATCTATTGCATATTAATCATGTTGATTTTTTATTTAAAACATAGATCTTGTTTTTGAGTTATCGTCTTTTTGGAATCAATTCAATTGTATCATCTACATTTTCAAATATTTATCTTTTTTAGTCGAATTATACATTTAAACCACTCAAAGTCTAAATGTTTGATCAATAAAATATTTCTAATTTAACTCAAATATTTGATATTTTATATACTTAAAAATTATGATATATAGTTCATATTTGATATAGTTATATATTATGTATGATTTTATAGATAAAATTTAGATATTTTTATTTAAATAGTATAATACATTTATATATATACAAAGAGAAAAATGAAAATGAAAATATTTTTTTATCCGGAATAATTTACATTTATGTGTAACATGTGAAATTATATCATATAAATTTTATTTTTCATACTCATCATTTATCATGACAAAGAGAGTGTAAAATTTTAATTTTTTACATTTATCATTTATAATGAAATGAAAGTAAACTTTTTCTGTATTTATATACTCTGTAATATTCTATATTTTAAATCATCACCCTGATTTTTGACTCGGACATCAACCGGAGGATTAAAATGATGGGAAAAGTGAAAAAATTGACGGAAAAAATGAGTAAATTAGAGATATATCGAATTTAATAAAGAATGACATGTAATATTAGAAAATATCAACAAATGAAGTGTTCATTTTGAAAAGAAATTTGCTAAAAAATGAATGTGACGAACAGAGTGTACAAGCATTATCATTACATAATTTTGATGCTAATTTTCTTAATTTTAAATTATAGATTTAACAAATAATAAGATACATAACATATAGAATAGTTTTTATATTAGATCAAGTTCATTACTATATTTTTTGTATAATTAATTAATTCTAATAATGTAAAACAGTGATATATAATATGATATAAAAATATGAATTATCAACAACATAACTAAAGTATATTTAATCAAAAATATACAACTATAATAAAATTTTATAATGATGATTGATCATTTGAGTATATATATATATATAATAACATAAATAAAAAATACAGATTTATATAAATAATATGGATCAATATTTTCTTAAGAGTAAAGTGCACTTTGTGTACTCGTACTTTAGTCAAGACACCACTTGCAATACTATAGTTTAAAATCGAGCAGTTGCAATATCAATGTTTGTATTTCACTGCACTTTGTTGCATTTCGTTAATTAAGGTTAACTCCGTTATTAATTTAGGGAGTAAAGTGCATTTAGTGTACTCGCATTTTACTCTAAATTTTGAACTAAAATATTGCAAGTGATGTATTGAGCAAAGTGCGGGTACACAAAATGCACTTTAGAGTAAAGTGTGAGTACACAAAGTGCACTTTACTCCCTAAATTAATAACAGAGTTAACCTCAGTTAACGGAATGCAACAAAGTGCATTGAAATACAAACATTGATATTGCAATTGCTCGATTTTGAACTATAGTATTGCAAGTGATGTCTTGACTAAAGTACGAGTACACAAAATGCACTTTACTCTTTTCTTAACTCAAAGGTTCAAAATAAAAAAGGAATATAGAATTAGAGAAAATGATGTGACTTATCTAATAAAATCTTTAAAGTAAACTCAAAAAACAATGTTACATAGTGGTTATGCTTTGGACTTCTTAGAAAGAGGTTGGAGATTTGATTCTCTACATTAACAAATATTAATATATTTTTGCATAATAATATAACAACGATATTTTTGTTATTTTTCAAAAAATATGGATAAAATTGTAACTTCACGAGAATTAAAGTAATATTTTTTGCCCTTGTGTTGACCTAAAATTAACTCCATATATATAATAAGCGTAAGGGAGATCTTATCCAAAACTTTGGTTGGTCACTGTACTACCAAAAGTATACCATCTGTTGGATTATTAAACTATAAATCTTCAAATCAATGAGGACCGTCAGATATAATATTAAAAATTGTATTTGATTATTAATAGGATAGTATTTAAATACTAAAAGATGTATTTTGATAATTTAAACCAATTATAAATAGGTTTTCTATATTGAATAGAAATCTTTATGTAAAAATTCGTAATTATCTTTTCTCTTTAGTTTATGGATGGTTCCGGTTAGATAATAATTATTAAACCATCATTAAATTAAAGATAATTTTGTAAGCTTCGCGTGGGCTGTAAAATCGTTAAAATCTGTTGTCTAAAACTCAAGATAGAGCCCAAACAGTAAAGTTATTATCTAAATTTTAATAAAATAAAAGATGTATTTTGATAATTTAAACCAATTATAAATAGGTTTTCTATATTGAATATAAATCTTTATGTAAAAATTCATAATTATTTTTTCTCTTTAGTTTAAGGATAGTTCCAGTTAGATAATAATTATTAAACCATCATTAAATTAAATATAATTTTGTAAACTTCGCGTGGGCTGTAAAATCGTTAAAATCTGTTGTCTAAAACTCAAGATAGAGCCCAAACAGTAAAGTTATTATCTAAATTTAAATAAATATATTTTTATTATTGTAGCACCAATTTAATTTTTTTTCCTAATTCTTTTAAATTAATAAATTCTATGTTTATTTCAATAAAATATTAAAACCAATTTAAGAAAAAATTAAAATCGATCGTTACGATTACGACCAAATTAATAATTATAGTTAGATCTTAAATAGATCGATGAGAATTGTTAGATCTAATATTAAAAAGTGTATTTGATTAATAATAGAATTATATTTAAATACTAAAAAGTGTATTTTGATAATTTAAAATTTTTCTATGTAAAAATTCTTAAATATATTTTCTCTTGAATTTATGTATAGTCCAGTTAGATAATAATTATTAAATCAAATATCAAGATAACAATTCATATAGATTACCATGATACACGTGGACCCTACGTGGAGAACTCCTGTACATGAATAAATTAAAACACTTTTTTCTGAAGGAAAATAACAATTTGATTAATCCAAATTATAATTATATTATTTTACATATAACAAACATAAAAGGATAATATCAAAATATTATTAAAATATTGAGGGTTTCATATTCATAAACGATAATTTTGAATATAATACTTATATTAAAATGTGTATTTGATTAAAGGTATGATTATATTTAAATACTAAGAAGTGTGCTTCGATAATTTAAACCAATTATGAATTGATTTTCTATATTGAATTGAATTATTTATGTAAAACTTCTTAACCATCTTTTCTTTTCAGTTTATTTTATGAGTAGGTCAACTGGTCAAGTTAGATAATAATTATTAAACCATCATTAAATTAAAGATAATTTCGTTAGTTTCGCATGGGTTGTAAAATCGTCAAAATTCAATTTCTAAAACTCAGAATAGAACCTAAATAGTAAAGTGTGTATCTAAATTTTAATAAATATTTTTTATTATTGTAGCACCAATTTATTTATTTTTCCACTAATTCTTTTAAATATAGAGAAATTTTATGTTTCTTTCAAAAAAATATCAAAATTAATTAAGAACAAATTCAAATTGATAAAGAATATAATAATATGAGAATAAAATTTTGTATAATCATAACATAATTTTTATTATGTTTAATAATTTTTAAGTAATAATGTATTTTAAAATTTTATATACACTATAAATAAAACCGAAACATTAAAAGTAAAAGCAGTTAGTAAGATACTTATATCAGTATATACTTGATATCCTTATTATATTAAATCCTTATATATAATAATCATAATAGAGATATTATCCAAAATTTTGGTCGTAGATAACCAAATTAATAAGGATCATTAGATCTTAACTAGATAAATGAAAATCGTTAGATCAAATATTTAAAAAGTGTATTTTATTAATAATAGGATTATATTTAAATTCTAAAAGGTGTATTTTGATAGTTTAAACCAAATATACTAATAATAAATAAGTTTTCTATATTGAATAGAATTCTCCATATAAAAAATTGGTGACATTCTTTTCTCTTCCATGGATAATTCCAGTTAGATAAAAATTGTTAAACCATCTTTTAATTAAATATAATTTAGTTATCTTCATGTGGGGTATAAAATTGTCAAAATCTGATTTTTAAAACACAAGATAAAGCCCAAATTAGTAAAGTGAATATTTAAATTCTAATAATAATTATTATGTCATCATTATTTTAATACCAATTTAATTACTTTTTTCTAACTATTTTAAATTTAGAAATCTATGTTCAAAAATTAAAATCAATCTAAGAAAAATTCAAATCAACAAAGAATATAATAATACAAGGATAAAATTTTATAAAATTGTGCATATTTTTAATCCTATTTTATTAAGTTTTAGATCATAACTAATCAAATATTATTTATTATTAAATAATAAATTATACGTAAATGGTGATTTTGTTTTATAAGAACTCATAGATACCTAATTTCATTGTTAGCAGGACTATATTCATATTAAAAAAAAACCGTATTTTGAAATTTTAGACTCGAGGCCAAACTTTTTTAACATATATACATTGTAAATTATTAAATTCGAAACTTTAGAAGTTTCTTAATCAATTAGTATAGTACTTTTCTGAAAAATCATACTTTACAAAAAATATTATCAAATAACCTATGTCTGCAAGAAAAAAAATGAAAAAAATTCTTTATTTAAAAAAAACCTATAAATTTTAATATGTTGTTGGTAGATTCAAACCTTAGATCATTCTACATGATAATTTTACTGTTATATCTAACGGTTTTTAACAATTTAATTTGAAACATCCAACGATTATGGATCGAGTGATCAACCAAAGCGACCAAACTTATAAGGAAGCTTTCATTATTTAGTTTTTAATATAATAACATAGATATTTATAGGATATACTATAAAAATGAATTTTATACAGAATTTTGATCGTCACGGTGTACTACTTTAAAAGAAGAACTATTACAAAAAAAATTATATTTTAATTGATAATTTATTTTCTCAAAAGTTCAAAATTCCCGCATCTTTAACATAATACAAAAAAGAGTATATTATATTTTAGCAATAAATAATTAAAAATTAAATAAATTATAAATATTAAGAAAAATTATTGATGTTATCATGGTAGTTTGTTTCTAAATACCGCCAAAACATTCTCAACCGTTAGATCCAATACATTTAAAAATAGATGATCAAGATTATATCATATAAAAAGAAGTTATTGTCTAAAAATGATATAAGTTAAAAGATATTATATTATGATTGGATTTTCTAAAAACTCAAAACATAAAAATAGTTGTAATTAAATAAGGAAACTCATTTAATACCAAAATAATCAAAATCGTTTAATGTTAAATAGATAGGTGAAAACCGTTAGATTTAACATTAAAAACTGTATTTGGTTAATAAAGGGTATTCTAATAATCTAAACTACATATAAGTAGATTTCCTAAATCGAATAGAATTCTCAACATTAAATTTCGTCACTTTATTCTCTTTTTAGTTTTAGAATAGTTTAGCGTGTAAAATATACTCCCTCCGTCCCAGTGAATTCTATACACTGGGATTGGGCACGTAAACTAAGAAAAGATATAAAAAATGAGTAAAATTAGATAAAAAGTGAGTAAAGTGGTGGAACCTATCAATATTTAATAATAGATTTGAGATAGTGGAGGAAGTAGTGAGTGTAATATTGATTTATATTGTTATAAAATAGAGATAGCGGAGAAAGTAGTGGGTGTAATAGTGTTTTATATTATTAAAAGTTACTTTTTTTGGAATGTATAGAAATGAATGGGACTAGGGCTGTCAAAAAAATCCGAAAAATCCGATATCCGTTCGAAATATTTGTATTCGTATCCGGAAAAAAGCGGATATTATCCGTATCCGACATGAACCAGATATTATCCGTATCTGAATCCGAATATTTCGGATACGGATACGGATATAGGCACATCCGTATCCGAAAATATCTGAATCCGAAATTAATTATATATTATATTTATATTATATATATATTAAAAATATTATATTATTTTTATAGTATATATATTTATATATATCATTTTTCATCAAATATTTTATATGCATAATTTATTTATGATTGTAATAAATATTAGATAATTATATTTATAATATAAATATACTACTTTAAGGATAAGAAAACTATCCTTAAAAATATAGATAAGTAGAATTTTGAAAATGTAATAAAAAAATCTTAGATAAATTTAAGTTTTATTTAAATATTAAAAAAAAAAATTAATAATTGTTTACAATTTTTTTGAATTTTAATAATAAAATTAAAATTCTGACTGAAAATCGGATTCGGATACGGATATTATCCGGATCCGGATACTATCCGTCGGATTCGGATTCGGATATTTTTATTTAAAAAATTTCGGATTCGGATACGGATTCGGATACGGATGCGGATTTTCGGATTCGGATTCGGATACTGACAGATCCGTATCCGAATTATCCGTTTGACAGCCCTAAATGGGACGTCCAAAATGGAAAGTGTATAGAAATGAATGGGACGGAGAGAGTAATAAATATCAAAATTTTAACTATAATTTTTTTGGCTAAATCTTTTTTAACAATAATTTAATCATGTAAACTAATAACTTTTAAATATTAAAATATTCATAAATAAATATAATTATAAGTATTTAAAAAACAATCGTGTGTTGCATGGATAATAAAAATATAATTATAAATAAATTAATTATAAATAAAATTTAAGCAATCGTGCATCGCACAAGCTATAAGCTAGTATATAGTGGGTCTGTTTGGCTATCAGCTTATTTATAAGCTTATAGCTTATAAACTCATTTCAGCTTATGAGGGGTGTTTGCTAAAATAAGTGAAACCAACTTATGGCTACTTAAAATGGATAAGTTGAATGTTAAGAATCCTTAACATTCAACTTATAACTTATAACTTATTCTCGATACACGCAATATATAATATCCTTCAAATCTTCAAAATCATATATCTTTTGATCCGTTCATTAAAAAATTGATATGTATATATCAAATTTCTCTACTCATCGAGATCTATCCATTGATATCCATTTATATATATTAAAAAATAAATATTTTAAAAATAATAAAAAAAAGTTAACTTATAAGTTCTGATTTACCCAAACACTCAACTGCTTATAAGTTCTGATTTACCAAACACTCTAGGGATTTATAAGCTCAGCTCTACTTATCACTTATAAAGCACTTATTCATTTTAAACTATAAATTAACTTATTCTTGATACCCCAAACGCCCACAGTAATAGATAGATTAGCGTCGGTAAACCAATGTACCGGAAGGTCCGGAACACATAGGTTATCACATGAATGTTCAGGTTTGAGTTGAGTGTGAAAGTGGATTGTGGGTCGGAGGCCACTTGGTGAATTGGACTGTTATATTAAAACTGTTATAAATACAAATATCACAAAACTTGTGACCAAAAAAGCTAACCACCTAACCCAGTCAGCGACAGACATGTGCGGTTTGAAATAGTGAATTATTATTCCCAAAAAAATAATCAAAATCTATCCACTCACTTCAGGTCCGACTTGGACATTTTACTGGCGAAGTGGGGACCAATCGTGTATTAAGTGGGATTACTGGATAGAAATGGAGATAAATGAAATGTTTTATTTCTAAAAATGTAATTAGACAATTCCGCTAATCACACGAATCATGTATAAACAACAAAGTCGAAGTTGTGTATTCAAGTGTTTAACATGCATGCTCATAATTACATTTCATCTTTTCGATTATTTGCTGAGGGTAGTAGGCCCTTTCTTAATCAATCACACTTCAGTTTCTGCTTTCTACGTTGATACAAGCTGTGCACATTGATTACAATACCTCCGATTCCAATCCCTCACTTTTCTTCCTTCTAAATGCCCCCCCCCTAACAACTCAGATTAGCAGATAACCCGTCCCAAACACGAGTAGAATATGAATTGATATTAAAATATTAATATTGATAAATTATTAATAATATTATTAAAAAAATATTTATCAAGAATTGAATAATAAAAATAATATAATAAATAACCACTATTTAATTATTTAGTTATAGACAATTGAATTATGGATAAAACTAAAGAAATTAAGGTAAATAAATAAATTTTGTATGATTGTGTAGCCGTAAGGAATCGAATAAATTTTATATAATTACGTAGTTGTAAGGAATCGAACCCCGAATGAAGCTAAAGAATTTAAAGTAAATAAATCTTGTAAAATAATGTAGTTGCCAGGAATCGAACCCACATTAGTGATAACCAAATTTGATACTTTGGTACCGCGTCATTTTCACATTATTTTGTTTATTAATAAAAAGTATAGATTCGCTAAGTCAAGAGATGCACAAAAAAAATTTCGGGGGTCGGACTTTATTTGTATTTAAAAATTTTGAGTTTTTTTTAAAAATCAGAGCTAGGCTTTTTTGAAAATCCGGTGTATCCTGTTTGACTAGCACAACTTATGCATTATAAGTTAACAAGAGCTTACGAGGGGTGTTTGCCAACCCAACTTATGATCTCAACTTATAACTTATATGTTGATAAGTTGAATGTTAATAATGGAGTACATTTTCCTCAACTTATTGACTTATTACTTGATTTTTTTTGTTTTTTAATACTTTATATTTTTACCTTTGTGTTTTTAAATATTTTTTTAATTTAAAATATAAGTGTTGAAATCATTATATTTAATAATTATTTTTTTCAAATTTAATTTAGCAAACTCTTAAATAATTTATAAGTAAATTTATCTAAACAGTCGTATAATTTATAAGAATTCATCAACTTATCACTTATATGATAAATCAACTTTTTTGTGATACACCAAACATGCAATATATATTATCGTGTCATCTGTGTCCTTTGTTAGATTCTTCGTTCATGATTGAAATTTTTTTGATTAATAAAGTCCCCATTAAACGAACTTAGCTATATATTATCTGATTATTAATAACTACTAAAGTTTAGCCTGCTAGTGATTGTTATTAATCATGAAGAGAAGATTAACATTCATTAAGACTAATCAGCAATAACCATGCCCTAAAAGATACAAATGCGATGGACTCTTACTTTTCAACCAACACCCATGGAAAAGAAATGTTGAGGACTGGACCACAAGTATCATAAAAATCTCAAAAGGAATCATGTTCTCGACGGAAATAAAGGTGCGATTTATAAAATTTGTATAGAGAAGATAAACATAATTTCACCGAAATTTTTTGATGAATTTATGTAACATCGAAAAGAATCCGAATCACAATATTGTCATGTTCTTTTTTGCATTTTTGCACATCTTACAATCTTACTACCCCAACCACTAAATAAATATTGTTCATACATACTCCTGCATATGACTTTCGGCAAACATCAAAAAGTAAATAAAATTCGTAGGGCCTAAGATCCAAGTTCGGCTGCCTGTCTACCTGCCCCTGATTTGTGTATACATGTCTGATGTTCTCCATTGTTTGTTACTTCTGGTGCATGGGCCTTGGCTTTTTTGTGAGTCCACATGACGAACAATTATGTCCCCTACTTTTGTGCTGTGCATCAAGTGAAGCATGAACCACAAGCTCGACAAGGCCACGGCTATTCAGTATCCATTGTACAAAAATCTCAGAGTTTTCGCAATGTTGTCAGCATGTAAAAACAAGAACCTTAAACTGCTTCTTCTTTCTACCGTAATTTTCAGCTACAAGACAGATACAAGACAAACTGTTGCTACTCTGTTTTGAAGGATCTGTTTTATTTGTTATTATCATCTTATGTCTGTCGTATATGTTATTATCGGCTTCATTAACTCCGGTTACATCTGGTCTCTCATATCCACTTCAAGTTTCAAGGTCTTGGATACCTGCAGTAGTAGTCTGTTGTTGATCGATTCAATTAAGGCTACCAACGTGTACAACTGTGTTAAACCTTGTAGGCAGTCCCTTAAACTGTAGGTCTGCTATTTCTCCATTCTTTGGATTATACGAAGCTAGTTTCCCATTCTTTGTCCCTTAAGACTCTTTTACTGATGAGTGTGATCCCCGATTGAGTATGATTAGATGAATAATTCGTTTAGTAATCGAAATGGCACTACAAGAATAATTGAATCAGACAAGGCTTTTTGCCCGTTGTCTGATGCCCTAGAAAACCGTGGTCTATTGAGATGCCGTCTGTTACGCAGCTCAGACAACGGACGCGTCCGTTGTCTGATTCCCTACAGACAACGGTTTTGGTCTTAGAAAACGTTGTCTGAAACGCGTGAACAACAACGGTTGTTGTAGAAACCATTGTCTGACAAATAAATCAACAATTGTTTATTAACTAGAAAATGTTGTTATTTTAATTTTCAGACAAGGCTTTATTTTCCAAAAGAGTGTTGTGTGATCTAAATATTTACGACGGTTTTAGTAGAACAACCCCATTGTCTTAATAGTTTAACACAATGGTTTCCTTTCTAAAAACTGTTGTCTATTCTTGACTTGCACAATTGTTTTCTTTAAATACCTGTTGTCTGAAAGCTGTTAGGCAATGGTTTAAAAAGATAAACATGTTTGAACATTAGCAGAACCACAACAGTTTTTGTTTCTAAAACACTTGTTTCTGATTTTGATAGACAACGGTATTGGACAAAAAACAATCTAATAAGCTAGATTTTTGTGCAACAAAAAATCTTTAATAAACAAAATTTCCCAGATTTCAAATTCAATATGAACCCAAACATGACTTAATAACTTTATTATTAGTACTTACACTGGAAAAAATACATCTACAATGCTTAGAAATTCTCAATCTAATAAGTCAGAGTGTACAAGTAAAGCTGATGGTATGATGCAGTGTCAAAAATGAATACTCTATTTCTCTACACAAGTTCGACGAAACCTAACATTTATATTCCGAAAAACCTCCACCTTTTTCACTTCTTATACACTCATGCCAGCACCTCTGAAACACCACAGGGACACCTTATTCCCAACACTTTCTTGTATTGAGATTGGAGAAAGAGAGACACCTTATTCCCAACACTTTCTTGTAGTCATCTTCCATAGATCTTCTAATGTATTTATGAAAATTAAACTTGCTATTTGGTGCAAAATGTGCCTGCACATTGTTGATAAAAATAAGGCACTGCAGTATCAAATTAAAAATCTAAAATGCAATAGATGGCTCTTACATTGATAAATCCACCGCGAATGGCCAGATAATCAGCCTTCGATATGGAACCTAAAAATTGCCTGAAGAATGCCACCTGCAAATTGTTACAGAAAATAAATCACTTCCAAATTAGAAATAAAAGAGATTCCACATTCCTGTCTTCCTGAGTTATTACAGCAGAGAAGGGTACTGTAATATCTTACAATCCATCTAATCAAAGGTTTTCTAGAGAAACCGACGTGACGTTTTACAAAAGTGGTTTGGTGAGTAAACCTCAATCTTCTCGGATCTGCGATAGTACTCATTGAATTAGAACCCATGCATCATGTATTTTATTAGCAAGTTGTGTAAAAGAGGATGAAGATGAATTTTGGTACAGAAAAACAATAAGAAGGAAAAAAAAGGTAAAGCAAATACCAATAGTGACTTGATACTCCAAAGATGAAGTCTCTGATTCCCAGGCCTTCCATTTCATCATCTATTGAATTCCAGTAAAGTTATAATAGAAAATTGTTCAAGGAAGTACATTTGACAGCTTTTGAGCCAAGGCTTACCTTGGCTTGTCCAAGAGCCATGAGGATTACACTGTACAAAATATGAAAGACTACAAGGACAAATATACACATGTGCAGCTGGTGTATCCCTTTGTAGGAAATTAATGAAATTCGTCCCTGCCCCGGGGAAAAAAAATATTGTTAAGCCAGCTCCATGGTATATTCCAGTGTACTGCAAAGTTATATACGAGTGCATAAATATTGGCAGCACAATAGTATGCCTACCTTGGCAGCACAATAGTATGCCTACCTTGGCAGCACAATAGTCCTCATGTTCATCTCTAGCAACCAAACTTCGATGCCACATCATCCCCTCTGCATATGAAAGCAGTTTTCTCCTGTCGCCGCCTTCATTTTCTCCCTTATCATCAAAGAGGCCGCTCTTCTCCTTGTAGTGCTGGCACGGAAGCAATGTCTTTCCAAGTTTGATAGGGATGCATATTTTGACAACATAAGTTGTACTCACACTTAGTAACAGAGATATAAATCCTAGTATCGTCAATTCTGCATGTCAACAGCAATCAAACCATACATCAATTCTCTACTTCAGATTCACTTCAAACAAACATCTGAGTAACAGTAAGTACTTATTTTTTTTTTCTAACCTGCTTTCATTTTTTCCAAGGCTTCAGTCATGGCCTTCTTTTGTCGCTTATGAAATAACTGTCATGACCCAAAAAAACAAGTAGTAAAACACAGTCATTAGTTAGATAAATAATCTCATAGACATTATTGAGAAGTTTAAGAAATGAATATCAACATTAATATACCTTTCCAAGAGAAACAATTCCATGTTCAATGGAAATGGATATGATAATAAAAACTGCACATACAAGGGCGACAGCCCATGTTGGTATTTCTTGCAGAGATCTATCGTCCAGCTTCCCTGGTATTCAATAGCTTGTTGCAATTCTGCCTCCTGCTCCAATTTTCTTCTGAACATCAACTCCTGGTTATTGTACACCATTCTTCTTCCTGTATACAGAAACAAAGAACTAAAGAATCTACAACTGAAGTAATAATCAAATAGGCAGAACCAACATAAAAAGTCGGGCCTTCTCCTTGTAGGTCTTGACAAGCACACGTGAATCACAAACAAAGTGACAACTTGTTAATTACTTTTGCTTGATTTCCCACTTCCCTCTTGACTCCCTGCACCAATTAAAGATTTATATCAACAAGCAAATGATATGTAACAAGTAAACAAGTAACAAGTAAATTTATAACAACAAGTAAACAAGTAAATTTATAACAAGCAAAAGCAGGATCTCAGTTACAAATTAATAACTAAAAAAATTAAATTTAAAAACTGAAAATGATATGTATACATACACACATGAACTGTAAGTTCACAATTAAAAACTGAAGATGGAAAATCACTTACTGTTGATGAACCAAACGTTTGAGCAAGGGCTCCAGATCTGTTTCAAAGAAGTAAAACAGAAAATTAAAATTTCGAAAATCAAAAATTCAAAATAAATTCGAAACAATTTACTAATTGTTGAGATTAGCGATGAACCAAACTTTTGAGCAAGGGGCTTCGTCTAATTAACACTGTTCGAGCAATTGCACAACTAATTAACACGATTTAGAACTAGGGTTTCAACATCTAGATTTGTATATGTCTGTGTGTATCGGTGTGTGTGTGTGTTTTTTTTGAGAGAATGAAACGTATATGTGTTTGAAATGTTTGTGTTTTGAGTTGAGAGAGAGGCAATAGAGATCGAGATAGAAAGAGAAAAGCAGGGTAGTGAAAGAGGGGGAATAAAGATTTGGTTAAGGGGGGAAAGGTCGGGGAGGGGGGAAGTAAAAATTTGGCAAAGGTGGGAAATGTGTTTTTGTTATAAAGAGATATAACTTTGTATGTTATTTAATTTTTTTTGAAAAGTTGATACAACTTCTGTAATATCATTAAATTACATAGATCTCGATATCCATATGGTTGGATCGTCGATAAATATTTTTAAAAAAATCGAAACATCAATCTGGGACGAAACACTAGTTAGAAGTACTGGTCAAATCACTATTGACCATTAAGATCTCAAACTAAATAAATTTATTTTTTTCTAAAACTTCTGTAATATCATTAAATTACATAGATCTCGATATCCATACGGTTGGATCGTCGATAAATATTTTTAAAAAAAATCAAAACATCAATCCGGGACGAAACACTAGTTAGAAGTACCGGTCAAATCACTATTGACCATTAAGATCTCAAACCAAATAAATTTATTTTTTTCTAAAACTTTTGTAATATCATTAAATTACATAGATCTCGATATCCATACGGTTGGATCGTCGATAAATATTTTTTAAAAAAATAGAAAAATCAATCCGGGACGAAACATAACAATCTATTCTAGTGTTCTAACGTTTTTGAAAAGATGCGGCACAACCGGGCCTTGTTATTTTTTGATTATTTTTTCCCAACACTAGAATGAGTACTGATTAACATCCGTACGGTTGGATCGTCGAAGAAATCATTTAAAAAAAATATTCAGTGAATCTGACACGTGTCCCGTTCCCAAAAGTAGTAGTGTTTCAACGTTTTTGAAAAGATGCGGCACAACCGGGCCTTGTTATTTTTTGATTATTTTTTCCCAACACTAGAATGAGTACTGATTAACATCCGTACGGTTGGATCGTCGAAGAAATCATTTAAAAAAAATATTCAGTGAATCTGACACGTGTCCCGTTCCCAAAAGTAGTAGTGTTCCAACGTTTTTGAAAAGATGCGGCACAACCGGGCCTTGTTATTTTTTGATTATTTTTTCCCAACACTAGAATGAGTACTGATTAACATCCGTACGGTTGGATCGTCGAAGAAATCATTTAAAAAAAATATTCAGTGAATCTGACACGTGTCCCGTTCCCAAAAGTAGTAGTGTTCCAACGTTTTTGAAAAGATGCGGCACAACCGGGCCTTGTTATTTTTTGATTATATTTTCCCAACACTAGAATGAGTACTGATTAACATCCGTACGGTTGGATCGTCGAAGAAATCATTTAAAAAAAATATTCAGTGAATCTGACACGTGTCCCGTTCCCAAAAGTAGTAGTGTTCCAACGTTTTTGAAAAGATGCGGCACAACCGGGCCTTGTTATTTTTTGATTATTTTTTCCCAACACTAGAATGAGTACTGATTAACATCCGTACGGTTGGATCGTCGAAGAAATCATTTAAAAAAAATATTCAGTGAATCTGACACGTGTCCCGTTCCCAAAAGTAGTAGTGTTCCAACGTTTTTGAAAAGATGCGGCACAACCGGGCCTTGTTATTTTTTGATTATTTTTTCCCAACACTAGAATGAGTACTGATTAACATCCGTACGGTTGGATCGTCGAAGAAATCATTTAAAAAAAATATTCAGTGAATCTGACACGTGTCCCATTCCCAAAAGTAGTAGTGTTCCAACGTTTTTGAAAAGATGCGGCACAACCGGGCCTTGTTATTTTTTGATTATTTTTTCCCAACACTAGAATGAGTACTGATTAACATCCGTACGGTTGGATCGTCGAAGAAATCATTTAAAAAAAATATTCAGTGAATCTGACACATGTCCCGTTCCCAAAAGTAGTAGTGTTCCAACGTTTTTGAAAAGATGCGGCACAACCGGGCCTTGTTATTTTTTAATTATTTTTTCCCAACACTAGAATGAGTACTGATTAACATCCGTACGGTTGGATCGTCGAAGAAATCATTTAAAAAAAATATTCAGTGAATCTGACACATGTCCCGTTCCCAAAAGTAGCAGTGTTCCAACGTTTTTGAAAAGATGCGGCACAACCGGGCCTTGTTATTTTTTGATTATTTTTCCCAACACTAGAATGAGTACTGATTAACATCCGTACGGTTGGATCGTCGAAGAAATCATTTTAAAACCGTTTTTAAGTTCACAATTAAAGTTTGTCACGAACGAGAAATTCAAAAAAAAAAAAAAAGTCACACAACTGTTTTTAAGTTGTAAAACCGTTGTAGTAAAATCATTCAGACAACAGTTTATAAATAAAAAACCGTTGTGGTAATAACACAACGGTTTCTACAAAAAAACCATCGTGGAAAGTAAAGTACAACAAAGGTTTATTCTTAAAAAAACCGTTGTGTGTTTTTTTTATAAAAATTTTGTTAATACCTTTGCCTAACTTATTTTTTACACTTCTTTGAAGATACCGAACATGTTATTGATTGAAAATTTTATAAAATAATACTTATAATAATAGATTGTGCTTAGGGTTTTGTGGTTTAGGGGTTACGACTTAGGGGTTATGTTAGTTTACACACGAAATTATGTAAGTCATGTATAAGCGAGACTGTACGCCATTCCCGACTTGTATGTTTAGTAAATTGTGTGGTGTCCTTGGTCCGACAAAGAAAAATATGTACATTTTATATGTTGTTAAGTATAATAACGAGGATAATACGAAAGTCTTAATATGATAAGAGAACTACAAACTATGATATCCGGCTTAATTAAGAATATTATCCTATAATTAAGTGTGTCAATTAAACATAAACTTTATTATTCAAACAAAGTTCACAATTAAAGTTTGTCACGAACGAGAAATTCAAAAAAAAAAAAAACGTCACACAACTGTTTTTAAGTTGTAAAACCGTTGTGTGTTTTTTTTATAAAATTTTTTATAATAATTGTCCGAATCTTTGTCCCCCCTCATTAACTCCTTCAAAATAATTGTCCCCCCCTAAGATTTCAATTGGACAACGGTATGCAGAAACTGTTGTGTGAATTAAGTATAGTCCACATACAAGTAAAACACTTGTCTGATTCTAACAACGGTTTACAAAACCATTGTCTGAAGTTTCTTCAGACAATGGTTTTGTAAACCGTTGTTAGAATCAGACAAGTGTTTATTCAAACTGTTGTGTGACATCCATTTAAGTAACAAAAAAAAAAAACACTTGTCTGTTTTTAACAACGGTTTATGAAACACTTGTCTGACCTTTCTTCAGACAACGGTTTTATAATTCCGTTGTGTAAAGCCTCTGCTTTACTCCTTCTAATAGACAATGGTTTTAGAAACCGTTGTGGAAGGTCTTTCAGACAACAGACAGATTTTGCAAAAACAAAAACCGTTGTGTGAAAATTTCAAACAATGCTTTTACTGCCGACCGTTGTCTGATAAGTGTCGTCTGTTTCAGTTTTTCTTGTAGTGTGGGAAATAATACAAATATTTATTAATAGGGACCTTACACTCAACTTAGAGATTCTCTTCTTTATTTATTTTTTCAACTCTTTCAAAATGGGAGGTTAGGGAATATTTATAGTGGTTCACAGATGGGACCACCACCCTATTCCTTATTCTACAAGAAACCCTAAACATGGGCTTTTACTTTCTTTCTTACAAATGGGCCTAAATACAATTTATTTTAATTAACCTTTATCTCCTAATTGGCTTTGTCCCAACATTTGTCCCCCCTCTTGTATGGGCAATATCTTTAGATTTGTTATTGGGCTTGCACCCGAAAGTCTCTTTGAAACAATTGAATCATTATTTTAGGATACAGGCGGGTGATGATTAAATAAAATCAGAAGACCAAAAATTAAAAACCCGTGGGGTCGGTTTGCTTTCCTTACAAATGATATGTATATATATAGGGAGAAAAAGAAAAATTTTAAACTTTGCAGTTATTGGCTACGAGAAATTGGAAAGTATTTTTTGAAGTCTACTCGGGGATTCTTTCGCGTCTTTTTCCCATCAGGTTTGATTTCTCTGTGTTTTATCTCCTCTTTTATCTTGTGATATCCTTTGTGTGCGTTGTATCTTTTTATTCTTTCCTATGTCTGTTCCTTCGACTTCATCGAGAACAGTGTCTAATCAAAGTGTCGATCTTGAGCCCCCCCATAAATTTAGATCATTTAGAACTTCCTGGGGTGGGGGAAGATTCTGGTTTTGATTTTCTTGAACATGGGGATGAGACTGAGGTTCGGTCCTCGCCTCATTTGACTCCCCGTACTCAGGTTGCTCGTCAAAGAATGGTAAGTGAGGCTTGTGTTGCCGGAAAGGAAGAGTTTAGGGAGAAACCGAGTCTTAATTGTTGTAGTATTTTCTCGAATCCAGCCGTGAAGGTTAGTTTAGAGAAGAAGTGGGCTGACCTAAAAGGGGGGTATCGTTGTGAAATTCCTAATCCGGGCGATCGATTGTGGCAGATGCCTGAGTTCGGGATGCATGATATTCCTTTGATCCACTTCGAGTATGGGTTGAGGATACCTCTGCATCCCTTCCATGTAGCCATGTTTGAAGCCATTGGCTGTGGGGTTGCTCAGATGACTCCCAATGTGATAGCACAAATTAGTGGTTTTATAGCGCGGTGTGCCGAGATGAATTGTTTGCCCTCGATTAAGTTGTTCTTTTCTATATACCAAATTCGATATGCCCAAGGTCAGATTTATTTTTATAAGCGGGCTGGTGTGAATTTGGTTGAGGTAAAGTCATCCAATCATGGTTGGCATGGGAAGTGGTTGTTTTGGTATGGGAAAGATTTGGAATTCGTTCCTCCTTGTCGAGCTGTTTCGAAACGTACTATTGATTTTCTATCGAATCTTGATAAATTTGATGCGGCCTATATGCATAAGTTTTTAGGATCGCGTCCTTCCTACGACTGGACCCAATTTAAAAGCGAAGTTTTTTTGGCGTCCCATAATTGTAAGCGTATTATTTTAATTTCCTCATGTGTTGTATTGCTGATGAGTTTTCATTTTCTATTATTTGTAGTATCTGGGAGATCGTTGAAGGAGGTTTTGGACAGTGGTGTTAAAAAGAAGATGGAAAATGCTATGCAGTTCTGGGCGTTGAGGCCGTGTGCGAGGGCCAACTCCGACCATCCTGAAGGTGAAGTTGCCAAAGGTGGGGAGTCTGGATCGGTGGAGTTGTTAGAGGTGAACGAGGAGGATACTATGAATGTTGAGTGAGGTGGGGATAATAGGTCGTCCGGTGGAGACATAAAGAGGTCGATGGTCGATGTCGTGAGGGATATGTCGCATAGATCGTCTGTGAAGCATCCTCAGGAGTCTGTTCGTCATGGATCCGGGAAGTCACTTACTATTACTGGTTTACGAGGTGAAGGTCATCCTTCGCTTTTGCAGCCTGTTCCTGCGGAAGAGCCTTTAAAAATTGAGGTCCAACCGCATGAACGTTGGACTACCGGCTCTAATGCCCCTGTCGCGGTAATTGGCCGTGCCTTGTATTATTTTTTATTTATCATTATCTTTTATCCAATTTTTACTCGTGGTATTGTTATTTGAATGTATGCTAACTTAGCTTTATTGTTTAATAGGTATTTCGTGCTTTTGACTTGCCACAAGATTTTAGTTCGTATGTAGGTCGTCCGAGACGTGAAGTCGCCGAGCGTTGTTTAACACGCGGAGGACGGGTATATGTTCTTTTCCCTCCTCCTCCTTTCTTTCTCTCTCTCTTTTCTTTTTCTTTTTCTTCCTCTTTTTTTTACTGAACTAAGTGTCTTCGTAATGTAGTTTATGGCTGATTTGACCCAAATCTTGAGGGAGTATGAGGAGGATGTGAACGGCAAGTGGCGAGAGGAATCCCTTCGCGAAATGACTGCGTTGAAGGAACAACGAGTTGTGATGGAAAGACGAGCCACAGACTCGGAGAGACGCAAGATGAAATCTATTATGGAGCTAGAGAAGTTTAAGAAGGAGGCCGGGGGTGCGAAACATAAAGTTGAAGAGCTAACCCAGGAATTGGGTAAGGTGAAGTTGGATGCAGAGGAGAGTGTGAAGGTTGTTGGAGAGGTGAGGGAGGAGCTTAGTCGCAATCGAGCTGAGAAAGTGACTTTGTTGGAAGAGATCGAATCTCTTAAGGCGGAAGTAGCGAAAAGAGTTCAAGAAATTGTTGCAAGTCTAGAGGCCGGGTATCGCCACTGCTATGATCGCGCTGTTGGAGCACGTATCGACCTGAAAGGTCATAGCTTTGAAGATTTTTGTCAAACTCTTGCTGAGAAGCTTAGGGGGTCTGCTGCTGGTGGGGCCAGTTGAAGGCGGGGTATGCCCCGTGAGTTTGTATGTTTATTCTGAAAACTTTCTGTTGAAGCGAATGTGCTTCTCCTAACTTATTATCGTATCGGTTCCGGTTTTTAATTGCTTTTTTTTGAACTGGGTTTCCCTAATTTTTAAGGGAAGTATCTGACCTTTCCCGATGGTTTTTCTTAAGTTTGCTTGGGATTTGACAAACTTAAGGTAGAACAATAAGTTAACTCTCTGTTGATGATTTTTTGGAGGATCGTTTAAACTGGAGTAATCTAAGAGCTTTGCCCATAGAGCTGTCACCTTACAAGTTGTTTGATAAACTGAAATAACTTAACGAAAATATCGTTCTTAACAAAGATCAGTAGATGTGAATGTCCTGGACTGTTTAGTCCATAACTGGTGGTTTTTCCTTTAGGCCTTGATTCGGCTTTCCTACTTTTCACAACAAGTAAATTGTTGAAAACAACTTGATTGAATAATTTAATAACTTAACACGCGATGGCATGAGTGATCATTGTTCAACAAAAATAATATTCTTGCGAGCGAATGACTTATTGAGAAAACTTCTTCAAGTGGATGGCATTCCATGCATTTTTCACTGGCTCTCCGTCCAGTTGGGAGAGTTCATAGGTACCCGGTCGCAGTACCTTTGCGATCTTGTAGGGTCCTTCCCATGGAGCTTTGAATTTGCCTGTGACAGCAGGCTGTGATGATGTTGACTCTCTCAAGACGAGATCATTCACTTGGAAGTTTTTTGTTGAAATATTGAAAGGCATATGCTATAGCCTATTTGTAATTCGAGGATTCTACTCAACTTAAACAAGAATGTAATAAGTAAATATTAGTTCAGATGTCACAGGAATCTCAGAAGATTATATATGTCAAAGAATGAAGATTAAAGTCATCTACAGACTTGAAGTGATTCTACATTGAAAGAAGCTCAATTTATTGATCAAGCCTCAATGAAGTATTCAAGCTCAGTGGATTTATTAAAGTGACAGAGATTTCAAGTAGTGACAGTAAAAGGTACTGATTACAGAGTTCTTGATTGGAAAGGAAGTGAATCACTGCTTAAAGTCAAATAGATAAAGAACAGACATTGTCGTTAGTCACTCATGAACCAGACCGTGCATTGAGTGTCAACGTACTAATATGTTTATTCTTTATCTAAGTTTTAAGTGATTCTGGAATTAAGTGAGAAGTCAATTAATTCTAATTATTCTCTTATAAATAATTAATACTATTGAGTAAATTATTTATTGAATTAATTCTGTAAAGAATTAATTTAATACATAATTTATTTAGTTAATTATTTAAATTAGAATAAAAAGAAATTAATTGAGAAGTCAACTAATTCTATTTATTCTCTTATAAATAATTAATATTATTAAGTATATTATTTATTAATTTAATTCTGCAAAGAATTAATTTAATACATAATTTATTTAATTAATTATTTAAATTAGAATATTTTTGAACTAGGAAGACTTAGATTTTGTACTAGGAAGACTTAGTTTTTAAACTAGGAAGACTCTCAGGTGAGTCTTCCTGATTGTCTTCCTAGGCAAACTGCTTGTCTTACCGAATGTCTTCCTAGTACAATGGTAGTCTTCCCGATTGTCTTCCAAGAGCAAAATGGATTGTTTTTCTGATTGTCTTCCTAGTGTTAATCACTTCTGTTTAAAGTGGAACGCACGTGGGTTTACAAAAGAAAAGTAATTGATATATAAGTAAAGGAAAGGCAGTTGACATATCATTACAACACATAAAGAAAAGAAAAGAAGCAGCAGCAACAAAACATTACATTCCTCTCTGTCTTCTTCAAACTGTCCGAGCTCAATTTCTGCAGGGAATTCAATTCTTGATTGTTCTTAAACATTTAATCCATAAGAATTGTATCTCTTGTATTGCTTTGACAATCTAGCGGATTATAATCCCTAGAATTTGATCTTGAACTAGTTTTTACTATTCGATCTTTTTATTACAAAAATAGATAAATTCATGTCGAATTTATTCTAGATTTGTTTTAAATAGTTTGAGATTCAAACCTTGTAATCTGTACTGTTTGTGCAACACCCTTCAAGTTTAATATTAATTATATTTAACTTGAATCTTGTTTCATTTAATTCCGCACTTATTTGTTCTTGAATTGTTAAATCACGAACCGGACAAATTCGATAAAACGGTACAGTTTGTATTCAACCCCCCTTCTACAAACATATCAGGACCTAACAATTGGCATCAGAGCCTTTTGATTGATATACAAATCAAAGATCCAATTGTTTTGAGATTTTTCTTTTAAACTCTGATTTTTTTATCTTATTCCTAAAAATCTCAAAAGATGTCTACTACACAGAAAGTGGGTACAGTGAAAATCCCAATGTTCAGCAAGGAGCATTATCCAATGTGGAAGAAGAAAATGCTCCTATTTCTTAAGGTTGCAAATCCTAAATACATTGATGTGATGAAGAATGGACCAAAACTTCCTATGATTATTGAGGAAGAATTAAAAGAGGGTAACATTGTTACTAGGGCTGCTAGGATGTACCCTAAAGATCCCAAGGATTTCACTCCTGGTGAAAAAGAGGATGTTACCTTGGATTCCTGTCTACAGCTGATCCTTATTGATTGTCTTGATCCTATCATGCATAATCATGTCCTAAACTGTGATACTGCCAAACACATTTGGGAAACCATAGAGATAATCAATGAGGGGACAGAGGAAGTTAGAGAGAATATGCTGGAAATTCTCACCTCACAATATGAGCATTTCAGATCAAACCCTGGTGAAGGTATCACTCAGGTTTTTGAGAGATACAACAAATTAATCAATGATCTGAATCTCAATGGGAAGCACTACACCAACAAGGAGATTAACAAGAAGTTCCTTCTTACACTTCCACCTCATTTGGAGCACAAAATATCTGCAATTAGAGAAGCAAGAGATATGAATGAGATTGCTTTGGAGAGATTGTATGGTGTTCTGAAGACCTATGAGCTGGAGCAGATTCAACAGAGGGAGCTGTATGGAACTGGGAAGATTGTTGGTACCTCTACTGAATTGACTGCTGAAGTCCCACAGAAACTGGAAGTGAAGGCTGTTCAACCTTCCAGTTCTAACATGAATGTTATTGATGCTGAATATGGATTAACATCCATTGATCAATCTGGTGGTGACTTCTATTCTTTAGAAGAACTTGATCAGCTGGAGGATGGTGATTTGGCTTTGATAGTCAGGAAGTTTGGGAAGTTTAGATTCAAGAGGAATCCCAATCTTAAGTTCAGGCCCAGGTTTCAGAGAGGTGATTCCTCATCTTCAAGTGGCACAAGGGGTGGCTACAAAACTGGAACTGTGGAGAGGAGCTCAATCAGATGCTACAATTGCAATGAGTTGGGTCACTTTGCTACTGAATGTAATAAGCCAAGGCAAGTGACAAGGAACTCATTTGATTCTAGCAAGAAGAATAAGATTGAGAAGGCTTATGTTGCTCAAGGGAAGAGCTGGGATGATACAGACAGTGAAGATGAAGAAGTTGGAAATCTTGCACTTGTGGCAAA
Source organism: Heracleum sosnowskyi (assembly GCA_030848705.1). Lineage (NCBI taxonomy): Eukaryota > Viridiplantae > Streptophyta > Magnoliopsida > Apiales > Apiaceae > Heracleum > Heracleum sosnowskyi. The sequence continues at coordinate 117,269,001 of CM061242.1, read as the reverse complement.
AGGAGGCAAACTCTTTGATTCCATGTTATCTTCACCAGACATGTCTGAGGTAAAATTTACTGATGCTGAAATGATTCGTCATCTTGGTGATACTTTAAGTTGTGCACGCACTGAAAATAATAGAATAATTCTTTTGAACACAAATCTTGAAAATGAAATAAAAGAATTAAAACTTGTGCATGTTAATCAGGATGAACTTACTGAGAAAATTGCTTTTCTTGAGAATAGGGTTAAATGTTATATTCAACTGGAAACCATTCTCAAAGATCAGATTAGTGAGCTTAAAACCAAAGCTAATGCTTATTTCAGTTCTTGTAAGACTGCTAAAGAAATTCTCAATAAGCAAGCTGTTGGTAATCATGTCAGTATAGGTTATGATTATAATGAGGCTATAGGATTGCTTGGTATTAATACACCTTGTAGAGTCAGAGAAGAAGGAAAGGTTGTTCCTTATATTCTTAAGGGTATTAAAACACCCTTCTGTAAGGAGTCTGAGGCAGAGCCTCTGAATGAATCTTCTATCATTATTGCTGAGGAGATTCATGAAGAAGATGTTGCCTTAGAAGCTGAGCAATCCAAAAAGTGTGTATCTGATATTCCAGTCAAAGTTGCTACAACTAAAAAGACTAAATCAGATATCCATAAGTTGGATCAAAACAACTGTAGAACTAACATGCCTGCTATTAATTCTTCTCATAAAGCATGTGGTGTGAGTAATTGCATGTCTTGTGCTTTTAATGTTATGTATGCTTTCTTTAATAAAAAGCATGTATCTAGTGATAAGACTGCTCCACGTCAACATGTTAATAATAAGAAGCATGTTAAAACAAAGACTACTAGTCCTCCTCAGACTAGAGTGGATTCATTTATCCCTAAGCCTACTCAGAAATGTGTTAAGGCTGGTTATAAATGGAAACGCTCTTATGTGAAAGAGGATGAAGTAGTTTTAGTTAGAAATGTTGTTTTGCCTGACAAAGGCCAGTTCTTTAAGTATGCCGGACTCAATCAATTTTGGGCTCCGAAGAAGGTCTAATCAATCTGGTAGTGCAGGGAGTTAAACAGGTAAACCGTGTTATGTGGATTCTTGACAGTGGCTGTTCAAGGCATATGACCGGAGATAGAGCCCTGCTATCAGATGTGGTTGAGAAAGCTGGCCCAGTGCTTACCTTTGGAGATAACAGCAAGGGTATAACTGAGGATATGGCCTGTTTGAAATCAAGAAATGTTATCAGTCAATAAGGACATCAATGTTACATTTGATGTCTCTAACCTCCCTAATATCCAAAAAGAAGATTCATCTGAAAAGCTGAAGTTTGATAACTTGCCAGACTCAGAATCAGATGATGAAGCCCCACCTGAAGTTATTGCTGGTGATGATAATATCAATGATGATAATGATCATGGTGATGGTGGTGGAAACACTGGTAACAATGGAGATACCACCAACACTGGAGAAGAATCATCAAGGCAATCAAGCAACAACTCAGGGGGAGCAGATGAAGGATCAACTATTTACTCACAACATCAAAGTGAAATTCAAGGCGAATCATCAAGATCAAATCTTCCAAGACAAACTGTATGGAATAGAGCTCATCCCTTTGAGCTGATTATTGGTGATCCAGGTGTTGGAGTAAGAACTAGAAGTGCTACTCAAAACGAATGTTATTATTCAGGGTTTCTTTCTGAAATGGAACCAAAGAAAATTGAGGGAGCACTGACTGATCCAGATTGGGTGATTGCTATGCAAGATGAACTCAATCAATTTGAACAACAGCAAGTCTGGAAGCTGGTACCCAAGCCAAAGTACAAGAAAGTAGTTGGTACAAAATGGGTATTCAGAAACAAGCTAGATGAAGATGGCATAATCACAAGAGACCAAGCATATTGACATCAGGTATCATTTTATCCGAGAGCATGTCATGAATGGTACTGTGGAGTTACACTTTGTACCCACAGAGGAACAAACAACAGATATATTCACTAAATCTGTTGACAAATCCACATTTATCAAGTTAGTTGGTAAATTGGGTATGTTAAACAGTCTTAGTGATTAACAATATCTCTGTCATGTTTGTTCTTTCAAAATCATTTTCTTTTGCTGATATTGAATGATAGAATTTGCCAATTCTTGTTCTAAAAGTATAAAGCTTGTTAATTTAAATATTCTGAATAATTTATTTTCTTTAAAAATATCTTTCTCTTATTTCTTAAGTGGAGAAACTTATTTTTATTGAAAATATATTTATTTAGAATCATTTAAGTTATTTTCAGATTGTAAATATTGTTGTTTAAATATTTATGCAAGTTTATATTATTTTTATGTTGTAAACTGCTTAGCTTTTGTTTGAGTAAGTTAAAATGAATTATTTTCTCTAAAAATATTTTTCTCAAATTTTACAAGTTAAAATTGTAGAGAAATCTATTTTTATTGAAAATCTTTTATTTTAAAATATTCGTAGTTGCATGTAAATATTTTCTGCATTTTATTTTAATTCATTTCATTTCTTTAGTTGCATGTAAATAGTTTCATGTAAATAGTTTCCTGTAAATAGTTTTTATATATATATATATATATATTATTGTACTTTATTTTTATTGCTTATTATTTATTATATTTTATTTTCTATTTGTCTTAGTTATTTTGTGTATATATATTGTATATATTATTTTTGATCTAGCTCTTGCTTAGCTGGAAATTCAGTGCCAAATCCATTTCAGGTATTACTTTCTATCTCTCAATCCACTTCTTTTACTGTTGCTGAACCCAAGTGGTTGTTAGGGTTGACCAAGGGATTGTAGATCCACAATCTCTATCCCAGGTCTTAGAGCCAAACAATGAGTCTACAACTTCATTACTTGACCTCTCAGCCTAAACAGAAATCAATGTTAAATAAAGAAGTATTTTGATTGAAACAGTGAGTGATCCCACAGCTCTGCCTCCTATAAATAAATTCAACATATACTGAGGCATCTGTCAGCCCATCTGTATCCTCTCAATAGGATATGGACTTTGAAATGGCCAATGAACTGTATCTAGAGACATTCTCTCAACAGGATGAATCTATTGAAATTCGCCATAGGGCCATGGCACTTTGTACTGAGTCAAGCACACTCTCATTACTCACAATGGGAGAAAACAATTTCATTAGATGAAACTCAGGACACGGTGAAAGCAGAGCACCTGCAACTGGTTACAGTGCCTACCATTGTTACGGTAGAAGTGCCTTCATAGGCATCTGAGGGAAAATTTGATTCTTTGCCAAATCAAATAGAATCATTTTCTCCCCTCCCAGAGTGAACACCTCTGGCTCCCTAAGGGATTTTCCACTCGCAGATTTATCTGGAGAAAGTGGAAGGCAACTTGGTCAGTCTATCACTGAAGCAATTCAGATTTCAAATCCAAGTGATTTGATAGACATGATTGAGGATCGGGATTTGCGAACTCCCATTGCACCACCACTGACCTCTCTTGAAGAGGCTAGGGTGAGTTTCAATGCAGGTACTGATCAAAAAGGAGCAAACAGACAGCTAATGTTGAGTGATAAAAGTCAAACACTGAGTGAAACACATGCACGTGAGATGAGTGATACACTTACAAGAGAAATTCAAGTGAGTGCACACACAGACACATACACTGCAATGTAGTTAGCTCACATAGCTGATCTACAGGAACATCAATTCTAAACCCAGGCTGATAAAGAAATTTTGCAAGCACAAGTGGTTGAACGGTCTTCTTCTTCCACCTCTGTCAACAATCAGCTGGGATTGCTCAAGGAAATATTGAAGACAAAGTTACTTCCAAGATTAACTCCATCAACTATCTCAACTCCTACTGGCTTCAGATACTCATAAAGTTAAATCTGTAGAGAATTCCTCAACTAAGGGGGAGAAGTTTCTAGACAAGTTTCTACAGAAGTTTGGGGAGAAGTTTCTATCTACTTCTAAGGGGAAGAAGTTTCTAGAGACTTTTGGTGAAGCTAGTAAAAGGGGAGCGGAAAAAGATATAAAAGGTAAAGGAGGAGTTTCAGGGGAGTAAAGGTATTTAGCTCTGTTTTGTAAATGTTTTATGTATAGAGCTTAGGTAAATCAAGACAGGTTCAATGTTATCATATGTTCAGTCTAGAGGAACATCTGTCTTGTATTTACCTTTACTGGTGAAATCTGGAAATGTCATATTTGATCCAGAACTTTCTAGTATTTACTTAGGGTTAAGAGTCTTATCTTTTTCTTGGTTTTAGTTGAGTGATCCTCTAGGTATTTGGTTGTTATTTTCTAACAAACAAATAGGGGGAGATTGAAAGGCATATGCTATAGCCTATTTGTAATTCGAGGATTCTACTCAACTTAAACAAGAATGTAATAAGTAAATATTAGTTCAGATGTCACAGGAATCTCAGAAGATTATATATGTCAAAGAATGAAGATTAAAGTCATCTACAGACTTGAAGTGATTCTACATTGAAAGAAGCTCAATTTATTGATCAAGCCTCAATGAAGTATTCAAGCTCAGTGGATTTATTAAAGTGACAGAGATTTCAAGTAGTGACAGTAAAAGGTACTGATTACAGAGTTCTTGATTGGAAAGGAAGTGAATCACTGCTTAAAGTCAAATAGATAAAGAACAGACATTGTCGTTAGTCACTCATGAACCAGACCGTGCATTGAGTGTCAACGTACTAATATGTTTATTCTTTATCTAAGTTTTAAGTGATTCTGGAATTAAGTGAGAAGTCAATTAATTCTAATTATTCTCTTATAAATAATTAATACTATTGAGTAAATTATTTATTGAATTAATTCTGTAAAGAATTAATTTAATACATAATTTATTTAGTTAATTATTTAAATTAGAATAAAAAGAAATTAATTGAGAAGTCAACTAATTCTATTTATTCTCTTATAAATAATTAATATTATTAAGTATATTATTTATTAATTTAATTCTGCAAAGAATTAATTTAATACATAATTTATTTAATTAATTATTTAAATTAGAATATTTTTGAACTAGGAAGACTTAGATTTTGTACTAGGAAGACTTAGTTTTTAAACTAGGAAGACTCTCAGGTGAGTCTTCCTGATTGTCTTCCTAGGCAAACTGCTTGTCTTACCGAATGTCTTCCTAGTACAATGGTAGTCTTCCCGATTGTCTTCCAAGAGCAAAATGGATTGTTTTTCTGATTGTCTTCCTAGTGTTAATCACTTCTGTTTAAAGTGGAACGCACGTGGGTTTACAAAAGAAAAGTAATTGATATATAAGTAAAGGAAAGGCAGTTGACATATCATTACAACACATAAAGAAAAGAAAAGAAGCAGCAGCAACAAAACATTACATTCCTCTCTGTCTTCTTCAAACTGTCCGAGCTCAATTTCTGCAGGGAATTCAATTCTTGATTGTTCTTAAACATTTAATCCATAAGAATTGTATCTCTTGTATTGCTTTGACAATCTAGCGGATTATAATCCCTAGAATTTGATCTTGAACTAGTTTTTACTATTCGATCTTTTTATTACAAAAATAGATAAATTCATGTCGAATTTATTCTAGATTTGTTTTAAATAGTTTGAGATTCAAACCTTGTAATATGTACTGTTTGTGCAACACCCTTCAAGTTTAATATTAATTATATTTAACTTGAATCTTGTTTCATTTAATTCCACACTTATTTGTTCTTGAATTGTTAAATCACGAACCGGACAAATTCGATAAAACGGTACAGTTTGTATTCAACCCCCCTTCTACAAACATATCAGGACCTAACAAATATTTTGCTACAGCTTCCTGATAACGCACAACGGTCAAGTTAGCTTCATCCCTGACCTCTTCCAACAGGTCATTGTCGAGACGAAGTCCTTTTAGCGAGCTTTCCGGATTGAAAATTTCAATTTTGGGTGAGTTCAAGCTTGTTTCTAGTGGTATGACGGCTTCAATCCCGTATGCCAACCTGAATGGGGCTTCTCCAGTTGAGGTTCTTGGTGTGGTTCTGTACGGCCACCACATGTTGGGGAGCTCATCTGCCCATGAACGAGGTTGCTCTTGAAGTCGCTTCTTTAATCATTGAAGGATGATTATATTGGTAACTTCAACTTGTTGGCTTGAGGATATGCCACGGAAGCTTTGAAATGCTTGATTTTAAGATCAGTCAACATAATTTCAAATTTCCCACCAACGAACTGGGTACCGTTATCAGTGACGACTGGTCTGGGAATCCCAAAGCGAAAAACGACGAATTCCATAAAAAAATCGATCATCTCCTTTTCTCGAATGCGTGCTAGGGGTTTAGCTTCCACCCACTTCGTTGCATAATCAATAGCAATGACAACATACTGGAGTTGGCCTTTAGCCTTGGGAAATGGTCCAACGATATCCATGCCCCACTGGAAGAACGAGCAAGGGCAAAGAATTGGCGTCATTGCCTGCGAGGGAGCATGGCTAACTGACCCATATAACTGGAAATAGACACAGCTCTTAACGTAGTTCTCACAATCTTTTCTCATTGTGGGCCAATACAAGCCTTGCCTAATGATTTTAAACGCCAAATTTTTCCCTCCCAAATGCTCTCCACATATTCCAGTATGAGTTTCTAGAATTGCGAGTTGAGACTCGTCAGGCCCTAGACAACGAAGTAGTGGTTTTGTTAAGGCTCGTCTGTAGAGCTTAGAATCTAAGACACAATAATTGCGGGCTTTGAACATAATTGAGCGAGCTTCTTTTTTGTCTTCGGGAAGTTTGTTGTCAATGATATACTCTAAAAAGACAGTGCGCCAATCTGAAGACTTCGTCAGTTCATTTATAGTGAGCTCATGAATTGTTGGGGCTAACAATTCCTCAACATATACTGGGTGGGAGCCTACCGCTATACTCGATGAGACCAATTTTGACAGTGCATCTGCCCACTGGTTTTCAGTTCGGTCTACATTTTTGATCGTCCAAGACGCGAAATTTTTCAGAAGCAAATGAGTTTTTTCCAGATAAGATGTCATCATGTCATTATGAGTTCTAAATTCACCCACGACCTGTTTTACTACTAGTTGAGAGTCACTAAAGATATCAATGACTTTGGCCTCTAGTTCATTTGCGAGTTTGAGTCCTGCTATCATGACCTCGTACTCCGACTCATTATTTGTGGCCTTGAATGAGAACTTGATTGCCTGTTGGACCTGGAAGCCCTCATGGCTGATCAAGATGACACCCGCCCCATTTGTCTCATTTGTGGATGACCCGTCCACATAGAGAGTCCATGGTCGTGATGAGTTGGGAACTGCTTCTTTTAACATACTTTCTTCTTGGGAAAACTGGCATTCTACTACAAAGTCCGATAGTGCTTGAGCCTTCATCGCTGTTCGAGGTTTGTATTCAATGTAAAATTGACCTAGCTTGACAGTCCAAGCGGCGAGGCATCCTGTCATTTCAGGTCTATGCAGAATTCGTTTCAAGGGTTGATTGGTCATGACTTGTATCTCGCGACCTTGAAAATAATGCCGTAGTTTTCTACTTGCCAGGAATTCTTCGAGAAGGAGTGCATGGCGGTGCTTGTCAATTTCGGCTGCCAGATAATTGATTGTTAATTCTTCAATTAAATTCGGAATATCGGCGACCTCAGCTCGAAAACGAGCAAAGAAGTCTCTTAAAGACTCTGAATATCGTTGACGAATAGTCATCAGGGAAGCAGTTATCTTTCCGCTGTTGTAATTGCTGGAGAAATGAATTTGAAACTTACTTTTTAAAGTTTGCCAGGAATTAATCGATCGCGGTGCCAGATTACTATACCAACGTAGCGCTGTGCCTTTTAAGCATGTGGAGAAAAATTGACACCTAGCGACCTTGGAGTGTCCGAAGAACGCCATTCGTCCATCAAATGTATTTAGGAATCTGATAGGATCAGATGACCCGTCGAAGTGATCAAGGACTAGAGTTTTCAAAGTCCTGTCGATTTTAGCGATTTTAATTGATCGTGATAAGGGACTTTCGGTGGAGATGACCTGTCCTGATTGATTTTTGATATAATCTTGGCACATAGCGAGGTCGTTTTGCATCTTGACGATATCCTCTGGACGGAATGATTCACTTGATTCACTTCGCCACGAGGCCTCACTCGCGGACGACGTGTTACGTTGCTTCGACGGTGGTCTAGAACATTGGGACTCAGTATACACTTCATCGTCGAGCGCGTAGTCTTCGTCATACTCATCATCTAGATGCATTCGAGAGTCTTCATTGTGGTGAGATATCGATGTCTATTGTAACTCAATCTGGAGAAGACGAATTTCACGCTGTTTTTTCAGACGAACTTCGAGCCAGTGCTTTTGCTCTTCCAGATGCAGCAGTTCCTCGTCTGACCCCGCGAGGTCATCCAACGTTTGAATTTGAAGTGATTTCTTCTTTTGATTCTGGATTTTCAACAGGTGTAGGCGCGTATCGCTCGACAAAACTTTCTTTCATGTGGGCGTCATGATTCTCATTCGCTTGTCGGGCTGGCCTTTACCTCGCGCCTGCAGCTGTTTGTCCTTGGGGGGTCTTGCAGATCCCTCGATGTTGTCAGTTTCAGGTGGAAACAACTCCATGGGTTGAAGGACCGGGGGAGGCTGTATCTCCTCTCTACGAGGTACAGTCATAACCTCGGTCGTGTCGCCCATCTTCGAAATAATCGGCTCGTCTTCATTCATTGTGGATGGAATCATAGATAAAAAAGCTCATTCTAGCGCCAAATGATGAGTGTGATCCCCGATTGAGTATGATTAGATGAATAATTCGTTTAGTAATCAAAATGGGAAATAATACAAAAATTTATTAATAGGGACCTTACACTCAACTTAGAGATTCTCTTCTTTATCTATTTTTCCTACCCTTTCAAAGTGGGAGGTTATGAGATATTTATAGTGGTTACGAGATGTGACCACCACCCTATTCCTTATTCTACAAGAAACCCTAAACAAGTGGGCATTTACTTTTTTTCTTACAAATGGGCTTAAATACAATCTATTTTAATTAGCCTTTATTTCCTAATGGGCTTTGGCCCAACATTTACATTGTACTCTTTCATTATCCACATTTCCACTTTTCCATCATTGCTATAAACTGCTGCTGAAAGACACTCTCCAAGAGCCAACAATAGATTATTATGCTTATTAAGGCTACCACAAGCAGGTTTGTTAACCTCAAGAAATTGTTCATCAGATAGATTAAACGAAATTATTCTAGGGATACAGTTGATGTTGATAACGCCATACTGTTCCTCTGATCCCACCAACCAGTACAGCCTTCCATTTAGACAAAAGATGTTTTGTGGTGATCCAAAATGTCCTGTTGAATGTCGTCTGGAGTGCCAAGGTATGCTTCCGATACTTCTCCATGTATTGCTAACAATATCACAAATTTGAACTTCTGAGTGTGGATAAGAAGGAAATCCACAAGTATATACTTCCTAAGGTAACGGTCCAATATACGGATCATCATAGTAAACCATCTTAATTATCTTGTACTCATTACCGATTTTATCTAAACCGAAGCCAACCTCTATTGTTTGTTTTTGAAACTGCTTTGATTTTGAAAGCTTCTTGTATTTGCCAGTAAAAGGATTGTATATGTAAACTTTAACAGGCATTACTGTACGAAAAGGTATGTTGACTTCGCACACTGTCTCATTGTCACAAAGTGAACCAGGCAACTCCACGAAGTGAAGCTTACTTATCTGAGCAGTGAAAACATGAGGCTGGGATTCTTCTTTCGTATTCGCGTAAGGTGCAAATTAAGAAGACTCACTTCACGCGATAAGTGGCGCAAGGTTCGTGATACATATTTGCATTGGACTAAAAGACAACATAGGTAAACCTTGCAAGTATCTTACGAGGGATTTCAACAGGTAGACTTTCTATCCCGTTTCTTCGTGCAGGATCTTCATGTGGCTTCAAAAAGCTTTTTTGGTTAGTACTCGCGTCCATGTAGAAAAACCAGACAGCCAAATCATTAAGTCCTGAAGGAGGAAAAAACTCTAGGGATTAGACAGAGACAGAAACTAATTTAGTTAATCTATTGCTGGATACAACACTGATTGTTATTATCATCTTTGAGGATCGGAGGTGATGTTAATATGATTTAGGGAGACAAAACTAATCTATGTATCCATGTTCCACTTGTTAATTTGCCAAATCCGTATGTCGTTCCCTCCCAGGAATCTACCCTGCCAACTGAACATACTTGCACATTTTGTCGTTGACAAACTTAAATCTTCATTCTTCAACCTCCCGTAGAGGAGATTGGGGTGATACCGCTAGAGCAAGTGCCTTGCGGTAGCCTTTTTTAAGTAATATTGCAAGAAGCATTCCTGTAGGCTGTAGTAAATACATGAAACAACACTATAAGGGTGATAAAGAAAATTTAAGAAATACTCCCTCCGTCCCACTCATTTCTATACAGTTTTTTTTCAATGCTTGACACACATTTTAAGGTGTATATAAAGTATACTTCAACAACTTATTTTTAAATTATTTTTTCTCTGAATAAAAATTTCAACGTTAAATTTTAATTCAGAAGAAAAAAAATTTAAAAAAAATTATGAAAGTATACTTTATATGAGCCTTAAAATGCGTGCCGAGCCCCCGTCCCCCAATGTATACAATTGATTGGGACAGAGGGAGTATAAAATAGTTCAAGAATGTATAAATAGTATTTATAAAAGAGTAAAGTAGATTATGGTGACTGAATTTTACACCGAATTTAAAAATGTAGTCAAACTTTCAAGTTCATAGTTAACTTTGGTTCTCGTGTTTTTTAAACTATAGATGTGCTTCTTAAATATTAGCGTATGAAAATTGTTGATTATGCGTACCACTCGTGCATTAAGTTTATATTCTAAATTGCAATCTAATATCTAATACTTTTAAAATATTATAATTTGTTAGAACAACTATTAGAGTACTCCATTTTATGTACGATATAAATTTTCCTACTTGCCATGGTGTGGGACTAAAATTTCATAAACTCCCACGCTATAAATTTCTGGCGTCTTGCTTGAATGGATAGACTTATAAATGCGACATCGTACCTCTATAATTTCTTTAATTATAAGATGATTAACTTTAGTACTATGTAAAATAAAATTTCTATAATTTATAGACTCTTGGTTTGTTTTGTGGGTTTTCTTTTTCGGAACTAAATATAATTCACAGTTTTTATAGACTTTTTTTTTTTTTTCCAGTGTTATCATTTATTTGTTTTGCTTTCAATTTTTTGCGCTCTGTATCGAATTTCTGAAATGAAAAATAAATTGACAACAATTTTGATAAAAATAATTTTAAATAAATAATTAATCGTTTTTCACTCCGAAGGCCCCAAATTAAAGAAAAATTGGCAACAGGCCCGTGCAAGTTGAGACTTTAAAACTCAAGAATCAAGAATTGAAGATACAACGGGTAGGTCCTATGGTTGGAATCCAAATCCTAGTATAAACGGGTTTTTCGTAGAGATGGGCTACAGCCTACATATACATACATACATCTCTAATGCCTAAATCGAATTTTCAAGTGAAAAAAGGGGAAAATCGAAGAAGAAAAGAAAAGATGGATACAGAAATTAAGGTAAATAAATAAATTTTGTACGATTGCGTAGCTGCAAGGAATAGAACCTTGATAAAGTTAATGAATTTAAAGTGAATAAATAAATATTATATAATTACGTAGTTGTAAAGAATCGAACCCTGAATGAAGTTAAAGAATTTAAAGTAAATAAATCTTGTAAAATAATGTAGTTGCGAGGAATTGAACCCACATTTAGTGATAATCAAATTTGGTACTTTTGGTAATTTAGTACGGCGCGCCATTTTCACATTGTTTTACTTATTAATAAAGAGTATAGATTTGTTTTGCTTTCAATTTTTTGCGCTCTATCGAATTTCTGAAATGAAAAATAATTGATAACAATTTTAATAAAAATAATTAATCGTTTTTCACTCCAAAGGCCCAAATTAAAGGAAAATTGGCAACAGGCCCGTGCAAGTTGAGACTTTAAAACTCAAGAATCAAGAATTGAAGATACAACGGGTAGGTCCTAAACCTGGTAAAATGGGTCCGGATTCGAAAAACCGAACAGAAAGTCATTGAACCGAATCCGATTTTGTATCCGAATTAGTTAAATCGATAATTATCCGAAAACCGATTTGAATCGATCCAAAAATTATCCGAACCGAAAATTTAACCGAAAATTATCCGGTCCGATTATGATCCGAACCGATCATAACCGAATAATAAATTATCCGAACCGAATATGATTCGAAATACGAGATCCGATTTAAATCCACATATATTAGACCACTTTTAATTCAATAAATTAATCTATTTATAAGCAAAATTCTTAATTAGAATAATTTCATGTCAAAAATATCATAGATATTTAATCAATACTTTTGAAAAAGTACTTTATTTTATATAAAAAAATAATATATTTAATAATAAGATATTTTTAAAGTATTACAAATTAAAAAAAATGAATGTGTAATGATCCAAAAAGATCCGAACCGAATTTGATCCGAACCAAATTCATCCGATTTTAATCCAAATTTCATCCGATTTTAATCCGAATCAAATCCGACCCGATCCGAACTATACCAAAAATATATCATAACCGAACATTAATCCGACCCGAGATTGATCCGATCCGAAACCGAACCGATTATCCGATTTGTCGGGTTCAGGTCCTATGGTTTGAATTCAAATCCTAGTATAAACGGGTTTTTCGTAGAGATGGGCTACATATACATACATACATCTCTAATGCCTAAATCGAATTTTCAAGTGAAAAAAAGGGAAAATCGAAGAAGAAAAGAAAAGATGGATACGGAAATAGAGATGGTTAGGAGAAAGACGGATCACATCCTTGAGTTGGATCCACTTCCCTTGAATGTGCGCTCATCTCCTTTTTTCTCGAAAACTATGGCTTTCACCGTCAAAAGAAAGCTAAAAAGGCTCCATGATGCAACTTCTGTAATTTGCTTCGTCACCCATGATTCTGATCAAAAGTTGGTTGCTCTAAAACAAATTGGTAACTTGGTCATTGCAGATTCGAGGCCATGTAATTTTCTAGACTCTAATATTGTGCTTCCCCATCTCCTCAAATTTATGGAAGTTAAAGGAATCAAAACTCTTCCCAACATCCATGGTTTTATTTGGAGATTAAGTCACCCGGAGGACATAAAAAACAAAAGATTTCAGTTTTACACTGCAATCATTCTCACAAGTATGGTATTTTCCGAGAAAGGCCGCGAGTTTACGGAACCAGCGATTCCATCACTTGTGAAGCTTATGCCTTCTCCGTTTCTGTTTGCGCAGATTCAGGTTGTGTACGCATTGTCTCATATAGCCAATGCATTACCTGACTGTTGTACTGCCATTATAAATTACGGGGCTTTGGAACACTTGGAGTCCCTTCTTTCAAATATTTACAATGACTCTATATTGTTAAGAAACGCCTGTATGCTTTTGGCAGCCCTCTGTCGGATGAAACCACAATTACCCTTCAATAAGAGAGAAATAGTTCTCCGTACTCTCAGATTCGCGATTTTCATCGAGGATGACCGTGTAATACCACAAGCATGCCTGGCGCTTTCAATTTTCTCTAAAGATAGATTTGTGGCTATTGGAGAAAGGGTATATAAACGTCTTCTTTGTCTTCTTGAATACAAAAAGCCAGAGATAATCCTGTCGGCCCTTAGAGCAATTGGAAATTATGTGAGATGGGGTGCTCGTGATCAGATTCAGTTAATATTTGAGACAGATGTATTAGTGTGGCTTGAGTTATTTATATGCCATAAATTTACGGAAGTGAGGACGGAATCTTGGTGGATAATTTCGAACATAACTGCTGTTGCAAATAATTTAAAGCTTGACCTGTGCATCATACCAGTTCTCGCCGGACTTGTCAGAAAGGCTAATGCTAATGCTGAATTTAAGATAGCTGCTGCACATGTAATGTTTAATGCTGTACTTGTTAGTGACAAGAAGCAGTTTAAATTTCTTCAAGAGAATTGCTATATCTATAGTGTAGATCCGCGGGTTTCTCCGGTCTTGAAATAATAGTTTTCCAACTCTCAAAATCAAGTAGCTGCAGGATGAGAATTATCTCAAAATCAAAATGCCAAAGGATGACGAAGTACCAAATTTGATTATCACTAAATGTGGTGGGTTCGATTCCTCGCAATTACATTATTTTACAAGATTTATTTACTTTAATTATATAAGATTTATTTATTCACTTTAAATTCATTAGCTTCATCGAGAGTTCGATTTCTTGCATCAATTCAATTGTCTTTAACTAAATAATTAAATGGTGGTTATTTATTATATTATTTTTATAATTTAATTCTTGATAAATACATTTTTTAATAATATTTTTTAATAATTTATCAATATTAATATTTTAATATCTACTCGCGGGGTTATCAGCTAGTATTATATGATTTGATTAACATTCGCTGGATTCAAAAAATTATTAGGTTAATTTGTTCTATATATAGAAGCAGCTGCGAGACAAGAAATTATAGTTCAGGTCGAGTAACTAGTCTTGAAGTTTTCAACATGGCTCGTCTTTCCGACTCCAACATCTTCGTGCATCACGTCATGATTAATCTTCACCACTACCATCAAATCCAGGAATGTACTTCATCGCATTCACATATATGTTTATGTTTTTTTATATTTTTCGTGAGTTGGTGTTGAACAATTTAATGATTTTTTCAGCAAGCAACGGGAAGCAAATTGTACACGACGGGAATATGCATGGTAAAAGAAGAGACACAAATACAAGAACAAGACGTGACTGTTGCTAATAGACATGCCGTTGCTGCTGGTGGTGGTTTTCACAGCGGTGGTAAATTTAGTACGGGATTTGTCGTAGGATATTTCATCGGACGCCATCACCACCATTCTCACGCTGTTTCGAATTTCTGCATCAGTCCTTATTATCAATTTCTGGCAACTCTCATTGTCTTGGCTATATTTATTTTAGAGCAGCAACTGTAAAAAGATCAAGGCTTTCCACTAAAATAAATACTGGCAAAATATAAGCAATGAATTAATCAACAAATATATATGACCTTTACAAACATGTAGAGAAAAATCCTACATTGCCTAAATTGTCATGCTGCTACTAGTCCCTTTCTCAAGTTAAAAGGTCCTGTATAGTTTTTGAGATATTTAGATAGTCAAAAAGACTCAATAAAGAATGCAAGAGTATAAAGAGAATGAAGAGATGCTGAAAATATGATGGGTTGAAAACACAGTCTTTTACACACAAAATATATGATCCAATCAATCTAGATCTATTCCTCTCAATCATTGATTATACATACCAATGGTGACAATGAGAATGAATATTCTAACGGTCCTACAAATGTCAATTACACCCTTATTTAGTAAGTTGTTACCTAGTCGCTCAAATGGGCAATAAGGTAAACAATAACTATAGCTTGTGCTGAGCTGGAAATGCATATAATGCCACATTATTATATATGTTACAAGTATACATGATATGTTACTTCCCCAACAGAAACGTAACATCAAAATTGTGTGGTGATGTTTATTGGTGGTTAATGTACATGAATTATTCTCGAGTCATGTAACGGTAACACAAGTGTTCTTAGTGTTTGGGTATGATTTTCAAGCTGTATTAGGTAATCCAAAATCTCAATCAGGTACTAGACTTGTTTGTATTTCAGTTTAGGCATTATAAATATATGAAAACGGACATTGTTCCACAACTGTTCTCTCCCTTCTGTCTAGAAACCTATCTTTCTCTGCAAGTTTCTAACTGAATTCTATCTATATCCTCTACATTTCTGATCTGATTTTATCTGTTCTATCTCTAAATCTCTGTTTTTACTCTATTTCTCTGCTAAATTAAACAACTCCATTTCTATCAATTCTATCCTTACAATAGTGTAATTCATCTTATAATATCATAAAATACCAAAAATACATGAAAACTCAGTTCAGGAACTAGAATCATGAACCATATGTTTGACAAAAACGACGAATCTTTAACTCGGTATTGTTTTCAATCTTTCAACATATATGTTACCACTATACATGATATGTTACTTCCCCAACAGAAACATAACATCAAAATTGTGTTGGTGATGTTTATTGGTGGTTAATGTACATGAATTATTCTCGAGTTATGTAATGGTAACGCAAGTGTTCTTAGTGTTTGGGTATGATTTTCAAGCTGTATTAGGTAATCCAAAACCTCGATTAGGCAGGTATAGGCTGCCCGACACTAAATTGCCACCCTTGTTTCAAATATAGATATATAGTAAGGGCGGGCAACTATAAAAATAGACTTAATAACATTATGATAAGAACAAATCGTCCTAAACTCTTACAAATTGCAGACTCCGACACAACTCATAGACTCCGATCAGATCATAGACTTTTGTAGCACTAGACTCTTCCTTGTACTCCAGTAACACCATCATCCTAACAAGTTTAAAAGTAATTATTCGTGATATTTTTGGAAAATGAGTAAATTTTGTTAGAAAAAAAATGTTTTAATTATAAAAGGCAATCATCTAGTTACTATTTTTATATTATTTTATTATTTATTAAATAGAATAAAAAATCGAAAACTGAAAACCAAAACTTTCAATATTTTGGTTTTTTATGTTTTATAGTAAAAAAAATTGTAAAATTATATCAAATAATTATATCAAAACTGTAAAAAATTGTAAAATTATAATTATACAATATTTTTACAATCAATTTATTATATTTGGTATACTTCTTGTCATTTAATTAAAATTATGAAAAATATAATATATTTTTTAATCTTTCATCTTTAATTTATTTATAAAATTTTTTAGGTGATTATTTTAATGTATTCAAAATGTAATTTAAAAACATTAAAAACTGATTTTAGGATAGCTAATTGTGGGTAAACAATTAGGAAAAATTAAAACAATTTTTTAGGAAAAGAACAATTAAAATAATTAAAATTTAAAGAAGAATAATTAAAATAATTAAAAGTAATGATATATAATTGTTTAAGGTGTTAACAACTAGGTTTAGCTTAGGGCCCATTTTATAACAACTGAATGAGTACTTGTGAACTGAACGAAAGAAACAAAGTCATCTAGATTGTTTGTTTGGCTGTCTAAAGTTTTGAACGAATTAAAAATCAGCTGAACGAGTTCGTCTTAAATTTCTATCTGAACGATTCATGAACTACATTGATTAATGTACTGTGATCAAAATAGCTTCTTGTCTTTTATATTGTAGCTTTTTTGAAACTTTTTTTGTCTTATAATTAAATAACAACACCACTGCTTTTACATTAAACTAAAATTATCGTTATCATTACATGTATTTAGGAAACTACAAATTGAATTAGCTAAGAACTATAAAAAAAATTCATTAAATTTAAATACAAAAAGTATTTTGTAAATAACCGCTTAACAATATTGGTAGATACTTTTTATGTAATTTGAATTTTATTTTTTTCAATACAAATAATAATAATATATATTACATTTTAATATATTTATTTATTCAGAAAATATGATTCAGATTTACCAAATGATTTAAATGTACAATTCAGAAATTTAATTCCTTCAAAAATTTTAACCATCCAGAAAATATGATCCACATTTATCAAATGACCCCTTAGTTTTTAAGTATCAGCCCATCCGTGAAAAAGAAGCGCGGAGCTTGCTAGGCCTAAAACACCACTCCGCCGAAATTTATAGAGGACAACTAGGGCTCCGCGGAAATTTATAACGGAGTGACTAAAATTTTTGTTTTAATCCTAATCGTTAAAATCTCAATCTAACGATTGAGGAACTGATTGTTAAATAAATCGTCCAGGACCTTTCGGTTTTAATAATATACTAGAGATTACGTAATTATATTATTACTTTAATATTCAAATTTAAAAAGACAGTTATATTGCCGGGCCCAGTAAAAAAAGGGGGCTATATATACACATAAATCCCTAACCATAGAAAGAAGATAAAAAGGGGAAAATCGAAGAAGAAGAAGAAGAAAAGATGGAAACGCAGACGGAGACGGAGATGGTTAGAAGAAAGACGGATCGCATCCTTGAGTTGGATCCACTTCCCTTGAATGTGCACTTATCTCCTTTTTTCTCGAAAGCTATGGCTTTCACTGTCAAAAGAAAGGTAATTTCACAAACCCATTTCCACAAATTCATTTTAGTATTACAAGTTCATTACAAAACCCTTTTGTTTGCAGCTGAAAAGACTCGATCGTGCAACTTCTGTGATATGTTCCACCACCCATGACTCTGATCAGAAGTTGGTTGCTCTAAAACAAATTGGTAATTTGATTATTGCAGGTATTGCCTAAACTCTCTCTCTCTCTCTCTCTCTCTCTCTCTCTCTCTCTCTCTCTCTCTCTCTCTCTCTCTCTCTCTCTCTCTCTCCTCTCTCTCTCTCTCTCTCTCTCTCTCTCTCTCTCTCTCTCTCTCTCTCTCTCTCTCTCTCTCTCTCTCTCTCTCTCTCCTCTCTCTCTCTCTCTCTCTCTCTCTCTCTCTCTCTCTCTCTCTCTCTCTCTCTCTCTCTCTCTCTCTCTCTCTCTCTCTCTCTCTCTCTCTCTCTCCCTCTCTGTCTGTCCCTCTCCCCCCCCTCCCCCCCCCCTTCCCCCCTCTCTCTCTCTGCCCCCTCTCTCTCTCCCCCCCCTCCCTCTCCTCCCTCTCCCTCTCCCCCCCTCCCTCTCCCTCTCCCTCCCCCTCCCCCCTCTCTCTCTTACTTATCCTTTTTCGTATATATACTGATCATGTTTTGACAACAGATTCAAGGCCAGGTGATTATCTAGACTCTAAAGTGCTTCCCCACCTCCTCAAGTTCATGGAGGTTAAAGAAATCAAAACTCCCCCCGACAGCAGTGGTAGTATTTGGAGAATAACTCACCCTGAGGATAAAAAGAACAGAAAATTTCAGGTTTGTTTGCTTTCTCAATTTTGATTTGTTTGCTTTTGAATGCTCGTGTCTATAACTTTTTTCCGCTTTTTTTCAGTTTTACACTGCAATCATCCTCACAAGGATGGTATTTTCTGAAAAAGGCTATGAGTTTACAGAACCAGCGATTCCATCTCTTGTGAAGCTTATACCTTCTCCATTTCTGTTTGTGCAGATTCAGGTAATATTTTATTGGTCATTGCTTTATTGCTCATTGCAAATGATGGTCTATTTGTTTGTATTATACATATCCGTCTATCCTGTAGGCTCTGTACGCATTGTCTCATATAGCCAATGTATTTCCTGCCTGTTGTAATGCCATCATAAACTGTGGGGCATTGGAACTCTTGGAGTCCCTTCTTTCAAATGTATTCAACGACTCTGTTTTGTTAAGAAATGCCGGTATGCTTTTGGCAGCCCTCTGTCGGATGAAACCACATCTGCCCTCCATTAAGGTTATGTCATGTTCAATATACCTATTTGAATTCAATTATTGCATATATACATTGTTGATAAAATAATTTTGTATTGTGGGCAGAGAGAAATAGTACTTCGTACCCTCAGAGTTTCCATTTTCTTGGAGGATGACAATGTAATAGTACAAGCATGCCTGGCGCTTTTCAATTTCTCTAAAGATGGATTTGTGGCGATTGAAAACAAGGTCTTAAAACGTCTTCTCCGTCTGCTTGAGTAAGTGCCTTTGATCTATTATTGTCCCTTTTGTGAGTGTCTTCCTCTCAGTATATTGTTTATCGGGGCTAATATGTTTACTCTCTTTTTTAGATACACAAATCCAAGGATAATCCTGCTGGCCCTTAGAGCAATTGGAAATTATGTGAGATGGGGCACTCATAATCAGATTCAGGTATATCGTATATGATCAAACAATGGATACTATATGTTTATATCTTCTCCTTTTTTTCTTTTTTTGCTTCCTGGAGCCAACTAATCCTTGAAAGACTATACTAGACAAGCTTTAGAAATTTCGCCATTATACCATTTATGGACCTGCCTATATTTGGCTAAATGTCTCTCGCTGTGTGTGTATCCACCATTGTTTCTATGGTGTCTCCATGGCGTGATCTGTACAATATCTAATTAGTTATTTGTTCTTTCAGTTTATGTTCGACAGAGTTGTATTGATGCGGCTTGCGATTTTGTTATACCATAAATTTACGGAAGTAAAGACGGAATCTTGCTGGATAACTTCAAACATAACTGCTGCTGCAAATAATTTAGAGCTTCAAGTAGGTGTTTAAAGAAGTTTACTTATTGCATAAGTTGCTAGACTCGGAATGTCCTGAACTAACTAATTGCAACTTTGATTGGAATTAACAGAAGGTAGTTGACATGGGCCTCATATCAGTTCCCGTCGCACTTGCCAAAAGAAATAAGGTTAAGACTGAATTTAAGGTAGCTGCTGCATATGCAATGTTTAATGCTGTACTTGGTAGTGACAAAAAACAGTTTAAGTAAGTCTTACCGACCTCGTCATACATTTAATATTTACATTGCATCTACTTGTCATTATTGTATAGAGGCTAAAATTTATTGATTGAACAGATATCTTAAGGAGAATTGCGAGTGTCTCAATAGTGCAGATCCACGGACTAGTCCTGCCTATAGACGATTGCGTGAGAGCATCTATTATCGTGAAGAAGTCCTAGATTTTCTACCGGAAAATTTGGGTGTTGGAAGTGCTGAGTATGCTCCATCGTCCAAGAAGATAACCAGGAAAAAGAAGTCAAAGAAAATCAAGAAATTTTCTCCTACTGCCTCTGCTCCTACATTAGATATTCAAGTTGATTCCAGTGGAGATCTAGATTCTAAAAATGGCAAGAAGACTCCTTGAGACTTGTTGACACAAATCTGCAGTAATTTGGGTGCAAGGTAGGCACTTGAGTTAACTTGTAAGTATATCACCAGAAGGCAACACATTCCTAAGTTGAATCCTTTTCTTTCTCCTCACTGAAACAAGTGGTCTCTGTTGCAGGTGTTGTCCGGTACTAAAAAACCATTGGTATAGATTAGGAACCGCCGCTGACCTTGTTTGTCCACCAAGAACTATTTAAACTCCATATGCCTAATGCCTTCTTGAATCCACTGAACAAATACAGATGGAATTTGTAAAACCCAAATCTCATGCTCTATGGTCTCTTGTAAAGGAACTTGTAAAACTTGGGACATATTCAGAGAAATTGATATCATGTAATCACTAATACATTAGCTAAGCACCGGAAATATACATCAATAGTAAGATACTTAAGCTAACTATTGGACGGCATAGAACCTTACATGTACAAAATTCCCAAAATTAATCCACAGAGATACTTTTATTTGATTCAATATTCAAAACCAAATTTAAAACTTTAAAATTTATTCTTGATCAAAATTGAATCCAACAAAGAGAGCTCACCAGAAATAACCCTAAAATCACACTAGTAGTAGCAGAGAGCTGGATTCAGAAAAATCACACTAGTATTGCAATAAGAAATTTTGAAAAGAAAAATTAGAGATAAGTAATATGTACTATAGAAATTGATAAAAAAAATAATGAATATGTGTATCCAACGTTGTTCAAAATTAATATTTGGAAAAAGTAACCAGGATTCTAACTATAAATTTAAGTATGATTATTCAATTCGGATTTTACAATATTTTTTTGGATTTCTAAAATTATGTATATTTAATGTAGATTCTGAAGTATTCTTTAAAATTTGATGATATTCAATAATTTTTTAAAAAACGTATTTTAAAATCTAGATGTATTTAATTTAGCTTTTTAAAACGTAGTTTAAAATATGATGATATTCAATTTATATTTTAAACAATATATTCAAATCTGTTGATATTCAAAAGGTTATAAACTTTTTTATTTTTTAATAAAATGGTTAATTTTAAATAATTTGTTAGTATAATTTATTTTATTTCAAATCTTGTTATACCTGAGATTTTGAAAAATTTATCAAAAACTCAATTTAATTTGACAAAAGTCTGCGATATTCTAAATTAACTCTATTAAAATCGCGTAAAATTAAAATCAATGTCAATTTTTTAAAATTCATAAACTTTTATCAATTCATTAAAATATAAATTAAATATACCCATGTTAGTATGTACTTAATTGAGCTGATAATATATATGTATGATAAATGGATATTCGGTGGATTTTAGAAAAAGAAAAATTGAGAATTTTGATCGACCGAGTAAATATGTGATAACTATATATTATTGACAAACAATTCTAACAAGAAATTTAAAGAACTTAATTTCAGCCACCATTTTTTATCAAACGTCATTTTTGTAGTAAACAATTATTTGAAATAAAATCTAACAATGATTTTTTTTTTTGTAATTCATTTAACTCTTTCGTAAATGATAAAACAATAATTTACTTAAAGATGCAATTGATACGACAACATCCGTTCAGATTAGGAATGTAACCGAGCCTATCTGAGCTGAACAATGCCAACCTCGAGTTCCGACTAAAAAGTTCGTGCTCAAATCCGAGTTTGACTGATCTTTTAATTTCAAGTCCAAAACTCGACTAATAATATATTTGATATGTCAGTAGATTAAATATATATTTTAAGTATATATAAATATTTAATAATTATATAAAAATATTTTTATAAAATATAAAATTAAAAAATAATAAATGCTCGATTAGCTCGCGGAACTTACTAGCCGAATAATTTGAAATTCAAACTCGATTCGATAAAATATTCGAATAACTTAAACACGGCTCAAATATTACCAAAACGATTCAAATTTTTTATAAATTGAGTTCGAAAAAATCACGAATAACTGGACTCATTTACACTTATAATTCATATAAATAAATTCAGGCCGGGCTGGGAAGGAGGCAAGCAGGGTATTAAGGGCCAAAATTCATTCACCTAAAAAGTGGTTGACGGTACGAATGTGAAAATAAAGAATAAAACATTTCTTCAGCTGTTTTTCTTTTGCCGAACCTATAAGTCAATATGGATCCTTTGCTTATTTTTTCAGTTTCACAAATTTGGGCTCCTTTTTATATTTGCTTAAATCTGATTTTGTCAATATTTAATAATTATCATATTTACTTTAATCTCCGTTAACATCAAATTTAATATGAAGGAAAAATACTAGGACCCATCTTTAATTTTGCAGTAGGCCTTGGTACATTTTGGAATGGCCTGCATATACTGTACTCTCAGGCAGCGGTATCACCTCAATCTTCGTGCAAATAGGGGCAACAGAGCAAGATCAGTAATACCAACAACACAGTTGGTGATAGAACTGAAATATGTTTCATTACTCCTGCGACTTCTCTCAAATCAGTGATGGTTAGACCAACACCTCAATAGAGGTATCACCTTAAATGGTGATCACATATTTACCTTTCCATTGTAACTCTTCTCTGAGAAGCCTTGATCTCCTGTCATGTATAAAAGCAACATAAGCAAGCGTATCCTTGACACCCAACAATTTCATATTCTGAAATACTCGGAAAGAAAGAATATTCATAAGTAAATCCATAAGATTGCAGCCTGAAAACACCAATGCAGGAAGAGGACAAATCCCCGTAACCTGGAAGTATTAAGTCCACACTATCACCACAACCAAGCACAAGATCATTGAACAGGCTATAAGCAATTCAGTACAAAGAGATCATTCGACATGCACACAACAGATGTTTGCAAATGTGGATTTGACGAAAAGGTCCATTTATTTGCTAGTCATGATACGATAGCAAAGACACTCGAACAAATTGATAAGTATCTTTCAGCTAATTTAGAAAAAGGAAGATCTATCAAATAACAAAATTTACCAATTTTTTTATGGAGAAGGTTGATATGAGTGGTTTCTCGACTACCAAGGCCACCTTTATAAATCTCTAGTAATGTGTATAAACACACAAACCACGTCTCTTGTAGATATAGTTCTGTCCATTTATCAAAATGACTTCGCTTGTAATTTCATTAATCACTCTAATCATAGGTTTCGTATAAAAATAAACTTAAGTTACCAAACGCCTGTAACAAAATTGTTGCATACAGATTTGGAAAATGAGACTCTTTTTTTCAGAATTCAAGGCAGTCATGAAATTACCTAATAGGATTAGTCGATTGAGGTACTGTTTTCCTTTTCTTTGTATCTTTTATTAATTAGATTTTGAAAAGGCAATAAATATGATAAAGAATATAATATTATGGAATATTATGTCAACAAGTGGCATTCTTTTTCCAAATTAAATTGTGGAGATACTAATTCAAGTTCTCTTTTTATATACTACAATAAACCTGATTAGAAAAATTATGAATAAAAAAATTCATTATTTAATATCCATAATAAGATTTTTGTGAACAAATGTTCTTATTAAGACTGTGGTGGTGTACAGCTATAGCGAATAAGTCACAATAACCCCCATCTGTTCCTTCAAAATTTCTTCACAAAAGAAGCCATGAGTGTTCATCATTCAACATCAATTCAACAGGTACATAAACTAAGTATATCATATAGATAAATTCTACATTGTCCTAGATATTAATGTAGCTGAAAAAATTTAATCATGGTAATTGCTTTAGCAATTTTATATGAATTCATTGTATACAGCTAGCTAGCCTAGATCGAATGTAAAATGGTAATTTCGAAAAAAAAACATTCTATTGGCAAATTCCGCACATATATTCTGAACTTATCACTAGATTATGTGTAAATAATTATCTTGTGTGAAGTATTTCTGGATTACTCACTAATTGACAGTGTGCTACGACAATTTTACTTCCACTGGTCTGTAATTGGTGCTTTATTGAAGTTTCGAAATGGTCTGTCCCTGAATACTTAAAATTCATTTTTACTAAAGTGTTGTTTATCTTAATTTTAATTGTCGAATCCGTGCAGTATCAAGGCTTTTAAGGACAATAGCAGAAGAAAATAGTCAGTGACTTGGGAGAAAAATATAACACATGTCTGTTACATATACATTAGTATAATTATTATAGTGTTCCTGCCTATATATACTTGCTCCTTCTCTTTGCCTATCGCTCCACTAATTTGATATATAATATAGCGTGTTCAACTCGTGTTATTACCCTTTACCAAGTAAATTTTTATGTCCTTTACAGTGAATTGATTATCAAATTTAGAGAGCAGTCTTTACCTGATAGAAATTCCTTTTTCAGGAGGAGCACAGGTTCCAGGGCAAGCCAGCATGGCTTGACTTGTTTCTAAGTAAAACTTTCTTTGACGATTGTTGCAAAAATGTTCGGAATAGATACTGCATTAATTGTAGTTCAGCACTCTGTCAAAACTGTATAACATCTGGTTCTCATAATGGACATGACATATTAAAGCTTTACCGACATGTCCACCAGGATGTTGTCCCCGTCAGTGAAATGGGAAATTATCTAGATTGCTCCAAGATTCAGGTATGTGATCAAATTAAACTTTTGCAAACAAAATCTTCAAGTTCATTAATAATTTAATATCTTTTTACGCTTCTGAAGTTGGGGAATATGAAAACCTTCGTATCTACTATGATACGCTTCTGAAATTGGGGAATATGGAAACTTTCGTATCTACTACGAAGAAGCTCAAACAGGATACATGTTTAGATTCCTCTTTCTTTTTTGGTTTTGATTGTAATAAGTTCTATTCTAAAGGACATGCAAAATATGTCATAAAGAGTAAACAAGTACAAAACATTTTACAATACGATTTCACAACACATTATAACATAATGATCCAAAATTCAAATAAGAATATAATGCAATTGAACCATTTCTATGAACTACATGAAATTTACAAAAAGTTTCAACAAAGCATGGATTGAGTCTGTGTAATATCTAAGGCAAATAGCAACACTATTATCTAAAAGAAATAAGTGAACAGTGGGAAACAATGCTAAGAATGTGTACCCTATTTTTTATGTTGCTACTATTAATAGTATTATCAGTGGGAATAATCCTAAAGTATTTAAGTGAACAGGTGAAATCATTCCCACAAATAAGTATTAATTAAAGTAAATTCGTGATAACATTGGGGATTAGGCTACTATATAGTGGCAAATATATAGCATTAAGGATTAGATAATTCTAGATAAGAATCTCAACTTAAGGCAGCTCGATGAAGGTTTCTTCCTTCTTAGGATGTGAAAGACACAAGTATACTCCATATTGGACTAAAGAATAAATATTGCTCGTGGACCTCTTTAGGGAAAATGCCAATTTGGAAGCTTTTTATTTTCTGACTTCTCTGACTTGCATGATCATTTTATTACATCGTGACTTTAGTATATAATCTTTTTCTTGACGAGTGAAAGCATCAAATTTACCAGTAGATTCTACTGTCTCGCAGTTTTAATTGCAGTAAACAATCAACATATGTATTACATACAAATATGTTTTTTTATACTCTATATTATAAATTTATGCATGAGATTAAGGGGTAAAAAACCATTACTAAAAGAAAAAGAAAAGCATATAAAGAGATTTAGGGAACGTTATTAAGACCATCACACATAATAAGAAAAAAAACGATTACCCACTTCAAATAAGAAAAGCAAGAAAATCCCCAATCTATTAATGTAAATATGTACCTCAATCAGACTAATCAAATCAAGGAAGCAGGAAATTTAAAATAACATGAGTTACAGACTTGTAGCACTGACCTGAAAATATAAAAGAAATTCATCAAACAAATGACAGAAGATAAAGCTCGGAAGAAAATCTACATAATGAATTACATATTCTTACAACCTGCAAAATGGATTTACCAAAATCTAAGAAAGGAAGAAAAAAAAAACTTACAAGTTCCCTGATTACATTCCTGAGCACGTGTGTCGTGGAGATGGCGAAATGATATAATCAAGATCTGCAGGTTTCATTCGCATTGGTGAGCAAGAAGTGTAACCTGAAGAGAATTAAAAAATGTATTTTACATTTGCGGCAAGAAGCGGACCTAAGTTGGCATAAATATTAAATAGGGCTTACCAAATGTGTGCGCGTGTTTGTGATAGACAGAGGAGAAGATAAGAAAATCAGCCTATAGTATTGTGAAACAACTTAGCAGCCAATTCGAATTATGTAGATCTAAGATCCAATTATGTATATTTCAAGTCAGGGTGTAGTATTCTACAAGCAGTGTCACTATATGGTACTGCTTAGGTAAATTTCTTTTATTAACAATTTCTAACCAGCATTAATCTCTCATATTACATCTATTTATTTAAAGAATTTTTTGTTATATATCGCAACGATACATTGCATCTCAAGCTGCATTTGGTAACAATAGCACGGCGAAGTAGCCAGATTTACAAAGATATAAAACGCATCTGCACTAGAGTAAACATATTTTGTCAAAAATGATACAAATTTGGTATAATTACTCATGATATTGGGTTTTATGTGTGGTGGTGACAACAGCCATTTAAATGCAACAAAATGTGGGTTTTCTCTTTGAAGCCTATGCCACATAAAGAGTCTGGTTCAAAGGCAGATGCAGAAAATGCATGTGAATCCTGTAGAAGGATCCTCAGTCACCCATCTCTGCATCGGTACTGCTGTCTCGAGTGCAAGGTAAGTTACGTATACAAATATGCACAAGCAAGTGTTCATTTTTGCCTCAAACACATTTTGCTTTTCATCCATATATATGCATGTAACTGCTCATTTAAAAACCAAACCACCTTGTTCAGGTAAAAGTATTTTCTAGAAAGGCAAAAAGCTCAGATCCCCCATTTTTAGCTGTCAGAAACAGAGCAGCCGCAAATGATGACGAAAATGAAGCTGCCGCCAGCCTTCTAACTGTCAAAGGTAAAGCTGAGGAAGGGAAAAGGAACAAAAGGAAAGGAAACCCTCAGAGGGCTCCTCTCATTTAATTTTCTTAAAACTGAAGACATCATGTTAATTGCATAACAATGAATCTCATTATCATGCTTAGTACTTTTTAAGAAAATGAATGGTTTTATGTTCTGTTATATGATTTCAAGACTATGGAACCTCGTATTTACAGGTTTCGATCAATCATTGATTTGTGGAGTTATATTCTGGTCTCCTTATAGCACATAATATGTTGGCTTTAATTCACATGCCAATTAATAATTGCATTGCAAGGCATAATTGTATGTCACTCACCTGAAATGCTTCTTATTCAACTAAAAAAGAAGTGTCTGTCAATGGTTGATGAACCAAATCTGTCATACGGTGAACTGTGAAGCCTTGCAGATATCCACATCTAAGCCAATATAGTCAATTGAAGATATAAGATATATCACAACTCTAATTTTTTTGTTAAAAACGTTAGATATGAAGGAGAGAAAATATTAATTTGGCACAAGATGCAATTGAGATAATAACCTCCATTCGTAATGTACTTTCTCGGGTAGTGATACCACAGTGATCTTCATGGTAAATTCTTTCCTCATGCTCAGCAATACCATGTATCGTCATTAAAGCATTACTGGCAACATTGTTTGCAGAAAAATCAGGTCTCTTATGAACATATTCATAATAAAACTGTTTTGTTTCTTTACACCTACAGCTTCATTTAAACACTCATGTTAAAACAACACCTCTGGAGAGTTCTTAACTTATATAAAAGTTTCAGACTCCCGTTCATATCTGGAGAAACATGTGAAAATTCCATATTTTAAAGTAGTTAAGACCATGCAAACCCTCTAACTCTCAAGAAAAGTTCTGTGACATGCTATACTAACTCTCAAGTTATTATGATCCATCGGTCCTGTACTAGAACTCTCATATTCTCAAAAATTTGATTTCGACATTAAGGTAGTAATTAAGGTCATATATTACCTTAGTGGAATCTAGTGATTTCATTTCGAAAATGGGTTTTCGAGTGAAGATCGTAATAACGTAAAAGTGCCCCAACACAAGAAACATATCCAAAGTTCTGTCTAAGTAATTAGCTAGAAAATGCAAATTGAATTCTTCACCAAGTTGAGTAACAGATGATAAGGAAATTAATAACCCAATAAATTCAATCATAAAAAATCAAGCACGCAGAAAATAGGATAATTAATTAGCTAAGATTTAATATCCTGACCTGAGGATTACCTACTGAAGAAAGTCATTTGAGAAGTATGTGAATCTGCGAAGCCACAATACAGGATTATATAGTTTTCATGGACTATATGTTGATCCTTATCCAGAGCCAGAAAAATGGAGCAGCGGGGGTTAAAAATTATGGTAAAAAAAAGTTAAAATTTATGGATGTTAATTAGTTTTTTAAGGACAATTTTATCCCGTTTTAAAACTAAATAACAATAATATTTTCAAAATATTTCAAAAAAAAAAAAAAAAACAATATTTTCAAAATACACAAGAGTTTACATAAATTAGAAAACAAAATTTTAAAATTATTAGACAACTTTTGTACGATACTAGAAATTACTCATAAAAGTTTTGGTGCCATCTATTGGATTCAAATTTATATTTTAATAGTTAAAAAATAATAACTAAAATAAGATAAACGTAATTTAAATGTCTGCATCAATATTAAAATAAGAGGAACATAATTTTGACATGATATTAAACAAATTGTAAGAGATTTTTTTGAATTTATATAAAACATATGCACATTTAAGAAATTAAAAGATAAAAAATAAAATTAAAAAATACAAATATTGACTAAGATAATTATATGTGACTTTCTTCTTAATTTTAGTGGGGCTGAAATATAAACTATACTAGCTTATTCTATTCTAAGGAGGCTGTAGTTCCCACTAGCCCCAATGTAGCTCCGTCACTGTCCTTATCCAATCTAGGGATGAATGATGGTATAAAGATTTTTTTGATGTAAATGCGTGTAAGACGTGTATATACATTTCATTTAATGAAAACTTAATTGTAGTTTGATGACCTGAACTATTATTTTTTTGCATAAAAATGACTCTTTTATAATTCTTGTCATTTTATAGACTAAATTATTATTTTTTTAGCAGATGATCGCATTCCGTTTAATTATTTTAACGGACGTTAATGGTTTTTTTTTTAATTTTGTAATTGCACTTTGATGGCTCAAGTATTATTGTTTTGCACAAAATTGACTTTTGTTTTATATATTTTTGACATTTTTAACCAAATTTTTTATTTAAAAATAATTTAACTAAATTATACTTTTAAAATACTCAATTGACCTTAAGATTCTTTATTGTAAAATTATTCTACATGATTTTTACGCAATAATACTAGAAGAATAAGATAAACTAAAAAAATGTAAAAATCGAATGACTTTGTCATCAATCATCAGAAAATAGACTCGTGTTGCTTCCAACATAAATTAATTAATCTTACATTTTTTAATCTTTTACAATGATCTAACATTTGAGTGATGTTCAAATACCTTTTTTTTAAAAGTAATTATGATATTTTTTTGTTAGTGAATAATCAAAAATCAAATTAAAATTTTAAGATGTTTGAAAAATGTGATGCAAACATTAGTAAATCTTTAACGTAATCTAAATTAAAGGCGTGGTTTTTATAACTTAGCACATGACTTTTTTAATAATGTCTTTAATTCAGATTACATTAAAGATTACGCTAAAATCTAAGAAAATTAGAGATATTCATATGAAAAAATCAATTAAAGAAACATATATATATATATATATATATATATATATATATATATATATATATATATATATATATATATATATATATATATATATATATATATATATATATAAATTATTAGAGATATTCAAATTAGAAGCGTGACTCAAGAATTTGCTTTTACATTTTTCATTTTATCTTGTTCTTACAATACTAGCGTCTAAAAATCGTTTACAGTAGTTTTATGATAAATAATCTTAAAGTCATTTGGGCATTCTAAAAGTATAATTTAGTTAAAAAGACGTCAATATATATAAAAAGAGTCATTTTTGTGCAAAAAAATAATAATTGAGCCATCAAAGCGCAATAATAAAAAATGAAAAAGTGAATTCATTAACGTCCGTTAAAAAAAATGACGGAATGCAATCATCTGTTAAAAAAATAATAGTTTTGTCATTAAAATGGCAACAATTATAAAAGAGTTATTTTTGTGCAAAAAGATAATAGTTGAGGCCATCAAACTGTAATTAAGTCTTTACTCAAGCATAAAGGGAACTTTGTGAAACAAGCTATCATGAAGTTCATCATTAGTTTCCAAAAACGCAGCATTATAAGCATTAATAGGATCATCGACCAACGTACAGTCCCTTGACAAGTTTTCAACCAACCTATTCTTCACAAAATTCGAGCATTGCCCTCCAGTTTGGCTATGCCCAACAAACACACCAAAGATATGAACACTAAGATTCCCCTGTACGCAAGTTTTCACACAAAAATTATCCTGATTTTCCTTATCTAACGTATCAGGATAGTACCCCCATTACGTAAGTACCATATAATCCAACTGAAAGTTATGTGAAGGCACAAGAACAGGCTCTATAGACTTCTCCACACTCATATAAACCCTAAGCCATGATTAGGAGATACCTTAAACTCCGAAAATCAGAATGCGAAATGTGACCATCTGAAGTCTGTTCATATCTGCTACAACACTTCCCACAAACACAATCCATGTTTCAATACAAGTATTCAAGACTCAAAACAAACAAAATCAATATATACATCAAATGTTTGATAAAATTCCTAAGAAAAACATATATAAAACAAATAGGGAATGCATCATATCGATACTAAACAGAATTTCATCACAATTTTGTTCCTGTTAGTCCTCGTGTATTGCAGAAGGGGGGGGGGGATGAATGCAATACTGATAAAATTCAATCTCAGTTTCAACAACTAAAACGAAGATTAAGTGTTATCAGTAATATGAATGCAATCACTTAAACAGTATGTAGTAGAGACAAGATTCACAAAATAAATGTTTTATTTATTTTGCAAAGTGTTGCTACAACCTCAAGAGAGAATTCTTGAGCTTCGGGTTTCTCCAAGACACTTGCCTGTCTTCGATACTTACATAGAATGATTTGATAGTCTAAGTATTAAAACTAATCCTATCACTGTCAATCACGGGTTTGTGAAGCTGCTGTCATTATCAAGTGGCAGCTTCTTACAAAATGTATACCCATGTGACTTTCCTAAATTGCTAACCTGTCAGTTAAACATTATAAAGAAAGCAACCTAGATTCATTCTATTTCTAGCTAAAACAATTCAGCAAATAGAGACTTGACCTTGCTCTTTGAATTGATTCGCTTTGTTTGCAGTGCTTGAAGCTTCTGTCGTAGTCTTGCAGACTTGGTGCAGTTTAGGGATACTGCAACACGCCTGTTTCTTGAACATTGAGACTGTCACGGGATTTGACTGAGAAAGATACCTAGAATGAGGATCTTTCACAAGACAGTTACTTTTGCCGCAGAGCTTGCTGTCACAGGAATGTGCTTTTGGTGACAGTATGAGTTCCCCGCACAGTGTGCTGTCGAGGTTTCCAAACTTGCTGTCGAGGGCCAAAGTTACTGTCGTGTAGTCTTCCGCCAATGTTGCTGTCAGAGTGAATATGCTGTCGTGACTTGCAACATTCTTTCTTTTTGTAATCTTACTGTCGATGCTCATGACAGTAACCTTTATTCATGTTGTCATCTAATATGCATTCTTTGAGGCTTGAACACAGAAAGTGAACTTCTTCCAAATTCCACAATTAAAATGACATTGCATACTGATTACAAGAACATACTTTGGCTGTGACAGTATGTTCTACTTAATTAAAAAATTAAGTACATTCAAAGTTAAGTTGTTCCTATGCTATCACCCATAAATCCCAACAATCTCCCCCAATTTGTTTTTATGGACAATAACAACAAATTTACAACATGTGCTGACAACTTAACTAACAAGATCAGAATAGATTAAGAAATTTCACTTAGCTTGAGATTTCTTCTTCTGTCTTGCTTCATCCTCTCTTTTGAGAGCTTCTGCCAAGCAGCTTCTTAGACCTTCTACTAGAGAGATTTCAGCAGGAGAGACTGCAACATCTTCTATTTCTTCAAGAATCTTCTTTGCAGTAGGAGAAAGAAGAATACTAGCATCCCTGAGATTCATCCATTGTTCCTGATCAAATGGATAGCTTCTGAAGTGGAGTTCTTCCTTAATGAGCTTGAATCTACTTCCAGGATAAGCATTGAGAGATACTCTCCTTTGCCTGTCTAGCTTTGAGCTTTCTCCTTTTCTTCTTTCCAGTATTCCCTCTATCTCTTCAGAACAAATTTGCTCCAGGGGATGAATTGATCCAGCTACCATATACTGTAGGTCCTTCAGAATAGTTGTTTTTAGCTTGTACAAGCTGCAAACATAGATTTCTTCTTTCAGGTACTTGATTCTTAAGGGACCTTCCAGCATATATGGTTGATAATTTGGAGCTTCACTTTCTGCCTTGTTGGCAGTCTTGCATCTTTCCAGGAGTTCAGCTTCCTTCTTATCAAGTTCTGATTGATAGTGAGAATATTGAGAAGATTCAGGTCCTTGGCTTGACATTGGTTGTTCTTTCTGAGTTGGTATGGTTTCCCCTTCTGGATTGGGAAAATCATCAAACTCATAATACCAGTGGTATGGTATAGGAGAGGGTGGTAGATCAGTGAGAATATCAGCATCATCAAAATCTTCAAAGTTGTAGCCGAATTTCTGAAAGAATTCAGCACTCCTATCAGCCTGATATTTCAAAACGTGTTCCATGACAGACTCTGGAACATTGTCATAGCCTTTCATCAACTCTACCATCCTTTCCAAGTAGAAGAAGTCAATCCTTCTTTTACTTATAGTTATCATGCTACCACTGAGTGATGAGGCTATCAGATCAAAATCCTTATTAGCCCTCATAGATCTTGATTCTGGCCACCACAGTATGTACTCATAGACCTCTTGATTTGCATCCATCAACACTCTTGATATCTTTTGAATACTTTTGTTGTACTTCAAGACTGTTAGGATGTTTTGATTGAAGTGGAATTCTAAAACTTCTGAATCCAGTAGTCTTTTCTCTTCCTGAGTACATGTGCTTCCCTGGAAGTTTTTGTCTAGAAAACCATGCTTTAGCTTTAGCTTTCAGTCTTTTGGGCTTGACAGTAGCTTTGGCTTCATCCTTGACAGAACCTTCCTTGACAGCACCTTTGTCGACAGTATCTTCCATGACAGCATCTTCTATGACAGTTTCCTTGTCGACAGTATCTTTGGTGACAACATCTTTTTCTGCATTTATGCAATCAATAGCACATCTAAGAATGCTTGCCTCCAAAGCTTCCAGTATTCTTGGCTCCTCTTCATCTGTTGCACCAGCATCTTTCTTTTCTTGACTAGGAGTTTCTTCATTGCCTTCATTCTGAGATTGAATACCAGTATTCCCAGAATTACTTCCACCAGTATTTCCTGCATTTCCAGAGGCTTCACCACCTCCAATCTCATCATCATCATCATCATCATCATCATCTTGAATAGGAGTATCATAGAGGCAGCTTCCACCTTGATCATCTCTTTTGGCATTGGCTCTAGAGATTAGCTCCTTCACTCTATCTCCCAGTGCCTTGTCTCTCAAAACCAGCATTTTGTAGATCTCTTGAACAACAAGAACTCTTCCTGGATTGGCATTTGAGTTAAGTATTCCATCTAATACTTTCAGAATTGACTCAGTTTGCATCTTGGATGTCCCAGTCAGATTCATGAAGTTGTTCCTTCTTGTGCCATCCTTTGTAGTAGATCTATAGAAAACACTTGGTGGATTTGTGTAGACTTCAGGTAGCTTCTCATTGATTAGGTTCTGGATTTGTATGTTCAGGATTTCATTGAAAGATGTTTGAGTTGCCCTGATCTTTCCCTTCATAGCAACTAACACCTTTGCTGGCAGACTCTGCAATAATTCCATAGTGATGAAATAGGATATGCCAGAAGTAAAGTAGATACTTACAGCCCATCTCTTCTCATCATTCACCATTACACTGACACTAGTGATTTGATCCCTTATCAGTTTTGTAGTATAGGTTGGAATGTTGCTTGGAGCATTCATTGCTTCTTCCACTATCCTACAAAACTCAGTGTCATGATTCTGTAATGTGCTCTCCCTGTAATCCACCATTATGATATTTGCCTCTTCTTGATCAAACTCAGCTCCATTTGTCCAAGAGTGTCATTTATGGATGGATTCAGGCAGTTTCCCTTTCCCTTTCCCAAGCTTGTTTTCTTCCTCCATTTCTCTCCATCTTCTTTGTAGAGTAGATTCTTGAGATGCTGAAGTTGGTTCTCTAATTGTCACAGGAGGTAGAATGGGATGTCTAGATGCAGGTCTTCTTTGTAGTGCATCTTGAGTTGCCTTGGACATCAACACCCTTTCTCCATCTAATTCACCTTCAACAAGATCTTCATCATTACTCCTTGGTTGTCCACTGCTTGGATTGACTTGCTCCCCCTTAGTCAATGCTTTTCTCTTGACTCCTGAAACTTGCTCCCCCTGAGTTTCACCTGATTCCTGAATTGGTGTAGATTCTGATCTTGCTACCTTCTCCCCCTTAGTTGAGTTGGTAGCTACTAGGTCAGTGAGGAATTGTAGGGAAATCTTAGTAGCAGCAAAGCCATCAACCACAAGTTGAGAGAGAGAGTCCAGCTTGGAGTTGAAGCTAGCACATTGACCTTCCAGTGCTGTGATCCTGTGTCCAAAAGTAGCAGAGGGGCCACCAGTCCTTAACCTTCTTGGAGGGGAAGGAAAAGAAAGGGGCTTGGAGGCTATGGGGGTTCTCACACTCTCAGGGTGTTTTTGAGTGATCTCATCACCCCTCACATTATGACTCTCAAGGCCTAATGCCTGAACATTGTGGGCTCCCTCAAAATCTCTCTGGACATGCTCAAGTCCCTCTCCTTTTGCCAGCTCATTTGGCTGCCTCTCATTTTTATGCTCACCTCTCTTTTCTTTTATCTCTCTTTTCTTTTGCACACCCTCACTCAACCTAGATGCATGGGTATGAGCAGTACTAACATGCATTGAAGGAGAAGATGTAGAATGTACCTTTAAGAGTTTGGCAAGAGGTAGGTCATCATCAGAGGCATCCTCAAGGAGTACAGCATCAAAATTAGGCTGGGAGGACTTGACAACATCTTGGGCAGAAATGTTACTGTCAGTTTGAGTCTGGACAGCAGGTTCTGGCATGACAGCAACTTTGGGAAGTGGAGTGACAGTAGGTTTTGTAGTGACAATATCTTTCTCTCCACCCATGACAGCAGCTGTGTCCAGGACAGCAACAGTTCCAGTGTCTTTGACAGCAACAGAGGCTGTGACAACATCTTCCTGAAGGTAAGATGCTCCTTGGAGTTCAGACAAAGTGTTGGCTGTTTCATTTTCTGACTACCACTTTGCCCTTGCTCAGTGTTTGGAGGAGTGGTGTCCATTTCACTTTGAGAAATGGGTTCTTGTGGACCACTAGATGGGGGCTCATCCATGATTGGAGATGGATGATCAAAACCTGAAGGGTTGGGACTGTCCCCTTCTCTAGGTTGTGGAGAAGAAACAAAAGAATGTGTAGGGAAGGAAGAAGGTGAAAGTGTAGCAGAGAGTGGGGGCTGATTCACAGAAGAGAAATGTGAATCATCAAAAGGAATAGAGATATCCTCACTGTGCCCTAACTCACTGTGTGTTTCTTCAAGTGGAGGGTTCTCAGGTTGTGAACCATGAGTTTGTGCAGACTCTGTACATGGTGCCTTGGGAGACTGGCCAATTTCAATAGATGCACCTTGTTGAGAAGGCACATCTAGGGAGGTGTTTGAATCCCTTTCAGTAACTACAGTTTGTTGAGAAACTGCAGCTTGGATAACAGTGGTTTTGGTCCTCCTAGCTCTCTTCTTCTTAGGCTCAGGGGGAACCACTGGGGGTTCTGTTTGACTACCTTCCTTATTTGCTGCACTAGGTGCAGTATCTCCCTCAAGACTCACAGAGCTACCACCAACATCAGCTTCTAAGGATCTTTTTCTGGATTCCTGCCAGGCTTCTCTTTGGGCTTTGGGAAGTCTAGAGGGCCTAGGCTGAGTGTATGGTGTGGAATGTGGGTTAACTGAATTTGGGTCTAATTCAGTTTCATTCACAAGTGTAAAAGAACCATAACCAGGAGGTAAAGGATAATCAAGGTTGGTCACTTGATTAACCATGTGCTGAGTTAAACATAGTGGAATATGTGCATTAAGATCCTGTGAAGATAATAGTGCGTGTGTGTTCTTTTTCAAAACAGGGCAAACCTCTAGACGAGGAGCATCATTATCAAATTCACAGAAAGAATTTATACACATCATAAGAAAGCGAGGATAGATTGATACCTTCTTACCTATGGCAGCCTTGAGTTGTGCCAGGAGGAAAGCTCCAACATTCACCTTGTATCCATGAACAAGAGAATGTGTCAGCTTCTTGATGTAGGAGGGTATTCCATTCCAGCCAGTAGACTTGGTAGAGAACACCTTGACCATGACATCGAATATCATACTCCACTCCTTCCTTAGATACTTCCTATCCATTTCACCAGACGGGTACCATTTGGTTGTTCCCTCTTCGAGAATAGGGTCTGCATACCCAATCTTCAAGAAGAGCTTCTTGAGAGTGTCATCATTAGCAAGTTCAGCAAATTGTTGTCCTGCTTCAAGTGTAATACCAAGAGCAGTGTTGATGACCTCAACTGTATGAGTGTATTGTTGCCCATTAATTTTGAATTGAATAGCTGGGTTTTCACCCTCAGTTTGAGCAACAGAAGTTCTCCAAAAGGCCTCAATTCTGTCTAAATCGAGAATGGGGGTTGAGGTAATGGCAGAACGAAGATAGGACTTGTTTAAGAAAAACACGAGTCCTTTGAAGCCTTCACCAGCATCATTTGGGGAAAAGATGCCAGCAAAGTTTGTTTGAGAAAGAGTCTGTTTGGGTGCCATGGAGATTCAAGAAAAGAAGAAAGTGAGAAAGTTGCTTTTTGTTTTAGCTCGA
Source organism: Heracleum sosnowskyi (assembly GCA_030848705.1). Taxonomy (NCBI): domain Eukaryota; kingdom Viridiplantae; phylum Streptophyta; class Magnoliopsida; order Apiales; family Apiaceae; genus Heracleum; species Heracleum sosnowskyi. Next base: position 117,231,090 of record CM061242.1, on the reverse strand, counting down.
AGAAAAGTATTTTGCCTGAAGTATGATGAGAGTGATATGTCTGAGTAACTGGGAAATAAAAGGGTATCTCAAACGTTTGTGCACAAAAAGTGGAATTAAAGAACGTGTCTTAACCCACTCATACAACACGTGAGTTACTGCCCGTTATTCACTGTCAAACGTGGGGTGAATTATCCAATTGTAACGGTCCACTATTGTTGACAGTAACCTGTGCGCTAGAAACATTCTGTCAGTACTAAGATGTGGTGATAGTAGGTTATGCGCGACAGAAACTATTGCGCAAAACATGCTGTCACCGTTAAGCGTTTGAATGACAGTATCTTTTGAAATCCTTGACAGAGAGTCTTTACCTGCTGTCAAGAAGTTTGCTGTCAAGAAACATATGACAGTATCCTTCTTGACGACAGTAACTTAGATGGGAAATTGTTTCTGTCATGGACTTTCTAGGATTCTGTATTCATAAACTTAACTTAAAATTTACAGAGCATGGATTTAGCAATTTGAATCTAATGAGACACAGATACTATGCAGTTAACACAGACAAATCATGAACTCAAAGAAAACCACAGAAACAAGAAATTTTATTATTAATAAAATCATTAAAATAGAACATTGAGTACATTATTCTATGATTTTATCAACTAGTTCTGGCGTCTCTGCCTTAATTTCCTCTTCAGAGCGACCTTCTTCTTTGAGAAGTGCCTGAAGCTCTCTTTCTCTTCTTCCTGAGCCTTGGCCTCCTCTTCCTGTTTCTTTTCTTCATCTATCTCATCCATGGCGTCCAACAACATCTCGAAGAGCTCATCAATCTCTTCACTGTCGGGTTCACTATCGCACCGTTTTAGCCCTACTTCAATTCCTACTTTGTTTTCCATTATCTACTTTAAAACTGAGAGCAGACTGGTAGAACCTAAGGTTAATTTATAGGCAAACCCGTCTAAGGATTAAAGTCTAATGGTCAACAGTTAGAGTACCCATACAACTACCACAAAAGTAATTAATGGTTGTCCTCCTTTAAACCTATGGATTTATGCAAAAAGGTGTGAAAGTCCAATGGAACAGACATTTATCTCTCAAACTTATCAATTAACCACATTAATGTCATACAGGGTCTAAAAGTATGAGACTGACACAAAATACAGACATGAATAGTCAAATCAAGACATGCTGTCACATAACAGACATAGACCAAGTAGACAGTAACTTCTCTTGACAGCAAGTTTGAAGGTGCTGTCATGAGCTTCATGAAACATTGAAAATACAGAAAACTGAGTTAATCAACATACCAGATTCAGCATTCCCAATTCACTTACCAACCTGTTAAAGGTTGCTTCATCCAATGGCTTAGTAAAGATGTCAGCAAGTTGCTTGTCAGTTGGAACATAAATCAGCTTCACAGTGCCTTGTTCAACATGCTCTCTGATAAAGTGATTTCTTATATCAATGTGCTTTGTCCTAGAGTGTTGAACTGGATTGTCTGCAATAACTATGGCACTAGTGTTGTCACAGTAGATAGGAATGTCTCTTAACACTAGACCATAATCCTGAAGTTGATTCTTCATCCATAGAATTTGTGCACATCAACTGCCTGCAGCAATGTACTCAGCTTCTGCAGTTGAGGTGGAAACTGAATGCTGCTTCTTGCTAAACCATGAGACCAATCTTCCACCAAGAAATTGACAGCTACCAGTAGTACTCTTTCTGTCAATCTTGCATCCAGCATAGTCTGAGTCTGAGTAACCAATTAGATCAAATCCAGTGTTCTTAGGATACCAAAGGCCTAGGTTAGGAGTGCCTTTTAAGTATCTAAAGATTCTCTTGATGGCTACTAAGTGTGACTCTTTTGGATCACTTTGAAACCTTGCACAGAGACATGTAGCAAACATGATGTCAGGTCTGCTAGCAGTTAAGTATAGGAGAGATCCTACCATGCCTCTATAGGTGCTTGAGTCAACTTTCTTTCCTTTAGAGTCAAGATCCAGACTAGTTGATGTGGACATTGGTGTCTTTGCAGGTGATGAATCTTCCAATTTGAACTTTTTGAGAAGTTCCTTGATATATTTAGCTTGACAAATGAAGATTCCATCAAGTTGTTGAAGAATTTGCAATCCCAGAAAGAATGACAATTCTCCCATCATGCTCATCTCATATTTGTTACTCATGAGAGAGGAAAACTTCTCACACAGCTTCTCATTAGTAGAACCAAAAATGATATCATCCACATAGATTTGTACCAGAATAATGTCCTTGCCATGGTGTTTATAGAAAAGTGTCTTATCCACAACTCCTCTAGTAAACTGATTTTCCAAAAGAAAGGTGGAAAGTGTGTCATACCAGGCCCTGGGTGCTTGCTTAAGTCCATACAAAGCTTTGAAAAGTTTGTACACAAAATTATACATTTCAGCATCCTCAAATCCTGGTGGCTGTTCAACATACACTTCTTCTTCCAACTCTCCATTTAGGAAGGCACTTTTGACATCCATCTGAAATACTTTGAAGTTGCAGTGTGCATCATAGGCTAGAAAGATTCTTATAGCTTCAAGTCTTGCAACAGGTGCAAATGTCTCATCATAATCTATTCCTTCCTGTTGACAGTAACCTTTAGCCACTAGCCTTGCCTTATTTCTTGTCACTGATCCATTTTCATCAAGCTTGTTTCTGAAAACCCATTTGGTCTCAATGACTGACTTTCCTTTAGGTCTTGGAACCAATTTCCATACATTGTTCCTTTCAAACTGATTTAGCTCTTCTTGCATGGCTATCACCCAGTCAGAATCCAACAATGCTTCATCAGTTGTCTTAGGTTCCATTTGAGACAGAAAGCATGAAAACATGCTGTCAGCAGAGACTTTGTTCCTTGTCCTCACTCCTGAAGTAGGGTCACCAATGATAAGGTCATTTGTGTGATCCTTGTTCCACTTGGTGATTCTGGGCAAGCTACTTGACTGAACAGGAACATTTGCTTCAGTTTGTTGAGTTGAATGCTCACCAATTCCATTGTCTTCACCATGTTCTTCATTGTCTCCAGAGTCACCACTGTTATGAATGTTAGAAGTTATGGTTTGTGATTGAGCTGGAGTTTGGTTGACAGTTGTGGTATTGACAACATCTTTATCAGCATCAACAACTTGAGTGAAGCTGGGTTCTTCATCAACAATTTCCTCAGCTTCCAGGTATCCTTGATTCTCAAATCTTAAAGTCTGCATCTTATGCAGCCCTGGAAACTTGGTTTCATCAAATGTGACATTTACACTTTCTTCAATAATCCTGTGTTCCATAACATAAACTCTGAATGCAGTCCTTTCTGTGCTGTAGCCCATGAATAGTCCTTCAAAAGCCTTGGTGTCAAATTTTCCTTTCTTCTCATGGTTGTCCTTCATCATAAAGCATTTGCTCCCAAACACATGAAAATATTTGACAGTAGGTTTCTTTCCAGTTAACAGACAGTAGGGTGTACTAGCATGAGTTTTGTTAATCATGGTTCTGTTTTGAGTATAACATGCTGTGTTGATAGCTTCAACCCAGAAATATGTTGGCAGTTTAGCATCATGCAACATAGTTCTAGCTGCTTCAATGAGAGTCCTGTTCTTTCTTTCTACAACTCCATTCTGCTGTGGCGTTCTTGCAGTAGAGAATTGTTGCACAATTCCTTCATCTTTACAGAAATTTCCAAGTGTGGCATTTCTGAATTCTGTACCATTGTCACTCCTCAAGATTTGAACTTTTGAGTTTGGAGTTCTATCAAGAACTCTGACTTGATCAATAATTACTTGAGCAGCTTCATCTTTGGATTCAAGAAACTTCACCCAAATGTACCTTGAGTAATCATCCACCATTACTAAGGCATATCTCTTCTTGGCCATAGATGGTACATTGACTGGTCCAAAGAGATCCATGTGTATCAACTTGAGTGCTTTAGTGTTGGTGTTCAATTGCTTGGACTTGTGCACAGCTCTCCTTAGTTTGCCCATTTGACAATCTTCACACAGTCCTTCTTGACAGAATTCCTGTTGGGGCAAACCTCTCACTAACTCCTTCTTCATCAAAATATTCATTGTCTTAAAGTTGAGATGTGAGAGCTTCCTATGCCAAAGCATACTGTCACCAACAGTTGCTTTACTGTAGAAACAGTAAACCTTATCCTTCTTTGTTGAATTTAAGTCAGCAACAAACAAGCTTCCTTTTCTGACCCCTTTTAGAGAGAGGCTTCCATCCTTCTTGTGATAGATGTTACACACCATCATGTCAAAATCAACCTTGAATCCTCTGTCACTGAATTGGCTGACACTGAGTAGATTGTGCTTCAATCCATCCACAAGAGCAATGTCTTCAATGACAACATTTCCAATTTCCAGACATCCATATCCCACTATGTAACCCTTGTTGTTGTCTCCAAAGGTTATGATTGGGCCAGCTTTCTCTACATAATGTGATAGCAGGGCTTTATCACCTGTCATGTGTCTTGAGCAGCCACTGTCAATGATCCACATGACTTTGTCTTTCTTCTTGCCCTGCAAAACAAAATGTTTTTAGGTTGCATATGGTACCCAATCCTTGTTGGGTCCTGCAGCTTTAGTGTCTCCTGAGTTTCTTCCAGATACAAATTCACAAGCATCATCAATAACCTCCTGTTTGACTTCTCTTTTCACCCACTTAGGCTTAGAATTGGACTTGGTCCTTTTCTTAGTAGATGAAGCCTTTTTGCTGTTACCAGCAGGCTCAGAAGTCTCAACAGTGTGCATGTATGAACATTTTTCAGTGGTGAGAATAGGTAAGTTAAAGCATGTACTCATGGCAGTGATTTTGCATGGCATACATTCAATGTTATTGCAGACACTCATAGTTCTATGCAGAAGGGGGGTTCTATGTAAATTACCATTGAGTTCAGTAGCATTGATCTTATCCTCAATTGGTTTATTACAAACATGTGTTAAGTGATGTGAAGATCCACAATTATTGCATAGTTTCCTAGAAGCGCCTCCAACATTTATGTATCCATTTCCTTTATTGACACCTGCCTTACCATTTCTATTCTTAGACTTGGGGGTTGCTGGATTGACAGTATGTTCAGAAGTTGCTATCGAACTTTCCTTGACAGTACCTTTTAATCCTACTGTCTTGATAGAAGGTTTGGAAGTTACTGTCTTGGAACCATTCTTGACAGTATCTTTGGAAGATACTGTCTTGCCAACTGTGACAACATCTTTTGAACTTGCTGTCTGATTGCTTGGTAAGTTTACTGTCTTGGGGATTGTGACAGTATCCTTTCCATCCTTGAATGTGCTGTCACCACCTTCATCCTCATCAAGAATTTCTTGTTTGATGAGCATGGCTTCTTCATCAAACTCAATTTCTGAAGCTTTGAAAATGGGAGTTTTAACTTTCTTGAGGATGGTGGGTTTGACAACATCATTTCCAGAACAATCTTGAATCACAGATTCCTTTCCAGGTCTCCTACCATATGAAAAACCTATGCCAACAGTTTGATTTTCTGTATGCTTATCATTGTAATCCTGAACTATCTTAGATGAGTTTCTGTAAGCCTTAATCTTGAATTCATTTTCAGCAATCTCATTCCTCAGGAATTCCTCAACTTCTTTAGCACATTTTAATTCATTCTTGAATCTAGCATTCTCCTGAGCTAAAGAGTCTAGTGAACTGGTTTTGAGAACAAGAGATTCATTTTCAGACTTTAGTGATTCATTTAGCTTATTTAGCCTAGAGATTTCCTCATTAGCAGCAGATAAGCTAGTATAAACGTTAAACATTTCAGCACTTAAGTCTTTAATGGTTTTCTTGTACTCATCAATGGACATATCAGGTAAGATAAGTGAAGGTACCTAACTTGAAGGTGTAGATGTCACTTCATCAGTGCTAGCCATGAGATCTAGGTTGACATACTCTTCTTCATCTTCATCATCAGACTCATCCCAACACTTTCCTTCAGCCACATAGGCTCTTCCTTGAAGCTTCTTGGAGTATCCACCAGTTCCTTTCTCAAATCTTTGAACCTGTTTGGGTCTTTTGCATTCAGTAGCAAAATGACCAGGTTCACCACAGTTGTAACACTTGAATTTAGATCTATCCACCATTCCAGTCTTGTATCCTCCTTTGGTTGAACTTCCCACAGCAGCCTTTGATGAGCTTCCCTTGTTGAACTTGGATGCTTGGCCTTGGGGCCTGAAAGACCTATCCTTTTTGAACCTAAAGTTCTTGAACTTTTTAGCCATGTAGGCCATAATAGGATTGTCCATGCTTTCCAGTTCCTCCATTGTGTAGAAGTCTTCATCTTCCACATCCTTGAGTTGTAGTACCACTTTCTCATCATCTTCAACAACCTCTTCTATCTTCAAGGGTTGTGCAGGGGTTGGTTGTGTGATTTGTAGTACTTCACTTGGCTGTGTGATCCTTGGCATATGTGCTACTAGGGCACTTGACATATTAGCCATCTTGTTCCTTGTTCCACTTTGTATGGCTCTCTTTTGAAAGAGTTCAAGTTCATAAGATTTCAGAATACCATAAAGTGTCTCAAAGGTTATATTGTTGAGATCTCTTCCTTCTCGTATGGCTGTTGTCTTGTGTTCAAGGTGATCAGGCAGTGTAAGCAAGAACTTGACATTTAACTCTTTTCTGTCATAGTACTTGCCATGTATCTGTAGTTCAGTTAAGAGCTTACTGAACCTTTCAAACATGGAAGTTAAGTCTTCACCAGGCTTGGCCATGAATGCCTCATATTGTGATATGAGTATTTGCCTTTGATTGCCCTTAACTTCTTCACTTCCTTCACACAGTAAAGCTAACCTGATCCACATCTCCTTGGCTGATGTGCAGCTTATCACACTTCCACACATGGCTTTATCCAATGTGAGAGAATCGAGCAAGATGAGTTGCAAGTGATCATCTAGCACCATTTTCTCCTTCTCAGGTTCCAAAAATTCAGAAGGATCTTTGGGAACCCAATGTGCAGGAATGACTTCACCATTTACTGTTGTGGCTTTAATTTCCTTCCTTGGAACGAAAGGACCATTCTCGAGGATTCCTAGGTATAGTGGATTCGCAGCTTTGATAAACAACAAGAATTTTCTTTTCCAAATGCTGTAGTTCTCTTTATCAAAAGCTGGGATCTTGATACTGTTTGATTTCTGCATTTTCTTCGGGATCTCAGATATGTATGTTAATCTGTTTGCTCTGATACGAGTTGTTAGTCCTCGTGTATTGCATAAGGGGGGGGGGGATGAATGCAATACTGATAAAATTCAATCTCAGTTTCAACAACTAAAACGAAGATTAAGTGTTATCAGTAATATGAATGCAATCACTTAAACAGTATGTAGTAGAGACAAGATTCACAAAATAAATGTTTTATTTATTTTGCAAAGTGTTGCTACAACCTCAAGAGAGAATTCTTGAGCTTCGGGTTTCTCCAAGACACTTGCCTGTCTTCGATACTTACATAGAATGATTTGATAGTCTAAGTATTAAAACTAATCATATCACTGTCAATCACGGGTTTGTGAAGCTGCTGTCATTATCAAGTGGCAGCTTCTTACAAAATGTATACCCATGTGACTTTCCTAAATTGCTAACCTGTCAGTTAAACATTATAAAGAAAGCAACCTAGATTCATTCTATTTCTAGCTAAAACAATTCAGCAAATAGAGACTTGACCTTGCTCTTTGAATTGATTCGCTTTGTTTGCAGTGCTTGAAGCTTCTATCGTAGTCTTGCAGACTTGGTGCAGTTTAGGGATACTGCAACACGCCTGTTTCTTGAACATTGAGACTGTCACGGGATTTGACTGAGAAAGATACCTAGAATGAGGATCTTTCACAAGACAGTTACTTTTGCCGCAGAGCTTGCTGTCACAGGAATGTGCTTTTGGTGACAGTATGAGTTCCCCGCACAGTGTGCTGTCGAGGTTTCCAAACTTGCTGTCGAGGGCCAAAGTTATTGTCGTGTAGTCTTCCGCCAATGTTGCTGTCAGAGTGAATATGCTGTCGTGACTTGCAACATTCTTTCTTTTTGTAATCTTACTGTCGATGCTCATGACAGTAACCTTTATTCATGCTGTCATCTAATATGCATTCTTTGAGGCTTGAACACAGAAAGTGAACTTCTTCCAAATTCCACAATTAAAATGACATTGCATACTGATTACAAGAACATACTTTGGCTGTGACAGTATGTTCTACTTAATTAAAAAATTAAGTACATTCAAAGTTAAGTTGTTCCTATGCTATCACCCATAAATCCCAACAGTTCCTGATCTCGTGCTTAATCCTTATCTATATATTCAATTCAAATCACACACAAATAATCATTCTATACTAAAATTCTGAACATATACATACATAAAACACATAAATAAACATATAGACATACATACTTTCTCATTCTCTAACAAAATCTCTACTTTCAATTTGATCTCTATCTCTATATCACTGCCAATTCTGCATATATACATACATAATACACATAAATATACTTACAAATCTCAGTCGTTACCGTGAAACTCTCACCGACGCTCCGATTCAACTCAAATTCGTTGTGAATCTGTCCCTGTGGGGCCGATTAAATGAAAAAGAAGAACTATGCCATTGAAGCTCGAAGCTGCGTGAACGAGAAATACTGTGGTCGCCGTGAAAGAGAGAGAGAGAGAGACTTTGGTCGAGGTCGAGGCGCGTGACTTAAAACAGATAGAGTAACGTATTTTTAAAAAACTGAAACTATGAACCGTAGTTTTGTAATTTTAGAAAGGTGGGTTGTATATTTAAAAGCCCAATAATTATGTTAGGTAGTTATAAAATTAGCTCTTTATTGTATTGCAAGTTTTGAATTTTTTTTATACTCTACAGTAACGATCTAAGAGATCTACAATTTAAGTGGTCTACACTGAATATTTGCTTATCTCCTTATAGTTGAATTTTGTCAAACTTGTTTCTTCATCTAAGAAACCACCAATAATATGTTGGGGTGTTCCACCAAACTCCCTTTCCGCACGCTGGTTCCATACCCGGGCTCCAAATGCAAGCATGTTGCACATAGAGATGTTCAAAAAGCCTAGGGCTGTAAGCGAACAGAGCCGTTCGTGAACAAAACTCGAGCTCGGCTCGTTTTAGATGGACTCGGCTCTGTTCGTTTACTAAATGAACACGAGCTTGAACATGAAAATGTGTTCGGTTAGTAAATGAGCTCGAGCCGAGCTTTACACCTATTCGACTCGAACTTGGCTCGTTTTGCTCGGGATCGGCTCGAGCTCGGCTCGAACTTGTTAAACTCGGCTCGATTCGTTTAACTAATTATAAATTTGTTAATTTCATAATATCCTTAACAATTTGAATAAGTTAAATAAAACTTAATTGCGATCTATTTTAGTTATTTTGTGGTTGAATAGGGAATTGTATTTGTTATATCTAAAAGGTACAACATCAACGTACTACCAAAAGTTAAACTCTTTATATCCAATACAAATTAGTTTTTCATTATTAAAATTTATAACTTGCATTCATAAAATTACAAAAGAAAGTGAATATAGAAAGAGAGTTTGTCTTATTAATTTATTATATAATATTATTTAAAAGTGGCTCGTACCTCTTAAAATTGAGGAGAAAGATGAGACTTTTAGTGAATTTAAGGTTAATAAGAGTATCTTGGAGAAAAAAAAGTTGTAAACCTTCTCAAATTTCAAGTTAAGAGCCAAGATAAAGAGGCTTTAAGTTAGTGATAAAATTGTTTTATTTTAACTATTGTTATTAGGTGAAGTGAGTAAGGTTTGATTACTCATAAATACAAATATTAACCTAATATGATTATTATAACTTTATAAAAAAAAAAATTAACTTTTAGTATTGAAATTCAAACATAATCGTGTATTCTTAAGATGTGATTTTAGGCGTGAGACTGTAAATCGAGTAAGTAATTTTAAAAATTGGATTTGGTTGAGTATAAAAGTACGAACTATAAGTGAACAACTCGACTCGACTCGAGTTCGGTTTGTGTTCGGCTCGACTCGAAATGTTCGTGAACAAACTCGTGTTCGCCTCGTTTATTAACGAGTCGATCTTGAACATCACTTTTCGTTCGATTAAAAAGCTCGGCTCGACTCGGTTCGTTTAAAAAAAATCAAGCTCGGATCGATTCGGACAAAACTCGGCTCGATTCGGTTCGTTTTAAAAAAAATCAAGCTCGGCTCGATTCGGACAAAACTCGGCTCGACTCTGTTCATTTACAGCCCTAAAAAAGCCTAAAGCTCGAAATTCGGCCAGATCCGATCCACAAAAAAGCCCGAAAAAAGCCCGGCCGATTGGGGTTTCTTATTTTTCATCAAACCCAGCCCAACCCGAAAAGTCAGGTTAAAGCCCAGGCTTTTGAAAAGTTGGATAAGCCCGAGCTTTTTAAAAAATCTGGATAAATATCTGATTTTTTTTAAATAAAATCTAAAAATATATAATATTTTTATAAATTTCAAGAATATTAAACTTAGCATTAGAGGGGTTGTGAATGATCATGAGGCTAAGAAGAATCAACAATATGCAGGGCAAACCCTTCTTTCCATAAAACTTATTGATTGTAGAGGATGTGCTTCTCGGAATGGCCATATACGAGGAGATTCATATGGCTCACGGTCAACTTAAGTCTAATAATACAGATTATGAGTAAACCATTCTTGAGTTGCAGTTATGTTTTATGATAAAACAAGTATCATGTTAGTAGTTTTTTAGTATTAGGTTTCGTCGTGTCTCTTTTTATGTATTATGGATTCTGGTAGCTTGGAAGCGTAACTTTTTAGGGGTTGTTTCTTTTGTAAAGCTTTTCTTTTTATGTATATTATATATTAGCTTTTCAATAAAAGAAAAAAATTACGTATATATAAATTTTAAAAAAAATCTAAAACAGGCCACATATTTTAGAAAAAGCTCGACCCGACCCAACCCGATTTTTAAAAAGCCCGAGTTTTTTTAAGCCCGGATAAAACTCTGCCATCTCTTGCACTTGCACATAAGGGCTTAGTCTACGAGCAAATGCAAACAAATTTGGTTTCTATCTGACGTTATCGAACTCTATATGTATACAATTATACATCATTATCAAAGAATCGGTACATATTTCAAATAAAAGTGCTTTTTTATAAGTAAATGTTAAATTGACTTAAAAAAGAGGCAGAACTAGAAATAATTATTTTCAAACTTCAATGAAAAATAACAAATTTAGATATTCATGGTCAAAATTTACCACTAAAATACATATTCTAGAGTAGGGTAGTAAGATTGGCAAGGAATACAAATTTCTAGAGTAGGGTATTCACCATGTTAACGTGTTAAGATAAAAATCATAATTTTTAATTTTTTAAATTTTTTGTATATATGTATACAAGGAATGGATGTCTTCAAATATGTATAACAATCGCATATCTTGTTAGATTATCATATATACGCGCATATAGTAATGATGAATTCAAAACACTAATTAAATTGTTGGGCAAATTTGCTTTATTTATACGTCTTCTATACAAATATGTTTATGCTGTCGTTTTTCACAATTCATAATATATTTTGAAAATGTAATGGTTGTAGATGTAAACATACTCCTCAGAATATCCGCCTTCCTTGGGATCTCAGTGCCGGCATCCTCAGGATATCCGCCTCCCTAGGAGTCTCCGTCTCCGTGCTCTGACTCCCATATATATGCATGTTAGGAGTTTAGGCTTTCTATCTTATATTAACAACTAAAAAGAATCGTGCACTTGAAAATAGTTGTAGCAATTTCTAGTCTCTAAGTGAAATTGAGCTCATATATACACACACACACACACACACACACACACACACACACACACACACACATATATATATATATATATATATATATATATATATATATATATATATATATATATATATATAAATATATGTATTCTACATCTAGATCTAGTAATATTTCATGACAATTATAATACAATAGAATTAAGTTGGAGATCTGAGCATTGTAATACCATGAAAGTGATGGAGATTCATTCCAAAAATGATTTATGTGAGGGTAAAAATTCTTTGTATGATTTAGTATCTGATTTTGCAATTTATATCAAGTTCCAAAAAATCTAAATGTAATCTTTGCAATTCTTTTTGAACAGGAATTATAAGAGGATTATTTTTGGTACATCAGCTCAAACATATAGGAACTTTCAACAAAATGAAGGAAGAAAAGCCAATGAAAGGTACATATACATAGACCGTGTTTAATAGTGTTTTAATGATTTTATATATAACAATTATATTCATATACAAAATATGTTGTTATCATAATTATTATAATTCTAACATACAAATTAATTCTTTGATTTTTTATATTTGATAATTGTGTTATTCCCGTATAATCTTGTTCCCCATGTGTCGCATATACGAAAAGAAAATCAGTCTATAGTATTGTGAAACAACTTAGCAGCCAGTTCGAATTATGTATATCTAAGATCCAATTATGTATATTTCAAGTCGGGGTGTAATATTCTACAAGTAATAGCACCATATGATACCTCTTATGTAACTTTCTTTTATTTCTTTATCACCTAGGTGACCGCAATTACAAACAATTTCTAATCAGCATTAATCTCTCATATTACATCTATTTATTTAAAGAATTTTTTGTTATATATCGCAACAATACATTGCATCTCAAGCTGTATCTGGTAACAATAACATGGGTTTTATGCGTGGTGGTGATATAAAACTCATCTGCACTAGAGTAAGCTGTATTTGGTATAATTACTCATGATATTGGGTTTTATGTGTGGTGGTGACAACAGCCATTCAAATGTGGGTTTTCTCTTTGAAGCCTATGCCACATAAAGAGTCTGGTTCAAAGGCAGATGCTGAACAGGCATGTGAATCCTGTAGAAGGATCCTCAGTCACCCATCTCTGCATTGGTACTGCTGTCTCGAGTGCAAGGTAAGTTACGTGTACAAATATGCACAAGCAAGTGTTCATTTTTGCCTCAAACACATTTTGCTTTTCATCCATATATATGCATGTAACTGCTCATTTAAAAACCAAACCACCTTGTTCAGGTAAAAGTATTTTCAAGAAAGGCAAAAAGCTCAGATCCCCCATTTCTAGCTGTCAGAAACAGAGCAACCGCAAATGATGACGAAAATGAAGCTGCCGCCAGCCTTCTAACTGTCAAAGGTAAAGCTGAGGAAGGGAAAAGGAAGAAAAGGAAAGGAAACCCTCAAAGGGCTCCTCTCTTTTAATTTTCTTAAAACTGAAGACATCATGTTAACGGAATACCAATGAATCTCATTATCATGCTTAGTAAGAAATGAAATGGTTTTATGTTCTGTTATATGATTTCAAGAACTATGTAACCTCGGATTTACAGGTTTTTATATTATAGCACATAATATGTTGTTGTTGTCTTTACAAACCAACAATTTTCATCATATCTTATTTTCAAACAATTTTTTTTTAATTCACCTTCCAATTAATAATTTCAATTGCAAGGCACAATTGTATGTCACTCACCTGAAATGCAACTAAAAAAGAAGTTTCTGACAATGGTTGATGGACCAGATCTGTCATACTGTGAACTGTGAAACCTCGCAGATATCCACAACTCTAATTTTTTTTTTAAAAAAACGTTAGGAGAGAAAGAAAATAATTCGACAGAAGATGCATTGAGATAATAACCTCCATTAGTAATGTACTTTATCGGGTAGTGATACCACCGTGATCTTCATGGTAAATTCTTTCCTCATGCTCAGCAATAGTTCAATACCATGTAACGTCATTAAGGCATTGCTGGCAACATTGTTTGCAGAAAAATCAGGTCTCTTATGAACATCTTCGTAATAAAACTGTAAGTTGTTTCTTTACCCCTGTAGCTTCATTTAAACACTCATGGTTAAAACAACACCTCTGGAGAGTCTTAACTTATATAAAAGTCTCAGACTCCCGTTCATATCCGGAGAAAACATGTGAAAATTCCATATTTTGAAGTAGTTACAACCATGCAAACCCTTTAATAAAAATGATCATGAAGAAGTTCTGTGACATGCTATACTAACTCTGTTATTATGATCTATCGATCCTGCATTAGAACTCTCGTATTCTCCATAATTTAATTTCGACATTAAGGTAGTAATTAAGGTCACATATTGCCTTAGTGGAAACTAGTGATTTCATTTTGAAAGCAGTAACAAGAAACATATCCAAAGTTCTGTCTAAGAAGTACTTAGCTAGAAAAGACATATTTAATTCTTCACCAAGTTGAGTAACAGATGATAAAGAAATTAATAACCCAATAAACTCAATCATAAAAAATCAAGTACGCAAAAAATAGGATAATTAATTATCTAAGATTTAATATCCTGACCGGAGGATTACCTACTGAAGAAAGTCATTGGAGAAGTATGTGAATCTGCAAATCCGCAATACAGGATTAGTAACACTACAATCTCAGTACTCGTGATTATAATTTATAACAAAGTAAGAGTTTCGACGGACTATGTTGATACTTGTCTAATTTAGGGATGAACGATCGTATAGAGATATTTTGATGTAAATGCATGTGAGATGTGTGTATATGTTTTTTTTTTGCTAAGTTAATAAGCAAGCGGGATTTCTCCCTCTTTCGAAGGCCACTATGTGACCTTTTAGAGACTAGACTACAGGCTGGACCTCATTGGATCTATTACCCGCCTAACACTCTTTTGTACCTCTGAGACGAGAAACCAGAGAAATCCCCTTCGGGGAGATCCCTAATAAGCCTTTTTTAAATGTCAAATAATAATTATTGAAAAAATTACTATAAGACATAAACAAAAAAAGAAAAAATTATATACTAGCGTAAATGTTGTCACAGAACTTACCAATAATTGTTTTTATCACCAATCCTGTTAGTACCAGTGACTGTATTTTGTATACAAAAGAAATATTGTAATGGCTATAGCAATATTTTGGTTATACAAAGATGTATGCATCATAGTGGAATAGTGGCTTCACATTGCCGAGATCAGGAGGAGAAATGTGTATCTTCGAGTAACTATACGGTCACAGCCCAATTATTCGGCTAGGTCCGTTGGATCTGACCGTTGCTTGACCAAGTCACCCGACTATTCAGGCGGAAGAACAGGACCACGTATGTGGACGGTTGCCCCCGAAGAATCCGGGAGAGCCGGTACCAAAGTGCCTATAAAAGTACATAACAGGTTTCATATTCAGGTTAATACTCATTTTTTACATACACAAACACTTGCACGTTCGATTAAACCTTACCGGAACCCCTAACTTATTCTCACACCGGAGGTGAATCGGGGGCCAAACCCCTCGCATTCTTCTCTTTTGACAGGTTAACCTGAAGAGATACTCGGAGTCCGACCCGACAGAAAACTGGTTCCAACATTTGGCGCCGTCTGTGGGAACGTGTAAGCAAATTTGTGACCTTAGCTGAAAACGATGGCAATTGATAGTTCTGAAGATAGGGCCCTCGGTTTTGCTGAGACTCATCGCCAAGGTCCCTCTACGACTATGCCTCCTATTAATCGAATTCTCAATTTCAATGATGAGTTGGAGGAGGGACCAATGCCTACTCCCGAAGAGCAAAAGACCATGATTCTTAAATGGCGCGAGGAAGCTGCTGTCAGAGGAGGAAAGCAGAGGGAAAAGGAAAGGCTGGAAGCCGAAGCCCAAGCTAGGGCGAAGAAGAGGGAGGAGGATCTGGCTAAGCTGGAAGCAATTAAAAGGCGAAGGGCTGAGCTGGATGCTGAGGAAAAGGCTCTTCAAGGTGCTGTGGAGACCGGAGAACAAATACTGGTACAGACCAGTCACAGGAGAGAAAAGAGGGTGCATAATGATGAAGATGGGTCTTCGGACTCTGAATCACACCCCCGAAGGATCCGTTCAAAGGTGACCGTACGACCGGACACCGACGAGGAAGGGGATCCTCGCATGAAAGACAGGCTGAGCCGAATGGAGAAGGCGATGTTCGGCGATCGTAGAATTAGTCACGAGCCAGTAGTGTCGGAGGAAATTGAGCAGTATAGACCTCCCTCTGGAAGACAATTCCCGAAGATAAACGAATTCAATGGGAAAGGTGATCCTGAAGACCATTGCGAGAAGTATGAGTCCCTTATGACGGGAATGGGACACTGTGACGTCATGCTTTGTAAGATGTTCAAGACATATCTGAAGGGTCCAGCTACCATGTGGTACAGGTCAATGAAACCAAGGTCGATATGCTCTTACGACCAGCTAAAAAGGAAATTCTTGAGGCACTATTCACACTTGTGCCGAAGAGAGAAGGACACCGAAGCTTTGATCCACTGTAGACAAAGGCCGAACGAAGAGTTGGGAGATTATTTGGCTAGGTTTAAGGAAGAAGCTGGAATGGTGACAAATTTGGACAAAGTAAAGGCTGTTGGGTTCTTATCAGCGGGACTAGACCCCATCAAAGGTAAAAAACTCCGATCTTCTCTTTACGATATTCCCCCTAAATCCCTGAATGATATATACTTGAGGGGTGAGAGCATCCGAAGGAAGATGGAATCCATCGGGGGGTATAAAGAAGTCAGGAGAGAAGACAGGGGGAGAAAAAGGCATGACAGGTACGATTCAGGGCGAAGATTCGATGATAGGCGAGATGAGGCGAAGGGTCGCGATAAAGCTGCCGAACGAAGGAGAGATAGAGATGGCACAGCATTTACCCCTCTGCTCCATATACTGTGGAAAAGCAGGTTAAATTCTACGTGGTTCGGGTATAAAGCCCTTACAATGCTATTCTCGGAAGGCCAGCCCTCACCTCCTTCCAGGCGGTGGCGTCGATACCTCATCTCAAATTGAAATTCCCGACTGAGCACGGCATCGGGGAAATGAGAGGCGATCAAAAAACCGCCCGAATCATCATGTTAGACGATCTAGACAAAGATCAGGATTTTGAGCTGACCGAAGGGGGTAAGAGAAAGAGGACTGAAGGCGAGTCTAACGGAAGTCGCCAAACCATGAACATCGAGTTAGAAAAGTTTGGGGCAGACCTATCTAGCCCAATTGCCGAACCAGCAGCAGAAACTGAAGAGGTGTAGTTATATGCAGGTTGTTCGGGAAAGATGGTTCGAATCAGGAAAAATATGGAGCCCGACCTGAAGAAGAAAGTGATTGAAGTGGTCAGACAATACCACGACGTCTTCGCCTGGGGGCCCGAAGACATGCCTGGTTTGGATCCAAAGACGGCGAAGCATTGTCTTAATGTTAAGCCCGAGGCAAAGCCAGTAAAGCAAAGGAAGAGAACATTCGCCATGGAAAGACAGAAAATCATCGAAGCCGAAGTGGAAAAACTATTAGAAGCAAAATTCATTAAGGAAATCGAGTACCCAGACTGGCTAGCCAACGTGGTAGTGGTGAAGAAAGCAAACAACAAATGGCGAATGTGTGTTGACTATACCGATTTAAACAAAGCCTGTTCGAAGGACCACTATCCGCTACCCAGCATTGACCAGCTGACAGATGCCACTGCAGGATATCAGTTACTTAGCTTTTTAGATGCTTTTTCAGGATACCATCAGATAGCAATGAATGCCGAGGATATTCCGAAGACAGCATTCATCACTCCGAAAGGAACATACGCCTACATCAAAATGCCTTTTGGCCTGAAAAATGCAGGGGACACATTCCAAAGAATGGTCAACCGGATCTTCCACAAACAAATCGGAAGAAATATGGAATGCTATGTAGATGACATGATCGTTAAATCTCAGTTCGAAGACCACATGAAGGACCTCCAAGAGTGCTTCGAAACACTAAGGAAGCACAACATGAAGATTAATCCGAACAAGTGTACATTCGGAGTTTCCAGTGGAAAGTTCTTGGGGTATATGGTCAGCGCTCGAGGGATTGAGGCGAACCCAGAAAAGATACAAGCGGTAATCGACATGGAACAACCGAAGACAGTCCGGGATGTACAGAAGTTGACCGGCCGCATGGCGGCCCTGCGAAGATTTATTTCCCGATCAGCAGAAAAGGCACTACCCTTCTTTGAAGCACTCCGAGGTTCGAAGAATTTTGAATGGGGACCAAATTGCCAGAAGGCATTCGAAGACGTGAAGGAATACCTCACCAAGGCGCCTCTCTTGATGAGGCCAGACCCGAAAGAAACATTACAGCTATACTTGGCAGTGAGCGACCGAACACTTGGAGCAGTATTGGTAAAAGAACATAAAAATTCTCAACACCCAGTGTTCTACGTATCCCACATGTTGAAAGATGCGAAAACAAGATATCCAAATGCAGAAAAGTTCGCATATGGCCTCATAATGGCGACTCGAAAGCTACGTCATTACTTCCAAGGGCGAACGGTACAAATCATAACCGATCAACCCCTGAAGAAAATTTTGACAAGGCCGGAGGCGTCCGGAAGAGTGGTGGCCTGGTCCATCGAGTTAGGGGAGTATGACCTGGAATATATCCCCAGAACATCTATTAAGGCACAAGCATTGGCAGATTTCATGGTCGAATGTTACTTTTCAGGACCAAAAGACCTAGCTCCCGAAGAGCAGTTGATTCAATCACCAGGCAAGTGGAAGTTGTTCGTAGATGGGTCGGTCGCCGGATCAAAATGTGGGGCCGGATTAATTCTTTCCAGCCCAGATGGGTTCGAAATTTGCCAGGCGATAAGATTCACTTTCCCGTTAACCAATAACGAGGCCGAGTATGAAGCATTGCTGGCTGGACTAAACCTGGCTAAGAATCTCGAGGTAAGAAATTTACGAGCATTCAGTGACTCTATGTTAGTGGTGAAGCATTTTTCAGGAGAGTACGAACAAAGGGAACCCCGAATCAAGGCCTATACCGCAAAAGTAAAGGACTCATCAGTCTCATTCGAATCCTTCGAGTTGAGCAAAGTGGGAAGAGAAGACAATAGCCGAGCCGATGCTTTGTCCAGACTGGCTTCGGCGGAAACTCACAATCTCACAAGATCCATCTACCTGACCGAAGTAAAGATTCCTTCAATCGACAAGCAACAATGCATGAAAATCCACCAAGGCATTAACTGGATGACCCCGATCAGGGCCTACCTGGAAAAAGGTACTCTGCCCCTAGACCGGAAAGAGGCCCAAAAAGTGAAGTACATGGCAGCAAGCTATACCATTGTTGGGAATAAGCTATATAGAAGGTCGGCGACAGAACCCCTTCTTCGATGTCTAGATCCCGACGAACAACTACTGGCTTTAGAAACAGTTCACGACGGGATATGTGGAGAACATCTTGCCGGTCGGTCACTTGCTTTTAAATCCTCAGACAACTACTGGCTTTAGAGTTGAGTGTAATTTATTTAATGGATAGGATGAAACACAATAGGAATGAAATGGATGGTTTAGATTGAATGTAAATTAGAAATCCATGTGCTTACGTCTCAGCCACTCAAAGTGTGACATGTGGCATCAAAAAATAGTTTTATTCTGAATTTTACTAAATTCAACCGATATTGGTCAAAAATAAAACACGACTAAATTCTACTGATAACGGTTGAATTTAGCTAAATTCGACCAATATCGGTCAAAATTAAGCTTAAATTCGACCAACTAGGGTTTATGGTTGAATTTAGTGTAAATGACATATATATTTGTTAAAATTATTTAAAATATAAAATGTTAAATTAATTAATATTTTGTCTACACTTTATATTTTTGACAATCTTCACATCCGTAAGGTTGGATTACTCAAAACAATTTTAAAATGAAATAAAACTCTAACCCTGATCCAACCCCTAAATATAAACCTTAAACCCTACATTTCGACTAAACTATGTCGTTTATGTACAGAGTTGAGAATAATTTTATTTTTCTACCCATAATTTGTTTTTCAAATTTTTTTATTGAATGTGGTTTGTCTTCCAAATACTTTCATAATTTTTTTTGTATTTTTTGAAACTAACTATATATTTATTTAATTTTTCTAAAAGTTTTAAATAAATAAAAATTCAATATTATCTAGTCATATAAAAAAATGATTTAAAATATTTGTACAAACTAAATTTTTACATGTAATGAATGTTATTTTTTTTTATTTTTTTTCATGATGTGTACAAACATTTATATAATTTATAACATTTATATAATCAAAAAATAGTTTTATTCTGAATTTTACTAAATTCAACCGATATTGATCGAATTTAATATTTTCAACCAATTTTAGTCAAAAATATAATACGGCTAAATTCGACTAATAACGGTTGAATTTAGTTAAATTCGACCAATATGGGTCAAAATTAAGCTTAAATTCGACCAACTAGGGTTTTTTTTCGAATTTAGTGTAAATAACATATATATTTGTTAAAATATTTAAGATATAAATTTTTAAATTAATTAATTTTTTGTCAACACTTTAGATTTTTGACAATTTTCACATCCGTAAGATTGGATTATTCAGAACAATTTTAAAATAAAATAAAACTCTAACCATGATCCAAGCCCTAAATCTAAACCCTAAACCCTACATTTTGACTAAACTATGTCGTTTATGAATCGATTTGTAAAGAATTTTTTTGTCAATTCGTTATTATTTTTTTAAAAAAATTATAATAAGTATATAATGTCTTGGTAACACTGTCATTTTTTTTTGTATTTTTTCAAACTAATTACATATATTTTTAAAATTTTTGAAAGTAACAAATCTATTAAAATTCAAAATTCTCTAATCATATAATATTTTTATTTGTACAAACTAAATTTTAATATCACAAAAATGTATCCTTGTATTCGTATATAATTTGTGGCAATATTAAAATAAACAAAACAATTTTTTTTCCAAATATTAGGATAACGATTTTAATCGACTACGGTCATATTTATATAAGTTCAACTTTATAAGGTCGGGTTTATATTTGAACAGATTGACCACGAAATGGCGGCATGTTTCCCTCTTTTGCCAATTTTCAAAAACAAAATGGCGGAAAAATTGCCGCCAAGGCTGAAACTTAAATTCGACCAAATATGGTCGAATTTATATTTTCCCAAATGCGCCAGGAAAAAAGGCCGAATTTAGTACTATTTCGACCATGTTTTTTTGACCGTTTCCAAATTCGACCGTGTCAAGTCGAATTTAAGTTTGATCAGTCAAGATTTTTGGCCGCGGCTAAATTCGACCGTTTCCAGTCGAATTAGGCCGTAGTCGAAAATAAGTGGTCGAAATTGCCCGAATTTTCTTGTAGTGTTCGCAGGGGTTGTAAGCTAGTAGATTATAAAATACAAAGCATGGAAAGTTCATAGTTGAAACACGAGTAAAAATACTCTAAACAAAATATACTGATTTAATAATATGAAAGATAAGTAAAAATAGTAGAATGAGACTTTTCATCAATCAAAAAACAAAATGATAATCCCAAGATCAATGGTTAAAATTAAGGATTTTTCAATAATTTGTGCAAATTATTACTTCATAACATTAATTTACACTCCCTTAAAGTACATTTTTTCAAAATAAATAAATATTTTTTTGTTTGATTAAATTAGTTAGAAAATCAGATGGTTAAAATTAATTTATGAGGAATATAATGTATTACTCTTGAATATGTTATTTTATCATTTCAGACTAAATACAAATAATTTAATCATTATCGTAAAAAGGTCCTTTTATGGGTACAGTTTATCTCATTAAAATTATAATACTATTAGACTTTTATCTATGATAAAAACGTAATTGATATTCTAAATTTTATAGAATTTCTATGAATATAAAATATTTAGGTGTGACTACGCAAAATGCCATATTATTTTATCTTCTATAATATTAGAAAAAATATTTAATTTTGTTTGTTGTAGTTACATCGTTGATTTTATTTTTTTGTGAAAGAAATAGATGGAATGGTTATATGTGTTTTAGTTAAAATAGATTCTAAAATAATTAGAACTGCTTTTAAAATTAGTAGGTCCATTGGTCAAAATATCGACCACCACTACCAATTTTTAAAATTTTGATTCTAGTAATATTTTATAAACTAGCTTATAGCCCGTATGATGCACAAATATTTATTAATATTTTTTATTATATTAATTCATAATTTGATTTTTAGTATTCATAATTTCTTTAATATATTATTGACGAATTTCAAATCTTGGATTTTTGCAAAAATAATTTATCTATTAAAATATAGAATATTACTTGACATTATATTCAAAGGTTATCATCTATTTATTTTAAGATCCACTGATTCTTAATTTTTTCTAGTATTATCGTCTCTTAACGATCGAAACTCTGTAATTGTTTTTAATATATTTAGAGATAAAAATATTAATTTTTATATTTGATACGTTGTTGTTGGAATTCGAACATCTCTCGTTTCTCATCTATTTACTTTAAAGCTTAACGATTCTTACTTGTTTTATGGTATTGCACCGTTACGACCAAAATTATGGATAAAATATATATGGATATATTTTTGGTTAAATTATTTCATGTTGTGTTTAACTTGTGCAAAACACATATATTTTATGTAAATTTATTCAAATTACTATGATTCAAAATTTAAATTACATGTTAATTTTTAAAATGGGTAATATTCATATATTCTTGAGGTGATTCAAAACTTAAATTTTTATAGAATGTTAAGGATGATAATAAAGATCCCGACTCCTGAGATAGTAACCGATCTGTTAGGCCGAATACACAATATAATCAAATATGTATGAGAATAACAATCAAGAACACAAGTTTGTAAATCAACAAAACTGAATTATATTAAATAATTCTCTCTTAGTGATGTTAATGAATCACAAAGAGCTACTAGGTTACAAGAATAATATTTTCAATAATCGCATCCCTTCTAGGGATAACCTATCTGTGTTTATATAGTACACAGTTACAATCAATCTCTAATTGATACTCCTACAAATTAGCTATACAATTTGTAATCAATTAGAATTGCTTCAGTTCTCTGTCCAGTCTCCTTAGCTGTATCAATATATTCTGCTTCTTTCCATCTTCAGAATATATTGCTTCTAGAATCTTCATGATATGCACCGACAGCTAAATCAACTTTCACCCTGTCAGACTTTAACAAACTCTGAGCGGCTTCCATGTAAACTCTGATAAGTACTTCAGACTAAACTCTGAACAGTACCTGTTACTTAAACACTGATTAAACAAACATCAGCAATTATATCTAACAATCTCCCCCAACTTGTGCATAATAAAAATGTACAAGTTAAACAGATAATTGATGATGTCAAAACATATAACAAATGCAGTGTTTAATCATAACAGAGTTTAATTTTAACTTAGAACAGAAAACTTTAAAAACTTATAGTCAGACTTTATTTGATTTCTTGAATATCAGGAACAGTTCTGAGATAATCCATGAGAAGTCTTCTTTCAGCCCTTTCCAGCTCTTCAACCATAACTTTCTTTAACTCTCTCAACTCTGGATCAGATTCTCCAGTCTGATAAATTGCAGCTCTCAAAGAATAGATGGAATTTTTACTCATCTCATTCCCTAGCCTAATAAAATATGGTTTATCAGAGTCTAGATTGAATTCTAAGACTTTAACTCCCAGATCAGTCCTTAGTCTTGCACTGTTTCTTTTCATTTCTACAATCTTTCCATGAGCATCTTTATACTTAGGGATGTAAGCACTTGTAATTTTAGCACCACTGAGAACCTTTGCTCTCATCATCCTTACTCTCAAAACTTCAGTAGCATTTTGAGTCCTTTGATTTCTGACTTTGAGTAGATATAAGACATATTCTAACTCTTCAGCCATTTTCAAATGTATATCATTTTCACCTATTCTGTATACTCTGCCATCAGCCATGAAGTATAACAGAAAGTCCTTCCCAAGTCCCTTATGATAGATTAACTGAACAGACTCTAGCTTGTCAAGGCTCTCTTGAGTAACCCCAACACCAGGTTCTGCCAGTGAAGTTTGATCCATTGGACTGTTATTTATCCTCTTCTCTCTGTGTGAACCTAAACCAGACTTGTCATAAGATTATTTTCCATGTACTGTCCTGGTTTGAGAAAAATCCACAGGTTCTAATGTCAGAGTTTCAGGAAGTACAGGTCTTAAGAAACCTTTGAGTTGAGTTTGTACAACTTGAGCCTTGTCAGAGGTTGTCACAATTTTAGTAGCAATATCAACATGAGCAACGTCAGAGGTTGATTTATTTATCCTTGATTCAACTTGAGCAATGTCAGAGGTTGAATAAATCTTCTTTGGGAACTGTCCTTCATCTACCAGTTTACCCTTACCTTTATCAGAGTTTGCTATCACAGGCTTCCTTGAGTCTTGTATACTCTGTTGAGAATTCTCTTTGATAGAGATACCCATTTCTATTTTTCTAGGAACCTTGACAGCTTTCCTTTGGTAAGTACCATCTTTCAATCTCTTCTCATGCTCTTCAGCAAGACTCAGCATTTCAGCTTCCATGTCTTCAACTGTAGCTTCATTACCATGCTCTTGTAGAAATATCCTAGCAGCAATCTCTTCATCAGTAGTTGGATTAGATGATATCACTAGACTCTTGAGTCTTGAAGAAGATTGACCACCAGAGTTTATCCTCTCAGAGTTTGTCTGTTTTGACCTTTGTCTCCCTATCTCTTGAGCAAATGTAGACCTCTTCTCTGCTTCTCTACTTCCACCATCAGTAGAATCATCCCTCCGTCTCAAGGTTGGAGTCCTCTTGCATTTGTCCTTAGGTACACTCTCCCCCTTTTTGACATCATCAGAAAGTAGTACTGATGTCAGTAATTCTAGAGCAGTAGAAATAGAATTTAATTGGGCAGACATTGCAGTCTGATTTTCCTCAACTTTCCCAAGCCTCTTCTTAAGTTCATCAGAATCCTTGGCTTGCTTCTGGAACATTGTAGAATAATAAGACCTATCAGTCTTTAAGGTAAGATCCCTTAGACCAACTTCATTCCTAAGACTGGTAACCACTGTTTGTGTTTCATCAAACCTATTGTGTAAGGCTTTGACTTGAACCACAGTGGCCTTTAGACTTGTAAGAATATCAGGATTTGAAATTGTCTTCACAGAATCACCAAGAAAATCAGCAGCCCTCTGTGCTGAAAAGATACAATCTGCATCAGCCCATCTGTTATAGTACATATTCTGAAAATGCTTTTCAGTCTCTCTATTTATCTCTCTTTCTTCATCAGTATTTACACCATCAGACAATGAAATTTGAATACTGGGGTGTGAATGAGCAGGACTATCTTCAACATTTTCATCCTCTGCTGTATTCGCTGCAGGAACATTCTCAGCAGTAGGTTCAAAATTTCTCCGTGCAGCTTCAACAATAACTTTCTCTGCAACAGGTTCTGGAATCTCAGAGTTTGCAGTTTGCATTAACTCTGTTTCTTTTGTTACAACCTCAACAACAGATTGTTGTAGAGCTTCAAGCAAATTAGCATCTTCTGCTGCAATTGCATCAAATTGTTCTGCAACAGCTTCAACAACTTGATCAACCTCCTCACCTGTGTCAGAATTTAAATTGTTAACAGAAAGAACCTATGTGTGAGTAGCAACAGAGTCTTCAATGACTAAGGTGGCTTGATCAGCTTCTACATCCTCAGTATCACAGGTACTGATAGTAGGATGTGCATCTGGAATATCTTCATCTACAAAGAAATCCATTTTCTCAAAAATTCTGCTGTCAGAATGATCAGCATCTTCCTCAACTACATCATCAGTCTTTGATGGAGGAGCTTCTCTCTCAAAATTCATCATGCCAGCATCAGCATTTACTCCGTCCTCAGTAGGCACAGGAGTATCAAAAATCTCCTCTTGAAGAACAACTTCAGGAGCTACATTCTCCATAGAAACTCTATCCATATGGACAACTTCATCCTCAACTGTTGAAGAAATATTCTCTGCACCAAAGAGATGTGCTGCTACTAATCTTCTTTTTCTCTGATGAAGAGTTTCATCATCAGTTTCACTCTCCTCATTAGCAGCATCAGACTTTGCCCTGTTGGCCCTTCTTTTCTTTAACCTTTTCTTCTGAGGCATATCATCAGTATTTGATACCCCAGCTTCAGCATTTGATGGATGCACTCTAGCAGACTTAACAACTCTTACCTTTGACTTCTTTGACCTCTGTGATGAAGACACAGAAGGTCCAGCTTCAGCATTTGCTAGTTGTTGTTGTTGTGAATTGATCAGGAATTGTTGCACAGAATCAGGTAGCAACAAAACACCAACATCTCCTTTCTTGTTATCTTTATTTGTGAGATCAGAGAATATGCGTTTATGTAATTTAAAACATGGAATCACATCATTCTCAGCTATTTCTACTTCAGAAACACATTCAGAGAATATCAATTGACAGAATCTTGCAAAATAGACTACACCTCTGTTTTCATTCATTTTCTCACCTATATTATTTAGAACTAGTCTAGCAACATCAAAATGACTACCATAAAGAAAAGAATACCCGAGTTGCAGACTATCCGTGGGAATAGCATCCCAATTCGTGCATTTCTTTCCAAAAGCCCTGGTGATGCAATCGAAAAAGAAACTCCATTCCTTGCGCAAAAACGGCCTTTTGAGTTGACCAATCTTTGTCAATGGTCCAGAGTAGCCTATCTCTCTCATCATACGAACTAACTCAGAATCTCCAACAGAGATTGTGAAAGCATTAAAGTCCTCAAGGCCCAGAGCAGCACAAACAGTTGTTGGAGTAACTGTAAACTCTGCTTCTTGAAATTCAAAGATTATAGATGGAGAGCCAGTCTCTCCTCCATTGTCAAAAGTACCTGTCTGCCAAAGAGATCTGATTTGAGATGCAGACAGCTTCGATGGTGCGGTGAGAGCAGTACCAATATCAGAGTTTGACAAGAAACTCTGAATCAAATGAAACGCCTCCGGTGAGTTCTCATTTGCCAAAGGAGCTGAGTAATTATTAGGAACAAATTCTAACCCAGAAGTAGTAAACATGGTAGTAGCCATTAAAAAGTATTAGAAGAAAGTAAGAAATAAGACAGAGAAAGTGTAGAATGTATGCAGTGAAAGTGTTTGAGACGGTGTTTGTGAGTAAAAACTTATGAAAAGATGAAGTGTGTAAAAGAATGAACCGTTTATGTGTAGTAAGTTTAAATAATAACAGTGAAAATTAAAACCCAATCGTTTTAATCATTACTACACACAGCAGGCGTCTTTGAAAAATGTGTGAGTGGGACAGATGTCAAACATGTATACGCTGACAGCTGTATGTAACAACTTCCAATACACACGCGCAGTAAAAATAGCCATAATTACCGCTTGTCACACTGTTCAAAACACTCAACTTCTCTCTCCTCTATTTAATACAAATATGAACCGTTTGTTATCATACTCTTTCGAATTTCAAAACAAATGTCTAATCTCAAAATTATAAAATGTCTGAAACCAACAAAATTTATTTTAATCATCAGAGATTAAAATTAAATTACCTCGGCGTATTTCACACAATACATCAGTGTTTTCCATTTGTCCTTCTTTGTCAATAAACTCTTTTCTCAAACTGTACAGGTGTGAATAATTGTGTGTGCTATAGCAGAGTTTACCGAAATCAATATTTAGATCATCTCAAAGTGCATAAAATCCACAAACTTAAGCAGTAAAAACTGGTTGCCTAAACTCTCATGTAAAACATAAAATCTGATTTTTATATCTAAACTCTGTATTTTGATATCCTTTCATTTGGATATATCTTTTATTCTTCACCCCTTTATATATATATATATATATATATATATATATATATATATATATTAATTTTTCCAGTAATCAGTGGTTGGCACTAGTCACCAAAAATCAAAGATTTTAGCCCTTATTTCATACAATAAGTTCCTGGATCTTCCTAGGCACAACATGATCTCAAAGGAATTTGTGCTCTTTTTGGCATCTTTTGATTTGAGGGTGAATTATTTACAATTAATAATCAGAGTTTAGACTTTTCATCAGTTAATGCAATTAATTTATGAGAGAAAATGCAAACAGCTAATACAGACTCAGTGTATAGGATGAATAAACTAAGAGATGCTATAAATACAGAGACAGTATCATGCTGTGTTAACTTCCTGCATATTTAAGATCAGAATCTATACAACTCTTAAGGATTCATAATTACTTACTGAGAATTATGCTTCATACAAATTTCTTCATTGGTCCATATGTTTCAGACAAAATTACAATCAGAGTATAGCATTAGACTGTAACTATCAGAGTATGACCAACACTTTTATGACTAACAGAGTTTAGCATCAGAGTTTACTTTCAGAGTTTATGGCACTGGTACTCATAACAGTTAATACATGCAAGGAATCATGAGCATAAAAATCAAACATGTATAGTTTTTGAGTCTAACCCGTATCTCTAGTCAAAACCAGAGATCATTCCAAGTTCATTTACCAATCTTGTAAAAGTAGCTTCACTCAAAGGTTTGGTGAAGATATCTGCAAGTTGTTGGTCTGTAGACACAAAATGAAGCTCAATATCTCCTTCTTCCACATGTTCCCTGATAAAATGATACCTTATGCTGATGTGCTTGGTCATGGAATGCTGTACTGGGTTACCTGTCATAGCAATAGCACTTTGGTTATCACAGTAAATAGGTATTTTAGAGTACCTTAACCCATAATCCAGCAACTGATTCTTCATCCACAGAATCTGTGCACAACAGCTACCAGCAGCTATATACTCTGCTTCTGCAGTGGATGTAGAAATTGATTTCTGTTTCTTGCTATACCAAGAAACCAATCTGTCACCTAAGAATTGACAGCTTCCACTTGTACTTTTTCTGTCTATCTTACAGCCTGCAAAATCTGCATCAGAGTAACCAATTAGCTTAAACTCTGATTCTCTAGGATACCACAAACCCAAGGTTATGGTTCCTTTGAGATATTTGAAGATCCTTTTTACAGCTGTTAGATGAGGCTCTCTGGGATCTGCTTGAAATCTTGCACAAAGACATGTGGCATACATGATATCAGGTCTACTTGCTGTGAGATACAGAAGAGACCCTATCATGCCTCTATAGGTTGTCATATCCACTGTAGCACCTGTGTCTTTGTCTAGCTTTGTTGCTGTAGCCATGGGAGTTGTAGCAGATGAACTATCAAGCATACCAAATTTCTTTAGAAGATTTCTGGTATACTTTGCTTGATTGATAAAAATCCCATCATCTGTTTGCTTGACCTGTAAGCCTAGAAAATAACTAAGCTCTCCCATCATGCTCATTTGATACCTGGACTGCATAAGCTTTGCAAACTTCTTACAAAGTTTGTCATTAGTAGATCCAAAAATAATATCATCTACATAAATTTGAACTAAAAGCAAATCATCACCAGTATTAAAATAAAACAAAGTTTTATCAATTGTACCTCTTGTGAACCCACTTTCTAAAAGAAATTGAGCAAGAGTTTCATACCATGCTCTTGGTGCTTGCTTTAGTCCATACAATGCCTTGTCAAGCCTGTAGACATAATCTGGATGTTTGGAATCTACAAATCCTGGTGGTTGTTCAACAAACACTTCTTCTTCAAGCTTTCCATTGAGAAAAGCACTTTTCACATCCATCTGAAAGACTTTAAACTTCTTGTGTGCAGCATAGGCCAGAAAAATTCTTATGGCCTCCAATCTTGCAACTGGAGCAAAGGTTTCATCATAGTCAATTCCTTCCTGTTGTGAATAACCTTTAGCCACAAGTCTAGCCTTGTTTCTTGTAATCACACCTTCACTGTCAGTCTTTTTTCTGAAAACCCACTTTGTACCTACAATTGATCTATTCTTTGGTCTAGGTACAAGTGTCCAGACTTCATTTCTTTCAAATTCATTTAACTCTTCTTGCATTGCTGTTATCCAGTTTGCATCTTGAAGAGCTTCTTCCACTTTCTTTGGTTCTGTTTGAGACAAGAAAGCATGATACAGACACTCATTATTTGTTGCACTTCTAGTTCTCACACTAGCATCAGGATCTCCAATTATGAGATCAGGTGTGTGTGCCTGTGTCCACTTTCTTGCTGTTGGTAAGTGGTTTCTTGCATTATGATTGGATCCTCCCCCTTGATCCATGCTCTCCTGATTCAAGTGTTGACTTTCTGCAGCATTTGAGGCTCCCCCTGAATTGAATAACTCAGAGTTTAAACTGTCAGAGTTTGAATCAGTTTCCTCAACTGACTCACTTGCTGTGTCTTGTTGAGCTTCTTCATGCTCCCCCTCAACTGGTTCTCTATTTTGTTCAATTTGAGAATTTCCAGTTTCTCCAGTATTTACCAGTAGAGGTTCAGAGTATGCTTCGTCAGAGTTTGTCAGAACCGCTTCATCAGAGTTTGTCGGTACTGCTTCATCAGAGTTTACATTATCAGAGAATAAACCTTCATTTTCAAAACGCAGTTGATCATTTTCATCTAAGTCATCAAGTCCAGTTATTTTCTTGTCATCAAATGACACATGTATGGATTCCATGATCACTTTAGTTCTCAGATTGTAAACTCTGAATGCTTTTGTTGACACTGGATAGCCAACAAAGATTCCTTCATCAACTTTTAACTCGAACTTAGTCAACTGTTCAGGATGAGTCTTCAACACAAAGCATTTGCATCCAAATATATGAAAATACTTCAAATTTGGCTTCTTATTTTTCACCATCTCATATGGTGTTTTCCCATGCTTGTTGATCAGTGTAGCATTTTGAGTAAAACAAGCAGTTTGAACAGCTTCTGCCCAGAAATAAGTTGGCAATTTTGCTTCGTCAAGCATAGTTCTGGCTGCTTCAATTAAAGTTCTGTTCTTTCTTTCAACTACACCATTTTGCTGTGGAGTTCCAGGTGCAGAAAATTCTTGTTTCACTCCTCTTTCCTTGCAGAAAGCTTCCATTATTGAGTTTCTGAATTCAGTTCCATTATCACTCCTTATTATTTTGACTTTGTGCTGTGATCCTTTGTCCAGCAGATTTACATGATCCATCAGAGTTTGAGCAGTTTCATCCTTCTTTGATAAGAAATACACCCATGTATATCTAGTATATTCATCAACAATTACTAGAGCATATTTCTTTCTGCCCATAGACATCACATTCACTGGTCCAAAGAGATCAACATGTAGAAGATGATAAGGTTCTACTACTGAAGATTCAGATTTGCTCTTGAAAGATGACTTCCTTTGCTTGGCCTTTTGACAAGAATCACATAGGCCATCTAAGCTAAGTATTGACTTGGGAAGTCCCCTTACAAGATCCTTTCTTATTAGCTCATTAATGTTGTTCAAATTGAGATGAGAGAGCTTCTTATGCCAGTTCCAACTCTCTTCATTTGACATTCTTGCAGTCAGACACACTGTTTTTCCATCAGAGTTTGTTACCAAACTTGCTTCATAAATGTTGTTGTGCCTGTGTCCAACTAGAACAACTTTTCCAGTAGATTTACTGATAACTTCACAGTATTCAGTATGAAAATCTACATGGTTTCCTCTATCACAGATTTGACTCACAGATAGCAGATTATGCTTGAGTCCTGAGACTAGAGCTACATTGGTTATGATGACACTTCCAAGATTTATATTGCCATATCCCAGAGTAAGTCCTATGTTGCCATCTCCATAGGATACCTTTGGGCCAGCTTTCTCCTCAAAATCTGATAGCAGGGCTTTATTTCCAGTCATGTGTCCTGAGCATCCACTGTCCAAGCTAAGGGTGCTCTCTTTTATGCCCTGCAATTACAACCAATTACACAAAGTTAGTTTTAAGGACCCAGACTTGCTTGGATCCTTTGTCTTTCTTAACAGTGTTAGCTTTTGCAGCGGAATCACTATCAACGGAGTTTAAACTAACATTGTCAGACTTTACACTTGCAGAGTTTGCCCTAACCCACTTCAAGTTGGGTTTTGGCTCATAATAGTTGTGATAAATAGCATGATAACTCTTACAAGTATAAATAGAATGCCAAGTGCTCCCACAGTGTGTGCATAAAGTCTGTGGTTTAACTCTTACATAATCATTCTTTACTCCTGATTTAGAAGGTAAAGAATTAATATCTTTGTTCTTATTGCAAAATCTAGCAAGATGGTTAGAACTACCACAGTTATAACATGTTTTCCTTGGAGCAGCAGCAATAGGCAAATGATTATTTCTTTTATTTATGCCTATCTTTCCATTCCTATTCTTCTTGGACTCTTTTGGTTTCATGGCAGACTTTACCTCTTTTAGCTTATGATTGAACTGTTTTCCTGTCATTAAACCAACATTAACCTGTTTTTCACAGACTTTTATTGGTTTTCTAACAGCTTCTACTTCCATTAGATTTTCTGTTATAATATTTTCCTGTCTTTCACAGGTTTCATCTGATTCCATATCAGCTTCTCTTACTACAACAGATTTTAACTTAGTGGACTCTGGAACAAATTTCACAGGTTTAAGTTGTGGTTTAACCTTAACCTTGTCTTTAAACCTAAGTTCATCATTCTCACAATAGCCTAAACCTACAGAATCTGTCTGGAACACTTGATGAGTGTCTCTTCCAGAGTCTGTCCAAGTCTTGATTATTTTTCTTTCTTTTTCTAGATCAGATTCTAGTTGCCTATATCTTTTGAGCAACTCATGTTCCACATAAACAACATCATCTCTTTCTTTTTGAATCTGCTTCATATTTTCAAGTTCTCCTTCAAGAAACTTGTTTCTATCTTTAAGACTAAGATTCTCAGATTTAATTCTCTCATTCTCTAAAGTCTGATCCCTATAACTAACATGTACGCTTTTCAGATATACTCTTAATTCAGATATATTATCAGTATCATAAGCATAAGTAGTTAGGGGTACCTTATTTTCAGATGATTCAGTCTCATCTTTGACAGTTGCCATAAGAGCATAATTTACTCCATCATCAGAGTCTGAAGTATCTGCCCAGTCTTTGCCTTTAGAGATGAGTGCTTTCTCAGATTTGCTTTTCTTGCACTCTGGAGCATAGTGACCCATCTCCTTACACTTGTAGCACTGGATTTCAGATTTATCCTTCTTGCCAGACTTGGTCTCCCTTCCATCAGACTTTCTAAAACCTTTCCTTTCAGAGTTTGAATCTTTCCTTGAGAATCTCTTTCCTTTCTTAAAGTTCTTGAATCCCATCTTCTTGAAGGTCTTCACCATCAATGCAGCCATTTGCATCATCTGTTCTTCATCATCCTCAGAGTCAGAAGCTTCATCAGAGTTTGAGTCATCATCAGAGTTTGATGACTCACTTTCAGATTTAATGACTAAAGCCTTTCCCTTAGCTTTCTTCCTTGATGATTCCTTCTTGATGGGCTTCTCCTCAACTTTGAGAGCAACAGATTTTGTCTTCTTGCTTGATCTTCTGTTTCTTTGTTCTATTTCCAATTCATGAGTTTTCAGTAACCCATAAATCTCATCAAGTTCAGTTTCAGCAAGTTCGTAATTATCTCTTATAGTTGTTGTCTTCAAATCCCATCTTTCAGGTAAAGATAAGAGAAATTTGAGATTTGATTCTTCAAGATCATATTCTTTATCAACTAGAGATAAATCATTCAGCAGTTTACAGAATCTGTCATATGTCTCAGTCAAGGTTTCATTGGCTCTTGAATCAAAGTGCTCATACTCCTGAGTGAGTATTGTTTTCCTGTTCTTCTTTATAGCAGTGGTTCCTTGACACCTGACTTCCAAAGCATCCCAGATTTCTTTTGCAGTTTTGCAACCAAGTACTCTGTTAGACATAACATTATCTAAAGCACTGTGGAGAAGATGTCTAACCTTTGCATCTTTTGCAATTGATGAGATGTCCTCAGGAGTCATATCTTTCTTTTCCTTTGGAACAGTCTTTTGTTCTTGACCATCAACAACAGGAGACAATTTAGTCGGCATATGAGGACCATCATATATTCTGTCAAGGTATTCTGGATCTGTAGCCTCCAGGAACATGGTCATCTTCACCTTCCAAATTGGATACTCCACTGACCTGAGAATTGGAACCCTGATTGTTTCATATCGACTCACAAAATTAGGTTTAACCTGTTCAACCTTAGGAGGAGCTTGATTTTCTTCAGACATGATTATTACTGTGTTTGAATCGTAAAACTGTATATATTAAACAGCCTAGGCTCTGATACCAATTGTTAGGCCGAATACACAATATAATCAAATATGTATGAGAATAACAATCAAGAACACAAGTTTGTAAATCAACAAAACTGAATTATATTAAATAATTCTCTCTTAGTGATGTTAATGAATCACAAAGAGCTACTAGGTTACAAGAATAATATTTTCAATAATTGCATCCCTTCTAGGGATAACCTATCTGTGTTTATATAGTACACAGTTACAATCAATCTCTAATTGATACTCCTACAAATTAGCTATACAATTTGTAATCAATTAGAATTGCTTCAGTCCTCTGTCCAGTCTCCTTAGCTGTATCAATATATTCTGCTTCTTTCCATCTTCAGAATATATTGC
This sequence comes from Heracleum sosnowskyi, assembly GCA_030848705.1. Lineage (NCBI taxonomy): Eukaryota > Viridiplantae > Streptophyta > Magnoliopsida > Apiales > Apiaceae > Heracleum > Heracleum sosnowskyi. Next base: position 117,196,668 of record CM061242.1, on the reverse strand, counting down.
TTCTAGAATCTTCATGATATGCACCGACAACTAAATCAACTTTCACCCTGTCAGACTTTAACAAACTCTGACTGGCTTCCATGTAAACTCTGATAAGTACTTCAGACTAAACTCTGAACAGTACCTGTTACTTAAACACTGATTAAACAAACATCAGCAATTATATCTAACACGATCACTTGAGTGTATTACATTAATTATCTAATTACTCACTTTCCTAATTTATAAACACATCAAAATATATGGTAAGTAAATATTTAACAATAGAATGTTAGATTTATTTGTTTATCGGTATAGTTGTGATCTTAGAAAAAATATGTTGAGATTAACCTCATGATCCTTATTCTATATAAATATTATATTCAAAATTATTGTTAATGAATGTAAAACTCTCAATTTTTAATAATATTTTGATATTATATATCCTTTTACGTTTGTTATATGTAAAAGAATATAATATAATTTAGATGAATCAAAGGTTATGTCTCTTAAAAAAAAGTTTTATGTTAAGATTAATTAACTAAGTTGTTCTACTTGTAACTTTTAGAATAAAATTTGCAACATAAATCAATGCACATGACTTTTTCTACGTCTGTTATAACATAGGGTCCATGTGTATTATTGTTGGGAGTTGATATGTCAACACCCTTTATTTATAGATGCACACTCTTTGTTGGGATTGATGGGATTCAGACGAAACTACCTTGTATCAGCTCCATTATTGTTATCCATAATATACATGAGCATTATTTTAATAATTTTTTTAATACTAAAATTGATATGAATCGATATTTCAATCTTTGGTTTAACAATAATTATCTAATTGGAACTACCCATCAATTGAAGAGAAAAGAGAGTTAAATAATTTTACATAGAGAATTGTATTTAATATAAAAAACCTAATTATCAAAAATACATTAAGTATTTAAATATAATCATACTACTAATCAAATATACTTTTTAATCTTATATCTAACGGTTCTCATCTATCTATTTAATATCTAACGGTCTTTATTAATTTGGTCATACAATTGTCGTATAGGGACCAGACTGCCAAAGTTTTGGATAAGAACTTCCTCACGCTTATTATATATAAGGATTTAATTTGGTTTAAATTATCAAAATACTCTTTTTAGTATTTGAATATAATTCTACTAACAATCAAATACACTTTTTAATATTACACCCAACAGTTTTCATGTATCTATTTTAAGATCTAACAAAATAATTTTTAATTTAGTGATGGTTTAATAATTTTTTTACAATTAAAACTACACCAAAACCAAAAATAGAAGAAAGTGGCAAATGTTTACTTTGAGAATTATATTCGATTTAGAAATTTTGTATGTATTTGGTTTAAATTATCAAGATACATATTTAGTATTTTTGATATAATTCAACTAACAACCGAATAGACTTTTTCATATTCTATATATTGTAAAATCTAAGAAATTTTACTATTTTGATATGTGATACTCCCTCTATCCCAACCATTTCTTTACACTTTTTTTTTGGGATATCCCATCCAATTCTTTACATTTCTAAATTTTCCAAAATTAGTAAACTTTTGACAATAGTAAAATCAACTACTTCCACTACTCTCCTCCACTATCCTCACTTTATACATTAAAAATTGTTTGGACTCATTACTTAACTCACTTTTTCTACTTTTTCCATTACTCTATTACTTTTTCTTAACCTCCGTACCCAAGCCAAATGTAAATAAATGGGTGGGACGAAGGGAGTAGGAATTAAATATCAGATTAATCGAACTGATCTTTTTATTAAGTTATAATTATTTCTAATCTAATTTCAATAATGATATTTCCACTTTTGACTTAAATCTATTTTAGATAATAATTTTTATTTTTATATGATATAATTTTGATCGTCTATTTAAAAAAATATTAGATCTAACGGTTAAGATTGTTTTGGCTGTATTAAGGATCAGACTAGACTACCAGAACCAGAGTTTTGGATAACATCTCCCTTCCATTTTATGTAAGGAGATAATATATAATTATATTACTTTGTGTTTTTTAAATAATTTTATGTTATTAATTTTTGGATTTTAATGATTTTAGACGATCAATTAACTATTCATTTTGTATTTTTAGTTCTAAAAATCAGATTTTAAAATTTTACACACATGAAACTCACAAAATAATATTTTATTTAGTGAAGGTTTAACAATTCATTTCCAATTGAAAATACCCTAAAACTGAAGAGAAAAAAAGTAACATATTTTTCCATTATGAATTCTTATTGAACTTAGGAAATTAATTTATATTAGGTTTAAATTATCCAAATACTTTTTTTAGTAGTTGAATATAGTTCTACTAACAATGAAATACACTTTTTAATATTAAATCCAACGGTTTCCATCTATCTATTTTAAGATCTAACAAAATATTTCTGAATTTAGTGATGGTTTAACAATTTTTTTACAATTAAAACTACACAAAAACTAAAGATAGAAGAAAGTGACAAATTTTTACTTTGAGAATTCTATTCGATTTATGAAATATTCATGTGTCTAGTTTAAATTATCAAGATATATTTTTTTAGTATTTTTAATATAATTCAACTAACAACCAAATACAATTTTTCATATTCGATCCAACAATTATTATCTATCTATTTTAAAATCTAACGATCATTATTATATTGATATGTAATATTTATAATTACTTCAAATCCAATTCTAATACTAATACTTTCACTTTTGACTTATATCCTTTTTAGATAATAATTTTAATATTTAATGATCCTGATTATTTTGATATGTAACAGTTATAATTACTTCAAATCCAAGTCTAACACCAATACTTCCACTTTTAACTTATATCCTTTTTAGATAATAATTTTAAAATCTAACGATCCTTATTATTTTGATATGTAATAATCATAATTACTTCAAATCCAATTCTAATATTAATACTTCCATATTTGACTTATATCCTTTTTAGATAATAATTTATAGTTTAATATAATATAATATTGATCGTCTATTTTTAAAAATATTAGAACATACGGTTGAGATTGTTTTGGCGGTACTGAGTACCTACTAGAGTTTTGGATAAGATCTCTCTTACGGTTATTATATATAAGGATTTAATTAGCTTGTACATGTGTCGTTTTACAAATAGAGTTAAAAAAAATTCACGTGAAAGCCCAAAATACTCATTGAGCTGAAACTTCTCAAAATACTTACCGGTCATAGGCCTCTACTAGAAGCGTAACCCACTGTCACGCCTCTTACAGAAACGGATGCTATCAAGTCTCGTCTAAAAATCATTGATCATGCATGTGGCAAACCAGTAAGCTGAGGATACGCCTATCGGCCTATGAGAAAGCAGTATAGAGTGGATACCCCATAGTAGAGCATATGAAGTCGTTTATCCCATGTAAAGTAGATACGCCATTGCACTGTATCTCCTTCTGTTGCGTTGATTATAGTAGTGTGAGGCATAGATACGCTTCTCCCGCAGTAGTATTACAACGTAGTTAATGGCTACCGCGTACGCAATCGTTGTTAGGTTTGCTACTGAAACTATGATATAGATACATACTGTTGCGATACACCTCACCTCAGAGGACTTCCTCAAACAATCAATTTTACACCCTTTTTTCACCTGGTAATCCTCTCAAATCCCTCTCTCCCTCTCTTTGAAAATCATCCTCAGATCTCTCTCCACACACAACAATCAATCTTCAGCATCCAATTTGTGTGTATAGCCAGAGTAGTGAAAAGGTGTAATACGCCTCACTCATGAGCGTGAATAGTGTAGAAAGGGCAATAAATCTAAAATGGGGTAATTTGGACCGCTAATATGGTTAGTAAGGTCAATTTCTCTATTAATTCCCAATTTTTCATAATATTTATAATTTTTTAATTTTCAAAGTTGTTAATATTTTTATTCCAATAACTTAAATATTTATTTTTATTATGTTGTTGATTGTAACGACCCCAAATCCGAGGTCAAGAGATTTGGTCGTCACGCGGAAATCCTCAATATAAATAACCTGTTAAATATTAAACCAATTGAATTATAAATGTGAGTTATTACAAAGATTGACTGCCTCATTAAAACCTTACAAGGAAAAACTCAGTGGGATAAAAACTTTGGCGAAGGAAAAAGAATACAGTCTCCCCCTGAATAAAACGCCTCACAATTTGACATTTTGATGTCGCAAATTTCTCAATCTTCGCATGCCAATATTATTGCGCAGTTTCTCAAAAGTTGATGTCGGTAATGACTTTGTAAGTAAATCTGCCAGATTATCACATGAACGAACTTGTTGTACATCAATGTCACCATTTTCTTGTAGTTCATGAGTGTAGAAAAATTTTGGCAAGATATGTTTTGTTCGATCCCCTTTGATATATCCTTCTTTTAGCTGTTTAATACAAGCTGAGTTATCCTCAAACATAACCGTGGGACTGTTTGAGATACTTGATAAACCACATGATTCTCGAATATGTTGAATGACTGATCGTAACCAAATACATTCTCTGCTTGCTTCATGGATTGCAAGTAACTCTGCGTGATTAGATGAAGTTGCAGCCATGGTCTGTTTTGTAGATTTCCAAGAGATAGCAGTACCACAGTATGTGAACAAATAACTTGTTTGAGATCGTCCAAAATGAGGATCAAACATGTACCCAGCATCTGCATATCCAATCATCAGTGGTTTTGAATTGTTTGGAAAGAATAGCCCAAAATCAATGGTCCCGCGGAGGTATCTGAATATGTGTTTGATTCCATCCCAATGCCTTTTAGTAAGGTCAGAACTGAATCTTGCCAACAAGTTTACAGCAAACGTAATATCGGGTCGTGTATTATTTGCGAGATACATAAGAGCTCCAATTGCGCTAAGATATGGGACTTCAGGCCCAAGTGCATCTTCATCTTCTTTTCTAGGACGGAAAGGATCTTTTTCAACTTCTAGTGATCGAACAACCATTGGCGTAGTTGGTGGATGAGCTTTGTCCATGTAGAACCGATCAAGAACCTTTTCCGTGTAGGTTAACGGATGAATAAATATTCCTGTAGATAAGTGCTCCACCTGTATACCTAAACAAAATCGTGTTTTTCCAAGATCTTTCATTTCAAACTCATTTTTCAAATAATTAGCAGCATTAGTAATATCTTCATAAGTACCTACAATATTCAAATCATCCACATATACAGCAATGATAACAAAACCAGTTTGCGGCCTTTTAATAAACACACATGGACACACTTGATCATTTGCATATCCATCATTCAATAAATACTCACTAAGCCTGTTGTACCACATACGACCAAATTGTTTCAAACCATATAATGATCGTTGTAATTTAACTGAGTATAAATGTCGAGGTTTAGTTTCCTCTAACTTTAATCCTTCAGGGATTTTCATATAAATATCACTATCAAGTAATCCGTAAAGGTAGGCTGTCACAACGTCCATAAGGCGTGTTTCCAATCTTTCCATACAAGCCATACCCATCAGAAAACGAAAAGTGACTCCATCCATCACATGAGAGTAAGTTTCCTGGTAATCAAATCCAGACCTTTGAGAGAATCCCTGGGCTACCAGCAGGGCCTTATATCTCATAATTTCATTTCGTTTTCGTACAAATACCCATCTATTCCCGACGGGGACTACACCAGTTGGTGTTCGGACTGCAGGTCCAAATACATTTCTCTTGCGCAAGGATTGCAATTCTTCCTGGATTGCAATTTTCCATTTTGACCAATGATCTCTTTGTCAACATTCTTCCACACTTTGTGGTTCAGGATCGGAGTTCATAATAACATCACATGCCACGGAAAAAGCATATACGTCATCAATATCAATACTCCCACGATCCAATAATTTTCCGTTATGTACATAACTCATTGAGATCTCATAATTATCAGGTACCTTTGCTTCTACGGAAGCATGTGCCACTTCAGGGGCAATATCCTCTTCTAGAGGCAATACCACTTCTGGTGGTTTTGTCACGACCACTTCAGGGGCTAGAACCTCTTCTAGAGGTGATACCACTTCTGGGGTATTTGATATAGCCACTTTAGGGGCTCGAGCCTCTTCAGGAGGTAATACCACTTGTGGGGTATTTTCTGGAACAATTGCCACTCTAGGGGCAGGCCCAATCAATTTCCGTTTTCGTGGTACAACATCTTTTGCACCAACAGGTCTTCCACGCTTCTGGCGTGGTTTTGAATTACCAACCAATTCTTCAGGAATTGATTTATGAACAAGGATTTCAACCCTTGCTGGAGCGATAACAGCAGGTATATGTGATTTTATAATATGTCTAGAATCATTAAAAGCATCTGGCATTTGATTAGCAATATTTTGCATATGAATAATTCTTAGAACCTCAGATTCACTTTGTTTAGTACGTGGATCAATAACATTTAATCCTGATGTATTCCATGATAGTTCAGTATTTAATTTATGCAAAACATTATCTCCCCCTAATAGAGGGAACATAGACTCATCAAAATGACAATCAGCATATCGAGCAGTAACAACATCACCAGTTAATGGTTCAAGATATCTAATGATAGATGGTGAGTCAAAACCAACATATATGCCTATTCTTCTTTGCAGTCCCATTTTAGATCACCGTGGAGGTGCAATAGGAACATATACAGCACTACCAAATATCTTAAAGTGTGAGATATCAGGAATTTGACCAAGAACTAATTGTTGAGGGGATTGTTTGTGGTAAGAAGATGACCTTATCTTAATTATATTTGCAGCATGAAGAATTGCGTGACCCCAAACAGATTTAGGTAATTTTGCCCTTAGAAGTAAGGGACGTATAATTAGTTGAAGTCTTTTAATTAAGGACTCTGCTAAACCATTTTGTGTGTGTACGTGAGCTACATGGTGTTCGACTGAGATCCCTACTGACATACAATAATCATTGAAAGTTGCAGATGTAAATTCAGCAGCATTATCTAGTCGAATTGATTTAATGGGATGGTCAGGAAATTGGGCTTGCACTTTGATTATTTAAGCAAGTAGCTTGGCAAAGACTGTATTTCGTGTAGAGAGTAGACATACATGAGACCATCTAGTTGAAGCATCGATTAGAACCATGAAATATCTAAATGGACCAGATGGTGGATGGATAGGACCACAAATGTCACCCTGAATTCTTTCTAAGAAATTTGGAGACTCGGTTTGAAGTTTAACTGGAGACGGTCGGACAATGAGTTTTCCTAAAGAACATGTTGAGCAAGGAAGTTCATCACGTGGTATAACCTTTTGATTCTTAAGAGGATGTCCTGTAGAATTTTCTATTATACGACGCATCATTGATACTCCTGGATGACCAAGTCTTTCATGCCAAAGGGTAAGTGATTTTGGGTCTATGACTTTGGGAATGATGATAGTGTGAGATTCGATGACTCTAATTTGGGTAGCATATAATCAGAAGAGATTGATTGTAATTTTTCTAAGATCTTCTTATGGCCTGATATAGTTGAAATGATAAGGAGATATTCTTTTTCATTCTCACTAGTAGTTTCTACGTGGAAGCCATTAAGACGAATGTCTTTAAAACTCAAAAGATTCCTAGTGGATTTACTAGAATATAGAGCATCGGGTATGTGAATTTGTGTCTCATTTGGTAGGATAAAACTAGCTTTCCCAAAACCTTCTATTATATTTAATGTGCCCGAAATCGTCCAGACATGTGAACTGGTTTTAGTCAACTGTGAGAAATATTTCTGATTTTGTAAAATTGTGTGAGTGGTGGCGTAGTCAGCAATGCTTATATCTTCCATATTTATGTTGTGTACATTCATAAATGAACAACAACTTTATTAAGACAAACAAAGTACATAAAACCAGAACATAAAACAAGTACATGACATGAAAGAAATACATATAGAAACTAGTCATATAATCCGTAGTAAAGATTAGCACCAGTGTCAAGTTCATTTGAAATCTTACTTATTGGTTCAGTATTAAAACTAGCCAAGTTTGTTTCTACCCTTTGTTCATTCTGTCTTTTAGATGCCTCGTAAAGATCTACAAGATGTTTTGGTGTGTGACAAGTACGAGTCCAATGTCCATGAGCCCCACATCTAAAACACATATCTCTAGTATCTTCTTCTTGTGGTGCCTTCCTTTTATTTGGCCCCTCACTTTGCCACTTCTGGTGGCCAGAGTTATTGTAGCTATCACGCTGCCACTTTTGGTGGCCTGAGTTGTTGTAGTCATCACGCTGCCACTTCTGGTGACCAGAATTTCGAAACCGACCACGAAAATTTCCACGCCCACGGTGTCGTCCGTAACCTCGTCCTCCTCTATACCCTTTCCCACGTTCATTCTTCCGGAATGACGTGTTATGTACTTCAGGTAACTGGGCAGAGCCTGTGGGACGTATCTGATGATTTTTCAGCAACAACTCATTATTCTTTTCAGCTACAAGGAGAGATATCAACTCGCTATATTTCTAAAAATTGTGATCCCTGTATTGTTGCGCCAGAATCATAGTGTTGGGGTGAAAGGTTGAGAGGGTCTTTTCAATCATGTCAGCATCAGTAAAATTCTCACCACATAAAATCAATTTTGAACTTATTTTGAACAAGGCATAATTGTATTCAGCAACAGATTTAAAATCTTGTAACCTTATATTAATCCACTCATAACGGGCATGTGGCAAATTGACAAGTTTTTGGTGATCAAATCTATCTTTGAGGTTGGTCCAGAGGGTGGAGTGGGTTTTTGACGGGTATTCAGATTTTAAATTTTCATGAATGTGGTGCCTGAGAAAAATAATAGCTTTGGCATTTTGTTCAACAGTTGGGGTTTTTTCAGATTCGATGGTATCTTTTAAGTCATTAGCACTAAGGTGTAATTCCGCATCGAGCACCCAAGACAAATAGTTATCCCCAGACACATCCAATGCAACAAAATCTAATTTTGCAAGATTCGCCATTCTGAATATAAAATAATATTTAAAACATGATATAACAATATAGCACATTAAGACGTAAACAATTTAACCATGTATCACTAACATAAATTAAAATCGCAAAATATAGCTATCTTTTAATTTAACAATAATATCAATACATGTATAAATAACATGCATGATAATATCAACATTTATAAAATTAAAATAGACAGAATTCGAGCGTACCTTTTTGATCGAATAAAACTCGGGCAAAGGCTCAACTAAGATAGAAGAAATTAAATTGCACCTTCTTCGTCGAATAAAGCTCGGACAGAGACTCGTGCTAATAACGTGTTATAATTTTATTATTCAAATATATTGAACAAGAATTTAAACTAAGTATACGTAAGAACAAAATTATAATCAGAATAAAAGGAAGAGAGAAATTGATGATAAGCTTGTTCTCTTTGTTCTACGACTAAAGTTACAAGTCTTATTTATAGGAGAAGAAGCCGCTGCCTATAATGTGAATAAACTTAATGTATTGAATGAGTACAGCTATTGCAAACTTTGAATCATAAAACGGGCTGAGTAAGTTTTCTCCTTTTCACATACTTTAATCCATGTGCCTTATCTTTGACAATCAAATATTTACAACAAGTATCATCTTCTACTTGTAATTCCTCATCAATACTCTTTATTTATCATCGTAACTTTTGTTACCAGAAATATAAAAACAGAGGGGATGATTTCTATTAAATGTTTGTAAAAAAATACATATTTGAATGTGTACTCCATTTATCAATCAAAAAGGGAAAATGGAAAATAAAGTCTTCTTCAACATGATTCTTGAATGTCTAATTTTTTAAAGTCAAATTAAAAATAGGAATCTAAAAGCAAGATTCTTCTTAAAAAAAAACTTGTAACGCAATTTACAAATTTTAATATTATCTTTTAATATAATACAAACACAAAATAATAATACTTGTCTTACTAAATGTATCCACAATGTCACACAATTTAATATTAAACTTAAATGAACATAATATGATTTCAATAATACCATAGAATTTTAACTACAAATACCGTGTACCAGAGCAAGAGCAGCAATTTGTTTGCTCATGCTCGGCAAAACCATGTAACATGATTTAGGAATTAATGGTGACATTGTTTGCAGAAAAGTCATGTCTTTTATCAACATCACAGTTTGTGATAAAACTGTCATATGTCTCATTACACCTGCGGCTTCTCTCGAATCAGTGATGTTTAGAACACCTCATTTGGAGTAATCAGCTTATATGGTGGCTACCTATTTACCTTTCCATTGTAACACTTCTTTGAGAAGCCTCGATCTCCTGTCATGTGTAAAAGCAACACAAGCAAGCGTATCCTTAACATCCAACAATTTCATTTTCCAAAGTATTAGAAAGTACAAATATTCATAAGTAAATCCTAAGATTACAGCCTGAAAACGCTAATGCAGGGAGAGGAGAAATCCCTGTAACCTGGAACTAAGTAGTCCACACTATCACCACAACCAAGCAAAATATCATTGTAACAGGCTATAAGCAATTTACAAAGAGATCATTCGACATGCACACAAAAAATGTTTGCAAATGTGGATTGACGAAAAGGTCCATTTATTTGCTAGTCATGATACTATAGCAAAGACACTCGAACAAATTGATGAGTATCTTTCAGCTAATATAGAAAAAGGAAGATCTATTAAATAATAAAATTTACCAAATTTTTATGGAGAAGGTTGATATATATGACTGGTTTCTCGACTACCAAGGCCACCTTTATAAATCTCTAGTAATATGTATAAACACACAAACCACGTCTCTTGTAGATATAGTTCTTTCCATTTTTCAAAATGAATTCACTTTTAATTTCATAAATCATACTAATCATAAGTTTCGTATAAAAATAAACTTAACTTACCAAACGTCTCCAACAGAATTGTTGTATACAGATTTGGAAAATGAGACTCTTTTTTCAGAATTCAAGGTAGTAATGAAATTACCTAATAGGATTAGTTGATTGAGGTACTGTTTTCCTTTTCTTTGTATCTTTTATCAATTAGATTTTGAAAAGGTAATAAATATGATAAAGAATATAATATTATGGAATATTATGTCAACAATTGGCATTCTTTTTTCCAAATTAAATTGTGGAGATACTAATTCAAGTTCTCTTTTTATATACTACAATAAACCTGATTAGAAAAAGTATGAATAAAAAAATTCATTATTTAATATTCATAATAAGATTTTTGTGAACAAATGTTCTTAATAAGACTGTGGTGGTGTCCAGGTACAGCGAATAACCCCCATCTGTTCCTTCAAAATTTCTTCACAAAAGAAGTCATGAGTGTTCATCATTCAAGATCAATTCAACAGGTACGTAAAACTAAGTACTGTATATCATATTGATAAATTCTACATTGTCCTAGATATTTATGTAGCTGAACAAATTTACATCATGGTAATTGCTTTAGCAATTTTATATGAATTTATTGGATACAGCTAGCTAGCCTAGATCGAATGTAAAATGGTAATTTCGAAAAATAGCATTCTACTGGCAAATTCCGCACATATATTCTGAACTTATCAGAGTCAAAAATTAGCTTGTGTGAAGTATTTCTGGACTACTCACTAATTGACAATGTGGTACGACAATTTTACTCCCACTGGTCTGTAATTAGTGCTTTATTGAAGTTTCGAAATGGTTTGTCCAGGACTGCTTAAATTCATTTTTACTAAAGTATTATTTATCTTAATTTTTATTGTTGAATCCGTGCAGTATCAATGCTTTAAGGACAGTAGCTAAAAAAAATAGTCAGCGACGTGGGAGAAAAATATAACATATGTCTGTTACATATACATTAGTATTATTATTATAGTGCTCTTCCCTATATATACTTGGTCCTTCTCTTTGCCTACCGCTCCACTAATTTGATATATAATATATCGTCTACTGTCAGAAGATTCATTAGATTTCGACGATAATCTCTATCCAAAACCGAAAAAATATAGTGTGTTCAACTTTAATCTCTACCCTTTACCAAGTAAATTTTTATTTCCTTCTCAGTAAATTGATTATCTAATTTAGAAAGCAGTCTTTACCTGATAGAAATTCCTTTTTCAGGAGGAGCACAGGTTCCAGGGCAAGCCAGCATGGCTTGACTTGTTTCTAAGTAAAAAGTTCTTTGACTTTTGTTCAGTTCACGACCTCTGCACAGATGTTCGGAACAGATACTGCATTAATTGTAGTTCAGCACTCTGTCAATACTGTATTACATCTGGTTCTCATAATGGACATGATATATTAAAGCTTTACCGACATGTCCACAAGTATGTTGTCCTCGTCAGTGAAATAGGAAATTATATAGATTGCTCCAAGATTCAGGTATGTGATCAAATTAAACTTTTTCAAACAAAATCTTCAAGTTCATTAATAATTTAATATCTTTTTACGCTTCTGAAGTTGGGGAATATGAAAACCTTCGTATCTACTATGATACGCTTCTGAAATTGGGGAATACAGAAACATTCGTATCTACTATGAAGAAGCTCAGTCAGGACACATGTTTAGATTCCTCTTTATTTTTTGGTTTTGATTGTAATAAGTTCTATTCCACAGGACATGCAAAATATATGTCATAAAGAGTAAACAAGTACAAAACATTTTACAATACGATTTCACAACACATTAGAACATATTGATCCAAAATCCAAAGAAAAACATAATGCAACTGAACCATTTTTATGAACTACATGAAATTTACAAAAAGTTTCAACAAAGCATGGATTGAGTCTATATATTAGAAGGCCAATATGAGTACCTCTAAGGCGAATAGCAATGCTATTATCTAAAAGAAATAAGTGAACAGTGGGAAACAATGCTACGAATGTGTTCCCTATTTTTTATGTTGCTACTACTAATCATATTATCAGTGGGAATAATCCGAAAGTATTGAAGTGAACAGTGGAAATCATTCCCACGAATAAGTATTATCATGAAATAAAGTAAATTCGTGATAACATTGGGGAATACGCTACTATATAGTGGCAAATATATAGCATTTAGGATGAGATAATTCTAGATAAGGATCTCAACTAAAGGTGGCTCGATGAAGGTTTCTTCCTTCTTAGGATGTGAAAGACACAAGTATACTCCATATAGGACTAAAGAATAAATATTTCTTGTGGACCTGTTTAGGGAAAATGCCAATTTGGAAGCTTTTTATTTTCTGATTGCTCTGACTTGAATGATCATTTTATTACATATATAATCTTTTTTTTGACGAGTGAAAGTATCAAATTTACCAGTTGATTTGTCTCGCAGTTTTGATTGCAGTAAACAATCAACATATGTATTAAATACGAAGATGATTTTTTATACTATATATTATAAATTTATTCATAAGATTAAGGGGCAAAAAACCATTACTAAAAGAAAAAGAAAAGCATATAAAGAGATTTAGGGAACGTTATTAAGACCATCATACATAATAAGAAAAAGAACGCTTGCCCACTTCAAATAAGAAAAGCAAGAAAATCCCCAATCTAGTAATATAAATATGTACCTCAATCAGACTAATGAAATCAAGGAAGCAGGAATTTAAAATAACGTGAGTTACAGACTTGTATCACTGACCTGAAAATAGAAAAGAAATTCATCAAACAAACGACATAGAAGATAAAGCTCGGAAGAAAATATAAATAATCAATTACATATTCTTACAACCTGCAAAATGGATTTACCAAAAAAACTTACAAGTTCCCTGATTACATTCCTGAGCACGTGTATCGTGGAGATGGGGAAATGATATAAACAAGATCTTCAGGTTTCATCCGCATTGGCGAGCAAGAAGTGGAACCTGAATAGAATTAAATAAAGTATTTAACATTTGCAAGCAAGAATTGGACCTAAGTTAGCATAAATACTAAACAGGCATTACCAAATGTGTGTGTATGTGCGTATGTGTGATAGAAAGAGAGGGAGGGGGGGAGAGCTTAATGATTAATTCTTTGATTTTTTATATTTAGTAATTGTGTTATTCCCGTTTAATCGTGTTCCCCTTATGTCGCATATACGAATATATATTTTTGACCTAGAGAAGATAGGAAAATCAGCCTATAGAATTGTGAAAGAACTTAGCAGCCAATTCGAATTATGTATATCTAAGATCCAATTATGTACATTTCAAGCAGGGGTGTAATATTCTACAAGCAATAACACTATATGGTACCGCTTATGTAACTTTCTTTTATTTCTTTATCACCTAGGTGACCGCAATTACAAACAATTTCTAACCAGCATTTATCTCTCATATTAAATCTGTTTATTTAAAGAATTTTTTGTCATATATAGCAACAATACATTGCATCTCAAGTTGCATTTGGTAACAATAGAACGGCAAAGTAGCCAGATATACAATTATATAAAACCCATCTGCACTAGACTAAACATATTTTGTCAAAACGATACAAATTTGGTATAATTACTCATGACATTGGGTTTTATGTGTGGTGGTGACAACAGCCATTCAAGAGCAACAAACTGCGGGTTTTCTCTTTGAAGCCTATGCCACATAAAGAGTCCGGTTTAAAGGCAGATGCAGAACATGCATGTGAATCCTGTAGAAGGATCCTCAGTCACCCATCTCTGCATCGGTACTGCAGTCTCGATTGCAAGGTAAGTTACGTATACAAATATGCACAAGCAAGTGTTCATTTTTTCCTCAAAAGCATTTTGCTTTTCATCCATATATATGCATGTAACTGCTCATTTAAAAACCAAACCACCTTGTTCAGGTAAAAGTATTTTCAAGAAAGGCAAAAAGCTCAGATCCCCCATTTCTAGCTGTCAGAAACAGAGCAGCCGCAAATGATGACGAAAATGAAGCTGCTGCCAGCCTTCTAACTGTCAAAGGTAAAGCTGAGGAAGGAAAAAGGAACAAAAGGAAAGGAAGCCCTCAGAGGGCTCCTCTCTTTTAATTTTCTTAAACTGAAGACATCATGTTAATGGCATACCAATGAATCTCATTATCATGCTTAGTACTTTTTAAGAAAATGAATGGTTTTATGTTCTGTTATATGATTTCAAGAACTACGGAACCTCTTATTTACAGGTTTCGATCAATCATGATTTGTGGAGTTTATATTCTGGTCTCCATATAGCACATAATATGTTGGCTTTATAAACCAACAATTTTCATCATATCTTATTTTCAACCAACTTTTTTTTATTCACATGCCAATTAATAATTTCAATTGCAAGCCATAATTGTATGTCACTCACCTGAAATGCTTCTAATGCAACTAAAAAAGAAGGTTCTGTCGATGGTTGATGGACCAGATCTGTCATATTGTGAACTGTGAAGCCTTGCAGATATCCACATCTAAGCCAATATAGTCTATTGAAGATATAAGATATATCACAACTCTAAATTTTTTTTTTTTAAAATTCGTTAGTTATGAAGGAGAGAAAATAATAATTTGGCAGAAGATGCAATTGAGAAGCCTGGATCTCCTGTCATGTGTAAAAGCAACATAAGCAAGCGTATCCTTGACACCCAACAGTTTCATATTCTAAAGTACTTGGAAAGAAAGAATATTCATAAGTAAATCCATAAGATTGCAGCCTGAAACCAGGAATTATGGAGTTCACACTGTCACCACAACCAAAGCACAATGGCAATGGCATATATCACCAAGGCCAACGTTTATACTGAATCTCTTGTGATATGTTTAAACAAACAAACCACGTCTTTTGTAGATATAGTTCTGTCCATTTTTTCAATTGACTTATTTATAATTTCATATATCACTCTAATTATAAGTTTCAGATGAAAGACAAGCTTAAAATACCAAAGGCCTTCAACATAATTGTTATCTACAAATTTGGAGAATGAGACTCATTTTTTAGAAATCAAGGTAGTCATGAAATTACCTAATAGTATTAATTGATTGAGGAATCGTTTTCCTTTTCTTTGTATATTTTATCAATTAGATATTGGAAAGACATCAAATATAACAAACAATAGAATATTATGGAATATTATGTCAACATATGGTATTCTTTTTCCAAATTAAATTGTGGAGATACTAATTTAAGTTCTCTTTTTATTTACTACAATAAAACCTGGTTAGAGAAAGTATAAATTAAATAATTTTCATTATTTAATATTCATAATAAGATTCTTGTGAACAAATGTTCTTATTAAGACCGTGGTGGTGTCCAGCTACAACGAATGAGTCACAATAACCCCCACCTGTTCCTTCAAAATTTGTTCACAAAAGAAGCCATGAGTGTTCATCATTCAAGATCGATTCAACAGGTACGTATACTAAGTATGAAATGGAGAATTTCTACGGTTATATACAATTTTTCCTAGATATTTATGTAGCTGAACAACTTTATATAATTGTAATTGCTTTAGCAAGTTTAACTGCTTTCATTGGATATAGATAGGTAGCCTAGATGGAACGTATAAAGGTAATTTCCGAAAATAGTATTCTACTGGCAAATTCCACACATATATTCTGAACTCATTACTAGATTATGTGTAAATACTTATCTTCTGTGAAGTATTTC
Organism: Heracleum sosnowskyi; assembly: GCA_030848705.1. Taxonomy (NCBI): domain Eukaryota; kingdom Viridiplantae; phylum Streptophyta; class Magnoliopsida; order Apiales; family Apiaceae; genus Heracleum; species Heracleum sosnowskyi. The sequence goes on along the minus strand of CM061242.1, from coordinate 117,180,155 downwards.
TGGACTACTCACTAGTTGACAGTGTGCTTCAACAATTTTACTCCCGCTGGTCTGTAATTGGTGCTTTATTGAAGTTTCGAAATGGTTTGTCCAGGAATACTTGAATTCATTTTTACTGAAGTATTATTTATCTTAATTTTTATATTCAAATCCGTTCAGAAATCAGGCTTTTTAGGACAATAGCAGAAAAACATAGTCAGTCACTTGGGAGAAAAAGTAAACCATACAGGACTAGTAGCTCGTTTGGTAAATTAGTAGTTAATATGCCCTGTAAAATATAACATATGACTCTTAAATATACATTAGTATTATTGTTATAGTCTTCTTGCCTATATCTACTCGCTCTCTTTGTCAATCGCTCCACTAATTTGATAATATGATTTATAGTCTACTGCCAGAAGATGGATTAGATTTCAACGATAATCTCTATCCCGAACCGGAAAAATATAGTGCAACTCATGTTATTACCCTTTACCAAGTAAATTTTTATTTCATTTACAGTAAATTGATTATCTAATTTAGAAACCAGTCTTTACCTGATAGAAATTCTTTTTTCAGGAGGAGCACAGATTCCAGGGAAAGCCAGCATGGATTGACTTGTTTATAAGTAAAACATTATTTGACGTTTGTTCAGTTCACGGCCTTTGCACAAATGTTCGGAACAGATACTGCATTAATTGTAGTTTAGCACTCTGTCAACATTGTATCGCATCAGGTTCACATAGTGGACACGATATATTAAAGATTTACCGACATGTCTACAAGGATGTTGCCCCCGTCAGTGACATGGGAAAATATACAGATTGCTCCAAGATTCAGGTATGTGATCAAAATAAACTTTTTCCAACAAAATCTTCACGTTCATTAATAATTTAATATCTTTTCACGCTTCTGAAGTTGGGGAACATGGAAACCTTAGTATCTAGTATCTACTATGATACGCTTCTGAAATTGGGGAATATGGAAACCTTCGTATCTACCATGATGAAGCTCAAACAGGATACATGTTTAGATTCCTCTTTCTTTTCTGGATTTGATTGTAATAAGTTCTATTCTAAAGGACATGTAAAATATGCCATTAACAGTAAACAAGTATAAAACACTTTACAATACGATTTCAAAACACATTAGAATGTAATGATCCAAAATTCAAAGAAGAATATAATACATTGAGCCATTTCTAAGAACTACATGAAATTTACAAAAAGTTACAACAAACGAGTAGCTATAAATCAACTAGCAATATTATTATCTAAAAAAAACAAGTGAACAGTGGGATACAATCCTAGGAATGTGTACCCTATCTTTTATGTTGCTACTGTCTTAATAGTATTATCAGTGGGTAAAGTATTTAAGTTGACAGTGGGAAACATTCCCATGAATAAGCGTTATCATGAAATACAGTAAATTCATGATAACACTATGGATTAGGCTACTATATAATGGCAAATATGTAGCATTGAGAATGAGATAATTCCATATAAGGATCCCAACATAAGGCAGATAGACGAAGGTTTCTCCCTTCATAGGATATGGAAGACACAAGTATACTCCCTTTATATAGGATTGAAAAATAAATATGGCTCGTGGACCTGTTTATGGTTAATGTCAATTTGGAAGCTTTTTGTTTTCTGACTGCATTGACTTGCATCATCATTTATTACATCGTGAGTTTAGTATATAATCTTTTTCTTGGCAAGTGTGTATCGATAAATTCACCTGTCGATTCTACTGTCTAGTTGAGTAAACAATCAACATATGTATTAAATATGAAGATAATATTTTATACTGTATATTATAAATTTATGCATAAGATTAAAGGGAAAACATCCATTACTAAAAAGAAAAAGAAAAGCATATAAGGAGATTTAGGGATCATAGATAATAAGAAGAAAAAAAAACGCTTACCCACTTCAATATTAGAAAAGCAAGAAAACCCCTAATCGAGTAATAGAAATATGTACCTCAATCAGAGTAATCAAATTAAGGAAGCAGGAAATTAAAATAACGTGAGTTACAGACTTGTAGCACTAACCTGAAAATATAAAAGAAATTCATCAAACAAACGACATAGAAGATAAAGCTCGGAAGAAAATCTACATAATGAATTACATATTCTTACAACCTGCAACCCAAATTTACTAAAATCTAAGAAAGGAAGAGGAAAAAAAAACTTACAAGTTCCCTGATTACATTCCTTAGCACTATATGGAAATGATTTATTAAGATCTGCAGGTTTCATCCGCCGCATTTGCGAGCAAGAAGTGGAATCTGAATAGAATTAAAGAAACTAAGAAAGTATTTTACATTTGCGAGCAAGAAGTGGAACCAAATGTGTGTGTGTGTGCGCGCGTTTAATAATTAATTCTTTGAATTATAAATGTGGTAATTGCGTTATTCCCGTTTAATCTTGTTCCCTTATGTCGCATATAAGAATATATATTGTTGACATAGAGAAGATAAGTAAATCAGCCTATAGTATAGTGAAACAACTTAGCAGCCAATTTGAATTAAATATATCTAAGATTGAATTACGTACATTTCAAGTCGGGGTGTAATATTCTACAAACAATAGCACTATATGGTACCGCTTATGTAACTTTTAGTTATTTCTTTATCACCTAAGTGACCGCAATTACAAACAATTTCTAACCAGCATTAATCTCTCATATTACATCTATTTATTTAAAGAATATTTTGTTATATATATCGCTACAATACATTGCATCTCAAGCTGCATTTGGTAACAATAGCACGGAGAAGTAGCAGATATACAAATATATAAACTCATCTGCATTAGAGTTAACATAATTTGTCAAAAACGATACAAATTTGGTATAGTTGTCGTGACAACCGCCATACAAGTGCAACAAACTGTGGGTTTTCTCTTTGAAGCATATGCCACATAAAGAGTCCGGTTTAAAGGCAGATGCGGAACATGCATGTGACTATTGTAGAAGGATCCTCAGTGACCCATCTCTGCATCGGTACTGCAGTCTCGAGTGCAAGGTAAGTTACGTATACAACTATGCACAAGCAAGTGTTCATCTTTGCCTCCAAAGCATTTTGCTTTTCATCCATATATATGCATGTAATTGCTTAACTTAAAAACCATACCACCTTGTTCAGGTAAAAGCATTTTCAAGAAAGGCAAGAAGCTCACATCCCCCATCTCAAGCTGTCAGAAACAGAGTAGCCACAAATGATGGTGAAAATGCAGCTGCCGCCAGGCTTCTAACTGTCAATGGTGAAGCTAAGGAAGGGAAAAAGAACAAAAGGAAAGGAAGCCCTCAAAGGGCTCCCCTCTTTTAATTTTCTTAAAACTGAAGACACCATGTTAATGACATACCAATGAATCTCATTATCATGCTTAGTACTTTTTAAGAAAATGAATGGTTTTATGTTCTGTTATATGATTTCAAGAACTATGGAACCTCGTATTCACAGGTTTCGATCAGTCATTATTTGTGGAGTTTATATTCTGGTCTCGTTATAGCACAATATTATATTGGCTTTGTAAGCCAATTTTTTTCATCATTCTCTCAATTTCAACCAATTTTTTCTCTATTCACATGCCAATAATCTGAATTGCAAGACATTATTGCATGTCACTCACCTGAAATGCATCTTATGCAACATAAAAAGAAGTTTCTCTCATATTTCAGTCTCTTATTAACATATTCATCATAAAACTATAATAAGTTGTTTCATTAGTATTCTTACAGTTTCATTTCAAATTCACTTATGTTAAAACAACACCTCGAGGGTTCTCGACTTAATTAGTAGTCTCTGACTCCGGTTCATAGTCCAGCGCAAACATCAGGTGTAATACCTCTCGAGATATTTGAAGCCATCGGTTTGAGTTAAGAACTTCCAATATTCTCAAAATTTTAATTTCTGACATTAAGGTAGTAAGGTTATACATTGCCTTGGTGGACTTCTAGTGATCAGGTGTTCAATTTTTAAAGTAAGTTTTCGAGTGAAAGATCGTAATAAGTAATAATGAACGCCAGGATATACATATTAACAAGAAGCATGATGACCAAAGTTTTGTCTAGGAAAGTAATGATCTAGAAACTAATGAACTCTTCCCCAAGTTGAGTAACAAATGATAAAACAAAAAATTAATAACCCGATAAATTTAATCATTAAAAAAATCAACTACGGAGAAAATAGGAGAATTAGCTAAGATTTGAAGTCCTGACCTGAGAGATACAGAAGAAAATCATTGGAGAAGTATGTGAATCTTGGTGAACCCAGAATACATGAAGGAAATGTATGTTTTGTGAGCGATTATTTACCCTAGTTACGATCTCAATACTTACCGTTAAATATATTTAATATTTTTATGTCAGTAAAAGGAAAATAAGATATTTAGTTTGAATAAGTTAATTAAATCAATTGATGCTAGACTAATTCGTTTAAAAAAAAGAAGTAATATAGTTGATTTTTGTGATTTTCATTAATCCCTCTAAAATAAAAAAAAATGGATAAGCATCAATATATATATATAAAGGAGGATACGTGGGAGGTGAGGTGGCGCCCCTAAGATTGTCTCAATCTATTTTTCTAATTTTCTAGAATTTTTGAATTTTAAATTTAAATACTAATAAATCAAAAAATATTCTTTAACATATTAGAAGTAGAATAGGTGTTCGAATTTATTAAGGAGAAGAGTTCGAATTTAAAGCGAAGACATATAACTAAAAGTTCTATTTGAAGTAGAATAGCTGTTTGAATTTGTAGAAGGGAATAGTTCAAATATAAAAGAAATACTTGCAAAGTTCTATTTGAAGTAGAATAAGTGTTTCAATTTATAGAGGAGAAGAGTTCGGATATAAAAAAAGTACTTGCAATTAAAAGTTCTATTGGAAGTACAATAAGTGTTTGTAATACATAACTAAAAATTTTATTTGAAGTAAAATATGTGAAGTTATATATGTGTTTTTTCAACGAAAGAGTGGCTCATTAGAAATGAGTATGATAACATAAAAATCAATATATATATATATATATATATAAAGGAGGATACACGGGAGTTTAGGTGGCGCCCCTAAGATCGTCTCAATCTATTTTTTTAATTTTCTAGAATTTTAGAATTTTAAATAATGATAAATAAAAAAAATATCCTTTAACATATTAGAAGTAGAATAGATGTTCGAATTTATTGAGGAGAAGAGTTCGAATTTATAGCGAAGACATATAATTAAAAGTTATATTTGAAGTAGAATAGGTGTTTGAATTTGTAGAGGGGAAGAGTTCAAATATAAAAGAAGTACTTGCAAAGTTCTATTTAAAGTAGAATATGTGTTTCGATTTATAAAGGAGAAGAGTTCGGATATAAAAGAAATACTTGCAATTAAAAGTTCTATTGGAAGTAGAATAAACGTTTATAATACATAACTAAAAGTTCTATTTAAAGTAGAATATGTAAAGTTCTATATGTGTTTTTTCAACGAAAGAGTGTCTCATTAGAAAGGACTGTGATAACATAAAAATTAATATATAAGATAAGTATATATTAAATATATTAAATTTGAGATTTTGATATTAAAAAGGAAAGCGTGTTTCACGGGAGGACGGCTTATTAGAGAGGACCGAGTAATTTTCGTAATTTATTTGATAGAATTTTTTTAAAAAATTATTACGCCGCCGCGAAGCGCGGCTTTTTCAACTAGTATCAAATTAATTCTCAAAATATTTTTCAAATATCACTAACATCTATCTATCTATACTATCTATACTATATTATTAAACCCGAAACATTGAAAGTTTTGATTTTCGGTTTTCGGTTAATTTTTTGTTTTCGGTACTTTTTCTAATTAATAAATTAATAATATAATCAAAATTCGGGAAAGTTTTATTCTACATTAATATTTCACTATATTTTACTACATAAAAATCAAATAATATTGAAATCTAATAAAAAAAAAATGGGAATGTGGGATCAAATTTGTTTAAATTTAGGATACACTACTACAAATATACTTCTTTCTTTTTAGGATAACGAAATCTACTACAAATCAAATCTTTTATGGAATTGTATTATTGTCAAGTTACCAAAATAGTAACTAGATGATTGGCTTTTATAATTAAAATATTTTTTTTCTAACAAAATCTACTTATTTTCCAAAAATATCATTACAATTATCTTTAAATTAAAACACATTACCTTTTATATTTGTTATTACTAAAATCTATGTTTTCCAAAAATATGAGTTACAATCCTTACTTATTTATTTTAAAATATATTTTAATACTCTATTTAATAAATAATAAAATAATATAAAAATAATAACTAACTGATTGCCTTTTATAATTAAAAAAAATCTAACAAAATCTACTCCTTTTCTAAAAATATCACGACAATTACCTTTAAATTAAAACATAATATATTTTATATTTGTTATCACTAAAATCTCTATTTTCCAAAAATATGAGGTGCAATCCTTACTTATTTATTTTAAAATCTATTTTAATACTCTATTTAATAAATAATAAAATAATATAAAAATATTAACTAGCTGATTGCCTTTTATAATTAAAACTTTTTTTTTCTAACAAAATCTACTTCTTTTCCAAAAATATCACGGGCAATTACCTTTAAATTAAAATATATTACCATTTATATTTGTTATCACTAAATTCTCTCTTTTTCAAAAATATCAAGTGCAACCCTTACTTATATATTTTAAAACTTATTTTAATACTTTTAATTATTTAAAAAAACTTACATATTTTAACAAGTGAACGTATTTTTTTAACAAATACAATTAATATAATTAAAACACATCTAAAAATATTATAGGTAGTTATTTTTTTTTAATTAAAACATGTTAGCTTTCCTATTTGTCCTTATTAAAAAAACTTACTTATTTTAATATGTTAGCTTTCCTAAGGATCTTACTCACAATTTGGGGGAGATTGTTAGGCTCAAGACATGTCTGAATACCACTATTAACAAGCCTACACTATGTGACTATGTCACACTACATGACCTAGTGAGTTCTATCACTGGGATATAGTATAGGTCTCTAAATGTACTTGTCTTGTTCTCATGAACATTAGCTTGATCATGTATGCTCAAAGTTATAATGAGCTTAGTGAAGTTTCTTGCATCTAGATTGTATATAGGCCATTGAATAATTGTCCTGGTAGAAGTTCAGAAGTGTTCATGCAGCAGGATAGAGATGAATAAGGCCATGAAGAAATAAGTTGCAGAAATTTGTCTAAGGCATTATATAGCAAAGTCAAAAGAAAACTATGTCGTGAAGTCACCAACATTCATGTCGTGAAGTGCTATATCGCATAGTCTATTTTGTACTATGTCGAGAAGTCCTCAAAACTCATGTCGTGAAGTGTTGAAGTCAGCAAAGTCAAAGAAGCCTAGATCGTGAAGTCCTCAGGAGCCCTATGTCGCATAGTCGTCAAATGACCTATGTCGCATAGTCGTCAAATGACCTATGTCGCATAGTCGTCAAATGACCTATGTCGCAAAGTCCTCAAAGGCGATATCACGTAGTCCTCACAAGGGAGATCGCGAAGTCAGGAATAAAGTGGAGTTCACGATATCAACACTTAGCCGTTTACAACAAAACAAATCAAGGTACAGAACCAAGAATCAAAAGAGACAAATACTGAAGCATTTGTTCTGGCAAGGTGGTCCAAAGAACAGATGGCAAATCTACAGCTACACTTGGAGAGAAAGATAAGAGACAAGCAGCTACAGAAACGGGAAAGACTCTGAAAAGCAAGTGGTCCTTCCTGACACAGTTAACTTCTTATGGCAGAACAAGTTGGACTTTCAGCAAGGGGTAACTTTGTAAAAATAGGAGTGTGCACTAGTTTGTATAGGACTAATATATATATCAATTACACCCTATTGTTAGCTGTAAGAGAGATACATATAGTTTTTATCTTAAGATCTTTTCTCTGTAAGCAAGCAAGTACAAACTGTTCTTGTTTAGAAGCCAGAAATTCGATTGTGAATTTCCTGGAAAGCTGTAGTATTTAATTTGCTTATACAAAGTAGATTAAAGTGATTGTGTGTGCTGTTTACTTTCCGCATATTGCATAACATAATCATATACAGTTTATATTTAGTTTCAAGTAAACGAAAATTCATCAAACTATCTATTCACCCCCCCTCTGTCTAGTTTCTAGGTGGTATTCATTGCTAACAAGTGGTATCAGAGCAGGCTGTTAACATACAAACAGAAAAAGATCAAGAATGAGTTCACAAAAACTAAGCAGTATCAAGATTCCTCCCTTCAACAAGGAGCACTACAGCTTATGGAAGAAGAAGATGTTGCTTTTCATCAAAGCTTTTAATCCCATGTTTTTAGACATTCTAAAACATGGTCCCTTTGTTCCAATGATTGAGATTGGTGAAACAACAGTAGGCACTGAGATAATACCAGCAAAACATGTTCCTAAAGACCCCACAAAATACACTGATTCTGAAAAGGAGAAAATAGCACTGGATGGACATCTTCAACTTATAATCTGTGAATCTATGGATTTCAACATGTATGGCACTGTTGCTCACTGTACTAGTGCCAAGAAGATGTGGGATCTTATAGAAGTACTCTGTGAAGGAACTACTGAAGTAAGAAAGAACAAGAAGCAGATTCTTGTCTCTCAATATGAAGCCTTCATGGCTCAGCCAAAAGAGGGAATCACAGAAGTGTTTGAGAGGTTCAACAAGCTGGTAAATGAGCTCAAACTCTATGACAAACACTATGAGACCGAAGAGCTTAACATGAAGTTCTTACTAACTCTGCCAGACCATTTGGAACCAAGAATCTCTTCCCTCAAAGAAAGAGATCTAACAAAGATTGGTTTTGATGTGCTGTATGGTGTTTTGAAAACCTATGAGCTAGAGTTGTTTCAAAAGAGATCCATTCAAGCTAAACAAGGGTTAATGGCAAATACTTCATGTGCCCTTATTGTTGACAACCAAAGTCAAAGAATGGACTCTCTTAAAGTCAGTCAGGTCAAGATTGAGGAACTGGAAGTTGAAGACACTGGTGATGAGGCCCAAGTTGTCTATGATTTGCCTGAGGATGATGAGTTTTACAGCATGGAAGAACTGGACAAAATGGAAAACAAATCTTTTGCCTATATGGCTAGGAGGTACCCTAACATAAGGTTTAAAAGAAAGCAGCCATTCAGGTCCAAGTTCAATACTGGAAACACTGGTGGATCTAGTGGCTCAAACACCTTCAATAAAGGAAAAGGGATTGCTGGTGCTGCTAAAGGTGGATACAAGACAGGAAGTGTGGATAGGACCAAAATAAGGTGCTATAACTGCAATGAACTTGGGCATTTTGCCACTGAGTGCAAAAAGCCTAAACAGGTCAAGAAGGACAAAGCATACTTAGAGCTTGAAGCTAAGTATGAGGCTCTACTCAAGAAACAACAGGGTAAAGCTTTTATTGCTGAGGGAAAATGCTGGGATGACTCTGATGAAGAAGAAGAACAAGAGTACTCAAACTATGCCTTGATGGCATTTTCTGATGATGGTGATTCAAGTCAGGTACCTATTCTTACTTCTCTTGATATGACTCCCCTTCAATATAAGCAAACTGTTGAAGATATGAGTACTGAGATGTTTAATATTCATACTAGCATGTTAGTAGCAAATGAAGAAATTGATAGACTAACTGCTAAGAATCTTGAGCTTACAGAAAAGAATGAGGAACTTGAGTTAATGGTTGTGAACCTGGATGGTTTGAAAAAGGAGGTTGAGTATCTTAAAAACAAAGTGATTTGTGCTGAACAGATAGAGAAAGCCCTTAGGGAACAAATTGATGAAACTGAATTGAAACTAAGAAGCTTTAAGAACTCCTCTGAACTTATTCAAACCTATCACAAGGAACACACTGAAGACTGCAAGGTTGGAGTTGGTTTTGACTATGAAAATGACAAGGGAAGGAAGAAGGTCAAGGGCAAAGGAAAGGAATCTTTTACAAACAAAAATGCCCCAACCATACTGTCAAGTGTTGAACAGCCCATCTTCAAAAAGAGTGTTGTTGAGTTTGATGAGGAACTACTGATCATCAAGCAACAACTACTTGAAGAAGATGAGACTGCTAAAAACACTTCTTCCTTTCCTGAACCTGTCAGTCAGAAAGAGACCAAAGACAATCTTGTCAAGAGTCCTAAAGCAAAGAAAGAAGTTGTTAAGAAAAGGAAACAAAACAGAAATGGTAAAGTAGGTGTTAACAAGGGAAACAACTATGCTTATGTGCCAAATGCTCCCAGGAAACAATGTCAAAAATGCCTATCTGTTAATCATTTGACTCATAAGTGTAGTAAGCCTGAAATTGTTGAAGTTGACAACCTGAGTAACCATTCTGCTAGCATAAATTCTAGTCATGATTATTTCTGTGGTAAGCCAAACTGCATGACATGCTATGTGACTGTGATTGCTAACTGTTTATCTCTTAAACATAAACTTGACTCTGCACAATCTGGTGAATCACACACACATATGCATTCTCACAGGACAGGGTCCCCAATCAAGGTTGAGAGGGTGAAAACTTCATGTGAGCCTAAGAGTGTAAACTCCAAAGCCACAGAAAAAGTGAAGTCTCCTACTATGAGAAATGCAATTTATGACAGAAAAATTGTTAACAAAAATGTTTCTAAATCAACTGGACCCTACCATGTGTGGGTACCAAAAACAACTTAGCTACTTTGTGAATGCAGGGCAACAGGAATAAAAGAGTCATATGGATCTTGGACAGTGGATGCTCAAGTCACATGACTGGTGATATAGCCCTGCTATCACAATTTGAGGAAAAGGCTGGCCCATCAGTAACCTTTGGAAATGACAACATTGGTTATACCATGGGATATGGCTGTGTTAAATCTGGAAATGTCATTATTGAAGATGTAGCATTTGTTGAAGGACTAAAGCACAACCTCTTGAGTATTGGACAATTCACCAACAGAGGCTTCAAAGTGGAATTTGATGGAGATCAATGTCTAATATCAAAAAGAGGAAGTGGTGAAGTTGTTTTAACTGGTGTAAAGAAAGGAAGCTTGTTTGTAGCTAATCTTAAGGCTGCAAACAATGGATAAATTTGTTGTTTATACACTCAAGCCACAAATGAAGAATTCTGGTTGTGGCACAAGAAACTGTCTCACTTGAATGTTCAGGCAATGAACTCTCTGATAAAGAGAGAACTCATCAGAGACATGCCTGCTTTGGAGTTTGTGCAAGATGGAGCATGTGAAGCATGCCAAAAAGGAAAAATCAAGAGATCTAGTCACAAGAACAAGTTGCTTAATACAAACTCAAAACCTCTGCAGCTAATTCACATGGATCTATTTGGCCATGTGAATGTAATGTCCCTTTCCAGGAAGAAATATGCTCTAGTTATGGTTGATGATTATTCAAGATACACTTGGGTGGAATTTCTGTTCTCCAAGGATGAAGCACCTGAAGTAATTATAGAGCATATTAAGAGAGTCGATAAAGAAGCTCAAAGCACTGGTTCCTCTGTAGTTGCATTGAGAAGTGATAATGGAACTGAGTTTAGAAATTCCACATTGTATGAGTTTTGTAAAGATAAAGGAATTTCTCAACATTTTTCAGCTCCTAGGACTCCTCAACAAAATGGAGTAGTTGAGAGAAAGAATAGAACTCTCATTGAAGCTGCAGGGACAATGTTGTTGGATGCAAAGCTACCTACTAGCTTTTGGGCTGATGCTGTTAACACAGCATGCTATGTGCAGAATAGAACATTGATAAATAAGAAGTCTGGCAAAACTCCTTACTCATTAATGACTGGAAAAATAGCATCCTTCAAGCATCTGCATGTGTTTGGCAGCAAGTGTTTTGTGATGAAAGATACCTCAGAACACATTGGAAAATTTGATGTTAAGGCATTTGAAGGTATCTTCATTGGATACTCTCTGGAAAGGACAACATACAGAGTGTTTGTACCTGAGCAACACAAAGTTATGGAAAGCATGGATGTTACTTTTGATGACAAGAAGACTCCTGGACTTGAAACAAGTGAACAAGACAATGTGCCATTAAGATTTGAGAATCAAGGATATCTAGAGGATTCTGATAATGAGGATGAACCCCCTGCTCAAACTGTCCCAGTAAATGAAAATCTTGAAGTTGATGATCCTCCTCAAACATCTGTGCAAGGATTCACAAACACAGGGGGAGAAGAAGAAAATGCAACCTTCAATCAGAATGATCCTGAAACCAGTCAAGAAAATGAACAGGGTTACACAAGGAAATGGGACAGAGCCCACACTAGGGATCAAATAATTGGAGATCCCATTGAGGGTGTAAGGACAAGAAGGGCAACAATGAATATATGTCTGTATAGTTGCTTTCTGTCACAAGAAGAACCTAAGGTAATTGAAGAAGCTTTGAAGAATTCTGACTGGATTGTTGCCATGCAAGAAGAATTAAATCAATTTGAGAAAAACAAAGTATGGGAGCTAGTACCACCTCCTGAAGGAAAGAATGTCATTGACACCAAATGGGTGTTCAGGAACAAAATGGATGAAGAAGGAGTGGTGATTAGAAACAAAGCAAGGTTGGTTGCCAAAGGATGTTGTCAACAAGAGGGCATTGACTATGATGAGACATTTGCACCTGTAGCCAGACTGGAAGCCATCAGAATTTTCCTGGCTTTTGCAGCTCACTCAGACTTCAAGGTGTATCAAATGGACGTGAAAAGTGCATTTCTCAATGGTGATCTTGCTGAAGAAGTTTATGTTTCTCAACCACCTGGCTTTGAAAATGAAAACTTCCCAGACTTTGTGTATAGATTGCTCAAGGCACTCTATGGACTCAAACAGGCACCAAGAGCCTGGTATGAGACTCTATCTCAATTTCTTCTTGAGCATCAATTTACCAGGGGTACAATTGACAAGACCCTATTCTTCAAGAAGCATGGAAATGATATTATCCTTGTTCAAATCTATGTGGATGATATCATCTTTGGCTCTTCAAATGAAAAACTCTGTGAAAGGTTCTCTAAGTTGATGCAAAGCAAATATGAAATGAGTATGATGGGAGAATTAACCTTCTTCCTAGGCCTGCAAGTACATCAAAGGGAGGATGGCATCTTCATAAACCAATCCAAGTATGTCAAGGATCTTTTAAAGAAATATGGTTTAGAAGAGTCATCCCCAGCAAAAACTCCTATGTCTACTGCAATCAAGCTGGATGAAGACAAGAAAGGCAAGAAAGTTGATATCAAGGTCTATAGAGGAATGGTTGGATCACTACTCTATCTCACAGCTAGCAGGCCAGACATTATGTTTGCCACATGTCTTTGTGCAAGGTTCCAGGCTGATCCTAAGGAATCTCACATGATGGCTATCAAAAAAATCTTCAGGTATCTGAAAGGGACTCCTAATCTTGGGCTATGGTATCCAAAGGGCACTGGGTTCAACCTGGTTGGTTACACAGATTCTGATTATGCTGGATGCAGGATTGACAGGAAGAGCACCTCTAGAAGCTGTCAATTCTTAGGTCAAAGGTTAGTATCCCGGTTTAGTAAGAAACAACAGTCTACAGCAACATCCACAGTTGAGGCTGAATATATTGCTGCTGGAAGTTGCTGTGCTCAATTGCTTTGGATTAGAAATCAACTTATGGATTATGGACTAGTGTTAGAACACATTCCTCTGATGTGTGATAATACTAGTGCAATATCCATAGTTGCCAATCCTGTTAATCATTCTACTACAAAGCATATTGAGATAAGGTACCATTTCATTAGGGAAAATTCTGCAAATGGTACCATAGAAGTCTCTTATGTTCCAACTGAGAAACAATTAGCTGACATATTTACTAAACCTCTAAATGAAGCAGTCTTCAACAGACTTGTGAGTGAAATTGGAATGCCTAATCCTTCATTTAGTTGCTCTAAGTAAATGTGCTAGTTAATTATTGCAGCAGTAAATTTTCACTGTGTTTAAATGATCTATTTATTTGGAGTGAAAATTAGCTGAGATATGATTTATAAATATTTCAGTATTTTACTGCATATTTTTCAAAATCATATTTGATAGTGAAGTTGTGAGCCTTTGAGACATCTCGATATAGATGATTTTCAGAGTTCACGACACAGTTCAAATCAAACAGACTTATATCGCAAACTGTTGAGACTGTGAGACTTCTCGATATAGTTCATTTCATGAGTTTGCGACATAGTTCATTTTATGACTTCGCGACTTAGAATAACTATATCGACAAGTCTCTACATTTGACAGAATTTTGATTTAAATTAATTTTATCTCAAAATTGATAAAAGTCTGACAAATTGCTTAAAATTCCAAAAAGAGAGTTATAGACATGGTATTTCTACTATATCTCAAAGTCTTTCCTATCTCTTCATCTTGATGACTTTGCGACATAGTTCACTTTTGAGACTACGCGATATACTTTGCAAGACTTTGCGGTACAGGTCAGTTTTGACTTCGCGACATATAAATGGACTGTACATATTCATAACTCCATATCACAGTGTCTCTATCATATAAATACCCTTTTCTAACCGTTCACAACTTTTCATCTTGTCTATTGCTCTCAAACTCTCAAACCTAAGCACAAATTCTCTACTCTCCTTCACTCTCTCTTTTCAAATGGCACCCAAATCTCAAACAGTATCATCCTCAATTTCTCTAACCATTCCCAAAGAAACAAACCTACTCTCAATTCCCTCTGAGGCGGAGGCAAATCCCAGGTACAAGTGCTTTGTACGGTTCCTAAACACCTCATACCTCCGCCAAGCCTTGACCTTGAATCCCACTCTGTATGTCGATGTATTGGAAGGGTTTTGGAGAACAGCTTTAGTTGCAACAATGGCGAGGGAAGATGGTACCTCATTTCAGGAAGTGAACTGCACAATTGGGGGCAAGCACTTCCAGTTTGGCGAAAAAGAGATTAATGAAGCTCTGGGATTCAAGATTGAGGGTCATGATGCTGAAGCTACTGATGATGAGATGGTGGCTTTCTTGGACCTAATCAAGTATGCAGAAAAGATTGACATGGCTAAGTTGAACAAGAAGCATGTCAGGAGGGAGTGGTCGTTTGTCTTTGACACACTCCAAAAGGTGTTCCTGTGCAGGAAGACAGGATGGGACCAAATCAGTCACATTGCTGTGAAGCTGGCCTACTCCCTAGCTCACAATCAAGAGGTAAATGTTGGAGCAATTATCCTTAAGGAATTGGCTCAGAGACTAGGGAGGACAGTTCGTGGTAGAGGTAATGAGATCTTTTACCCCCGTTTCCTTCAAGTTATTTTAAATTATCTTGATGCAAATGTCCATGAATTGGAGGGTATAGATAAAACTAAAATGGCTTATTCCAAGTCCATGTCCAAAATTCTATTTGGGTCATTGGACACAAGGAATCAAGTGGATGTGATTCTGAGTGTGACCAAGCATATGCAGGACACATTTGAATCCTATCCACTTGATCAGCCCATATACCATGAGCTTTCCTGGACAGGGGAGGCTAAGACTGAAGGAGCTACACAGTCTAACCCTAGCCTTCCTATCCCATCCAGCAACCCCACTGCAAACACTTCTGTAGACATTAGGGAGCCAAGTGCATCAGTGTAATAACCCCAAATTTTGGACTTAGTTAAAAAATTTTGATGAATAGTAAAATTGCCCCTGATGAATAGTAAATTTGGTGATGGCAAATTTTTCAGACCACACTATATAGAAGACATGGAATGAATGTTTCGAAGTTATATTATTGATGTATAAGGAGAATGAGTGAATGTAAACGCGATCAGAACCGGGAGATTCCAACTTTGAATTTTTATCACTATTCATCGGACAATCGAGGGTGTGTTGATTTGATCGTTTTGAGAAAGCGTGTAGGATGAGAAATCCATGATCATACCTTAAGCCAAGGAGAGAAATCTAGGATCATATATTAGACAAGGTAATGGAAGGATAAAGGAAGTACCCTAGCTTTGGTACAGAGAAACGTCTTTAGAACCACTGGAAGCTATCGCGAAACAAAAGCGTAATAAATTATGGATTAAACCCTAACCAAAGGAGGAGTATTATATGAGATCATCAAGTGAAATATATAAAAGAATTGAGGATGCAAAGGATGACATAAGCATGATGCAAGGAGATGACATAAGCATGACAAGTGATGACAAGGTGATGAATCACCACCTTGTCACCACTTTCACCACAACCACAAGCTCAAAATGAGCCTTGTCATTGATGACAAGCACTCTTATTAGCCACACAATTAATCAGCAAGGTATTAGTGACTACCATAACACTGTTTTCCATTTAAATCTGTCTTTTAAGAGGATTTAAATGCTCGCTCAACTATCAAAAATATGGGAAACCTGATTTAAGTGACTGCTACTATTTTTAAACTCTCAACTTAAAACTGTCAAGGGACAGATATTTTCTCGGAGCAATTTAATTGCTGCAAGTCAAATGTTGTGTTACCACCTCAACGATCGAGGGGTAAATTGATGGAACAAGTCGATATCCATTAACAAGCATCGCTTGGGAAATATTGGAGACTCTTCCTTTCCAACCTAGATATAACTACTTAGTGGAGTCGTATCAACAAGTATTACACTTGGGGAAAGGAGGACGATCTTTACGTTTCAGAGTCATGGATTTCATCTAGTCTAATATTGTATTACCACCTCAACGCTCGAGGGGTAAATTCATGGAACAAGTCGATATCCATTAACAAGCAACAGCTTGGGAAATATTGGAGCATCTTCCTTTCCAACCTAGATATAACTACTTAGTGGAGTCGTATCAACAAGTATTACACTTGGGGAAAGGAGGACGATCTTTACGTTTCAGAGTCATAGATTTCATCTGAACGGTTACAAAGTCTTTGATGAATAATTGTACTTGGGGAAAACAGGATTAACTTCCATTTCCCGTGACGTTGATTTTCATCTGGGGGCTGGAATTAACTCGTGCTCGGTAATGAAACAGGTGCCAGTATAGTACGAAGTCATGCTCGGCAATGAAACAGGTGCCAGTATAGTATGACTCCATGTTCGGCAATGAAACAGGTGCCAGTATAGCATGAAGGGTCCAAATGCGGCCAGGGTGATAACCGAATAGGAAGTCGTCCTTCTACTAGTAGAAAAGTTAAGTTGCGATATAACGGCTGATCACCGTGTGAATCGTGTATTCCAGTATATTCCCTTCTTCCACTTGGAATTGTGCTACACATTGTAACGAAAGCCTAGGTGCTGAGTTACCGATAATGTGACAGAAATTGAACAATGATGTTCCGTGTATAGTATTTGAACTACATTGCATGTTCTGACGAAAAGAGTATCCAATATATCATTCTATATACGAATGAGGTTTTAAAAGCTTTCAGCTATGATATCAGCCCACATATATGAATAAGCTGATATATCTGATTGTCGAGCTATAGTGCTCATTCTTGCTTCCTTTACAAAAGGTGTTCATTACTGATATTCTACAGTATTTTGAACAGTATAAGATATCTAAATAGATATGCGAGTGTATATGTTAAAAAAGTATTTAAGATATACAGTATATTGAACTGTATAGTATTTTGAATCAATGGATAGGCTTTAAGCCTTGATTCCAATATTAATATCTATTTTAAAAAGAGATGTTTTGAGACTTGGTTTATCATCTTGATACCCAGGATCCCTAAAAGGATTTACGAAAAGTATTTGAGTATGATTATAAATCATACGGTATTTTGAACGATATACTATTTTGGGGATAAACCCTAGTAGTTTTAAACATGGATCCCATATGGATTATCTTCCTAAAAGGTTTAAAGATTTAAACTAGGATAGATTTCTTGCTGAGCACTATTAGCTCATTCTTGCTTTATTAAATATTTCAGCATGAAGAAAACATTGCCGATTCACCTCGTGTTACGAGAGCAAGGGAATGGAGAGACCACCCTTGAGTTAGTTCAGCAAGATGGATACTGTCGGATTTAGCAGAACAGCTGTAGACTGAGTTAGTAAGAATCGTTTTTGAATAGGTTTGTATTATTAAACCTTGTATAGAATTGTGAGGTCTATTATTTTAACTTCAGGTAGAGGTTGTAAATGATAGATGAGATCCTGGATAGTACATTTGATTTGTAATAACAAATGTTACTTATTGTTGCTCATTTCCAAGGCTATAACTTGTGTGTGTGTGCGTAAGTGATTGGGGTCAATTGGAGTTATATTATTAGAATGTTGTAAGTAATACAGGTATTGTACAATTGATGGAGCGTGACAACCCAGATTCCTGACCCCGGGTCTGGGGGTGTTACAGAAAGTCTCCCAAAAGGCTGATGTTACTAAAAAGAAGACTAAGAAGAGACCCCTAAAAGTGATTCAAGACACTGTAGAGTTAGAAAGTGAGAATCCTGAGTCACCTCTCACCAGACAAAGTAAGAAATCCAAATCCAAACCTACCACTGGATCCTCCCAACAGGATTCAGATGTGGAAAAAGGGGTACACCTATTACTGTCAATGGCCTCTCAACAGGTTATTGGCATTGAAAAGAGTAGTCTCCCCACTACAACCTGTACTGAGTCTGCACAGGATCAAGACCTCACTCTTGATCCTAGGAGAAATAAGGATGCTGACACATTGAGTGGAGAGCACATCACACTTGAAACTCCTCCTATTTTTCGGGGGGAGTTGCCAAAATCATCTCTACACCACACTTCTCTTCCAGATTCTACATCTAACATTTCTTCTAAACAGATTAGTCATTCACATGACTTTTCTGAAATTGATCAATCACAATCCAACACTGTGATTGAGCCAACTTCAAGTGACATGGTTCATGACACTGTGCTCACCACCCAGGAACCACATCTAGTTGGTCAGGTAATGCATGTTGGGGCATATCCTAATGACACCAACACAAACATAGAGGATTCACCAGTTTTCACTGGAGACTCTATGCCAAACTCTCCCATCCTTAGGGATGTGAAACTGTCTTCACAGACAAATAGGGCTGATGTTGTAACACATCCCATTTCAATGGAGACAACATCAGACTCTACAGCCATTCCAAGGCTGGAGGAGACTCAAAATCTCACATCCCATGAAGTGCCTAGCACTAGCTCTCACTTGGCTCAGGCCACTTTGTCAGAATGGCTGAAGCTTGTGCAACATGACAGGCCTTCAGGATCATCAACTGTGCCTTCCAAAATGACAGAAGCAGCTATTCAAGATCTACATGTGGCACAGATTGATGAGTTCTCAAAGATAGCTCAACACCTCCTCACCTCAAACTTGCCAAATGTTGATTATGAGGCTATTCTTCTTTGCCACAAGGAGGATGTTGAAGCTCAGCAGGAGAAGATAGTGGATGCAGCTGAACCAGAGGGAAATGTGGATGCCTGGTTGGATGTTAAGAGGTCTATCAAACTCAAGGATGCCTTAGCTTTTCTGAGAGAAGACTACCTCACCTCTCTAGGCTCCAATGCAAAGGACCTTTCTCCTGCTGCAATTTATGATGCAGTGAATGACATCTACAAGAATCAATTGAAGGCTCTGCACTATCTAGGGAAAGGGCTTCAATCAGAGATTTATTCAATCCAGGAGGAGACAGAAAGATCCCTCACTAAGCTCAGAAACTCTTATCTCTCTGACTTTCCCAAGGTGGATGGCATCCTCAAGGAAATCCAGAAAACAAACTCCAATGTCATCAAAATGGATCTCTCTCTAGCCATGGTCACAGACAACATCAAGAAGCTGGCTACCACATTGGAAAATCAATTCAAGGCCAACATCAACTCTAATGCAATGCTGAATGTCATTTGGAAGAATCAATATGGTGACAAATTGGTGGATGAGGTTCCTATCTCAAACATCTCCAAATTTGACTTTGCCAAGATCAAAGACCAATCTCTCAACTCTTTCAAATCTCAACAGCTATTCTCCAAGGTGGATGGTCTAGAAAGAGAAGTGGCCTCTCTGAAGGATGAAAACAAGTTACTTTCTACATCCTTAAACCAGCTCAATGACAAAAGAAAGCTATGTCGTGAAGTCACCAAGACTCAAGACTCAAGAAAGCTATATCGCATAGTCTATTTTGTACTATGTCGAGAAGTCCTCAAGACTCATGTCGTGAAGTGTTGAAGTCAGCAAAGTCAAAGAAGCCTAGATCGTGAAGTCCTCAGGAGCCCTATGTCGCATAGTCGTCAAATGACCTATATCGCATAGTCGTCAAATGACCTATGTCGCAAAGTCCTCAAAGGCGATATCGCGTAGTCCTCACAAGGGAGATCGCGAAGTCAGGAATAAAGTGGAGTTCACGATATCAACACTTAGCCGTTTACAACAAGACAAATCAAGGTACAGAACCAAGAATCAAAAGAGACAAATACTGAAGCATTTGTTCTGGCAAGGTGGTCCAAAGAACAGATGGCAAATCTACAGCTACACTTGGACAGAAAGATAAGAGACAAGCAGCTACAGAAACGGGAAAGACTCCGAAAAGCAAGTGGTCCTTCCTGACACAGTTAACTTCTTATGGCAGAACAAGTTGGACTTTCAGCAAGGGGTAACTTTGTAAAAATAGGAGTGTGCACTAGTTTGTATAGGACTAATATATATATCAAGTACACCCTATTGTTAGCTGTAAGAGAGATACATATAGTTTTTATTTTAAGCTCTTTTCCCTGTAAGCAAGCAAGTACAAACTGTTCTTGTTTAGAAGCCATAAATTCGATTGTGAATTTCCTGGAAAGCTGTAGTATTTAATTTGCTTATACAAAGTAGATTAAAGTGATTGTGTGTGCTGTTTACTTTCCGCATATTGCATAGCATAATCATATACAATTTATATTTAGTTTCAAGTAAACGAAAATTCATCAAACTATCCATTCACCCCCCTCTGTCTAGTTTCTAGGTGATATTCATTGCTAACAAGTGGTATCAGAGCAGGCTGTTAACATACAAACAGAAAAAGATCAAGAATGAGTTCACAAAAACTAAGCAGTATCAAGATTCCTCCCTTCAACAAGGAGCACTACAGCTTATGGAAGAAGAAGATGTTGCTTTTCATCAAAGCTTCTAATCCCATGTTTTTAGACATTCTAAAACATGGTCCCTTTGTTCCAATGATTGAGATTGGTGAAACAACAGTAGGCACTGAGATAATACCAGCAAAACATGTTCCTAAAGACCCCACAAAATACACTGATTCTGAAAAGGAGAAAATAGCACTGGATGGACATCTTCAACTTATAATCTGTGAATCTATGGATTTCAACATGTATGGCACTGTTGCTCACTGTACTAGTGCCAAGAAGATGTGGGATCTTATAGAAGTACTCTGTGAAGGAACTACTGAAGTAACAAAGAACAAGAAGCAGATTCTTGTCTCTCAATATGAAGCCTTCATGGCTCAGCCAAAAGAGGGAATCACAGAAGTGTTTGAGAGGTTCAACAAGCTGGTAAATGAGCTCAAACTCTATGACAAACACTATGAGACAGAAGCTTCATAATACAATTCAGAACTCTCTCCATTTCTTTTCTTCACTCTTCTCTCAACTAAACATAATAAAATATTTATTCTAAATCTTCATCCTTCAGGCTACAGCTTCTGCCTCTCTTGGTTGGAAAGCACCTGCAATTTTCTGGCATCTGAGGTGTTAAAAAGACCTAAACTCATCTGGAATAACACAACCAATTCCTATACAGCTTATGTCCTCGAAGATCGCTGCGTCCACATTAAGCTTAAGCGGAGGGAGTACTTATTTTCAAAGAATAAAGAAAGTTGGGATCTAATCTGACCTTCCTACTTCCTAGTATGTAATGATTGCTCAACAACTTAAAAACTGGCGGATGGGCGAAGAACTGCCAAGCCCCACAATTAAATAATCTAGCTTCAGAATAAACAACAAACTCCGCACAAAATTTTCAAGATTTTAGAGAATCCAAATTTGGTTAACAATGTGGAACTGTTGCACAAATTAAAAAATATGGATACAGAAATTTTATAAAAGCTCCATCTTATTCCAGTCCAACTATTTTACAAGATTTGCACAAACACACCACAACATGTTTCAAACTTCAGAACACACTACAGTATAAAACAAGCCTGACTAATTTTGCCCCATTTTACAGAGAACATGGTCCTTGTTAATCAAACCAAAGACCCTTGTACTACATTTCAATAGCATAAGCATATCCTTCAAATCACATTCCAAGCCATACTACAACCAACTTTACTATAATACAGGTTAACAATGATATCCAAAACCCTGGAACATGTAAAAATGGTAATTATTAGTCAATCCGGGAGTTAAAAAGACATATTTCTCCGGTTGACACATTCCAAACAGTAAATAGAGCAGCATTAGACAATTCGGAACAGCATAGGCATTGTCATAGTGATTGCAGCTCCGATCACTAGTTTTCCACCAAGTGTTTTAGTCTCTTTTTTTAATTTTTTATCATATTGAATTGATTTTGCACTTAATTGGCATGAGAGATTTGAATGCAATTATGCAAAAAGGATTAGTACCACTCACCTGAACACATTTCTGCTCTTAATACATGGTAACATGGGAGAGATTTAAAAGCATTTCCTGTGAACGATTGTAGGACCAGATTCATCGTACTCAGCCTTGGTGATCCACATCTGAGCCCATACATATAATCAAGATAAAAGAGGCAAGATATTACAGTGTATAAACGCCATTATTATGAGTTCTATAGAAGAAATTATCACCTGCTGAAATGTACTAAGAGATGCTAGGATCGAACCCCCTATCCATACACTATACTTCCTCTCAGGTGGAGCCACAACTTTAATCTTCATACTGTTAGGAGCAAGAGCAGTTATTTCTTTGCTCATACGGTCTGCAATACCCGGAAACATAGTAGAGCCGCCACTAAGTACAATGTTTCCATACAGATCTCTCCTTATATCAACATCACACTTCATGATTGAGTTGTAGGCCGTTTCATGAACCCCTGCAACTTCCATTCCAATCAGGGATGGCTGGAACAAGACTTCGGGACAACGAAACCTTTCTGCTCCAATGGTAATTTCCTGTCCATCTGGAAGCTCATAATTCTTCTCTATTGAGGAGCTGCTTATAGCTGTCTCCATCTCCTGCTCAAAGTCGACAGCAACATAAGCAAGCTTCTCCTTAATGTCCCGAACAATTTCCCTTTCTGCAGTAGTTGTGAATCTGTAACCTCTCTCAGTAAGAATTTTCATGAGATAATCTGTTAGATCACGGCCAGCAAGATCCAACCGAAGGATGGCATGGGGGAGGGAATATCCCTCGTAAATTGGAACTGTGTGACTGACACCATCACCAGAATCAAGCACAATACCTATGCAAAAAAAAAAAAAGGTTTAAAACTCACAAGTACATTAAACATTTACAAATTGAAAGTAATTAATACTATGCTAACCGGTTGTTCGACCACTCGCATATAGAGAGAGAACTGCCTGGATGGAAACATACATCGCTGGCACATCAAATGTCTCGAACATTATTTGAGTCATCTTTTCTCTGTTTGCTTTGGGATTAAGTGGAGCCTCAGTAAGAAGTACCGGATGCTCTTCTGGACCAACACGAAGCTCGTTGTAGAAGGTGTGATGCCAAATCTTCTCCATATCATCCCAATTGTTAACTATGCCATGTTCAATCGGATACTTCAAAGTGAGGATACCTCTTTTCGATTGAGCTTCGTCTCCAACATAAGCATCTTTCTGGCCCATTCCTACCATTACACCTGTGTGTCTAGGACGACCAACTATACTAGGGAACACTGACCTTGGTGCATCATCACCAGCAAAGCCAGCCTGTGATTAAAACACAAGATATTTAGCAGCAAGATACCGTAACTCATGTTATAACACACTAAAAAAAATTGTAAGCAAGCATTAGTTATCCAGTTATCCTCCAACCTTCACCATTCCAGTCCCGTTGTCAACGACAAGTGGTTGAATCTCCTCTACGTCATCCATTTGAAACAAACTGCACTTCAAGAGAAAATCGCTGAAAAGTGAGTGGCGTATTAGGAGAGTCAGCACCAAGATTAAGTCGGTTTCAAATTACAAATAAATTTATTGCAGAAAATAAATATCAGCTCAACCTTTGCCTATAGATAGACAAAATAAAGTTATAGATCAAGTCAACATTCGATACTTGAACTGAACTGAATAAGTATAAACGGCATGGCTATCGCGTGCCTCTAGCCCATGATAACATTTGTTACGCGAGTTTAATTATAATTAGACTTTATATGTTGTACGACTAATCAATGAAATAATTTGATCCCGAGTAATCCTGAATAATCAATAAAAATTTGATCATAAAATATACTCTACCGAAGTGTTTTATGCAAAAACAAAGTTACAGAACTTTGTAACTTTGTTTTATGTTCTGATCTTTCCCTAAAAAATCTTTAGTTTAATAATTTAACATGATCGCCAGTCCATAGATGATGCAGAGTATATTGAAATTTACCAAACACAAACCAAAAAGATGGATGATCAATAGTTAAAACTAGTTTGTAAACAGAAGGAACTTGAGTAAGATGAAAAGTTGATGAGACGAGAGATAGTAAAGTAGTAAGATTGAGGGTACATACCTGGATCAAAACTTGAGTTAAAGTAGGTGTTTGGTTTCTAGAGAGGAAGAGGACAGAGTATGTGAATTGTGAAGTGTAAGAATGAGAATGAATTGGTGACAAAAGTAGCAGACAATGAAGGTTTAATATGGTACGTGTAACTTGTCAGACATAAATAAACAGAGAATTGTTGAAAAGTATTTTCTTGACCTTAGACTAATCACCTGTTCTTCTGTGGTGTGCTTCCATAATAAATTTTGAGATTATTGACCCAGACAGAATTTGTAATTGCAAAAATTAATTCATTGATTACAACTCTGTCTTTAGAATATTCATGGAACACCCCAAAATACGTACATATTTTACTCTGTTACAAATATCATTGATCAACAATCATACGAGTAGTTTTCCTATTTGTGACTTACATGAACTAGCCTTGACAGAAATTCTGAATTCTGAAAAGACTGCATGTAAAATATTTGTTACGTTGCATGCGTGTCCAAAAGTCATGGTATGATCTTATACGAACTTTGAAGTTTATTATCCTCTACTACGCTAATCATCAGAAAATTACCAACCATAATTACCGTAAAGTCGTGTTTTTACGGGATGCTGATACTGATGCGATCACAGTGTGGTACCCAGCGCCATTGTTGACTGACGACAATTTGAAGTAAGTTACTAAACGCATCTGTATTAGGACATCAACTCATCACCTCAATGAGTATCAGAGTATGTTGTTGTTTTTATGAATGGTGTAGTACTTGGGTAGGGTTTAATACATTTAAAGAGGCATCAATTAGTAATGTGCTTTGATACCAGGTTTAAAATACTGTGAGAAATCTAGTTCTTGAAGATAAATTGTTCTTGGGGTTTGAATTTTCTTGAAGCTATTATTTACAACTGAAACAAAGATGTGCAGACAATAATATTGCTGGACGGAAGGTAGTTATTATTGAGACTACTACTTCAGCATTAGAGACTACTAGTTAATACTAGTCGTATTATATTTTAACTAGGTTATAACCGTGCACGGTTACTTAAATTTTATTTATAATTATTTTGTTTATAATTATTTTTTAATTACCCATGGAACACACGATTGTTTTTTTAATATTTATAATTATATTTATTTATGAATATTTTAATATTTAAAAGTTATTAGTTTACATGATTAAATTATTGTTAAAAAGATTTAGCCAAAAAAAATTATAGTTAAAAATTTGATATTTATTATATTTTACACGCTCAATTTAATATTTGTTTATATTGAGTTATAAAAGTTAGATTTGGCCAATTTTACGGTCCACATAAAATTCACAAAATAATCTTTAATTTAGTTGTGGTTTAATAGTTCTTTTTCTATTAAAAACTATTCTAAAACTAAAAAGAGAATAAAGTGACTAAATTTAATATTGAGAATTCTATTCGATTTAGGAAATCTACTTATATGTAATTTAGATTATTAGAATACCATTTATTAACCAAATACATTTTTTAATGTTAAATCTAACGGTTTTCACCTATATATTTAAGATTAAACGATTTTTATTATTTTGATATTAAATGAGTTTTCTTATTTTATTACAACTATTTTTATGTTTTAACTTTTTGGAAAATCCAATCATAATATAATATCTTTTAACTTATATCATTTTTTAGATAATAACTTCTTTTTATATGATATAATCTTGATCGTCTATTTTTAAAAGTATTGGATCTAACGGTTGAGAATGTTTTGGCGGTATTTAGGACCAAACTACCAGGATAACATCATTAATTTTTTTAATAGTTATATTTTTTTTAATTTTTAATTTTTTTAAATATTTATTGCTAAAATATAATATACTTTTTTTTGTAATATGTTAATGATGCGGGAACTTTGAACTTTTGAGAAAATAATTATCAATTAAAAGATAATTTTTTTGGTAATAGTTCTTCTTTTAATAAATTAGTACACTGTGACGATCAAAATTCTGTATAAAATTCATTTTTTATAGTATATCCCGTAAATATCTATGTTATTATATTAAAGACTAAATAATGAAAGTTTTCTTATAAGTCTGGTCGCTTGATCAATCAATCCATAATCGTTGGATCTTTCAAATTAAATTGTTGAGAAACGTTAGATATAACAGTAAAATTATCACGTAGAATGATCTAAGGTTTGAATCTACCAACAACATATTAAAATTTACAGTTTTTTTTTTAAAATAAGAATTTTTTCATTTTTTTCTTGCAGATATGGGTTATTTGATAATATTTTTTATAAAGTACGATTTTTCAAAAAATTACTATACTAATTGATTAACAAACTTTTAAAGTTTCAAATTTAATAATTTACAATATATATATGTTAAAAAAGTTAGGCCACTTCTGTAGATGAGTCTAAAATTTCAAAATACGGTTTTTTTAAATATGAATATAGTCCTGCTAACAATGAAATTAGGTCTATATGAGTTCTTATAAAACAAAATCACCATTTGCGTATAATTTATTATTTAATAATAAATAATATTTAATTAGTTATGATATAAAATTTAATAAAATAGGATAAAAAAATATGCACAATTTTATAAAATTTTATCCTCGTATTATTATATTCTTTGTTGATTTGAATTTTTATTAGATTGATTTGAATTTTTGAAAATAGATTTCTAAATTTAAAATAGTTAGAAAAAAGTAATTAAATTGACATTAAAATAATGATGATGTAATAATTATTATTAGAATTTAAATACCCACTTTACTAATTTGGGCTTTATCTTGTATTTTAAAAATTAGATTTTAACGATTTTACACCCCACATGAAGATAACTAAATTATGTTTAATTAAAAGATGGTTTAACAATTTTTATCTAACTGGAATTGTCCATGAAAGAGAAAAAAAAGTCACGAATTTTTTACATGGAGAATTCTATTTAGTATAGAAAACTTATTTATATTTGGTATATATGGTTTAAATTATCAAAATACACTTTTTAGAATTTAAATATAATCCTATTATTAATAAAATACACTTTTTTAATATTTGATCTAACGATTTTCATTTATCTAGTTAAGATCTAATGGTCCTTATTAGTTTGGTTGTCCTACGATCAAAATTTTGGATAATATCTCTATTATGCTTATTATATACTAGCATATAACCCGTGCAAGGCACGGAACTTAAAAAATAATAAACTAAAAAATTTAATATTAAAATAAAAGTAAAATTAATATGATAAATTATAAAATAAGAAACTTAAATAATAATTGAAACATAAAAAAATATTAAAAAATACAGATGGGACTGAGGAAGATAAATGAGGTATTATTAATATTATTTTATAATAAAATAATATTAATAATAAGGATAGATAGAAAATCTAACATGTTTTAATTAAAAAAAGTAATTACCCGTGATATTTTTAGAAGTATTTTAATTATATTAATTGTATTTATTAAAAAAATACGTTGACATGTTAAAATAAGTAAGTTTTTTTAATAAGGACAAATAGGAAAGCTAACATGTTTTAAATAAAAAAATAACTACCTATAATATTTTTAGATGTGTTTTAATTATATTAATTGTATTTGTTAAAAAAATACGTTCACTTGTTAAAATAGGTAAGTTTTTTTAAATAATTAAAAGTATTAAAATAAGTTTTAAAATATATAAGTAAGGGTTGCACTTGATATTTTTGGAAAAGAGAGATTTTAGTGATAACAAATATAAAAGGTAATATATTTTAATTTAAAGGTATTTGCCCGTGATAATTTTGGAAAAGAATTAGATTTTGTTAGGAAAAAAAATATTTTAATTATAAAAGGCAATCAGCTAGTTACTATTTTAATATTATTTTACTATTTGTTAAATATAATATTAAAATAAATTTTAAAATAAATAAGTAAAGATTGCACCTTATAATTTTGGAAAATAGAGATTTTAGTGATAACAAATATAAAAGATATTATGTTTTAATTTAAAGGTAATTATCATGATATTTTTGGAAAAGAAGTAGATTTTGTTTGAATTTTTTTTAATTATAAAAGGCAATCAGTTAGTTATTATTTTTATATTATTTTATTATTTATTAAATAGAGTATTAAAATATGTTTTAAAATAAATAAGTAAGGATTGCACTTCGTATTTTTGGAAAACAGAGATTTTAGTGATAACAAATATAAAAGGTAATATGTTTTAATTTAAAGATATTTGTCATGATATTTTTGGAAAAAGAGTAAATTTTGTTAGAAAAAAGCTTTCGTTATCCTAAAAAGAAAGAAGTATATTTGTAGCAGTATATCCTAAATTTAAACAAATTATATCCCACATTTCCATTTTTTTGATTAGATTTCAATATTATTTGATTTTTATGTAGTAAAATATAGTGAAATACTAATGTAGAATAAAACTTTCCCGAATTTTGATTATATTATTAATTAATTAATTAGAAAAAGTACCGAAAACCAAAAACTAACCGAAAACCAAAACTTTTAATGTTTGGGCTTTAATAATATAGTATAGATAAGGATTTAATATAATAAGGATATCAAGTATATACTGATATAAGTATCTTACTAACTGCTTTTACTTTTAATGTTTCGGTTTTATTTACAGTGTATATAAAATTTTAAAATACATTATTACTTCAAAATTATTAAACAGAATAAAAATTATGTTATGATTATATAAAATTTTATTCTCATATTATTATATTCTTTATCGATTTAAATTTGATCTTAATTAATTTTAATACTTTATTGAAAGAAACATAAAATTTCTATATTTAAAACAATTAGTGGAAAAATAAATAAATTGGTGCTACAAAAATAAAAAAAAAATTATTAAAATTTAGATACTCACTTTACTATTTGGGTTCTATCCTTAGTTTTATAAATTGAATTTTGACGATTTTACAACCCATGGAAAACTAACGAAATTATCTTTAATTTAATGATGGTTTAATAATTATTATCTAACTTGACCAGTTGACCAACCCATAAACCGAAAAGAAAAGATGGTTAATAATTTTTACATAAAGAATTCAATTCAATATAGAAAACCAATTTATAATTGGTTTAAATTATCAAAACACACTTCTTAGTATTTAAATATAACCCTACATTTAATCAAATACACATTTTAATATAAGTATTATATTCAAAATTATCGTTTATGAATATGAAACCCTCAATATTTTAATAATATTTTGATATTATCCTTTTATGTTTGTTATATGTAAAATAATATAATTATAATTTGGATTAATCAAATTGTTATGTTCCTTCAGAAAAAAAAGTGTTTAAATTTATTTATGTACATGAGTTCTCGTAAGTCTCTCTAGGTTCACCTGTATCATTGTTAGACATGAGCATTATATTGATAATTTTTAATATTGTAATCAATATGAATTGTTATCTTGATATTTGGTTTAACAATTATTATCTAATTGGAACTATACATAAATTCAAGAAAAAAGATATTTAAGAATTTTTACATAGAAAACTTTTAAATTATCAAAATACACTTTTTAGTATTTAAATATAATTCTATTATTAATCAAATATACATTTTAATATTAGATCTAACAATTCTCATCAATCTATTTAAAATCTAACTATAATTATTAATTTTGTCGTATAGTGATCGTACACTGGATTTTAATTTTTTCTTAAATTGATTTTAATATTTTATTGAAATAAAATAGAATTTATAAATTTAAAAGAATTAGGAAAAAAAATTAAATTGGTGCTACAATAAAAAAATATTTATTAAAATTTAGATAATCACTTTACTATTTGGGCTCTATCTTGAGTTTTATACAACAGATTTTAACGATTTTACAGCCCATGCGAAGCTAACAAAATTATCTTTAATTTAATGATGGTTTAATAATTTTTATCTAACTGGAACTATCCATAAACTAAAGAGAAAAGATAATTACGAATTTTTACATAAAGATTTCTATTCAATATAGAAAACCCATTTATAATTGGTTTAAATTATCAAAATACACCTTTTAGTATTTAAATACTATCATATTATTAATCAAATACAATTTTTAATATTATATTTAACGGTCATCATCTATTTGAATATTTATAGTTTTATAATTCAACGGATCATATAATTTTGGTAGTACAGTGATCGACCAAAGTTTTGGATAAGATCTCCCTTACGTTTATTATATATAAGGAGTTAATTATTAGTTTTAGTGATATTCCAGCTGGCAAAGTTAGTTAGAATAGGAATAACAGTTTTTCCCTCCATTCAGTTTTAGTATAAATAGAACTACCTTACACTCATTGTAAATACAGTTTTATATTCAATACAATCTGTACATCTAGTTTTCTGTTCGTCGTCTTCTTCTACAAAGATAACATAGTATCAGAGCTTGCTAACAGAACTTTAATGGCGGTCTGCTTTGAAATTGATTGAGTTCCAGGTGTTAAAGTTCTTATCTACTTCTTATCTACTCTGCATTGTTTTTTTTCTCTATTTCTTATTATATTCTAAACAGTTGCCTAAATTCATGATTCTTTTCTTCGTAATAGTTCCATTCGCATCTATGA
Source organism: Heracleum sosnowskyi (assembly GCA_030848705.1). NCBI lineage: Eukaryota > Viridiplantae > Streptophyta > Magnoliopsida > Apiales > Apiaceae > Heracleum > Heracleum sosnowskyi. The sequence continues at coordinate 117,149,009 of CM061242.1, read as the reverse complement.
ATCATCAAGTTTCATGATATATCTGCTATAATTCATTGATATCTGAAATTTTACCTCATACATCAATACTATATTAGGTCTAAATCAGAGTATAGATACAAAATCCGTTGTATCTATACAATCTTGTTGACGTCTGAGTGTTTCTTGATTGTTGATTTTGTTTTACGAAACAGTTTCAATCTATTTTTTTTCGTGCGTATAACCTGTTTGATAAAATACCTGAATCATCATTTGCTTTCCGCTATTCTTGAGTCTATTCTTTGAGTCTTATGACGACGTTACAAGGAAATCTTGATCCTTCTAGTGTGTACTACATTCATCCATCTTATGCATCAGCAACACAACTAGTTAGTGTGAAGTTCAATGGTTCTGGTTTTCACAACTGGAAACGGTCAATGACTCTGACCTTATCTGCAAAGAATAAATTGGGATTTGTTGATGGTACGATTTCAGCACCAGTTGCTACTGTTCCTGAGTACAAATTTTGGGAACGATGTAACAATCTGGTGATTTCTTGGTTAATTGTTAATCTAGATGAAGTCATAGCCAAAAGTGTGTTATTTTTGCAAACTGCTAAGGACATTTGGCAAGATTTGGAAGATAGGTATGGATATACTTCCATGGCTCAGGTGTATTCTGTTGAACAGCAATTATCAGAGATTCATCAAGGCAGTGATTCTGTGTCAGAGTTCTTTACTAAAATGAAAACTCTGTGGGATGGACTTAATGATGCTAGTCCATTGCCTTATTGTACTTGTAACAACTGTACTTGTAACTTGTCTCAAAGATTGGTTCAGAAACAGCAAGAACAAATAGTGATGCAGTTTATGATGAAATTGTCTGATCAATATTCTTTAGTCAGGGGAAATATACTGATGATGCCAACTCTTCCTAATATTTCACAGACATACAGGATGTTTGCTCAAGAGGAGAGGCACAAAGAGATTTCTTCTGTTACGTCTCAAACTGAATCTATGGCTTTCTATGCAGACAAAAGAAAGTTTAATAATCAATTTTCAGGAATCAGAAAGTTTAATTCTTCTGTTCAGGAGAATCAGAGAGCTGAGTCTAATCATGTTGTTTCTTCTCAGTTTCACAAGAAAGGATCTAAGCCTTACTACTTTTGTACTCATTGCCAAATTTCAGGACACAGTGTTGAGAGATGTTTCAAGATAAATGGATATCCACCTGGATTTCAGAATCGATCAAATAGAAAGATTGCAGTCATTGCTCAAGTAGGGAATGATAGTACCTCCTTTACTGATTCTGACACTATAACCTCTTCAGCAACTGGTGCAAGTTCTTCCAATACAAATTCTCCAAATGATACTGTCAGTTTGGCTCAATATAATCAGTTACTTCAAATGTTCAACCAGACAATTAATCCTGGTGTTACTGAAGTTTCTTCTGAGAAAACAGCACTTCTAGCAGGTAAATTTTGTTTACTATCTAATGCTGAAAATTCATGGATCCTTGATAGTGGATCCACAGATCATATATGTCCTGACCTTGATCATTTTACCCAATATAAATTTGTCACTGGAGATGATAATACTATTACTATTCCTGATGGGAAAAAGATAAAGGTCTTGCACATGGGGACAGTAAAGTTAACTGATGACATAATTTTACAAAATGTGCTCCATGTCCCTGATTTTCATTTTAAACTGATATCTGTCCACAAACTTTGTGAAGATCTGTCATGCAGTATTACATTCACTAATGGACAGTGTTTTCTTCAGGGCCATTCCTTGAGAAGGCCTCAGATTCTTCTTGGTAGACTTTCAAATGGTTTGTACAGTGTGCAGTCATCTTCAGCTCCACTTGCTTTTCCAGATCAAACTAAGTTTTGCAGCACTGTTAAATCAAATGGTATAGAGGAAGCCAAACTATGGCATCAAAGATTGGGTCATTTACCATTTTCTCAACTTCAAGTTCTTCTCCCTAATATTTCTACTAAAGAGTGTTCAGCTTCTACTATTTGTCAAGTGTGTCCTGCAGCTAGACAAGTTGGGCAATCTTTTACTTCTAGTACTATCAAATCTGAGAGGACTTTTCAAATGCTACACATTGATTTATGGGGACCATACAAAATAAAGTCAGTTACTGGTTGTAATCAATTCTTAACAATTGTAGATGATTTTACAAGATTTACTTGGGTACACCTTATCAAATTCAAATCAGAGGTACCTTCTATTCTTACCAATTTTCTTACTTACGTGGAAAATCATTTCAGCACTTCAGTGTTATACATCAGGTCTGATAATGCTTTAGAACTCACTGCTGGTTTTTGTGATTCTTTATATAAGTCCAAAGGAATAATACATCAAACTAGTTGTGCTTACACTCCACAACAAAATGGTGTTGTGGAGAGAAAGCAAAAACATCTACTAGAGACTGCCAGGGCATTGTTCATTCAAGCCAAACTTCCACCTAAGTTCTGGGGTGACTCCATCTTGTGTGCTACTTACCTTATTAATAGAATGCCACTATCCTCTATTGGTAATCTCACACCTTACTTCAAGCTATATCACTCTAATGCTGATTTGTCTTTATTAAGAACTTTTGGTTGCCTTTGTTTTGTTTCAACTCCTAAAGTTCATAGAACCAAATTTGATCCTAGGGCCACAACTGCTATATTCTTAGGATATTCAAACACTACCACAAAAGTGAACATATACATGCAGCTGATGTAGTTGGAAATCTACCAGAAAAGTATAGTATGCCATTTGGTCCGCAAGAATTGGGAAACTGATTTGTACAACTACACCTTGCAATTAGACTACGAACCCTCTTAAAGAGAATTTAGACAGTACTCTGTGACAAACCCTCTTAAAGAGAATTTAGACAGTGCTCTGTGACAAGTCATAGTTCTCCCCCCTTGAGTTGTCCTGATGTGCCTTTGTGTATTACTCTTTTTAACTTTCCAAATGTAACTCTATATCTATGTACAGAGAGGGGTAGTGAACAAAAGAAAGGCTGATCTACCCTATGTAAGTTGCAGCAAAAGCACTCAGATGTCAGTTGGTGCTTCTGAAGTAACCTGAAAATGTGCAAAAGAGTTATATTTAGTAATTTGAAGGATAAATTGGATATGGCGTTAAAATATTACAGTATACAATAGTCACTACCTCACTTTCTTGAAGGATCTTCTCAAGTTCAACTCTGATCTCTGAAAAGGAAGGCCGTTTGCTTGGACTAGTTTCCCAACATTTCTGCATCAAGTCCACCAACTTTGGATGTGCATCTTTGGGAATTTCTGGTCGAAGACCCTAGCATAAGCAAACATATAAGACAAATGAGGAGGTGCACCGTCAAGGTAACAATTAGGAACACGAGACTCTGTTTATAAGGCAGCATTTAGTATGGAACGCCGATTTTCAGTACAACAACATAAGTCATCTCATGTATCATGTATGTTTCGTAGAAGTGTAATCCGATTATTAGTGCACAGACTTTTTATGGATTAAAACATATTAATCATTGCTACCAAGTATCAACTGATTATATAATATACCAACTGCAACCAGGTAGTGCAAGGACTTGAACACCCTTCATGCAAAAAGACCATCCATCAGTTGATGAAATATTTACTATTTAACATCGAATAAGTACTTTTTCATATCAGTAATCATATATGTCTGCAATCAATGAGCAGTCCCGTATTAATCCTACTACACCAAACAAGCAAGGGACTAATCCTTTCTAAAATTAAGAACCCGGGCATTACTGATTATCTGGCTTATGATCTATGAAATTATTACCCTTGATTTTGGTCCTTATAAATAGCTATGGCCTAAGAGACAACATTCAACGTACAAACATAGAATACCAGAGAAACGTCACGAAAAAATGGCAGTGGTATAAGGAACAAGAGCATGCAATTATTGAGATCAATTTTTGACACGTGGTAAGCAAGTCCAACAATGTCATAGTAAGTTACTTATAAATATAATAAAATAATGAGTACTAGTAATTTAGGACACTATTTTATATTTTAACTCCAACAACATTCCCTATACTCATTCCTTATTATTATTATTATTATTATTATTATTATTATAAATTTGAAAAGAGAGAGAAAAGAAGTGAAAAAGAGAGAGATAAAAGAAGTGGAGAAAAGGAGGGAAATGAATTATTTATTGATAAAAAGGTTATAAGTAATGCCTAGGGGTTACTTATAAATAGGTAATGAAATGGATGTCCTAGTGTTTTAAGTAAGCACTAGGACACTGTTGGAGCACAATTTTGTGCCAAATTCCCAAAATCCTAACTTAGGACATCATACAAGTAATCTGTTGAACTTGCTCTAGGTAATTTGATCTAATCTAGAACTCTTGTTTATTTGCTTACATGTATACAAAAAGGTGCATGTTCACTAGATTTTTTTATATGCGCTGTCTGTATTGCTTAGGAGGCACTATACTATGCTAGATTACTCTGTTTTTCTCAGACACATACAGATGCATGCTTTGTGACTTGACACAGTTTTATCATCCACATAAGACTGCAATTTCAATTTGATGGACGCTTATTCATAAAAAGTTGACAGCAATTATAGCGTTTTGTTAACTATAATCAAATTTAAGGTTTTACTGACCTGTCTCACTCCCAAAGCAGCTTGCAATGGTGTCATGGTATCATAAGGAATCTGCATCCGAAAATATAACATTATAAGTAAAGATTTTCCATAAGTTCATAAAATTAGCTTCAACTCAATAGCATGCAAGTTTTGCAAGATAGATTGAGCTAGAGATACCTTTGCTGTCAGAAGCTCCCACAGAACAATCGCGAAACTGAACACATCAGCTTTATGATCGTAAGGAAGATGATTTATAACCTTCACAGTTCACAATAATGAGCACGATTAATATATACCAAAATGAATGCTCTTAGAACCACAAAACTCATGCAGCACAGCATAGTTACGCCAGAATGAGGGGTTGCAGAGGATGATTTCCCTCGCACCAATACATCATTGACCAATTTTCATTAGCACCCAAAAGAATTGCGAAGAACACGTGGAAGGGACTAAACTGTAAAGTAAAAAACTTGTAGTTGCATTTTTATTTCATACAAGAATATATAATTTTCTTTTTCCATCTATATTACTAATAAATAATAATTTCCTTTAAGAACTTCTCTTTTCTTTTTAATTTATTTGGGAATCGTCAATTACACAAATTGAAGTATTTACACACTATGTCTCCACTAAGGTTTGAACCCTCAAGATTTGTTACCAAGGGAAGAGGTGTATCTAGTAGGCTACAATTTTAAGAAAATATGCCTTTGTTGCATCTCTATATATTTAAGATTTAGCATAACTGGCATGGATTTTCGGAGCATTAACCCTGATGCAGTAATTAAAAAAAAATCACACAAAACAGGAAAAATATGTACTGTACGATACAAATCTAAGCTAACAGTCTACATTAAGCTCACTGGAAACATTTAATGATATATGACAAGAACTTAAAGTCTGATACAGATGCAGATGTACTCAAATTTCTACCAGATTGAGGAAACATATGAAATTGGCTATGCAATGGTATCAGACCTCGGGGGCCATCCATCTGTATGTTCCAGTCTCTGCAGTCATTTCCCCTCCTTGATTCTGGAATCGAGCAACACCAAAATCTGCCACTTTAACAACCTTAAGAAAAAATAGAAAGTAGCAAACTTCATATGCCTGATCTTGCCAGGGGTACAAAGAAAGAGTAACTAGAACAGAAATATAAATGTTTCTCCCAATTCCCAACATAGCATATCAATAAGTCAGTTAGTTTAGTATTATTTAAGCTCCATTGGATCACTGGTCATAGTTTCTCAGAAGCATTTGATTAAACATGTTAAACAATACATACAGCATGGATAATATAATCCAAACTAGCGAAAACATATAATGTTTGTGAATTACATGCAAGCCATCTGCCAGACAACCTGAGGGCCCTGATATTGTGAACTATACAAAATTAGTTTTATTTTACAATTAAGTACGGCAAGCTTGGAAAAATAATAAAACACCGGATATCTGTGTTGAATAGTATAAGATCATGTATGGTGCTCTACATGGTATTAGAGCTCTGAACCTGAAATTATGATGAAAATATATATTATTTAATTATGCAGTTATAGGAAATCAAACCCGGGTGAAACCAAATAAGTGGGAAAAAAAAAATCTTGTATAATGATGCAGTTGCAGGGAATCGAACCCGAGTTTAGTGATAACCAAAATTTGGTACTTTGATATTATTGTGTTCCACCAAAAAGGGGTTTTCCTTGTTCATAAAGAATACAGATGTTGTCAATTTGGGTTAATTTGAGTGTTGTCTGGTTCATGTTGTCAGTTTGTTCAATCATGCGATTGAGGGGGAGACACACACACACACAGAGGGAGGGGGGGGGGGGGGGGGGATGTAGATGTGTCGTTTGCAATACATACATTTACAGCATCCATGAGAAGATTTGCCGTTTTCAGATCCCTGTGAATGATGTTATTTTGATGCAAGTATTCCATTCCACAACAGACATCTATTGCAAACTTCACCAGCTGAGAAAGCTCCATCTTGGTATGATTCCTATGCAGATATTCAAAAAGACTCCCTCCAGGCATGAACTCTACAGGTACCAACACAAGGTCTTAAGTTTTTAAGCAAGATGGACACTTTCAAATGCAAAGAAACATGTAAAACAAACAGAAACAAGCATCAACTGATAGTTCTTCCACCCTGAGACATGAATTATAAGTCAACTAAATTTGATGTTTACAACTTTGGAGTAGAAGGCAGAGGCAGTTCATAAGAAATATTCTACTCAAACAAGACTCTTCACATCACTGGAGGCCCCCCTTTCTACTCAAACATTGAAATGAGCACATAAGTAAAGGCATCTACGTCTTACAAAGTCACCCTACAGGAACAGCGAATAAGAACATACCATAACAGTAACTGACGTTATTCACACTCATCTTCTATATAATAAGTGGCATTCGAATTCTTTCAATTTAAAAACATTATGAAAGAGAAAAATACAAGATAACATCCTGCTTGTTTTTTTCAAATCCAGGTAGAAGTAATTTGAGAAAGAAGATCAGAATTTGATAAAATCATACAAGTTCAGTGGAATCATCGCAGTCAAACATTTTGGCTTGGTTGATCAGTACCATTCTATAATAGTTTTTTCCTACTGCACACGAAAATATTAAAAAAAAACACAAAAAGAGCTCAAATGGAAAATTTGGCAACACTAATGGGCCTGTTTGTCTGGTCTTGTAACTAAGAAGAAGTACCAACTACATAGGTAACTTTTCTGACTTACAAGTCAGTTATAGGATCATCAAAGCTGTCACTTATAGGACCAGACAAATGGGGCCAACGTTTTTTATTCATATCTGTCAGTATCACCATCTTTATACGTATTATTTGCAGTCCATATACGAGCAAATACTTATGGGCCTAGCAAGCTGTACGTTTAATTTGATCCACATTAAAATTGTTGATCAATAAGAGGTCAAGTATTGTTGTTAACTTAAGAAATAGATAAACTGCCTAAATGGCAAGGTATAAGTAGCAATGCAACTCTGTAGCACATAAGAAAATGAAGGACAAAAAATACATTAGAAGATTGTGAATGTTCATATTCGACATGGTTTTCAAAACAGAGACAGATTTTAAAACAAATATCGTGATCCTTGATTAAAGTTATTAAAGAAGATAAAATTGCAACTATGTATGGACAGAACAAATAATACAGCTTCTCTTTCAGAAGCCCATACCTGTTACTATGCACAAATGAGGAGATTTTGTACATGAACCAATAAAACGAACAACATTCCTATGTTGAACCTCCCTGCAAGTAAATCACATTATTAAAATAAACTACACAGGCATGGCTTAAAAGTTGATTTATCGCAACGGTCATGTAGAGTGCTAGAGTTCTATAGGATCGAGTTGATGATGTTTCGTTGGTAATTGACAGATAGAAAGCTACGAATTAACTTAAGCATGGTTGACCAGCTTATAAGCATGCCAAACACCCTTTCAGTAATTTAGAAAGTGTGGATGACTAACTCACTAAACACCTAATCTCTGTGTTAGGAGAAGCCAGTAAACAGATAACATATGTGTTATCTTTTTCTTTTCTGCTAATTTAGATCACATATCTTTAGTCCTCTCACTCCAAAAGCCAATTCTATGCACAAAGAAAGGATCAATAGGAACCCAGCTCTCCCAAATTCTCAGAGATACAAGAACTAAGTTTATTACACTTTTTTTACAGTGGCTATGCTGATGTATAAGTAGGTGGGGCATTTAATAAGCATGAAAGGAGACAGAGACACACTATTGCATAAGCAAAACTCTTAATATTAACATAGTCGGTAAATGGATACCAGAAAGTCATAATAACAAAGGAAAGTAATTTCTGTGCATCTCATGTTCAGGATTGTATTAACGAGATCCTTTGCCTTTGCTTTAAGTTTAGCAGTATGTCAAGTTTTTAAGAAATATAAACGACTGCAGGATTATGGACGGTAGCAGAAAACAAGAAAATACAATATACTCAAGAAAAAAATAATAAGTAACTGTCACTATACAGTAATACAGGGTTGGTGGAAGGAACCTAATATCTGCCCTGAGCCCCAACCCCTTGAGAGTAACCCAAAAAGGTTTTGTGTAGATATGTTCCAAAGTTATTCCAATTAGTCCTATGATAGATTTAATCCCGGAAACTCCTTTACCGGACAAGAAAAAAACACTGAATCTAAAGTTCATAGGAAAATATTTTGAAATCTCATTAATTAGAAATCACAATTACAGCACAAGAACTGGCTATCTATTTATGAACTTTACATGAAGATGGAGAGAACAAGAAATGACTACTAAAAGTACAAGGAGTTCAAACCAACTTAATTTATCAACTACCAAGTGTCAGGCAAGAAACTATGGAAACAGTAAATAGAATTCTTTTTTAATTGTTTAGAATATGTTGTCTAGCAGTACTTTCTTAAGTAATTATGAAGGTAAGAGATATTTAACTCTGAAGAAATAATAAAAATTTACAAACCTTAGAATATCCGCTTCATGAGCAAATTCATCTTCCAATGTTTTATTCAAGTGCTCGGATCTAAGCACCTTTACAGCTACATCCTGACCACAGTAGGTTGCCCGAAACCTTTCATGTACACCAGAATTAGGGTCAGCAATACAGCCATATAAATCACAGGGAACGACAATATGGTTCAAGTTCAGATAAAAAAATAAAAAACCTTCACTTACAAATCTCCACTAGATCCTGATGCAATTTTCTCACGAATGTTCAATGTTCTTACATCTATATCCCAGTCCCCTGGTTTTGCTTGAGCTAGTGCAGCTGGCTGAGAATGTGAAGAACCAGACCAAGAAAGCTACAAAGTTGAAAACACCAGTTATACAATGTAAGTCTTAAATGTAAGATGGCTGAATCATGACGAATGAATCAGAAAATACTAATCAGGTATCCAGGTGTCAACACAGAAAATCAAGGGGTTGCACAAGCGAGTAAGTCAATATCTCTTCACTATGTATAAGTAGCAGAAGAACAATGATGTAACAAGCACAAACTTTCTATAGAATAATTTACTATCATTAATATGTAAATTGTAAAGATAATATAGCTGTATATGTGGGGAGATAAGAACATTAAATGTACATCTGTTAGCTATGTATATAACTTAAGTTATATAAAATATTGATATCTTCTTAAGTTATATTATGTATATAACTTTACAAGTTATATTATGTATATAACTTAAGTTATAAAAAATATTGATATCTTCTTAGTCTTCCAAAAAACTCAAAGGTAGTGTTTGTTCAGATTTGTGCATTTATTTCAACTCCCAAATTGAAATAACTGACATCATAAATTAGAGTGAAAAAGCAGTTATATGAATTTCAATGAAAAGAAGAAATAAAAACATAAATGCATGACTTTAAATAAATAGTAAAAACATAGTCTTAAGAACTACTGAAAATGTATTGCATTGTATGGATTTTGTCCAATCACAAACACCAGAGGAAATATGTGCCAAACTCATTACATGTGCATAACTTTAAATAAAGTAAATAAAATAAAATCCCAAAAAAAATGTTGCAACAAATTCTGAAAATCTTGAGATGGCAATCAAGTTTCCTGATTATGAGAGTCCTAATTTTAAATTTGAAAACAAGTCATGAATAGAGTATTTAGAGGACAAATGTAGACTGAATCATTTTCTATGCTGCGAAAGCCAATATCGTGAATATTGTGAGATAGTTCTGCACAAAATCAGGACGAGCCTACGTTCATGTAGAAAGTGGTTGGAAAGTAAGACCTCCTTGAAAAGACTAAATAATGTTACATATGGTAATCAGTTAGATAAAGTGGTCCGGCTTCTTATATTCATTTTAGAACCAAGACAAGATCTGGAAACAGCAGATGATAAATCGATTTATTTGAGACAACTTGAGAATGTTCATCAGAGAAAAAATAAAACAAACAGCAAGTGTAGATGGAAATGAGCTTGTGTCAGCAGTCGCTACATCAGAAAATAAAGAAGTACAAGGGTTTAGCATAATATGGGCAAGACTCCAAGTTGTCACTATTTCAATAATATTGCTACTAGAAGCAAAGCATGATTTGGTGGTTGAAACACTAAATTTTATTCTTTCGAATTACAATATTTGGTACAGAGATGTTTATAATTCCAGCACCTCCCTGCTCCAAGTGGGCATGAATCACTTCAATAAGTGGGTAAAATCACGAAGAGAAATAGATGATAATTAGTTATGTCAGGGATTGGCTAGAGTAGTAAAGTTTATACGTGTTGGTCAAAGTCAACGGAGATAATTTCTTGGATACCAAGTCCAATTCAGTTAAAGATACTAAATACTAGTTTCGTACTTTTTTTATGATGATTGAATATGAATTAATGGATTAGTCCAACCAATTTGTCTATCACTGAAATCTGAACTCCCCCGCCTCCTCTCTCTCTCTCTCTCTCTCTCTCTCTCTCTCAACATCTCTTATCAGTTATCACTATGCAATTCTCTCTATTTCTCTGTTTGACTAACCTGTTCTTGGCACATTATTTAAGTATCTTAATAGTTCTTAATAAAGAAAAAAAGAAAACTGCATACTTAATAAAACTGCTTAGAAGTTACCAGCCAATCATGATTTTACTAATAGGACCATTGAGCTTGAAATCAGTATAGCTCACATGAAGGAGTAATGAGAACAAAGAGCATTATCTTCCTTTTGCTTGTAATTAAACAATTCTAAAATATAATAACTCCGAATTTCAAATGTGAATTCGAGTAGTCCTTGTAATCCATATTAATCTCCCTGTTCCACAAAATAAGCCCTGTAAGATTTGGCATATTTTAAGGGTAACTTAAGTATTGGTTAGTGCTCAACTAGGTTTACCATTCAAGCCCATAGAAACAGCCAAATAAGAGAAATTAAGGGACCTTCTCCGGGCATGCTCATGCACTAGATAGAACCTAATTTTGTTAAGAGTAATCTTTATTTTACTAAAGACTCACAAGAGGACAGGTATGATAACACAATATGTTTAAGTACTTGAAAAATATTTGTTGTTTGCAAGCAAACAAAGGTTGCCATGTTCACGAGGTCACTGAAAATACAGTTCTTCAAATCCAGGGAATTTGAGTTCTCATCAAACAGTCCTAGTCCCATGAAATATGACATCTATGATCTATGTAATAAAATACTTGCACATGTATGATATACTTCAAAAGGACAATAGTTGACAATAATCGACAAGAAATGTTCATGTTCAGTACCCAGGAGTACAATATGCAGCATTTCAGCCTCCTATTTTCCACAGATGAGCGCGACATCAAAAATAGACCAAAAAATTATAGGTGGGCCATACCTCGCTTCTTGCAATCGCTTTATCCACAGCTTCATGCAAACCATTGGTATCCTATTTACAACGTTGCAAATCAGCAACAATGGACAAAGCAGAGATCCTAAATTAAGAATAACAATTAAAATTCTATCTATTACATGACATTCTGCCAGGGAATAAGCACAATCCAATCAAGAACATGCAAATGGAAAATGGCATCTCTTCATCCAGATTGAATAGGGAAAAAAAAATATATTATTTTAAACAGACACTTTCTCAAACATAACCAAAGTTTCAAAGTCCACCATTGAAAAAGTTACACCTAAGTTGATGAATTCCATACCATAAAACACAAATCAGTCCCAAATAGAGTGTTTGATTTAGGTACAGTAAGTTGTGTGAGGGACATAACAGTACATTAGTGTAAGATGTAGGATACAATTTACCTCAACAGGCCATCCATCTACCACGAATACATCCAAGGAATATCCATCAGTTGTTGAAAACACATGTGCTTCACGGATGTTGAGTCCAATGTCAGAAAGCAAAGATGAAAGCTATACAAAAAAGGATGAAAAGAAAATGGTTACAACATTGAATGAGTAATTCAAGAGTGATTCTAAAAAAAAATTAAATAGTATATTCCTTTATTTTTGAAAGTTGTTGCAAGTACAATTACTATATTAGTTTGAAATACAGTCAAGTTAGGGGTCCACACACACAAAGTCTCTTCCAAACATCCTCTCAGGACCCAGGACAACAATTTTGTACCTCTACTCAGGCTAGAACCATGGAGCTCTTGGTAGATATTATATTTTTGTATAATATTCATGCTAATTGCTAACAATGGACAACATATAAAAAGAACATTCATAGAATGCCTAATATTTGAAAATATAAAAAACCAACACATCAGATTGATTGCCAGTCAACGTTAATCATCTTGCAAGATAAATGCCTTAATATCATTTTAAGCCTATAGAAATGTCCGACTCTAATTAATATTTGTCTGCTATATTTCAGTCTCAAGCTGGGCAAAATGCTTTGGCTTATAAATCAAAGCAGAGTGAACAAATTGTGTTGCCACGAAAAAGCGGTGTGAAATATAGTCCCATGGCTTGCAGCGTTACATAGAACCTAAACCATTAATCGGTTTAGGTTCTATAACTTCTAGCATCTCCTTGGTAAATTCAAAATCATATCTGAAGTGGCATAAATGCATGATATAAAGCCAAAATGAGAAAACAAATGAAAATGTAAAGCTTTAAAAAAAAAAAACTAACCAGTACTTAAAATATTGTATTCGTTCAGTAATGAGCTCCATAATCACAACATATTCATGACCCTCACAAGTTTAGGCAAAAAACATAGTCTCAAAAAAGGCCAAGCATATGGTTATGTTATACTCGTGATTAGGTAAGGAAAAAAAGGTGAATAGACCAATAGTATCATATAATTACTTTATCAAATAGCCAACTCCACAGGAATACCTGGCTGAGAAGCTTGGGTTTGTCAACTGTCGAAAATATAACTTCATGAACCAAAACTGACTCCTGTCTGCATGATCTCGAGTGATGACAGAAAGAAGAGAGAAAGGGAGAACGTAAAGCTAAATTAATAACAATCAATTTTTTATTGAAAGACTATCAAATTAATGCAAATAGAAATTGACATTTGAAGAGGCTTATTCACATACCACATTCTGGTATATAAGAACTAATAAAATTGAGAATCAACAAGAGCCCCTAGGTTTTTAGCAAAAAAAAAAAAAACAAGAGCCCCTAGGAAACAATTTAAAACACAAGATAACTAAAAGGAAGAACCAAAAAGATGATTGTAACAGCTTATGTGAGTTGAATAAAAGTTTTGGCAACTTATAAGCATGTGTTGTGTTTAAAAGCTAAAACCTTGCTCTTTAGTCTCTAAAGTTACTAAAATTGAGTAAATACTTTTATTAACCTAACCAACTGCATTTTGTGAATACAATCCTTCTATGGTAAGTACATTATTTATATGTTGTTACTAGTACATCATATATGTTTCAACTTTCTTAGTAGCTATATCAATTTCTTAACATAGTCATAGATCCTTAAATAGCATTCTCACATTTAAGAAAATTATTAATGACATTGATGACTGTCTATATGATGTAGCTGAGTAGCTCTAGTGTGCATCATTGCATTTAGAACATTAAAAACTATAAACAAAAGCATACATTAACGAAGCTGATACCTCCACAACTACAATTTTTTTTATTAAAAAGCTAGGCCTAGCGTAGCCCAAAAGGGTTACGGATCCTAGTCTCTATTCAAGCTTAAAACCGTTAAAAGCCTAGCTGAGCTTGAGCATTTTGAGAGAGCAACAAGCTAAGCGAAGTTCAGGTGCAACACATTTTCCCTTGAACAAGACAAATCAGTAATTTAATTATCAAGAAGTTACATGCCCGAACTCTATATATATAGGGCTGAGCAACGGTCGGTTTGGTCGGTTTTTAACGATTAAACCGGACCATACCGTATCTAGCGGTTTCGTAAATTACTAGACCGGACCGGACCACTTAAATATTAAGACCAGACCGAACCAGACCTGAATTAAACGGTTTGGTTTGGTCGGTTCGGTTTAAAACCTAACTAGACATTTGAAGATAAATGAACTAAAAAATTAATGATATTACTAAAATTTGATAGAAATTAATGAACTTAAAAATTAATGATATTACTCTTGGAGAAGCTCCATTAACTCCTTCATCACTCCCCACTGCCAAAAAAACCTTAAAATGCGATTTGGTCGATTCGATCCGGTCCGGTTCGGTCGGTTTGGTTTTTTTTTGCTCAACCCTATATATTTATATATGTACATATGTGTATATAGGGTCAAGTTCTACAACAAACTCTACATATATGCAAGAATCAAGATTCACTGAATACACATATAAGATGCTAAGAGAACCCAAACCTAACATATTATATAAATGATAGATAATAATTAATGAAGCTCGACAAACACCTTGAGATGTTAACTGGCAGCTTAACATTATAACAGATCTCACATTAGAAAATATTCTCGAAAGAAAGATGATTCAGACACTAGAGTTGAATGCTGCTACAAAAATGGGCTCCAGTCATTATTCACTTGGTTTGTTGTTTGTAGGGCAAATTAATCTGTGTTTGAAAACACGCCTGTGTTTATACATATATATATATATATATATATATATATATATATAAGTTCGAGTCAAGATGAATAGTAAAACTCCGCTGGACTATGTCTGGTCAACAAGTACGAGGCTGGCCAAAATTCCTAACTCCGCCCCTGAGCTTCATTAATTCATACCTCGTCTGGGAATACAAATAGTTTGCTTTTTTTTTCTGTTGGTCTTAAAAATATTCCTAATTTAAAATTATTTCAACTCTAGATTTAATATACTACCCATTTCAAATGTGTTAAGTCATCCTTAATTGAGCTGACCATCAAGGCATCTACAGTATATTAGTAGTTGATGGGACAAGTACATCTGCTTGTAAAAGTCATATCCTAGATCACCTTGATGAGTCCTCCTGGCCTTTCAGGTGTTGAGAACCATAGGGACATATTTTACTTCAATCAATATAAAATAAAATCCTGATATATCCAATATATATATATATATATATAGGGTTAGGTTCAAATTAGAACCTTATGTTAAGTTAGAACTTAGAACTCATCTATACCATAGATTTTGTGTAATCAACGACTAAGATTTATGCGTTCTGCTGCAGTACACAATATCTTTAGTTTTGCTGCAGGACACAATTTTGTAGAGTATGGTGTACTTATGCAGTACACACTAATTTTTTTTTTCTAAAATACATAATTTTTTTAAAAAATAAATAATTATATATATATATATATACATATCTGCGTGTGCATGAGTGCAGGCGATAATGGCTTCTATACTTCAGTAAATTTACAAGTAATAAGGCATATTTAATAATACATTTACAAAACTACCTTCAAGTACACTAAAAGATTTCTGACTTGAACGTTTTACCAACCAATATATATAGGCACGTAAAAGTCAGTCTTACCGATGTTTTATAAAATTACGTTAAACTACATTTATAAAACTACCTTCAAGGTAGGTAAAGGTAAGCACTATATTTTCAGAATTGTTGTAAGCTAATAATGATTGGCAAGTAAAAAGATGTCATCAACATATATTTTAATGCAGGAATTTTTTTAGTTTTGGCACTCAATCCCCCCCCCCCCCCCCCCCACAACACACACATTTCATTCTTATAGTTATAACTTTTTTAGCTAAATTAGTACTTATACGTAAGATGGCATAGCAAAAGTTATCCTACGTATATAATTTGAGATTAAATCAAAATCAGTAAATTGCCACAACACCATACAATTACTATTACATAGGTGTAATAGAAAGATGTTAAATAGATTCATTAGAAAATACCTTCCAGGAAATACTTCATCAAAGTTTGCCGTTTCCTTCACAGTAGATTTCCTTTTAACATCCAAATTCAGGTCTTCAAGCTTGGAGCAGGGTTCAAAGTCAATTCCTAAATTCCTGTCTCTAAATAGAGAAATTAATAATTGTTACTACATAATATAATGAAACTGGAACAGAGGAAAGGCACTGCACAATGACTAATTTACAAAATGCGACCAGCATAAAGGACACTCTGAATAACAAAGTCAATTTCTTCACATCATTCTATGCAAATCAGATAATCATCAAATAACGAGCAAAGGTATCGTTTTAAAAAATGAAAGAAGTAAAACACCTGCTCTGTGATGGAATTAATCCTCTATCAGTTTCTTTGTCATCTGTACAATGCATCAATGTAGATAGAACACTTGTAGATTGTTCTTCGTTGTTAGCATCAGCCCTGATCCCGAAAGTCTATCCGCCACAAAATCAAGTCCGTGCAGCAGACATGAAAGAAGAGTAAAGCATAATTACACTTGGTAACCTTTATTAGTATAAAACAAATAAAGTATTACTAGTAAATTACATTAACGAACCCTCTGCTTATTTTTAACTTCCATTACTCATTATGTTGACATTATCTAGTCAATGGTTATGTAGAACTAGAGTAGCACCAAACATATGTGACCACCATCAAGTCCAAACACGAACGTGGCCATATGAAGGACCAGAAGCAACCAACAGTTACACTCATAAGCTCAAATGTTACCAAAACAATGTGCCTTTTTAATCATGTGCAAGATATTATATCCAATTTTAATCAGATACACCTTTATATATGAACAGCTATATGTATATTGATTATTGATCACATAAAACAAGTAATCAAATTATAAGGTGGAAGTGTATGTAATTTTAGTATCGATAGAGACACTTGTTACCTATAATTTTTTCAAAATAAGGGGTAAAAACTAAAAGAAGAGATGTACTCATTCCAAGTTCCGAATTTTAGACACTTTTCACGAAATCAAATAAAATCCATCTAAGATGTGTTAAATCCATATAAGATGTGGTACACAGCAAAGGAGAAATAGAATTCAAAAGAAAAAAAAATCCTCAGGCTTGTTTAAGATTGTAGTACATTACCCTTGAAACTAACAAAGAACGGTAAAAGGTAATGACGAATCCCTAAGTGAATAAGTGCATGCTATCCACAATATATTAAAAGACACGAAATATTAATCCAATGCATATGCTTTAATATGTAGCTTCATATATCTAGATATTTATATTCTATTCTTGCATGACAAAAGGCTTATTTAAAGAAAATATGGTTGAAGATGACATCATAAAAAATCTGATCGATGATCATTGAAAGATGCATCATCGATGAAATAAAATTTTGAATGTCTTTAAACAGGCTGCTCAGCTTTGTTATCAATCTCAAGTACCACAAAGCTTGAGCAGCTTCACTTTCATTTTGCAAAATGAACAAGCAATGTTTATGGGCTTGCTCAGTAAAATCATGTGTGGTTCATTTGGAGCTTCAAGAGCATCATACCAGTTTTAGTGTGATACTTTTGCTTTTCAGTAGCTGTCTTCATATGTAAAAAGAAGGGGCTATTCAGGTACAGAATGAGCCCCCAAACAAACTAAACAAATTTGTGCAACAAGTGCACGTAAGAAGAACTTGCACTAAACTTTGCGAATGGAGATCACTTTACAAGCTTTAAGGTATTCTCTAGCTAAAAATTGCTTGTTCTTTGTATCTAATTGTTTCAATCTTGAGCGAGAAATAATCCCCTAACACTACCCAGGCTTGATTAGCTTCCTCCATCCTGTAATGGATAAACTTGGTGTTCCAATATCGAAGTAAAGTATCACTGGTAAACAGTGATAATGTAATGTATCATCTCCAATATAATCAAATACAAATCAGTACCACTGTAAATCAAACTTGGAAAACAGGCCACCTCTGAATGTAATATATTTACAGTATGATCAAATGGAAAGCAGTACCTCAACAAAACGAACACTGAAAACAAGTTGATCATCTTGATTCTTTGCTAGCGCAAGAAGCTTGTGATGCACCAAAACATCTTCCGCTCTATCCATATTAATATCCAGCGCATAACTAAAATAAGAAAAGACAATAAATCATCAATAAAAGAAGAACATCAATAAAACAAAAAAGAACATAGATAGTCAATAATGACGACGCATGTGTAGATCCATGAGTAACCTAAATGTTATTCTTTTAAATAAAAACCACCATAAATCCTCAAAATTCCGCCAGCATCTCATAATTACATGAAGAAGCGGTAAACTAAAGCGCACAAGCTCTTAACACACTCCATATACAAACAGAAAAAACAATTTAAGGACAATATTACAAATTAGTAAATTTCAATTACTAAACCGGACGATTTTAACTAACTACTTGTTTGTTAATACATGCACGCACATATATAAAACACACAGCATTAACTTTAACCTATGTACTCCATTTACAAACAAACAAGCAATGTAATTAATAAGGACATAAATTCTGCATCATAGAACACTCTCAACTATCCTCAAATGGCTTATCCAGTGTTAGACTAAATATGTTACAAAGTATGTGTCATGCTTGTGTGAGCTAACAATAAACAAGAACTCTAACTGTATACACAATATACTAAAACTAATCAGTAATCACCAACACAGTATGATTTCCAAAAGTTCAAAATTAAGAGAAGTAGAAAACTAATGAACTAGCACCGCAATCGAACTTAAATATTTGTATGAATACATAGATGAAATAAGCAGACACGAAGTGTCCATGTTGTATGCCTAGAATGCAAGCTATTTAAGTGAGAATCCAACTATTCACAAAGCTAGGATTGGAAACAATCTCTTGGTTTAACAATTATACACACATCCAATATGCTTGGACAAGATTTTTACAAAATATGTGTCATGTTTACGTGTGCGAACAATAAACACGATCTATAGCCGTATAAACACCATACTAAAACTAATCACTAACACATTACGATCTCTAGAAGTTTAGGCAAAATTATGAAGACTAGTGAACTTACATTGCAATCAAACGTAAAATCTGTATAAATATATAAATAAACTATAGGTGTTCGTGTTCTTTACCTAGAACACAACCTACTGAAGTAAGAATCCAACACTTCACGTAGCTCGTAACTGATCATTTCCGATTACTAGTAAATCAATTATACACATCATTTGTTACACAAATCCGATTCGCTTACACAAAATCGTAACAGAATACGAGCCGTATTTACGTGTGCGAACAATAAACTAAAACCGAAACGGTATAAACAATATTCTAAAACTAATTACCAACACAATGCGAACACGTTCAAAGCAAGCTATTACGAACTAACTAACAAACACATTTCACAGAAGTTTATGCAAATTACGAACTAATTGTACAATATAACTTAAAAACTGTATGTAAATGAGTAGATGCAAGTGTTATACCTAGAAGGCAAGCTATTAAAATGAGAATCCAACACTTCTCGAAGCTGAGTATTCGAAACAAACTCTTCATTTCCAGACTCAACTAAGCGATTATACACATCGTTTCGTATATCGTAGCCTCCGAAACTCGGAACAGTACTTCTCGGCGGCGTTGAGCTCTCTCCTACGCCTTCAATCAAATCCATAGCAACAATACTCTGTGTATGTATTTATATGTAAGTATATTTGTAAGTATAGCTATAGAGACAAGTATGTAGAGTTAGTTATGGTAGTGGAGTAAGGAGTGACCGAAAGTGATGATCGGAAGAGAGAATCTCAGGCGGTTATATGTATGTATAGTGTGTGTATTTGTAGAGAGAGAAAGTGGTGCGGAAAACGTTTGAACTTGGCTATAATTGTGATTAGCTGCATTTTTAAGAGAGAGAAAGAGAAGGATTGTCTAAAAAGTAGAGAGAGAGAGAGAGAGAGAGATGTGGATAGGATTGAGAAATTATATAAAATGTGTAATTGGAGTATTTATCGAAGTGGTGGAGAAATGGAAATGCAAGGTTTGACGTGGGGTATCCTAAGAGAAGTTAGTTAGACCAGTAGAAATGGAATCTAATTCAAAATAAATTAAATTTCCATTTTAAAATCAAATAAACAACTTGAAGATTTTAGAGGTGGTTAGAGTTTTTTTTTTTTAAAAATGGTTATTAAACTTTTTTGTTATGTTATAAAAAAAGTGTAAAATTAAATCCGTAATTTTACGTGTATAATAATCATTTTAGAAACAGTGTTATTAAATAATGAGTTCAAAGTTCGATTTATAAACATTTTTAAAAGTTAAAAATTAGTAGACATATTTTATTTATTTTAATATACAATTAAAAATAAAGGGTTAATTATCAAGTTGGTCACTGAAGTGGACTTAAAAGTATCAAGTTGGTCACTAAAATGAAAACGGTCTCAAGTAGGTCATTAAAGTCAGCTACAGGTACATTTTGTTATGTAACTTACTTTTTTCTGGACGAAAAATACTAATATTCATGCTGATTTCTTTGATTTTATGGTCTGAAATGAATATGTTACCCTACCATATTGATGTCATATCAATATTTTTTTAATATATTATCATTTTTAGTCTAAAAAAAGTAAGTTATTTAACGAAATGTACCTGTAGCCAACTTTAATGACCTGCTTGAGACCGCTTTCAGTTTAGTGACCAACTTGATACTTTAGGTTCACTTCAGTGACCAACTAGATAATTAACCCTAAAAATAAATAAATAAATTGATAAATAAATAAATAAAAATTTAAAACATATATTTATCTACAATTTATAAAGCTTCACATGCATTGAACCTATATAAAGCTAGTTTGTATAAAGCAACGATCAACGGGGCAGGGGGTATGTCGAATATTCTTGGCTTTGGTATCTGTATATTGCACAACACGGTGCCCAGATAATGACACCGGCAAACTGCATCATCAACATTAGCGAAAGTGGGATGAGCAAATAGAATGCTTTGCTTAAAAGTGTGATGTTGACATTCCTAAGAGTGTAAAGCCTATCAACCAGCTATGCCTTGTTTGTATGTAACGTTTTTCAATTTCTCTAGCTTTCTGGTCCATGAAAAGTTTAATTTTGAGACTTTTTTAGCTCTGATGTCCTATAATTGTCATGCTAACTAGTTTCGTTGATCAAGTCCGATTCAATTCAATTCAAATTTAATTTAATATTGAAAAATGCTATCGAAATATAATTATTTTTTTAATATTAAAAGAACTATTATATTCCGAAACCATTTAACATATGAACGGAATCAATTTCAAATTCCAATTCGATGATTATTTATAATTTTAGCTGAACCAATACTACATTATTGACTTAGAAGATAGGAAAAGAAATTAAGTGTTTGGTGACAGGGTAGGTCATGGCCTAATTTTACATATCTTGGAAGGGAATTTGCGACAACATTGACGGGGATGTAAATTTACATAATAATTTTTATTTCTTATTTTTCTAATTATTTTTTGTTAAATGTCTAAAGGTCACTAGGGTTGTGAGACTAGGCGGGACGTTTTTTGCTTTAGTAAAGGATCAAAAGGCAAAATGTAAGTGAACATAATGAAACAATTGTGGTTTCTTAGAAGAATATAAAATCGAAACAGAAATCGAAAATCTTCAGTTTTGATAATCGAAAATCGCAACCGAATCATCGATTTCGATTTCGGTTTCAAAAACCTCGGTTCGGTTTCGGTTTTAAAATCGCAAAAATTTAAACTATTACAACTTAAATAAAAAAAACTTGTTTAATTAATAAAATTATATAGCAAAATGAAAATTTTATATTTTTATTTCAAGCCACACACAAAACTGAAAGTGAGAGTGATAGAAGATTTGTTGACTGTTGCTTTTGAAAATATGTAACGGAGTTAAAATACTTGCATATGCATGTTTTAACCTTGAAAAATAATCAAAATAGTAGTATGACATATATTTATTACGGAAAAATAAATCATTAGATTTTCGGTATGAAAGTTGTATGACAGGCACAAATAATCAAATACAAATTGGCCAAAACTTTCAACACTCACTAATTCTTAGATAAAATATTTATATTTTTTAATAAAATTTTAATAAATTATAATAATTGGTTCGGTTTCGGTTTTTTCGGTTCGGTTAGGACCTAAAACCGAAACCGAACCCTCAAGATCGGTTCAGTTTTTAAATTTTCGGTTTCAGCTCGGTTTTAACTCGGTTTTTACGGTTCGGTTTTTATCGGTTTCGGTTTTAATTCGGTTTTTTGCTCACCCCTATTTGGAGTGTTGTGTTGTGAATCTTGCCACATTTGTATTTTATTAAGAATCTTGCCACCTTAACTATAATATACTTTTATATGTTATATTAAATTAATATTAATATTTATAAATTTTGATGAATATTCGAAATTATCATTAAAGTTTGATTTTGAGTCGAATTCAAATATATTTTATAAGCTGAGTTTGAACTCGTTATTAAAAAAGAAAAAAGATTATAATAGACGTAAAAAGTACACAGATAGGCAGAAAAGAAAAATTTTATTGAACTTGAGATACAGATTACAGCATACTTTTAGGTTATGACCTAGAGAGCTTATATAGTACTCTCTAGGCGGTTACAGAAAAATCCAAAAAATAGGTCCAAAACAGATAACTCTAGCGTATAACAGAAGATACTGTAAAGTTCGGAGTCGTTGCCCCCGAACCCCCATCGGGGACCACATTGCGTCCCCGAACCCCTAAACCAGGGCGCTTCGCCCTTGGACCCCGACTCGTCGAAGTCCTAGCGTTTGGGGCATTACTAATTCAAGGCATATTCTAACAAATCTCCGCATTGACTCAAATCCTCTCACAAAAACAGATGTACCAGATGCACCATAATAATGCCGGATGTACCAGAAAAAACTCTTATGCCTCATATTTTTTGCCCTAAAAGGGCAATCAACAACTCTGAACATTTAGCAAGTCCAAACAATGTTGAAACTTGCTATGTGGAACCGACTTGGTGAGCATATCAGCTGGGTTATCAGCAGTACCCACTTTGCTCACCTTGATTCTCTTCTCACTTCTTAGAAAATGATATCTTACATCTATGTGCTTAGTTCTCTAATGATGGACATGATCCTTAGCTAAACAGATTGCACTGAGACAGTCACAATACACTGTAGCCTGATCATGATATAGACCCAAATCACTGACCAATCCTTTCAACCAGATTCCTTTTTTGTCATTTCTGTCAATGCCATGTACTCTACTTCTGTAGTAGACAAAGTCACCGTAGGTTGCAGAGTAGCTTTCAAACTGACAATTGAACCACCCATGGTGAAAGCATAACCAGTCATAGATCTTCTACTGTCAACATCTCCAGCATAATCAGAGTCTGAAAACCCTGTCACCAAACACTCTGTATCACCTCCATAAATGAGACCAACATCAGACGTACCTTTTAAGTACCGAAAAACCCTCTTCACAGCTTACCAATGCTCCTTGCCTGGTTCACCCATAAACCTACTAACAACACCGACAGACTGTGCAAGATCAGGTCTAGTGTATACCATTGCATACATCAAGCTTCCTACTGCACTAGCATTGGGAACTCGAGACATGTACTCCTTTTCCTCAGCAGATTTAGGTGCAAAAGCAACAGACAGATGTGCATTTGCAGCACTAAGAGTGTTTATGGGCTTTGCTGTAGACATGCCAAATCTTGACAAAATCTTCTGAATGTATCCCTTCTGTGATAAGAAGAGTTTTCTTTTGCTTTTATCCCTATATATCTCCATTCCCAGAATTTTTTGAGTCGCACCCAAATCTTTCATTTCAAACTCAGCACTAAGGAGACCCTTCAACTTCTGAACATCAGACTTGTTCTCTGCATCTATCAACATATCATCTACATACAGGACCACATAAATCAAAGATCCATTTGCTGCCTTACTATAATAAAAACAACAATCATACGAACTCCTGGTGTAGCCAATACCTACCATATAGTTGTCGAATTTCTTGTACCATTGCCTCGGAGATTGCTTTAGTCCATACAAGGACTTCAATAACTTGCAAACATAGTCTTCCTTACCAGGAACTTGAGTCATGTATATCTCCTCTTCCAGCTCTTCATGCAGAAAATTTGTCTTCACATCTAGTTGTTCAAGCTCCATATTCTGATGTGCAACTATTGCTAGTAGCACCCTGATGGAAGTATGTCTGACCACTAGAGAAAAAATCTCATTGTAGTCTACTCCCTTTTTCTGAGTGAACCCTCTAGCTACTAATCGAGCTTTATATTTGATACCATCAACAGATGTTTCTCCTTCCTTCTTCTTGTAAACCCATTTACAAGTGACGATCTTTCTGTCTCGAGGCCGCTTGACTAATTCCCAAGTCTGATTATTATGAACTGACTCTATTTTATCTCACATTGCAGCAAACCATTTGATAGACTCAGTACATGTAATTGCTTCTTTGTAGGTGGATGGCTCATCAGAGTTAGGATCCACCTCTTCAGTAACCTGTAGTGCATATTCCACCATATCTTCAAAACCATATCTCTTTGGAGGCACCCCATAATTAGCTCTCCTTGATCGATCAAGAGCCAAACTGTGCTGATTCACTACTAGTAATGATGAAACTGATGATTCTGATTCTGACTGTGGTTGTTGAACTTCATGTTATGGTTCACTCTCATCTTGAGTGACTTGCTGCTCCACCTGTTTTTCAACACTACCACTTTCTGACACAATAGTAGACTTCACAGTAGGGTTAAACATAGAATTTTCATCAAAAACTATATTTTTACTTATTATAACCTTGTTTTCATATGGAGACCAGATTCTATAACCTTTAACCCCATCCCTATAGCCTAAAAATATTCATTTTTTAGCTCGTGGCTCCAATTTACCCTCATTTACATGATAATAAACAATACAACGAAAAACTCTTATATCGGAGTAATCAGCAGGCTTACCAGACCATTTCTCAATAGGAGTTTTGAGATGGATACCTGTGTGAGGTCCACGATTTATCAGATAATATGTTGTACTAACTGTTTTTGCCCAGAATCTTCTAGTTAGTCTAGCATTAGAAAACATGCACCTAGCTCTCTCTAGAAGTGTCTGATTCATAAGATCTGCTACACCATTCTGTTGTGGTGTATCTCTGACTGTATGATGCCTAGCAATCCCTTCATTCTTGCAGAACTCATCAAACTCGGACGAGAAAAATTCCAGATCATTATCAGTTCGCAGCCTCTAAATCTTCTTCCTTGTTTGATTCTCCAAT
This sequence comes from Heracleum sosnowskyi, assembly GCA_030848705.1. Classification (NCBI taxonomy): domain Eukaryota; kingdom Viridiplantae; phylum Streptophyta; class Magnoliopsida; order Apiales; family Apiaceae; genus Heracleum; species Heracleum sosnowskyi. The sequence goes on along the minus strand of CM061242.1, from coordinate 117,123,396 downwards.
AATGTCTTCCACTGCCTGAAAATCTTAAAGACTTCACTTTTATGCTTCATGATGAACAACCAAGTCATTCTTGAGAAATCAGCAATCATTGACACAAAATATTTGTAACCCCCTAAAGACTCCACCCGGGAAGGACCCCAACAATCATAATGGATGTAATCAAGTGTGCCTTTTGTTCTGTGTGTTGCTTTAGGAAACTTACTGCGATGTAACTTTCCAAAAACATAATGTTCACAAAACTCAAGACCTGTGACCTTATGACCATAAAGAAGATCAGCTTTTGACAAAATTTGCATCCCTCTTGCACTCATGTGACCAAGCCTCATGTGCCACAACTTGGTCATGTTTTCCTTATCAATCTCCGAGGACGCGACAGCAACAAAACCTGATAACGTAGAACCTTGAAGAAGATACAAGGTACCACGTTTAACACCTTTCAAAACCACATCAAAACCCTTGCAGACATGTAGAACTCCACATTCACCTTGAAAACTGAAACCCTTGTTATCTAACATACTCAGAGATATCAGATTCTTCGTCATAATTGGAACATGCCTAACATCATTCAATGTGTAGAATTTACCATCATGTGTCCGAATTTTAATCGAGCCTATTCCAACCGTCTCATAAACAAAACTGCTAGCCATAGAAAATTTGCCACCATCTACTTGCTCGTAGGTTGTAAACCACTCCCTGCGCGGACATACATGGTAAGACGCTCCAGAGTCAAGGATCCACACATCAGAGTGATGCGTGTGCTCATCAACAACTAGAGCAATATCTTCTTCAGAATTGGTACCATCTACAACATTAGTACATGTCAATTTATCCTGTTGTTTCTTTTTCTTGGGACATTCAGATTTCCAGTGTCCCTTCTCTTTACAGTAATTACAGACATCATTAGATTTCGGTCCCTTAGGAGCTAGTTTATTGAATTTATTCTTCCCTAGCTTTACATGTCCATTACTCCTGGCTTATGGCGCAGATCTAACCTCCTCTAGAGAAATAGTATCTTTAACAACAATAAACGATTGCACAAAATTCTCATACGATAATGGTAAAGAAATTGACAGAATTAAAGCAGCATCCTCATCTTCAACTTTAACATCAATATTATGCAATTCTAATAAGATTTTGTTTAACTGATCTAAGTGATCTCAAAGAGGCATACCTTCCTGCATTCGCAGACTAAACAGGCGTTGCTTCAGAAGCAACTTATTTGTTAAAGGCTTTGTCATGTAGAGACCTTCAAGCTTCAACCACAAACCAGACGCGGTATCCTCCTCCGCGATTTCAGTAATAATATCATCTACAATGCACAACAAAATTGTTGAGAGTGTCTTTTCTTCAAGACTGGCCATCTCAGCGCTTTCAGGATCCGTCAATTTCTTTGTCAACGACGCCCAGAGCCCTAGTTACTTTAACAAGGCACACATCTTGATTTCCCGTAGACTGAAACTATTACTCCCAGTAAATTTGTCAACCTTCACGTTAATACCACCAGATATCTTTCTCACCGAAACCGCTCTGATACCAGTTTGTTATAACAGAAGCAAAAAAAATTATAATAGACGTAAAGAAAGAACACAGATAGGCAGAAAAAAAAAAGTTTTATTGATCTTGAGAATACAAATTACAGCATACTTTTAGGTTATGACCTAGATAGGATACATATTACAGCGAGACTCCCGAAGTCCCAGCGTTTGGGCCATTACTGATTTAAGGCATATTCTAACAGAACTACTCCGAATAACTTGACTCGTTTCAAGTTACTGTGCACCAGAGACCATAGTGTTCTCAAACTCTCATGCCTTTCAAATTTGGAGTTTAGGTGTGGCTTTAGTATCTTTCTTTGACCAAATTATCATTTTCCAGGGGTCGTGGCATGTAGGGATAAGTTTATGCAATATTATTGTGCAAAGATAAGTTATCTTATGATCTATTACGAATCGAAAAAATGATAAGGATCCAGTATAAACGCATGAAAAATGTCAATGCGGTTGGTTTTTTTTTTTTTGAACGTGCAACACAGTAACAACAAAACAAGATTTTTAGAGTCTCAATTCAAAGGTTTTTTTTGCATGTTAAATGTGTGTTAGCAGCTGATATTTGTGTGACCCTTTATCGAGTAGTAAGAATTCGTTCATTGCAGAGTTTTAGGTTTCAGAGGCTCTCATTTTATGTAAGATTTTACTAAAAAGTTATCCAAACAACTTTAAAGGTTAAAAATTAGGGAAGACAGAAATTTTGGGTTTTCATATTTATATAGGCTTAATAACCTTTTAACCCCTGAGGTTTAGTACCATATACCCATCAGCCCCTGTGTTTTAAAAGTGTACCTTTTACCCCCTGAGGTACTGAAATCATACCTTTCGACCCTTATACCGGTTCATAACAAAAAACCGGTATAACTCGGATGAGCAAAACAGTCTTTACAGTTATACCGATTTACAATGTACCTTTTATCCCCTGAGGTACTGAAATCATACCTTTTAGCCCCTGTTTTCAGTGCATCTTTCCATTTCACATATTTGTATGTTCCTAACCTAGTTTCATTAAGTTTATTTAATGAATTCTAATATATAAAGAAAAAAGATGAAGGCCGGGAAATTTACACTACTGATGAGAGTGGCAGGGTAAGGTTGGTGTGGACAGCAGCATGTGTTATCAATTTTTACTCATAAAATGTTGGGGTTTATGAGAAAGCGAAAGACATGTGTTGGCCTTCTTTTGGTGGTCCACATTCTTTCAGCATTCAATTTAAGGTGTTGGCAGATCAGGGACGTGTCTGGCGCAAACTCTGGATCACCTATAGGACTTTCATGGTTCTTGCTCTTATAATCCTTCTTGGTACAAGTTCTTTCCCGATGTTCAGCCGTTATGAAACATTGAAACATATAGCCTGATTTTTTTCATCGCATAAAATTTCTCGCAATGTTTCTCAATATCCATAATTGAGTTGCTTCGATACTTTAATATAGTTATATGTATGTCGAGAGTACTGCACCAATGTGGCTACATGTGCAGGTTATGTAGTTAGCTCAACTCAAAGCTTAGTTGAGCTCCTAATTAAATTGCAATGCAGCTGCGAGCTCAGTAGAAACACAACTGAACTAAAGCAGCCCTCTCCTACAACTTGCAGAATCACAAATGTGCTTTTAACAGGATTAATTTACTTCCAGCTGGGAGGAGGAATGAATTCAGTTATACTCGTGCATACAATGTAGCTTAATGTGCAAAGTATGATCTATGCATTCATTTCCCAGTAACTATGAAATAATTTACTTTTTTCAAATGTTTGGATACTTTCAGTAATATTAAAGGCGCCTTGCTGGCTGAATACCCCCGTTGATTTCTTCTTTTAATTCTTAGATACTTTCGGAAAATATTAAGGGCCTTGCGGGAAGAATACCAATGTTGTTGGCTTCATTGATTGTGACCGTCAATCATATAAACACAATCTAGTAAAGTTGCTATTTATTAGCAGTACGAAAATATGGAGCTGTAATCTGTACTAGGTAGAAATCAACAATATATCTACATAGATATGGAGTAGACAATTTTTCTTAGTAACAAGGAAGTGTTACACACACATATATGGGAGTATTTAAGGGTGTACATTATTGACTACTTACAAATATGATATCCTAGGTATCCTAAAAATTATATCCTAAAAAGATATAGTATGATATATTTTATTTTCTTCTTCTTTCGCAGATTTACAAAGTCCAGTTTCTGTTCCCTTGTTGGCCTATAAGTCAATAACAAATCACCCTTATATTGCCAAAAGGACAAATGGGACATTAGTCTTAATCAAAGTATCCCAGCTCTTTGATATTGAAGGCAAATAGGACACGAGTGTATATTAATTGAAGAACATCGGCTCTTTGTTATTGAAGTACTAGAAAATTTAGAACTAAAGAAGTGTTCGAGGAAGAAAGGATTTAACAAGAAGTAGAATTTAATCAGTGAGCCATGCATATTAGTCAAGGCCTGGGCTGGTTATCAAAACTACTAAACAATGAGACTTAAGGGTTACACAGAATGGTGAACTCTCTATATCTTGGTCGTTTCTCAGGAGGTACTCCCAATGTTTTAGATGGAAAATTAACTTCAAATTTTCCAAGTCATCACAACATCTGTCTGTCCGATAGTAATCACATAGCATGTAGCCAGGTCTGTAAGGAATTTGTTTGGAAAATGAGTGGTCATGCATTTGAGATAGAAGTTGTGTCGACTCCAAAAGCAACTTGATTAGCAATTAACAGTACTTGCATTTTTAATCACAAGCAATATTGTGCACTGTAGATTTTAGCAATTAGGAACATACAAATATGTGAAATAGAAAGATGCACTGAAAACATGGGCTAAAAGGTATGATTTCAGTACCCCAGGGGCTAAAAGATACACTGTAAATCGGTATAACTGTTAAGACTGTTTTGCCCATCCGAGTTATACTGGTTTTTTGTTATGAACCGGTATAATGGTCGAAATGTATAATTTCAGTATCTCAGGGGCTAAAAGGTACATTTTTAAAACATAGGGGTTGATGTGTATATGGTACTAAACCTCAGGGGTTAAAAGGTCATTAAGCCATTTATATATTCGGTTGGTTAGCTGAGTACCTTGAATTAATCATCCGATCAGATGACAATGTAATCTTACATCTTGATGTTTAGTGTAAAGTATACTTGGATTAGTTTGAATTCGGTGTTCTCAATGTATTAGTTCTGTTTAGATATTAATCTCATTTGGTAGAAGACAGACCAGTAGTCCACATTGCACTTCAATTAGCAAGCCTTCTTGAGGAGATGCACCGTGGTTGATTACTTATGTACTTGGAGCAGAGTGTCTACTGCTCTTATAATTATTGACACGGCTATTATTCACTATAATCTGATTTATACGTTTCTTTCTGCATCAAGTTCACATATGTAATAGAAGATGCATATTGTTTGATGCAGGATTGCAACTATAATCTGTGAATATGCAATGCTCACTGGTAGCTTTTCCGAGCTTATGCAGAATGGAGAAATTACTACGTGTACTATCAGCATTCACCCATTACCATAATTCTTGCTTACATTACTGTTTCTGTGCTTTTATGAAATTCAAACATGTTTCTGTCTTGGCACGTGTAAGTAGCCATGGTCCGTCAAATATGATGTCTACTGTCTATTCTCACTGCCCTGGCTATGTGTTGTGTCAAATATAATTCACAAAGTCGCCCGATCATGATACAAGTAAATTTTTAAAGATATGTCAAAACAAAATAGGGGATGCTTGATTGTATGCTTGTTAGGAAGCCACATTAGTGCATGGAAACTTGCCAATTAAGTTTTAATGATTAGTGATGCACACAGTGATAGACTGCTACTGCCTTCTAGAGAACTTACCAGTCTAGGTAACATAATGATGAATCCGCAGCTTTGATTTATACCGGAAATTATAGAAACTAAGTGGTACTATAACTGATTTCCAACATTTAGTAAATACTTGACAGTTTTAGGCTAGTCTTTCATACTGATTTGGGAAAATTTAGAAAATTTACTCGTCATTCTCCCTTGACACAGACATGTACACACAGTCATACATGAGGACATTGTGTCTACTATTTGATAACTTGCAACAAGTCCGTTCTTGCTTATTTCCGAGACTGAAAAACCTTAATGATGCTTACAGTATGTTTACTTAAGAAACAAATACATTTGTAAGATTTTGTTCATAGTGCCTCAACTTTGATGGGTAACTTGTTCTTCGGCATCCGGACTAGTGTAGCGTGGACACTGTCATCTTTCTCTAGAGCTGTCCACCTGCAGTCAAGGTAACCGTTTTATAATGGAACTTAGGTTCGCTCTGTATGCTTCTCTACATGTATTGTTCTAGCACAAAGGCTCCTAAACTTCTTAACAAAAGAGAGTAACAATTTGATCTTTCATAAAATTTAAAATTCCATTTCATGTTGACCAATTTAAATTGTATTGCTACGAGGTCTCATCTTCTAGTTGATTAATATGTTGTTGTTTATTCAATTATTAGTAGTCTTACTTGTATCTGCAGACAAGATGGTGAACAAATATACAAAGCTCCAGCTTTGCAAGGTTAATTCCAGGGCACATCCGAGGTCCGCTTCCAAAACCAAGGTAGCTAAAAGGCTTTATGGGTGCCTGCAATTGATTATAAGCATTTCAAACTATTAAACGGTCAAAAGGAATACAACTGAAGTCAAGTACTGAGCTGAGAAGTGCTTACATCAAATCTAGATGGATCAAACGTTTCAGGGTCCCGGAAATTTTCAGGGTCATGGTGAATAGATACGACATCCAAATTAACAGCCCAACCTTTCTTGATATCACATCCTGAAAAGATTATCAAAAAAATAAAACGTTCCACACTATATGTGGCAGCTGGGACATTTCTGTTACATTTGGTTGAGAATTTATACCATTGATCTGAAAGTCCTGAGCAGCTTTCCTTGAATACCAAGGTAAAATTGTTGCCATGCGAAGAGTTTCACTAATAACCTGATATTGGAAGAATTAACACAATATTGACGTAGCTAAATTTTATGAAAAATCTGGATATCATAACCAAAATTTACAGTTTTAGTGCTTACTTTTGTTGTGTAAGGCATGTTTGTGACTTCTGACCATGTGAGACTTGATCCCGTTTTTCTGTTCTCTATAATTTCCATGTGTTCTTTCTGCAAAATGAACATTAGATTTTGAGTAGTAATAATCTGAAAGTTTTGATTACACATAGAATGACTATTACCCTTAGACGTGCCAAAACATCTGGATTTTCTGCCAGAAATTTGATGAGCCATGTCAGAGCTGCAGTTGTGGTATCATGTCCAGCGACAAGCAATGTAAGTATGTTGTCCTTCAACTGTTTATCTGTCAGTTTATCATCTTGATCTTCTCCAGAATCATTTTTAGTATGTTTCTGTATCAGCGACTCCAGAAAGTCCTGGTGTACACTTTTTCCTGATCTTCTATTGGAAATAATTGAATCGAACATGGCATACATCCTATCACGTGCCTGATAAAGAAAAGGTATATCAATGCATAACTTTATAGTTCTTTTTTTGTTATTATTTTTTGTTTTAATCAGATAAGAAGTATAAGTCTGTTCATCTTCATGCATACCTTGATACCTCGATCATAAGCAGTTCCAGGAAACTTAAGTGGCAAGGATGCAAATGAGGAAGAAATGGATTTGAAATTAGTTCGGAATTTTTCTTGCTCTGTGCCAGTAGGTTCCAAGCTCATTATCATGTTTCCTATCACCTTTAATGTGAACTGCAGAAGAGGAAAATAATGGCTCATCTCAAGAGTTTACTTGTAAATGCAACCTGTTAATATAACAAAAACAGGATAAACGAGCTTAACTGTAGAAGCCTCTTCAAGAACCAAAACCTCCCGGTCTAGCCATTGGTCTAATGTTTCAGCAGCCAAAGTATTCATAAACTGAAAATATTTTTTAAGGCTATCAAATGAGAGAGGCTCAGCAATCAATCTCCGGAGCCGCTTATGTTCTTCACCAGACTGTTGGAGCAAGCTTGTGGGGCCAAGCACCTGTTGTCCAGTGTAGAAGAGGTTCAAGGTAACCAATCCATCTTTCCCTGTCAATAAAATCTTGCCTGCATCTCTCCCTGTCATGAAAATTGTATATCTACCTAGTACATAGCTCTTGAACACCTTGCCATACCTAGTACAACAGTTTTTATTAAAAATGATTAGTGCTGGCCTATATACTGTCATGTAGTATCTTAATAAATGTTAAGTACCTCTGCTGTCTTTTTTTAATGAAGCTGTAAATCCCCTGAGGACTCGAAAATTCTGAGAGAAACGATGAGCTTTCACCAACAACAGGCCAACCCAGGTAGCCAGGAATCCCTTCCAACCCCTTTGGAGAAGCCCATACAATTTTCCATATTGCGACTAAAAACACAAGGAACAACACGAGAGCAATGACCATGCTTAGCGCCATCACTCTTCTCCTCCAAGGCAAAATATGCAAAATCTGAAAGTACTGATATGCGCGATTTTTTGTTAAACCACCTAGTGTGTAACCGTTATCATTTTATATGCGCGATTATTTATTAGCTTCTTCACAACTGTATATTCTACCTTGTTGTTGCTGTTAACATACATCACGAGCACAGCATATTTTGACGGCTTGCTGTCAATTTATAAGCATAGTATACATTGTAAGCATTTATAATATCTTTGTTTTAGTAACAAAGATAATATTCCAAGCGTTTGTTGGTATCGCCTTTTGTAGTGGCTTTCATCAACATCTACTGCAGCTTATTGTCCTGCCCTCTCAAATGCTGTATTGTATATAGGGCATGTTCATTTCTGCCATTTAAATTAAACATGGAATTAGAATCGAAATTATCGAAGTGATGCAGGCCACTGCTCTATCATCATTGGATAATGCCATCCTCTATTCCTCAGTTGCTTCTGAATTTGTTTGGAAGTCTTAATTTGTTTGCTCATCTCGATAGTTTACGAGACATCCAAATATAATGGATATTAAATAGGCTTAATTATAACATAAACCTTGAAGTATGATTATTTGTACACATAAAACCCTAAAGAAAAATGTTGTACACATCAAACCTTTAAGTACCGATTATGTATATATAGGCCCCTGCTCCAAAAAATACTACCGAGTAAGGTGGGATTTGAGTGGTATTTCATGCCACCATGTCATCTCTTGCTTGAATACGATGGGGTACAATGTTGATAATTATGTAGATGTTTATTTTTCAATCACAGGAAGGTTTTTTCAAGAATAATATTTTCCATGAATGGACATGAACTATAGTTATTCGGTAGTGTGTTTTGGAGCAGGGGTCAGTGTATACATAATCAATACTTGAAGGTTTGATGTGTACGATATTTTTCTTTAGGGTTCTATGTGTACAAAGAGTCATACTTCAAGGTTTATGTTATAATTAAGCCTATTAAATATTACATTTTCAACAGAAAAAAAAGACTAAAAAAGAGCTCAAATTAACAAATCAAATACAGATTGTTTACATGTGTATTAAAGGTAAAAAAAGAATACTTTACTTAATTTTAAGATGGGATTTCCAGGAGCTCTCATCTTTTCTACACAAGTATTACATCTTCATTAGCAAGGAAAACTATAAACATTAGAAAGTATCTTTTCTCTGTTAGCAAATCGTCTGAAATGTGCATATCATTTAAATAAATTATTATATATACAAGTTCGATATGAACAACTTTTACATTGAATTCATCCAAACAAGTATGCCATACATTATTTCTGAACTAAGACTAAATGATTGGTTCATATTGTTATCTGACAAATATTTCATCATCTTAATGCAACAAATATATACATACTCTATATATACATAAGGGATTTGGTCCCAAGCCATCGATGGATGCCAACCACCTGCCGCTATGTTTCATTACGGAAGCTGATGTGACTCCCGCTATGTTTCATTGCGGGATTATTGCTCCCGCTATGTTTCATTGCGGGAGGTGGTTGGTATCCACGGTAGCCGTGGAAGAGCACCCTATACATAATGCAACAAATATATTATAATTGAACATAATCAATTATAATTTGAATAGATTTATCATAATCGCTGGAATAACGGGGGCCATTAAACTCTTTGATCATAGTTCGGGAAGCTCGGTTGTGGCTGCCTGCGTCGAGCCTCGTCATAGTTACTAGTTGACTGAGGCATGTAAGAAGACTGCTGCTGCTGCTGTTGAGCCTGATGGTTGGCGAAGTTACTGTACAACTGTGGATGGGAGGAAAAGTGAGGTGGCAAAGCTCGGTTGTGGTTGTTCCCATTGACAGGTGGTAGCGGTACCTGCCCTGTTTCCATCTTAAGCCGATTCACTTCTTCCCTTAGTGTTTCATTAAGAGCTGCATTAACAAAAGATAGATAATAATTGGAGCTATAGCTATAATTTAGTACTAAAAGGTGACTTTTAGTGCTAAAATAGCACCATCTCCAATGATTGGTTCTGTATTTAACTAAATTGTTTCGAATTTAACTAACTTTTCCATTTATGGTTACAAAGTTTGTTCACTTTTTGAACTTCATCTATTTCCCTCTCTTTTTTAAACTTTTTTAGTGATGTGGCAAATATAGCACACTCTATAATTTGTTCCATATATAGAACCAACTATAGCATTGTGCTATTTTAGCACAATGTTTATCACATTATTGGAGTGATAAATTTTAATTTTTGTGCTATAATATAGATATAGCACCAAGTATAGCATGCCACTGAACATGCTCTTAATAATAAGCAATAAAGTGAAAAAGCTTTTTTATTCTTCGGGAAAGATCAATTACAAATATTTAAATACTCACACACCCATGCTTCCATCGAGACTCGCACCCTCGACCTCTTGTTCCAAAGAGGACGGAATAAACTAGGCTACGATACTAGGGACATATGTACACAACTTACCCCTACTACCAGGAGTGGGGAGGCTGTTTTTGTGATTCTTGAAGACCCTGCCCTACTTGAAAGATGTTGAGACATGGAAATTTTTGAAAATTTAGCAGATTTTTTAATCTTCTGGAAGACCTAAAATGCAAGGTGTCGAGAAGTTTGTACATTGAAAACACTCTTAAATGCACAATAGCTCCGGTTTTTATAGTGGTCAACAATATTAATGTTATATTTGCTCATCTGTTGCATATGGGTGAAGAAGGAGATGGTGCATATGGGTAAAGAAGGAGATACAGGTTGCAAGCCCTTTTATATGTATCAATTTTATCCTTTCTGCCAATTACTGATTAATTTTTTAACATTTTTATGAAGTAATGGGGAACTGTTGGAGTTAATATACCACAGGTCCCTGGACCTTCAGGAATATAATAGAATTATCACATGCATACCGTCTCGAAGATGTGCCTGTTGTTCTAAAGCCTGTAACCGCAGCATGAGCTCCTTGTTCTCAATGGTCATCCCACTTGTGTCTCTCTGCATCACATGTAAATTACAAATGTGAGTGATTTATCTTTCAATTAATTCTTTTTGCATTTCCTAATATATCTATTTGTTTAAATTTTCTTTCAGTTCTTTTGCCAAGAAAGAGACAAAGCTGATTGTTGAATAACTTCGTAAGGTTATTCTAATCTTGCTTTTCAGCTTGACTCATAGGTGAGGTACATGTGTTAACCAAGGGCAGAGAAAATAAGTGAAACGATGATGTTGATTATATACTCTTAACCGCCCTCTTAACCCCCACATCGATGTGCATAACTGGATCACGATTTGTAGCAAGATGGATTGAATATATATCACTCCTATTTAAGCTCTGTAGCAAACAAAAAATGCAAAAGGTTTCCCTAACCCGCGCACGAGGCACAAGCCAAGGGAAATGATTTGTGAATCTAATTAACACCCTTTTTAAAATCTAAAATTGATAAATATACACACACACACACACACACACATATACACACACACACACACACGTTACATCATTTCTAACTCAAGTAAATCATCTAAGTTACACTGGATAAAGTACAACTAAAAAAATTAATAATCGTTATTGTAAATTACTGCCACATATTGGTAATTCTCTTTCAAAGACTGATCAGTCAAGAGAAAGGACCAACAAAACATAGAGTAGTAAATTAGAAAAAACACAGGGATGCAAGGTGCATGCCTCATTAAAGGGACCTTCCAATTAAGACACGATGTATCACAACTTTCTTCATTTTCATAAGATCTAAGAGAACTATGATGTGCTTAGAACCATTTGGGAAGAACCATGGCCTGGGGTGAAAACTAATTGTCATATTCCGGGAAAAGAAAAAACAGGCTGATATTTTTTCTAACAAGCATGTCAACTCAACATATAACGAATATTTTAATTAGCACCTATATAATTTAGCATTCTACAGTCTACACATAGTTGCTTACAAATAATTACCAAAATTAATTATAAATTAATTATGCTATTCCAATACATATTAGAGTCTGAATGAGCACTCAGTTATATTCATATGGATTGTGTGTATGGTGAAATCTCTTCAAAGACATTGATGCTAAAAGATAAAACGAAAATCTACAAAATACATCAATCCAGCCAAAGATTAGAAAATAGTGCGCCAACATACCTGCATCATCGTGACCTGTGCAGAGAGGGTGGTTGCTTCCGACTGAAGTGTCTGCACTTTCCTCTCTAGCTCACTAGTATACCTCACTTTTCGCTCCTTCGACCGTGCTGCAGACTGTCTATTCGCAAGAATCCTACAAATTATTCAACCAAAAATTAACCATAACAACTACATCAATATCAAATGTCAATAAACCACACCCTACTTACATATCCTCTAATTCATCATACCTTTTCAATCCATACTTACATATACATAAATGTGACTCAATATAAACTTCAACCAACAATTAATCAACACTCTTATGAATCAAAATACCTGAAATTATTACAAAAACACAAAAAGGTCACACCTTTGAGCTCTTTTGGGTTCAATCAAATGCAATTCAACATCAACTTTAACCAACAATTCATAAAATTCATATAAACTCTCTCTCTCTCTCTCTCAATTCATAAAATTCATATAAATTAAACTTGCTAAAATCCCTCTCTCTCTCTCTCTCTCTCTCTCTCTCTCTCTCTCTCTCTCTCTCTCTCTCTCTCTCTCTCTCTCTCTCTCTCTCTCTCTCTCTCTCTCTCTCTCTCTCTCTCTCCCAGAATATAAAAAAATTCATAGTGTATAAATTGAACTTACTAAAATCTCTCTCTCTCTCTCTCAGTATAAAAAATTCATACTGTATAAAACTAGAAATTAAACTCAGTAAAATCTCTCTCTCTCGCACAGACACACACAAAGAAGATACCTTTTCGCTCTTTTAGGGTCAACCAAAGAGAGCTGAGCCAACTCATCAACCCCAACACATTTCTTATCATAATCAAGCAACCCACTCTGCTGATTCAAAGTCTCACAATCAAAAAAATCATCATCAACTGAAAGGCTTCTAAAATGGGTTGAAGAAGAAGAACTGGGCCCATCAAGTCTTGACCTCTTGGGCTCACAATCTGGGCCGTCAGAATCAATGGCTAAAGATGGGATGTCCAAGTTAAACAAGTCCATGTCATCTATTAGCATGTCGTCTGGTATGCGAAAGAAGGTCTCTGAGTGGGCCCGTCTGTGGTGGGCCATACGTGGAGGTCGGTTTTCCGGCGTGGTTTGGTTGTCGCCGGTGGGTTTTGCGGCGAGGCTCGGATCCATTATCTGGGTTTGGGTTGGTGATAGTAGGGGTAAGTGTAAAATGGGCCTTAATTTGTGTTTTTGGTGGTAAGTGTTAGGTAGGGAACTAGGGTGCAGTTGGGTTGGGTGTTTTCTGGGTCCAAAATAGTCAAATAGTGTGCAATACCAGTGCAGTGCTTCTTCAGTTTGTACTGAAATGTTTTTTTTTATTTTATTTCATTAATTTTATTTTAATTTTGATTGTAGTTTTATACATATTTATTAATATTTTTGATATTTTAAAATTTTGAATATAACAAAATGTGATATATAATTTATATTAATATAAATTTATTATTTAAAAATTAAAGAAATATAAAAAGATATAATTTAATTTCTATCAATTTTACTTATTCATAGTTAAATCATCAATATATATATATATAAAGGAGGATACGCGTGAGGTTAGGTGGCGCCCCTAAAATAATCTCAATCTATTTTTCCAATTTTCTAGAATTTTAGAATTTTAAATATTGATAAATAAAAAAAATAACCTTTAACATATTATAAGTAGAATAGATGTTCGAATTTATTGAGGAGAAGAGTTCGAATTTATAGCGAAGACATATAATTAAAAGTTTTATTTAAAATAAAATATGTGTTTGAATTTGTAGAGGGGAAAAGTTCAAATATAAAATAAGTACTTGCAAAGTTCTATTTGAAGTAGAATAGGTGTTTCGATTTATAAAGGAGAAGAGTTCGGATATAAAAAAAGTAAACCGTGTTTCACGGAAGGACGGCTTATTAGCGAGGACCGAACGTAATTTATTTGATAAAAATTTTAAAAAAATTTATTACGCCGCCGCGAAACGCGGTTTTTTCAACTAGTTTAAATAAGAACAGAAAAGGTATTACTTTTGTAAAGTAATTTAGTCTTGGTTAGGCCAAGACATGATATTATTCTTCCAAGAAGAGTGAGGGGTTTGTATGATAAAATAATAAAAATGACTTGTTAAAATTAAAGTGTGGACTTTAGGGAATAGCCATAAATCTACGATGCCGTGTGGATATAAATATCAATCATATTATTATTATTATTATTATTATTATTATTATTATTATTATTATTATTATTATTATTATTATTATTATTATTATTATTATTATTATTATTATTATCTTTTATATATATAAAGGAAAACCCCCATGAGCTCTCAGATCGTCCGAAAGCTATTTATCTATTTTTCTAGAGCTTCTGAATTTTAATTCAATAAAATTAAATTTCCTTATTTAAATTCAAATTTATAGGATTGAAAAAATAGCAATTTTTAATTTTTTTATCTTATCAATCTTTATCTTCTTTCTCCTTTTTTTTATCTTCTTCTTTATATCTTTATCTTTTTTTGTCTTTATATAAAAGGCAACTATAACCTCTAATTTATATTGACTTTTAATATTTCTTATTTAACTCCTATTTATAAAAGACAACTTTTCTTAAAATTATAACCCTAATCAAATTATATAACTAAAACATACAATAAAATTGAAACTCCTTATTTACATTCAAATTTATAGGCAAGACAATATTTATTTAAAAGTTTATCCAATATCTTTATTTTTTTTTTATCTTTTTATCTTATCAATCTTTATCTTCTTTCTCCTTTTATTTATCTTCTTCTTTATATCTTTATCTTTATCTTTATATAAAAGGTAACTATAACCTCTAATTTATATTGACTTTTAATATTTCTAATTTAACTCCTATTTATAAAAGACAACTTTTCTTAAAATTATAACCCTAATCAAATTATATAACTAAAACATACAATAAAATTGAAACTCCTTATTTACATTCAAATTTATAGGCAAGACAATATTTATTTAAAAGTTTATCCAATATCTTTATTTTTTTTTATCTTTTTATCTTATCAATCTTTATCTTCTTTTTCCTTTTATTTATCTTCTTCTTTATATCTTTATCTTTAACTTTATATAAAAGGTAACTATAACCTCTAATTTATATTGACTTTTAATATTTCTAATTTAACTCCTATTTATAAAAGACAACTTTTCTTAAAATTATAACCCTAATCAAATTATATAACTAAAACATACAATAAAATTGAAACTCCTTATTTACATTCAAATTTATAGGCAATACAATATTTATTTAAAAGCTTATCCTAATAATAATTTGACTAAACAAATCATAACCTTCTTTATCTACTAAAGTACTATTTTTATTATTATGATATTACCTTCTTTATCCCCTTTCCCAATCCATTTTTTCCCAAATTCAATCGAGAATCTCATCCGGTTGTCCAACCAAAAAAATCAAAATCAAAGAGGGGAAAGAAGAACATTCCCTTTTTAACACTAATGCCTCAATTTACAACACCTATATATATCGAAGACCCTGGCGATGCAACATCCGGTGAACTCACAGAGTATGTTTTTTCATTAATATTGTTTTCTCACCTCCTCCCAAACACATCTTATATTTTCATTTCTTACCCTAACTATTTCAATATTTGATCTCTGAATTTCTTTTTGCAGGTTTAGATACGTTATTGCTGAATATATATTTTGTTGATCATGGATTATTCTTTTTTGGATGCCTTGAACACTGAGCAAGATACTTGGATGATAAAGGTTAGAGTTTGCCGAATCTGGCAATCAACAAATCCAAAGAAAAATAATGAGCTAATCAGCACCGACATGATTTTACTGGATGGATGAAAAGGTACATACTTATTTAGGTTTGTTAAAAAGCATATCCAAAGTTTGTGTACGAGGCTAGCTTCGTATCCCATATTCTTATTTAATTGATTTAGTAATTAGTATATCTTTTTTTTGCGATTCTCTAAATTTTTGGTAGTAATGATAGGGGTAGTGTTAGGTATCCCAAAAGTTTTACTAAAACTTTTACCTAATAACTTGACATGATATGTATCATATTTTAATTGAGGGTGTATATGAATGCACGCTGAATTTTAGTATTTTTTATTTATATGTATTTATGCAACGAGCAGCGACTCCAAAAAACATGACACAAAATCGACCTATAAAGTCTAGGGATATTTAAGAAATTTGTAATTGTTTTGATAATACGATGGTTGAAGTTTAAAGTGATGGTTAATAATTAAATTTATACTACTGCATATTTTTAGTTTTTTTTAATATGTATTTTGTGTAACGGGTGTCGGCTCAAGAAAATATGATACAAAATCGTCATAAAAATATGTCAATAGTTTATTTTATTGTTTATGTATGTTACTTTGTAAAATATTCTGTTCACTATTTACATATTTTTTTCTTGATTTTTTTTCTTAAATAGTTAATATTTAAAATTTACAAAAATGTTATAGAGAACACTGGGGCAGTTAAGTGGCGTCTTTCAAATCGCTTCGATCTATTTTTCTATTTTCCCAAATTTTCAAATAAATAATACCAAAGATTAGAAAAAAATCTCAATTGTCTTTTAAATATTTGCTAATGGAGGAAACTAAATATACAATTTTAATATTTTTACTTTTAAAATCCTCACTAATGGAGGAAATTAAATATACAATTTAAATATTTTACTAAATAGAGGAAACTAAATATACAATTTTAATATTCTTACTTTTAAAATCTATACTAATGAAGAAAACTAGATATACAATTTTTATATTCTCCTAAATTTTTTATTTATCAATATACTTGCTAATCAATATGAATATCTTTATTATTATTTATTATTATTTATTATATTTATATTTATCTTCATAACTCTATTTAAAATAATAAAAATTAAACGGGAGCGGTTAGGTTGAGCCTCTCAAATCTCTTCGACCTACTTTTCTAATTTTATCAAATTTTCAAATTAATAATACCAAAGATTAGAAATAATCTCAATTTTCTTTTAAATCTTTACTAATGAATGAAACTAAATATACAATTTTAATATTTTTACATTTAAAATCTTTACTATTGGGGGAAAGTAAATATAGAATTTAAATATTCTACTAAATGTTTTATTAGAAAATATTTCAATTACCTTTTAAATCTTTACTAAATGAGGAAACTAAATACACAATTTTAATATTTTTACTTTTAAAATATTTACCAATGGAGGAAACTAATTATACAATTTTACTATTCTCCGAAATATTTTATTTATCAATATACTTTCTAATCAATATTCATTTCTTTGTTAGTATTTTATTATCTTTATCTTTATACAAAGGAGAATCCCATAGACTACCGAATCCTATTTATCTATTTGTCTAGAGCACCTTTATTTTAAATAAGAAAAAATAATATATTTTTTTAACTCATAGTTCATAAAAAAAGAATTACTTATACAAGATAAACTATTCAAAAATTATAAATCTAATTAAATTATACAACCAATTGACTATATCAATAATCCAATTATTATAAACTTAAATAAATTATATAATCTACGTAAAGAAATTATCAAAATCAAGAGATGGCAACTTCTTTATTAAGAATTTAGATGATTATATAAACAAATTTATAGAGTCCAAAAGTTTTTGTTCTCTGTTTCATCGAACTCATATTTGTGTTTGCTTTTAGAATATTTATATTCTCATAGACAAACTTTTACTCACTTACTCTTCGTTTTGATTGTTTTTGTTTTTAGGAAGATACGCCAAAGTCCTCTTGCTCTTTGTTTTGATTGTTTTTGTTTTTAGGAAGATACAGGAACCGAGGTCAAAGTCCGGTTGTACGAAGAGGAATTTGATAATATTAGTTGTATTATCAAAGAAAAAAGTGGATGTATGTATCATGACTTTTTGCACAAATCAGTTCTGATTCACACGAATCTACACAGACCCTACTATAAACTACAAGGTGGATACGTCATATTATTTAAATTTTATAATATTTTGATATGCTTTTTGGTATATTTATTATCTCTCATTTTGTATGTTTATTTTGGATTTTTTTTCTTGAATATCGTACATTAGTCGTTATTGAATATAGGTTCCGGTTCAAAATTTTTCAAGAAGAAAATTTTTAAAATTTATCTTCAAGGCTATAAATATAAGCTTTTGTAACTAATGTATTATATGTCAAGAATACAAATCAAATTTGAAAATCAAATAACTTATTTAGTAGATTAATGTGTTATCTCTTAAATTTGGCAATAACCAGAGAATGGCTCATTAGGGGAAACAACTTTACAGGGGCGGTTCAATAGAATAGGCATATAATATGATAGAATTAAATATTGATATCATATAATGTATTTTAAAATTTATGTTAAAATTTAAATTTTGAAAAAAAAATATAAATGTAATCAATATAGTAATATTCATAATTTCCGTGAATGATTAAGACGACACGAAAAATTCAAAAGCAACCTTATATTAGAAATATAATTATTTATTACATTTAAAACAATTTTTTGTAGAATGTTTTTTTTTAAAATTTAGAGTAATTATTATATGGCCGCTGCGAAGCGCGGCTTAGTAAACTAGTTATATGTATAAAGGAAAATTCTCAGGAGCTTTAGAATTGCTTGATTCATATTTTTTTTAATTTTCTAGAGCTCCTCAATTTTAATATTTTTTTAAATTTCCGAATTTACATTCGAATTTTTAAGGAAAACATTCATTATTTACACTCAAATTTTTAGGAAAGATAATGAATATATAAAAGTCAATCATACTTAAAATTTAATTAAACAAATATTACTTTTTTTCTCAACTAACTTAAATCTATATATTACCTTTTTTTCTCAACTAACTTAAATCATATTTAAGTTTTAATCTATTTTTCTATAGTTTAACTATTTTAATTCAATTAAAATTTTAAGAGAATGCAATAAATATATATAAGTCAATCCTATTTAAAATCAATATCTTTATATATATATATATATATATATATATATATATAAACACCTCCATGAGCTCTAGAATCGCTCGATTCATATTTTTATAATTTTCTAGAACTGCTCAATTTTAAATACTTAAAATTAAACTTCCTTTTTTAAGGCCTATTTTTTAGAAAAGAACGTCAAAACTTTTTGTAGCCGTATAAAATAAACATTTGTATAAAAGGTAAGTATTACCTCTAATTTATAAAATTTCCTTCTTTAAGTCTTATTTTTTAGAAAAGAAAGTCAAAACCTTTTTTAAGATGTGTAAAATAAACCATTGTATAAAAGGTAAGTATTACATCTAATTTATAAAATTTCCTTCTTTAAGTCCTGTTTTTTAGAAAAGAAAGTCAAAATCTTTTTTAAGTTCTATTAAATAAACCATTGTATAAAAGGCAAGTATAACCACTCTAATTTATATTGGATCATATTTTTCTATTTTTCTAGAACTCCTCTATTTTAAATTAGAAATTTGAATTTTCTTTTATAACATCTAGAAATGTACTCTAGAATCGCTCGATTAATATTTATCTAATTTTCTAGAGCTGCTCTATTTTAAATATTAAAAATAATAGTCAAACCCTTTTTGAAGTTGTATAAAATAAACCTTTGTATAAAAGTTAAGTATTACCTCTAATTTATAAAATTTTCTTCTTTAAGTCCTATTTTTTAGAAAAGAATGTCAAAACTTTTTTTAAGATGTGTAAAATAATCCATTGTATAAAAGGTAAGTATTACCTCTAATTTATAAAATTTCCTTCTTTAAGTCCTGTTTTTTAGAAAAGAAAGTCAAAATCTTTTTTAAGTTGTATAAAATAAACCATTGTATAAAAGGTAAGTATAACCACTCTAATTTATATTGGATCGTATTTTTCTATTTTTCTAGAACTCCTCTATTTTAAATTAGAATTTTGAATCATCAATCAATATACTTATATAAAGGAGAAGACGGAGGCGGTGAGGTGGCGCCTCTAGAATCGCTCCGTTCTATTTTTCTAATTTTCTCAATTTTTCACAATTTTTAATTTTAATAATTATAACTTCCTTTATTATATTCGATTTTGTAGGAAGATATTATTTTCGAATTTGTAGGACTTGATAAAACTTTTCTATTTTTCTAATTTTCTCAATTTTTCACAATTTTTAATTTTAATAATTATAACTTCCTTTATTATTTTCGATTTCGTAGGAAGATATTATTTTCGAATTTATAGGACTTGATAAAACTTTCTTTGATTTAGAAAATTATCAAGATATCGTTAATTTTCCAATTATATACGAGAATTAGGATCTGAAACTGTTACGTAGATCTGAGGTGCCTACCTATGTGAATTTTATACTCAACTCATGTTAGCTCGTGATTCTTCTTGAGTTGTCTCTGTATCTGCTTTTAATACCTGATAGAACTTTCTTTTATTATTTTCAAACTTGATAGAACTTTCTTTGATTTAGAAAATTACAACTTCCTTATTATTTTCGAATTTGTAGGACTTGATATAACTTTCTTTGATTTAGAAAATTTCTTTGATTTAGAAAATTACAACTTCCTTATTATTTTCGAATTTGTAGAACTTGATAGAACTTTCTTTGATTTAGAAAATTATAAATTTTCTAATTTATAATTTGTATAATTATTAAATTATAATTTGTGATTTAGTATCACAAATTTTGTACACCTACAATGAATTGATATTACACCTATAAATAGGATTCTCTAATCATTGTTTTGTCATATTTTACTCTTATTGAATTCTAAAATTAGTTTTATGGTTTTTGTGGAGAAACTTTTTTCTTCATTAATCAAGTCAGAAAGATGTTGGTACCTCCGTTTATATTTGTACACGATGATAGCATGTTACAGTTATACTGGTTCATGGTTTTGTGATTTTGTCCTAGCGTGTATTAACTCATGTTACACATTCAAAAATAATATTTTGTTTTCGAATTAATTTGCTTATATTACATGTTTTAGTTTTTGATATTTGGTGATCATTAGTAGTGCTTTTTGTTTGTATTGATTTCTTTGTTCTTTTTTCTTGGAAGGTTCTATACAAAGTTGTTCAAGGAGAAAAGCCTTACTTTTGATTTTGAAATAGATCTTGAGTAAGTTGTTACAATTTTTTTGGATGCAAGTAAGATCTTTTTCTCCGAGTTGTTATATAATTTGTTTGATTAAATTATTTATTCAGTAATTATAATTCAAGCTTTCCATAATTCACAAAGGCCATGCATATTCATATGTTTATATTTGTCATTCATCCGAGCGAGCTAAACAATCATTCAGACCAACACTTTCAACTTTACTCCGGTGAGTATATATTTGATCTGCTTTTTAGTTGAATTGCATTATATTTCTTAATGACTTTCTTTGTCAATTATAGTCGTTCAACTTTCATATTATACTAGCTTATAACCCGTGCGATGCACGGATGAATTTTAGTATTTTTTATCTTATTATCTATATCTTGATTTATATGATTTTAAAAAGTAATCAAATATAATAATATATGTATGATGTTATTCTAAGTTTTTATCTCATATCCAAATCTTAGTTGTCCTTAAATTCCACTACAGTAAAAGATGCTTTTATTTATCTATAATTATCCAGATTATCTTTTTTCTATCCGTTTATTCTCAAAACTCATATAGAATATTGTATGTGCAAACAAGTTAAGTGACTCGAACTAGGAGCACCTCTGAGTCCTCTATTTACCAAATAAATTTATGTTATTAATAAAATATTAGTTAAGAAATTTTACTCTAAATCCTTTATTTATCAAGTAAATTTGTACTATTGATAAATTTTGTGCAATCACCATTCTTTAAAGTATTATAATATTCTCTCCCTCTTCCCTGCATAAAGTCATTTAGTGTAACAACAGCTACTGTCTTCTATATCATCTCTTTTCCCTCTAAATATAATCGTGTAGATTGACATTATCAACAGCTACTATCTTTGAGGAACTTTGTACATTGCCACGTTACATCTAGCCACTCCTGATCATACCCATCTCTAGGCTCTGAGAATATATGAGCATTCATACCTTAACTTCTCCATATTCCAATATAATCACAACTCAGATATGCATATCTTTCCATATTTTTTCATAACGTTCATCATGCCATTATGTTCTTGGATATAAGCTTTTCATTTTATATACTTTCTTATAAGAAGCAGAATTCGAAATTTCCACTTTCGAATTATTAATCTAGCATTGACCGAGACTGATATATCAATATATATATATATATATATATATATATATATATATATATATAGGGTCTTGCTCATGTGAGAACCCATAGTAAAATGAGAACTGAGATCTAATCTCAGACATACATTTTTTATATTTAGACTAAATCTTAGTCATACAAATAATATTTTATATTTTATTATTTATGTTTCTCTCTCCCACATCTACTGCTGCTTCCCCGCCCACCAACCCAAACCCCAATCCCACTTGCATTTCTGGTGCCCTCCCCACCCGAGTGAGATTTCCTCTCTCTCTCTCTCTCTCTCTCTCTCTCTCTCTCTCTCTCTCAATTTTTCGATCAATTCTCCCTCTCTCTTTCGTTTCTCCCCGCCACCAAACCCAACTCTAACCTACCTGCTACCACAAGATCTGCCATAATTAACGACAAAGACAACCTTTAATTGATGAAAAATCCGTCATCTTCGCCGCCACCGGGCCTTGCACCACCACCACTGCCTCTCCTCCACAATCACCACCATTATTACCACCTGCTCCACAACCACTGCCTCTCCTCCACAATACCACTATTAAACAACACCATTATTACCACCTGCTCCACCATGGGGCCACCACAATCACTATTTCTCCGTTATAACTACAATTAAACTTCGTTAACATCATCTTCATCAAATACAAATCACCACCACACCTTCACTGTCATCACATATAGAATCACCAATTTAAACTTAAATCACTAAAAATTCAACACAAATCATTGAATTTCAATACAAATCACCAAAAAAGATCTAAACAAATCACTAAAAAAAATGTATCTGTGCTATAGATACCACCACTATAATCACATATAGAATCACCAATTTAAACTTAAATCACTAAAAATTCAACACAAATTCATTGAATTTCAATACAAATCACCAAAAAAGATCTAAACAAATCACTAAAAAAAATGTATCTCTACTATAGATACCACCACTATAATCACCATCTCTGACATAAAAACCTTCATCCCCCCACATCTACCACTACTATAACGTCACGGTTGCTCCCTTCTTGCAAATCGTTATACCTAAGGAGGTACGATTTGAAGCAAACCATACTTGATCTACTTTTCTGTTTAGTGTACATTGATTAGTAATAGAAACAAGGAGTAATGATAACAAATCAGAAATAATGACATATAGAAAACCATGGCAGATCGGGAGTGGTGTAGCGATGGTGATGACTTGCTTGTGATGACGTTTTTCCGGTGACAACAGGGTATAAAAATGGCAGCGATAGGTGAATCACAGTGAAGACAATGAGATGGAAATGGGTGGATGAGAGAAAGGGACAGAGAAAATAAAAATTGATATTTTATGTTTGTACGGCTAAGATTAAATGTAGATATAAAATATGTGGGGCTGAGATTGGGTCTTAGTTCTCATTTTAAGAGTGAGTCTCATTTGAGCACTTGGCTATATATATATATATATATATATATATATATATATATATATATATATATATATATATATATATATGAGTTTTGGTCCACAGTCACGGGTGGCTGTGAATTGACCACCAGCCACCCACCGCAATGCATCATTGCGGGGGTTCTTAACTTCTTTTTGGATAAAACTGCCCCTTGACCCCGCAATGTTTCAATGCTCCCCGCAACCACCACCCGCAACCAGCCACCCACCGCAATGTTTAGTTGCGGGTGGTGGTTGATAAATTCTCCAACCACCTGTGGTTGTGGAAGGGGACCCTATATATATATATATATATATATATATATGTATATGTATATATATAAAGGAGGATATGCGGGAGGTGAGGTGGCGCTCCTAAGATCGTCTCAATCTATTTTTCTAATTTTTCTAGAGGTTTACAATTTTAAATACTGATAAATAAAAAAAATATTCTTTAGCATATTAGAAGTAGAATATGTGTTCGAATTTATAGAGAATACGAGTTCGAATTTATAGCGAAGACATATAATTAAAAGTTCTATTTAAAGTAGAATAGGTGTTTGAATTTGTAGAGGAAAATAGTTCAAATATAAAAGAAGTATTTGCAAAGTTCTATTTGAAGTAGAATATGTGTTTCGATTTATAGAGGAAAAGAGTCCGGATATAAAAAAATACTTGCAATTAAAAGTTCTATTAGAAGTAGAATAAGTGTTTGTAATACATAACTAAAAGTTTTATTTAAAATAGAATACGTAAAGTTATATATGTGTTTTTTCAACGAAAGAGTGTCTCATTAGAAATGAGTATGTTAACATAAAAATTAATATATAAGACAAGTATATATTCAATATATTAAATTTGAGATTTTGATATTAAAAAGGAAAACGTGTTTCACGGGAAGACGACTTATTAGCGAGTACTGAATAATTTTCGTAATTTATTTGATAGAGTTTTTTAAAAAAATTATTACGCCGCCGCGAAGCGCGGCTTTTTCAACTAGTACTATTATATAAAGGATAAGACGGGGGCGGTGAGGTGGCGCTCTCAGATCGCTTCGTACTATTTTTCTAATTTTCTCAATTTTTTGAATTAATAATATTAAAAATTCGAAAAAATCTCAATTACCTTTTAAATACTTACTAATAGAGGAAACATATAATATTTTTTGCATTTAAAATCTCTAGGAGAAAGTAAATATACAGTAGATCTTTACTATTGGAGGAAACTAAATATCACTAATGAAAGAAACTAAATATTCAATACTATCATATAAAGGAGAAGACGGGGGCGGTGAGGTGGCGCTCTCAGATCGCTTCGTACTATTTTTCTAATTTTCTCAATTTTTTGAATTAATAATATTAAAAATTCGAAAAAATCTCAATTACCTTTTAAATACTTACTAATAGAGGAAACATATAATATTTTTTGCATTTAAAATCTCTAGGAGAAAGTAAATATACAATAAATCTTTACCATTGGAGGAAACTAAATATCACTAATGAAAGAAACTAAATATTCAATTATAATATTCTTACCTTCAAAATATCTAAATTAGAAAAAAAGTGTATTACCTTACATTATTTTGAACTTTCCTCTATTATTATATAAATATTCTCATATTATTTTTTTAATGAAATTACTATCTCAACATACTGCTCTCCTAAACATTTTTTTTATGTAATATAATAGAAAATACAGGAACGTTTTGGTAAATAAGAAGTAAATAAATTAGATCGGTCTTGCATAAGAAATTAAGTAATTAATACCAAAATATAGAAAAAAATTCAATTGTCTTTTTAATATTTACTAATGGAGAAAACTAAATATACAATTTCAATATTCTTGCATTTAAAATCTCTACTAATAGAGGAAAGTAAATATAATATTCTTGCATTTAAAATCTCTACTAATAGAGAAAGTAAATATACAATAGATCTTTACTGATGGAGGAAACTAAATATCACTAATGGGGGAAACTAAATATTCGATTATAATATTATTGCCTTCAAAATATCTAAATTATAAAAAAAAAGTGTATTACCTCACATTATTTTAAGCTTTCCTCTATTATTATCTAAATATTTGTTATTCCCAAATGACCTAACAGAATTGTAGAAGGGGGGGTTGAATACAATTCTTGATATTTTCTTGAAACTAAAACACTTTATAAAATAAAACTGAACTGAATAAATAAAAACACAAGATATAAATAATTCAGTTGGATTGTTTGATGATCCAACTGAAGTGTTTTTATTGCGGAAATAATCTGTGATACAAAAGTACACAGCTGCTCAGTTACAAGGTTGTAGAGAAGAATTGCTCTCAAGAATAGCTAATATAATCTATTTGTGTTTCTTCTCTTATTTCTAAAGTAACTGCTACACTTGGTTATATAATCCCAAGTTTACAATTCTACGTTTGGTTAAACTAAAGAATAATAGTAGTAACCATCAGTAGCTTGCTTTTCATTCCTTTTGTCCAATGGTCCTTGGAGATCTTAGCTTTTGTCTTCATGCTCATTATAATCATTCCCAAGAGCCTTATTGGAAATTGGAATGTTTCCTTATTTCCAGTAACCACTTTGATGGCTTCCAATGCAAAGTACACTTCCATATCTCCTTTTAGATCTGTTCAGTAAACTGTCACTATCACTTTGTCAACTGTTCAAAAAGCAACATTGATTCGTTGATAGCAAGGAGATGTGTTTCGTTGATAGCTTCATTCTTCATTCCGTTGATGGTGTTTCCCTCATTTCGTTGATGGGTAGACTCCATACCGTTGACAGAGTAATCTTCATACCGTTGACATGTCTTCACTTAGGCAGAATTACAAGGCATAACATATTTACAATTAACCAACCTATTTTGCCTATCTAGTACATAGTCAACATGACTTAGAAAACCTATCTAAAACATATAATAGAATGCCTATCATACTGTGAAGTATTGTACAATGCAATTGCTACAACACTCATTTCGTTGATGAGCTTCCTGTCAACGAAACACTGCTAAGCATGCTATTTCGTTGACAGCTACAAAATTGACTTTACACAAATTCTACTAAGTGTTTTATGCTTATCATCAAGAACAACATATTCCTAACAATCTCCCCCAATTTATGACTGATAGAATAACAGCCATAAATCAAGAGACTTGATGATAACAAAAACACTCAGATACATCATAAATTACAAAAGTAGAAAATGTATTAAGCTTCAAAACTTTATAGACAAAATATAAGACTTACAAGACTAATGCCCACAAGTGCTCCTTTAGTCTGAGCAAATGTTTCATCTGTGACTTCTTTGTGGCATAGTCTTCTTCCCTCTCTTGGAGTTGTTTTCCTCAATCTGGACCTGTAGTCTTCTGTAGAAGATTTTCTCCTCTTCATCTTGATCACCAAGCTTGGATTGCATCAGCTTTAGAGTTTGATTAGATGCCTTCTCCAGCTGGTCTTCCATTCTGAAGAATCTTCTGCAATTGTCCTTGTCCTTAAACTCCATCATCCA
Source organism: Heracleum sosnowskyi (assembly GCA_030848705.1). Lineage (NCBI taxonomy): Eukaryota > Viridiplantae > Streptophyta > Magnoliopsida > Apiales > Apiaceae > Heracleum > Heracleum sosnowskyi. Next base: position 117,096,104 of record CM061242.1, on the reverse strand, counting down.
ATAAGGTTGAAGATGGATTTTCTTTCCTGTTGAGGGAACTCTAAGTATCCTGGGAAGAGCCTCAGGCTTGTTCCAGCTAGCCTTTATCTGACAGATTTTGGAGACCACCTCAGACTTGGCTGTTTTGGTGAAACCAAAGTCCTTTTTCAAGCATCTAAACACTGAGAGTAGTGTTTGATAGTCTTCTCCTAAAATTCTGTAGAGAGGCCACACTTGTTCTCTACCACCCTTGAATGAGAACACTAGTCTTTCAGGCAACTTTTGAGAAGCTGCAATTCCCCTTACTTCCACCAGGTTGTCTAAGTCAAGATGTAGACTGGATTCTTCCCTGATGTCAGCAATGTACATGCAGTCCTCTGGGTTTGCAGGGGGTTTTTGAGATTGTGGCTTTCTCACAAAAACAGGCTTTGCTTTGACAGGCCTCTTCTTTGTCTTCATTGGTTGGTCCTTTTCTAACAGGAACTTTGGAAAGTATGCCTCATCAAAATCAATTGGTTCCTCTTTTGGCATGATTGGTTGATCATGAAAATTGACAGGATGTGCAGGATCACAGGCCAACTTTCCTTCAAAAACTGGATTAGCAATTGTTGGAGGTGCAATAGGTATAGAAGAGTCTGATGCAGTACCCTGAGAATCAGCACTCTCAAAGTCTATGTTTCTCCTAGCTCTCTCTTTGGGTTGCCTTGTGCTCTTCTTTGAACTCCTTTCCTCTCTAGTGCTTTCCTCTTGCTTCCTTTCTTCTTCATCTAGAGCTTGAGCTACTGCAAGAGCTTGCATAGCTGCTCTTTCTGATTCCTCAGCCTTGGCTTCAGCAAAGTTTGGATGACCAGCCCAAACACAGATTTGTTGTCCATTCCTGTAGACAATTGCCCTTTGCTTCCTTATCTCATAATCATTACTTTCCTTGCTTTTTGTGATGAGTAGACCAAGAAGCTTGTGCTCATCTGGATAAGGTGCAGGATAGAAAGTCCTTGCTATGTTTTTGCCCTTTGGTTTAGCAGGGGACTTGGGAGATAGGCTTCTTTGAATTGTAGCTTGTTCCACATCCCTAATGCATGAAGTTTGTCCTTTTTCCTTCTTTGGTCCTTGAGTGACTCCATGTAGAAGGGGCTCTTGGTGATAGAAAGAATTTGTCTGTGGCTCCCATTCCGTTGATGCTAGTACCATGGCATTCGTTGATGGCTGTTCCGTTGATGGATTTGAGTCCTTATCTTCAGTAATCTTCTTGAACTTTGCTTCTATGTTGGACCAATGTTCTTTGATTTGTTCTGCAAGTCTCATCCTCATAGAAGCTTCTTGTATAAGGTCAATACCATCCTTTTGCTGCTTGCCAAGCTCCCCCATTGCTAATGGCTCCTTTGGTAGGGAAATGGCTGGGACCATAACCTTGGTAATTTGAATGTCTAGCTCCTTAGATTTCTCCCCCTTTTTGTTATCATCAAAAGAGATGACTGGGAGTCCTTGAGCTGCCACTAGCTGGGCCAATAGTTGAGTTTGTTTCTCCTGTTCCTTTTGCATCTGTGATAGAGTGGCTTCCACCTTGTCCACTCTAGAAGAGAGAGTCTTCAAGGAGGAATCCACTTCAGGTTCTTTAGAGAAAAACCTGTTCATCCTGGACACAGTGAGAAGAGGAAGCTTTTCATCTAGCCTCCTATCATTAGCATCCCTAAGGTTGCTGATTGAATCCTTGATCTCTGTAGCTTCAATCCTTGTCTGCAACATTTGTAGCCTTTGAATTTCCAGAGAATCCATTATGGCTTTGTAGAATTTCTTGTCCCTTGCTCCTGCAGACTCATGAGCTAGATATGCTTCTTTGTACTGCCTTGTGATAGCAGCATCCAAATTGCTTCTACCATGCATATCTTGAGAAAGCCAGTTTGGTGTAGGAGGCACCACAGAAGTCCCAGTCTGTGCAGTAGTGGCCACCTGTAGATTATCACCATAGCTGTCCTCATCATCAGAAAAATCAAATTCTCCACTTGCTTCAGCTCCTGGAGGTAGATTGGTCAAGGCATCCTTTGCTCTTTGCATTGATGCAGTTGTGTGAATTAGTTGTAGTGACCTCTCTGCCTCTACATTGCCCTGTTGAGCCAAAATTTGATAGGCTGACACAGGATGAGTAAAGGTCTCAGGATCCAGGGAAATACTATCCAGAGTTTGCTGATAAACCTCTTGGAAAGTAAGTTCCCTTTCTCCCTCACTGACCTCCATTAACTCATTAGCAATGGCTGCTTCCATCCTTATTTCTCCTGTAGTCCCTTCTCTCTCTCCACTCTGTTCTTGCATCATGGGCTCCCCATGGCTCACACCTCTCACACCCTCACCTTCACCTTCTAAGGTGGAACTCTCAATCTCTCCTTTTGCCTGGCTGGAAGAAATAGCCAGCCTCTCACTCACATTCTCTCCTTTTGCCTGGCTGCAAGCCAGCCTCTCAGTTTCACTCCCTCTCAGTCCTAGAAGTGTCTCAACTACCACTAGATCATCTGCACTAGTTGTGGGAACAACTTGATTTTCAATTAAAGGTGCAGAGTGAACTATCAACGGAATGGTAGTTTGAACTGTCAACGGTATGGATACCGTTGATGGAGAAACACTTGTCAACGAAATAGACTGTTTCGTTGATGAAGTCAAGAAAGCACTTTGAGAATGAGAAATTACAGTAGAGTCTGTGGTGATTGATTTTAAAGATTGGTCCACAGATCCCCTTGCAACTTCAGGAAAAATTGGTTGATGGCCCAACAAATCACTTAACAAGTGATGGCCACCAGCTTCAGAGTGGGGCTTCTCCAAGATTAGAGTTGGAGAATCAGGAATAGATGTATGGATCATGTCCACATCTAAAGATTGAGTTGGTGAATTTGATGGAGATAATTCAAGATTGATGTTTAGAGAATGGGACTGTAACCCCAGAGAAATGATAGGGGTTACATCAAACTGAATTTGAGAAACTGGAAGTGTTGCTTCCAGTGTGTGTGCACCCTGTGTACCCTTGGACTTTTGCTTCACTCTCCTTTGGTATTGGGAAAATGTAGACTTTGGGCTTGAAGTGTCCCTTACCCTTTTGGACTGTGCTCTAGGAGGAGAGCTTGTTTCAATAATCACATCCTTTTGGGAGGATGCAATTAGACTTGTGTTTAAATCCATGTTACTCATTGTGCCTTGTTGGGAAGACACAATGGGGCTTGGCTGGTACACACTAACCTGTCCTTCCTTATCCTTGGGGTTTCTTTGATGTTCACCCCTTCCCTCACCCCTCACAACTCCAGACTCACTCCCCTTAGGTTGTGTGGTAGTTTTTACAACAGGTGCCTTTTGAGAAGCACCTGAGGTTGGCTTGGAGGATTTCTTTGATTTTGGTTTTGTTGCTAGGGTAGGAGCCTGTTGGGTCACAGCTACAGACTCCATAGCAACATTAGAAGGTAAAACAGTAGAGGTGTTAGCTACACTAACAGGGATAGTAGTAGTTACCTCAATGATTGGCAGATACACCACTGGAACATCACCATTGTGGTTCAGCCTCAGTATGTCTGTCAATACTCTCTTTTCTTGCACAAAGCACTCAAACCTGGCATTAGGGTTAGAGATAACTAATGGTGCTGGACTAACATGGTTAGCCAACATCATCAGAAACCTAGCATAATAGATATTTTTCTTCCTATTTGCTTTATCACCCAACTTAGCACCAATTTCATACATAAGTTGGGTGCTAAAGTTATGATATCTATCATTTAGAAGCATGGTTAGGAGAATTAACATAGAGTTAGTTAATGCATCAAAATTACTAATCTTTCCAGAAAAGACCTTAATGAATGCATCAGCTAAATAACTGTATTCCCTAACCAAACCTCTCCTAATTATTCTACCCAGATTATCAGTAGGCAAAGAATAGTTTATAGAATTAAGCATGGTAGTTATTTCAGTGTTAGTAGGCAAAGCATCACAGTTATTATCAGGAATATGTAAACATGCTTGCAAAACATCAGAATTAACTATGTACTCATTACCTTGAAGAGTGAATTGTAGTGTGCAGTTTGTTCCACTATACTCACATGAGGTCCAAATCTCCTCGATTATCTCATTGTAGAGTGGTGTAGAGTGAAACATTGCATAGCTCAACTTGCAATTCTTCATGAAATCCATCATTTTGAAGAACAGACTGTTCGGGTTTTCCTTGACAACAAAAGGGATGGAGTTGTTCTTCTCATAGATGAACCCTCCAGCAGACATAAGCTTGACTATTGGTGCCATTGTTGATTAAAGGAAAGCTTCGAACTGAATTGCTTGTTAGAGAGAAGAAGAGAGAAAAAGCCTTTGGAATTTTTGAGAACAGGTAAAAAGAAATAATGAAAATAAAATTTCTTAAATACTCCCCCAAAAATTCTCAGAAAATGAATCCAATAATAAATGTAAATTACTGGATTGGCTTAAAAATATAACCGTTACTCTTAAAGTATTACCATGATTTATACTTACAGGGGTGTATGCATAGATCGTGGTAAAAGACGTGTCAAATTTCAACGGTTCAGATAAAAAGCGCTAAATCAACGAATCAGGATTGGGCGGTTAAAGTCTCGTCTTATTTCGTTGATAAAGCTGCGTTTCGTTGATATAAAAGAGCTATCAACGAAACACCCAGAAAACTGCTAAGACTGTCAACGAAATGGTGCATTCCGTTGGCATAGTAATTTTGACTTAGACAAAATTTTACCTTTTCCTGAGAAAATTCATTCACAGAAAAACATAGCAAATTTCTGGCTGCATTTTAACTTGCAAATATCTCAAGGATAATTAAGAGAAATTTAGCATACCTAGCTCACTTACTAATCTTGAGAATGTTGATTCATCAAGTGGCTTGGTAAAGATGTCTGCAAGTTGTTGTTCACTTGGAACAAAATGTAACTCCACAGTACCATTCATAACATGTTCTCTAATGAAATGGTACTTAATGTCAATGTGCTTGGTTCTTGAATGCTGCACTGGATTCTCAGTAATGGCAATGGCACTAGTGTTGTCACAGAAAATAGGAATTTTCTCAACTCTTAATCCATAATCAAGTAGTTGGTTTTTCATCCATAAAATCTGTGCACAACAACTTCCAGCTGCAATATACTCAGCCTCAGCTGTGGAGGTAGAAACTGAGTTTTGTTTCTTGCTGAACCATGACACAAGCTTGTTTCCTAGGAATTGACAGGTTCCAGTTGTACTTTTCCTGTCAATTTTACATCCTGCAAAATCTGCATCTGAATAACCAATTAGTTCAAAACCAGATTCTCTAGGATACCAAATGCCAAGGTTTGGTGTTCCTTTGAGATATCTGAAAATTCTTTTAATAGCAACTAAATGGGATTCTCTAGGATCAGCCTGAAATCTAGCACATAGACATGTAGCAAACATAATATCAGGTCTACTAGCTGTTAAATATAAAAGTGAGCCTACCATGCCTCTGTAACTTGAAATGTCCACAGATTTTTCCTTAGTATTCAATTCAAGTTTGGTGGCAGTAGGCATGGGAGTTTTGGCAGGAGAGCATTCCATTAGGTTAAACTTCTTTAATAAATCATGAATGTATTTTGTTTGACTAATGAAAATGCCTTCATTAACTTGCTTTACTTGAAGACCAAGAAAGTAAGTTAATTCTCCCATCATGCTCATTTCATACTTACTTTGCATAAGCTTGGCAAACTTTTGACAAAGTTTCACATCTGTAGACCCAAAGATTATATCATCTACATAAATTTGAACAAGTAAAGTAGAGCCATTTACAGCCCTGTGAAAAAGAGTTTTATCTACAGTACCTCTAGTGAAATGATTCTCAAGGAGGAACTGTGAGAGAGTGTCATACCAGGCTCTGGGTGCTTGTTTCAAACCATAGAGTGCTTTGAGAAGGAAGTACACATAGTCTGGAAAATCATCATCTTCAAAACCAGGAGGTTGACTTACATACACCTCCTCTTCCAATTCCCCATTCAGAAAAGCACTCTTCACATCCATTTGATAGACCTTGAAATTGGCATGGGCTGCATAGGCTAGGAAAATCCTTATTGCTTCTAGTCTTGCAACAGAAGCAAAGGTTTCATCAAAATCAATTCCTTCTTCCTGTGAATAGCCTTTTGCAACCAATCTAGCTTTGTTCCTTGTGACTATGCCATTTTCATCCATCTTGTTTCTGAACACCCACTTTGTGCCTATAACACTCCTGTCATTAGGCCTGGGCACCAGCTTCCAAACATTGTTTCTCTCAAATTGGTTTAGCTCTTCTTGCATGGCTAAAACCCAATCTGGATCTAGAAGTGCATCCTCAACTTTCTTTGGCTCATCTTGAGACAGAAAGCTACTGTATAGACATTCTTCTTGAGTTGCTCTTCTAGTTTGGACTTTTGAAGAGACATCACCTATAATAAGTTCAAAGGGATGATCTTTAGTCCATTTCCTTGAGGGAGGTAGATTTGCTCTTGAAGACGTAGCTTCATGATCATGATTGCCTTGATTGGATATTTGTCCTTGAGAAACTCCCCCTGAGTTTGTTGTCTCTAATTGATCACTTCTAGAAGCATTCCTATGGCTATCAACGGTATGACCGTTTTGGCTGTCAACGAAACGCTCATTCTGACTGTCAACGAATCCACCATCATGACTGTCAACGAAATGACCAGTTGGTCTGCTAGCAGCTATCCTTTTTAACCTTAATGCAGCAATTTCATCTTCACTGCTGCTTTCATCTGTGCTAGATACAACAACTTTAGGCTGTTTCTCAGTAGCCTTATCATGATTCACTTGTTCTCCTTCCTCATTCTCAAAAGAGAGACTTTCATGGAAACCTTCATCACAGAGACCTTGTATTTTGAGATCATCAAAAACAACATGTACAGATTCCATAACAATGTTGATTCTGAGATTAAAGACTCTGTAAGCTTTCCCTGCTGCATATCCCACAAATATTGCTTCATCTGCCTTTGCTTCAAATTTCCCCAAATGCTCAGCTTGATTTCTCAGAACAAAGCACTTGCATCCAAAGACATGAAGAAAATCCAATAGTGGCTTCTTTCTTTTGAGTAACTGATAAGGGGTCATTCCTTTGGCCTGATTAATCAAAGAAATATTTTGAGTAAAGCAAGCTGTGTTAACTGCCTCAGCCCAAAAATATGTAGGTAACTTTGATTCATCTAGCATTGTCCTTGCAGCTTCAATAAGTGTTCTGTTTTTCCTTTCAACTACACCATTTTGCTGTGGTGTTCTTGCTGCTGAAAACTCATGCAAAATACCATTTTCTTCACAGAACACCTTCATGCTTGAATTCTTGAATTCTGTCCCATTGTCACTCCTAATCCTTCTTACTTTGAAATCAGGATGATTGCTTACCATCTTGATGTGATTGATAATGATTTCACTTGCCTCATCTTTAGAGTGCAAAAAGAAAGTCCATGTAAATCTAGAAAAATCATCAACAATCACAAGACAGTATTTCTTCTTTGAGATGGACATAACATTTACAGGGCCAAATAGGTCCATATGAAGCAATTCAAGCTGCTGGACAATTGATGACTCTGTCTTGCTTTTGAATGATGCCTTCTTCTGTTTTCCCTTTTGACAGGCATCACACAAACCATCCTTGGAGAACTCCACCTGTGGAATTCCTCTAGCAAGATCTTTCCTCACCAAATCATTCATAACTTTGAAATTCAGATGGGATAACTTCTTGTGCCATAACCAACTTTCATCCTTGCTTGCCTTGCTGAAAAGACAAGTGATGGTGTCTGAACTTGTGCTACTAAAGTCAGCAATGTACACATTCCCCCTTCTGAATCCAGTCATTACCACATTGTTGTTTCCTCCTTTAGAAACAACACAGGCTTCTCTAGAAAAAGTAACTAAAAATCCTTTGTCACAAAGTTGGCTGATACTAAGCAAGTTGTGCTTAAGACCATCCACCAATGCAACCTCATCTATGATGACATTCTCTTTTGAAATCAAGCCATATCCCTTTGTGTAGCCTTTGCTGTCATCTCCAAAAGCAATACAAGGGCCAGCTCTTTCCTGAAACTCTGTGAGCAGGGTAGAATCACCAGTCATGTGTCTTGAACAACCACTATCCAAGTACCAAAGATTCCTTTTGTCTCCCTGCACACAATAAAACCAAATCAAGTCGATTTTGGTACCCAAGTTTCCTTGGGTCCTGTCTTGTTAGCCTTTGCATTCCCTTTTGTACCATTTTTCACTTTGGGCTCAGATTGATTCAAATCAATCTTTACCCTTGGTGTTGATTTCTGAGGGTTGCTCATATTTTCATTCATAGCATGCATAGTTGGAGGAACAATCATGTTATTCATGTTCCATGGCATTTGTGGCATGTTAAACATATTCATGTAAGGATTAGACACAAATGGCATACTAGCATATGGATTATGAAATTGTGCATATGGAGCAAACATGTTAGACATAACAGGCATTGTAGGCATGGAACTGTTCATTGCAGGCTTGGGCATTCTCACATTAGCAGATTTCTTAACAGATTTGCAGTTAGTAGACAAATGACTAACACTTCCACAATTAACACATGTCTTTCTAGGAGCATATTTATCAGGTGTGTAATTGTTGTGTTTGTTAATTCCTACTTTGCCATTCCTGTTATTCTTTTTATTTCCCTTAGCCTCATTATGAACTTTCTCTACCTTGTCTTTCAATTGCTTGTTAGACAAGTGACCTACATTAGCTCTCTCAACAGGCTTCTCAATTTTCTTTGATTTACTAGACTCACCTTGAACAAAGTTCTTGGTGACAGGACCATACTTGTCATTAAGTCTAGTGAGTTTATCTTTTCTTTTGTCTGTCAACGAAACAGCCTGATCGGTTGATGGTTCATGTGTCAACGAAACATTGCATTCCGTTGACATATCAACCTTCAACAAATGATCATTGTTGTTTGTTGACTCTGTTTCTGATTCTAAGGTTTCACCAACATACCCTAGCTTCTCTTTGTTCCTTTTCCATGATTGCTCACAGAAGGATTCCACGCCTTGAACATTAATTATGTTGGCAGCAACATTCCTGGCATCCTTCCATTTTGCAATCACACCTTGTTCTATCTCAAGTTGTGTTTTAAGAATTTCTTCCCTTTGTAACACGTTCTCAAGTTCCTTCTTAGCATCCCTACTAACACATCTCATTTTCTCAAATTCAATGAGCTGTGCTTCTAACATTGCATTCCTATCACTTAAGAGCAGATTTGTTTCTTTTATTCTTGAATTCTCTTTAGTAAGTGATTTAAGAGTAACACGCAAATTATATAATACAGTAGACATTTCATTTACTGCATTGTCGCATTCCTCTTTAGAAAGCTCAGAAAGATTAGTAATTGTTACCTGGTTGCTTGAGGAACTTGCTTCCTGCTCATGATTGTCAGCCATAAGAGCCAAGTTGACATACTCAACATCATCATCAGAATCTTCACCATTACCAGCCCAATCATACTCCTGAGACATGAACGCCTTTTCTTTTTGTTTGAGAAGTTCAAAGTATTTCTTTTTATAATCAACAGGCTCAAATTTCCTGTTGCCCTTCTCAACCTTGGGCTTTCTGCAGTCTCCAGCAAAGTGACCAAGCATTCCACAATTGAAACATTTTGACTTAGACTTTTCAATCCAGTTTGTTTTGCTAGGTTGAAAGTCTCTTCTTGGTGGCCTTGCTTCTGAGTTTCTTTTGAACTTGAACTTAGAGAATTTTCTAGACAGAAAAGCAATGTGTTCATCAATCTCATCTAAGTCCTCCAAGTTGGCTGGTTCTGATTCTTCTTCTTCTGTCATCTTGTCTTTACCCTTGCTAACATCACTCCTACAACTAGATCGACTAGTTGTGGCCTTTGCAGCTTCTTTATTGTCATCTTCAAGTTGGTTCACTGATGCAATCAATGCAATAGATCCACCCTTCTTCTGTACCTTTTCAATTTCCTCATCTTGCTCCATTTCCAGCTCATAAGTCTTCAAGGTTCCATAAAGCCTTTCAAGAGTGTAGTCTTTGTACTCTTGAGTGTTTCTGAGAGAAACAGTCATAGGCTTCCATTCTTTTGGAAGAGCTCTAAGAAATTTAAGGTTTGAATCCTTGGTTTGATAGATCCTCCCATACAACTTTAATCCATTCAAAAGCTTTTGAAACCTACTAAACGTGTCATTTAGGGTTTCACCAGCTTTAAAATGAAAATGCTCATATTGTTGTATAAGGAGTTGCATTTTATTTTCCCTGACTTGCTCAGTTCCTTCACAGAGAGTTCTAACAGTATCCCATACTTCCTTAGAGGTTGTACAGTTGATAACATTGTCAAACATCTCTTGCTCCAAACCATTAAACAGAATGTTCATGGTCCTTTTGTCTTTATGAACTTCTGCAATATCTTCAACAGTCCATTCTGAGACAGTTTTTGGAATCTCTACATCAGGTGCATCATCTGGCAGTCCAACTCTAGAATCAAGCTTCATGGGAACGTGTGGACCTTTCTCAATGCAGTCTACATACCTCTCATCCATAGACATGAGATGTAAATGCATCTTTACTTTCCAGTGAAAGTAATTGTCTTTATCAAGAACTGGTATCTTCACACCTGCATCCTTCTTCACCATGGTTTCTGTTTTTGGTCTTGATCTTTAAACTTCTTGTATGTTAGAAGCTCGCTCTGATACCAATTGTTATTCCCAAATGACCTAACAGAATTGTAGAAGGGGGGGTTGAATACAATTCTTGATATTTTCTTGAAACTAAAACACTTTATAAAATAAAACTGAACTGAATAAATAAAAACACAAGATATAAATAATTCAGTTGGATTGTTTGATGATCCAACTGAAGTGTTTTTATTGCGGAAATAATCTGTGATACAAAAGTACACAGCTGCTCAGTTACAAGGTTGTAGAGAAGAATTGCTCTCAAGAATAGCTAATATAATCTATTTGTGTTTCTTCTCTTATTTCTAAAGTAACTGCTACACTTGGTTATATAATCCCAAGTTTACAATTCTACGTTTGGTTAAACTAAAGAATAATAGTAGTAACCATCAGTAGCTTGCTTTTCATTCCTTTTGTCCAATGGTCCTTGGAGATCTTAGCTTTTGTCTTCATGCTCATTATAATCATTCCCAAGAGCCTTATTGGAAATTGGAATGTTTCCTTATTTCCAGTAACCACTTTGATGGCTTCCAATGCAAAGTACACTTCCATATCTCCTTTTAGATCTGTTCAGTAAACTGTCACTATCACTTTGTCAACTGTTCAAAAAGCAACATTGATTCGTTGATAGCAAGGAGATGTGTTTCGTTGATAGCTTCATTCTTCATTCCGTTGATGGTGTTTCCCTCGTTTCGTTGATGGGTAGACTCCATACCGTTGACAGAGTAATCTTCATACCGTTGACATGTCTTCACTTAGGCAGAATTACAAGGCATAACATATTTACAATTAACCAACCTATTTTGCCTATCTAGTACATAGTCAACATGACTTAGAAAACCTATCTAAAACATATAATAGAATGCCTATCATACTGTGAAGTATTGTACAATGCAATTGCTACAACACTCATTTCGTTGATGAGCTTCCTGTCAACGAAACACTGCTAAGCATGCTATTTCGTTGACAGCTACAAAATTGACTTTACACAAATTCTACTAAGTGTTTTATGCTTATCATCAAGAACAACATATTCCTAACAATATTCTCATAATATTTCTTTTCAAATGAAATTAACATCTTAACATTCTCTTCTCCTAAACTTTTTTTTTTTTTTTTTAATGTGATATAATAGAAAATACAGGAACGTTTTGGGAAATAAGAAGTTAAGAAATTATATCGGTCTTGCATAAGAAATTAAGTAATTAATACCAAAGATTAGAAAAAAAAAACTCAATTGCCTTTTAAATATTTACTAATGGAGGAAACTAAATATACAATTTCAATATTCTTGCATTTAAAATCTCTACTAATGGAGGAAAGTAAATATAATATTTTTGCATTTAAAATCACTACTAATGGAGAAAATAAATATACAATAGATCTAATGGAGGAAGCTAAATATTACAAAGGGAGGAAACTAAATATTCAATTATAATATTCTTGCCTTCAAATATCTAAATTAAAAAAAAGTGTATTACTTTACATTATTTTGAACTTCACTTTATTATTATCTAGATATTCTCATAATATTTCCTTTCAAATGAAATTACAATCTTAACATTCTGCTCTCCTAAACTTTCTTTTTTGATTTAATATAACAGGAAATACAAGAACATATTGGTAAATAAGAAGTTAAGAAATTAGATCGGTCTTGCATAAAAAATTATTTAATTACTTGGTAAATAATTAATTACCTTTAATACTTTCATACAAATAGCTAATTAATAGTATAAATATACACATAAACTCTGTTAATTGTCTACTGCAATTTTTGTTGTCAACATTGTTCTTCTTTACTTTTTTGTTTGTTCATGTTAAAAGTGTGTATATGAGTACATGAGTATGAGACTTTTTCCTTTATGTTATTTATCTTATTACGTTTGTTTGTATCCTAATGCAGGATTATATTAAAATATTTGACAAACCAAGTTATTTGCTATTAGTGTTGATTGAGTTAAGACATGGATTAAGACATGGATTAATAAGGAGGAGGATTCATCAGTTAATCAGTTAAAATAATAGGCCGAGCAAGGTGATTTTCATGTACATTCAGTTGTGAATTGATTTATATCTTTATGTATGTACGTTATTAGTTTTGAATTTATAGTTAAAAGTTGATACACATGTATACAAGGTAACTCGAAGGTGGAGAATTCATCATGTCTTCAAAACAAATTTTATCATTGTTTTTTAACGTTTAGATAGTTATTGCTCTAATTTTTATGAGAAAAGATTATATCTTTTAGTAAAATATTTTCTGTAATTAATACACGAAAATTCAAAGATAAAAATTGTATATTAAGAAATTTATAGTGTATGTATTTCGAAAATATCATGTTAAGATTTATTCGACTGAAGAATTTATTTAGTGTGTGCATTTTTAACAAAATTCAATAAGTTGGTGCATCTATGACAAAAGTCATACAAGAATAAGAAATATTGAGAAAAGCTCATTAATTTTTATTTTTTTTAAAAGGAAGAAGTTGTTGTTGTTATTTGTATTGACAAAAAGAGATCATTATTAATAAAAAATTGTCCCAGCAACAAAAAGGATGTTTGTTCATATCTTTTGATTTTTTTTCTTACTGGGAGTAGATTTGGAGGTAGTGAAGAATTTAATAGCTCTAAAGGTATAATTGTAGTTTTTGATTGAACGATCTAGAACTTTATATATATATATATATATATATATATATAATTCAAAACAAAACTTAATTTTATATTAGAAATATTATTTTATTTAAAAACGTATTTTGTAGAATATTTTTTGAGAAAATTTAAAGATATTATTATAAAGCCGCTGCGAAACGCGGCTTAGTAAACTAGTATATATATATAAAGAAAAACCCCCAGGAGCTCTAGAATCGTTCGATTCATATTTATCTAATTTTCTAGAGTTTCTGTAATTTAAATAATAGAAAACAAAATTCCTTAAAAAAAATTAAGTAGGCATGTTAAATTTTTTTAAATAATTAAAAGTATTAAAATAGATTTTAAAATAAAATGTAACGTTTTGCCCGTGATATTTTGGCGGGGAGGTTAGTAAGAAAAAATAGATGAAGTATATGCTTGAGTTGAAAACGTTAATTACCCGTAATAAAAGGTATTAAAATAGGTTTTAAAATAAATAAGTAAGGATATATTCATGACATGTTTTAGTAAAGGAAAAATAATAAAATTAACATGTTTTAGTTAAAAAAGGTAATTGACCGTTGTTAGGTCCCGATAAGTTTGTAGAAGGGGGGTTGAATACCAACTATATCGTTTTATCAAATTTGTTCTTTTTAGAATTAAACAATTTAAGAACAAATTATGGCGGAATTAAATGAAACAGAATTCAAGTTAAATATAACATATATTAAACTTGAAAGGTGGTACAAATAGGGTACTGTAATTGAATCTCAAACTAATTAAAACAAATCTAGAATAAATTCGACATGAATTTATCTATTTTTGTAATAAAAAGATATAACAATAATTGATAAATTGAGATACGTTCTAGGGATAAAAATCCGCTAGATAGTCAAAGCAGTACAAGTGAATGAATTCTATTGATTTAGATTTAACACAATGATTCTAGAATTTAATTCACTAAAGAAAAATGTCACGGCACAGTTCTTGATAGTTCTTCACAGAAGCTTTTCTTTTGATATTATGTTGATGATTAATTGCTTCTGTGTCTTGATCTTTTCTTTTGTACTCTAATCCACTTGATTAAAATCTGCACGTGTATTGCTTTTCATTCCACTTGGAATGACTATCAAAATAGTCATGAAAGACTACTTTTAAGCCTGGAATGACTATCCCTTAATACTGGAATGACTATTGTTAGGCCGAATACACAAGATATAATCAAGTAGATGTATGAGAATAACAATAAGAACACTGTTTATGAACAATAAACTGAATGGAATTAAAAACTCCTCTCTCAGTGATGTAAAATATCATAGAGAGCTGCTAGGTTACAAGAATGATAATTCACGTATTCGCATCCCTTTTAGGGTTAACCTATCTGTGTTTATATAGTACACAACTACATACAATTCTAATTGATATTCCTATAAATTAGCTATACAATCAGAATCAATTAAGAATTGCTTCTGTCTTCTGTTCCATTTCCTTAGCCATCTCGATATCTCTTGCTTCTTTCCATCTTCAAAGAATATCACTTCTAGAATGTTCATTGAATTGCACCGACTGCTAAGCAAACTCTGACCATCAGACTTTACTAAACTCTGACTGGTCCTCCAGCTAAACTCTGACTAGTTCTCCAGCTAAACTCTGATAGTTTCCTGGTACTTTAAACACTGATAAACAAACATCAGCAATTATATCTAACAATCTCCCCCAACTTGTTCATACTAAAATGTACAAGTTAACAGATAATTGATGATGTCAAAACATATATAACAAATGCAGTGTTTATAAAATCACAGAGTTTATCTTTAACTTAGAACATAAAACTTTAAAAACTTACAGACTTCAGTTACTTAATCTCTTCAATGTCAGGGACAGTCCTGATGTAGTCTGTGAGTAGTCTTCTTTCAGCTCTCTCTAGCTCAGCTATCATTGTCTTCTTCAATTCCCTTAACTCTGGATCACTTTCTCCGGTTTGGTAGATAGCAGCCCTTAGAGCATAAATGCTGTTTTTCCTCATCTCATTTCCTAGCTTTATTATGAAGGATTTATCTGATTCCAGATTAAATTCCAACACCTTTATACCAAGATCTGTTCTGAGTCTTGCACTGTTTCTTTGCATCTCAACAAGCTTTCCATTATAATCTCTGTACTTTGGTATATAAGAACCAGCAGACTTTAAGCCACAAAGAATTCTAGCTTTCATCATCCTGCTTCTTAACACCTCAGCTGCTTGATGAGTTCTTTGATTTTTAATCTTCAGAATATACAGTACATACTCTAGCTCTTCTTTCAGCTTTAATCCAATATCAGCTTCACCAACTTTGTATACTCTGCCATCAGCCTTGAAGTATAACAGAAAATCCTTCTTCAATCCTTTATGATAAATTAACTGAACCGACTCTAAAGCATCGAGATTTTCTTGAGTCACACCAACACCTGGTTCAGCTAATGAAGTTTGATCCACAGGACTGTTATTCACTCTCTTTTCTCTATGAGATCCCAGTCCAGATTTATCTCTTGATTCCTTTCCCATGATAGTTCTACTTTGGAGAATATTTACACTTGCTGGAATCAGAGAATGTTGAACAGTGATTGGCTTTGCAAAAGTCCTTTGGAGTTGTGAAGATAGCTGAGTCTGTACAACTTGAGTAGAATCAGAGGTTGTCACAGCTTCCATTGTTTGAATAACTTGAGCATTGTCAGAGATTGTTTGAGCTTTCTTCTGTACTGGTTTTTCTTCAACTAACTTCCCTTTACCTTTATCTAAGCTAGCTTCAACAGGCCTTCTTGAATATTGTAAACTCTATTGAGAGTTTACATTTTCCTTGATTACAATCCCTTTTTCCTTTGGCCTTAAAACCTTCTTGACTTTCTTCAACTTTCCAGACTTTAGATTCTTTACATGCTCTTCAGCTAGCATCAATTCTTCAGCTTGGATATCTTCTATGGTTGCATCAGCACCATGTTCTTCTAGAAACAACTGAGTTGCAATCTCTTCATCAGTGTTTGGATGAGAAGTAAGCATTAAGATTCTAGCTCTTGAAGAAGATTGAGCACCAGTGTTTATCCTTTCAGAGTTTGTAGCATCAGAGTTTGATCTTAGCTTTCCTTGCTGTAGAGTAGATTTAGATTTGAAATCTTTTCCCTTTGCACCACCATCAGTAGAATCATCCTGTCTACTCAGAGTTTGAGACTTTTTGCATTTGTCTTTAAGTACTCTCTCCCCCTTTTTGACATCATCTTGAAGTAACACTGAGGTGAGCAATTCTATAGAAGCAGCAATAGAATCAAGCTTATTAGACATTACAGTCTGATTGTCTTCAACTTTAGCCAGTCTGTTCTTGAGAACTTCTTAATCTTTGACCAGAGTGAGCAGCATGGATTTATCTTGCTTCAGAGACATATCTCTAGCAACCACATCATTTCTCAACCCAGTAACTGACTTCTGAGTTTCATCAAAACGATTGTGAAGAGATTTAACTTGAACAATAGTTGTCTAAAGATGTGTAAGAAGCTCAGGATTTGAAATTGACTTAGCAGATTTTGTGACAAAGTCAGCAGCCCTTTGATCAGTGAATATGCAATCCTTGTCTGACCACTTGGAAAAGTACATATTCTGAAAGTGAAGTTCAGTGGCATGCTGAATGTCCTTTGGATTTGATGGAGCAGAAAGTCTTTGAGAAGATGAATCAGCTTGATCATCATCAGACTTTGCAGAAGGTTCAGCATTTGAAGAATGAGGAATGTTCTCAGCAAATGTTTCTGGAACATCAGCATTTGCGAGCTTCTCAGAGTTTATATTGTCTTGAACATTTTCTTCATTTTTAGCATCAACAGCAGGAGATTCAACAGCAATCTCTGCAGTTGCTTCAAGATTATTCTCAGCAGTTTCTTCAACAATATTTTCTGCAGCTACAGCCTTTGCTGTCTGATCAACCTCTTCACCTTTTTCAATTACCTGGTGATTAACAGAGAGAATCTCTGTATGAGTAGCTAGTGACTCATCTATGATAAGTGTAGGTTGATCAGCTGCCACATCCTCTGTTTCATTAATACTGCCAAACTCTTCTAGAGTTGCAGAGGGATGTGCTTTAATATCATCTTCAATATCCATCTCCAATATAGGTTCAAGAAAATCATCAGTAAAAGCAACATTATCATCAGCGTTTGCTCTGGTTTCTTCAGGCACAATATCTTCATCAGCATTTGCAGAATGATCTTCAATCACAACCTCAGGAGCTTCAACATTTGTAGAATCAGAAACCAATCCACCAAAAAGATAAGCAGCAACAAACTTCCTTTTCTTAGCATTAGCAGATTCAGGTTCATCAAAAGGCACATTTGCATCAGAAATAGGTCTATGTGCCCTCTTCTTTCTCCTTGATGTACCAACAGATACTGGAACATCATCAGTATTTAGAGATTTAGCAGCCTTAAAAGCCCTATGCTTTGTTCTACCCCCAGCCTTTGGGTTTTGAGATGTAGATTGAAGAGGTTCAGAGTTTAAAGGCTGGTCAGGTTGTGCTTGTGGTTGTGGTAGAGGGTTTAAAAACTGCTGGACTGAAGCAGGAAGCATCAAGTCACCAACATTCCCTTTCTTAACATCCTTGTTTGTGAGATCAGAGAATATTCTCTTATGTAATCTAAATGAGGGAATTACATCCTCCTCAGCTATCTCTACCCCATCAACACACATAGAAAAGATTAATTGACAGAAACGAGCAAAATAAACAACATTCCTATTCTCTGTCATCTTTTCACCTATGTTATTCAAAACAAGTCTAGCATAATCAAAATGAGCACCATAGAGAAGAGAATACCCAATTTGTAGACTGTCGATTGGAATAGCATCCCAATTTGTACACTTCTTTCCGAACGCCCTTGTAATACAATCGAAGAAGAAACTCCACTCCTTCCTCAAGAACGGTCGCTTCAGGTTTCCTGTTCTTGCCAAAGACCCAGAATAACCAATCTCTCTCATCATACGCTGAAGTTCAGAATCACCAACAGAAATGGTGAACGCATTGAAATCTTCACACCCAAGAGCATCTCTAACAGTGGTTGGAGTGACCACATACTCTTGTTCAGCAAATGCAAAGATAATTGAAGGAGTGCCTGATTCACCTCCATCATCATATACGCATGTTTCCCAGAAGGCTTTGATTTGAGTACCAGATAACCTTGTTGGTTCCACTAAAGCTTGGCCAATATCTGATTGAGCAAGAAAATTTTGAAACAGGTGAAACGCCTCTGGGACGTTCTCAGTAGATAGTGGTGCTGCATAGTTGTTAGGAACAAATTCGAGACCAAAAGACTGAATGTTAGATATAATTGCTGACGTTTGTTCATCAGTGTTTAAGCAACAGGTGATCATCAGAGTTTACATTGAAGCCAGTCAGAGTTTGTTAAAGTCTGACGTGGTGATAGTTGAATTAGCTGTCGGTGCTGAATTGAATATTCTAGAAGCAATATATTCAGAAGATGGAAAGAAGCAGAATATATTGATACAACTAAGGAAACGGAATAGAAGATAAGAAGCAATCCTTAATTGATATGAATTGTATAGCTAACTTATAGGAATATCAATTAGAGATGGATTGTATGTAACTGTGTACTATATAAACACAGATAGGTTATCCCTAGAAGGGATGCGATTATTGAAATATTATTCTTGTAACCTAGTAGCTCTTTGTGATTCATTAACATCACTAAGAGAGAATTATTTTAATATAATTCAGTTTGTTGATTTATAAACTTGTGTTCTTGATTGTTATTCTCATACATACTTGATCATATATTGTGTATTCGGCCTAACAATTGGTATCAGAGCCTAGGCTGTTTAATATATACAGTTTTACGATTCAAACACAGTATTAATCATGTCTGAAGAAAATCAAACTCCTCCCAAGGTTGAACAGGTTAAACCTAATTCTGTGAGTCGATATGAAACAATCAGGGTTCCAATTCTAAAACCAGTTGAATATCCTGTATGGAAGGTCAAGATGACTATGTTTCTGGAAGCCACAGATCCAGAATATCTTGACAGAATTTATAATGGTCCTCATAAGCCAACGAAACTGTCTCCTGTTATTGCTGATGAAGAGCAGAAGCTTATTCCAAAGGAAAAGAAGGATTTGACTCCTGAAGACATCTCATCAATTGCTAAGGATGCAAAGGTAAGACATCTTCTCCACAGTGCCTTAGATAATGTGATGTCTAATAGAGTAATTGGCTGCAAGACTGCCAAAGAAATATGGGATGCTCTAGAAGTCAGATGCCAAGGAACAGGTGCTATTAAGAAGAATAGGAGGACCATACTAACACAGGAGTATGAACACTTTGATTCAAGATCTGGTGAAACCTTAACTGAGACTTATGACAGATTTTGTAAACTGTTGAATGATCTATCTCTAGTTGATAAAGAATATGATATTGAAGAGTCTAATCTCAAGTTTCTGTTATCTCTACCTGAAAAGTGGGATCTAAAGACAACAACAATAAGAGATAATTATGAACTTGCTGATACAGAACTTGATGAAATCTATGGGTTGTTGAAAACTCATGAACTGGAGATAGAACAAAGGAATAGAAGAATAAGTAAAAAGACAAAATCTGTTGCTCTCAAAGTTGAGGAGAAGCCCATCAAGAAGGAATCATCAAGGAAGAAAGCCAAGGGAAAGGCTTTAGTCATTAAATCTGAAAGTGAGTCATCAAACTCTGATGATGACTCAAACTCTGATGAAGCTTCTGACTCTGAGGATGATGAAGAACAGATGATGCAAATGGCTGCATTAATGGTGAAGACCTTCAAGAAGATGGGATTCAAGAACTTCAAGAAAGGAAAGAGATTCTCAAGGAAAGATTCAAACTCTGAAAGGAAAAGTTTTAGAAAGTCTGATGGAAGGGAGACCAAGTCTGGCAAGAAGGATAAATCTGAAATCCAGTGCTACAGGTGTAAGGAGATGGGTCACTATGCCCCAGAGTGCAAGAAAGGAAAATCTGAGAAAGCACTCATCTCTAAAGGCAAAGACTGGGCAGATACTTCAGACTCTGATGATGGAGTAAATTATGCTTTATGGCAACTGTCAGAGATGAGAGTGAATCATCTGAAAATAAGGTACCCCTAACTACTTATGCTTATGATACTGATAATATATCTGAGTTAAGAGTATATCTGAAAAGTGTACATGTTAGTTATAGGGATCAGACTTTAGAGAATGAGAGAATTAAATCTGAGAATCTTAGTCTTAAAGAAAGAAACAAGTTTCTTGAAGGAGAACTTGAGAATATGAAGCAGATTCAAAAAGAAAGAGATGATGCTGTTTATATTGAACAGGAATTGACTAAGAGATATAAGCAGTTAGAATCTGATCTAGAAAAAGAAAGAAAAATAATCAAGACTTGGACAAACTCTGGAAGAGACACTCATCAAGTGTTTCAGACAGATTCTGTAGGTTTAGGCTATTGTGAAAATGATGAACTTAGGTTTAAAGACAAGGTTAAGGTTAAACCACAACTTAAACCTGTGAAATTTGTTCCAGAATCTACTATGTTAAAATCTGTTGTAGTAAGAGAAGCTGATATGGAATCAGATGAAACCTGTGAAAAACAGGAAAATATTATAACAGAAAATCTTATGGAAATAGAAGCTGTTAGAAAGCCAGTAAAAACTTGTGAAAAACAGGTTAATGTTGGTTTGATGACAGGAAAACAGTTCAATCATAAGCTGAAAGAGGTAAAGTCTGCCATGAAACCAAAAGGGTCCAAGAAAAATAGGAATGGAAAGATAGGCATAAATAATAGAAATAACCATTTGCCTACTGCTGGTGCTCCAAGGAAAACATGTTATAATTGTGGTAGTTCTAATCATCTTGCTAGATTTTGCAATAAGAACAAACATATTAATTCTTTACCTTCTACATCAGGAGTAAAGAATGATTATGTAAGGGTTAAACCACAGACTTTATGCACACACTGTGGGAGCACTTGGCATTCTATTTATACTTGTAAGAGTTATCATGCTATTTATCACAACTATTATGAGCTAAAACCCAACTTGAAATGGGTTAGAGCAAACTCTGCAAGTGTAAAGTCTGACAATGTTAGTTTAAACTCTGTTGATAGTGATTCCGCTGCAAAAGCTAACACTGTTAAGAAAGCCAAAGGATCCAAGCAAGTCTGGGTCCTTAAAACTAACACTTAGTGTTTGTTTGTGATTGCAGGGTATAAAAGAGAGCACACTTATCTTGGACAGTGGATGCTCAGGACATATGACTGGAAATAAAGCCATGCTATCAGACTTTGAGGAGAAGGCTGGCCCAAAGGTTTCCTATGGAGATGGCAACATAGGACACACTCTGGGATATGGCAATATTAATCTTGGAAGTGTCATCATCACAAATGTAGCTCTAGTCTCAGGACTCAAGCATAATCTGCTATCTGTGAGTCAAATCTGTGACAGAGGAAACCATGTAGATTTTCATACTGAATACTGTGAAGTTATCAGTAAATCTACTGGAAAAGTTGTTCTAGTTGGACACAGGTGCAACAATATTTATGAAGCAAGTTTGGTAATAAACTCTGATGGAAAAACAGTGTGTCTGTCTGCAAGAATGTCAAATGAAGAGAGTTGGAAATGGCATAAGAAGCTCTCTCATCTAAACTTGAACAACATCAATGATCTTATACGAAAAGATCTTGTAAGGGGACTTCCAAAGTCAATACTAAGCTTAGATGGTCTGTGTGATTCTTGTCAAAAGGCCAAGCAAAGGAAGTCATCTTTCAAGAGCAAATCTGAATCTTCAGTTGTGGAACCTCATCATCTTCTACATGTTGATCTTTTTGGATCAGTGAATGTGATGTCTATGGGCAGAAAGAAATATGCTCTAGTAATTGTTGATGAATATACTAGATATACATGGGTGTATTTCTTATCAAAGAAGGATGAAACTGCTCAAACACTGATGGATCATGTAAATCTACTGGACAAAGGATCACAGCACAAAGTCAAAATTATCAGGAGTGATAATGGAACTGAATTCAGAAACACAATCATGGAAGCTTTCTGCAAAGAAAGAGGAGTGAAACAAGAATTTTCTGCACCTGGAACTCCACAGCAAAATGGTGTAGTTGAAAGAAAGAACAGAACTTTAATTGAAGCTGCCAGAACTATGCTTGAAGAAGCAAAGTTGCCAACCTATTTCTGGGCAGAAGTTGTTCAAACTGCTTGTTTTACTCAAAATGCTACACTGATCAACAAGCATGGTAAAACACCATATGAGATGGTGAAAAATAAGAAGCCAAATTTGAAATACTTTCATATATTTGGATGCAAATGCTTTGTGTTGAAGACTCATCCTGAACAGTTGACCAAGTTCGAGTTAAAAGCTGATGAAGGAATCTTTGTTGGCTATCCATTGTCAACAAAAGCATTCAGAGTCTACAATCTGAGAACAAGAGTGATCATGGAATCCATTCATGTGTCATTTGATGACAAGAAAATAACTGGACTTGAAGATGAAAATGAATATGATCAACTACGTTTTGAAAATGAAGATTTATTCTCTGATGATGTAAACTCTGATGAAGCTGGTCTGACAAACTCTGACGAAGCATACTCTAAACCTCTACTGGTAAATACTGGAGAAACTGGAAATTCTCAAATTGAACAAAATAGAGAACCAGTTGAGGGGGAGCGTGAAGAAGCTCAACAAGACACAGCAAGTGAGTCAGTTGAGGAAACTGATTCAAACTCTGACAGTTCAAACTCTGAGCCATCCAATTCAGGGGGAGCCTAAGATGCTGCAGAAAGTCAACATATGAATCAGGAGAGCATGGATGAAGGGGGAGGATCCAATAATGATGCAAGAAACCACTTACCAACAGCAAGAAAGTGGACACAGGCACACACACCTGATCTCATAATTGGAGATCCTGATGCTAGTGTGAGAACTAGAAGTGCAACAAATAATGAGTGTCTGTATCATGCTTTCTTGTCTCAAACAGAACCAAAGAAGGTGGAGGAAGCTCTTCAAGATGCTAATTGGATTACAGCAATGCAAGAAGAGTTAAATGAATTTGAAAGAAATGAAGTCTGGACACTTGTACCTAGACCAAAGAATAGATCAATTGTAGGTACAAAGTGGGTTTTCAGAAACAAGACTGACAGTGAAGGTGTGATTACAGGAAACAAGGCTAGACTTGTGGCTAAAGGTTATTCACAACAGGAAGGGATTGACTATGATGAAACCTTTGCTCCAGTTGCAAGATTGGAGGCCATAAGAATTTTTCTGGCCTATGCTGCACACAAGAAGTTTAAAGTCTTTCAGATGGATGTGAAAAGTGCTTTTCTCAATGGGAAGCTTGAAGAAGAAGTGTTTGTTGAACAACCACCAGGATTTGTAGATCCCAAGCATCCAGATTATGTCTACAGGCTTGACAAGGCATTATATGGACTAAAGCAAGCACCAAGAGCATGGTATGAAACTCTTGCTCAATTTCTTTTAGAAAGTGGGTTCACAAGAGGTACAATTGATAAAACCTTGTTTTATTTCAATTCTGGTGATGATTTGTTTTTAGTTCAAATTTATGTAGATGATATTATCTTTGGATCTACTAATGACAAACTTTGTAAGAAGTTTGCAAAGCTTATGCAATCCAGGTACCAAATGAGCATGATGGGAGAGCTTAGTTACTTTCTAGGCTTACAGGTCAAGCAAACAGATGATGGTATTTTTATCAATCAAGCAAAATACACCAGAAATCTTCTCAAGAAATTTGGTATGCTTGATAGTTCATCTGCTACAACTCCCATGGCTACTGCAACAAAGCTAGACAAAGACACATGAGCCTCAGTAGATATGACAAACTACAGAGGAATGATAGGGTCTTTACTGTATCTTACTACAAGTAGACCTGATATCATGTATGCAACATGTCTTTGTGCAAGATATCAAGCAGATCCCAGAGAGCCTCATCTAACAGCTGTAAAAAGGATTTTCAAATATCTCAAAGGAACCATAACCTTGGGTTTGTGGTATCCTAGAGAATCAGAGTTTAAGTTAATTGGTTACTCTGATGCAGATTTTGCAGGCTGTAAGATAGACAGAAAAAGTACAAGTGGAAGCTGTCAATTCTTAGGTGACAGATTGGTTTCTTGGTACAACAAGAAACAGAAATCAATTTCCACATCCACAGCAGAAGCAGAGTATATAGCTGCTGGTAGCTGTTGTGCACAGATTCTGTGGATGAAGAATCAGTTGCTGGATTATGGTTTGAGGTACTCTAAAATACCTATTTTCTGTGATAACCAAAGTGCTATTGCTATGACAGGAAATCCAGTACAGCACTCCATGACCAAGCACATCAGCATAAGGTATCATTTTATCAGAGAACATGTGGAAGAAGGAAACATTGAGCTTCATTTTGTGTCTACAGACCAACAACTTGCAGATATCTTCACCAAACCTTTGAGTGAAGCTACTTTTACAAGATTGGTAAATGAACTTGGAATGATCTCTGGTTTCGACTAGAGATACGGGTTAGACTCAAAAACTATACATGTTTGATTTTTATGCTCATGATTCCTTGCATGTATTAACTGTTATGAGTACCAGTGTCATAAACTCTGAAAGTAAACTCTGATGCTAAACTCTGTTAGTCATACTCTGTCGGTTAAAGTCTGATGTTAAACTCTGATTATGATTTTTTTGTCTGAAACACATGGACCGATGAAGAAAAATGTATGAAGCATGATTTTCAGTAAGTAATCATGAATTCTTCTAAGTATTATAAATTCTGATTACAAAATGTACAGAAATTTTACACAGCATGATACTGTCTCTATATTTATAGCATCTCTTAGTTTATTGATTCTATACACTGAAGTTGTATTAGCTGTTTGCATTTTCTCTCATAAATTAATTGTATTAACTGATGAAAAGTCTAAACTCTGATTATAAATTGCAAATAATTCACTCTCAAATCAAAAGATGCCAAACAGAGCACAAATTCCTTTGAGATCATGTTGTGCCTAGGAAGATCCAGGACCTTATTGTATGAAATAAGGGCTAAAATCTTTGATTTTTGGTGACTAGTGCCAACCACTGATTACTGGAAAAATATAATAATAAAAAAAAATTAATTAAAAATATATATGAAAACATATATAGAAAGGGGGTGAAAAATAAAAGATATATCCAAATGAAAGGATATCAGTATACAGAGTTTAGATATAAAATCAGATTTTATGTTATACATGAGAGTTTAGGCAATCAGTTTTTACTGCTTTAGTCTGTGGATTTTATGCACTTTGAGATGGTCTAAATATTCATATTCAGTAAACTCTGCTAATTCACACACAAATACTCACACCTGTACAGTTTGTGAAAAGAGTTTATTTATAAAGGAGGAGGATTGGTAAACACTGATGATTTGTGTACTCTACGCCGAGGTAATTTCATTTTAATCTCTGTTGATTAAAATAAATTTTGCTTGTTTCAGATAAATTATGATTTTTGAGAAAAGACATTTGTTTTGAAAATACAAAAAGAGTATGATTGGACAGTTGTTCAAGAATGTTTTAAACAGAGGAGAGAGGTTAATTTCCTAGAAAAGTATAACAGGTAGTAATTATTGATGTTTTTACTACGCATATGCATTGAAAACTGTCAATTCTTGCTGTCATAGTCATTGCATGTGTGCCACGTGTCCCACTAACACAGTTAACGGAGTAAGACAGTTGTGTATTAATGATTAAAAAACTGTTCAGTTTTTAATTTTGAATTTTACATTTATACAATACACACACCTTCGTCTAAACTTTTCACATCTTACTCCAACACACATCTATTGTCACACAAGCATATTCACAAACACTTTTCTACACACAAACTCTTTTGAAGCTTTTGAATCAGTTTCTTTGATTTTTCTTCTCAATTCGTACTAATGGCTACTACAGCTTTTGTTTCTTCTGGGTTAGAGTTCGTTCCTAATAATTATGCAGCCCCATTAAACACTGTCAATGCACCAGAGGCGTTTCATATAATACAAGACTTTCTTGCTCAGTCAGCAATTGGGCGTGCTTTGGTGGAGCCTGCAAAACTTTCGGGTTCACAGATAAAGGCGTTCTGGGAAACAGGATTGTATGATGATGGTGGTGAGACAGGCAACCCATCGATTATTTTTGAATATGAAGATGCAGAGTATGTAATAACTACTGGAACCATTCGCGCTGCAATGGGGTTTCCTGAATTTTCTTCGTATACAATTGGAATGGGTGATGAGGATTTGATAAGAATGATGCGAGAGATTGGGTATTCTGGACCCTTGTCGAAGATTGGACAGCTCAAACGACCATTCTTAAGGAAGGAGTGGAGCTTCTTCTTTGATTGCATCACGAGGACATTCAGCAAGAAATGCACAAACTGGGATGCTATTCCCACAGACAGTCTGCAAATCGGGTATTCTCTTTTATTTGATAATCATCTTGATTTTGCACGACTTGTTTTGAATAATTTAGGAGAGAAAATGACAGAGAATAGAGGAGTAGTCTATTTCTCTAGATTCTGTCAGACTTTGTTCTCTTACTGTGTTGAAGGAGTAGAAGTAAGTGAAGAAGATGTTTCTTGTTTTAAATTACATAAGAGAATATTTTATGATCTTGTTAATAAAGATGTTAAGAAAGGGGTTGTTGGAGACTTGTTGCTACCTCCATATGTGCAACAGTTTTTAAATGCTCAAGTCAATCCACCAACACAAGCTTCTTCTCAACCTGAGCCTCTACAACAAGAACTGCCTCCGTCAACTTCTGTTAAACCTGCAAGGGGTGGTCGGACTAAGCATGTTGGTACAAAACCTGCAAGGATTGCTAAGCCAGCTACTGAAGTTGGTATCTCAAAATCTTCTGTGCCAAACTCTGTTGGTACATCTAAAAAGAGGAGAGCAAATTGATCCAGAGCTGACAATGAAGAAGCAGCTGTGCTTGTCAAGAGGAGGAAGTTCGTAGCAAATTATCTTTTTGATGATTTGGATGAAGCTGAATTACAAGAAGACTCAAATGTTGTGATTCAGGAAGCTGCAAATGAAGCTACTATGTCCACAGAGGATAGAGCAAATGTTGAAGAGACATTTGAAGCTCCTGAAGCTGGAAATCAGGAGATTGCAGTTGAAGCTCCTGAAATTATTGTTCAGGAGGCTACAGAAAATGTTGAAGCAGCCTCTATGCCTGACTTGGCAAATGCTGAAGCAGAGGCTGAGATTTTTGAGCCACAAGGATTTGATATGGAAGTTGAAGCAAACATTTCTACAAACTCTGAACATTTTACAGAAGGTGTGGAAGCTGATCCGGATACTGTTGAAATTGAAGAATCTATGGCTTCTCACACTGAAATCATTTCTTTTGAATTTGAAAAGGGTGAGGAAGTCGATCAGACTTTACAAGCTACTGCTACTGAAACTGTTGCTGCACATCCTGATGTTGATGACAAGGATGCAACAGAGAATGTTCCTGTTGAAGCAGAGTTTGTTACAAACTCTGAGATTCATGAAGCTGAGCAGATAAACACTGAGACTGCTGCAGAAAATGTTCCTTTGGAAGATGATGCTGTTGTTGTAGCACATTCTGTTAATAGTGAGGGAGCTCAAGTTGAAGCTGAGGAAGATGTTCCTGATTCTTCTAATGCTGATTCTTTTGCAAACTCTGTTGATAATTCTGAGAGAGTTGCTGCTCAACATGCTACAGATGCTCATTATCAAGATATGTATTATTCTGCTTGGTCATCCAAGGATACTATCTTTTCAAATGAAAGAGCTGCAGAGTTTGTCACAAAGTCATCTAAAGAGATTACAAATCCAGAACTTCTCAGTCATCTCAAAGCAACAATTGTTCAAATCAAATCATTAAACAATCGTTTTGATGATTCTGACAAGGTGATTGAAGGATTACGGAATGATCTAGCAACAAGGGAGCTTACACAACAAAAGGATAAATCATTATATATTTCCTTATGTAAAGATCAGAAAGTTTTTGATTCCAGGTTGTCCAAGGTTGAAGAAAATCAAGTCAAAATGTCAACTAAGTTGGATGAAATTGCAAATTCCATTGAATTGCTCACATCAGTTTTGCTGTCTGATGATGTCAAAAAGGGGGAGAGAGTATCTCAAGACAAATGCAAGAGCTCTCAAACTCTGACTCGGAAAG
Organism: Heracleum sosnowskyi; assembly: GCA_030848705.1. Lineage (NCBI taxonomy): Eukaryota > Viridiplantae > Streptophyta > Magnoliopsida > Apiales > Apiaceae > Heracleum > Heracleum sosnowskyi. The sequence continues at coordinate 117,067,610 of CM061242.1, read as the reverse complement.
ATGACACTACTGATGGTGGTGCAAAAGATAAAAATCCAAGGACAAGGAATGTTCAAGGGCAAGGGAGGAGATCAAACTCTGATGCTCAGATAAATGCTGGAAAGAGAATAAACTATGGTGGTCAATCTTCTTCAAAACTCAAGAGTTTAGCTGTTTCAGCTAATCCAACTACTGATGAAGAGATTGCTGCTAAGGTGTTTATGGCAGAACATGGAAAAGGTGTTACAATTGAAGATATCCAAGCTGAAGAGCAAATGCTTGCTGAGGAACACAAGAAGAATCTTGAAGCTGGAATCTACAAGAAGAAGGAAATCAAGGCTCCTAGAAAGAAAGAAACTGGAATTTCTATTAAAGAAAATACTCAACAGAGTATACAATACACCAGGAGGCCTGTGATTACAAATGCTGATAAAGGAAAGGGTATACTGGTAGAAGAAGAACAGTTACCAAAGAAGAATTATTCAACCTCTGACAAAGCTCAAGTTGAAGTTTTTGAAGCTAAATCAACCTCTGACAATGCTCAAGTTGTGCAAACTCAGTTATCTTCACCACTCCAAGGTTTCAAAAGATCCTCATTATCTGAAACTCTGAAGCCTAGCCAGGTGAACTTTCTACAAACCAGAACAGTACTTGGAAAACAATCTTATGATAAATCTGGTTTGGGTTCCCACAAAGAGAAAAGAGTTAATAATAGTCCTTTAGATCATACATCACTGGCAGAACCTGTTAGAAATGAATACTACTAGAAACTAGATAGAGGGGGGGGGGGGGTGAATGGATAGTTTGATATATTTTTCGATTCTTGAAAACTAAGTAACAGACTGTATATGATTATGATATGTAATATGCAGAAAGTAAATAACACACACAATCACTTTAATCTACTTTGTATAAGCAAATTAAATACTACAGCTTTCCAAGAAATTCACAATAGAATTTCTGGCTTCTAAACAAGAACAGTTTGAACTTGCTTGCTTACAGAGAAAAGAGCTTAGCAAATAACTATGTGTATCTCTCTTACATCTTACAATAGGATGTGCATGATATATATAAGCCCTTTACAACCTAGTGCACACTCCTATTTTTACACAGTTACCCCTTGCTGAAAGTCCAACTTGTCCTGCCATAAGACGTTAACTGTGTCAGGAAGGACCACCTGCTTTTCGGAGTCTTTCCCGTTTCTGTAGCTGCTTGTCTCTTATCTTTCTCTCCAAGTTTAGCTGTAGATTTGCCATCTATTCTTTGGACCACCTTGCCAGAACAAATGCTTCAGTATTTGTCTCTTTTGATTCTTGATTCTGTACCTTGAATTGTCTTGTTGTAAACGGCTAAGTGTTGATATCGTGAACTCCACTTCATTCCTGACTTCGCGATCTCACTTGTGAGGACTTCGCGATATAGCCTTTGAAGACTTTGCGACATAGGTCATTTGAAGACTATGCGACATAGGTCATTTGAAGACTATGCGACATAGGTCATTTGAAGACTATGCGACATAGGGCATTTGAAGACTATACGACATAGGTCATTTGAAGACTATGCGACATAGGGCTTCTGAGGACATCACGATCTAGGCTTCTTTGACTTTGCTGACTTCAACACTTCACGACATGTGTCTTGAGGACTTCTCGACATAGTACAAAATGGACTATGCGATATAGTACTTCACGACATGGATATTGGTGACTTCACGACATAGCTTTCTTTTGACTTTGCTATATAATGCCTTAGACAAATTTCTGCAACTTATTTCTTCATAGCCTTATTTATCTCTATCCTGCTGCATGAACACTTCTGAACTTCTACCAGGACAATTATTCAATGGCCTATATACAGTCTAGATGCAAGAAACTTTACTAAGCTCATTATAACTTTGAGCATACATGATCAAGCTAATGTTCATGAGAACAAGACAAGTACATTTAGAGACCTATACTATATCCCAGTGATAGAACTCACTAGGTCATGTAATGTGACATAGTCACATAGTGTAGGCTTGTTAATAGTGGTATTCAGACATGTCTTGAGCCTAACAATCTCCCCCAAATTGTGAGTAAGATCCTTAGGCACAATTTCATGTCTGATAACAAGCCTAACTTACATAAAAAGAACAAGTATAAAGAAGATAAAGTTAAGAACAGAATTTGATAACAACTTGGAAATTTGGTCTTACAGAATTTCTCCTTGAGCTACATAGCTTCAGTTTCCAATTGTTTCTCTAAGAAATCATCATAGACTTTCTTCTTCCTTATTTCTTCATTCTTCTTTATTTCAGAGATGGCCAGTAAAATTTCATCCCTTGCAATCAGTTCTTCAATGAGAGGAGAATCTTTTAGATCTTCAGCTGCTGTTCTGAGGGCACTTTCCACATATGAATGTATGAACTCCATCCTTATCTTGCTTATTCCTCCATAATGATTTTTGTACTCAACAGTATAAGGATTTTGCTTTACCCTGCACAGCCCTTTCTTCCTTAGCTCCTTTGCTCTTTCTTCCATCTCAGCCATCTCCTTTTCTTTCTCACACCTCTTTTCTTCATTCAGCTTCTTTAGATTTTCTTTATATTCAGAGTGCATTTTCATGAATCTGGCAATCTCTGTTTTCCACAACCTTTCTTCCTTTTCTTCAAAATTTTAACAAGGCATTGATTCTTTCTTGCTCATAGGTGTCAAAATGTTGCCATCCCCCTTGCTTCATTATTCTTTCTCTTCCATCAGTGTACTTGATCTCTAGATGATCCAACTTCACTTTGACTTCAAAGATCCTTTGAGCCCTCAAAAATGCTCGGGCATCTTCATCATAGTCCTCATCTAGTGGAAGCACATTGATGCCAATAACATTTGTGAGTTTTCCAGTCTTCTTTGTTATCCTTATCCTTTTGGGTACACTCTTGATCTTCAAATGCTTCACAAGAGATACCTTTCTGGAACAAGGAGAATTAGTCTTCAGTGCCACATCACTTGGAAGTAGCTTCATTCATTTCCCCTTCATCCACTGTAACACTCCACTAGCTGTAACTTTGTGGAAGTGTTTTCTTGAAATTACTTTAGTGGCTTCATCTTTCTTCTGTGGCAATTCAGGTTCAGAAGTCATGGATAATGATTTTGGAGGACCATTGCTAACAGTACCCACCCTAGACTTAGAGTCTTGTGTTGTGGTTAAAGTACTGTTGGCAATGTCCTTGACTTGCTGAATTCCACTTCTTGTTTTCCTGGTTGTTTCCTTTGTCCCTTTTGAGTCCCTCTTGTCATCACCAGCATCTTTTGATTTCTTTGGATATTTGCTCCTGCTGCTCTCACTAGATCCATCCTTATTTCTCCTTGTCTGAGATCTCCTTTCATAGGTTTTCTCCTCATCATCATCCTCCCCATCCTTCTTTTTGCTCTTTTCTTTGACAGATTCAGGAATGACTCCATGAATCAGAAAAGATTGTAGAGTTCGAATCATCTCTAGTTCCTCAGCTGTCCTAGCTCCTCTCTTAGCTCTCAGCATTTGCAGCACCTGGTTGATCTTTGCATTGTTCTTCATTAAAAGGTCTGAGGGAATTACTAGTTGGTCAATACTACTGTCTTGAGATAGGCTTTGGTAAATTATTGTCCTTGGCTTGGATATAACCTCAGGCAATCTTTTATTCTGGTCCATCTTCAAGTCATTATAAAGACTTTCATTGTTCATCCCATGCTTTTCAATCAACTCCAGAATGATTGACAGCTCAGTAAATCTCAGTTTCTCTAGAGTTTGAAAAGCTAGGTGCCACAAGCAGTTGTCCTTGCACACCATGATTATCTCTCTTAGATGGACATCCTTGATTTTCCTTACTACCACTGTGAAATACTTGATGCTTTCCTTGATCTTCTGTCTGTACATTCTTGCATCTCTTTGAGCACTGCTGTAGATGGCTTTCAGAAACTCCAGGAAGGCCTCATCATGATAGATGTTTGAGTTGGCAACTTCCTGTAGCTTGGCCTCTGTGATTATATCAGCTTTGACAGGTTTAGCATTGGAAGTAGGTTGAGTAGGTTGAGGATTTGAGATATCTTTAGGCATTGTTGATGGATAGTAGGTGGTTGAGATTGTGCTCTTCTGACCTTCTGCACTTATGACCTCTACAGGGGGAAGAATGATTGGCTTTATGGTTTCTTCAATGAGTTTGCCCTTGCCCTTATGCTTTGGCTGCTTGGCAGGTTCTCCCCCTTTCTGTTTCAGAATGACCTCCTTTTGTTTCTCCCCCTTAGGCTTGGGATCAGACAAGATGTCTTGAGCTTCCCCAGGGATAGGCATGTCCATTTGTTTCATCATTGAAGTCAGCATCTGTTGTTGCACCAGCAGGATATTGGAGGTGTTGTTGCCTTGGGCATCCAGTTTGTCATTGAGCTATTTTAGAGAGTTGGCAAGCTGCTTGTTTTCATCTGTCAGAGAGGCTACTTCTCTTTCAAGACCATCCACCTTTGAGAATAGCTGTTGAGACTTGAAAGAATTGAGAGATTGATCCTTGAGTTTGGTAAATTCAAATTTGGAGATGTTTGACAGAGGGACCTCATCCACCAATTTGTCACCATATTGATTTTTCCAAATTACATTCAGCATGGCATTGGAGTTGATATTGGCCTTGACTTGATTTTCCAGGGTTGTAGCCAGCTTCCTGATGTTGTCTGTGACCATGGCCAGAGAGAGGTCCATCATGCTGATAGTAGAGTTTGTCTTCTGAATTTCTTTAAGGATGCCTTCCACCTTGGGAAAATCAGAGAGATATGAATTTCTGAGCTGAGTGAGGGATCTGTCTGTCGCCTCCTGGATAGAAGAAATCTCTGATTGAAGCCCTTTCCCAAGATAGTGCAGAGCCTTTAATTGATTCCTGTAGACATCATTAACAGCATCATAGATGGCAGCAGGAGAGAGATCCTTTGCATTGGAGCCCAAAGAAGTTAGGTATTCTTCTCTTAGAAAAGCTAGGGCATCCTTGAGCTTGAGAGTCCGCTTAGCATCCAACCAGGCATCCACATTTCCCTCTGGTTCAGCTGCATCCACTATCTTCTCCTGCTGAGCTTCAACATCCTCCTTGTGGCAGAGTAAAATGGCTTCATAATCAGCATTTGGGAGATTTGAGGTGAGGAGATGTTGAGCTATCTTTGAGAACTCATCAATCTGTGCCACATGGAGATCTTATATGGCTTCTTCTGTCATTTTGGAAGGCATAGATGATGATCCTGAAGGCCTGTCATGGTGCACAGGCTTCAGCCATTCTGACATAGTGGCCTGAGCCAAGTGAGAGCTAGTGCTAGGCACTTCATGAGATGTAAGGTTTTGAGTCTCCTCCAGCCTTGGAATGGCTGTAGGGTCTAATGTTGTCTCCATTGAAATGGGATGTGTTACAACATTAGCCCTATTTGTCTGTGAAGACAGTTCCACATCCCTAAGGATGGGAGAATTTGGCATAGAGTCTCCAGTGAAAACTGGTGAATCCTCCATGTTTGTGTTGGTGTCATTAGGATATGCCCCAGCATGCATTCCATGACCAACTAGATGTGGTTCCTGGGTGGTGAGCATAGTGTCATGCACCATGTCACTTGAAATTGGCTCAATCACAGGAGAGAATTGTGATTGATCAAAGGCAAGATTGTCATTGGAATGACTCTCTTGTTCAGAAGAAATTTTTATGGAAGAATCTGAGAGAGAAGTGGGGTTTAGATTAGATTGTGGCAACTCCCCCTGAGAAATAGGAGGAGTTTCAACAGTGATGTGCTCTCCACTCTGTGTATTATCAGCCTTATCACTCCTAGGGTCAAGAGTGAGGTCTTGACCCTGTGCAGACTCTGTACAAGGTGCAGTAGGGAGACTGCTCTTTTCAATGCCAATGACCTGTTGAGAGGCCATGGACAGTAACAGGTGTACCCCTTTTTCCACATCTGAATCCTGTTGGGAGGATCCAGTGGTAGGTTTGGATTTGGATTTCTTACTTTGTCTGGTGAGAGGTGACTCAGGATTCTCACTATCTATCTCTACAGATTCATTTATCACTGCTAGGGCTCTCTTCTTTGACTTCTTTTTAGTAACACCAATCTTTTGAGAGATTGATGCACTTGGCTGCCTAACTTCTATGGTACTGTTTACAGTGGGGTTACTGGATGGGATGGGAAGGCTGGGGTTAGACTGTGTAGCTCCTCCAGTCTCAGCCTCCCCTGTCCAGGAAAGTGCATGGTATATGGGCTTATCAAGTGGATAAGACTCAAATGTGTCCTCCATATGCTTGGTCACACTTAGAATCACATCCACTTGATTCCTTGTGTCCAATGAGCCAAATAGAACTTTGGACATGGACTTGGAATAAGCCATTTTAGTTTTATCTATACCCTCCAATTCATGGACATTTGCATCAAGAAAATTTAAAATTACTTGAAGGAAACGAGGGTAAAAGATGTCATTACCTCTACCACGAACAGTCATGCCTAGCCTCTGAGCCAATTCTTTGAGAATTATGGCTCCCACATTGATCTCCTGGTTGTTGGCCAAGGAGTAGGCTAGCTTCACAGCAATGTGACTGATATGGTCCCATCCTGTCTTCCTGCAGAGAAACACCTTCTGGAGTGCGTCAAACAGAAATGACCACTCCCTTCTCACAAACTTCTTATTTAGCTTTCCAGTATCTATCTCTTCAGCATACCGAATGAAGGTCATGAAATCTACGATTTGAGCATCTGTAACTTCTTGGTCATGACCCTCCACCTTGAACCCCAAAGCTTCATTGATTTCCCTTTCACCAAACTGAAAGTGTTTGCCTCCAATTGAACAACTAACCTCCTGGAATGAGGTTCCATCTTCCCTAGCCATTGTTGACACCAACGTCGTTCTCCAGAATCCTTCCAACACATCGACATACAAGGTAGGGTTCAGGGTTAGGGCTTGGCGTAGGTAGGAAGTGTTCAAGAACCGGACAAAACACTTGTACCTTGGGTTAGCCTCAGCCTCAGAGGGAATGGTGAGAAGATTGGTTTCTTTGGGAATGGTTAAAGGGATAGAAGATGATATTGTTTGAGATTTGGGTGCCATTTTGAGAGAGAGAGTGACAGAGAGAGTAGAGAATTTGTGCTTAGGTTTGAGAGTTTGAGAGCAATAGACAAGATGAAAAGTTGTGAACGGTTAGAAAAGGGTATTTATATGATAGAGACACTGCGATATGGAGTTATGAATTTGTACAGTCTATTTGTATGTCGCGAAGTCAAAAAATGGCCTGTACCGCAAAGTCTTGCAAAGTATATCGCATAGTCTCAGAAATGAACTATGTCACAAAGTCCTCAGGATGAAGGGATTGGGGAGACTTTGCGATATAGGGAGATACCCTGTCTAAAGCTCTCTATGAGGAATTTTAAGCAAATTGTCAGACTTTTATCAAATTTTGAAATAAAATGAATTTAAATCAAAATTCTGTCAAATGTGGAGACTTGTCGATATAGTTATTCTAAGTCGCGAAGTCATAAAATGAACTATGTCTCAAACTCATGAAATGAACTATGTCGCGAAGTCTCACAATCTCAACAGTTTGCGATATAAGTCTGTTTGATTTGAACTGTGTCGTGAACTCTGAAAATCATCTATATCGAGATGTCTCAAAAGCTCACAACTTTGCCAACAAATGTGATTTTGAAAAATATGCAGTAAAATACTGAAATATTTATAAATCATATCTCAGCTAATTTTCACTCCAAACAAATAGAGCATTTAAATACAGTGAAAATTTACTGCTGCAACTATTTGCTGGCATACTTACTTAGAGCAACTAAATGAAGGATTGAGCATTCCAATTTCACTCACAAGTCTATTGAAGACTGCTTCATTCAGAGGTTTAGTAAATATGTCAGCTAATTGTTTCTCAGTGGGAACATAAGAGACTTCTATGGTACCATTTGCAACATGTTCCCTAATGAAATGGTACCTGATCTCAATGTGCTTTGTAGTAGAGTGATTAACCGGATTGGCAACTATGGATATTGCACTAGTATTATCACACATTAGTGGAATGTGTTCTAACACTAGCCCATAATCCATGAGTTGATTTCTAATCCAAAGCAATTGAGCACAGCAACTTCCAGCAGCAATGTATTCAGCCTCAGCTGTGGATGTTGCTGTGGACTGTTGTTTCTTACTAAACCAGGACACTAACCTTTGACCTAGGAATTGACAGCTTCCAGAGGTGCTCTTCCTGTCAATTCTGCATCCAGCATAATCAGAATTTGTGTAACCAACCAGGTTGAACCCAGTGCCCTTTGGATACCATAGCCCAAGATTAGGAGTCCCCTTCAGATACTTGAAGATTCTTTTGATAGCCATCATGTGAGATTCCTTGGGATCAGACTGGAACCTTGCACAAAGGCATGTGGCAAACATGATGTCTGGCCTGCTAGCTGTGAGATAGAGTAAGGATCCAACCATGCCTCTAAAAACCTTGATGTCTACTCTTTTGCCTTTCTTGTCTTCATCAAGCTTGATTGCAGTGGACATGGGAGTTTTTGCAGGGGATGAGTCTTCTAAACCATATTTCTTCAAAAGATCTTTGACATACTTTGATTGGTTTATGAAGATGCCATCCTCCCTTTGATGTACTTGCAAACCTAGAAAGTAGGTTAATTCTCCCATCATACTCATCTCATATTTGCTTTGCATCAACTTAGAAAACCTTTCACAGAGTTTTTCATTTGAAGAGCCAAAGATGATATCATCCACATAGATTTGAACAAGAATGATATCGTTTCCATGCTTCTTGAAGAATAGGGTTTTGTCAATTGTACCCCTGGTGAATTGATGCTCAAGAAGAAATTGAGATAGAGTCTCATACCAGGCTCTTGGTGCCTGTTTGAGTCCATAGAGTGCCTTGAGCAATCTATACACAAAGTTTGGGAAGTCTTCACTTTCAAAGCCAGGTGGTTGAGACACATAAACTTCTTCAGCAAGATCACCATTGAGAAATGCACTTTTCACATCCATTTGATACACCTTAAAATCTGAGTGAGCTGCAAAAGCCAGGAAGATTCTGATGGCTTCCAGTCTAGCTACAGGTGCAAATGTCTCATCATAGTCAATGCCTTCTTGCTGACAATATCCTTTGGCAACCAGCCTTGCTTTGTTTCTAATTACCACTCCTTCTTCATCCATTTTGTTTCTGAACACCCATTTGGTGTCAATAACATTCTTTCCTTTTGGAGGAGGTACTAGTTCCCATACTTTGTTTTTCTCAAATTGATTCAATTCTTCTTGCATGGCAACAATCCAATCAGAATTCTTCAAAGCTTCTTCAATTAATTTAGGTTCCTCTTATGACAGAAAGCAGCTATACAGACATGTATTTAATGTTGCCCTCCTTGTTCTAACTCCCTCACTAGGATCTCCAATGATTTGATCCCTAGTGTGGTCTCTATCCCATTTCCTTGTGTGCCCCTGTTCATTTCCTTGATCTGTTCCAAACTCATTTTGGTTGATAGGTGCATTCTCTTCTTCTCCCCCTGTGTTTGTGAACCCTTGCACAGGTATTTGAAGAAGATTGTCAACTTCAAGGATTTCATTCTCTAGAACAGTTTGAACAGGGGGTTCATCTTCACTTTCAGAATCCTCAAGATAACCTTGATTCTCAAATCTCAATGGCACACTGTCTTGATCACTTGTTTTCAGTCCAGGAGTTTTCTTGTCATCAAAGGTAACATCCATGCTTTCCATGACTTTGTGTTGCTCAGGTACAAATACTCTGTATGCTGTCCTTTCCAGAGAGTATCCAATGAAGATGCCTTCAAATGCTTTAGCATCAAATTTTCCAACATGCTCAGAGGTATCTTTCATCACAAAGCACTTGCTTCCAAACACATGCAGGTGCTTGAAGGATGCTCTTTTTCCAGTCATTAATGAGTAAGGAGTTTTGCCAGACTTCTTATTGATTAATGTTCTATTTTGCACGTAGCATGCTGTGTTAACAGCATCAGCCCAAAAGCTAGTGGGTAGCTTTGCATCCAGCAGCATTGTCCTTGCAGCTTCAATGAGAGTTCTATTCTTTCTCTCAACTACTCCATTTTGTTGAGGTGTTCTAGGAGCTGAGAATTGTTGAGAAATTCCTTTATCTTTGCAAAACTCATACAATGTTGAATTTCTGAACTCAGTCCCATTGTCACTTCTCAAAGCAACTACAGAGGAACCAGTTCTTTGTGCTTCTTTATCAACTCTCTTGATATGCTCTATTATGACTTGGGGTGCTTCATCCTTGGAGAATAGGAATTCCACCCAAGTATATCTTGAATAGTCATCTACCATCACTAGAGCATATTTCTTTTTGGAGAGGGACATTACATTCACAGGGCCAAATAAGTCCATGTGAATTAGCTGCAGAGGTTTTGAATTTGTATTGAGCAATTTGTTCTTGTGACTGGATCTTTTAATTTTTCCTTTCTGACAAGCTTCACATGCTCCATCTTGCACAAACTCCAAGGCAGGCAAATCCCTGATAAGTTCTCTCTTGGTTAGAGAGTTCATTGCCTGAACATTCAAGTGAGACAGCTTCTTGTGCCATAGCCAGAATTCCTCATTTGTGGCTTTAGTGTAGAAACAGCAGACTTCTCCCTTATCTGCAGCCTTGAGATTGGCTACAAACAAGCTTCCTTTCTTCACACCTGTTAGAACAACTTCACCACTTTCCCTTTTTGAGATTGAACAAAGGTCTTCATCAAATTCCACTTTGAAACCCCTGTTGGTAAATTGTCCAATGCTCAAGAGATTATGCTTCAGTCCTTCAACAAATGCTACATCTTCAATAATGACATTTCCAGATTTAACACTGCCATATCCCATTGTATAACCAATGTTGTCATTTCCAAAGGTTACTGATGGGCCAGCCTTTTCCTCAAAATGTGATAGCAGGGCTATATCACCAGTCATGTGACTTGAGCATCCACTGTCCAAGATCCATATGACTCTTTTATTCCTGTTGCCCTGCATTCACAAAATGACTAAGTTGTTTTTGGTACCCACACTTGGTAGGGTCCAGTTGATTTAGAAACATTTTGATTAATAATTCTTCTGTCATAAATTGCATTTCTCATAGTAGGAGACTTCACTTTTTCTTTGGCTTTGGAGTTTACACTCTTAGGCTCACATGAAGTTTTCACCCTCTCAACCCTGATTGGGGACCCTGTCCTATGAGAATGCATATGTGTGTGTGATTCACCAGATTGTGCAGAGTCAAGTTTATGTTTAAGAGATAAATAGTTAGCAATCACAGTCACATAGAATGTCATGCAGTTTGGCTTACCACAGAAAGAATCATGACTAGAATTTATGCTAGCAGAATGGTTACTCAGGTTGTCAACTTCAACAATATCAGGCTTACTACACTTATGAGTCAAATGATTAACAGATAGGCATTTTTGACATTGTTTCCTGGGAGCATTTGGCACATAAGCATAGTTGTTTCCCTTGTTAACACCCACTTTACCATTTCTGTTTTGTTTCCTTTTCTTAACAACTTCTTTCTTTGCTTTAGGACTCTTGACAAGATTGTCTTTGGTCTCTTTCTGATTGACAAGTTCAGGAAAGGAAGAAGTGTTCTTAGCAGCCTCATCTTCTTCAAGTAGTTGTTGCTTGATGATCAGTAGTTCCTCATCAAACTCAACAGCACTCTTTCTGAAGATGGGCTGTTCAACACTTGACAGTATGGTTGGGGCATTTTTGTTTGTAAAAGTTTCCTTTCCTTTGCCCTTGACCTTCTTCCTTCCCTTGTCATTATCATAGTCAAAACCAACTCCAACCTTGCAGTCTTCAGTGTGTTCCTTGTGATAGGTTTGAATAAGTTCAGAGGAGTTTTTGAAGCTTCTTAGTTTCAGTTCAGTTTCAGCAATTTGTTCCCTAAGGGCTTTCTCTATCTGCTCAGCACAAATCACTTTGTTTTTAAGATACTCAACCTCCTTTTTCAAACCATCCAGGTTCACAGCCATTAACTCAAGTTTCTCATTCTTTTCTGTAAGCTCAACATTCTTAGCAGTTAGTCTATCAATTTCTTCATTAGCTACTAACATGCTAGTATGAATATTAAACATCTCAGTGCTCATATCTTCAACAGTTTGCTTATATTGAAGGGGAGTCATATCAAGAGAAGTAAGAATGGGTACCTGACTTGAATCACCATCATCAGAAAATGCCATCAAGGCATAGTTTGAGTACTCTTGTTCTTCTTCTTCATCAGAGTCATCCCAGCATTTTCCCTCAGCAATAAAAGCTTTGCCCTGTTGTTTCTTGAGTAGAGCCTCATACTTAGCTTCAAGCTCTAAGTATGCTTTGTCCTTCTTGACTTGTTTAGGCTTTTTGCACTCAGTGGCAAAATGCCCAAGTTCATTGCAGTTATAGCACCTTATTTTGGTCCTATCCACACTTCCTGTCTTGTATCCACCTTTAGCAGCACCAGCAATCCCTTTTCCTTTATTGAAGGTGTTTGAGCCACTAGATCCACCAGTGTTTCCATTATTGAACTTGGATCTAAATGGCTGCTTTCTTTTAAACCTTATGTTAGGATACCTCCTAGCCATATAAGCAAAAGATTTGTTTTCCATTTTGTCCAGCTCATCTATACTGTAGAACTCATCCTCTTCAGGTAAATCATACACAACTTGAGTTTCATCACCAGTGTCTTCAACTTCCAGTTCCTCAATCTTGACCTGACTGATTTTAAGAGAGTCCATTCTTTGACTTAGGTTGTCAGCAATAAGTGCACAGGAGGTATTTGCCACTAATCCTTGCTTTGCTTGAATAGATCTCTTTTGAAACAGCTCTAACTCATATGTCTTTAAAACACCATACAACACATCAAAACCAATCTTTGTTAGATCTCTTTCTTTAAGGGAAGAGATTCTTGGTTCCAAGTGATCTGGAAGAGTTAGTAAAAACTTCATATTGAGCTCTTCTGTTTCATAGTGTTTGTCATAGAGTTTGAGCTCGTTTATCAGCTTGTTGAATCTCTCAAACACTTCTGTGATTCCCTCTTTTGGCTGAGCCATGAAGGCTTCATATTGTGAAACAAGAATCTGCTTCTTGTTCTTTCTTACTTCAGTAGTTCCTTCACAGAGCACTTCTATAAGATCCCACATCTTCTTGGCACTAGTACAATGAGCAACAGTGCCATACATGTTGAAGTCCATAGATTCACAAATGATAAGTTGAAGATGTCCATCCAGTGCAACTTTTTCCTTTTCAGGATCAGTGTATTTTGAGGGATCTTTGGGCACATGTTTTGCTGGTACAATCTCAGTGCCAATGGTTGTTTCACCAATCTCGATCATTGGAATGAAGGGACCATGCTTTAGAATATCTAAATACATGGGGTTAGAAGCTTTGATGAAAAGCAACATCTTCTTCTTCCATAAACTGTAGTGCTCCTTGTTAAAGGGAGGAATCTTGATACTGCTTAGTTTCTGTGAACTCATTCTTGATCTTTTCCTGTTTGTACGTTAACAGCCTACGCTCTGATACCACTTGTTAGAAATGAATACTACTAGAAACTAGACAGGGGGGGGTGAATGGATAGTTTGATATATTTTTCGATTCTTGAAAACTAAGTAACAGACTGTATATGATTATGATATGTAATATGCAGAAAGTAAATAACACACACAATCACTTTAATCTACTTTTTATAAGCAAATTAAATACTACAGCTTTCCAAGAAATTCACAATAGAATTTCTGGCTTCTAAACAAGAACAGTTTGAACTTGCTTGTTTACAGAGAAAAGATCTTAGCAAATAACTATGTGTATCTCTCTTACAGCTTACAATAGGATGTGCATGATATATATAAGCCCTTTACAACCTAGTGCACACTCCTATTTTTACACAGTTACCCCTTGCTGAAAGTCCAACTTGTCCTGCCATAAGACGCTAACTGTGTCAGGAAGGACCACCTTCTTTTCGGAGTCTTTCCCGTTTCTGTAGCTGCTTGTCTCTTATCTTTCTCTCCAAGTTTAGCTGTAGATTTGCCATCTGTTCTTTGGACCACCTTGCCAGAACAAATGCTTCAGTATTTGTCTCTTTTGATTCTTGATTCTGTACCTTGAATTGTCTTGTTGTAAACGGCTAAGTGTTGATATCGTGAACTCCACTTCATTCCTGACTTCGCGATCTCACTTGTGAGGACTTCGTGATATAGCCTTTGAAGACTTTGCGACATAGGTCATTTGAAGACTATGCGACATAGGTCATTTGAAGACTATGCGACATAGGTCATTTGAAGACTATGCGACATAGGGCATTTGAAGACTATGCGACATAGGGCTTCTGAGGACTTCACGATCTAGGCTTCTTTGACTTTGCTGACTTCAACACTTCACGACATGTGTCTTGAGGACTTCTCGACATAGTACAAAATGGACTATGCGATATAGTACTTCACGACATGGATATTGGTGACTTCACGACATAGCTTTCTTCTGACTTTGCTATATAATGCCTTAGACAAATTTCTGCAACTTATTTCTTCATAGCCTTATTTATCTCTATCCCGCTGCATGAACACTTCTGAACTTCTACCAGGACAATTATTCAATGGCCTATATACAGTCTAGATGCAAGAAACTTTACTAAGCTCATTATAACTTTGAGCATACATGATCAAGCTAATGTTCATGAGAACAAGACAAGTACATTTAGAGACCTATACTATATCCCAGTGATAGAACTCACTAGGTCATGTAATGTGACATAGTCACATAGTGTAGGCTTGTTAATAGTGGTATTCAGACATGTCTTGAGCCTAACAGAACCTGGTGTTGGGGTTACTCAAGAAAACCTTGATAAACTAGAATCTGTTCAGATGATTTACCACAGAGGCTTGAAGAAGGAGTTTTTATTATACTTTATGGCTGATGGCAGAGTTTACAGAATTGGAGAAGATGATATTCGTCTGAAATTATGGGAAGAGCTAGAGTATGTTCTATATCTCCTGAAGATCAAAAATAGAAATACTCATAATGCTGCTCTGGTTTTAAAAGACAGAATGATGAAATCGAAAGTTCTTCTTGGAGGAAGTGTTTCCAGTGCATATATTCCTAAGTACAGAGATGCTTATGGAAAGATTGTTGAAATGAAGAGGAATAGTGCCAAATTCACAACAGCACTTGGAACCAAAGTTTTAGAATTCAACCTAGAGTCAGACAAAGCTCATTATATTTGGCTAGGGAATGACATGAAGAAAAACAGTATCTATTCTCTGAGAGCTGCCATATATCAAACTGGTGAAGGAGATCCAGAGTATAAGGAGCTGAACGAGATTATGATAGCTGAACTTGAAAGAGCTGAGAGAAGGTTACTGTCAGATTATATCAGGACTGTGCCTGATATCCAAGAAATTCAGTAAAGTCTGACTGTAAGTTTTTATGTTTTCTGTTCTAAGTTAAATTTAAGCTCTGTTTTAAAATTAAACTCTGCTATATTTTAAACACTGCATTTGTTATATGTTTTGACATCATCAATTATCTGTTTAACTTGTACATTTTTATTATGAACAAGTTGGGGGAGATTGTTAGATATAATTGCTGACGTTTGTTCATCAGTGTTTAAGCAACAGGTGATCATCAGAGTTTACATTGAAGCCAGTCAGAGTTTGTTAAAGTCTGACGTGGTGATAGTTGAATTAGCTGTCGGTGCTGAATTGAATATTCTAGAAGCAATATATTCTGAAGATGGAAAGAAGCAGAATATATTGATACAGCTAAGGAAACGGAATAGAAGATAAGAAGCAATCCTTAATTGATATGAATTGTATAGCTAACTTATAGGAATATCAATTAGAGATGGATTGTATGTAACTGTGTACTATATAAACACAGATAGGTTATCCCTAGAAGGGATGCGATTATTGAAATATTATTCTTGTAACCTAGTAGCTCTTTGTGATTCATTAACATCACTAAGAGAGAATTATTTTAATATAATTCAGTTTGTTGATTTATAAACTTGTGTTCTTGATTGTTATTCTCATACATACTTGATCATATATTGTGTATTTGGCCTAACACTGAAACATTGTAGTTGCCATTAGAAAGTTTTGAAATAAATCAGAGTTTATGCTTCGAGAAAGTGTTTGAGAAATCGATGTAGAAAAGTGTTTGTGAATATGCTTGTGTGAGAATGTCCTGTGAATTGAGTAAGGCTGTAAAAATTTGAAACGTTATGTGTATAATGATTAAATAAAAATTAAAACTGAAGAGTTTAATCATTAATAATCATTAAGATACACAGCAGGCTTACTCGTGAAGTGTGTGAGTGGGACAGTTGGCATACAGTGAAGTGTGTGATTGGACAGTTGGCATACATGCATTAATTGACATCAGTAAATCGTGGTTGTTTCCAACACGCATGCTGTTAGGCCGAATACACAATATATAATCAAGTATGTATGAGAATAACAATTAAGAACACAGGTTTGTAAATCAACAAACTGAATTATATTAAATAATTCTCTCTTAGTGATGTTAATGAATCACAAAGAGCTTCTAGGTTACAAGAATAAAATATTCAATGATCGCATCCCTTCTAGGGATAACCTATCTGTGTTTTTATAGTACACAGTTACACAATCCTTATCTAATTGATATTCCTACAAATTAGCTATACAATTGTTATCAATTAAGGATTGCTTCTTATCTCCTATTCTGTTTCCTTAGCTGTATCAATATATTCTGCTTCTTTCCATCTTCAGAATATATTGCTTCTAGAATCTTCAATTCAGCACCGACAGCTAATTCAACTATCACCTTGTCAGACTTTAAATAAACTCTGACCGGCTTCCTTTAAACTCTTTACCCTATCAGAGTTTAATTAAACTCTGACCGGTTTCTGATAAACTCTGGTCAGTACCTGTTGCTTAAACACTGATAAACAAACGTCAGCAATTATATTTAACAATCTCCCCCAACTTGTTCATAATAAAATGTACAAGTTAAACATATAATTGATGATGTCAAAAACATTTAACAAATGCAGTGTTTAACATATAACAGAGTTTAATTTAAAACAGAGTTTAAATTTGACTTAGAATAGAAAATATATTAAAAACTTACAGTCAGACTTTACTTGATTTCTTGAATATCAGGCACTGTCCTGATATAATCTAACAGTAGTTTCTTCTCAGCTCTATTCAATTCAGCAATCATAATCTTCTTCAGCTCCTTCATTTCTGGTTCATCTTCACCAATTTGATAAATGGCAGCCCTCAAAGAATATATGTTGTTTTTGTTCATTTCATTGCCAAGTCTGATATAAAAAGGTTTATCAGACTCTAGATTGAACTCAAGAACCTTTTTATTTAGTGCAGTTCTGAACCTTGCACTATTCCTTTTCATTTCTACCAACTTTCCATGTGCATCTCTGTATTTAGGAATGTATGCACTTGATACTCCAGCTCCACTCAAAACTTTGGATTTCATCATCCTTTCCTTCAAAACTCGAGCAACATCATAAGTACTTCTATTCTTTACTTCAAGTAGATATAGAACATACTCTAGCTCTTCCCAAAGTTTTAACTGGATATCAAATTCACCAAATCTATACACTCTGCCATCAGCCATAAAATATAACAAGAATTCCTTTTTGATTCCTTTGTGAAAAATCATCTGTACAGATTCTAGTTTGTCAAGGCTTTCTTGAGTAATTCCAACTCCAAATTCTGCCAATGAAAACTTGTCTTGAGATCTGTTATTAGTTCTTCTCTCTCTGTGTGAACCCAGTCCAGATTTGTCAAAGGCTTCTTTTCCCAATACTGTTCTGGTTTCTGAGAAATTCACAGCTTCAAGCTTTAAGTCTTCAAGAATTTTTGATTTGTTGAATCCTGGAAGTAGTGTAGATTTCTGTACAACTTGAGCAACGTCAGAGGTTGTCATGTCTTCAATAGAAACATCAACTTGAGCAGCGTCAGAGGTTGATTTAGCTAATCTTGTTTCAACTTGAGCAATGTCAGAGGTTGAAATATCTTTCTTCTTTAGGTTAGGCTCTTCAATCATTATGTCTTTACCCTTATCAGAGTTTCTAATCACAGGTCTCCTTGTATTTTGTACACTCTGTTGAATATTCTCTTTGATAGAAATACCAACTTCTTTCTTTCTAGGAGCCTTGATTTCCTTTCTCTTGTAGATTCCAGCTTCAAGATTTTTCTTGTGTTCCTCAGCAAGCATTTGCTCTTCAGCCTGGATATCTTCAATAGTTACATTCTTTCCATGCTCTTTCATGAATATCTTAGCAGCAATCTCTTCATCAGTGGATGGATTAGTTGAAACAACTAAACTCTTGAGATTTGAAGTAGATTGACCACCAGAGTTTATCTTTTCAGAGTTTATTTGTCTACCAGAGTTTATCTTTTCAGAGTTTACTCTTGTTCTGCTTTGCCTTGGAGCAAAAATCTTTCTTTTATTTCCTTTGCTTCCCCCATCAGTAGAATCATCCTTCCGTCTCAGAGCTCGAGTGTCTTTGCATTTGTCTTTAGATACACTCTCCCCCTTTTTGACATCATCAGAAAGTAGTACTGATGTCAGCAATTCAATGGCAGTAGAAATGGAAGACATTTGAGTAGACATTGCAGTCTGATTTTCCTCAACTTTTCCAAGCCTCTTCTTGATTTCCTCAGAATCCTTGGCTTGCTGCTTGAGCATAGTATAATAAAAAGTTCTATCAGACTTGAAAGTAAGATCCTTCATACTGGCTTCATTCCTTAGATTGGTAAGCATTAGGTGATTCTCATCAAATCTATTATTAAGAGATTTGACTTGAACAACAGTTGCCTGTAAGCTTGTAAGTACATCAGTATTTGAGATCTTCTTGACAGAATCAGATAGAAAATCTGCAGCCCTTTGTGCTGGAAAGACACAATCTGCATCAGCCCAATTTTTGTAGTACATATTCTGAAAATGCTCATTGGTCTGTCTATGGACTTCCCTTGCGTCAGCACTATTGACATCATCAGCCAATGAAACTTGAATACTAGGGTGTGAATGAGAACCCTCAGCATCATTTCCAGTTTCTTCATTATTGACTGCTTCATGTGCATTAAGAATATTGTCAGCATTAAACTGTGCAGCTTCATCAATGTTCTCCTCTGCTACAGCTTCAGGAATATCAGAGGTGGCCTGAGCAAAAACCTCTGCTTCTCTTTGAACAATCTCTACAACAGATTGTTGCAAAGCTTCAAGAATAATGTTCTCAGAGTTTAGCTCATCAGTAGCCTCTTGTTCCTTTTCCATCACAGCTTCATCAATTTTCTCTGTGACTTTAATCAGCTGAGTAACCTCCTCACCTTTGTCAAGATCACAAGAAATAATTTCAGTGTGAGTGGCCAGAGATTCTTCTACCTGATCAGTGACTTGATCAGCTTCCACACCCTCTGTATAAAGATCAGAATAGATAGAGGTGTGTGCTTCAAAATCAAAAACTCTGCTATCAGAATGAGTAGCAGCTTCCTCAACTACATCATTAGCCTTTGATGTAGGAGTTACCAAATCCATAGTAGCATCAGTATTTAATCTGTCTAGATTGACAGCTTCAGCATTTGCAGCATCCTCCTGAACAAACACTTCAGGAGCTTCAGTGTTTACAAACACTCTGTCCTCATCAGCATTTAAAATATCCTCCTCAACAACAATTTCAGGAGTATCTTGAAAAACAACTTCAGCCACAATCTCCTCATTCTCTGATGCAGGAGCTTCAGTGTCCTTAGAGACTCTGTCCATGGTTACATTTATAGCACCAAAAAGATGTGCAACCACTAGTCTTCTTTTTCTCTGATGAAGAGTTTCTTCATCAGTTTCAGTCTCTGAGGTTTCAACAACAGACTGTACCCTATTTGCTCTTCTTTTCTTTAGCCTTGTCTTCTGAGGCAGCTCTTCAGGTGTTGATGCCCCAGCTTCAGTAGATGGTTTCCTTGCAGGTTTAGTACCAATGTGCTTGGTCCTACCTCCCCTTGCAGGTTTAACAGACGTTGATGGAGGTTCTGATTGAGATTCAGCTTGTGGTTGTGGATTTACTTGAGCATCCACAAACTGTTGCACAGAAGTAGGTAGCAAAAGATCCCCTACAATGCCTTTCTTAATGTCTTTATTTACTAGATCAGTAAATACTCTCTTATGTAATTTAAAACAAGAAACATCTGCTTCAAATACATTTTCTCCTTCAACACAATAAGAAATCAAAAGCTGACAGAATCGAGAAAAATAAACAACTCCTCTATGTAAAATATTCGTTACCAATCATACTTTTTCGAAAAACAAATGTCTAATCTCAAAATTATAAACTGTCTGAAACAAAGAAATTATTTTAACCATTAGAGATTAAAACAAAGTTACCTCGGCATATGTCACACAATACATCAGTGTTTACCATTTGTCCTTCTTTGTCAATAAACTCTTTTCTCAAACTGTACAGGTGTGAAAATATGTGTGTGCAATAGCAGAGTTTACCGTAATCAATATTTAGATCATCTCAAAGTGCATAAAATCCACAAACTAAAGTAGTAAAAACTGGTTGCCTAAACTCTCATGTATAACATAAAATCTGATTTTATATCTAAACTCTGTATACTGATATCCTTTCATTTGGATATGTCTTTTATTTTTCACCCCCTTTATATATTTATATATATATATATATTTTTTTCTCTTTTTTTATTTTTTTATTTTTATTTATTTTTCCAGTAATCAGTGGTTGGCACTAGTCACCAAAAATCAAAGATTTTAGCCCTTATTTCATACAATAAGTTCCTGGATCTTCCTAGGCACAACATGATCTCAAAGGAATTTGTGCTATGTTTGGCATCTTTTGATTTGAGGGTGAATTATTTTTAATTAAGAATCAGAGTTTAGACTTTTCATCAGTAGATATAATTAACTTATGAGAGAAAATGCAAACAGCTAATACAGACTCAGTGTATAGGATCAATAAACTAAGAGATGGTATAAATACAGAGACAGTATCATGCTGTGTTAACTTTCTGCACATGTTTGAGATCAGAATCTATACAACTCTTAAGGATTCATAATTACTTACTGAGAATTATGCTTCATACAAATTTCTTCATTGGTCCATATGTTTCAGACAAAATTACAATTAGAGAATAGCATTAAACTGTAACTATCAGAGTATGACCAACAGAGTTTAGCATCAGAGTTTACTTTCAGAGTATGACTGACACTTCACAGAGTTTATCATCAGAGTTTAACATGCTGGTTCACATAACAGTTAACACATGTAAGAAATCATGAACATAAAAATTGACAGCTTCCACTTGTACTTTTTCTGTCTATCTTACAGCCTGCAAAATCTGCATCAGAGTAACCAATTAACTTAAACTCTGATTCTCTAGGATACCACAAACCCAGGGTTATGGTTCCTTTGAGATATTTGAAGATCCTTTTTACAGCTGTTAGATGAGGCTCTCTGGGATCTGCTTGAAATCTTGCACAAAGACATGTTGCATACATGATATCAGGTCTACTTGTAGTAAGATACAGTAGAGACCCTATCATTCCTCTGTAGTTAGTCATATCTACTGAGGCTCCTGTGTCTTTGTCAAGCTTCGTTGCTGTAGCCATGGGAGTTGTAGCAGATGAACTATCAAGCATACCAAATTTCTTTAGAAGATTTCTGGTATACTTTGCTTGATTGATAAAAATCCCATCATCTGTTTGCTTGACCTGTAAGCCTAGAAAATAACTAAGCTCTCCCATCATGCTCATTTGGTACCTGGATTGCATAAGCTTTGCAAACTTCTTACAGAGTTTGTCATTAGTAGATCCAAAAATAATATCATCTACATAAATTTGAACTAAAAGCAAATCATCACCAGAATTGAAATAAAACAAGGTTTAATCAATTGTACCTCTTGTGAACCCACTTTCTAAAAGAAATTGAGCAAGAGTTTCATACCATGCTCTTGGTGCTTGCTTTAGTCCATATAATGCCTTGTCAAGCCTGTAGACATAATCTGGATGCTTGGGATCTACAAATCCTGGTGGTTGTTCAACAAACACTTCTTCTTCAAGCTTCCCATTGAGAAAAGCACTCTTTACATCCATCTGAAAGACTTTAAACTTCTTGTGTGCAGCATAGGCCAGAAAAATTCTTATGGCCTCCAATCTTGCAACTGGAGCAAAGGTTTCATCATAGTCAATTCCTTCCTGTTGTGAATAACCTTTTGCCACAAGTCTAGCCTTGTTTCTTGTAATCACACCTTCACTGTCAGTCTTGTTTCTGAAAACCCACTTTGTACCTACTATTGATCTATTCTTTGGTCTAGGTACAAGTGTCCAGACTTCATTTCTTTCAAACTCATTTAACTCTTCTTGCATTGCTGTAATCCAATTTGCATCTTGAAGAGCTTCTTCCACTTTCTTTGGTTCTGTTTGAGACAAGAAAGCATGATACAGACACTCATTATTTGTTGCACTTCTAGTTCTCACACTAGCATCAGGATCTCCAATTATGAGATCAGGTGTGTGTGCCTGTGTCCACCTTCTTGCTGTTGGTAAGTGGTTTCTTGCATCATTATTGAATCCTCCCCCTTGATCCATGCTCTCCTGATTCATATGTTGACTTTCTGCAGCATCTGAGGCTCCCCCTGAATTGGATGGCTCAGAGTTTGAACTGTCAGAGTTTGAATCAGTTTCCTCAACTGACTCATTTGCTGTGTCTTGTTGAGCTTCTTCACGCTCCCCCTCAACTGGTTCTCTACTTTGTTCAATTTGAGAATTTCCAGTTTCTTCAGTATTTACCAGTAGAGGTTCAGAGTATGCTTCGTCAGAGTTTGTCAACTCTGCTTCATCAGAGTTTATATCATCAGAGAATAGATCTTCATTTTCAAAACGCAGTTGATCATATCCATCCTTGTCTTCAAGTCCAATTATTTTCTTGTCATCAAATGAAACATGTATAGATTCCATGATCACCTTAGTTCTTAGATTATAAACTCTGAGTGCTTTTGTTGACAATGGATAGCCAACAAAGATTCCTTCATCAACTTTTAACTCGAACTTTGTCAACTGTTCAGGATGAGTCTTCAACACAAAGCATTTGCATCCAAATATATGAAAATATTTCAAATTTGGCTTCTTATTTTTCACCATCTCATATGGTGTTTTCCCATGCTTGTTGATCAATGTTGCATTTTGAGTAAAACAAGCAGTTTGAACAGCTTCTGCCCAGAAGTATGTTGGTAACTTTGCTTCATCGAGCATAGTTCTGGCTGCTTCAATTAAAGTTCTGTTCTTCCTTTCAACTACACCATTTTGCTGTGGAGTTCCAGGTGCAGAAAATTCTTGTTTCACTCCTCTTTCCTTGCAGAAAGCTTCCATGATTGAGTTTCTGAATTCAGTTCCATTATCACTCCTTATAATTTTGACTTTGTGTTGTGATCCTCTGTCCAGTAGATTTACATGATCCATCAGAGTTTGAGCAGTTTCATCCTTCTTTGACAAGAAATACACCCATGTATATCTAGTATATTCATCAACAATTACTAGAGCATATTTCTTTCTGCCCATTGACATCACATTCACTGGTCCAAAGAGATCAACATGTAGAAGATGATAAGGTTCCATTACTGAAGATTCAGATTTGCTCTTGAAAGATGACTTCCTTTGCTTGGCCTTTTGACAAGAATCACATAGGCCATCTAGACTGAGTATTGATTTTGGAAGTCCCCTTACAAGATCTTTTCTTATTAGCTCATTGATGTTGTTCAAATTGAGATGAGAGAGCTTCTTGTGCCAGTTCCAACTCTCTTCATTTGACATTCTGGCTGTCAGACACACTGTTTTTCCATCAGAGTTTGTTACCAAACTTGCTTCATAAATGTTGTTGCGCCTGTGTCCAACTAGAACAACTTTTCCAGTAGATTTACTGATAACTTCACAGTATTCACTATGAAAATCTACATGGTTTCCTCTGTCACAGATTTGACTCACAGATAGCAGATTATGCTTGAGTCCTGAGACTAGAGCTACATTTGTGATGATGACACTTCCAAGATTGATATTGCCATATCCCAGAGTGTGTCCTATGTTGCCATCTCCATAGGAAACCTTTGGGCCAGCCTTCTCCTTAAAGTCTGATAACAGGGCTTTATTTCCAGTCATATGTCCTGAGCATCCACTGTCCAAGATAAGTGTGCTCTCTATTATACCCTGCAATCACAAACAAACACTAAGTGTTAGTTTTAAGGATCCAGACTTGCTTGGATCCTTTGTCTTTCTTAACAGTGTTAGCTTTTGCAGCGGAATCTGTATTATCAGAGTTTAAACTAACATTGTCAGATTTTACACTAGCAGAGTTTGCTCTAACCCATTTCAAGTTGGGTTTTAGCTCATAATAGTTGTGATAAATAGCATGATAACTCTTGCAAGTATAAATGGAATGCCAAGTGCTCCCACAGTGTTTGCATAAAGTTTGTGGTTTAACTCTTACATAATCATTCTTTACTCCTGATGTAGAAGATAAAGAATTAATATGTTTGTTCTTAGTGCAAAATCTAGCAAGATGATTAGAACTACCACAATTGTAACATGTTTTCCTTGAAGCACCAGCATTAGGCAAATGATTATTTCTGTTATTTATGCCTACTTTTCCATTCCTATTCTTCTTGGACCCTTTTGGTTTCATGGCAGACTTTACCTCTTTCAACTTATGATTGAACTGTTTTCCTATCATCAAGCCAACATTAACCTGTTTTTCACAAGTTTTTACTGGTTTTCTAACAGCTTCTACTTCCATAAGTTTTTCTGTTATAATATTTTCTTGTTTTTCACAAGCTTCATCTGATTCCATATCAGCTTCCCTTATTACAACAGATTTTAACTTATTGGCTTCTGGAACAAATTTCACAGGTTTAAGTTGTGGTTTAACCTTAACCTTGTCTTTAAACCTAAGTTCATCATTTTCACAATAACCTAAACCTACAGAATCAGTCTGAAACACTTGATGAGTGTCTCTTCCAGAATCTGTCCAAGTTTTGATTATTTTTCTTTCCTTTTCTAAATCAGATTCTAGTTGCCTATATCTTTTCAGCAACTCCTGTTCTACATAAACAGCATCATCTCTTTCTTTTTGAATCTGCTTCATACTTTCAAGTTCTCCTTCAAGAAACTTGTTTCTATCTTTAAGACTAAGATTTTCAGTTTTAATTCTTTCATTTTCTAAAGTCTGATCCCTATAGCTAACATGAACACTTTTCAGATATACTCTTAACTCAGATATATTATCAGTATCATAAGCATAAGTAGTTAGGGGTACCTTATTTTCAGACGATTCAGTCTCATCTCTGACAGTTGCCATAAGAGCATAGTTTTCTCCATCATCAGAGTCTGAAGTATCTGCCCAGTCTTTGCCTTTAGAGATGAGTGCTTTCTCAGTTTTGCCTTTCTTGCACTCTGGAGCATAGTGACCCATCTCCTTACACTTGTAGCACTGGATTTCAGATTTATCCTTCTTGCCAGACTTGGTCTCCCTTCCATCAGACTTTCTAAAACTTCTCTTATCAGAGTTTGAATCTTTCCTTGAGAATCTCTTTCCCTTCTTGAAATTCTTGAATCCCATCTTCTTGAAGGTCTTTACCATCAATGCAGCCATTTGCATCATCTGTTCTTCATCATCCTCAGAGTCAGAAGCTTCATCAGAGTTTGAGTCATCATCAGTGTTTGATGACCCACTCTCAGATTTAATGACTAAAGCCTTTCCCTTGGCTTTCTTCCTTGATGATTCCTTCTTAATGGGCTTCTCCTCGACTTTGAGAGCAACAGATTTTGTCTTTTTACTCATTCTTCTATTCCTTTGTTCTATCTCCAGTTCATGAGTTTTCAATAACCCATAGATTTCATCAAGATCTGTATCAGCAAGCTCATAATTATCTCTTATTGTGGTTGTCTTTAGATCCCACTTTTCAGGTAGAGATAACAGAAACTTGAGATTAGACTCTTCAAGCTCATATTCTTTATCAACCAGAGACAGATCATTCAATAGTTTGCAAAATCTGTCATGAGTCTCAGTCAAGGTTTCATTAGGTCTTGAATCAAAGTGCTCATACTCCTGAGTTAGTATGGTCCTCCTATTCTTCTTGATAGCACCTGTTCCTTGGCATCTGACTTCTAGAGCATCCCATATCTCTTTGGCAGTCTTGCAGCCAATTACTCTGTTAGACATAACATTATCTAAAGCACTGTGGAGAAGATGTCTAACCTTTGCATCCTTTGCAATCGATGAGATGTCCTCAGGAGTCATATCTTTCTTTTCCTTTGGAACAGTCTTCTGTTCCTGACCATCAACAACAGGGGATAATTTTGTTGGCATATGAGGACCATCATATATTCTGTCAAGATATTCTGGATCTGTAGCCTCCAGAAACATGGTCATCTTCACCTTCCAAATTGGATACTCTACAGGCCTGAGAATTGGAACCCTGATTGTTTCATATCGACTCACAGAATTGGGCTTAACCTATTCAGCCTTAGGAGCAGTTTGATTTTCTTCAGACATGATTAATACTGTGTTTGAATCGTAAAACTGTATATATTAAACAGCCTTGGCTCTAATACCAATTGTTAGGCCGAATACACAATATATAATCAAGTATGTATGAGAATAACAATTAAGAACACAGGTTTGTAAATCAACAAACTGAATTATATTAAATAATTCTCTCTTAGTGATGTTAATGAATCACAAAGAGCTTCTAGGTTACAAGAATAAAATATTCAATGATTGCATCCCTTCTAGGGATAACCTATCCGTGTTTTTATAGTACACAGTTACACAATCCTTATCTAATTGATATTCCTACAAATTAGCTATACAATTGTTATCAATTAAGGATTGCTTCTTATCTCCTATTCTGTTTCCTTAGCTGTATCAATATATTCTGCTTCTTTCCATCTTCAGAATATATTGCTTCTAGAATCTTCAATTCAGCACCGACAGCTAATTCAACTATCACCTTGTCAGACTTTAAATAAACTCTGACCGGCTTCCTTTAAACTCTTTACCCTATCAGAGTTTAATTAAACTCTGACCGGTTTCTGATAAACTCTGGTCAGTACCTGTTGCTTAAACACTGATAAACAAACGTCAGCAATTATATTTAACACATGCTCAGTAAAAGGCACTAATTTCTGCTATTTTCTAGACACCTTTCTTCATTTTTCAAAAACTCAACAACCCGTTATCAATCATACTATCTATTTTCCAAAAATAATGTTCCTCAATAATTATGAAATGTCTGAAACAACCTTATTCATTTTAATCATCAG
The DNA here is from genome assembly GCA_030848705.1 of Heracleum sosnowskyi. NCBI lineage: Eukaryota > Viridiplantae > Streptophyta > Magnoliopsida > Apiales > Apiaceae > Heracleum > Heracleum sosnowskyi. The sequence goes on along the minus strand of CM061242.1, from coordinate 117,040,313 downwards.
AGATTAAAAATAAATTACATCGGCGTAGAGTACACAGTTCATCAGTTTTTATCAATTCTCCTCCTTTATTAATAATCTCTTTTCTCAAAATGCACAGTTGTGATTATTTGTGTGTGTATAGCAGAGTTTACTGAATATAAATATTTAGAGCATCTCAAAGTGCATAAAATCCACAAAATAAATCTGTAAAAACTGGTTGCCCAAAATCTCATATGTAACACATATTTTGATTTCATCTAAACTCTGTACCTTTATTCGTATACATTTGTTTTTCACCCCCTTAATTTTTTATTTTTTTTTTATTTATTGAATCTTTTCCAGTAATCAGTGGTTGGCACTAGTCACCAAAAATTTGAAAATTTTAGCCCTTATTTCATACAATAAGTTCATGGGTCTTCCTAGGCACAACATGATCTCAAAGGAATTTGTGCTTGATTTTGCATCTTTTGCTTAGGGGTGAATTAACAGCAACTAATTATCAGAGTTTAGACTAACATCATTTAACGTATATCATTTATGAGAGAAAGTGCAAACAGCTAATACAGATTCAGTGTATAGGATCAATAAACTAAGAGATGCTATAAATATAGAGACAGTATCATGCTATGTAAAATTTTCTGCACACATTTGAGATTAGATCATATATAACTCAGAAGGATTCATGATTACTTACTGAGAATCATGCTTCATACTATTTTCTTCATCGGTCTTTATGTTTCAGACAATAACACAATCAGAGTATAACATCAGAGTTTATCATCAGAGTATGCTTCTATCAGAGTATGCTACCAGAGTTTATCAACATGATTTGCATGACAGTTAACATATGCAGAAAAACATGAGCAAATTTTCACAGATGAGTAAAGTTTGAGTCTAACCAGTATCTCAAGTCGAAACCAGAGATCATTCCAAGTTCATTTACCAGTCTTGTAAATGTAGCTTCACTCAAAGGCTTAGTGAAGATATCTGCAAGCTGTTGTTCTGTAGACACAAAATGAAGCTCAATATCTCCTTCCTCCACATGTTCCCTGATAAAGTGATACCTTATGCTGATGTGCTTGGTCATAGAATGTTGTACTGGGTTACCTGTCATAGCAATAGCACTTTGATTATCACAGAAAATAGGTATTTTAGAGTACCTTAACCCATAGTCCAGCAATTGATTCTTCATCCACAAAATCTGTGCACAACAGCTATCAGCAGCAATATACTCTGCTTCTGCTGTAGATGTGGAAATTGATTTTTGTTTCTTGCTGTACCAAGAAACTAGTCTATCACCTAGAAATTGACAGCTTCCACTAGTGCTCTTTCTGTCAATCTTACTGCCTGCAAAATCTGCATCAGAGTAACCAATTAACTTAAACTCTGATTCTCTAGGATACCACAAACCCAAGGTTATGGTTCCTTTGAGGTACTTGAAAATCCTCTTCACAGCTGTTAGATGAGGCTCTCTGGGATCTGCTTGAAATCTTGCACAAAGACAGGTTGCATATATAATGTCTGGTCTACTTGCAGTAAGATAAAGAAGAGACCCTATCATGCCTCTGTAGTTTGTCATATCTACTGAAGCACCTGCATCTTTGTCTAGCTTTGTTGCAGTTGCCATAAGAGTTGTTACAGATGAACTATCAAGCATACCAAATTTCTTGAGAAGATTTCTGGTATATTTTGCTTGATTGATAAAAATCCCATCATCTGTTTGCTTTACTTGCAAGCCTAGAAAATAACTAAGCTCTCCCATCATGCTCATTTGGTACCTGGACTGCATAAGCTTGGCAAATTTCTTACAGAGTTTGTCATTAGTAGACCCAAAAATTATGTAATCCACATAAATTTGAACTAAAAGCAAATCATTACCAGTGTTGAAATAGAACAAGGTTTTATCAATTGTACCTCTAGTGAACCCACTTTCTAAAAGAAATTGAGCTAGAGTTTCATACCATGCTCTAGGTGCTTGCTTTAGTCCATAAAGTGTTTTGTCAAGCCTGTAGACATAATATGGATGCTTGGGATCCACAAACCCTGGTGGTTGTTCAACAAACACTTCTTCTTCAAGTTTCCCAATGAGAAAAGCACTTTTCACATCCATCTGAAAGACTTTGAACTTTTTGTGAGCAACATATGCTAGAAAAATTCTTATGGCCTCCAATCTTGCAACTGGAGCAAAGGTTTCATCATAATCAATTCCTTCTTGCTGTGAATATCCTTTTGCCACAAGTCTAGCCTTATTTCTTGTAATTACACCCTCACTGTCAGTCTTGTTTCTGAAAACCCACTTTGTACCAACAACAGACCTGTTCTTTGGTCTTGGTACAAGTGTCCATACTTCATTTCTTTCAAACTCATTCAATTCTTCCTGCATTGCTGTTATCCAGTTTGCATCTTGAAGAGCTTCATCCACTTTCTTAGGCTCTGTTTGTGATATGAATGCATGAAACAAACATTCATTTGTTGTGGCACTTCTTGTTTTCACACTTGCATCTGGATCTCCAATTATCAGATCAGGTGTATGAGCCTGAGTCCACTTTCTTGCTGAAGGTAAGTGGCTTCTTTCATCATTATTGGATTCTCCCCCTTGATCCATGCTTTCCTGATTTTCTTGTTGACCAACTGTATTCTCTGAGGCTACCCCTGAATTGAACTGCTCAGTATTTGAACTTTCAGAGTTTATGTTAGATTCTTCAGCTGACTCACTTTCAGAATGTGAGTCATCATTTTGAGATGTTGCTGAAGTATCCTCATGCTCCCCCTCAACTGGTTCTCTAATTTCTTCTGTCTGAGAAATTTCCTCAGTGTTTACCAGTAGAGGATCAGAGTATACTACATCAGAGTCTGTTGGATTTGCTTCGTCAGCGTTTACATCATCAGAGTTTAGATCTTCATTTTCAAAGCGTAGTTGATCATGATTTTATTCATCTTCAATTCCAGTTATTTTCTTGTCATCAAATGACACATGTATAGATTCCATGATCACTTTTGTTCTCAGATTATAAACTCTGAATGCTTTAGTTGATAGCGGGTATCCAACAAAAATTCCTTCATCAGCTTTTAAGTCAAACTTGGTCAACTGTTCAGGATGAGTGTTCAACACAAAGCATTTGCACCCGAAAATATGGAAATATTTCAGGTTTGGTTTCTTATTCTTCACCATCTCATATGATGTTTTCCCATGCTTGTTGATCAATGTAGAATTTTGAGTAAAGCAAGCGGTTTGAACAGCTTCTGCCCAGAAATAGGTTGGCAATTTTGCTTCATCAAGCATTGTTCTGGCAGCTTCGATCAAAGTTCTGTTCTTTCTTTCAACTACACCATTCTGCTGTGGAGTCCCTGGTGCAGAAAATTCTTGCTTCACTCCCCTTTCTTTGCAAAATTCTTCCGTTGTTGTATTTCTGAATTCAGTACCATTATCACTCCTGATAATTCTCACTTTGAACTGTGATCCTTTGTCCAGCAGCTTTACATGTTCCATCAGTATTAAGGCAGTTTCATCCTTCTTTGCTAGAAAGTACACCCAAGTGTATCTAGTATACTCATCAACAATGACTAGAGCATATTTCTTTCTGCCTAGAGACATTACATTTACTGGTCCAAATAGATCAACATGAAGAAGATGATAAGGATCCACAACTGAAGATTCAGATTTACTCTTGAAAGATGACTTCCTTTGCTTGGCATTTTGACAAGAATCACACAGACCATCTAAGCTGAGTATTGACTTTGGAAGTCCCCTTACAAGATCTTTTCGAATTAGCTCATTGATGTTGTTCAAGTTTAGGTGAGAGAGCTTCTTATGCCATTTCCAACTCTCTTCATTAGACATTTTTGCAGACAGACACACAGCTTTTCCTTCAGAGTTTGTTACCAAACTTGCTTCATAGATATTATTCCGTCTGTGCCCAACTAGAACAACTTTCCCTGTAGATTTACTGATAACCTCACAGTAATCAGGTTGAAAATCTACATGGTAACCTCTGTCACAGATTTGACTCACAGATAGCAAGTCATGCTTGAGTCCTGGGACTAGAGCTACATTTGTAATGATGACACTTCCAAGATTGATATTGCCATATCCCATAGTACGTCCTATGTTGCCATCTTCATAGGAAACTTTTGGGCCAGCTTTCTCCTCATAATCTGATAGCAGGGCTTTATTTCCAGTCATGTATCCTGAACATCCACTGTCCAAGACTAGGGTGCTTTTCCTTATGCCCTGCAATCACAAACATTTACAAAGAGTTAGATCTAAGGATCCAGACTTGCTTGGATCCTTTGGCTTTCTTAACATTGTTAGCTTTTGCAGCGGAATTCTTATCAACAGAGTTTAAGCTAACAGTATCAGAGTTTACACTTGCAGAATCAACTTTAACCCATTTCAGATTTGGCTTCAACTCATAATAGTTGTGATAAATGGCATGATAATTCTTACAAGTATAAATAGAATGCCAGGTACTCCCACAGTGAGTGCATAAAGTCTGTGGTCTAATCCTAACATAATCCTTCTTAACTCCAGACATGGAGGGTAAAGAATTAATGTCTTTGTTTTTCGTGCAGAAACTTGCAAGATGGTTAGTACTACCACAATTATGACATGTCTTTCTAGGAGCATCAGAAATAGGCAAATGATTATTGCTTTTATTAATGCCTACTTTTCCATTTCTATTCTTCCCGGACACTTTCTGTTTTTCAACAGACTTTACCTCTTTGAGCTTATACTTGAATTGTTTTTCTGTCATTAAACCAACATTAACCTGTTTAACACAAGTTTTTACTGGTTCTATCTTAATAGCTTATGTCATAACTACAGAGTTTAGCTTACTGGATTCAGGAACAAATTTCATAGGTTTAAGATTTGATCTAACTTTAACTTTATCTTTAAACCTAAGTTCATCTTCCTCACAGTAACCTAACCCAACTGTATCTGTTTGAAAAACTTGATGTGTGTCTTTTCCAGAATTTGTCTAGGTTTTAATTACCTTTCTCTCTTTTTCTAAATCAGATTCTAGTTCCCTAAATTTCTTGAGCAACTCCTGTTCAACATAAACAGCATCATCTCTTTCCTTTTGAACTTGTTGCATGTTAACAAGTTCTTCTTCAAGAAATTTATTTCTCTCTCTAAGATTTAGATTCTCAGATTTAATTCTTTCATTCTCTAAAGTCTGATCTCTGTAACTAACATGTATGCTCTTAAGATATATTCTCAATTCAGATATATTATCAGTATCATAAGCATAAGTTGTTAGGGGTACCTTATTTTCAGATGATTCAGATTCATCTTCAACAGTTGCCATGAGAGCATAGCTGACATCTTCATCAGAATCTGAAGTGTCTGCCCAGTCTTTTCCTTTAGTGATGAGTGCTTTTCCAGTCTTTCCATTCTTGCATTCTGGAGCATAATGACCCATCTCTTTACACTTGTAGCACTGGATCTCAGACTTGTCTTTCTTTCCATACTTGGTATCCCTTCCTTCAGACTTTCTGAAACTCTTTCTTTCAGTGTTTGAATCTTTCCTTGAGAATCTTTTTCCCTTCTTGAAGTTCTTGAAACCCATCTTCTTGAAAGTCTTCACCATCAAAGCAGCCATTTGCATCATTTGTTCTTCATCATCCTCAGATTCAGAAGAAGCATCAGTGTTTGAATCACCATCAGAGTTTGACGACTCACTTTCAGAGTTTATGACCAAAGCTTTTCCCTTAGCTTTCTTCTTTGATGTTTCTTTCTTCGTGAGTTTTTCTTCAACTTTGAGAGCAACAGATTTTGTCTTCTTTTCAGAACTTTTGTTTCTTTGTTCTATCTCAAGTTCATGAGTCTTAAGCAACCCATAGATTTCATCAAGATCTGTTTCTGCAAGATCATAATTATCTCTTATTGTTGTTGCCTTTAAATCCCATCTTTCAGGTAGAAATAGTAGAAACTTGAGATTTGACTCTTCAAGGTCATATTCTTTATCAACAAGAGACAAATCATTCAACAGTTTACAGAATCTGTCATATGTATCTGTCAAAGTTTCATCAGATCTAGAGTCAAAGTGTTCATACTCTTGTGTTAGAATAGTCTTCCTGTTCTTCTTTATAGCACTTGTTCTTTGACACCTGACTTCTAAAGCATCCCAAATTTCTTTGGCAGTCTTGCAGCCAATTACTCTGTTAGACATGACATTATCTAAGGCACTGTGGAGAAGATGTCTGACTTTTTCATCCTTTGCAATTGATGAGATGTCCTCAGGAGTAAAATCTTTCTTTTCTTTTGGAACAGTCTTTTGTTCTTGACCAGCAACTACAGGAGACAGTTTAGTTGGCATATGAGGACCATCATTGATTCTATCAAGGTATTCTGGATCTGTGGCTTCTAGAAACATGGTCATCTTAACCTTCCATATTGGATATTCCACTGGTTTGAGAATTGGAACCCTGATTGTCTCATATCGACTCACAGAAGTTGGTTGAACCTTCTGAACATTAGTACCTGCCTAGGTATTTTCAGCCATGATTATTCTTGTGTTTGGATCAATAAACTGTATATATTAAACAGCCTTGGCTCTGATACCAATTGTTAGGCCGAATACACAAGATATAATCAAGTAGATGTATGAGAATAACAATAAGAACACTGTTTATGAACAATAAACTGAATGGAATTAAAAACTCCTCTCTCAGTGATGTAAAATATCACAGAGAGCTGCTAGGTTACAAGAATGATAATTCACGTATTCGCATCCCTTTTAGGGTTAACCTATCTGTGTTTATATAGTACACAGCTACATACAATTCTAATTGATATTCCTATAAATTAGCTATACAATCAGAATCAATTAAGAATTGCTTCTGTCTTCTGTTCCGTTTCCTTAGCCATCTCGATATCTCTTTGCTTCTTTCCATCTTCAAAGAATATCGCTTCTAGAATGTTCATTGAATTGCACCGACTGCTAAGCAAACTCTGACCATCAGACTTTACTAAACTCTGACTGGTCCTCCAGCTAAACTCTGACTAGTTCTCCATCTAAACTCTGATAGTTTCCTGGTACTTTAAACACCGATAAACAAACATCAGCAATTATATCTAACAACTATCTTTATTTACATGAATTAAAAAAGCATTTCTTGAAATGTACTAGGATTACTATCGGGATGACTATCCCTTGATAGTCATTCCAGTACATTTTTAATCCAAATGGCTTGGAATGACTACCGGGATGACTATCCTGGATAGTCATTCCAGTTCATTTTTATTTAAGAAATACTTAATTAATTCTACTTCTAATTTAAATTTATTCTGATAATTAATTTATTTCATAAATTAATTCTGATGAATTAATTTATTTAATAAATTAATTACTTAATTTATTTGTTAAATTAATTCAGAAGAATTAATATAATAAATAAATTAATAACTAATTTAAAAGAGAATGTAAATTCTTAAAAGATAATAAAACTAGTCCTTGAACCACTTGAACTTGATGAAGAATATCCACTGGATGTAATTGTCACTTGATGCACTGTCTGGTTCATAAGTGACTAACTGAAATGTCTGTTCTTCATCTTGACTTTAAGTTGTGGTCCATTGTCTGCTTTTGACTGTTGTTCAACCTTTGTAACCTGTATATTTGCTGTCACACATCTGAAATCTCTGTAACTTTAATAAATCCACTTCCTTGAATACTTCACCGAGGCTTGATCAATAAATTGAACTTCTTTCAATGCAGTATTTCTTCAAGTCTGTAGGATGACTTTAAAATGTATTCTTTTGACTGATGTGATCTTTTGAGATTCCTGTGATACTGTGACAATTGAATTATTACTTACTTATTACAAACTTGTTTAAGTTGAGTTGAATCCTCGATGTTAACAAACAGGCCTAAACATATGCCTTTAAACCGTGATCTTTTTAGAAAAATAGGGGATTTTGTTAGAAAAAATATAAAAATTGATGTATTTTAGCTGAAAAGTTAATTGGTTATAAATAATAATATTATTTAATAATTTTTTTAAAATAAGTAAGGTTAATTAAGTACAATCACTAAGTGCCGACCGAACGATCAAATTTTTAATGTTTCGTCTATTATAAGATAATATAGATAGATATTTATATATATTTTTCTTAAATAGTTAATATTTAAAATTTTACAAAAATATTATAGGGCCGCTGCGAAGCGCGGCTTAGTCGACTAGTTTTCTTTTATAACATCTAGAAATGTACTCTAGAATCGCTCGATTCATATTTATCTAATTTTCTAGAGCTCCTCTATTTTAAATATTAAAAATAATACAAATTGAAATTTCTTTTTTTAGCTCCTAAATTGTAGAAAAAGGTAGTATTTATTAAAGACAAGTTGGCTTAAAATTATAAACCTAGCTCATTTATTTTAAATATTAAAAATTGAAAAAAAAAACTAGCTCCTAAATTATAGAAAATGTAATACTTATTAAAGACAAGTTGGCTTAAAATTATAAGCGTAATCAAATTTAAATTTTCTTTTTCAGCTCTTAAATTGTAGAAAAGGTAATACTTATTAAAGACAAGTCGGCTTAAAATTATGAAGTTGATCAAATTTTATTATTATTATTATATACGATATTTATAATATTACATAAAGGAAAATTCCCTTTATTTTAAGAATTTGAAATTAAAACTTCCTTTTTTAAGTGTTGTTTTTTAGAAAAACAAAACAAACCTATTTCTATATTATCAAAGAAATTGTTATAAAAATTAAGTTATTTCCATTGTTAAATTTTACTTATCTTTTCTTCTTCGCGTGAAAATTGAAAAACTTCCCTTAAGATTACAAATAATTCCTTCAATATCTCTCTTCCAATAGCTATATATACATATCAAAAAATTATGTCCTGCTGTGCAAGAACATATCAAAATTTTACTTTTCTTTCCGATGATTTGTTAATCGTTTTATCCATCATATTTTGATGATTAGTTTCTGACTTCTTATCTTTTTGCTTGACAGGAGTAGTTAGGATGCTATGTCAGTACTAAAAGAGGGCGAATAAGAGATTGAAATTATAATTGATTTTTCCATGTTTCTCGAGACCTGCAAATGGATAGATCTTTTGTACTATTATGTATACCAATACAGGTTTAGAAGTTATGTAAGTGGTGCAACCTTTTCTTGCTTTCTCTATATTATCTAACTTTTTTTTGTTCACCATTCTCATCATTCACCAATTTAATCATCCAGATGCATTATCTTGCAAGTTACATCTCCCTTGATAATTACATTATATGCACTTTTATGTTAATTTTGTAGTTGTATTTTATAATTTGTTTTCCGAGGAACGTATCTTTATTTTCAAGTTAACACCACGTAAAGAGAATGTTTACTTTGCACAAGAACTCCCTGTACAATTTACAAAGAATGTGGTCGGTCATTTTTTATTAATGTTATGTTTTAAGTGTTGATGTCATATTTAATTTTTATTATGCGTGTATAATGTATCATATATGATTTTTTTTGACTAATAATTTCAGAAAATTGTTCGGGACAGTTTGATTTTTTTTTTGACAGCACTATGATCTTTCTTGATCCTCATGATCCATATTCTTTTTGTGTATATATACTATTTATGTATATATGGTAATTTATTTATTATCATGGTTGTCGACCCAAAAAAAATGGTACAAATTAATATAAAAGAAATAAATATTAATAGTTTATTATATTGTTTACATGTATTTAATTTTTATAATATATATCGTGTTCACTAATTTATAAATTTCTCAAAACAAATACTTAAATAATCAATATTAATATAGCCCGCAAGGGTTGTCTCAGTTGGTTAAAGAGAGGTCAAATAACCTCTTGGTCAGAGCCTGTCGCTTAATTGCGGTTCGTGATTATGCCTCCTGGGGCAGAGCCTGTCGCTTAATTGCGGTTTACCTTGGTTCACGTAGTTTGCAGGCTATTACGTAAGCCCGTGGGGTTTACCCAGTGCGGACCCGAAGGGTAGCGGCTGCGGGTTCCCTACGATAAAAAAATAAATAAATATTAATATAAATATTTAATATTATATTTAATATAAATATTAAATATTAATATTAATATTAATTTAATATTAATTTAAATATAATATTAATATAAATATTTAATATATTTTTAAATATTTTTAAAATTTATATTAAAATTTAAATTATTATATTTAATATTGATTATTTTAATACAAATAGCTGAAGTTTGAATTGGTGGTTAATACTTAAATTTTTATTATTGCTTAATTTTAGTATTTTTCAATTTATATGTATTTAGTGCAATGAGCGTCGACTCAATAAAGTATGACACAAAATCGACATATAAACTTTAGATATATTTAAGAAATTTGTAATTTTTGTTATGATACTAATAATTGAAGTTTGAAGCGGTGGTCAATACCTAAATTTTATTATTTCATATATTTTTAGTATTTTTTTATTTATATGTATTTATGCAACGGGCCTCAGCTCAAAAAACATGACACAAAATCGACATATAAAGTCTAGAAATATTTAAGAAATTTGTAATTTTTGTGATAAATACGAATGGTTGAAGAATTAAGTGGTGGTTAATACTTAAATTTATATTATTGCATATTTTTAGTATTTCTTTATATGTATTTAATGTAACGAGTGTTGACTCAAGCAAAAATTATAGGAAATCGGTATAAAAATATGTCAATAGTTTATTTTATTGTTTATGTATGTTAATTTGATAAATATTATGTTCAGTATTACATATATTAGCTTAAAACTCGTGTGATGCACGAATTATTTTTAATAATTGTAATTTTTATTATTTATGTTTTAATATATTGTTAATTGTATTTGTTAAAAAAATAAGTAGGGGTCTTAACTTTTTTTAAATAATTAAAGGTATTAATATATAATTTTAAATAATTAACTAACGATTTGCCCGTGATATTTTTGGAAAAGAAAGGTTTTAGTAAGAAAAAATAGAAAAAGTAACATGTTTGAGTTGAAAAAGTTAATTGCCCGTAATTAAAATTATGAAAATAGGTTTTAAAATAAGTAAGTAAGGATTTGTCCGTGATATTTTGTAAAATGAGGTATTTTAGTAAGGAAAAATAGAAAAATTAATGTGTTTTAGTTTAAAAAGGTAATTGTCCGTTATTGTTTTTACAAAAAGAGGGGATTTTGTCAGAAAAAGTAATGTAGTTTAGCCGAAAAGGTTATTGGTTATAAATAATGTTATTATTTAACAAAATATTTTTAAAAAAATAAGTAGGGGTAATTAATTAAAATCACGAAGTACCGAACGACCAAACTTTTAATGTTTCGTGTATTATAAGATAGTATAGATATATAAGATAGTATAGATTATATATTTTTTTTCCTTGATTTTTTCTTAAATAGTTAATATTTAAAATTTTACAAAAATATTATAGGGCCGCTGCGAAGAGCGGCTTAGTCGACTAGTATTTATATAAAGGAGAAGACGAAGGCGGTGATGTGGCGCCTCTTAAATAGCTTCGATCTATTTTTATAATTTTCCCAAATTTTTGAATAATTAATGTTAAAGATTCGAAAATATCTCAATTAACTTTAAAATCTTTACTAATGGAGGAAACTAAATATACAATTATAATATTCTTGACTTCAAGATCTTTATTAATGGAAGAAACTAAATATACAATTCTAATATTCTTAGCTTTAAAATATTTACTAATGGAAGAAACTAAATTTACAATTTTAATAGTCTCCTAAATTATTTTATTAGAAAATCTAATTTTCTCAAATTTTTGAATAATTAATGTTAAACATTGGAAAATATCTCAATTGACTTTAAAATCTTTACTAATTGAGGAAACTAAATATACAATTATAATATTCTTGACTTCAAGATCTTTATTAATGGAGGAAACTAAATATACAATTCTAATATTCTTACCTTTAAAATCTTTACTGATGGAAGAAACTAAATTTATAATTTTAATAGTCTCCTAAATTATTTTATTAGAAAATATCTGAATTGTCTTTTAAATTTTTACTATTGGAGGAAAGTAAATATACAATTTTATTATTCTTGCCTTTATAATATTAGATAAATTCTTGTTGCCCAGTAATAAACAATTGTAGAAAGGGGGTTGAATACAATTGTATAAGATTCTCGACTTAATAAAATATGAATCACAAATATGAAAGAATACTAACAGCTTTATTAAATCTGATATAAAACTGTTACAAACTCTCTCAAGAAATTCTGATGTTCTTGAGAGCTTCTAGGTTACAAAAATACTCGAGTGTGTAATTGGTTATCAAACCAAAACCTAAACTGTGTTTATATACTACACAGCTTCTCTATCAATTACAAAATAAGTCCTAATCAATAACAAAGATTGAAACATGTCCTAAATCGATAGATGAATTCCTACAGACCAGGAACCGACAAAATAATCTTCCTTATTTAACTAGACTCCAAATATAACTCGAAGTAGAATTCCTGATCAGCTTCTAGTCCTGATGATCAATCCTGATCCCAGTCCTGATATTCATCCTGATACTGACGATCATGCAATCCTGATAGGTATGCATTACTGATGACGTCAGCAATCCTGATCAGTTGAGTCTAGATCCTGACGATCATTGAATCCTGATCTAACAATCTCGCCCAATCTCATACTTTGTGAAATAAAGTATAGATTCCTAGATTCAATGATGTCAAAAATATGTTAACAAAATGTACAAATATTTACAGCAGCAACTTATCTGTTTAAATTCTTTGATAGAACAGATTCATCTTCAAGAAGTTGGATAACAAATTTTCTTCTTTTTCTTCAAGAATTTGAATCATTCTTTCCTTAAGATTTCTGAGTTCTTCATCTTCCTCATTAATCTGGTAGATAGCTGCTATGAGATTTTGTATGGAGCTTCTCTGAAGACTATGCTCTTCAAGCAAAAGATAAGCAATTTCCTTCCCATCAGGATTGAGAGTAAGTTGAGTCATGCCAAAAGTCACTTCTTTAACAGCAGTGCCCCTTTCCATTTCCACATCTTGACCTCTTTGATTTAAGTACATGGGAGTATAATTACCATTGAAATTTCTGTTTTCAACCAGTCTTCTTCTTACTGTTGACAAGATCATGTCACTCCACACTTTGCACACTTTATTCTTCCATCTTAACAAATAATGTACATATTTCAGTTCCTGTGTAGTTTTCATCAGCAGATCTTGAATGGACAGAATCTTCACACTACCATCTTTCATGAAGTACAGAAGTTTTTCTTTCTTTTCAATACCATCATGACAATCTATAACTATATCAACAGCTAATAAATTGTTCAGGTTTTCAGAAGTTAAAGTACCTCCAATTTCAGTCAAGGAGTAAGGATCAACATATGACATATTCAGATATTCAGCATCCCTGTGTCCAATACCTCCTCTTGAATTACTTGTCAATTGCTTCAGATTTGAAAACATTCGTAGCCAGAGTGCTTTTGATCTAACTATATCAGATAAATCAACAACACTTGAAGCACTTGTTATAATTCCTCCATTCTGAAAATTGATAGGTGTATTACACCTCAGTGTACTTATGTGTTTCCACTTCTTATCTTTCTCTTTTTCAAAAACATAGCTTCTTTCTAGTAAAGATTCTCGTCTGCTTGGATTTCTCCACAATCTTCTGTTTGAGAGTTTAAGCCTTTGTACATAGAGGTTGAAATCTCTATTTGTTCTTCTTGTGAGTTCTCTTCTTCTGGCTTCTTCTTCGTCATCCACTTCCTTGTTGTGAGAATCAACCACAGTAGATAAGATTAACAATTCAATCTCTTGCAGAATTTCAGATTCATCAGGATCTTGAACATTGTCAGGAACAATATCAGGATTAGAATCTTCAATTTGATTTGTATTGCAGAGAATTAATTGTCTTGGCCTTCTTCTCAATTCAGGTTCTTCTTCAATAAACTCCTTGTCTTCCTTCTCAATGATATCCTTGATAACAGGATCTATTAGATTTTGTGAAGCTTCAGGAATTTCTTCAATTAATAAACCTCTAGACCTTGTCTGTCTAGACACTGTTTGAGTTGAAGAACCTCTTCTACCTCTTCTAGCACTTCTCCTACCTCTGCCTCCTCTTCCTCTAGCAGGAGCAGGGTTATTAAAGCTTTCCATTATTTCTCTCTGTTGACTTAAGAATTCTTTATGTGAGAGATCAGGATATTCTTCACTTGCTGTAGAGAGTGCTTTCCTTGCAAATAATTGTTGAACTCTTTTATCAGTGTGATAGAGAGTAACAATTCTGCCATCGTTTGTAGTGAACTTCTGGAATAGATTTGATGCATCTTCAGGATTATCAATAAGCACATCTTCATCACCTTCAGGAATTGTAGCAAGAGTCTGTTCATGACCAGGCATCAGGATTTGATCACCTGTCTTGCACCAATGTTCTTACTGTCCTTACTCCAGAATCAAAAACATGAGTCGACTGCGTTGTTTGACTTTGAGAAGTTTGAATTGTAGACTTCATAACAGCAGCATCAGAGGTTTCTCCTTGTAGAATTTTGTCACCACCATCATTTCCAGTATCATCATCATTATTTCTTAATACTAGATCAGGTGTGCATTTTGTCTGACTTACCTTCTCCCCCTTTTTGACATCAGTATTTGACAATATATTCAAAATTAAGGCAAGAGAGGTTTGAATGTCAGTTACCTTTGTATCAAGAGAATCAATCCTGTTGTTGATTGAAGACTGTTCAGTAATGATTGACTTAACTTGGGATTCCACTACCCTGAGTTGAAGAGCAGTAGACACCTTTGTAAAGCTCTGAGAAATATCAGTCCTCACTTTGTCAGTAGAATCTTTGACAGAATCTATTTCATGTTTCAGGCTTTTGGATAACAGAGTGGTAGCCTTCAAATGATTCTTCAAATCTTCATTCTGAATCAACTTAGCAGCATTATAAGCATGATCCAATGCATAGGGATAGCTTACAGAATCATGGGACTTGTACCATTCAGTTTCCCATTGTTGCATTTTTAGCTGCTCAGCAGGATCAATCTCAGAAGGAACATAAAAGTCTTGTCTGAAGTCCTTTCCAGTAGTAGCCTTGCCAGCCATGAATGTGCTTGATGAACCAAAGTTAGTTCCAAGACTAGATTTTAAAACTCTGGCAAGCTGATCCTTCTCTTCATTATCATCATCATCACTATCATCAGAATCATCACCATCAGTATCATGAGTAACGTCAGGATCAGGAACAGCAATACCTTTCAGTTTATCCTGTGAATCTGTGATAGGATGGTTCATTGGTCGTGATCTTAGTGGCTGTATAAGAATTGGCTCAGCATCAGGAGCACCACTATCATCAGGAGCAACACCGTCAGGATTTGATAAGCTTGCATCAGTATTTGCTACCAATGGTTCTTGTGGAGCCTGAGGTTCAGAAGATGCTTTAACACTTTGAGTTAAAGGTTCTTATGTACTTCCCTCAGTGACAGTGTCCTCGACCAATCTTTCCATGTCAGGAATAACAGAAGTCCCTTGAGAATTGTCAGGAAACTTCTCAGAAGCTGTAGCTGTTTGGCCTGCATCTTCACATTGAGAAGATGGTGCTTGTGTGGCTGGAATGTTGATGTCTTCATTCTCCCTTTGAGAAAATGGTTCTTGTGTGACCATTCCAATAGCTAAGCCTTCACCCAAACTTTGATTGAGTGGTTCTTGTGTGGCAGGATCTTCAGTAGCTCTTGGAAGAGGAGGTGTATGTAAGTCAACCTTCTGGTTTTGAAGATGATGATTTTCCAGAATATGTATACTTCCTCCTCAAAGCACTCTATGGTTTGAAACAAGCACCTAGAGCCTGGTATGACACACTTTCACAGTTCCTCCTTGAGAATCACTTCACTAGAGGTACTGTAGATAAAACTCTTTTTCACAGGGTTGTGAATGGTTCTACTATACTTGTTCAAATTTATGTAGATGACATAATCTTTGGGTCTACAGATGTGAAACTTTGTCAAAAGTTTGCCAAGCTTATGCAAAGTAAATATGAAATGAGCATGATGGGAGAATTAACTTACTTTCTTGGTCTTCAAGTGAAGCAAGTTAATGAAGGCATTTTCATTAGTCAAACAAAATATATTCATGATTTATTAAAGAAGTTTAATTTAATGGAATGCTCTCCTGCCAAAACTCCCATGCCTACTGCCACCAAACTTGAATTGAATACTAAGGAAAAATCTGTGGACATTTCAGGTTACAGGGGCATGGTAGGCTCACTTTTATATTTAACAGCTAGTAGACCTGATATTATGTTTGCTACATGTCTATGTGCTAGATTTCAGGCTGATCCTAGGGAATCCCATTTAGTTGCTATTAAAAGAATTTTCAGATATCTCAAAGGAACACCAAACCTTGGCATTTGGTATCCTAGAGAATCTAGCTTTGAACTAATTGGTTATTCAGATGCAGATTTTGCAGGATGTAAAATTGACAGGAAAAGCACAACAGGCACCTGTCAATTCTTAGGAAACAAGCTTGTCTCATGGTTCAGCAAGAAACAAAACTCGGTTTCTACCTCCACAGCTGAGGTTGAGTATATTGCAGCTGGAAGTTGTTGTGCACCGATTTTATGGATGAAAAATCAACTACTTGATTATGGAATAAGAGTTGAGAAAATTCCTATTTTCTGTGACAACACTAGTGCCATTGCCATTACTGAAAATCCAGTGCAGCATTCAAGGACCAAGCACATTGACATCAAGTACCATTTCATTAGAGAACATGTTATGAATGGTACTGTGGAGTTACATTTTGTTCCAAGTGAACAACAACTTGCAGACATCTTTACCAAGCCACTTGATGAATCCACATTATCAAGATTAGTAAGTGAGCTAGGTATGCTAAATTTCTCTTAATTATTTTGAGATTTTTGCAAGTTAAAATGCAGCCAGAAACTTGCTATTTTTTTCTGTGAATTAATTTTCTTAGGAAAAAGTGAAATTTTGTCTAAGTCAAAATTACTATGTCAACGAAACGAACCATTTCGTTGACAGTCTTAGCATTTTTCTGGGTGTTTCGTTGATAGCTCTTTTATATCAACGAAACGCAGCTTTATCAACGAAATAAGACGGGACTTTAACCGCCCAATCCTGATTCGTTGATTTAGCGCTTTTAATCTGAACCGTTGAAATTTGACACGTCCGTTACCACGATTTATGCATACACCCTTGTAAGTATAAATTATGGTAATTCTTTAAAAGTAATGGTTATATTTTTAAGCCAATCCAGTAATTTACATTTATTATTGGACTCTTTTTCTGAGAATTTTTGGGGGAGTATTTAAGAAATTCTATTTTCTTTATTTTCTTTTTACCTGTTCTCAAAAATTCCAAAGGCTTTTCTCTCTTCTTCTCTCTAACAAGCAATTTAGCTCGGAGCTTTTCTTCACACAACAATGGCACCCATAGTCAAGCTTATGTCTGCTGGAGGGTTCATTTACGAAAAGAACAACTCAATCCCATTTGTTGTCAAGGAGGGTCCAAACAGTATCTTTTTCAAGATGATGGACTTCATGAAGAACTGCAAGTTGAGCTATGCTATGTTTCACTCAACTCCTCTCTATAATGAGATAATCGAGGAGATCTGGACCTCGTGTGAGTATAGTGGAACAAACTGCACACTGCAATTCACTCTTCAAGGTAATGAGTACATAGTTAATTCTGATGTATTGCAAGCATGTCTACAAATTCCTGAAAATAACTGTGATGCTTTGCCTACATTCACTGAAATGGTTAACTTGCTAAACTCAATAAACTACTCTTTGCCTACTGATAATTTGGGTAAGATAATTAGGAGAGGTTTGGTTAGAGAATATAGTTATTTAGCTGATGCATTTATCAAGGTATTTTCTGGTAAGATTAGCAACTTTGATGCATTGACCAATTCTATGTTAATTCTATTTACCATGCTCCTAACTGATAGATATTACAACTTTAGCACCCAACTTATGTATGAAATTGGTGCTAAGTTGGGTGATAAGGCTAATAGGAAAAAGAATATCTATTATGCTAGGTTTCTGATGATGTTGGCTAATCATGTTAGTCCAACACCATTAGTTATTTCTAACCCTGTTTCCAAGTTTGAGTGTTTTGTGCAAGAAAAGAGAGTATTGACAGACATACTGAGGCTGAACCACAATGGTGATGTTCCAGTGGTGTATCTGCCAATAATTGAGGTAACTACTGCTATCCCTTCTAGTATTGTTGTTACTTCAACTGTATCACCCAATCCTGTTGCTGTGGAGTCTGTAGTTGTGACCCAACAGGCTCCTGCCCCAGCAACAAAACCAAAATCAAAGAAATCCTCCAAGCCAACCTCAGGTGCTTCCCAAAAGGAACCTGTTGCAAAAACTACTTCACAACCAAAAGGGAGTGTTTCTGGTGCTGTGAGAGGTGAGGGAAGGGGTGAACATAAAAGAAACCCTAAGGATAAGGAAGGACAGGTGAGTGAAATCCAGCCAAGCCCCATTGTGTCTTCCCAACAAGGCACAATGAGTAAAATGGATTTAAACACAAGTCTAATTGCATCCTCCCAAAAGGATGTGATTATTGAAACAAGCTCTCTACCTAGAGCACAGTCCAAAAGGGTAAGGGACACTTCAAGCCCACAGTCTACATTTTCCCAATACCAAAGGAGAGTGAAGCAAAAGTCCAAGGGTACACAGGGTGCACACACACTGGAAGCAACACTTCCAGTTTCTCAAATTCAGTTTGATGTAACCCCTATTATCACTCTGGGGTTACAGTCCCATTCTCTAAACATCAACCTTGAACTATCTCCATCGAATTCACCAACTTTATCTCTAGATGTGGACATGATCCATACATCTATTCCTGATTCTCCAACTCTAATCTTGGAGAAGACCCACTCTGAAGCTGGTGGCCATCACTTGTTAAGTGATTTGTTCGGCCATCAACCAATTTTTTCTGAAGTTGCAAGAGGATCTGTGGACCAATCTCTCAAATCAATCACCACAGATTCTACTGTAATTTCTCATTCTCAAAGTGCTTTCTTGACTTCATCAACGAAACAGTCTATTTCGTTGACAAGTGTTTCTCCATCAACGGTATCCATACCGTTGACAGTTCAAACTACCATTCCGTTGATAGGTCATTCTACACCCCTTATTGAAAATCAAGTTGTTTCCACAACTAGTGTAGATGACCTGGTGGTAGTTGAGACACTTTTAGGTTTGAAAGGGAGTGAAATTGAGAGGCTGGCTTGCAGCCAGGCAAAAGGAGAGGCTGAGAGTGAGAGGCTGGCTATTTCTTCCAGCCAGGCAAAAGGAGAGACTGAGAGTACCACCTTAGTAGGTGAAGGTGAGGGTGTGAGAGGTGTGAGCCATGGGGAGCCCATGATGCAAGAAAAGAGTGGAGAGAGAGAAGGGACTACAGGAGCCACAAGGATGGAAGCAGCCATTGCTAGTGAGTTAATGAGGGTCAGTGAGGGAGAAAGGGAACTTACCTTCCAAGAGCATTATCAACAAACTCTGGATAGTATTTCCCTGGATCCTGAGACCTTTACTCATCCTGTGCCAGCCTATCAAGTTATGGCTCAACAGGGCAATGTGGAGGCAGAAAGGTCACTCAATTTAATTCATACTACTGCATCAATGCAAAGAGCAAAGGATGCCTTGACCAATCTACCTCCAGGAGCTGCAGCAAGTGAAGACTTTGAGTTTTCTGATGATGAGGACAGCTATGGTGATAATCTACAGGTGGCCACTACTTCACAGACTGGGACTTCTGTGGTGCCTCCTACACCAAACTGGCTTTCTCAGGATATGCATGGAAGAGTCACTCTAGATGCTGCTATCACAAGGCAGTACAATGAGGCCTATCTAGCTCATGAGTCTGCAAATGCAAGGGACAAGAAATTCTACAAGGCCATCATGGATTCTCTGGAAATTCAAAGGCTACAAATGATGCAGACAAGGACTGAGACTACAGATATCAAGGACTCCATTAGCAATCTAAGGGATGCTAACTACAGAATGCTAGATGAAAAGCTCCCTCTTCTCACTGTGTCCAAGATGACCAGGTTTTTCTCTAAGGAACCTGAGGTGGCTACATCCTTGAAGACTCTTTCTTCAAGAGTGGACAAGGTGGAAGCTACACTTTCTCACATGCAGAAGGAACAGGAGAAGCAAACTAGCCTACTCACCCAGCTTCTGGCAGCTCAAGGAATCCCTATCATCTCCCTTGATGATAACAAAAAGGGGGAGAAAACTAAGGAGCTAGAGATACAAATCACAAAGGTTTTGCTCCCAGCCATCTCCTTACCAGAAGAGCCATTAGCAATGGGGGAGTTTGGGAAGAAGCAAAAGGATGGTATTGATCTAATTAAGGAAGCTTCTATGAGGATGAAACTTGCAGAACAAATCAAAGATCACTGGTCCAACATAGAAGCAAGGTTCAAGAAGATCACTGAATCTTCAAAGACAGATCAGCCATCAACAAATGCAATGGTGACAGTACAAATGGAGCCACAGTTCAAGAGCTCTTATGCTATAGAGCCCCTTCAGCATGGAATCCTTCAAGATTCAAGAAATGAGAAAGGCCAATCTTCATGCTTTAGGAATGTGGATGCAAGAGGGATTTCTCCAATATCACCTATCAAACCCAAAGGCAAGAACACTGAAAGGATACTTTATCCTCCACCAAAGCCAGATGAGTTCAAAGTCCTAGGGAAGCTGATCATTGAGTGCAAGGAAAGCAATCATCCAAGCATAAGGAAACAAAGGGCCATCATCTACAGGGACAGCAAGGAAATCTGCATTTGGGTTGGTCACCCAAATTTTGCTAAGGCCAAAGCTGAAGAATCTGAAAGGGCAGCAATGCAAGCATTGGCAGTTGCTCAAGCACTTGAAGATGAAGAAACTCTACAGGAAGATAAAGCCAAGGATGGAGCTAAGTAAGCAAGGAAAAGTATAAGGCAACCAAAGGCTAGAGCTAAGAGGAATCTGGACTTTGATAAGGATGATTCTCAAGACACTGCTCAAGCCTCTTCCACAACAAGTGCACATCAAATTCCTACTGGTCTACCTATTGAAGGAAAGTTGGCTTGTGATCCTGCACACCCTGTCAACTATCATGATCAACCAATCATGCCAAAGGAGGAGCCTATTGAATTTGATGAAGCCTATTTTCCAAAATTCCTATTTGAAAAGGATCAGCCAATGAAGACCAAGAAAAGGGCTGTCAAGGCAAAGCCAATATTTGTGAGAAAGCCACAACCTCAGAAACCCCCCTTCAAATCCAGAGGACTGCATGTACATTGCTGACATCAGGGAAGAATCTAGCTTACATCTTGATTTAGACAACCTGGTGGAAGTAAGGGGCATTACAGCTTCTCAAAAGATGCCTGAAAGATTAGTTTTCACATTCAAGGGTGGTAGAGAACAAGTATGGCCTCTCTACAGAATTTTAGGAGAAGACTACCAAACACTACTCACAGTGTGACTGCCAACCAAGTAGACCCTGTAAGATCTTCTGGAATAACCAACAAAAATAGCTTCTTGTGCCTTAGCATCAAACTTGCCACGTTTAACATTGTCATCTATAAGCACAAAGCATTTTGCTCCAAATACATGAAAGTACTTGACAGTTGGTTTCTTGTTGTTCATGATCTCATAAGGAGTCTTCATTAAGTCCTTGTTGATTAAAGTTCGATTCTGAGTATAACAAGCTGTATTCGCTGCTTCAGCCCAAAAGTACGTTGGAAGTTTGGACTCACTTAACATAGTCCTAGCAGCTTCAATCAAAGTACGATTCTTTCTTTCCACTACTCCATTTTGTTGAGGAGTTCTAGGGGCGGAATACTGTCTTGTTATTCCTTTATCAGCACAAAAGTCATTTAGAATGGCATTCTTGAATTCAGTACCATTATCTGACCTTATAGCTCTAACAGGGAATCTAGAATCCAGCTCAATCAACTTTATGTGGCCAATCACCAGGTATGGGGTCTCATCCTTGGAATGTAGGAATAAAACCCATGTATATTTTGAAAAGTCATCAACAATCACAAGTGCATATTGTTTCTTTGACATAGACATCACATTGACTGGACCAAACAAATCCATGTGCAGTAGCTGAAGTGGTTCAGTTATTGATGATGTGTCAGTGCCCTTGTGAGAAGCTTTCTTTGACTTTCCTTTCTGACATGCCTCACACAGTCCTTCCTGTGTAAATTCCATCTGAGGCAAACCTCTAACCAATTCCCTCTTGACTAAAGAGTTCATGGTTTTGAAGTTAAGGTGAGACATCTTCTTGTGCCATAGCCAACTATCATCTGATGAAGCTTTAGCATAAAAACAATTAACTTCATCTTTGAATCCCGAGTTCAGATCAGCTATGAACAAGTCACCTTTCCTTACTCCTTGAAGAGCAGGCTTTCCATTCTTCTTGTGAAGGATCTGACACTTCTCTCTTTCAAAGGAAACAACATATCCTCTGTCACAGAAATGACTGATGCTGAGAAGATTGAACTTCAGACCTTCCCCAAATGAAACATCTTCAATGATAACATTTCCGTACTTCAAATAGCCATATCCTTTCGTAATACCCTTGCTGTTATCTCCAAAGGTAACTACTGGGCCAGCTTTCACAACCAAATCTGATAGCAGGGCTCTATCTCCAGTCATATGCCTTGAACAGCCATTGTCAAGAATCCACATAACACGGTTTACCTGTTTAACTCCCTGCAATACCAGATTGATTAGTCCTTCCTCGGAACCCACACTTGATTGGGTCCGACATACTTAAAGAATTGGCCTTTGTCAGGCAAAACAACATTTTTAACTATAACTACTTCAACCTCTTTCACAAAAGAGTGTTTCCATTTATAACCAGCCTTAACACATTTCTGATTAGGCTTAGGGATAAATGAATCCACTCTAGTCTGAGGAGGACTAGTAGTCTTTGCTTTAACATGCTTCTTATTATTAACATGTTGACGTGGAGCAGTCTTATCACTAGATACATGCTTACTATTAAAATAAGCATACATAACATTGAAAGCACAAGACATGCAATTAATCACACCACATGCTTTATGAGAAGAATTAACAGCAGGCATGTTAGTTCTACAGTTGTTTTGATCCAACTTATGGATATCTGATTTTGTCTTTTTAGTTGAAGCAACTTTGACTGGAATATCAGATATACACTTTTTGGACTGTGCAACTTCCAAAGCAATATCTTCTTCACGAATCTCCTCAGCAATAATGATAGAGTATTCATTCAGAGGATCTGCCTCGGACTCCTTACAGAAGGGTGTTTCAATACCCTTAAGCACATATGGAACACCCCTTCCTTCAGATCTGACTCTACAAGGGGAATTAATTCCAAGAAATCCAATAGCCTCATTATAATCATAACCTATACTGACATGATTACCAATAGCTTGTTTATTGAGAATCTCTTTAGCCGTCTTACAAGAGTTGAAATAGGCATTAGCTTTAGTCTTAAGCTCATTATTCTCTTTCTTGAGAATGGTTTCCAGTTGAATATAACATTTAACCCTATTCTCAAGAAATGCTATTTTTTCAGTAAGTTCATCCTGATTAACATGCACTAGTTTTAATTCTTTTATCTCATTTTCAAGATTTGTGTTTAAAAGAACTATTCTATCATTTTCAGTGCGTGCACAACTTAAAGTATCACCAAGATTACGAATCATTTCAGTGTCAGTGAACTTTACCTCAGACATGTTGGGTGAAGATAACATGGAATCAAAGAGTTTGTCTCCTATTGCCATGAGTGCAAGATTTCCAACTTCTTCATCTTCACTGTCTGTATCATCCCAGCTCTTTTCTTTAGACTTGTTCTTCTCAACCATCCCTGTTTTATAGCCACCCCTTGTTCTATTTGAGGATGAAGAACCACCTGTCTAGTATTCGTCAGCATATGTCTTGAACTTGAAACTAGGATTTCTCCTGAACCTGAAGTTTCCAAACTTTTTCACTACCCAGGCCATAGACTCATCTTCCAACTGTTCAAGCTCCTCCATAGAATAAAAATCACCACCATATTGACTTGTAGATGTAACACCATATTCAGCTACAATTACATCCTTGTTAGGACTGGAAGGTAGAACAACCTTCGCTTCCTGTTTCTGTGGGACTCCAGCTACCAGTGAAGTAGACATACTAACCACTCTTCCTTCCCTTGGATTTGATCTGAAGTGCTCATATGAAGAGGTAAGAATTTCCATCTTATTCTCTCTGACTTCCTCTATCCCTTCATTGATTATTTCAATCGTATCCCAAATGTGTTTGGCAGAAACACATTTTAAAATATGATTATGCATGATTGGATCAAGACAATCAACCAGTATCAACTATAGACAGACATCCAAGGAAACATCTTCTTTTTCTTCAGGAGTGTAGTCCTTGGGATCCTTAGGGTATATCCTAGCAGCCCTAGTAACAACATCATTCTCTATTAGCTCTTCCTCAACAAACATAGGAATTCTTGGTCCATTCTTCAGCACATCAAGATATTCAACATTAACCACTTGAAGAACCAGGAGCATCTTCTTCTTCCACATAGGATAATGATCCTTGCTGAACATTGAGATTTTTACTGTACCAACCTTCTGTGTAGTAGACATCTTTTGAGATTTTTTAGGAATAATAAAAATTTCAGAGTAAAAAAAAATCTCAAAACAATTGGATCTTTGATTTGTATATCAATCAAAAGGCTCTGATACCAATTGTTAGGTCCTGATAAGTTTGTAGAAGGGGGGTTGAATACAAACTATACCGTTTTATCGAAATTTGTCCTTTGAATAATTTAACAATTAAGAACAAATTAATGCGGAATATAAATGAAACAAAATTCAAGTTAAATATAAACTATATTAAACTTGAAGGGTGTTGCAAATACAGTATGGATTACAAAGTATTTATCTCAAACTAATTAATACAAATTTAGAATAAATTCGACATGAACTTTTCTAATATTTGTAATAAAAAGATCGAATGCTAAAAGCAAGTTCGAGATAAATTCTAGGGATAAAAATCCGCTAGATAATCAAAGCAATGCAAGTAATCAACTTCTAGTGGTTTGGATTTAACAATACAAACTAGAATTAATTGCTTGAGAAGAAATGAGATCAAATGCTTTCTTCTTGTTCTTGAGAGAAATGTTCTGTGTGTTTGATAATTCAGTTGTTTTTCTCTTCTGTGACAGCCTCGGGTTAATACACTTTTCTTTGTTCTGTATGACCTCAAATAATTCATATGTTTCCTTGATTAATCCAATATGACCTGATTAATCAAAAGAAAACACTTGTATGACCTGAGAAATTCTTCTCGGTAGAACCATGCTCTTTCAAAAGAACCTTCAGAAACTGTCCGGTATGACCTCAAGTATTCTGACAACTTTTTCGGTAAAACCTGGGAAACTTCTACCAACTTTCGGTAGAACCTTAGAAAAGCAACTTGTATGACCTGCTGCACTGAACCTGTATGACCTTAGATAACTCGAAAAGTAACTTGTATGACCTGAAATAATTCGGTAGAACCTGGCATCTTTTCAGAGCAGGTCATACCGAGTTTATTAAAAGGTCATACCAAGTTTTTGCTTTTAATAAAACAGGTCATACTTAGTTTTTAAGATAATTTCTATTATGTAATTTAGTTAGATTAAATTGTAAATTAAATTAATTCTTTTCTAGAATTAAGTTGATAAATAATTTAAACAACCAAATTAATTAATTAATTAATTTAATAAATAAATTAATTCTAAGAGAATTAATTTATTAATTAAATTGATTAACAATTTAAAAGAAGATAACTTAAAAACATAGTATCCCTCTCTCTTCTGAAGACCACTGAATATAGATGATTTAATTCCACTGATTGATGTCGTCATTCGATGCACTGTCTGGTTTCATGAATAACTGACTTCAATGATAATTCTTCATCTTTAAAACATTTAAAGTTGTGGCTTCTTTTCTTTAGCTCTGAATAAACTTTGTATCCTGTACTTCTTCTGTCACCAACTGGAAATCTCTGTCACTGTAGTAAATCCACTTTCTTGAATACTTCACTGAGGCTTGAACAATAAATTGAACTTCTTTCAATGTAGAATAACTTCAAGTCTGTAGATGACTTTAATACTCCATTCTCTTGACATATAAAACTCTCTGAGATTCCTGTGACCTTTAATCTAATATTTACTTATTACATTCTTGTTTAAGTTGAGTAGAATCCTCGAATTACAAATAGGCTATAGCATATGCCTTTCAGAATTAGTTAAAGGTGTCAAATAAAGGCTTCATTTCGAAAGTACCATTACTCTCCGGGCTCCATAATTCTCTATAAGCGACCGGAGTAGTATACTTGTCCTTAATGCACGAGGTGGCGGGATTGAGATGCACACAAATTCGTATTCGAAAAAAACTGTTCGAACTGGTTAAAAAAATCGGAAAAAATCTGATTAAAAAAAAGTCCACCTCAAATGGATCCAGCCGCAGGCTTAAACGAATCGCATATTTTTCACAAAACCCCGATCCGGTTCGAGCCGAATAAACCCAAACTTAATCTCGATTTGGACGTAGTCTTGATCAGGATAAAAGTCCAATCCAAAAAGTTAGAATTTTCAATTAAATCTCGGATAAAAGCTTAAATTTTTTAATTAAATCCGAAAAAATAAAAAAAAGTTAAAGTTAAAGTTATCAATATCTAAAATAATTTGTAAAAATCCGATTTGGCCCCTCCTGACCCGACCCTATCTACAGGTATAAATATTTTAGAGGAAATTTGTCTCGATTTAAAAAAGTCCGGCCCTATCGGATATCGAAAAATCCGACCTGAATCCGGATTACGTTCATCTCTATTCAGGGTAACAACTATAGAGGTGCCTATATTATTACTTATATTATCTGATATGTATGAACATAGTTGAGACAAAATGATTACTATTTTGTATTATTTTGTATTATTGGATGCTCGGACTAAAACGTGATATTATGTGACTAAAAATGCATTTGTACTTTGTCTTAAAATTGTGAATACAAAGGAAAAAACATAATTAAATTTAATTAAAGAGATACGTGTCTATAGGATATACTTTATACCAATAACCACTTTTATTAATAATCAGACAAATGAAATTATAATGAAAGAATCTTGAATAAAAACTAAAGTGTAAAATAATATTTGCGAAAGACATTACCATACTAATGGGTTTTATACCACAACAAAAAAGCCCAAGTAGCTCAATGGTTAAATTGGTGACTTGAAATTCTTAGTAATTAGTATTGAAGTGTCTTAGGTTCGATTCCCATCAAGATAATAATTTTCTTACATTTTTATAACATTTGACTTTAGAGGGGCAGTTATGTAATTTCAAGTTGTTGAATAAAATGTTTCACAAAGTCCTTGTTGCAGTATAAGATATATAATATAATAGATTGTAGAAGGGGGGTTGAATACAATTGTATAAGATTCTCGACTTAATAAAATATGAATCACAAATATGAAAGAATAATAACAGCTTTATTAAATCTGATATAAAACTGTTACAAACTCTCTCAAGAAATTCTGATGTTCTTGAGAGCTTCTAGGTTACAAAAATACTCGAGTGTGTAATTGGTTATCAAACCAAAACCTAAACTGTGTTTATATACTACACAGCTTCTCTATCAATTACAAAATAAGTCCTAATCAATAACAAAGATTGAAACATATCTTAAATCGATAGATGAATTCCTACAGACCAGGAACCGACAAAATAATCTTCCTTATTTAACTAGACTCCAAATATAACTCGAAGTAGAATTCCTGATCAGCTTCCAGTCCTGATGATCAATCCTGATCCCAGTCCTGACATTCATCCTAATACTGACGATCATGCAATCCTGATAGGTATGCATTACTGATGACGTCAGCAATCCTGATCAGTTGAGTCTAGATCCTGACGATCATTGAATCCTGATCTAACAATTCTCAATTTCTTTCTTACTATTTTCTAACGGAGGAAACTAAATATATTATGTTAATATTCTTCTAAACGCCCTCTATTGGTCCAATCAATCAATATCTTTTATAAAGGAGAAGACGAGGGCGGTGATGTGGCGCATCTCAAATCGTTTCGATCTATTTTTCTAATTTTCTCAAATTTTTGAATAATTAATGTTAAAGATTCGAAAATATCTCAATTGACTTTAAAATCTTTACTAATGGAGGAAACTAAATATACAATTATAATATTTTTGCCTTCAAGATCTTTATTAATGGAGGAAACTAAATATACAATTCTAATATTCTTGCCTTTAAAATCTTTACTAATGGATGAAACTAAATTTAAAATTTTAATAGTCTCATAAATTATTTTATTAGAAAATATCTTAATTGCCTTTTAAATTTTTACTAATGGAGAAAAGTAAATATACAATTTTAATATTATTGCCTTTATAATATTAGATAAATTCTCAATTTCCTTTTTACTATTTTCTAACGGAGGAAACTAAATATAGTATGTTAATATTCTCATAAACGCTCTCTATTGATCCAATCAATCAAAATCAATATACTTATATAAAGGAGGAGACGAGGGCGGTGAGGTGGCGCTCTCAAATCGCTTGAATCTATTTTTCTAATTTTCTCAAAATTTTGAATTAATAATACCAAAGATTAGAAAATGTCTCAATTGCGGTTTAAATCTCTACTAATAGAGGAAACTAAATATACAATTTGACTTTAAAATTTTCACTAATTGAGGAAAGTTAATATACAATTTTAATATTCTTACATTTAAAATCTTTACTGGTGGAGGAAAGTAAATATACAATTTAATCTATTTTTATAGAGCACCTCTATCTTAAATATTAAAAACTGAAATTTCCATTTTTAATTCCTAATTTGTAGAAAATGTAGTACTTATAAAAGACAAGTATACTAAAAATTATAAATCGATCTATTTTTCTAATTTTCTCAAAATTTTGAATCAATGATACCAAAGATTAAAAATAAATCTCAATTGTTTTTTAAATCTTTACAAGTAAAGTAAACTAAATGTACAATTTGCCTTTTAAATATTTACTACTACAAGAAACTATATATACAATTTTAATTTTCTTGAATCTAAAATCTTTACTGATGGAGGAAAGTAAATATACAATTTAATCTATTTAAAATTGAAATTTCCGTTTTTAATTTCTAATTTGTAGAAAAGGTAGTACTTGTGAAAGACAAGTATTCTAAAAATAAAGATTAGAAAAAATCTAAATTACCGTTTAAATCTCTACTAATAGAGGAAACTAAATATATAATTTGCCTTTAAATCTTCACTAATGGAGGAAAGTAAACATACAATTTTAATATTTCTTGCTTTTAAAATCTTTACTGATGGAGGAAAGTAAATATACAATTTAATCTATTTTTGTAGAGCACATCTATCTTAAATATTAAAAATTGAAATTTCCCTTTTTAATTCCTAATTTGTAGAAAATGTAGTATTCATAAAAAGACAAGTTCTAAAAATTATAAATCTGCTTATATTAAATCGCTTCGATCTATTTTTCTAATTTTTCTTAAAATTTTAAAATAATAATACCAAAAATTAGAAATAAATCTCAATTGTTTTTTAAATCTTTACAAGTAAAGGAAAGTAAATATACAATTTGCCTTTTCAATCTTTACTACTAAAAGAAACTAAATATACAATTTAATTTTCTTGCATTTAAAATCTTTACCGATGGAGGAAAGTAAATATACAATTTAATTTATTTAAAATTGAAATTTCCCTTTTTAATTCCTAATTTGTAGAAAAGGTAGTACTTATGAAAGAAAAGTATTCGAAAAATAATAAATCTAATCAAATTCTTGAATGAATTGATTATATCTATATAATCCTATAATTATAAACTTAATTACATTCTATAATAAAAATCAAGAAGATGTCAACTTTCTTTTATTAAGAATTCAGACGATTTTATAAACAAATTTTTAGTCCAAAAATTTTTGTTCCCTATTTCATCGACCTAATATTTGAGTGTACTTTTAGAATATTTACATTCTCATACCCGAACTTTTACTCAGTTACTCTTGGTTTTGATTGTTTTTGTTCAAAAGAAGATATAGGAACTGAGATCAAAGTTTTGTTATACTACAAAGAAGAGGAATTCGATGACATTAGTTATATTATCAAAGTAAGAAAGTGGGTGCATACATGATGGCGTTTTGCACATATCAATTCTGATTCACAAGAATTAATATCATCTCCTCAGATCCTACTAGGCTACTGCAGACTACAAGGTAGAGATTTACGTCATCTAATTTAGTTTTTATATTATTTTGATAAAAGTTTTGGTATATTTATTCTCTCTTTTTGTGTGTTTATTTTGAATTTCCTATGGTTCTTCAATATAGTACATCTCATCATTATTAAATGTATGTTCTGGTCCAAAATTCCTAAAAAGAAAATTTTAAAACTATCTTCAAGGCTATAAATGTGAGTTTTTTTTTTGCTAAATAAAGGTGAGCTTTTTAACTACTGTATTGTATTATATATCAAGAATACAAAACAAATATGAAAATCATGTAATTTATTTAGTAAATTAATGTGTTATTTGTTAATTGGGTAATAATGAGAGAGCATCCCATTGGGAGAAAACATCTTTAAAAGGAGAGCGGTTCATTAGGAGCAACGTATTATATGTTAGAATTAAAAATTAATATTATCTTATGTATTTTAAAATATAAGTTGGAATTTAAATTTTGGAAAAAAATATAAATAGTAAACAATATAATAATAATCAACATAATATTAATGAAAATATTAAACAATTACATTTTTCTATATTTATTCAGAATTTTCGTCAATGATCAAGACGACACGGAAAATCCAAAAGAAACCTTATGTTAGATATATAATTATTTATTTCATTTAAAAATATTTTTTGTAGACTGTTTTTTTTTTTTAATTCGAGAAATTATTATATGGCCGTTGCGAAGCGCGGCTTAGTAAACTAGTACTTATATAAAGGAGAAGACGAGGGCGGTGATGTGGCGCTGATAAGTGGGTATTTTATTCACTTAAAACGTTTCCGTATGGCTTAAAACGATTGTTTGTACTCGAGTTGTGGTATTTTTGATCTCTTTTAAGGGTATTGTGCAGGAATATCTATCACAGGTGTAACGGGAATGAAGCGGAGCAATCGGAATGCAATTTGGAGCTAAAACGAAGAAAATGGAAAAATTCGTCTTCATGGACAGAAGGCACGGCGCGGCAGCGCCGTGTTTGAGCTTGCCTATGGCGCGGCAGCGCCGCATGAAAACAGAACAGTAAATCTATGGCGCGGCAGCGCCGCTCTCCTATGTAACTGTGGCGCGGCAGCGCCAGACATTCTGACGAAATTTCCTGTTTTGAACCCGATTTGCTGATTTTTCGAGTTGAAGTCAAACTACAATTCCGTACGACTTATTTGCACCTGGAGGCCTATATAAAGAGAAGAAAACCCTAGAGAACAGAAGAGACATATACCACATATTATCTACGGAGTTTTAAAGCACGAAGAAGCAAGGAAGAAGATAGTTTTCAATTTATTCTTGTATTCTTTCTAGCTTGTGGATGTTTGGTTTGGGTGTATTCTTTAGAACCTTTGATAATTATTCCAATATTGATTCGTTTTCTTCAATCATGTTTACATTAGAACCCATGGTGACGATTAGTTTGATTATGAACTAACTCGTTGTCATGGGGTTTTAGCGGATTTATTCATGAAGTTTATTTGTTGAATTTTCTTGATGCCTATAGTGTGATTGATGCGATATTCTATCATGGTTGTTTTAATTCGTTATAGGAGAGTAGCTAACTCCTGTAATTGTGTGTTAATTCTTATTGAAGCGAAAGTGGATTTAAGAGTTTAGAACTTGCCATGCTAGCATAGTTTTATGCGTGAGAATATCATTCGTAATTAGTGTCGTAACTCTAACCGTTTTATGACGACTATGTGATCAATTGAATGCTTGTACTTCAACCATTATGTTTTCAATCTTTATAGACATATAGGGACTAAGCATAATTGGAAGACTAAGTGATTTCTATCTTCATTGTGGATATTATTTAGGATGGTATTGGTACAACGAAAGTTGGCTTTTATCAGTTTTGTGTATTCGATCAGGTATTAACAAATCACATGAAAGGGCTAGAGAATTGAAGACTGTAGATGGATTGTTTAATGAAGTTAAAATTCCATGTTTTATTTGCATAAGTAATTCGACATAAATCTCAGTTCAAGTAGTTGATAATTAGTTATAATTCTTAGATTAATTATAGTGATAACAAAATCCAAATTGTTATTTGTTTTAGCATCGGATAATAATCATACATTGGTGAGTGAATTAACTAGACAAACAACGAGTCCCTGTAGGAACGAACCTTACTTACTATCTGTATTACTTGTGACCACGTGCACTTGCGTGTTGAGTTTGGTCGTAACAAGTTTTTGGCGCCGCTGCCGAGGACTTCGGTTTTATTTGTTTAGTTTCAGTATTTACCATCAGTGGTCATTAAAGTTCGGTGACTAGGACGTTTCTCACCAATTTTCTAGTTGGTGAATTTCAGGTACTTATTGAGAGTGTATGCGTACACGAGCTCGAGCACGTAGAGAAGAATTAGCAAGAAGAGAAGAACTAGCACGAAGGAAACTTGACTTTGAGAACATCAGTGTAGAAAACAATCGTGAATCAAAAGAAGATATGGAAGATCAAGCACAACCAGCGAAGGCTTTGAGTGAATTCTCTCAGCCAAAAGTGGAGGACATTCATACCAGCATTGTTCGTCCAACTATTGGGGCTAATAATTTTGAGCTTAAGCCAAACATCATTCAGATGATTCAGAATACGGTTCAGTTTGGGGGTAGTCCTGGTGAAGATCCCAATGCTCATATTAGGGACTTTCTTGAGATCTGTGACACCTTCAAATTCAACGGAGTTACAGATGACGCAATCAGATTGAGGCTATTTCCCTTCTCTCTTAGGGATAAAGCCAAGAGTTGGTTACATTCTATGCCATCAGGTTCTATTAAAACATGGGCAGACTGTGCTCAAAAGTTCTTGACGAAGTATTTCTCCATGGCGAAGACAGCAGCTTATCGAAATTCTATTTCTCAGTTTGCTCAGCAACCCCAGGAATCTTTGGGGGAAGCTTGGGAAAGGTACAAGGAGATATTGGCACGTTGTCCTCATCATGGGATGCCGGATTGGATGGTAATCAGCAATTTCTATAACGGATTAGGAGCTCAGTCAAGGCCTATGCTTGATGCAGCTTCTGGAGGAGCACTGTGGGCAAAAAGCTATGAGGATGCCTATAATCTTATCGAGATGATGGCGGCCAATGAGTTTCAGAATCCTACTCAACGCTTGCCACCTGCTAAAGTGGCTGGAGTTCTTGACTTGGATGCAGCTACTGCTATTGCTGCTCAACTCAAAGCGTTGACAATGAAGGTAGATTCCCTTTCTAATCTTGGGACTAACCAGGTTGCTATGGTGTGTGAATTGTGTGCAGGGGCTCATGACACGAATCTGTGTGCTATCTCAGCTGAATCAGCACAGTTTGTTAGTAACTTTCAGAGAACTCATCAACCAGCACCTAATGTGTATCATCCCAACAATCGGAATCATCCTAATTTCAGTTGGAGCAACAATCAGGGTGGTGTTCAGCAACCACAAAATCAGCAGTTCAATGCAAGGCCATATAATCAGAACTATCAACCACCACCTTATGCTCCAAGGCAACCATTCATTCCACCGGGATTTCAACCATCTCAAGGGAATTCATTGAATCAGTCTGAGAAGTCTGAATTGGAAGAGCTTCGAATGATGTACAAGAGTCAGGCGGTGTCGTTGAAAACTTTAGAGAATCAGATTGGGCAACTAGCCAATGCATTGTTGAACCGTCAACCAGGAACGCTTCCGAGTGACACAGAGATGAATCCAGGCAAGAAAGATCACAAGGAACAGGTCCAGGCAGTAACCTTACGATCAGGGAAGATTCTACAAGGTCAGAACGAAGAAAATTCAGCCGAGGAAAAAAATGAAATTTCTGATCAGAATGTTCGGCGCGGCAGCGCCGCTCCCCAGTATAAAAACGGCGTGGCAGCGCCGGCCCTTCTGGAAGAAAAAGACAATTTTTACGCTGGGGTCGATTCTGTTCCTGATTTGGTACCTAATGCTACTCTCTCGACTCATGTAACTGGGAAGAGTGATAATTCTCAGAAAGTAGTAGAAGAAAAGGTGTTTCCACCTCCTCCATTCCCAAAACGAGTTCAAAGGCAAAAGTTTGACAAGCAGTTTGCTAAGTTCTTGGATGTCTTCAAGAAGCTTCAGATTAACATACCATTTGCAGAGGCTCTTGAGCAAATGCCGAGCTATGCGAAGTTTATGAAGGGCATTCTTTCGAAGAAATTGAAACTTGAGGAGCTAGAGACAGTTGCATTGACGGAAGAATGTAGTGCCATCTTGCAACAAAAGTTGCCACCTAAGTTGAAGGACCCTGGAAGCTTTACCATACCATGTACTATTGGAGATCTCTCATTCAGCAAATGCTTGTGTGATTTGGGTGCAAGTATTAATCTCATGCCCTTATCAGTTTTCATGCAGCTTGGTCTTCCAGAACCAAAGCCAACTACTATGACTCTGCAACTTGCGGACCGTTCAGTTACTTATCCTCGAGGAATAGTTGAGGATGTTTTGGTGAAGGTCGACAAGCTTATCTTTCCAGCCGACTTTGTTATTCTTGACTTTGAGGAAGACAAGAAGATCCCTATCATCTTGGGACGACCATTCTTGGCTACAGGTCGGACTCTTATTGATGTCCAAAAGGGAGAACTCACAATGAGGGTGAGTAATCAAAAGGTCATCTTTAATGTGTTCAAGGCTATGAAATTTCCGACAGAGGAGGAAGAGTGTTTTAGCTTGAATATGGTTGATACGGGTCAGAGAAAGGAGTTCGATCAGCTGTTGAGCAAAAATTCGGACATGCACAAGTTCGAGCATCACATCAGTGATTCCATTGACAATTCTTCCATTCGAGATCTTTCGAATGTCAAGCTTGGAAAACTTCCACCACATTTGAAGTATGTCCTTCTGAATGATGAGTTGGTGATTTTTAAAGAGTGTGAAGATAATGTGTTGAGAAGGTGGAACAAGGATGATGAGGTAAAAGAGTGTTCTTATCAATCGACGGAGAAGCATAAACACCTTAGAGGTGTAAAGAAGAAAAAGAAAAAATCGATTGATGGAAAAGTCAAGGTGAAGTTTGATTTGGAAAAGATGTGGGAAGAAAGCAAGAAGGTTATCAAACAATGGGTGAATGGTCCTTCTGCTAAGGACAAGGCAAATGCGATCTTCGAGCCACCATGATTTGATTCACATTTGTCCGGCTAAATGACATTAACGACAGCGCTTCGTGGGAGGCAACCCATGTGTTAGGTATGTTTCTACTATCTTTCTTATTACCTTCAATGAGGACATTGAATATGTTAAGTTTGGGGGTGATGTATGGGTTTGTATAGTTAGTGTGTGTCTCATGTAGGATTCATATTGCATGTGTAGTTGTAGTTTATTCGTAGTTTTGCATGTTTATGTCATATAGGGCATTCTGTTTGCATAGTTTTTATTTATCATGTGAGTCCATTTTAGTTGCATGCATATTTCATGATCCCGTAGGACTTGACTATTTCCGTTGGTGAGTCGATGTTGATTGGAGTGTGGTTGTGATGAATAGAGGGTTGATTAAGTTTCTAAGTATTGACTTGCATGCCAGAAACAAATCTATTTCATAAGTCTCATTGGTTGCTTTTGAATTTGATCAGACCATGCTTGTTTGGTGTTAGAATTTAACCACTTGTTTACATTTAGAATGTTGGCTAGATTCTTGAAAACGAAGGAGCACTTATGTATAAGTTTGGGGGAAACCAGGGATTTCATGCTAGTTGTAATAAAGGCTAGGCGTCAAATGGCTAGTAGCCGGCTCATTGGTAAAAAATGAGTAGTCTAGGGTGGATGAGAAAAAAGGCAAAGTGCACTCATTCCGAAATTGTTGAAAAAAAAAAAAAAAGTTGAAAAAAAAAAAAAGAGTTGTTTTTATGCAGAATTGATCAGGTTGAGCTCTTTAATACTCGAGCAAGTAAGTTCTTTGGGGACTTTGTGCCTAGTGACTGACAAGGCTGTCGCGTGCCTATCAAATAATAATATCTAACAAATCCTTCTAACTATGTAGTAGGGCAAGTCAGAGTCGATCCCACAGGGACAAACGTATCAATCACTAGTTATTCTTGAGAGATTATTAATCTAAATATTATACTAAAGCAAATATGTGGTATTTATCAATTAACTAAAAACATCTAGAATTAAGTATCCCCACTAGAATGAATCGATGCAATTATGATTTTCCACCCCAATTAATCATACACTACTCAAGAGGAAAGATGCGCCCTATAAAATACCAATAACCTCTCTCGAGTATTAATGGCTTCTCTAAAATACACTCAAGCCTATTTTCATGGTATCATGCAATTCAGAGACATTAAACACAACATCATAACTTCCTAACAATCCGTTCTACCTATTTTCATGGAGAAGTTCATGTCCTTATTGGATAAATCACAACCATCTAAGTCCAACTTTCGATGATAAATAGATATTAGGTTCAAACAATACGCATAATCACGCCTGACATGTTATTGTTAATTAAGCACAACTCAATAAGCAAGAGCATACAACATAACTAAACTGGGGGGTTATGGAAAATCATACATCAATCATAACTAGGGTTCAACTTAACCCTAGATTAAATAACTACTCACTCATAATTAAACTAACAAAACACATAATATAATAAGAACACATGATAATATTAAGAACAGAGAATAAAAACCTTTAATCTTTCTCCAAGAAGAAAAGTACAAGTCTCCCTATGTCTGTATGTACCTATATATCTATGTATCTCTGTATCTCTCAGATCTGATGTCTATATATATATCCTCAAATATTTTAATGCCTTGAGGAAAGTACAAGTACGTTTCCTAAACTGATTCTGTTTTACAAGGAAAATTCGTAGCTGACTTTTCTTCAGTAAATCTGGGCCGTTCCTGATGTAATTTGATATTTGGACCACTCTATAATAAAAGATATTTCCATTATCTTCGCGTGGACTGTTAAATCGTCCAATTCTGACTTCTAGAACTCAAGATATGACCCAAACAGTGAATTATGTGCAGGCAGCCCAACAAATCCGAATTTCCTTCTAATAAATCTCCAAATTAAGCTCTTTATTCTCCAATCCTTCCAAGTTTAGGATTTCCTTGCTTCCTACAATAAAACATTAAAATTTATTAAATAAAAATCCAATTAAATGCAAAATATAATAAATATGAGAAATAAAATCATA
The DNA here is from genome assembly GCA_030848705.1 of Heracleum sosnowskyi. NCBI lineage: Eukaryota > Viridiplantae > Streptophyta > Magnoliopsida > Apiales > Apiaceae > Heracleum > Heracleum sosnowskyi. Next base: position 117,002,913 of record CM061242.1, on the reverse strand, counting down.
TAAAATATATATAAATATATACTCTATCAAACATCCCCACACTTAGCATTTTGCACGTCCTCGGGCAAATAAAGAAATAAAAATAATACTAACTAACAGGACCACCACTTTCGTAGATGACACGATTGCATTGAGCGTATGCAACAAGCCGTTAAACCCCTAGGCAGCCCTAGTAGGACGAGTTTTGTCTCGTGAGGGTTTATAGAAGATATACCCACAAAATCAAATATTTTCAACCACCAAGTCTCTCAAACATGCAAAATATCATAGTACTCCACACATTGTAAATCTCAATCACATAACAACCTGAAAGTGTCTGAAAGTACAAGTACTCTCACTTTAAGCATCATTAACACAAAATAATCCAAGTATGCACACAATGTCTAGATAGACAAAAATATCATGAGATAGACATCAAAGTCGCATTCAATAAGTAAGCATGCCATAGATAGAATTCTCACATTGCTCTCAATTCACACAAGTGTATGGGTATAAGTGTATCGCTCAAGTTCAATCAATGTACTCATGTGCTACCATATGCTTGGTTGTCCACCAAATCTCCACCACCTCGTATATATGCATACATGAATCAAAAGGTCTTTGTTAAAGGTTGTAACGGGGCTTAGGTACGGGGTAGGATATCAAAGAAACAGGCTAACAAGTGGCTAAACTTGATAACTGATAGAGAATAATGTTCACTTTTAATTAAAGCACCCAACATGAAACTTAGATCATGTAAAAGTTGATCAAGCTTTCACAAGCATTAAACTTCAAAGCACATATACCCCATGTACTTTCCCACTTTCACATTGTATCAATCAAATGAACACACTCTACTTTATCTTCCTCTTGCTCATAACTTATTTTTTTTTTCTTTTTTTTTCAAAAGTCAAGTCATTCTCCAGTAACCAAGGGCAGTGAAAAGTCACCAAGAATGTACTTAATACCAGCACACATGGATCGTCCCTTTAATATGACATTGCACTTGCCACCCATTGATCTCAAAGGAGTACTTGATACTTGTTTGCAACTTTCATACCATATTGTATCCCACCAAAATGTAACACTTTAACCAAAAGAAATCCCCACACTAAATATTCACCAACCCATCAATGAATCAATATGCTCTACCAGTAAATCACGAAAAGAATAAATAAGTAGGCTCAAAAATTTAGATTGGTGATATACGAAAGAAACGGGTATAAGCTCAAGGGGTTTCACTAAGGATTATTTTTCATATGGGTACTGTTTGGGTAAATGAGGTTAATCCTAATGCCTTTATCATATTCATGCATACACATATCATGTAGTCTCAAAACGGTTTAAAACAAGTTCTAGAGCAACATGAATCATGATGAACAATACACAACAAAAAAAATGGATTGATAAAAAATGAATCAATCATAAATTAGGCTCAAATCCTCACAAGGTGAAAGCATGCTTAACTCAGTAAAATTGACCAAGAAGCATCTCAAGTTTTCAAACTTTCGCAAGCAAACACAAGGAATTACCAAGCATCAAATGATTTTTCATGAATGTGACACTCAGAATTAATCATGCGAAATTAATCTACACAATGTGTACTTATCTATGCTAACATGCTTTTGAGACAAGACAATTATATACAAAAAGTTTTTAATTTTTCAATTTTTTTGGATTTTTATAATATATAATTTTTTTTTTAAATATATTATTATTAAGAACACGTCCCCACACTTAAGCGGTTCATTGTCCCCAATGAATAATATATATAAATATGCAAAACTAACAAGATCCTAAAAGAAATACAAAAAGAATAAGAGTGAAAAATTATACAAAGAAAGGTTAGAAATACTCCCCTAGTGCATGAAGTCCCGGTTGGAAAATGTGGGAGAGTGTTCCTCCTCCAAAATCTTGGGTTGCCTCCCAAGAAGCGCTTTTTTAAAGTCATTAGCTCGACCTTCTTATCAATCAACCTGGGGAATGGAGTGAAAATGGAGCATCCACTTTCTCAACATATTTTCTTATGATCTCTCCCAAAAACTTATAACTTTCATCCACGGATTTATCCAACAATACTTCTCTTCTATCTCGAGCAAACTTTAAGAGTGCAAAAACTATCCTTGTCGTTTCATCTCGTGAGACAAACTTAAAAAGAAATTTAATAAGTAAGTCTTCCCAAGTGGTAATGGAATTTGAGGGTAACGAAAATAACCAATTTTTAGCTCCATCCCTTAGAGAGAAAGGAAATAATCGAAGTCGAATGGCCTCATCAGAAACTCCATCACACTTGATAGTATCACAAATCTTCAAAAAGTTTTCAATATGAGCATCAGGATCTTCAACAGATAATCCACCAAACTGAATTTCACCAATCGATTTCATTGTTGAAGGCTTCAAATCAACATTAGTGACATGTAAATCTCTCACCATACTTGCAGGAGGTTTAGAGAGGAAAATATCAGCCTTCATATCTTGATCTCCACCCAAAGACTTAACCATAAGAACAGGTTCATTACTCTTTTCAAGATCACTCTTCTTCAGAGAATGGCTAAGCAAAGAGTTGGAAAATTTAAATTCCAATTTCTCATCTCTAACTTCAAAAGAAATTTTTCCTTGCATCATATCAACTTTCGCACCAGCTGTAGCTAAGAAAGGTCTTCCGAGAATAATAGAATTTTGTGCATCTTCCTCCATCTCCATGACAACAAAATCACATGGAATAAAAAACTTTCCTACCTTGACAGGAACATCTTCAAGTATTCCAAGTGGAACTTTTACACTTCTATCTGCTAATTGTAGAGTTATACGTGTGGGTTTGAGTTCACCCATCTGAAGCTTATTGCAGATTGATATGGGCATCAGACTTACACTTGCCCCAAGATCACATAGAGCTCTTTTGATTTCAAAATTCCCAAGTTTCACAGGAATAGAATAGCTACCTGGATCAGTTAGCTTTTTAGGAAGATTATTCTGCAAGAGAGCACCGCACTCTGCTGTTAATGAGATAGTAGAACTTTCTTCAATCTTTCTTTTATTTGACAATAATTCCCTAAGGAACTTCCCATAAGAAAGCATCTCCTTGATAGCATCTAAGAAAGGGATATTAAGCTCTAACCTTTTCAAGATATCCATAAACTTCATAAACTTCTCTCCAAGCCTAGCTTGCACCAACCTTTGAGGAAACGGAACAGGTGGTACATAAGGTCTGACTGGAGCAACTATGGGTTCCTTCTTCTCTTCTTCAATCGCTTCTTGCAAAACCACATTTTCAGATTGAGTTTTCTCCCCATCTTCTTCAACAATAAAATTATCACTGATCATCTTCATCTCTGGCCCTTGCAATTCCTTACCACTTCTTAAAGTTATAGCATTCACGTGGGCTCTATGTGGTTGTTCAGTTTGGCCAGGAAGTTGGCTTGAAGACTTGCTAAGTTGATTCAACTGTTGAGCAATTTGAGTGATTGAATTCTCCATCAACTTGTTATGAGCCTTTATCTCATTGATACTTGATTCAAAGTAATCATTCTTCTTTGTCTGTGTAGAAATAAATCCTTCCAAAAGATTTTCCAAGTTAGATTTTTGTGGCTGAGCTGGTTGAAAACCTGGCGGTTGAGAAAAGTTATTTTGTGGAGGTTGAGCTTGAGCCTGACTATTTCTGTAGGAGAAATTAGGATGATCTCTCCAACCTGGATTGTATGTGTTGGAGTAAGGATTATATTGTGGCCTTTGATTTTGGTTGTAGAGGGCATTTGCTTGTTCCATTGTTGTTCTAGAGGGATTGTATTGACAAGCATGTTGAGTGTGTCCAACTACACCACATATTTCACATGAAGAAACTGTAGATGAAGTTCTAGAATCCAATTTCTCAATCTTCTTAACCATTGCCTGCATAGTAGTATTCAACATGGTTAGAGCATCAACATCATACTTACCACCCTTCTTAGGATGATTTCTGTCACTGTAAGGATAATTATCATTAGACGCCATCTCGTCTAACAAAGTTTTCGCATCCTCCGTACTCTTTTTCATAATAGATCCACCAGAAGAAGCATCAACAAAGTTTCGAAACTCTTGTGTTAACCCATTGTAGAATGTTTGGATCAACAACCAGTCAGGAATTCCATGGTGAGGGCATTGTCTCTGAAGTCGTTTGAATTTTCTCCAAGCATCATGAATTGACTCATCATCATCTTGACGAAAGTTAGATATTTCATTCCTGAGCTTTGAAGTCTTCTTCTGACTGAAGAATTTAAGTAGAAACGCCTTTGCTAGAATATCCCAAGTAGTGAATGTGTTTGGTCCTTCATCCTTCAACCAATCTTTTGCTGCATCTCGGAGAGAGAATGGAAATAAGCGCAACTTAATAGCATCATCACTAACATTGGTCAGCTTTATAGTATCACACTTTTCTAGAAAACTCTCAAGATGATCGACAGGATTTTCAGTTGATAATCCTGCGAAAGAATCATTAGAGACGAATTGTATGAATTGTGGCTTGAGTTCAAAGTGGGTAGCCGTGATTGTTGGTCTGACAATACTGGAGAGTACGTCTGTAGCGTCTGGCATACCATGCTCCCTGAGAGCTTTAGCTGATGTCTCACCCATAACTTCCTTGTCTTTATTTTTCCTTCGTAGTCCTGCTTGTCTTCTTGCTGTAGCTTCAATTTCAGGATCAAGAGCAATCAAATTTTCTGTACCTGAACTTCGAGTGTGCATGCAACAAGGAAACTAGAAACAAAGATCAAATAACAAGGGAATAATAGCCGAAGCAACACAACAAAAAGACTTAGCTAAACAAACTCAAAAATTAACTAATCTAATACCGCTTTGTCCCCGGCAGCGGCGCCAAAAATTTGACAAGGCTGTCGCGTGCCTATCAAATAATAATATCTAACAAATCCTTCTAACTATGTAGTAGGGCAAGTCAGAGTCGATCCCACAGGGACAAACGTATCAATCACTAGTTATTCTTGAGAGATTATTAATCTAAATATTATACTAAAGCAAATATGTGGTATTTATCAATTAACTAAAAACATCTAGAATTAAGTATCCCCACTAGAATGAATCGATGCAATTATGATTTTCCACCCCAATTAATCATACACTACTCAAGAGGAAAGATGCGCCCTATAAAATACCAATAACCTCTCTCGAGTATTAATGGCTTCTCTAAAATACACTCAAGCCTATTTTCATGGTATCATGCAATTCAGAGACATTAAACACAACATCATAACTTCCTAACAATCCGTTCTACCTATTTTCATGGAGAAGTTCATGTCCTTATTGGATAAATCACAACCATCTAAGTCCAACTTTCGATGATAAATAGATATTAGGTTCAAACAATACGCATAATCACGCCTGACATGTTATTGTTAATTAAGCACAACTCAATAAGCAAGAGCATACAACATAACTAAACTGGGGGGTTATGGAAAATCATACATCAATCATAACTAGGGTTCAACTTAACCCTAGATTAAATAACTACTCACTCATAATTAAACTAACAAAACACATAATATAATAAGAACACATGATAATATTAAGAACAGAGAATAAAAACCTTTAATCTTTCTCCAAGAAGAAAAGTACAAGTCTCCCTATGTCTGTATGTACCTATATATCTATGTATCTCTGTATCTCTCAGATCTGATGTCTATATATATATCCTCAAATATTTTAATGCCTTGAGGAAAGTACAAGTACGTTTCCTAAACTGATTCTGTTTTACAAGGAAAATTCGTAGCTGACTTTTCTTCAGTAAATCTGGGCCGTTCCTGATGTAATTTGATATTTGGACCACTCTATAATAAAAGATATTTCCATTATCTTCGCGTGGACTGTTAAATCGTCCAATTCTGACTTCTAGAACTCAAGATATGACCCAAACAGTGAATTATGTGCAGGCAGCCCAACAAATCCGAATTTCCTTCTAATAAATCTCCAAATTAAGCTCTTTATTCTCCAATCCTTCCAAGTTTAGGATTTCCTTGCTTCCTACAATAAAACATTAAAATTTATTAAATAAAAATCCAATTAAATGCAAAATATAATAAATATGAGAAATAAAATCATATAAAATATATATAAATATATACTCTATCAGTGACCTAAGACTTTTCCGGTCTGGGATCCGCTAACCTAACGCTCGCTACATGGGTATTATTGTATAAGCCTTTTGGGGGTCTCATCCATTGCACGGTCAAATAAGCATGTGTGTTGTGCGTAGTTGTTTTTGTGTAATAAAGCATGAATTCCTGTCTAACTCAGATGGACTGCGAAGGTGTCTCTTAAGAGTTCTTGTGTCTAGCGTTCATTCTGTTTGTAAGCTTGTGGTTGTTTTGGCTAAGAGTAGGTATGGTCTTGATTTAGTTTGGGAGTATATTGGTGAGCATCGCACACACGCACGTTTCTGTGTTTGTCTTGTTGGTCGATGGGAATTTGGTCGAACTCTGTTTGGAAGACTGTGTTCTTTGAGATGTTGGCTCGTTGATTGGTTTTGGTTGGTTTGAAGGGATCGTTGCATTTTCATATAGTTGCATACATGTAGTTAGTTGCATTTGTAGTTGCATTGTTAGATGGATTTTGTGGGTACATTCACTATAGGCCCTCACGAGACCTTACTCGTCCACTAGGGCTGCCTAGGGGTTTAAAGGGCTTGTTGCATATGCCAAATGCAACCGTGATCACCTACGGAAGTGGTACTAGTTAGTTGTAATAAATTGTTTGTTTATGCTCGAGGACGAGCATCGGTTTAAGTTTGGGGGTGTGATAAGTGGGTATTTTATTCACTTAAAACGTTTCCGTATGGCTTAAAACGATTGTTTGTACTCGAGTTGTGGTATTTTTGATCTCTTTTAAGGGTATCGTGCAGGAATATCTATCACAGGTGTAACGGGAATGAAGCGGAGCAATCGGAATGCAATTTGGAGCTAAAACGAAGAAAATGGAAAAATTCGTCTTCCTGGACAGAAGGCACGGCGCGGCAGCGCCGTGTTTGAGCTTGCCTATGGCGCGGCAGCGCCGCATGAAAACAGAACAGTAAATCTATGGCGCGGCAGCGCCGCTCTCCTATGTAACTGTGGCGCGGCAGCGCCAGACATTCTGACGAAATTTCCTGTTTTGAACCCGATTTGCTGATTTTTCGAGTTGAAGTCAAACTACAATTCCGTACGACTTATTTGCACCTGGAGGCCTATATAAAGAGAAGAAAACCCTAGAGAACAGAAGAGACATATACCACATATTATCTACGGAGTTTTAAAGCACGAAGAAGCAAGGAAGAAGATAGTTTTCAATTTATTCTTGTATTCTTTCTAGCTTGTGGATGCTTGGTTTGGGTGTATTCTTTAGAACCTTTGATAATTATTCCAATATTGATTCGTTTTCTTCAATCATGTTTACATTAGAACCCATGGTGACGATTAGTTTGATTATGAACTAACTCGTTGTCATGGGGTTTTAGCGGATTTATTCATGAAGTTTATTTGTTGAATTTTCTTGATGCCTATAGTGTGATTGATGCGATATTCTATCATGGTTGTTTTAATTCGTTATAGGAGAGTAGCTAACTCCTGTAATTGTGTGTTAATTCTTATTGAAGCGAAAGTGGATTTAAGAGTTTAGAACTTGCCATGCTAGCATAGTTTTATGCGTGAGAATATCATTCGTAATTAGTGTCATAACTCTAACCGTTTTATGACGACTATGTGATCAATTGAATGCTTGTACTTCAACCATTATGTTTTCAATCTTTATAGACATATAGGGACTAAGCATAATTGGAAGACTAAGTGATTTCTATCTTCATTGTGGATATTATTTAGGATGGTATTGGTACAACGAAAGTTGGCTTTTATCAGTTTTGTGTATTCGATCAGGTATTAACAAATCACATGAAAGGGCTAGAGAATTGAAGACTGTAGATGGATTGTTTAATGAAGTTAAAATTCCATGTTTTATTTGCATAAGTAATTCGACATAAATCTCAGTTCAAGTAGTTGATAATTAGTTATAATTCTTAGATTAATTATAGTGATAACAAAATCCAAATTGTTATTTGTTTTAGCATCGGATAATAATCATACATTGGTGAGTGAATTAACTAGACAAACAACGAGTCCCTGTAGGAACGAACCTTACTTACTATCTGTATTACTTGTGACCACGTGCACTTGCGTGTTGAGTTTGGTCGTAACAGGCGCTTCAAGGAATAAAGTTAAACTAGCATAAAAACTTGTGCAAGGCACGGACCGCTAGCTTAGATTGCAATTTTAAACTAAACTACGCATTATCAATGTCATTTGACATATGTGATTGTATATTTTTGATGTTCATAGAGTTTTTATTGTTAATGTTATGACTATGTTGTACTTGCTTAAATATGTTGAAGTTTAGAATGTGAAAACTAATACGAGTAGTTTTGATAAATCATGTCTGTTTTTAATTTTGTTGTGGATCATAGAATAGAATTAAAGTGTTATATGGATGTTTTCTAATTAAGAAGACATTTTTAAAATTATAATCCTAAAATTTTTCCAGTTCTTCAAAAATGATGCATTCATTTAGTTCATCTCCGACAATATTCAAGGTAGAAACTAAATAGCCTTCAAGATGATGCAGTATGAGATTGTAGGTTTTAGTACTGATTTTACTCAAAAGCTTTCCTAAATCTTCTAATACTCTACTTAGGCCTTGCGTTTTCGTTTCTTAAAACTTTCTTTATAACTCTTTTATGTCTTTTCTTCTGACCTCTTGATTTTAAGCATTTTTTTATCTTTATTTATCTTCCCATGTCTACCTAACTTTCAGAACATAGGACAATATAGCTAATTGACTTAAGTGGAACTATCTTATGCCAAATCATTCTATTATTAAGTACGTTTGGTACCATTTCGATGTGTTTCAATTCTTTCAAACAAACAGACTTTTTTTTAACTCTGAACTTGAGAATTGATCAATTATGGATGGATAAATATTTTTTGCTTATATCATCGTAAGTTAAAATTGCTCATATGCCTTCTGAGTTCTGTCCGTGTTTTGACAATGAATTCATCCTTTATTTTTTTCAAAATACACATCTTTAATAATTAAAACACGGGTCATTTTTCTAGCAATTAACATAAATTTCTATTTTTTGCGGTTAATTTTTTTTTCTAGGTGTGGTTGCACATTTTTTTCATCTGTTACAATGTACTTTAATTTATATAGATAATTTGAATGATCGGGGACTATAATTTTAAAAAACTCGGGCTGTATAATGTGATTTGATCTGTTCATATTAATGTACGATATGGAATATCATGTTTTTTTAAATTTGTTATGGACTATATATTTTAATATGTTTATTGTTTACACAAATTATTATCAAAATTTTAGAATATATAATTCATTTAATTTTTTTGTTGTACTATCTATTTATTTTTATTATCTCGCCTTTTACAATATTTTTACTCAAAACAAATATTTTTTCATATGTTTTATTTATGTTTTTTAGTTATTTTACACACACACACACAGATATATATATATATATATATATATATATATATATATATATATATATATATTAGCTTAAAACCCGTGCGATTCACGGATTGTTATTAATAATTATTATTATTTTTTTTATGTTTTAATATTCTATTAATTTGCATTTGTTAAAAAAAATAAGTAGACGTGTTCAACTTTTTTAAATAATTAAAAGTATGAAAATAGATTTTAAAATAAATTAATAACTGTTTGTCATATTTTTGGAAAAGGAGATGTCTTAGTAAAGAAAAATAGAAAAAGTAACGTGTTTTAGCTGAAAAGGTAAGTGCCCGTAATTAAAAGTATTTAAATAGGTTTCAAAATAAATAAGTAAGGATTTTCCCGGGATATTTTTGGAAAATGAGAGATTTTAGTAAGGAAAAATAGAAAGAGTAACATGTTTTAGTTAAAAAAGGTAATTGTTCGTGATTGTTTTTAGAAAAAAGAGGACTTTGTTAGAAAAAATAGAAAAGGCAATGTATTTTAGCTGAAAAGGTAGTTGGTTATAAAAATGTTATTATTTAATAATAATTTCTTTAGAAAATAAAAAAATTGAAAAAGTAACACATTTCAGCTAAAAAAGTGCTCATAATTAAAAATATTAAAATAGATTTTAAAATAAATAATTAAGGGCTTGCCGTGATATTTTTGAAAAATGAGGGGTTTTAGTAAGAAAAAATAAAAAGAGTAACATGTTTTTGTTAAAAAAGATAACCGCCCATGTTTTTTTTAGAAAAATAGAGGATTTTGTTAGAAAAAAATAAAAAAAGATAATATATTTTAACTGAAAAGGTAATTGATTATAAATAAGTAAGAGTAATTAAGTAAAATCACAAGTACCGACCGTCCGTCCATCCGACTACCAAACTTTTAATGTTTCGTCTTTAATAATATAGCTTAAAACTCGTGCGATGCACAGATTATTTTTAATAATTGTTAATTTTATTATATATATTTTATATTTTATTAATTGTATTTATTAAAAAAAAATAAGTAGGCGTGTTAAACATTTTTAAATAATTAAAAGTATTAAAATAGATTTTAAAATAAATAAGTAACGGTTTGCCCGTGATATTTTGGAAAAAAAGGGGCTTTAGTAAGAAATATAGAAATTAACATGTTTTCGTTGAATTTTAAAATATAAAAGTAATGATTTGCATGTGATTAATAATTATAATATTATTATTTTATTTTATTAAATAGAACTATTCGTGATATTTTTGGAAAATGAGAAGTTTTATTTAGGAAAAATAGAAAAGTAGAAATTTTAGTTAGAAAATATAAAAAAGATTATACAATTTGGCTACAAGTGGTAATGGGTTAGTTATTAGCAATTATAACCTTATTGTGTTATTTTATTAAATAAAATTGTCTGCGATATTTTTGAAAAATGAGATGTTTTAGTTAGAAAAAATAGAAAAGATATTCTATATAATAATTTTAATATTTTATCTAACGGTTCTCATTGATTTGATCAGAGATATCTAACGGCTATGAATGGAGTGACCAAACTACAAAAACTTTCATGACCAGACTACAAAACTTTCAATGTTTCGTTTTTAATATAATAGTATAGATATATATACACACACCAAATAACTAATTATTTTCTTTCATAAATTTAATTTAAAATTCATTTGATAATAACAAAAAATGTGTCATATATATAATGCATCCAATCTAATTATAAATCTAGTCACTCCTATTATATATATATATATATATATATATATACTATTATATTAAAGACGAAATATTAAAAGTTTTGTATTCTGGTCATGAAAGTTTTTGTAGTCTGGTCACTCCATTCATAGCCGTTAGATATTTTTGATCAAATCGATGAGAACCGTTAGATAAAATATTAAAATTAGTATATAGAATATCTTTTCTATTTTTCCTAACTAAAACATCTCATTTTCCAAAAATATCACAGGCAGTTTCATTTAATAAAATAACATAATAAGGTTATAATTGCTAATAAATAACTCATTACCATTTTTAGCCAAAGTATATATTCTTTTTTATATTTTTTAACTTAAATTTCTACTTTTCTATTTTTCCTAAATAAAACCTCTAATTTTTCAAAAATATCACGAATAGTTCTATTTAATAAAATAAAATAATAATATTATAATTATAAATGACTAACCGATTAGCTTTTTTTGCAAAACGTATATTATTTTTTATAGTTTCTAACTAATATTTCTCCTAACTAAAACCTCAAAAATATCACGGGCTATTATAAAGGATAAAATATCACGGCCTATTCAAAAATATTTTAGTAGCATAAAATACTAATATTATGAATATATCTCTCTATCTATACTATATTATTAAATACGAAATATTGAAAGTTTTGGTACTTGTTTTTTGATACAATGCTTGCCTTATTTAATTATTTATTTAATTATTATGATCAATTACATTTTCAATTAAAATATATTACCATTTTTTTCTAAAATGACCACGGGCAATTTCCTTTTCAGCTAAAACATGTTACTTTTTCTATTTCCCTTGCTAAAATCCCTCATTTTTCAAATATATCACGAACAAACCCTTACATATTTACTTTAAAATCTATTTTAATACTTTTAATTGACAATTACCTTTTTTAACTAAAACATGTCACCTTTTATATTTTTCTTACTAAACCCCCTCTTTTTTCAAAAATATCATGGGCAAATCGTTACTTTTATATTTTAAAATTCAACGAAAACATGTTACTTTCTATTTTTCTTACTAAAACCCCTCTTTTTCCAAAATATCATGGGCAAACCGTTACTTATTTATTTTAAAATTCATTTAAATACTTTTAATTATTTTAAAATGTTTGTGCCTACTTATTTTTTTAAATAAATGCAATTAATAAAATATATAATATAAATAATAAAATTAACAATTATTAAAAATAACTCGTGCATCATACGGGTTTTAAGCTTTATTAAAGACGAAACATTAAAAGTTTGGTAGTCGGATAGATGGACGGTTGATACTTAGTGATTTTACTTAATTACCCAAACTTATTTTTTTTTTAAAACTATCACTAAATAATAACATTATTTATAACCAATTACCTTTTCAGTTAAAATACATTACCTTTTTTTATTTTTTTCTACAAAATCCTATCTTTTTCTAAAAAAAACACAGGCGATTATCTTTTTTAACAAAAACATGTTACTCTTTCTATTTTTCCTTACTAAAACCCCTCAGTTTCCAAAAATATCACGGGCAAACCCTTACTTATTTATTTTAAAATATATTTTAATACTTTTAATTATGAACACTTTTTCAGCTGAAACGTGTTACTTTTTCTATTTTTTCATTTTCTAAAAAAATTATTATTAAATAATAACACTTTTATAACCAACTACATTTTTAGCTAAAATACATTATCTTTTCTAACAAAATCTTCTCTTTTTCTAAAAAACTCACGGGCAATTATCTTTTTTAACTAAAACATGTTACTCTTTCTGATTTTTCCTTACTAAAACCCTCATTTTTCAAAAATATCCCGGACAAATCCTTACTTATTTATTATAAAGCATATTTAAATACTTTTAATTATGGGCACTTACCTTTTCAGCAAAAACATGTTTCTTTTTTTATTTTTCCTTACTAAGACCCCTCATTTTCCAAAAATATCACGGGCAAACAGTTATTAATTTATTTTAAAAACTATTTTAATACTTTTAATTATTTAAAAAAGTTTAACATGTCTAATTATTTTTTTAGCAAATGCAGATTAATAGAATATTAAAACATAAATAATAATAATAATTATTATTAATAACAATTCGTGCATCGCACGGGTTTTAAGCTAGTATATAATAAGCGTAAGGGGGATCTTATCTAAACTTTGGTTGGTCACTGTACTACCAAAAGTATATGATCCGTTGGATTATTAAACTATAAATCTTCAAATCAATGAGGACTGTCAGATATAATATTAAAAATTGTATTTGATTATTAATAGGATAGTATTTAAATACTAAAAGATGTATTTTGATAATTTAAACCAATTATAAATAGGTTTTCTATATTGAATAGAAATCTTTATGTAAAATTCGTAATAATCTTTTCTCTTTAGTTTATGGATAGTTCCAGTTAGATAATAATTATTAAATCATCATTAAATTAAAGATAATTTTGTAAGCTTCGCGTGGGCTGTAAAATCGTTAAAATCTGTTGTCTAAAACTCAAGATAGAGCCCAAACAGTAAAGTTATTATCTAAATTTTAATAAATATATTTTTATTATTGTAGCACCAATTTAATTTTTTTTTCCTAATTCTTTTAAATTTATAAATTCTATGTTTATTTCAATAAAATATTAAAACCAATTTAAGAAAAAATTAAAATCGATCGTCCGTGTACGATTACGACCAAATTAATAATTATAGTTAGATCTTAAATAGATCGATGAGAATTGTTAGATCTAATATTAAAAAGTGTATCTGATTAATAATAGAATTATATTTAAATACTAAAAAGTGTATTTTGATAATTTAAAATTTTTCTATGTAAAAAATCTTAAATATTTTTTCTCTTGAATTTATGTATAGTTCCAGTTAGATAATAATTATTAAACCAAATATCAAGATAACAATTTATATCGATTACAATGATACACATGGATCCTACGTTATAACGGAGAACTCTAAATTTAAACATTTTTTTTTCCTGAAGGAACATAACAATTTGATTAATTCAAATTATAATTATATTATTTTACATATAACAAACATAAAAGGAAAATATCAAAATATTATTAAAATATTGAGGGTTTCATATTCATAAACGATAATTTTGAATATAATACTTATATTAAAATGTGTATTTGATTAAATGTAGGATTATATTTAAATACTAAGAAGTGTGCTTTGATAATTTAAACCAATTATGAATTGATTTTCTATATTGAATTGAATTCTTTATGTAAAACTTCTTAACCATCTTTTCTTTTCTGTAAATAAAACCGAAACATTAAAAGCAAAAGCAGTTAGTAATATACTTATATCAGTATATACTTGATATCCTTATTATATTAAATCCTTATATATAATAATCATAATAGGGATCTTATCCAAAATTTTGGTCGTAGACAACTAAATTAATAAGGACCATTAGATCTTAACTAGAAAAATGAAAATCGTTAGATCAAATATTTAAAAAGTGTATTTTATTAATAATAGGATTATATTTAAATTCTAAAAGGAGTATTTTGATAATTTAAACCAAATATACCAAATATAAATCAGTTTTCTATATTGAATAGAATTCTCCATGTAAACAATTCGTGACTTTCTTTTCTCTTCTTTGGATAATTCCAGTTAGATAAAAATTGTTAACCCATTTTTTAATTAAATATAATTTAGTTATCTTCATGTGGGGTATAAAATCGTCAAAATCTGATTTTTAAAACACAACATAAAGCCCAAATTAGTAAAGTGAATATTTAAATTCTAATAATAATTATTATGTCATCATTATTTTAATACCAATTTAATTACTTTTTTCTAACTATTTTAAATTTAGAAATCTATGTTCAAAAATTTAAATCAATCTAAAAAAAATTCAAATCAACAAAAAATATAATAATACGAGGATAAAATTTTATAAAATTGTGCAAATTTGTAATCCTGTTTTATTAAGTTTTAGATCATAACTAATCAAATATTATTTATTATTAAATAATAAATTATACGTAAATGGTGATTTTGTTTTATAAGAACTCATAGATACCTAATTTCATTGTTAGCAGAACTATATTCATATTAAAAAAAAAACTGTATTTTGAAATTTTAGACTCAGCGGCCAAACTTTTTTAACATATATACATTGTAAATTATTAAATTCGAAACTTTAAAAGTTTCTTAATCAATTAGTATAGTACTTTATAAAAAATATTATCAAATAACCTATGTCTGCAAGAAAAAAAAATGAAAAAATTCTTTATTTTAAAAAAAACCTATAAATTTTAATATGTTGTTGGTAGATTCAAACCTTAGATTATTCTACGTGATAATTTTACTTTTATATCTGACGTTTCTCAACAATTTAATTTGAAAGATCCAACGATTATGGATTGAGTGATCAAGCGACCACTTATAAGAAAGCTTTCATTATTTAGTCTTTAATATAATAACATAAATATTTACGGGATATACTATAAAAAAATGAATTTTATACAGAATTTTGATCGTCACGGTGCACTACTTTAAAAGAAGAACTATTACAAAAAAAATATATTTTAATTGATAATTTATTTTCTCAAAAGTTCAAAGTTCCCGCATCATTAACATATTACAAAAAAAAGTATATTACATTTTAGCAATAAATATTTAAAAAAATTAAAAATTAAAAAAATATATAAATATTAAAAAAATTAATGATGTTATCCCGGTAGTTTGGTCCTAAATACCGCCAAAAAATTCTCAACCGTTAGATCCAATACTTTTAAAAATAGACGATCAAGATTATATCATATAAAAAAGAAGTTATTATCTAAAAATGATATAAGTTAAAATATATTATATTAGGATTGGATTTTTCAAAAAGTTAAAATATAAAAATAGTTGTAATTAAATAAGGAAACTCATTTAATATCATAATAATAAAAATCGTTTAATCTTAAATAGATAGGTGAAAACTGTTAGATTTAACATTAAAAACTGTATTTGGTTAATAAAGGGTATTCTAATAATCTAAACTACATATAAGTAGATTTCCCAAATCGAATAGAATTCTCAATATTAAATTTCGTCACTTTATTCTCTTTTTAGTTTTAGAATAGTTTTTAATTGAAAAAGAACTATTAAACCACAACTAAATTAAAGATTATTTTGTGATGGCCAAATCTAACTTTTATAACTCAATATAAACAAATATTAAATTGAGCGTGTAAAATATAATAAATATCAACTTTTGAACTATAAATGTTTTTGGCTAAATCTTTTTTAACAATAATTTAATCATTTAAACTAATAACTTTTAAATATTAAAATATTCATAAATAAATATAATTATAAATATTAAAAAAACAATCGTGTGTTCCATGGGTAATTAAAATATAATTATAAATAAAATTTAAGTAACCGTGCATCGCACGGGCTATAAGCTAGTTTATTATTAAAACCGAAACATTGAAAGTTTGATAGTCAGTCGGTACGGTTCTCATATTTTGATATTTGTACTTTAATTCTTTTATTTTTACTACTTTATTTAATTTATTAAAAACAACAATTTTATTCAAAATATAGTTTGGTAGTTGGTCGGTCAATACGACATTCATATTCTGATATTTGCACTTTAGTCCCTTTTCTTTTGCAATTTGACCTTAATGTATTAAAAACAACAATTTTAATTAAATATATTTTTAAAATATTGTTAAACACAAAACTCTTAAAACACAATTTAATCACACTCAAACAGAAACACACACGTCAATTCAACATTAAGTTCAACAATCACATAAAACTATTCAAATTTAAGATGAACTTCAAACAAAGTAAATATAAATGTAAAATAAGAAGAATATGAATGTCGTATGCATCACACTAACTTTATACTTGTAGTATAGATAAGAACAAATAATTATAAATATCATGTATACATGTTATCAATATGTGCTATTTAACAATGATTATTGTGTGATAAATAAAGTAATTCTCGTTCGAGGATTGAGGCAAGTTCGACGAATGAGTTCATGTTCGGAGTCTCCCCGACCCCGAAGTGACCGATCACCCATACCTAAATTATTGTCTAATTTTTACACATGTTTTAACACTAATTTCATTAATTTAAAAATAAATAAGTCATAAATATGTAAGTAAACTACTTGTAATATGTTATTTATGTTATATCAATGTTTAATAATACATTTTATATATTAAATATTTGAATAATTCAAATATATTGTGTAATATAAGAAAAGTTCGACTCTGATGCAAGAAAATAGAATATATTATAGCTATCGATACATATACAAAATATTTGTTTAGTTAAAAGAAAGATAAAAAGCACCACACATAATATTGTTTTTAAAACTTAATATTAATATTTTATAAGACTGGTAGTATATATGATTTTGTATGATATTTTAAGTATTAAAAAAATAAAGTTTAAAAAATATTATAAATCACTTTAATTTTTACTCAAAAATTTAAATAATAATAAATATAGGATAAGAAAGATGTGAGGTTTATGTCATATGATTTTTAGTTTAAAATAAAAAAGAATCAGGTAGCTCAATGGTTAGAAGGATGACTTTTTTAGCGAACGTCAGGGGTTCGATTTTTGACTAAAACATTATTTACTCAATTTTTTCCTCTAGATAAGAGAGTAGTGGCATGTCATGTAATTTCTTAATATTTAAGGGTAAAATGGTAACTTCACAGGGGGTTTATTGGCTCAAAATACCCTTAAATTATCCCCTTGTTCTCCTATTATATATAGAAGAGATATGTTATGTTATGTTAAAAATGATTTGCTTGACTGTCAACAAAAAAAATCTTCAAATGAAGGAAACTAAGTATACTATATTAATATTCTCCTAAACTTACTCCACGAGTCCAATTTATTTACTAATTTTTATTTAATATCTTTTATTCGAGTAAAATAATAAAGAAGACAATTTGTGAGGTACCAGACGATTTGAGTAGAAAATATCTAAATTGACTTTTAAATTTTTAGTAATGGAAATATTAATTAACTTATATTCTCTAAACTTTCTTCTTAAGTCAAATTACTATCTTAATATTGTCCTAAAATTTATCTTTAAGTCAAATTATCATGTTGATATTTTCTTAAACTTTCTTTTAAACTTAAAGTTACAATTTTAATATTCTCATACATGTTTTCTTGAAGTTCTAAAATTTATCTTAAAATCATATTATCATCTTTACATTCTCCTAAAAAATCTATTAGAAATTATGTTCTCATAATTTTTTTTGTAAAAAAACCTACGTTTAATTTATATATATGTTTTACATATACATTAAAAATTATTTATTTTTAAATTTTTACCTTCTAATTATGTAGAAGATAAAACTTACAGAAAATGCAAGTTTCTATATAATAAAATAAAATATAGGAGCCTTATTTTCTTTTTATTTCTTTTCTCGAGTACCTATATTTTAAACAATAAAAATTAGAATTTTGAAAAAGATTTGAATTAAATTTTATGATATAATAAAATTGATTAATAGATGATGTACTTGATTAAGTAATTAGTTTGTTTTATGTTCAAGTTGGTAACAACGAGAAAGCGGGTCAGTGGGAGGAAACATGTTTAACGAGAGAGCGATTCATTAGGAGGAACATATTATATGCTAGAATTTAATATTTATGTATTATATATTTTCAAATAGAAGTAGCAATATAAAGTTTCAGAAAAATAAAGTGATTAATATACTAATATTTGATATAATATTAAAATAATGAAATATATTAAACAATTATCCTTTTCTATAATTATTCAAAATTTCGGTAATGAACAACACTAAACGGAGAATTTAAAAGAAAACTTAATTTCATGTTTTAAATATAATTTTGTTTAAAAACATATTTTTTAGAATAGTTTTTAGAAAAATTTGGAGAAATTATTATAAAGCCGTTGTGAAGCGCGGCTTAGTAAACTAGTTGATCGATAGAAGAGGAGCCAGAGTAAAAGTTTAATGCCTTGCCCCCAAATTTTTTAGGAGGCGAAAATAAATAGATATAAAAGAAAGTAATTAAAAATGAAATAAATATATTTCACTCACTTGTTTTCGAATTTAAAAATTATAGAGTGAAATTAATTTCACTAACATGCTCTCGAGTTGAAAGAAAAATGTATAAATTATTGTAAAATTACAATTCAATCCTTAAATGTAAAAAGTTATAATTTAAGTATTAGGAGTAAATTTGTAATATCATGTATTTTTTAATTAATCACGCCATTTACTTTCCCTTGGATCCCATTTTTGTAGTAAAAGTTTTAGAAAGAAATTTTATAAAATTTTCACTCTCAATTACTTGCTTTCGTCCTTAAAAAACATTCGGGAGCATAAATAGGAATGCAAATTATGTTAGTTGTTTTTCTCTCCACTTACTTTCATCCCTTTTTAAAACTCGGTAATAGGGTGTAAAGCCAGTGGGAGGAAAATATTGCTAATATATATGAGTCGGAAAACTCTCCCTGCCATTTCCTTTTTCCATCTCCTTCCTCCAAGCCCTAATTTTCAAAATCTCTTATCATTTACCTTTTTCTTGACAATTCTACTCTATCCTCTTTTCGTTATGAAAATATTAGATTTTTCTCTTCAATTTTAAGATTCTTTCTTGTTTTGGAAATTAAGTTGGTCGATTTTCAATTTAAACCAAATTTACAATAACTCTTTCTTACTTATATATTCATCACTCTCAATTCTCAAGAGGAGGAAAATGATATGCGAATTAAGAAAATGGATGCCTCCTCAACTTTCTTCTTTGAAAAAAACATGGTGCATCAGCGAACTACACGGTTTTTCAAATTTCAAGAACACAGTCTTCTTCAACTTTCGGAGATGGGTGAGATAGATCGGATAACACAACTCGAAGATTTGAATTTTGTCACTGAAAAAATCAGAGAAACATTAGATAACCGTAATTCACATTTGAATGTTCAAGGGCAAAGGGATCGTTATACCTCTAAAGAAAAGGGTAAACAGCTTTTACCTTCTCACTTTACTTTTCGTTCAAATGAATTTGGCAATGAATCTCGATATTCTGTGAATTATAAATTTTTTATTTTTCTGAAAATTGGTGGCTTGTGGTTGTCCACCAAGTGTTTGATGTTGGTCCTATGTGAAAATTTGCTTTCTTCGAATGTTTATTTGTTGTACTATGAACTTGGTGATTGTTATAATCCAAAATTGTGGGTTGTTTTGTACACTTAATGGGAGAGTTTAAATGCTCTTGATGCTAACCATAAGAGTTTGGGCAGTCAGATATTTTGTGAGGATGACGTTGTTGCCTTCATTGATGTTTTTTGACCGTTAGTTAATGTGAATTGGTTTCCGTTGTTTATTTTATCTTTCTCTGATTTTTTGAGTTCATTGAGAGATGAATCTGCTTTCTCATATCATGTTGAGGTTAGGTATAATCTCTGGTTCTTGATGAGAAATGTTTTCCCTTATCGTTGTGTTCGAATTTGTGATATTAATCTGGGGTGGCCCAAAACTGAATTGTCTCCGAAAATTGTGAACATCTTGTTAGTTTTTATGAGCTATTTTTAAGTATTTTCTAGCAAGAGTTTTGTCTCCTCTTTACCTTTTTCCTCTTGTTGGATTTATAGTTAGGACAAAAGGTATGTTTTAATTGGAATGATATTCGATAATCTTCTCGAGATTACTTCAATTGAATTGGCAATAAGGTTGGTATTGGGACTCCGTAGCTCAGTTAAATTGCAATAACCTGGAACATTTCGTTGCACACGTGATATAATGCTGTGATTGTACCCAGTATTTTATCTGTTGTGGGGAACTATTGAGGTTGATGGTTTAAGAACACTATTGTGTCATTGCTGTTGTGAAACAAACATGATGATCTAATTAGGCGAAATATGAAACATTTTGAAATAAGGCTGTTAGGATGCAACTGAGTGTTGGAACACATATGAACACTGGGAAATAGGAATCTCAGGAACAAGAGGGTCGGGAAATCTGGCACCAGTTGTAGTTATTATTAGACAAATACTATCTTGTCCAATTTCTATTGAAATTGTTGTGTTATTGGTTTAGCACTTGAATTTGTTAAGTTAAGGTATGGAGTTTATTCCTAACTCAACAATCTAGAACTTGAGCCTTGATATTGGGTTTACTTCATTTATCCATGCGCCTCAATTTACCAAGATGTGTATTCTCTTGTATCTAAAATCATGCTTGTTGACATGTTATAAAAAACTAGCATGATAGCCCGTGCAAAGCACGGGCACCATTTAAATTCATAAAATGTTGTTGTTTTGATTTTATTATATAGACGATTTATAATTTTTGAAATACTATACGTCGTTAATGTGGTATTTTTTATGGACATTAGCAATAACTCAAATTTCTTACTTGAATTTCATATATGATCGTAACAATAGAATCACATCTAGCCATTTAAAAAAATAACTTGGAATGATTAAAAAATATGTAATTTAAAATATATAAAGAAGTGCTAAATAAGATAATTTACATAAATAAGAAGCGAAAACTAATTATGATCACACATTCAAATCTAATTTACATCTCAACCATCACCCATATTCACTCTTATGCCCCTTCCATTATCGGCGACCTTACACACCATCACTTACTTTACACCGCTGTTATCACCATCTCATTCCATTTGTCATCATCATTCATGATACACACACACACACACTCACACACATTATATATATACATACATATATATATATATATGTTAGATATAATTGCTGATGTTTTTTTATCAGTGTTTAAAGTATCAGGATACTATCAGAGTTTAGCTGGAGTACTGGTCAGAGTTTGTTAAACTCTGACAGTCAGAGTTTGCTTAGCAGTTGGTGTTATTCAATGAAGATTCTAGAAGCGATATTCTTTGAAGATGGAAAGAAGCAAAGAGATATCGAGATGGCTAAGGAAACGGAACAGAAGACAGAAGCAATTCTAGATTGATATTAATTGTATAGCTGATTTATAGGAATATCAATTAGAAGATTGTATGTAGCTGTGTACTATATAAACACAGATAGGTTAACCCTAAAAGGGATGCGAATACGTGAAAACATTATTCTTGTAACCTAGCAGCTCTCTGTGATATTTTACATCACTGAGAGAGAAGTTATTAATTCCATACAGTTTATTATTCATAAACAATGTTCTTATTGTTATTCTCATACATATACTTGATTATATATTGTGTATTCGGCCTAACAATTGGTATCAGAGACAAGGCTGTTTAATATACAGTTTATTGATCCAAACACAAGTATAATCATGGCTGAAAATATCCAAGCAGGTTCTAAATCTGAGAAGGTTCAACCAACTTCTGTGAGTCGATATGAGACAATTAGGGTTCCAATTCTCAGACCAGCGGAATATCCAATATGAAAGGTAAAGATGACCATGTTTCTGGAAGCCACAGATCCAGAATACCTTGATAGAATCAATGATGGTCCTCATATGCCAACTAAACTGTCTCCTGTTGTTGCTGGTCAAGAACAAAAGACCGTTCCAAAAGAAAAGAAAGATTTGACTCCTGAAGACATCTCATCAATTGCAAAGGATGCAAAAGTTAGACATCTTCTCCATAGTGTTTTAGATAATGTTATGTTTAACAGAGTTATTGGTTGCAAAACTGCCAAAGAAATTTGGGATGCTTTAGAAGTCAGATGTCAAGGAACAAGTGCTATAAAGAAGAACATGAAGACTATACTTACACAAGAGTATGGACACTTTGACTCGAGACCTGATGAAACTTTGACTGAGACATATGACAGATTCTGTAAACTTTTGAATGATTTGTCTCTGGTTGATAAAGAATATGATCTTGAAGAGTCTAACCTCAAGTTTCTTCTATCTCTACCTGAAAGATGGGATTTAAAGGCAACAACAATAAGAGATAATTATGATCTTGCAGAAACAGATCTTGATGAAATCTATGGGTTGCTTAAAACTCATGAACTTGAGATAGAACAAAGAAACAAAAGATCTGGAAAGAAGACAAAATCTGTTGCTCTCAAAGTTGAAGAAAAACTTCTTAAGAAAGAGACATCAAAGAAGAAAGCTAAGGGAAAGGCTTTGGTCATAAACTCTGAAAGTGAGTCATCAAACTCTGATGATGACTCAAACACTGTTGAATCATCTGAAACCGAGGGTGATGAAGAACAGATGATGCAAATGGCTGCTTTGATGGTGAAAACTTTCAAGAAGATGGGTTTCAAGAACTTCAAGAAAGGAAAGAGATTCTCTAGAAGAGATTCAAACTCTGAAAGGAAGAGTTTCAGAAAGTCTGAAGGAAGGGATACCAAATCTGGGAAGAAAGACAAGTCTGAGATCCAGTGCTACAAGTGTAAAGAGATGGGTCACTATGCTCTAGAGTGCAAGAAAGGAAAATCTGAAAAAGCACTCATCACTAAAGGGAGAGACTGGGCAGACACTTCAGATTCATATGAGGATGTCAATTATGCTCTCATGGCAACTGTCAAAGATGAATCTGAATCATCTGAAAATAAGGTACCCCTAACAACTTATGCTTATGATACTGATAATATATCTGAATTGAGAATTTATCTTAAAAGCATACATGTTAGTTACAAAGATCAGACTTTAGAAAATGAGAGAATTAAATCTGAGAATTTAAAGCTTAGAGAGAGAAATAAATTTATTGAAGAAGAACTTGTTAACATGCAACAAGTTAAAAAGGAAAGAGATGATGCTGTTTATGTTGAACAGGAGTTGCTTAAGAAATTTAGGCAACTAGAATCTGAATTGGAAAAAGAGAGGAAGGTAATTAAAACCTGGACAAACTCTGGAAAAGACACACATCAGGTATTTCAAACAGATACAGTTGGGTTAGGTTACTGTGAGAAAGATGAACTTAGGTTTAAAGATAAAGTTAAAGTTAGAACACATCTTCCACCTATGAAATTTGTTCCTGAATCCAGTAAGCTAAACTCTGTACTTGAAAAAGAAACTGTTAAGGAAGAACCAGTATAAACTTGTGTTAAACAGGTTAATGTTGGTTTAATGACAGAGAAACAATTCAAGTATAAACTCAAAGAGGTAAAGTCTGTTGAAAAACAGAAAGTGTCCAGGAAGAATAGAAATGGAAAAGTAGGCATTAACAAAAGCAATAATCATTTGTCTATCACTGATTCTCCTAGAAAAACATGTCATAATTGTGGTAGTACTAACCATCTTGCAAGATTCTGCAGGAAGAACAAAGACATTAATTCTTTACTCTTCAAGTCTGGAGTTAAGAATGATTATGTTAGGGTTAGACCACAGACTTTATGCACTAACTGTGGGAGTACTTGGCATTCTATTTATACTTGCAAAAATTATCATGCCATTTCTCACAACTATTATGAGTTGAAGCCAAATTTGAAATGGGTGAAAGTTGATTCTGCAAGTGTAAACTCTGATACTGTTAGCTTAAACTCTGTTGATAAGAATTCCGCTGCAAAAGTTAACAATGTTAAGAAAGCCAAAGGATCCAAGCAAGTCTGGATCCTTAAAACTAACTCTTAGTAATTGTTTGTGATTGCAGGGCATAAGGGAGAGCACCCTAGTCTTGGACAGTGGATGTTCAGGACACATGACTGGAAATAAAGCCCTGCTATCAGATTATGAGGAGAAAGTTGGCCCAAAAGTTTTCTATGGAAATGGCAACATGGGACGTACTCTGGGATATGGCAATATCAATCTTGGAAGTGTCATCATCACAAATGTAGCTCTAGTTCCAGGACTCAAGCATGACTTGCTATCTGTGAGTCAAATCTGTGACAGAGGTTATCATGTAGATTTTCAACCTGAATATTGTGAGGTTATTAGCAAATCTACAGGGAAAGTTGTTCTAGTTGGACACAGACGGAATAATATCTATGAAGCAAGTTTGGTAACAAACTCTGAAGGAAAAGCTGTGTGTCTGTCTGCAAAGATGTCTAATGAAGAGAGTTGGAAATGGCATAAGAAGCTCTCTCATCTAAATTTGAACAACATCAATGAATTGATTCGAAAAGATCTTGTAAGGGGACTTCCAAAATCTATACTCAGCTTAGATGGTCTGTGTGATTCTTGTCAAAAGGCCAAGCAAAGGAAGTCATCATTTAAGAGTAAGTCTGAATTTTCAGTTGTGGATCCTTATCATCCTCTTCATGTTGATCTATTTGGTCCAGTGAATGTAATGTCTCTTGGCAGAAAGAAATATGCTTTAGTCATTGTTGATGAGTACACTAGATATACCTGGGTGTACTTTCTAGCAAAGAAAGATGAAACTGCCTTAACTCTAATGGAACATGTAAAACTACTGGACAAAGGATCACAGTATAAAGTGAAAATTATCAGGAGTGATAATGGTATCGAATTCAGAAATGCAACAATGAAAGAATTTTGCAAAGAAAGAGGAGTGAAGCAAGAATTTTCTGCACCAGGGACTCCACATCAGAATGGTGTAGTTGAAAGAAAGAAAAGAACCTTAATCGAAGCTGCCAGAACAATGCTTGATGAAGCAAAATTGCCAACTTATTTCTGGGCAGAAGTTGTTCAAACTGCTTGTTTTACTCAAAATGCTACACTGATCAACAGGCATGGGAAAACACCATATGAGATGGTGAAGAAAAAGAAACCAAACCTGAAATATTTGCATTTTTTTGGGTGCAAATACTTTGTGTTGAAAACTCATCGTGAACAGTTAACCAAGTTTGATTTAAAAGCTGATGAAAGAATTTTTGTTGGATATCCACTGTCAACTAAAGCATTCAGAGTTTATAATCTGAGAACTAAAGTGATCATGGAATCTATACATGTGTCATTTGATGACAAGAAAATAACTGGAATTGAAGATGAAGAAAATCATGATCAACTACGCTTTGAAAATGAAGATCTAAACTCTGATGATGTAAACTCTGACGAAGCAAATCCAACAAAATCTGATGAAGCATACTCTGAACCTTTACTGGTAAATACTGAGGAAGTTTCTCTGACAGAACAAAATAGAGAACCAGTTGAGGGGGAGCATGAAGATACTTCAGGAACATCTCAACATGATGACTCACATTCTGAAAGTGAGTCAACTGAAGAATCTAACACAAACTCTGGCTCAAACTCTAAAAGTTCAAACACTGAGCAGTCCAATTCAGGGGGAGCCTCAGAGAATACAGATGGTCAACAAGAAACTCAGGAAAACATGGATCAAGGGGGATGATCCAATAATGATGAAAGAAGCCACTTACCTACAGCAAGAAAGTGGTCTCAGGCTCATACACCTGATCTGATAATTGGAGATCCAGATGCAAGTGTGAAAACAAGAAGTGCTATAGCAAATGAATGTCTGTTTCATGCATTCATATCTCAAACAGAGCCTAAGAAAGTGGATGAAGCTCTTCAAGATGCTAACTGGATAACAGCAATGCAGGAGGAATTGAATGAGTTTGAAAGAAATGAAGTCAAGACACTTGTACCAAGACCCAAGAACAGATCTGTAGTTGGTACAAAGTGGGTTTTTAGAAACAAGACTGACAGTGAGGGAGTACTTACAAGGAACAAAGCTAGACTTATGGCAAAAGGATATTCTCAGCAGGAAGGAATTGACTATGATGAAACCTTTGCTCCAGTTGCAAGGTTGGAAGCCATAAGGATTTTTCTAGCATATGCTGCTCACAAAAAGTTTAAAGTCTTTCAGATGGATGTAAAGAGTGATTTTCTCAATGGGAAACTTGAAGAAGAAGTGTTTGTTGAACAACCACCAGGGTTTGTGGATCCCAAGTATCCAGATTATGTCTACATGCTTGACAAAACACTTTATGGACTAAAGCAGGCACCTAGAGCATGGTATGAAACTCTGGTTCAATTTCTTTTAGAAAGTGGGTTCACTAGAGGTATAATTGATAAAACCTTGTTCTATTTCAATACTGGTAATGATTTTCTTTTAGTTCAAATCTATATGGATGACATAATTTTTGGGTCTACTAATGATAAACTCTGTAAGAAATTTGCCAAGCTTATGCAGTCCAGGTACCAAATGAGCATGATGGGAGAGCTTAGTTATTTTCTAGGTTTGCAGGTAAAGCAAACAGATGATGGGATTTTTATCAATCAAGCAAAATATACCAGAAATCTTCTCAAGAAATTGGGTATGCTTGAAAGTTCATCTGCAACAACTCCTATGGCAACTGTAACTAAGCTAGACAAAGACACAGGAGCTTCAGTAGATATGACAAACTACAGAGGCATGATAGGGTCTCTTCTTTATTTGACTGCAAGTAGACCAGACATCATGTATGCAACCTGTCTTTGTGCAAGATTTCAAGCAAATCCCAGAGAGCCTCATCTAACAGCTGTGAAGAGAATTTTCAAATATCTCAAAGGAACCATAACCTTGGGTTTGTGGTATCCTAGAGAATCAGAGTTTAAGTTAATTGGTTACTCTGATGCAGATTTTGCAGGTTGTAAGATTGACAGAAAGAGCACTAGTGGAAGCTGTCAATTTCTAGGTGACAGACTAGTTTCTTGGTACAGCAAGAAACAGAAATCAATTTCCACATCCACAGCAGAAGCAGAGTATATTGCTGCTGGTAGCTGTTGTGCACAGATTCTGTGGATGAAGAATCAATTGTTGGATTATGGGTTAAGGTACTCTAAAATACCTATTTTCTGTGATAATCAAAGTGCTATTGCTATGACAGGAAATCCAGTACAGCATTCCATGACCAAGCATATCAGCATAAGGTATCACTTTATCAGGGAACGTGTGGAGGAAGGAGATATTGAGCTTCATTTTGTGTCTACAGAACAACAGTTTGCAGATATCTTCACTAAGCCTTTGAGTGAAGCTACATTTACAAGACTGGTAAACGAACTAGGAATGATCTCTGGTTTTGACTAGAGATACTGGTTAGACTCAAAATTTACTCTTGTGTGATATGTTGCTCATGTTTCTATGCATATGTTAACTGTCATGCAAATCATGTTGTTAAACTCTGTTAGCATACTCTGATGTTAAACTCTGATTGTGGTATTGTCTGAAACATAAAAACCGATGAAGAAAAAAGTATGAAGCATGATTCTCAGTAAGTAATCATGAATCCTTCTGAGTTATATATGATCTAATCTCAAATATGTGTAGAAACTTTACACAGCATGATACTGTCTCTATATTTATAGCATCTCTTAGTTTATTGATCCTATACACTGAGTCTGTATTAGCTGTTTGCATTTTCTCTCTTAAGGGATATATGTTAAATGATGTCAGTCTAAACTCTTATAAATAGTTGCTGCTAACTCACCCCCAAGAAAAAGATGCATAAAAATGCACAAATTCCTTTGAGATCATGTTGTGCCTAGGAAGACCCAGAAACTTATTGTATGAAATAAGGGCTAAAATTTGAAATTTTTGGTGACTAGTGCCAACCACTGATTACTGGAAAAGAATAATAAAAAAAACAGAAATTTTAGATAGAGGGTGAAAACAAATAAATACATATAAAGGTACAGAGTTTAGATGACATCAGATTTTGTTTTGCATATGAGAGTTTGGGCAACCAGTTTTTACTGATTTATTTTGTGGATTTTATGCACTTTGAGATGCTCTAAATATTTACATTCAGTAAACTCTGCTATTCACACACAAATAATCACAACTGTGCATTTTGAGAAAAGAGATTATTAATGAAGGTGGAGAATTGATAAACACTGATGAATTGTGTACTCTACGCAGAGGTAAATTTATTTTTAATCTATGTTGATTAAAATTAATAAAGGAGTTTCAGACATTTCATAATTTTTGAGGAACATTATTTTTGAAAATAGAGAGTATGATTGAAAACGGTTTGTATGCATTTTGAAAATGATGAAGCGTGTAAATAGCAGTAATTATTGTTGTTTTTACTGCGCATGCGTGTTGGAAACTACCACGATTAGTGCTGTCAGTTAATGCATGTGTGACAACTGTCCCACTCACACACTTCACGAGTAAGCCTGCTGTGTGTCTTAATGATTAAAACCCTTCAGTTTTAATTCTTATTTAATCATTATACACACAACGTTCACAGGTTTTACAGATTCACTCTATTCACAGAACCTTTTCACAAACACCTTTTCTGCATCAATTTTCCAAACACTTTTCCAAGCATAAACTCTGATTATTTTCTACTCTATTTCTAATGGCAACTACTGTGTTTCAATCTGTTGGTCTAGAGTTTGTACCTAACAACTATGCAGCACCTCTAAGTAATGAGAACGCACCAGAGGCGTTTCATTTGTTTCAGAATTTTCTTGCTCAATCTGCAATTGGGTATGCTCTTGTCGAACCTGCTATGATGTCTGGCTTGCAAATCAAAGCCTTCTGGGAGACAGGCGTTTATGATGATGGAGGAGAGGCTGGAACTCCTTCAATCGTTTTTGAGTTTCAAGATGACGAGTTTGTGGTCACACCAGGCACTGTTCGTGCAGCTCTAGGTTTTGCTGATTTGGATGCTTATACAATCTCTGTTGGTGATACTGATCTACAGAGAATGATGAGGGAGATTGGCTACAGTGGGTCATTGGCAAGGACTGGTAAGTTGAAGCGACCGCTCTTAAGGAAGGAATGGAGTTTCTTTTTTGATTGCATAACAAGAGCGTTCGGGAAGAAGTGTACAAATTGGGATGCTATTCCAATTGATAGTCTGCAAATCGGGTATTCTCTTCTTTATGGTAACAATTTCGATTTTGCTAGACTTGTTTTGAATAATATAGGAGAAAAGATGACAGAGAATAGGGGTGTGGTTTATTTTGCTCGTTTTTGTCAGTTAATATTTTCTGCTTGTGTAACTGGGGTAGTCATTATTGAAGATGATGTTATTCCTTCATTTAAGTTGCATAAGAGGGTATTCTCTGACTTAACAAATAAAGATGTTAAGAAAGGAAATGTTGGGGATTTGTTACTTCCTGAGAAAGTCCAACAATTTTTACAACCACAACCTCAACCAAATCCTGAACCATTAAACACTGAACCCTTAAACACTGAACCTCCATCTACTTCTCAAAGACCACAAGCTGGGGGTAGAACCAAGCATAGGGCTTTCAAGGCTGTCAAGGCTGCTAAACCTTCAAATGCTGATGATTTACCAAGATCTGTTGGTACTTCAAGGAAAAAGAAGAGGGCAAATAGACCTCCTTCTGATGAAACTGAGTCAATACACACCAAAAAGAGGAAGCTAGTTGCTGCTTATCTATTTGATGGTTTGGTTCCAGATTCTACAACTGCTGCAGCTCCAGAGATTGTTTCTGAAGATGTTCATGAGAATGCTACTGTGCATGATGAAGCCAGAGAAAATGTTGATGATATGGCTAATTTTAATGATGAATTGCTTGAGCCTATCTTGGAGATGGATATAGAGGAAAACATTAAAGCACATCCTTCTGCAACTCTTGAAGAGTTTGGCAGTGTTGGTGAAACTGAGGATGTGGCAGCTGATCAACCTACAGTAATTATTGATGAGTCTTTGGCTACTCATACAGAGATTTTCTTTGTCACTCACCAGGTTATTGAAAAGGGTGAAGAGGTTGATCAGACAGCAAAGGTTGTAGCTGCAGAGAATGTTCTTGAAGATACTGCAGAAAATGATTTTGAAGCTAATACAGAGCCTGTTGTTGGGGCTGTTCAAGAAAATGTAGTTGAAAATTTAAACTTTGAAAAGCTTACAAATGAGGATGCACATGAAACTTTTGCTGAGACTGTTCATACTTCTCCAAGTGCAGAGTCTTCAGCAAAGTCTGATGATCAAGCTGACTCTTCATCTTCTCCAAGGATTTCTGCTCAACACAATCATAAGATGACTGATATTGGTGGTACATCTAATCATGCTACTGAAGCACATTTTCAGGATATGTATTATGCAAATTGGTCAAGTCATGACTGTGTCTTCACTTCTCAAAGGGCAGCTGATTTTGTGAAAAAGTCTGCTTCTACTATCACTAATCCTGAGCTTCTTGCTAATCTTCAAGCTACAATTGTCCAAGTAAAGTATCTTCACAATCATTTTGATGAAACTCAGAAAGATGTTACTGGGTTGAGGAATGATGTGGCTGCAAGGGAGCTGACTTTAAAGCAAGAAAAATTTTCTTTCTCTAGAGAGCAGGAGGTTATAAAAACCAGGCTCAGCAAAGTTGAAGAAAATCAAACTGTCATGTCTGACAAGCTTGATTCAATTGCTGCTTCACTAGAGTTGCTCACCTCAGTGTTGATTCCAGATGATGTCAAAAAGGGGGAGAGAGTACTTAAAGACAAATGCAAGAAATCTCAAATTCTGAGTAGACAGGATGATACTACTGATGGTGGTGCAAAAGGTAAAGAGTTAAGGTCCAAATCAATTCAAGAGCAAGGGAGACTAAGGTCAAACTCTGCTAGGACAAACTCTGAGAAAATAAATACTGGTGCTCAATCTTCTTCAAAAGCTAAAAGCTTATTGCTTATTTCTCAACCAAATACTGATGAAGAGATTGCAGCTCAGTTATTTTTGGAAGAACATGGTGCAGATGCAACCATTGAAGATATTCAAGCAGAAGAAAAGATGCTAGCTGAAGAATATGAAAAGAATTTAAAGTCTGGAAAGATAAAGAAGACTGTAAAAGTTTCAAGGCCAAAAGAAAGAGGAATTATCATCAAAGAAAATGTAAACTCTCAACAGAGTTTACAATATTCAAGAAGGCCAGTTGAAGCTAGTTTGGATAAAGGCAAAGGGAAGCTTGTAGAAGAACAGCAAATACTGAAGAAAGTTCAATCAACCTCTGACAATGCTCAAGTTGTTAAAACATTGGAAGCTGTGACAACCACTGATACTACTCAAGTTGTACAGACTCAGCTATCTTCTCAACTTCAAAGAACTTTTGGAAAACCAATCACAGTTCAACATTCTTTGATTCCTGGAAATACAAGTATTCTTCAAAGCAGAACAATAATGGGCAAAGAATCTAGAGATAAATCTGGACTAGGATCTCATAGAGAAAAGAGAGTGAATAATAGTCCTATGGATTATACCTCATTAGTTGAACCAGGTGTTGGTGTGACTCAAGAAAATCTTGATACTTTAGAGTCGGTTCAGTTAATACACCATAGAGGATTGAAAAAGGATTTTCTGTTATACTTTAAGTCTGATGGAAGAGTATACAGAGTAGGTGAAGCTGACATTGGATTAAAAATGAAGGAAGAACTGGAGTATGTGCTGTATCTACTGAAAATCAAAAATCAAAGAACTCATCAAGCAGCTGAGGTATTAAGAAGCAGAATGGTGAAAGCTAGAGCTCTTTGTGGCTTAAAGTCTGCTGGTTCTTACATACCAAAGTACAAAGATTACAATGGAAAGCTTGTTGAGATGCAAAGGAACAATGCAAGACTCAGAACAGATCTTGGTATAAAAGTGTTGGAATTTAATCTGGAGTCAGATAAATCCTTCATAATAAAGCTGGGAAATGAGATGAGAAAGAATAGTATCTATGCTCTGAGGGCAGCTATCTACCAAACTGGAGAGAGTGATCCAGAGTTAAAGGAACTGAAGGAGATAATGGTAGCTGAACTTGAGAGAGCTGAAAGAAGATTGCTTATGGACTATATCAGAACTATACCTGATATTGAAGAAATTAAGTAAATGGAGTCTGTAAGTTTTTAAGTTTTCTGTTCTAAGTTAAATATAAACTCTATGATTTTATAAACACTGCATTTGTTATATGTTTTGACATCATCAATTATATGTTAACTTGTACATTTTTAGTATGCACAAGTTGGGGGAGATTGTTAGATATAATTGTTGATGTTTGTTTATCAGTGTTTAAAGTATCAGGATACTATCAGAGTTTAGCTGGAGTACTGGTCAGAGTTTGTTAAACTCTGACAGTCAGAGTTTGCTTAGCAGTTGGTGTTATTCAATGAAGATTCTAGAAGCGATATTCTTTGAAGATGGAAAGAAGCAAAGAGATATCGAGATGGCTAAGGAAACGGAACAGAAGACAGAAGCAATTCTAGATTGATATTAATTGTATAGCTGATTTATAGAAATATCAATTAGAAGATTGTATGTAGCTGTGTACTATATAAACACAGATAGGTTAACCCTAAAAGGGATGCGAATACGTGAAAACATTATTCTTGTAACCTAGCAGCTCTCTGTGATATTTTACATCACTGAGAGAGGAGTTATTAATTCCATACAGTTTATTATTCATAAACAGTGTTCTTATTGTTATTCTCATACATATACTTGATTATATATTGTGTATTCGGCCTAACAATATATATATATATATATATATATATATATATATATATATATATATATATATATATATATATATATATATATATAATGTGTGTGAGTGGGCGAGAGAGAGAAATTGTGTGTATAATAAACCAAAATCACTCTACAATCTTTTGTTGTCACCAAATCGATCACCACTCCGAAAGTAACTTATGAACA
This sequence comes from Heracleum sosnowskyi, assembly GCA_030848705.1. Taxonomy (NCBI): domain Eukaryota; kingdom Viridiplantae; phylum Streptophyta; class Magnoliopsida; order Apiales; family Apiaceae; genus Heracleum; species Heracleum sosnowskyi. Next base: position 116,969,235 of record CM061242.1, on the reverse strand, counting down.
TGTTTGTCGCAAATTCCAGTCTCATTCCTGACCACACCTCCAGTAATTCATTCATCCTTCTCTCAACATATCTAAGTTTACCGATCGATGTCATTTTCACTCACTCTACTACCGTCAACACTATTACCAACAACTTCGAACATTTACACAATTCCAAATTTGGAATATTCTTGTTATTTGCGTTCAAATTTTGTAGTGATTTACGTTTAAATTTTGATAATTTTAGTTGAATTTCTAGTGACTTGCTTTGATGATGGTAATTTTGGTTGTGTAAGTGGTGGTGTTCACGTGGTCAGTGGTGGTGGCGTGGTAGTGGTCATGTGACAGTGATTTAATATTCTTCTAGTTCATATTAAAATTAGCTAAAATTTTGGTTTGTATTCATGTTCATTGTGATATATCATCTACTAAGCAGCATACTTGAATAATACAGTGAGACGTTTTAAATTATTTTTAATATAGTATCCATATTCTATTTTTTAATAAATATTTTTGAACTAATTATGTGTTTTATCTAAATATTCATCTAATAACTAATATGAATTCCAAATCTCAACTACAATAATTTTTTGCCCCTTAAATTATCTTTTTATAGACTATAATTTGTTTTTCCTAATAGCAGTGAGAGTGGGGGTGTAATCGAGTCGAACACTGCCGGACTCGAGTTCAAACTCGATAAAAAAATTATGTCAAGCTTGAACTCGAGCTCAAGTTTAATTGGTCCTCCAATTTTTACATTGAATATAATTCATTTTTTTAATATTAATATGATGGAAGTGTGAATTAGTAAATTACTAAATAGTCTGGAAAGGACTTGTTGGCCTATAATATATATATGTAATATATATGAAAATAAAAATGTAAAACATTATAACAATGAGTTATTGGTGTATGTAGTTAAGAGCATCTCTAACCTTACTTAACCCTTAGGTTAAAAGTACAACTTGCAACTAAACAGTGTGATTTATAGCCAACCTCTGTGAATATGGTCACTCCAACCACTGACTGTTGTTGTTCAAAATTATAGTCATCAAGATATGGTTGGCCATATTTGGCCAAGTCTTACAGATATGTAGAGACTTTCTCTACCTACTTTTTCTCTCCCTTGCTTTTTTCTTTCTTTTTCTTTTCAGCTGCAGCTTTGATTTGCACCGACCGAAATTTTCAATATCCTTTTTAATATTTTTTTTGTGTGAAATTAAAAATTATGGAGGCAACACAAAAATTAGCTAGTGTTAGTATTAAAAATAATGCTAGAGGTATTACATTGGATATAAAAATAGATATAAAATGACATGTTTCATTATTTGATTATTTATAAATAAATGTATAATTTCATTTACATCATTTTCACAAATTAAAATATTTCAAATTGACATATTAGAAACTCCACATTATCTTGTACCCAATTTCGGCACCTCTAGCATTGATATTAATATATATAAATTATTTTTCAATGAAAAAGTATTGTTTAAAATTATAAATATACTATTTTCAAAATATATCCAACCATTATAATCAACCCATTGGAGTACAACGACGCCTTACAGATTCAGTAAATTTTACCCAAATTTTACTTTATATTATTTTAGCCAACCATTTTAGCTAACTCTATTGGAGATGCTCCAATGATTCATAAAATGGTTCTCAAAATTTCTTTGGTGTAGGAGATGTGAATATAATTCATTTTTTTAATATTAATATGATGAAAGAGCGAATTAGTAAATTACTAAATACTCTTAAAAGGGCTTGTTGGCCTTTAATATATGTAATATAATATAATATATACCGGATGGATGGATGAGTTTTAAAATAAAGTTTAAATAACATACACATATTAAGAGTTATTTAAGTATTGGGTAAATGAGCTTCAAAATTTTATCAAAATGTTCTATAAATTATTTTTCAATGAAAAAGTATTGTTTAAAATTATAAATATACTATTTTCAAAATATATCCAACTATTATAATCAATCCATTGGAGTACAACGCCTTACAGATTCAGTAAATTTTACCCAAATATTACTTTATATTATTTTAGCCAACCATTTTAGCTAACTCCATTGGAGATGCTCCAATGATTCATAAAATGGTTCTCAAAATTTCTTTGGTGTAGGAGATGTGAATATAATTCATTTTTTTAATATTAATATGATGAAAGAGCGAATTAGTAAATTACTAAATAGTCTTAAAATGACTTGTTGGCCTTTAATATATGTAATATAATATAATATATACCGGATGGATGGATGAGTTTTAAAATAAAGTTTAAATAACATACACATATTAAGAGTTATTTAAGTATGGGGTAAATGAGCTTCAAAATTTTATCAAATGGGCTCCTAGCATGATGGTTGAGGTGGTACCATAAAATACCTTTGCATCCAAAGGTCATGGGTTCAATTCTTGCTAGTAACAATATTTTTAATATATTTATACATTATAGGGGTATATAAGTAATTTACTAAATGACATAGAAAGCCATGTTGGCCCATAATATGAGTTTTAAAATAAAGTTTAAATAACATACACATATTAAGAGTTATTTAAGTATGGGGTAAATGAGCTTCAAAATTTTATCAAATGGGCTCCTAGCACGGTGGTTGAGGTGGTAACATAAAATACATTTGCATCCAAAGGTCATGGGTTCAATTCTTGCTAGTAACAATATTTTTAATATATTTATACATTATAGGGGTATATAAGTAATTTACTAAATGGCATAGAAAGCCAGGGTCATGTTCCTTGTAGAACCCTTAACCTTAGAATCCTTAGAACTCTATCTTATTTTTTAAAATAATATATATTTATTATAGGAAGGTCATGGGTAAAGTTGTCCAAAAACACAAAATACATAATTTAGAGCTAATTAATATTTTATTAACGATAATAATCATACATCGATATCGATCACAAAATTCTCCATCATCATCATAAAATTTCCCCAATTATTTTTATCATTTTTTGTGAAAATATTCAAGTTATTGTATAAACACAATATCAGATAACAGTGTTCAGCAGCTGAACATTTAAATACAAGTAAGTTCAGTTGCAGAACTTTAAAATTTATGTGTTTGATTTCAAATTCGATTGCATGACTTTTATGTTCAGCGGTAGAACACGAAAGTTATGGTATGAAAATAATGTGAATAACATTGTTCAACAGCTGAACATTATAAAAAAAATCAAGTTCACTTGTAGAACTTTGTGGAAAAAAGTAAGTTCAGTTGTAGAACTTTGAAGTCCATATGCATAACTTTTAAAATTCAGCTGCAGAACACTGTATTTATACTATGAAACAAAATAGGTTCGGCAGTAGAATCATTTTATTCCAAAAATACCCTTATAAGATTTTGTATATAAAAATGAGTTGAATCCGAACAGTTGATCTAGTAATAATCCAACGGCTTATAACAGTTCTAAAGTTCTTTTCTAGTGATTGGTTCTCTCTTGAGCCTAACCCTAGAAAGCCATGTTGACCCATAATATAGATAATAGACTAGCATAATAACCTGTGCGAGGCACAGACTATTTTCTAGGTCAGGCGTAAATATTTTATGCTAATATCGTTCGAGTATTATTTTGATCGTGGTCGAGTTTATATATTGATTCGATAACTTTGTATGCAATTTACAATCTATATATATTTTGATAAAAGTGATATCTGTAATTGTTAAAATGTTATGCATTTTCGAAGTTATATTGATAGATAAAAGATCTTTTTAATCAATAACAAGTTGTTTAATTTTTTCTTCTAAATTCGCATAAAATATTAAATCAAGACTTAAAACTTTCCTTTTTTAACATTCATCATTATTAAAAATATTCTCATAAGTTATCATTTTAAACTATAATATTAACTCAAAGTTTTTTTATATCAGTATAATGGGAAAAATAAGTTAATTAAGTAGTCAAATTTAAAGACTTTTTTGGATTCGAATAAAATTATAGACCTAAAAATCTATCATATGTTAATCTAACAATTTTTATATGCATTGATTATTAACTCGACCTTATGAAAATGTCAAACACACTAATTTCCTTAGATGTGAGATGTAATAAAATCCCATATTATTGGGAGGATGATCTCGTCGATCTTACAAACAAACTTACTAAACTCTGCAAGTGACGATGTGATAGGGCTCTGATATCATAAGTAAAACTTACAAATTTTTTATCATTTTTCAAATATCTATTTAAGTTCTGATTTTGAATCCGAAATATGTCGAAATACAACCAAATACAAGAATTGGAAATAGTTATTATTTGATATATATATATATATATATATATATATAGTCCTATGGAGACCACTATTTTATTGAAGACTTGGAGATCATTTATGTTCTGCAATCAAAATATTTCAAAATAGATTATATTTTGTAATCAAAAAATTGCAAAACGTATTATTTTTCAAATAATGTTATATTAAAATCATTATTTCATTGCAAATAATATATGTGTGTGTGTGTGTCTGTGTGTGTATGTGTGTGTGTCACATATAGTCCTATTTTAAAAAGTTCATATTTTCAAAACCTAAAATTTAATTAAGTTTTATATTTAAACAATGACGTTATACTTACAGTTTATGATTGCTAATTTAGTTACTTCATTTTAACTAATCGATCATATGTATTTTGCAATTTTATATAATCTAGCATCCAATTTTAATAGTATCGTATTATTTTAACACAACTATATAATTTAATCCAAGAATTGTTTAATTAGTATTCATAATTTAATTTATAATTTCATAATTTGAACAAAATTACATCTAATAATTTAATCAACATAGCACTCAGATCACAACATGCACTATTTTTAATTTTATTATAAAAATAAATCATTTACTCTTTAATCTTATAATATTACTAATCTAATTTATAATTTTGTAATTTGAATAACTAAATAATTCATATAATTATTAAAGTAACATGACATTCATACCTGTAATATGTATTATTATCAATATTATTATAAAATAATTTTTTTCCTTAATCTAGTTATACTTCATTCGATATTAATTAGGTTAAATGATTTTTTTATGTAAATAGTACTTAACAAAAATATCACATTAATGTTAGGTAAAAATATACTATGCATTTCATTTATAAATATATTAATTCTTCATATATTGCCGCTTGAGTCATTATTGGAGTATATGGTTGAATCCGGGAGCACTCAGAGACACCGATGATAGTGTAGTACTCGCATTCTTGATTTATGTTGTACAGAGTAACCTTAATTTGGAAAGTCACGAAGTACCGGTACCAAAAAACCCAAAAAACAGGTACCAAAGAACAGGTACCTGTTAGAAAATTGATAGTTTAAGGATATAATTAAGTATATTCTTGATGTTAATTCAAATTTCTAATGATTGGAAGTTGTTCCTTGCTATGGGAACTTAAACTTTCATGTATGGGTTTAATAATTTTCTTGTTTAAATCCATAAGAGAAATTGAGATGAAGGTAGTAGCTTGAAAAAGCTTGTTATAATGATGTTTCATTTATCCCACATAGAAAAGAATAAGGGGACTTGGTGGCTTTAAAAAGCATTACACACATGAGTAGTATACAACTACTAAGGTGTGTGATGGTGCATGGTGTTGGTGTGTGCTTCACGCGCACACACACACACACACGCGCGCCGCCGCCCGCCTCGCCACGCCACTTATATTTGAGAATCATGTGTAGCATGGTTCGGAGCTAATGCGTTGGCTGATCACCTAGCTTAGCTCGTAGCGTATTATCGTGATATTCCAACTACTTCTTTTTATATAGAATTTGAAATTGAAGAACTTGAGGACAATGTTTATAGTCTTTTGATTCCTTTATGGACTTGATATATTCTTGTGAATGAAACATTAACATCCTATCCCAGCTATGAAATTATGTAAATTTAACCTCATTTAGTTATCATTTTGTTTTGAACCAAAGTTTATTTATTGACTTCTATTATGAAACTCTGTTTATTTATCAGATATCCTGATTCATTTCTTATATCCTGTTCGATGCTTGTTGGCTATTATTATACACTTGCTGAGCATTGTTGGCTCACTCTTGTTGTTTTTCCCTAACCTTTCAGTTAAGAACGAAGTTAGCTATCTTTGAGTAACCGCTAAGGAGATCGTGAGGAGGTCTGATTCAAGAAGTAGGTTCTAGTTGTCGGGCAAATAGCATTCATTTTTTATCTAACCAATGTTTAGATAGTGGCAACGGTTTGTGATAAAACTGAGTTAGATGTTGTAATAAACTTCAATATTTTAGATTCTTGTTTCATACCATAACTTGTGATCGAGTTGGTTTATCAGTATTTAACTAGTAAACTCTGATGGAGTTTAGCTACACATGGTGTTTATCAGTATTTAACTAGTAAACTCTGATGGAGTTGGTTTATCAGTATTTAACTAGTAAACTCTGATGGAGTTGGTTTATCAGTAAACTCTGATGGACAACAAGTTAAACTCTGATGAACGACAAGTTAAACTCTGATGAACAACAAGTTAAACTCTGATGGTCAACAGAAACTAAACTCTGATGGACAACAGAAACTGATATGAACCTGGACATGATTTGATGGATATGTTTAAAATAAATATTAAATCTGTATATGTGGATAAACATGAAAAAGATGTAACAGCTCAGGTTATTAAATTTAAATCAAAAACGTTTATTCATTAAATGGTCAGTTTTGATTTTTTATTTAATATGATCAGCTGTTACGGAAAGAATTAATGTGTATGCTTAAGTTACAGAAAGGAACCACTATAAATAGTGGCCCTTGTAGCTCAGTTGAAAACACACAGAAGTTTGCAAAACACACTTCTCTCAAAAACTCTCTCTGCCCTCCCTCTCCATAGAGTATTCTCTGTAGTTTTTCTGGTTCTCCGGTGACTGAGGTGCTGGTCGTAGTTGAGTGCTGGTGTTGCTGTGAACACCTTGCTCGGAGCTGTTTTATCCTGGAAGTAGTATCTCGCCGACAACCTGACACAGTAAGTGGGGGCGAATAACTCTTCAAGAACAGTCAGGGTTTCTCGAAGTCCTGACGACTCAGCTGTTGTTATCTTATTACTGTTCTTATACACTGTTAAGCTATGGCTACAGGTACTGTTTCTGTCTCCCTGGTTATTTATCAGTTTCTGATATGCATGCTTTCGACCTTCATGCTTTGTTTTGTTAACTTTGGTCTTGGCCTGTCAATGCTATATCTATTATATAACTGCCTCCATGTTGCTGTAGTATTGATTATCTCCAACATTCTTGAAGAGTTATCCTGTTATATAATATTTAGCATTATGGTTAATGAAACTGGAGTTACTGTAGATGGTAGTACGTCTAATGTGTCTGCTGGGGTCATTGATTGGACCACTTACCGTTTCCCACAACCCGTTGAACTAACGGGCTTACCTGAGAAATTCAACGGTGGTGTCGGCTTTTCACGCTGGCAGAAAAGGATGAAATTGTGGTTAACTGTAAAGGGTCTGTGGTCTGTTGTGGAGTATGAGAAACCGGTGGTGATTCAAGAAAAAGCTGAAACTGTTAAGGCTTATGCAATGTGGGCTGAGAAGGATGGGGTGGCTAGGGCAGCCATTCTGGCAGCCTTAACGAACACTCTGTTTGATGTTTATTCATCTGATGCCTATAGTGCTAAGCTCTTATGGGAGAAGCTGGACCTCACTCACAATACTGACTCTCAAGGTCTGGAAAAGTATTATGTAGCGAGGTTCCTTGAATTCAAGCTGGTAGACAACAAATCCATGACTGAGCAGGTGCATGAGTTCGAGATGATAGTGCATGCTTTGAAGGAATCTGGCATGGATCTCCCTGATAAGTTCAAGGTTATGAGCGTGATTGAAAAGCTTCCGAAGTCTTGGGAAGAGTTCGCTCTCTCCCTGAAAAGACAGAAAGGAGAGATCACCTGGACCAACCTTATGCTGGACATCTCGGTGCAAGAACAACACAAGTCCAAACAGGGACATGTGATGCCATCTGAACACGGTAGCTCGAAGGTGAATGTAGTAACCGTAGGACAGAAAAGGAAGGCTATAGCTAGGAAGGGTAATGTTAATAAACCTAAGATAGACAAGGATAAGGCCAAGAAACCAAAGGCAAACAAACCATGTTGGTCTTGTGGGCAGGTTGGGCACTGGAGTAAGGACTGTCCTACAAAGAAAGCGAAGAAAACCGAGGTGGTAGCGCAAGCGAATGCTGTACTTGGAACCACAAGTGGGCCTGTAGTGAACATGGTTGTTGGTGAGGCTTCGGCTTCTGAAACCAACGAAAACCGGTATGTGACCTACAACCCTGTACTATTTTCCACTTATCTGTCAAATGAATGGTTGATTGATACTGGAGCTAATGTGCATATTTGTGCTGATATTAGTTTGTATCTTATCAACAGAGTCATAGCATGACAGTGACGATGGGGAATGCGAGTGCCGCTCAAGTTCATGGAGTGGGAGACGTGGACCTGAAGTTTCCTTCGGGGCGTATTCTATCCCTGACAAGAGTGCATCATGTTCCCGACATGCGTAGAAATATAATAAGTGGAAGCCGTTTAGTTACGAATGGTTTTGAAATTTCCTTAAGATGTAATAAAGTAGTTCTTATTCACACTGGTACTTTCTTTGGCAAGGGTTACTTGTCAAATGGTTTATTTGTTATAAATGCTGAGCCTGTTTTGGGCACTTCCTTTAATGAAATTACACCTTCTGTTAATTGTGTAGAATCATCCAACTTATGGCATGCTAGACTTGGTCACTTAAATTTTGGTGCTCTTAAAAATATGATGAACTTAGAGTTGATTCCAAAACATACTATAGAAAAGAATTCTAAATGTCAAGTATGTGTGTCTGCTAAACAAATAAGGAAACCTTTTCATAATGTTGTTAGGGATTCAGACTTGTTAGATTTAGTACACACTGATATTTGTGAATTTGGTGGTATGTTAACTAAGGACCATTTTAGATACTTCATTACTTTTATATATGATAGTAGTAGATACTGTTATGTTTATTTACTTAAACATAAGGATGAAGCACTTAGCAAATTCATGATTTATAAAACTGAAGTTGAGAAACAAACTGGTAAGGTACTTAAAAGGTTGAGATCAGATAGAGGTGGTGAGTATACGAGTAACTCCTTTAATGAATTTTGCGCAAGCAATGGAATAGTTCATGAAGTTACTCCACCATACACACCTGAGTCTAATGGGGTCGCTGAGCGAAAGAACAGAACGTTCAAAGATATGATTAACAGTATGCTTATTAACTCTGGGTTGCCTAAATACATGTGGGGAGAGGCTCTGAATACGGCTTGCCATATTCTGAACAGAGTCCCTCTGAAACACATGGATAAGACACCTTATGAGTTATTGAAAGGCAAGAGGACTAGTCTCAAGTATCTTCGAGTGTGGGGGTGCCTTGCAAAGGTACTTGTCCCTGAACACAAGAGGAAGAAACTAGGTCCGAAGACGGTTGATTGTATCTTTCTGGGCTATCTTGAAACCACTACAGCTATGAGATTTTTGGTAATAAAATCTGACATAGATGGTATAGTGGCTAACACGATAGTTGAATTTCGTGATGCTACATTCTTTGAGGATGTCTACCCTATGAAGACTGGTATACCTCAAGGTACTTCTGAGGAAGATCTCACTCACACATCAAGTTCTATTCCTGATCATGTGGAAACGATGACAAATGTGGGGGCGGAACCTGGTAGTAGCTCTACTCCTATGGAGGAAGAGGAACCTAGGAGGAGTAAGCGTGCTAAGGTAGTCAAGGACTTTGGAAGTGATTTCATCACTTACAATGTCGAGGACGAACCTTTAACTTTCCGACAGGCTATGGACTCCTCGGAGTCTAGGCACTGGAAGGGCGCTGTAAAGAGTGAAATTGACTCTATTGTTTCTAACGGAACATGGGAGTTAGTTGATCTCCCTCCTGGGTGTTCTACTATTGGGTGCAAGTGGATCTTTAAAAGGAAGTTGAACCCTGATGGCTCAATAGAGAAGTACAAGGCTAGACTGGTGGCTAAGGGTTTTAAGCAAATGGAAGGAATTGATTTCTTTGATACATACTCTCCTGTTGCCAAAATGATAACAATCCGAATGCTTGTAGCATTGGCTTCCGTACATGGTCTGATCATCCATCAAATGGATGTAAAGACAGCTTTTCTTCATGGTGAACTTGAAGAAGAGATTTATATGGACCAGCCTGAGGGGTTTGTTGCATCTGGCAACGAAAGGAAAGTATGTAAGTTAATCAAATCTATTTATGGCTTAAGACAAGGTCCCAGGGACTGGCACAAGAAGTTCGATGAAACGATTGTGACATTCAGTTTTGTTAGTAATGATAGCGATAAGTGTGTCTACTCAAAAGTTAAAGGTAGTGAATGTGTCGTATTATGCTTATATGTGGATGACATACTACTGTTTGGAACCAATATTGAGATTATTAACGAGACAAAGGATTTCTTGAAAAGGCACTTTGAGATGAAGGATATGGGTGAAGCTAGCGTGATTCTTGGTATCAAGCTGACTCAGTCAGCTGATGGAATAACCCTATCGCAATCTCATTATATAGAGAAATCTATACTTGAGAAATATGGTTATTCACAATGTAGAATCGCTAGTACACCCTATGATCCTAAAGTTGCCCTTGTCAAGAATAGTTCAGGAGTCCCTGTGTCTCAGTTAAGGTATTCTCAGATTATTGGAAGCTTGCAGTATCTTGCTAACTGTACTAGACCAGATATATCATATTCTGTGTCTAAGCTAGCTAGATATACAAGCTGTCCGAACAGAACTCATTGGGATGCTCTTGATAGAGTGCTTAGATATCTGAAAGGCACAATGTACCTTGGATTACACTATAGGAGATTTCCTGGTGTACTTGAAGGGTACAGTGATGCAAGTTGGATAGCTAAGAAGTCTGGTTCCAATGGAGTGACTGGATACGTGTTCACCCTAGGGGGTGGAGCAATATCCTGGAAGTCGACAAAACAGACAATAGTAACTCGGTCTACTTTTGAGGCTGAGTTGTGTGCACTTGATGCCACTGGGACGGAGGCTGAATGGTTACACGGACTGATGTCCGTGATACCTGTAGTAAGCAGACCGCTTCCTGCTATTGCTATTCATTGTGATAGTCGAACAACTATCGACAAGATTAGCAGTAAAAAGTACAATGCTAAAACAAAGAGACACGTCCAAGTTAGACTTAAGTCTATAAGGGGATTAGTGTCTGATAGGATTATAGCTGTAGAGTTCATTGGAACTCAGGAAAATATAGCTGATCCTTTGACTAAAGGACTGGAACCTGCAGTGGTCCTTAAGTCGAGGTTGGGGATGGGACTGAAAACCCATCACGACTCATCAACAGTGGGAACCCAATACACATGAGAGGAGATCCCTCGAAGTGTATTCAATGTGGTAATAACAAGCTGTAAGGATGAGTTGGGAGTACCTTGATACATAGATGATACTTAGTATCTGGGTCTATCCCCTGTAAACCTATAAGGTACTGAAACTGCTGAATAGTAAGAGTTTAAGAACTCTGAATGGGGTCAAGTCATTTGACGAGATGGTTGCAGTACATCTCTGGAGATGCCCAGCTAAGCGAATGTGATTGTGAGGTCGCAATTAGAGGAAAGGGTTATTCCTTGAAGCATTCGATGAACAGGATCGAGACAAGACCATTAATGTCTCAAAGCCGTAGATTGGCACCATAGCCTTTGACTTGTCGTCGTCTATGGAGAATGGTTACACTTGAACGGATTAAGATTCAAGGTGAAATAATTCCATCTGAATCCGGTAGCCATCGAAGTAGGGGACTTAGGAGGGTTCAAACCCGGAAGGGTACCGACTCTGAAAAACCAAGTCATGTTAAGAACCTGTCTACAATTCTATATGGATTTGTGGGGGATTGTTAGAAAATTGATAGTTTAAGGATATAATTAAGTATATTCTTGATGTTAATTCAAATTTCTAATGATTGGAAGTTGTTCCTTGCTATGGGAACTTAAACTTTCATGTATGGGTTTAATAATTTTCTTGTTTAAATCCATAAGAGAAATTGAGATGAAGGTAGTAGCTTGAAAAAGCTTGTTATAATGATGTTTCATTTATCCCACATAGAAAAGAATAAGGGGACTTGGTGGCTTTAAAAAGCATTACACACATGAGTAGTATACAACTACTAAGGTGTGTGATGGTGCATGGTGTTGGTGTGTGCTTCACGCGCACACACACACACACGCGCGCCGCCGCCCGCCTCGCCACGCCACGCCACGCCACACACCGGACCGGGTCGGGTCGGGTCGAAGGGCGATTTGGGCGAATGTCTCGGCGTCTCGCGTACGCGAGGCGACCTGGGTGAGAGTTTTTATCTATGTGATTTAATATTTTATTAGAATTAATTTATCAAATTGGGCTGGGTTATCAGTTGTCAAATTGGCTAGTAAACTCTGATGGAGTTGGTTTATCAGTATTTAACTAGTAAACTCTGATGGAGTTGGTTTATCAGTATTTAACTAGTAAACTCTGATGGAGTTGGTTTATCAGTAAACTCTGATGGACAACAAGTTAAACTCTGATGAACGACAAGTTAAACTCTGATAAACAACAAGTTAAACTCTGATGGTCAACAGAAACTAAACTCTGATGGACAACAGAAACTGATATGAACCTGGACATGATTTGATGGATATGTTTAAAATAAATATTAAATCTGTATATGTGGATAAACATGAAAAAGATGTAACAGCTCAGGTTATTAAATTTAAATCAAAAACGTTTATTCATTAAATGGTCAGTTTTGATTTTTTATTTAATATGATCAGCTGTTACGGAAAGAATTAATGTGTATGCTTAAGTTACAGAAAGGAACCACTATAAATAGTGGCCCTTGTAGCTCAGTTGAAAACACACAGAAGTTTGCAAAACACACTTCTCTCAAAAACTCTCTCTGCCCTCCCTCTCCATAGAGTATTCTCTGTAGTTTTTCTGGTTCTCCGGCGACTGAGGTGCTGGTCGTAGTTGAGTGCTGGTGTTGCTGTGAACACCTTGCTCGGAGCTGTTTTATCCTGGAAGTAGTATCTCGCCGACAACCTGACACAGTAAGTGGGGGCGAATAACTCTTCAAGAACAGTCAGGGTTTCTCGAAGTCCTGACGACTCAGCTGTTGTTATCTTATTACTGTTCTTATACACTGTTAAGCTATGGCTACAGGTACTGTTTCTGTCTCCCTGGTTATTTATCAGTTTCTGATATGCATGCTTTCGACCTTCATGCTTTGTTTTGTTAACTTTGGTCTTGGCCTGTCAATGCTATATCTATTATATAACTGCCTCCATGTTGCTGTAGTATTGATTATCTCCAACAGTACCATACCGACCAAACTTTTAATTGAAAAAGATAATTGCTCGTAATTAAAAGTATTAAAATAGGTTTTAAAATAAATAAGTAAGGGTTTGCCCGTGATTTTTTTGGAAAATGAGGTGTTTTATTAAGGAAAAAAGAAAAATAACATGTTTTAGTTAAAAAAAAAAAGTAATTGTCCATGATTTTTTTAGAAAAAGAGAGGATTTTTTTAGAAAAAATAATGTATTTTAGCTGAAAAGGTAATTGATTGCAAATAATATTTTTATTTAATAATATTTTTTTAAAAACAAGTAAGGATAATTAAGTAAAATCACTAAGTACAAATCGAGAATAAAATAGCTTAAAACTCATGCGATGCACAGATTGTTTTTAATAGTTGTTATTTGATTATTTACGTTATAATATTTTATTAATTGCGTTTGTTAAAAATAATTATTAAACATGCTAAAATAGGTAAATTTTTTAAAAAATTAAAAATATTAAAATAGGTTTTAAAATAAATAATTAAGGGTTTAACTGTGATATTTTTGGAAAATGAGAGTTTTAATGAGTAAAAATATAATTAAATAGGTTTTTAAAATAAATAATTAAAATAAATGGGGGTTTTGGAAAATTAGGAATTTTAGTAAGCAATAATAGAAAATGTAAGATGTTTTAGTTAAAAAAATGTAATTATCCGTGATATTTTTGTGATATTTTTGAAAAAAGGGAAGATTTTGTTAGAAAAAAATAGAAAGTCTATTGTGTTTTAGCTGAAAAAGGTAATCGATTATAAATATGTCTTATTATTTAATAGCAACTTTTTATAAATAAGTAGAGTAATTAAATAAAATCACGAAGTACCAAAAAACAAGTACTGTAACGACCAAAATTTTAATGTTTCGTATTTTATAATATAATATAATATAGATAGTATACATAATAATAGATCATAGATTAAATGATCGCCTAAAAAAAGTATTGCTAATATTTCAATAAAAAGAAAGAAAAAGACAAGATGAACCACATACAATATGAAATGACTAAATAAAACTAGACAAAAAGATGTTAAATTTTAGTTACAAACGTGGTACGATTGTTATATTTTAAAAAGGACTTTCTTATTAGGAGAATAAATATGAAAAGAATTTGAAGTTAGGAATTTTGAAATTCTATCAATAATTTTTATTTTAAACTGATATAATTTTATTTTAAATTAGTTCAAGAGTTCGATTTCACTTTTAGGCATAGATTATAGGAGTACTCCATCTGATTCAACCATTTCTTTACACTTTCTTTTTTATTAGGATGTCCCATCTAATTTTTTACATTTCTAAACTTTCCAAAAGTAGTAAACTTTTAACAATATTAAAATCATCTACTTCTACTACTCTTCTTCACTATCCTCACTTTATACATTAAAAATTGATTAGACCCATTACTTAACTCACTTTTTCTATCTTTTTCAATACTCTATTATTTTTTCTTAACTTATGAGGGAGTATTAAGTAAAAGACTTGTCTAAAAATTTCCCAAGTGTGGCAATTTGGGATCACGAGCTATGCTAGATTAGTAGATTAGCCTACTAGGCACCACGCAACTTAGATCAATGCAGATTTGTGGTTCAATCTGACTCGAAAAACGTAACAAAAACGATAAAAAGGTAGCAAAAATAAAAAAGGAACAAGTGGAAAAATGCCTAAAAGCTGACGCGAAAGTGCAACAAACCCAACACTAGCACACACAAATCCACCCAAGAAACCAAAATTAACATTGTCAACTCTCTTGTCAAAAAAAAAAACATTGCCAACTCATACCACCTTCTCCTACTGTATCTATCTCATTTATACACACATTATTACATACACTACACGTCCTTACATCTTCTCCCCCCACTAGTCCCACTATTTTCTTGCTTACCCAGGTAACCTCTTTTTATTACTTTTACTTTTTTAAGATCCTTACCACTTTATATATTTACTCTACTTGTTTCTTTTGTTCTGTAAATTAGTTCAGTTTGTTGTTTTTTTGTGTGGTAAGATTTTCTTGATTTTTACTGCTTTAGTTGAATTATATGCTGCATTGGGTCACTGAAATTCTTGTAAAGTTTTGATTTTTATGATGTAATATGATGGATTTATGTATAAATCAGTGCTAGTTTTTAGTTTGATCTCATAAATCTGATACCCTTTTGTTGAAAAGATGTAATTCAAGATTCTTGGGATTGAATTTTGTTAAATAAGTGGTGGGTGATTGGCAAGTTTTGATTTTGATGTTGTTATTGTTTTTAGGTGGTTTTGTAAATAAATGGTTTTGTTTTGGTTGTAGTTCTTGCTGCTTGAATTTGTTAAGATTCATAGTATGTTTAAATGTATGTGTGTTTATTTGATTGAAGTGATATGGTTTACTAAGGGTGTTGATTCTTGGATTTGGGGTTTTGGTTTGAGGGTGATCATAGGTTTTGGGACAGTGTTGGGCAGGATGTCTGCGGCAGTTTGTGTTGAGAGGGCAACCAGTGACAACCTGAGTGGTCCTGATTGGGCAATGAATATCGAGATTTGTGATATTATCAATAACGATCCGGGGTATGATTTTCTTATGAAGATTTGATGTGTTTGGCTTGTGTTTAGTTGGTTTTCTTGCATCCTTATAGATTTGTCTTTATATATTTGTCTTTGTTGATGAACGACATGAATTATGACTTGCATCTTGATATGATAATGGTGTTTATAAATGAGCAGCAACGTGCAGGAAACTGGAAACTATATACTTAAGTAATGCAATCATACCTCCTTTATTCTCTACAAAAAAAAAAAAACCCTCACCAAAAGCATTGCTGATCTTTAAAGGCTTCACTATATCGTGGGCACATAAGAGACAAGAGTCATTCTATGGCGAAGAAACAGTTTTTAAACACTCACATTTGACATTCGGTGGAAAATTAGTTTGACCATGTGATTGGTGTAGTCGTCCAGACTGTTAGCTCTATCATGGGATAATTAATATTTTTACTTGGTGTAATATTCTTGCTATTACATTTTTTTGCATTTATCTACGTCTTCTTCAATTTTATTTGCTTAAAGGAATCATAGTGCTTTCTACATTGATTTGTAAAAGTAGGTTCTCATTATAGTGTAATTGTATTTACACTTGATTGGACTTCCAGGCAAGCAAGAAATGCAACAAGGACACTCAAGAAGCGGCTGGGGAGTAAAAATCCAAAAAGACAGCTCCTTGCTCTTTTTGTTAGTAATAACGTCATTTTATAGAACAATTTTTAGAATCATGAATATTACTGTGACCATATTATTGTAACTTGCAATAATTTATTGAAAATGAAATATTGCTGCAGTGAGGCAATGTCATAAGATGGTCTAGTGGTCTCATTATAAAGGTTGGGTGTCCTGAACTACAGTTTATAGGAACTTCAGATAGAGATATTTATTTCGAATATGTATTATGTAACCTGCTTAGGAGGTTAAAGTCCTGCAGTTTATCATTCTGAAGTGTGTTTTCAGGTTAGGATTATATCAGGATATGAATTTCATGGCCCCCACTGGCATCTTCGGTTCCCCAAAATTCAAGGATACGATTTTCTCAGTAAAAAAGAAATAAAATTAATCTTTTTTGTGGTCTAGAACTGAATTCCAGATGGGATTCAATGTGGGGTTTGTGACCCCTTGATTTATTGTATGGGCAGATACTTTTGCTGCCTTCAGTTTGATTACAATCTACTGAATCTAGGAACTGATTGTTATATAAATTTTTATGCTCCCACAATCATTGCTGTTAGTAATTTCCAGCTTGGTTCGGGTCCATGTCTAGGCCCCCATGTAGATAATTAGTAGATTTGTGTTTGATTCTTTCCCCACCCCTCCGCAAAAAAAAAAAAAAAAAAAAATCTGGCCAGATGTTTAAGAACCTCTCCTTTCTAAAGCTCTTTCATAATTTAGATATTTGACTACTGCAACCAGTCTAGTGATGTTAAGATTTTAATTCATCGCAATTGTGGCCCTCTACTTCATAAGCATCTGATTTCTGTAGGAAAACTCTCACAAGCATTATTGTATAACTGTGTTGTAATATGTTGCTCGTTAATGATCAAACCTATTACAGTCTGTTTATTCATGAAGGGATTTCGGATTCAGGTACTAGAAACCCTCACCAAAAATTGCGGAGACAATATCTTTCAGCACATTGTTGATGGAGATATATTGCGTGAAATGGTCAAAATTGTGAAGAAGAAGGTGACTGCTTTTTCTCTGGGGTTGCAGTCAGCTTCCTCTTTATTTCAGATACAAATGGCTAGTCTTCCTCATTTGAACTTAAATAATGCAGCCAGATTTAAACGTGCGGGAGAAAATATTAGTTCTAATTGATACCTGGCAAGAAGCTCTTGGAGGAACCAGAGGGCAGTATCCTCAGTACTATGCCACTTACAATGAACTACAGGTGGTTGTACAACCCATATCTGCTCTAGTCAACTTTATTTTCTTTTGCAAGAGTTTGCGAGTTAAATAGATCACCTGACATACAATATTAAATGTTTGAATCAACAGGAGAGAATGGAGATATTTTCTTAAGTATCTTGTTTCACTCTTGCTTGCAGTATTATAAAACATCGTATTAGATATATATACAGTAAATTTATGTAAATCTCTTGAAGTTGCTTTCTTTTTATTATTATTAAGGACATTCATTTCTTTTATAGCATGTTAAAGGGCGTCTTTGAATTTGTTTTTCATCATTGATTGGCAGTCTCTTGGTGTAGACTTTCCACCCCATGAGGAGAACATCATAGCCTTGTTTACGCCAACACAGACCCAGCCAGTAGGGCAGCCAGCAAGTACTGACTCTGCTTCGACATATGAGGAAGCTGCTGCTTTTCAGGATTCCCTTCAATCTGACCCCTCTGCACTCGAGTAATATTAAAATCTTGTATCCCATGAAATATAAGTTCTCTATACTATTCCATGCCTATTAGATTCTTGCAGAGACTACATTATAAGATATGGTGCAATTTAGTTTTCAGTTGAGTTGAATACTTGTCACATATAAGCTCTTTTACTTAATATTACAAACTTGTTTTACTGAATGAGGTTCCTTAACTTACTTAATCAAATACTTATAACTTATAAAATCAAAGTCCATTGAGTCATCAAATGCCATTGGTTGAAAGAACTTTCATTCTTTTGTCCAAAATCACACATGTAAATATAATTATACTGTTCCATCTGATACTATAAGTAACTAGAGAAAGAATTTGAAGTTACCTCCTACGTGTTTTCAGAAAGCACAAACTTTCAATGTCTACAATGAACTCAGATCGGCCTACTCTCAGTGTCTATTAAAAACAATTCTGTTCATTTATTTCTCAAGTAGATCATTATGTTTCTCAAGCTTCCTTTGTGTGTGTAATCAACTTTCTCTACATATTTCACCGTTTACCACTTTAGACCCACAGTCATTTTTAACAGAAATATGCATGCATAAACTTAATGCAGCTTGGAAGAGATTCAGACTGCTAATGGAGTAGCAAATGTGCTAATGGAGATGCTTAATTTCTTGGATCCTCAGAATAATAAGGTATATAGTGTTATGATTCATGTCTGTCTGATCAGTTGTCATGCCAAAGTCAAATCACTTTACAATATGTACATTCTGCAGGGTGTTAAAGAAGAAGTGATCGTTGACTTGGTTGATCAGTGTCGTGCTTACCAAAAGCGTGTTATAGTTCTTGTAGACAATGCATTGTAAGTAAATGGACTTCATTATTTTATGATATTTTATGAATATTTGTTGGTACTTTATCTAGCTGCTGAAAGGTTGTTGACCTTTAGGGATGAGGAGCTTTTGATGAAGGGTTTGGCTCTAAATGATACATTGCAACGTGTTCTTTCGCATTATGCTGACATTGCCAAAGGAGTCTGTGTTCCAAAAGTTGTAGCAACGCAGAATCCAAGTGTACCTTTAGTAAATGTGAGTCATGAGGATGAGGACAAGTACGAGTTGGAAGATGATTTTTCTAAACTAGCTCGCAGGTGATAATAATTTATTTACTTTATATTCATATGTTTAGGATCCTTTTACTTGTTATCACCATCAAGTTTGGATTAATAATGAAATGATAGATGTGATTAGGTTTTTGTAAATTCAGGAGGTTCCCACTGGACTCATACATTATTAAGTGACTGTTAATATCTTAAGTTAAAATGGAGATAAGCAAATAGCTATTTTGAGGAAAAATGAAGAGGTGGAAAAACCAAATATAGAACAATCTGGGAAACCAAAAGAATCCCGGTTGGCTAAGGATTCAGGAAATCTACAAATCTCCATCTCGAAACGGGCAATTTTATTAGGAATATTTTATGATGATTGTTTTAGTTCTTTATTCAAGAGTTAGTAGATAATTAAATTAATATGGCACTACACAACCTGTATTGTGGTAATCACAAAGGTGATGATTGATGAACAGTGGGATGATACTTAAGACTTCATGTCCTTAATAGTTCATTAGTCAAGTAGTTGCTAAAAGATTGTTTATATATAAGAGAGAGACTACTGTAGAAAGAGACTATTTAGTTCATTGGAATGGGAGTAATGATTTGCTTTACCATTTACTTATACATTTTGAGATTAAAGTATGCACCGAGTATGAGAAATAATATGCTGAAAATTATAGAGATGAAAACTTGACAAGGAGCAATGTGGTACCCTACATTCTGACAGAGCTCTCCGCTTCATATATCATACATCCACAACATCCTGGTTTTCTCTATAAAATATGTGTCTTGTGTGTATTTATGTAAATCATACATTCAATACATGGGGGATTTTTATATACCTGTGTGTGTCAGTTATGGATCATACATTCACTACATCCTGGAGTTCTCTCTTCGTGTGTATGTTTAGCCTGGTTTTATATATGATATTATGTTTTTGTAGGCCAAGAGATAATCAAGGAAGAAAAACTGCAAGTGATAAGATGGCACCTGGGCATGGAATGCCAGTCCTTCCTCCTCCATCATCAAGGAGGAATACTTTGCAGGGACGAGGAAAAAGAGTGCAAAGTGATCAAGGACCAAAAACTGCAAGTGATAAGAAAGCACCTGAGTGTGTAATGCCATTCCCTCCTCCTCCATCATCAAGGAGGAATACTTTGCTGGGACAAGGACAAAGTGTGCAAAGTGATCAAGGACAAAAAACTGCAAGTGATAAGACGGCACCCGACTGTGTAATGCCAATCCTGCCTCCTCCATCGTCAACGAGGAATACTTTGCAGGGACAAGGACAAAGAGTGCAAAGTGATCAAGGACAAAAAACTGCAAGTGATAAGACAGCACCTGACTGTGTAATGCCAATCCTTCCTCCATCATCAACGAGGATCCTTCCTCCGTCATCAACGAGGATCCTTCCTCCATCATCAACGAGGAATACTTTGCAGGGACAAGGACAAAGAGCGCAAAGTGATCAAATGGAACCTATAGGTGAAAGCCCAATTATTCCTCCACCGCCACCAAGGAAACCAAAACTTCCACCATATGGGACGATTGAATATTTATATGCTACACTTGATAATCTAAGTAATGATTTACAGCTTCCCCCGCGAACGTCTGAAGCATATGGATCTCTTTCACCCGTAGCGGTAAATGGGAATAACACAGACTCTAGTTTACCTTCTAATGGAGCACCGTCAGATGATTTTATTAACCCCACTGCTTCCATGTTCTCTGAGAAGCAGCCGGCATACAAAGAACCAGCTCCAACAACAAATAATTACCCACTGCCTCCAGCTCCTTGGGAAACTCCCGAGTTTATTCCACCCCCGCCATCCAAGCATAGCCAGAGAAAACAGTTCTTTAAGCAGCAACATGTTGGCAGTTCTCATTCAAGTAGCGGATCTGGTTCCTCCTATGACAGTTTAGTCGGGCAAGCAAATAATCTTTCCATCAATTCAAGCACCTTAAAGGAGCAAGAGAACTCCGAAGCACTTTTCAGAGACCTGGTTGATTTTGCAAAAGCCAAGTCTTCGTCGTCCTCTAACCCTAACAGGTCACATTGAAAATAGTTGGTACGAGTTGTGCATGGTAGTACAGGTCACTACAAAAGATTCTTGAAACGTGAAAACCAGCAGTCCAGGTGATATTCCTAGTCCTTGTGATATCAGGGTATCTAATGAAATGCATACATGATATTCTGAATGTACAACATATGAAGTCTCTGTTTTTTTGTTTACCTGGTATTTTTCTCCCACATCGGGAGGAGTTATCTCTTTGTTAAATTTTCGTTAGTAAAGCAAGGGCATAAGTCTAATTAACATGGTACAAGTATCTAGTGCCTCATTTGAACCAGGAAGATAGAAGTGAAAATATCATTCTTTCCAGAAACAGAGTTGGAATATTATTCTTTCCATAAATATAGACTGCTGGAATTTTATGCTTAAAAATCTGTGGGGAGTTGGACACTCTCGCAGGGTGGACTAATATGAGAATCAGAAAACCAAATATTCCTGCAATTTTTACTGTTCTTATGTAATGGTGAATTTTGTGCACTTTCCAATGTAAACTATTCTGCAATGCATAACTATTAGTTCTCAGAGGCCAGAGCTCCCCATCTTATATCTGAAGAACCTAACCTTTTTCTCATAATAGAAGAGCCATCACAATATACATGGACAGCCCTTTTTTTTTTTTTTTTTTTTTTTTTTACATAAACAAGATTACATAGTTGGTAAATTTTGTTGAACGGAGTAATAAAAGGTTAATACAGTACTTGTATTCCTACAGCACTAGTCATTAAGTACTAGCTATAGTAATCTGGATTAGATTAATTCCAAACAGTAACATCTAGTTATACTAATCATTAGTATATAACCAAAAATGAGAATATAAAATTATTTTCGAACACGATAGATTAATTCCAAACTATAACATCTATTAAGGAAGAGATAAAATCAGTTTAGATTTCTAACAAAATAAAAAGAATTACAAACAGAAAAACAAGAATTATACAAAATTTGAACTTATCATAAAATCATCTGTAAAAGTATCATATATTTGAGGTGAAGGCATTATGTATGAAGCTCAATATGTATACAGAAAGTTTGATTTGCAGAGCAGGGCAGCTTTGAATTATGCAAGTCACTCTACTATTGTTTTCTTCTTGTTGTGATAGAAAGGTGAGCATCCGTTTAGCAATCCCCCTTTTTTCCTGTCAAAATGACACTCAAATATCAATATACATGAAGATGTAACATGGTCTCAACTCTCCCCCTATACGAAAATTTTACATTTACGAGAACAGAGAGAATAATTGTTCTCGGTTTTAAAAAAAGTACGGTTCAGCATGTTACGTAAAAACTGTTGTTAGCTGAATAATTGATAAAAAAGTATATTATATTATTGAATTATGTAACTAGAGAAGAAAAGCAAGCACAACAATTTAGATTTATGATGATTATAATGCAATAAAATTATAATTAGTATGATGAGTTGCATGGGTTGTAACGTATGCGTGTACAAGTACATAAACGTTTATTTGCTTTTTATTTTAAACTTAAAATTCCTTCTGGAACGCCCTGTTTTTAAGACTTAGAATCTCTGACTCGTACGATTTTCTATTAAACAATGCCGAGGATAACTAATTGGTCTGAAATACCTATCACTTTCATTTATTTATAAAAAATATATTAAATACTAAAATGTTATAAAATATAACTGTTAAAATCTTATCACTAAATTATTCGCTAAGCTAATCAAGAAATTTGTTCACTAATTTAAAAGGACAACATAATTTTGTTAGAAATTCATGTTAGTAACGTCTCTAGAGGATTCTTCTGCTAAGTAATTAAAACTGAACCGTTTCTGGATATTAAAGAATTTCCTATATTTGTAATATATAATATTTACGGTTTATATTTTTTAACTTGCAAGTATGAACACATCTCTATGGAAATTCATCAGAATCATAATAAATAAATAAATTAAATAAATTACTCTAGAAAGCTTAAGCAGATGTTAAACCAAAAATTAGAGGTTTAGTGATTGAAGATACCTGTTGCTCTTGTTGCTAATGTTGCTTCTAGTGCTATCATTGCTGGCTGAGCTTCCGCTGCTACCACTACTTCCATTGCTACTCAATCCACTGCTTTCGCTACCGTCCGACGCGACGGGATATCTTCTCTTCCACCACTCCTTATGATTAGTAGTACTCTTTGAAGATTTATCACCGGCATTACTATTAGTACTAGTGTTATTACCAAGCTTTGTACATTCTTTAGCATAAGGATTTTCCTTTGGTTTTGCCTTGGTTTTCGGTTTTGCTACCTTGGTTTTGTTTCCTGATCCTCCAAATGGCATTGGAAACACCATCTTCAAAAACAACCCTTTATTGCCACTCTGATCACTTATGATGCTTTCATTTCTTGACATTTTCTTTTCGATTTTCTTTAGGCTTGGTTGCTTCCTTACACTTCCTTGCCTTCTTATACTTCCTTGCCTTCTTACACTTCCTTGCTTCCTTACAACAGCCTTCTTGTTTGTAGTAAAATTGCTCTTTTCTTGATCAACTTGTATTTCATCCTCTTGCTTTTCATTTCCACTCTTTTGATGATCAACTTGTATTACATCCTCTTGTTTTTCGTTTCCAATCTTTTGATGATCAACGAGATCTTTCAACGAAAGCTCGTATGAGGTTTCGGGCATGGCCTTAACCATCTCCATAAGCTCCTTTTGACCTCTTGCAATGGCTTGAACTCTCAAAGATGGAGGAGAATTTCTAGTCTTGTTGAGGGATGGTTTCGGTTGTCCAGGACCTCTAGGTGGGCTTCTCGACCACGAAGGCTGTGAACAAACACCTGGTTCATCTCCACTCTTCAACTTGCTAGGCCTAAACTGAATCCCTTCATGATCACTCAACTTGCTTGATTTGTTATGCTTTTCAGATTCTCTGACACAAGGATCCATTGCTACATTCCTGTCACAACTGTCGCTTTTCGGTCCGAGAAAATCGAAAGTGCTGATGTGGCCGTCTGAGCTTTCGTTTCTGGAATCATACATGTTATAATCTGCAGAGTACAAGGGGAGTAGAATTGGAGAGAATTTAAGATAAAATTTATAGAACCGTTACTAGTTTATGTAACGAATAAAAAGGTCGTCACATTTTGGGGTAGTCATGAATGACAACATCACACGGGTCTATAAGTCTAATATTGTCACATAATTTGGCTAATTTTTCTTAATTTTTCTATTGTTGTGAATGTGATGACTCCAATATGTCAATATTTTCTAGGTACGTGGGCGTGAGACAAAGACAATATATATATAGGTAGAGTAAGGTTCAAGAGAGAACCCTCTTAAAAAGGGAACCAAGGAACCTTTTAAAAAAAATCATTTTAGCATAGAAATAAAAATAGAATTAGTTATATATCATCCTAATAGTCCCAAAAAGTTAATTACTTACAAACAAAGATTCATTTTTAAATTTAAAAAAATATATGAAAAAATTATGAATCTCTTTTTGAATCTCTTATATATATATAAGAGATTCATAAGCAGATTCATAATTTTTTCATATATTTTTTTAAATTTAAAAATGAATCTTTGTTTGTAAGTAATTAACTTTTTGGGACTATTAGGATGATATACAACTATTTATATTTTTATTTTAATTTAAAACTAATTTTTAAAAAAAGTTCCTTGGTTCTCTTTTTAAGAGGGTTCTCTCTAGAGCCCTGGCCTATATAGGTATATATATATTAATTATTAATAATAATAACTGTTTCCCTTAATGTTGTCTCGCTTAAGAGCTCCTTATTTCCCTTAATTTGAAAATATTAGTGGAGCACAAATAATTGATTGTCGTTTTCAAAACTTCTCAATTTTTGATATTTTCAAGCTTTCATGTTCCCCTTAAGCCAGGATTAAAACTATGATTGTTAGATTAAACACTTAAAACCCATGTCAATGACTTAATGATCAAGTTAGTGCGCAAAACATCAATTTTTTTTTTTTTTGCTAAGCTACAAAACATCAATTTTGTTTTCAAGAGGTTTTCAAAATAATATTATCAAAAAAAAATTAAATGTTTTAAACTATCAAATCGTGAGGAAAACCTGTAATGAAAATTTGTTAACTTTTCTACAAAAATAATAAATATATATTAAACATT
Source organism: Heracleum sosnowskyi (assembly GCA_030848705.1). Taxonomy (NCBI): domain Eukaryota; kingdom Viridiplantae; phylum Streptophyta; class Magnoliopsida; order Apiales; family Apiaceae; genus Heracleum; species Heracleum sosnowskyi. The sequence continues at coordinate 116,943,704 of CM061242.1, read as the reverse complement.
AATTATTAATTAATGTACTACTCCATCCATTTCTTTTTATATGTCGTTTGACTTTTTTGCACATATTTCAAGATGCTTTGATTGAGTACTTAAAATTATTGTTTTTAATTTTTTTTTTGAATAAAAGTATATAAATGATAGTTTAATTCAAAAAAAAAAATTTTAAAAATAATAATTTTAAGTACTCAGTCAGAGCGCTTTAAAATGTGTGCAAAAAAATCAAACGTCATATAAAAGGGGACTAATAAACAAGCCCGGTTGACATCACTTACATAAGATTAAGACATTTTTAATGCAATTTCAAACCTGTTTTTTATGTCGAAATGTACTTTAATATTACAAAAATGTCACACAACTTTTATACTTAAAATTCTTAAATTCAAGTTACATAAATTCATCCTTAAGCCCATTTTCTCGTAATAAAACATTATTACTTAACAAAGAATTATCTCATGTCCATTCTTGTTATCTCAAGGATTTATGATAGGTTTCTTTCTATTGGCCAAACGTGTCTATGAATAATTGCGTAAACGGTAAATTCATTATAAACAACACAAAGCAATAATCAATTTGACGGTGGGAGACTTGTTAAGTGGAAAGGCAACAAACACCCAACTTCGTTTTCTAATCTGATCTCCAGTTGGATCCATATATTATTCATTGCCGACTTCATTAATTGTATCGCCCAGCCCATGTTTTTAAAACACTTAGGCATTATTGTTACAGATCACGACAGCTTTTTTCTGAAAAACAGGTAAAATACTGTTTGATAAATATCAAAAGTAACTTTTTTGAAAAGTGTTTTTGACTCAAAAGCTGCTTTTAGAGAAAGTATGTTCCCCATGCTTTTAAAAAAAGCTTATTTTTAGCTGTTGCGGGAAGCATCTACTGATTTCAACATCAAACCTTACCAACAACATTAATTTTTTATATTATATCTCAAAACAGTTATCTGATTTTTGTAACAGCACTTATTTTAACAGCACAACAATTTTTAACAGCAATTCCAAACAGAGCCTTAACTGTTCACATATTACCGTGAAATACAATTTTTAATTGGTCGATAGTTATATATTTATAAGTTAGTCTATTAAGATTCGATTAATTTAACGATATTTTTCTTGGTTTCTTTGGTATAAATGTATAAATATATTTTGACAAAAAAAATGTATAAATATATTTAGTTGCATATACCAAGGGAAAAAGAATCTGGTCTCTCTCTTCGCGATTTACATTCACATTTATTCGGTACCTTCTACTTTGTTATAATAATATAATGAGAAGAAAAATGAACGAGGATGACCTCCGGTAAATTCTCTGAATTTATAACTTCTTCTCGTACAATTTTAATGACATATTTATAAATATTAAAAATTCATCCTGTGTTTACAATTCTACCATAATGTATTTATAGGAGGACATATTATAACCTCAGGTATGACACTGAGAATGAGCTCATATACATGATTCTCTAATATAATTACATAAAACATGTTCTAATTTCATCGGATCGCCTGCACCGCACAAATCGCGCACACTGTACCACAAAACGTGATTTTTTATTTTTGTGATGCGGTTGCAGTTTAAATTTTTTACAAACCGTGCGGTGTAGTGCGTGTTGTGATTTGGCATTTCAGTAGCGTGCTTCAAAGCACACCGCACCGTACCATAATTATATATAATTTATATATATATATAATAAAATTTTATAAATTAATTTTTTTAATACATATATTTAAGCTTATCAAAATCTTGATAGTTTATTATATAATTGATAGGTTGTTGGGATCGTGGAATGTGACAATTGGAATGTTATCTTCTGATGTTTAATATTCATTTCATACATTTTTCTTTATTTCAAATCAAAATTCCACTTTCTTCTATAATTTAACTTTTAAGAATTATTTAACATAAAATTTGTAAATTTTATTGTAACTTTCGGTTTTTCAATTTATTATAATTTTTATATTAACATTGTTAGACCGCATATACCACACCGCACCGCATTTATGTGATGTGATTTACGCGATTTTTGAGTTATGCGGTGCCTTGAAAATTTAACTAAACTGCATGCGTAGGTTGGTCTGCGATTTTAAAAAAGAACCTCACCGCGAACACCCTAGGATTTTGCATTGCTAACAGTTTACAGTATTACAACTACATTCCAGTTATAAATAACTTTCTTGTGTGTGCACAAATTTTGAATAGACCAATTGTCTATAAATAGAAAAAATGTCTCTTTCTTTTTTCCCTATATTTCACTGGCGGTGTTACAGCCAACTTATTAACACATGAAATGTGTTTTTAGTCCATTAAAATGAGGAAATCGTGCAATTTTACTTTTATTTGGTTCTAGTGGACAACAAGAACTTGATAAGAAGACTATTCGTTACTTCTATTCTTCACAGTCAAAAGATTGACAATAAAATACTGAATAAAGTGCACTTCGTGTATTTACATTTTGACTGTAAGACCACTTAAAATACTCACATTCAAAAACTTTCACTTGCAGTATTGGACTTCCAAAATAATTAAAAAATGTGTATTACCGTCAATTATGGCTAACTCTGTTAATTTATTAAGGACATTTCAATCTTTTTCATAGCGCAACGGGTATATTCCACCCGACTTCCCCCATTTGAGCACAATGAATCCCAATTGTGCAGGGTTCATTTTCTATTCTCAAATCTTGAAATTAACTTCAAGAAGCGATTTAAAATTGTGCAATGGTGAATGCTGCTAAGACGAAACTTTCAATTATTGTAAGAATTTGTGAGAATATTGTTGTTGTGATGATTAGTATGTTTGGTAGAGATGGTCAGGTTTCGACGACTACTTCAAATTTGTTTCATAAGTTTTATAAAGATGTTTTTGTTGGTATTGATGTTTATGCGTGTACTTTTTTGAGAAGTGCTAGTAACGGGAGGTATATAGAAGTTATATTGATTTACAAGAAAATGGAGGAAGAGGGTTGTAAACCTACTTTGATTACGTATAATGTGATTTTGAATGTTGATTGGGAAATTGTTATGTCTTGGAAGATGATTACGACAGTTTTTGATAATCCAGAAAGCAAGCTTTTGCTGATGATTTAGACCCTGTAAAGTGACATAGGCGAGCTTGTTAAGGAGGATCCGAATATTGTCACTCCTGACTTTTCCACCTATAATACTTACTTAGCAGTATTGGCACGAGGAGGAAGAAATCTGGAGTTACTCCAGATGCAATCACATATAACACATTTGTGGCCAGTTATGTACCTGATGCAATGTCCGTGGAAGCTGTTGATGTGGTTCAATACACGATCAAGGTGTTGTTGTAGTGATGTTGCCTAGGTGGGTGTATATTGATGCGGTTGAATTCAAATGAGGTTCATTTTAATATTTATAAATGTTGTTTTTAGTTATGTTTTTATTATTGTGTGTATTGTATGTATATATACTGTTTTGATAATCATTTAGTTGTTTTAGTACCCTATAAACATAAATGCCCTTATACTAGACTAACGGAGTTAGTCACAGTTGATGGTAGTACACAGTTTTTAAATTTTAAAATGTAGTATTGCAAATGAGAGTTTCTGAATATGGGTATTGCAAACGATCTGACAGCAAAAGTTTAGGTACAAAAAGTGTACTTAATTCTAAAATATTTCACTTCATGTCCAAAAGAAGAAGAAGATGATTTCACCAGAGTGAGAAGAAGATGTCACCAGAAAGTTAATGTATAACCTCAACCTTGGTTACCACTAACTAGTGAAGAGTTTCCTAATTCTTCTTAAAAATTGAGAGTTTAGTTTACTTTTACGTAATTAGCTTTGAGAAATTGTTGCTAAAATAAGTTTAATTAATATGCACAAGCATTGCCTACAAATGTTCTCGCTCAATACACAAGCATTGTCTACAAATGATCTACATTAGTTGGAATTATCTAGTTCTCAGAGACATTCAGTCAGGTGATTATAAAAAATAGAATGCTCTTGTAATAGAGGATTCCAACTAATTTGTAATCAACTTATACTTGAGTAAATAGATTGCGTATTAACTAATCTAATTAACCACCATTTTAGACATCCACGTACTCCAGCTTCAACTATAGTTTAATGTGTAGTTTTCATTTTAGAAAAAGTTTACTCATTATTGAAACATTAACTCCTTATATATAATAACCATAAGGGAGATCTTATCCAAAACTTTGGTTGGTCGCTGTACTACCAAAAGTATACGATTCGTTGGATTATTAAACTATAAATCTTCAAATCAATGAGGACCGTCAGATATTAATATTAAAAATTGTATTTGATTATTAATAGGATAGTATTTAAATACTAAAAGATGTATTTTGATAATTTAAACCAATTATAAATAGGTTTTCTATATTGAATAAAAATCTTTATGTAAAAATTCGTAATTATCTTTTCTCTTTAGTTTATGGATAGTTACATTTAGATAATAATTATTAAATCATCATTAAATTAAAGATAATTTTGTAAGCTTCGCGTGGGCTGTAAAATCGTTAAAATCTGTTGTCTAAAACTCAAGATAGAGCCCAAACAGTAAAGTTATTATCTAAATTTTAATAAATATATTTTTATTATTTTAGCACCAATTTAATTTTTTTTCCCTAATTCTTTTAAATTTATAAATTCTATGTTTATTTCAATAAAATATTAAAACCAATTTAAGAAAAAATTAAAATCGATCGTTCGTGTACGATTATGACCAAATTAATAATTATAGTTAGATCTTAAATAGATCGATGAGAATTGTTAGATCTAATATTAAAAAGTGTATCTGATTAATAATAGAATTATATTTAAATACTAAAAAGTGTATTTTGATAATTAAAATTTTTCTATGTAAAAATTCTTAAATATCTTTTTTCTTGAATTTATGTATAGTTCCAGTTATATAATAATTATTAAACCAAATATCAAGATAACAATTCATATCGATTACAATGATACACGTGGACCCTACGTTATAACGGAGAACTCTAAATTTAAACACTTTTTTTTTTCTGAAGGAACATAACAATTTGATTAATCTAAATTATAATTATATTATTTTACATATAACAAACATAAAATGATAATATCAAAATATTATTAAAATATCGAGGGTTTCATATTCATAAATGATAATTTTGAATATAATACTTATATTAAAATGTGTATTTGGTTAAATGTATGATTATATTTAAATACTAAGAAGTGTGCTTTGATAATTTAAACCAATTATGAATTGATTTTCTATATTGAATTGAATTTTTTATGTAAAACTTCTTAACTATCTTTTCTTTTCAGTTTATTTTATTAGTAGGTCAACTGGTCAAGTTAGATAATAATTATTAAACCTTCATTAAATTAAAGATAATTTCGTTAGTTTCGCATGTGTTGTAAAATCGTCAAAATTCAATTTCTAAAACTCAGGATAGAACCCAAATAGTGAAGTGTGTATCTAAATTTTAATAAATATTTTTTTATTATTGTAGCAGCAATTTATTTATTTTCACACTAATTCTTTTAAATATAGAGAAATTTTATGTTTCTTTCAAAAAAGTATAAAAATTAATTAAGAACAAATTCAAATCGATAAAGAATATAATAATATGAGAATAAAATTTTATATAATCATAACATAATTTTTATTCTGTTTAATAATTTAAGTAATAATGTATTTTAAAATTTTATATACACTGTAAATAAAACCGAAACATTAAAAGTAAAAGCAGTTAGTAAGATACTTATATAGGGTCGTGCTCCATTGAGAACCCTCATTATTGTGAGATATGAGATCTAATCATAGTCATTCATTTAAATACACTATATTAATCTCCCACCACTCATTAAATTTATTAATATTTTAATTTTCCACCATCCCCACCAATCCACCACCTCCGGCCACCGGGAACCTCCATCTCCGGTCACCAGTAACTCCGGTCACCATCTCCGGCGACCTATTCCGGCGAACCCAAAAAATCACCGCCGGAAAACAAAAAATCACCACACTGCGGTAACCTCCGACCACCACCAGAAAACAAAAAATCACCACCTGTTGTCATCACAAATCATCATCTTGTATCAAAAATCACCACCCCGCCACACAATATTCCTCCGTCATTGCCGCCACCACACCACCGTCACCACACCACCGTCACCACACCACCATCAACATTATCACCACCAATACACCATTATATCACCACCAAAATTAAAACAAAATCATAAAAAGCCATCAAAATCACAAAAAAGAAATCGTCAAAATATAAACTACCCCCACCACTGTGATACTCTCAGATAACCATCATAAAACGAAAATCACCATTTCACCAAGTATTCGTCAAAATCACCAAAATTTCATTCAACATAATGACCAAATGTTTAATATAAAATCACCAAAATTCGAATTAAAATCAACGACGTAAATCATAATTACACTAGATTTATGAGCATCCATTCCCCAAATTGATGACGTAAATCAGATATGGAGCATCCATTCCCCAAATCGACGGTGTGTCACTGTCGTAATCATTATCCTCGTTGCTTGGTTTTTGAATCAAAATCTCGAGTTCTCTAAATCGACTGATCTCTAAAAAGAACCATAATCATATGTAAAGGTGTGTTGAAGTGTAGATGGTGGAAGAGAGAAGACAGATAGAGAAAGTGTGTGTAATTTAAAGAGAGAGAGGTGGATGGGTCGTAGTTGCCGAAAGTGGAATGAGAGCAAGTGGGTGTGGCAGACTGGCAGTAGATAAAATGGGTGGGTGGGATAAAATAATCGACCCAACCACCTGTCAAGCTTAAATTAACCGCTGGAAAATGCTGAATTTTCCTTTCTCAGTGATTTATCTAGTAAGTTAAAGAAATTACAATTCATGTGATCATTCTTTACCAAATTGGTTCGTCACTGGCATGATAATCCTTTCATTAATCTGCGTCTTTTCTTAAATGCAATGTTCCCAAGCCTTCCAGCAGTTGCATTGAAAGGGGGAGCAGAAGCCAGGGATTAAAAGTTGTAATATAAAAGGGACGGTTGTGATTAAAAGTTGTAATATAAAATTGAGGGCTGAGATTAGATCTCAGTTCTCATTTTAATTGGGGTTCTCATTTGAGCACAAAGTATATACTTGATATCCTTATTATATTATATCCTTATATATAATAATCATTATAGGGATCTTATCCAAAATTTTGGTCGTAGACAACTAAATTAATAAGGGTCATTAGATCTTAACTAGAAAAATGAAAATCGTTAGATCAAATATTTAAAAAGGGTATTTTATTAATAATAGGATTATATTTAAATTCTAAAAGGTGTATTTTGATAATTTAAACCAAATATATCAAATATAAATAAGTTTTCTATATTGAATAGAATTCTTCAGGTAAAAAATTCGTGACTTTATTTACTCTTCCATGGATAATTCCAGTTAGATAAAAATTGTTAAATCATCTTTTAATTAAATATAATTTAGTTATCTTCATGTGGGGTATAAAATCGTCAAAATCTGATTTTTAAAACACAAGATAAAGCCCAAATTAGTAAAGTGAATATTTAAATTCTATTAATAATTATTATGTCATCATTATTTTAATACCAATTTAATTACTTTTTTCTAACTATTTTAAATTTCGAAATCTATGTTCAAAAATTAAAATCAATCTAAGAAAAATTCAAATTAACAAAGAATATAATAATACGATGATAAAATTTTATAAAATTGTTCATATTTTTAATCCTATTTTATTAATTTTTAGATCATAACTAATCAAATATTATTTATTATTAAATAATAAATTATACGTAAATGGTGATTTTGTTTTATAAGAACTTATAGATACATAATTTCATTGTTAGCAGAACTATATCCATATTAAAAAAAACTGTATTTTGAAATTTTAGACTCAGCTACAGAGGCCAAACTTTTTTAACATATATACATTGTAAATTATTAAATTCGAAACTTTAAAAGTTTCTTAATCAATTAGTATAGTACTTTACAAAAAATATTATCAAATAACCTATGTCTGCAAGAAAAAAAATGAAAAAATTCTTTATTTTAAAAAAAAAACCTATAAATTTTAATATGTTGGTGGTAGATTCAAACATTAGATCATTGTACATGATAATTTTACTGTTATATCTAACGTTTTTCAACAATTTAATTTGAAACATCCAACGATCATGAATTGAGTGATCAAACAAAGCGACCAAGTAAACTTTCATTATTTAGTGTTTAATATAATAATATAGATATTTATAGGATATACTATAAAAAATGAATTTTATACAGAATTTTGATCGCCACGGTGTACTATCGCCACAGTGTACTACTTTAAAAGAAGAACTATTACAAAAAAATTATATTTTAATTGATAATTTATTTTCTCAAAAGTTCAAAGTTTCCGCATCTTTAACATATTACAAAAAAGAGTATATTATATTTTAGCAATAAATATTTAAAAAAATTGAAAATTAAAAAAATTATAAATATTAAGAAAAAGTAATGATGTTATCATGGTAGTTTGTTTCTGAATACCGCCAAAACATTCTGAACCGTTAGATCCAATACTTTTAAAAATAGATGATCAAGATTATATCATATAAAAAGAAGTTATTGTCTAAAAATGATATAAGTTAAAAGATATTATATTAGGATTGGATTTTCTAAAAAGTCAAAACATAAAAATAGTTGTAATTAAATAAGGAAACTCATTTAATACCAAAATAATCAAAATCGTTTAATATTAAATAGATAGGTGAAAACCGTTAGATTTAACATTAAAAACTGTATTTGGTTAATGAAGGGTATTCTAATAATCTAAAATATATATAAGTAGATTTCCTAAATCGAATAGAATTCTCAACATTAAATTTCGTCACTTTATTCTCTTTTTAGTTTTAGAATAGTTTAGCGTGTAAAATATAATAAATATCAAATTTTTAACTATAATATTTTTGGATAAATCTTTTTTAACAATAATTTAATCAGGTAAACTAATAACTTTTAAATATTAAAATATTCATAAATATTTAAAAAACAATCGTGTGTTCCATGGATAATAAAAATATAATTATAAACAGAATAATTATAAATAAAATTTAAGTAACCGTGCATAGCACAGCTATAAGCTAGTATATATAAGAGTGGTAGAGCTATCCATCTAGTCTTTAAGGTCTTGGGTTCGATTCTCGCCTATATTAATATATAGGCAACAGATACTAATGAACCTATATCAATATATATTGACACTAATGAGTATACTTGGACTTAATTAAAAAAAAAAAAGAGAACTGGAAAGACAAGCCATAGATAAATTACTGGTCTGACTGTTAGAATCATAGTATATCAAACTACTAGAATAATTTTAAGCACAAAGCAAAGGTATCAATTTCTGAAGTACCATAAAGCAGGAAAGAGATTCCTACCCTTCCCCCAAGAGAATCTAGTCATCCAATTCTGTCCAACGTTTGCCTATTCAGCACTCTGGCTGTATACAACAACAAAATCACTACTAGACTTCTAGGACAAACAAATTAGTACTACTATAATTTGGTAAAAAGAGAAAATACTTTTCCCAGATCCTCTAGAAACTTGTATGCTAGTACTAAAAAATAACATGTAATAAACATTATTATAAATTTAAGTGTTAGGCACACTTTCCGCCATCTAGTCAACAACACAATTTTACAATGTTACTATGCTACCATGCATAAAATTAGCTTGGAGCCTAGTACTGATATACCTTGTTCAAATCAAGTGGCCTTTGATATTTACACATTATTACAAGTCAAATGTATTATGGAAACAACAAACACGACATGCCAACAGTGGCAGTGCCCTACAATCTTCTAGTTAATCTCATCCTCAATTGATCTTTGTACCAAACACCAAGAAGTTGGTTACAAACTAGTTAGCCTAAATAACGTAGAATGTACCGAAGCTTCTTCCTTACAATAATGCCAAGATTTCATTTTAAGAGCCCATTCCTTGAAACCTGCAAGATCAAAAGTGATTGTAGTTCCAAGAGTAATTAATCTCGGATGCAGAAAGATACTAGGTGGACATACAAGACCTTATGAATCTCTCATTGCCCATCAAATCGAACAACCATACACGTTATATTATCAGAACTCCCTTTTGCATAAGCTTCTTCAATGAGTTTTCTAGATGCTGCTTCTGCATCAGCGATGTCCTGCACCATAGCCACAGCATCCTGAATCCAAAAAACAGAAAGAGAACATGTTCAGTACTTTACAAGTGAACAGAATCCTAAAGTTCTAACCTTAACAATGCTTACTAATACACCAAGTTTGATCACACTATTCTCATACATAATTGAAGACTGGCCAAACACAGAATCTTGGCTACTGAAGAGGAGTAAAATTTGATCGATTACTATAGGTGACTGTAACATTGGAATTGAACTAGCAGAAGATATATATACACTCGATCCTATATGAAGCTCCCCACATCTACGATTTCAGAAGGCTCTTTTACCTCTAATCCTCCTGAAGCACGCCCATCTTAGAGAATTTGCCTGGAGGCACTTCTGTAGCAGCAAGCTCCAAGCAACCCCTCAAAATGCAAATGACTTCCATTATTAAACAAATTAAAACCTAAACACCCTAAATTTTAACGCTCCTTCTTTGGATTTTATTAACCAGCTTGATCTAATACAATCCAAAGAGCAATTAAGATCCACCCAAATCATTTTTATAATTCTAACTATAAATGCGAAAGTGTGTTTTTTACATATTTCCCTGATGTTATTTAGTTAATACATTTTCCCTACAGTCCAATGAGCTTTTCTAAGAGAAAATTATAGAAAAGAAAATAAGTAGATAAGAAGAGGATGAATCTGTCAACAAATTGCAAGAAAAAAAAAAGCTAAAGCGAAAGTTACGCAAAGGAAGCCAGAGCACAAGTACTGGGAGCTATGGAGTACATCAAAAATACCTTCTTATTTTTTATATTATCAAAACTACCTTTGTATCTCAAACTAGATGGGAAGAGTAGAGGAATTCTTGTATTTTCTTATACTTTTTGTCACGCTTTGCCTATGATACATGTACATGTCAACAAACAAGAAGATGCATGGCAATCACCTCCACTGCGCACATCCTTTTTCCAAATAAAAGACATGATTTTTTAATCAACCCCTTGACAGGTAGATACATAAAATCTTATCTTTGTTTCAAAAGACTACACTTTGCCTATGCTAATGAATCAGCAAAGCAAATATGAAACCACATATAAGAGCTTATTTAAATCAATTTCTAATAATTTTAGAATTTGTGTCTACTCATCTTTCAAATTAATAGATCTAATATAAACCTTGAGCATTCTTTTAGAAGATGACATACAATCGGATTAAGTTGTACAGGCTGCCAATGGATGTTTACAATTAGGAACATAAAGAGCTAAGAAGAGTATGTCAAAGGAAAGAATGAAAACAGGATTCATCAAGTACCATAAAAACAAAAGGTGTCAACCTCAAACTCATGATTTAAAGGGTTACTTACCTTATTTGAAAAGACATTCCAAAGTCCATCACTTGCAATGATTAAAAAATCAAAACCCTCAATTTCTTCTTCCTAAGCATCAAACATAGAGAAAAAAGTAAGCATAGTACTAAGAGTCAAATAGTCTCGATCGATAGCAGATAACTACAAAAACAGTATGTCGAAGAGAGATCTTCAATGTGTATACATAAGCTGCATTAGAAACTTCTTCAAGACTCCAGGTGAAGAAAATACAGTTCATGGCGTCTACAATTAATAGTTTACGTTATATTCTAATTGTGAGCTTATTTGTCTCGAATCACTCAATAATGTAACTTCGTCACATGCATGTAAAAGTAATGCTTCACATTTCTACATAAATGCAGAAGTGTTTGGCAGCTTACCTGAATTTCTGGGTCAGCCACAACATATGGCTTAAGTAATTTATCTCCAAAAGCACGAGAAACAGCAAGAACACCGCCAACTCTCCATGTTCCTGAAGCAAAACTTAGTAGAGTTCATTACACAGGTCACAAGAAAAGTAACATCCTTTTTGGAACCAGAGCTTTAAATTGCACACTTGAAATAGCGCAGCACATGGTGAATACAACTTAGACATAATATGACATAAATACAACCATCAGCTGGAATAGATTTCTTTCAGAAGTGGAAAAAATGGGTGCTATAATGTATGTACAATTTCTTCATGTAAAAAATTTAGAGTTCCATAGTGATTACTTGGGTCTTAACTGAAATGACTTCTGTGAATTAAGTACATTTACAAGAATAGGCAAAGTTCTAAATTTCTTATAATTTCAGCAAAAATAATCATGTTAGCATCAGCATAGCAATTCTTAAGATCTTAATTCTTAAGTCACAATACACACATATCTTACAGTAGAATACTCCTAGTAATTAAATTTTGTCTGAGCATTTTAAAGTGGCTTTAGAAATATGCTTTACAATACTCTATACAAAGACACACTTATATACCTTTTTAAGTTGCAGGAATACGGGATAAAATCTAAAACAACACATTAAAGCCATTTCATATCAATCTATACTCATTCAAAAACCTTCTCATATCAATTTATCCGCATTCCTTTTCCTCAACTCTTTCAATTTTTAGAAATGAAGATATAATTCTGCAACGTTTTATATTTTGGGAATCACTGTCAAAAAATTTGTTGTTAGATAGTTCTTCATTGCAGGCTCATCTGGCTACTTTAACAATAAGAATTACACTAGTATTCTAAATTGTCCATCAAATGGGTTCTTTTTATATTTACAGAACAACGTTTCTGTTTTTATCCAAGTGTATGATTCCTTATAAAATGTCGGAGTATTCGACAGTTTTGGAACATTTAAGATACAATTCACAACTCGACAGCTGATACCGTTAGCAAGGACATGCCAAATAATCTACTTGATAGCGGATACTATAGCTTCCTACAAGTAAAATATAACGTTTGATGTTATATTTAGGTTCAAAATGAATTGAAGTCTCACTCTAAAACAGGCGATAATGTATTTAAGTAGCACATTTTGTCAAAAACAAAAATTAAAACTAATCAATTTTATCTACAAATTGCCAACTTGAATCCCACCAATGCCGCGTTTACATGCAAATACAGGATGGAATGAACTTTAGCTTCCATATTATCAGCACTAGCATGGGGCATTGTTTTGGTTAAGAGAACCAAATTTCTCATCAATACTATACTATTATAAGAGAAACATGGTATATTTGGTTGGTTTGGTTTGGTTAACGCCTTCCACAAAATCTAATTCTACTTTCCTAAAAAAGTTAAATTTAAAACTTAAATAGTGTAATGTAAAAAAAAAGTTAAAAAACATATAACTTATTTAAACAAAAAAAAAATGCAACAAAATTCTACAAAACCACTAGCGGACAGAATCGTCACATGGCAAAATCGGGACAAAATTTTACTACTAACAAAATTACTAAATTGAAGTATAACCTGTTATCCAAATATTGAAAATAATTCGTTTCAGTATTTTTATTTCATTGGATTATAAAACACACACACCCCGTGTGACTTATGGTCTCGGGTGTCTTCGAGTGGGCTGAATATTTAAATTGGACACAGGTTGGTGCATTACGCACCGCTAATGGATTATTTTTCAAAAAGTCAATTCTTATTTCTGAAAAAGATGAAAGTATAAATTATCATAATATATGTTTGACAAAATTTAATTTTAAATTTATATTTTTAAAACTACCTAGATTAAAAACCGTGCGATGCACAATTTTTTTTTTGATATTATATGTGAAAATTTTAAGATATGAATTTAGTAGGCTTAAAATTATAAATGATATAATTTGATAATAATTTTATATTTGTTTTCTATAATAATTTTAGAAAAAAAAGAAGAGAAAAATCAATTTTAAAGTATAAGATAGATGATACGTTTTAGTATGTGTCTTAATTAGAATATGTATGTAAAATAGTTTGATCCGTTATCATAATTTTTAAATAAAAAATTTCATAAAAATAAAAAGAATATGCCCAATATATTAAAGTACACAAAGCCCGATCCAAAATATCGACTAAAATTTTAAATATACTTGATAATATTTATACGTATGTTATCCGTAAATTTTACAAAAAAATGAAATTTACCGTCTGACACCAAAGTTTTAATATTTCAGTTTTAATAATATAGTATAATAGTAAAATTAAAAGCACACCCAAGTCATTAAAGTACATAAAAACGTATAATAATTTTTTAATAGGAAAATCACAAGTGATTTAAAGAAGTAGACTCATGTTATTAAAGTACATAAAGCCCGACCAAATAAAATAAATTTTAAAAAAAAATCCCATAAAAAATTATTAAAAGAGGATAAAAATATGCACGATTTTATAAAATTTTATTCTCATATTATTATATTCTTTACTAATTTAAAATTTTCTTATATTGATTTTAATATTTTATTGAAGGAAACACAATTTATAAATTAAAAAGAATAAGAAAAATAATAATTAAATTGGTGTTAAAATAATAATGACATAATAATTATTATAAGAATTTATACACTCACTTTACTAATTTGAACTTTATCTTAAGTTTTAAAAATCCGATTTCGACGATTTTACAGCCCACGTGAATCTAACAAAATTATCTTTAATTTTATGACGGTTTAACAATTTTTAACAAATTGGAACTATCTATAAATGGAAGAGGAAAGAGAGCCACAAATTTTTGCATGGAGAATTCTATTCAATATAGGAAACTTATTTATATTTGATTTAAATTATCAATATACACCTATTAGTATTTAAATATAATCTTACTATTAGTCGATACACTTTTTAATATTAAATTTAACATTTCTCCATTTAAGATCTAACGATTTTTATTAACTTGACTGTCCAATGACCGGACCAAAGTTTTGAATGAGATTCCTCTTACACTTATTATATATAAAGATATAAATATAAATATAAATATTACAGATGTCACACTTCTAACTATGTCAGATTTCAAATTATTATCAAGTCAACCCTTTTAATTATTATCAAATCATATTATCTAATAATTTACCTCCAAAATTCATATAACTTCTACTTTTTTTACAAATTTCGATTCAAATAAAATAAGAAAATTATAGAATTTTAAATGTAATCCATGCATCGCACGGGTTATAGGCTAGTAAACTTTATAACAGGGATGTAGGTACGCAGTACAAGGCCTTGACTTGTCAAAAAGTGTTGTCAGACCATAAAGATTACCATCAGATTCACCAGTAACAAAATCAAGATAAATATTTACCTGCCCAAATGATGAAACCCCCAGCCTGTTCAATCCTCTCACGTTCATCAGATCTATCAGGCTTGTGATCGATGGACAGAGGTATAGCTGGAAAAGGACAAAATTAATGTAACAATTAACAAAACAGTGACAAACTAAGGCACGTCATGTTAGCCATTAGAAGGAATTGTTGGGGTATGCTGGGATAAAGGGCAAAAGCATTGTGCATAATATAGATTATTACAGAAGACAGATAAGATATGGAGAAAGTCTCTTCGTGGTCTAAAAAAAGAAAAGAGAATTTAGTCTCACTGGGCTATTGATAAAATAATATGCAAATTGATTTAATTTGTAGCACAGTTTCGACCTGCATAATGTTGTAATACTCTAATGACATTAAGGCCTACACAAGTGCCCAACTTAATTTTAAATCAGGATTGACTAAGTGGAATAAATCAGTTTGGACACTTCCATTTGTAGTACAGTCAAAATATTCTGCTTCTCTACTTCCAGATACTCTAGTAAAAGGATGTGTAGATAGGTATAAGAGGTGTATTTTGATAGTCAGCTATTCGTACATATTTCTTAACTCATGTTCACTTGAAAAGAGTTTATAATAGTTTGCAGTGCAGCTTATGAAAAAGGAGTGTAAAATAAATAGAGTTTAAAAAGGTTTGCATTTCCTTACAAACCATTACAGGCAAGACTTATTAAAGTTTTTCCAACTCACGCTTACAGTTATCAAGTAAGTTTCTGATTGCCTACTCACAGTCTAGAAAACATCAAGTGCAATGTTTTTTTAGATTGATGAGTCGAGTAAAGTACTCACTTGACATGCTTGAGCTAGGGTATATAAGATGTCAATCCAGTAAAGCTTTAGACTGCACCCAATGAGATTGCAAGCCCAAACTGTTTATATTGAATCGTTCTCATGTTTTGCACACTCAAAAAACTTTTTACATTATTACTGAGTACATTATTAATACAGTTATTATATCTCACAAGCTGGATGTGAACAAGACACATCCAAGTATACATACAAAAGTACTTGTCCAAACTCATCAGCACAGACTCAAATCAATTTTAATAAGTTCGGTTTCGTTTACTACCAGACCTTTTGCAAATTTTAAAGGTCACAATCTTCCATGACATGATTTTCAAAGAGAATGCTGTGTCAGTGTGAAGTCATATATCTAGCAGCTTAATGGAAGTACTAAAGGCTGCAAAAAAACTCAGTTTGCAGCCTTAACGTTGCATCTAGTTACATTAAAACAATACCGATCCAAGTTGAAAAAGTAAACATATGATTAAGATGCCTACAGAATGAGCTATATCTCAAGATGAAGAGTTAGAGTTGTATAATTTAAAATATACATGCTCTCTATGTTCCACCAGAAAGGGAAGAAAAGAGACCTTTGGATGGGAATTCATATATATTATGATTTATGGATATACTTTATGTCCAAAACTAATAAATGGTTACGCCAGTACTAATGGCATAATAATATGACTGTTTCACTTTCAGGAAGCAATTTGTAGAACATGAATATCCCTATAAAACGAAGACATAATACAAAAATATGTATATCAACGAGAGTTACCTGTGCCAGCTCTCGAAGCTACAACTCTAGAATCTCCCACATTAGCTACAAGTAAACGATCCCCCACCAAAACAGCAGCTGATGCGGTTGAACCTGCATCTTTCTGTTGGGTTTTTTCTTCGTTGAGGTAATCCGAATCTGTCCGGCGAAATGATTCAACTGCAGTCCAGATAGACCTATTATATATAAGAGTGTATGGGAAGCAATAGGCAAAAAGGTAAATATTTTTCTAATATGTTCATACCGATGGCTGACTTGGTGTCTTTAATAAAATCTGGATGGCTACTCAGATTTTTGAAAAGATTATTCTTAAGGTATTCTGCAGTTCTGGAGCCACCATGACCTAAATTGTACAGTCAACAAAATTATTAAGAATACATAAATGAACAAGATAAGCACTCACCTAGATAGCAACAAGGGTACATACAGATGATGGTAAGTAGTAATCAAGAGACTTACCATCAAACACGCCGAAGCAGGCAACCATCTGACCATCAACTTCTGATATACTTGCTTCATAGAAATCCTCCATTGAAGATCGTTTACCCTTGAAACTAGAATAACCATAGCTGAACTTTGCATTTCGGTTCCCAGTGAGAAAACTGCCAAAAAATCAACCCTTTCCTAAGTTCTAGTAGATTTTGACAATAAAGACGTAGAAATAGCAACACTTGAAGAACTACTGCACAAAAGACAGCTGCAGATGAAAGTACTCCAGGACCAGGAGCAATTGAGTAAGGTTCAGAAAAGAAAAGATATATGCTGATTAATGACATGACAGCAGATTCTAAAGAGGCGTGTAGCTCAAACTCTGGGCCCGTGAAATATTTTCAGTGGCTTGCAAATGCGAAAAAAACCTCTCTTAAGATGGTGTAGGATAATATATACATGTGAATAAGATAAATAACCTATGCATGCATGGAATTACCTGAAACTCGCAATAACAGCAATTCAATATTAAAAAAAATAATATTAAGTCTCATACCATAATCAGAAAAGAAAAAATGAATCCTTCTACTAACATTTCCCACTAGATATTATAAGTAAACATGTTCTTAATCAAATATTAATTGATTATAACTAACACACTTTATTTCTTAGTTCTCAATACACAAGTATGTCTCATGGTCCTCTTCAAATATCAATTGATTGTGACTGACACTGTAATATTTTAAAGTTTGAATTAGAAGATTTACTTACAGTTAAGTTAACAACTAACAAGTATTTGGGGGACATAAAACCAGTTACCGTTTCTTTTCTTGAACAGGGATATTACAGATTGGCAGGCTCTTGAATATTAAATGATAACCAGGTCAGAACTAAGCCTGCAGTTGAATTTAATTCCAGATTCCATAGTGTAAATATGGTAAATGGCGTCTTATGCATAGCATTGCACAGATTAGAAAACATCACCTAATTAGTCTCTGCTATCAGCTATGGACGGTATCCTAACTCCCAACCCATGACAGTCTTTCTCAGCATAGGTCAATGACTAAGAAATTAAATTACTTCCGCTATATAATTGTTTCGAAATTTGAATAGAATTCTAGCAATCTCGTCATCTACAAGTCTTTACATCAGCATCGTTTTGGCAACAAGTAAAATGTGTCAAAAGTAGTGCCAAGTAGGCTGATAGCCAAATAAAATATGACGCCTCTAGCAATATAAATACGCAGTGATATCCATCTGTTACATCCATACTGCCATCAGCTTCTCCTAAAATTCCACTGTGCTTCCTTCCCTCGCATCTTCCATTCAAATTATCAGCATCACATCCCTAATTTTATTAAGCCTCACGTATTCCAACCATATTAATAAGAATAACTAACTCAATACTAATCATGATCACAATTACAACAAACTACGGATTATACTCACAATTATCTAAAAAATTTATATTATATCCGACAAAAGAAATAATATATGAATAACCACAAACTATGGATTACAACGATAACAATATTTACCATCAGTCACACACAATTATAATCGAAAAATGCAACTAACTCAGAATTCTCGGAACAAATCAACAAAGAAAACAATCATATCAACACAATCATCAAATCAATTATAATTATCGAATAAACGCAATCAGCACAAACATATATAGATAAATACAAGACAATAAATTCTCCGAAAATACGAAATGATCATACCTTATACCTCCACCACTCACTACAGAACCAGGATCAGAAGTCGGAAACACAATATTCCGTAAATGCGGCGGAAGCGTCGGCGCTTCTTCTCCCGTCGACGCCGTCGCCTCCGACGATGTTTGCAACCGCGGCAACGGCGATTTTATCGGAACATCATTCTTCGCGGCAAGCGAAGGCGGTAGTTTTATCGCGTCACTCTCCCGCGGTTTGTTCACCGGAACAGAGGCTGGCGCCGCGACTTTATCGTCATCCGATTTTTTCTCTGGTGCGGAGTTTTTATCATTTTCCGGCGATTTGTTCGCCGGATCGGAGGCAGCGGTGTCTTCCACGTTCATTTGCATTAATCGCTTTTCGCGCAATGTTATTTTGATTGTGTTGGGATGATGAGATATGCGTATGTATGTGTCGATCCTGTGTATGCATATGCAATGATTGATCTGTAAATAAATTACGTATGTATTATTTTTTTCTATTTTTTACATCACATGACAACCACGTAAACAGGAGGATTTATCAATAATAATTAATATAAAAAATACATAATTAAAATTTCAAAAAATAAACAAAAAAAATTAGTATCCTTTGTATAATTAGTAAACAATAATTTTAAAAATGTTATCAAAACTTATATATATCTGGCATAAACAAATTTAATATGAGTATAATTATAAGGGCTTTTTTCACAAATACCCTGTTCCAGAATTTTTTTGCAAAAATAACTTTTCAAAAAAAAATATTTTGCGAAAATAATATCTTATTTGCAAAAATACCTTTTGCAACCAAATCAACCAAATTCAACCTGTTTACAACCACATATGCAACTACATGCAACGTGCTGCGCAACTACACTTGCAAATTTAATTTTTAAGATTTTCACAATCCCTGTTTGCAACCACATATGCAACTGTATGCAAATTCAATTTTAAAATTTTCACGATTCACGTGTTTGCAACCACATATGCAACTTGATGCAACCTACGTAAGTCGTATTTGGTTGCAGAACGTATTTTTGCAAATATTTTCTTAAAGATGGTATTTTCGCAATATATTTTTCAAAAAAAGGTATTTTTGCAAATATTTTGAGAAGATGGTAAAATTGCAAAAAAACCTTGAAAAAATGTTATTTTTGATAAATATCCTAATTATAATCCACGAATAAAAAGAAGAATGAAAGATTTGAATTAAAACCTTCAATCTTCATTTTGAAATAATTAATATTATTAGATCAATTAATAATTTCTATTCAATCAATTATGATTAGTTTCTTGAATCAAACGGACATGCTAATATCAAATAATCTAAATCATGTTTAAGATACCAAAATGTGATATTTTTAGTTTTATTTAAAAAAATGCTTGAACTTACAAGATATGTACTTGAACTCTAACATTAGGGGTGTGCATGATTAAATCACAAACTACTTAGAACTTTCAGCCGTTCTCAGACAACTGATAACTTATAGAACATGTGGGGGCAGAATCGTTATTCAGTATATGGGGGCAACCCCAATATGATTTCAGTGGCTCATTGTGCTATATGTGGTGGACATCACCTAGGGAGAGCTTGTTATAAACAGTCTGGGGCATGTTTCTTATGTGGTTCGATGCAGCATAGGGCTAAGGATTTTCCGACATCGCGGAACACTGGTGGTGGAGGTAGTGGTAGTGGTGGTCAGCAGAATCCTTCAGGCAGAGTGTTTGCATTGACTGCTAATCAGGCAGCAGCTCATTCAGGTACCGTTTCAGGAACACTTCTTATTGATAGACGTGATGCTTATGTGCTATTTGATACTGGTTTGACTTATTCTGTTGTGTCTTTATCGTTTGTTTGTCATCTTGGTGTTCTTCCATCATTATTATATCCTCGTATGTCTATTGCTACCCCAATGGAGAATTCTGTTATTATTTTTGATGTGTATCGAGAGTGTCTGATAGCTGTTGGGGATAGAAATTGTAAGGTTAACTTGCTTTCGATAGAGATGCATGACTTTGACATTATTTTGGGTATGAATTGGTTGAGTGAACATCGAGCTACAATTGACTGTCAGGGGAAGATGGTGATCTTTGGGGTTGCATATAAACCAAAATTTGTATATTAGGGTTCTCAACCGAAAGGAGAGGTTAAAATGATTTCGGCTCTAAAGACGAGTAAACTTTTGGCTAAGAGTTGTGATGGCTATCTTGATTTCATGAAGGATACGTCTAAGGTTGAGCCTCGTATCGAGGATTATTCAGTTGTGAATGAATTTGCAGACGTGTTTCTCAATGAGCTACCAGGTTTGCCACCACAGGGAGAGGTGGAGTTTACTATTGAACTTGTCCCAGGTGCAGAGCCTATTTCTAAGGCGCCGTACCGAATAACACCATTAGAGTTGCAGGAATTGAAAGAGCAGTTGCAAGAGTTAGTGGATAGAGGATTTATCAGGCCAAGTGTATCTCCGTGGGGTGCTCCAGTGTTGTTTGTGAAGAAGAAGGATGGTTCCATGAGATTGTGCATTGACTACAGAGAGTTGAATAAGGTGACTATCAGAAACAGGTATCCTCTGCCACGCATTGATGACTTATTCGATCAGTTGCAAGGGACAAAGTACTTTTCGAAGGTAGATTTAAGATCGGGTTAACATCAGTTGCGAGTAATGGATGAAGATATTTCGAAGACAACATTTCACACTCGTTATGGCCATTATGAGTTTCTCGTGATGTCCTTTAGGTTGACGAATGCTCCATCGGTATTTATGGATTTAATGAATCGGGTCTTTCATGATTATCTGGATAAGTTTGTTGTGGTCTTCATTGATGATATCTTGATATACTCTAGGAGTAAGGAGAAGCATGAGGAGCATCTACGTACCGTATTTGAGATCTTGAGGTAGAAAGAATCTACCACTTGCTGTAATCAAATGCGACAACCAGGCTGCAATAGCCATTGCTGCAAACCCATTTATGCACGAGCGCACCAAACACATTGATATCGATTGTCATTATATTCGAGACCAAGTAAGTAAAAACCAGATTATAACAGCTCCTGTCTCTTCAGCACACCAAATTGCTGATATCATGACTAAGATTCTGCCAGTTAAGCTACATCAATATCATGCCAACAAGTTGGGAGCTTCACCATCTTCTCACTTACCAGCTTGAGGAGGAGTATTAAGATGAGGAAAATCACATTTTCATCATATGAAGACCCATTGTATAACTGTGGGATGTCATGCACTTTATTTTTCCCTTTACTTTATTG
Organism: Heracleum sosnowskyi; assembly: GCA_030848705.1. NCBI lineage: Eukaryota > Viridiplantae > Streptophyta > Magnoliopsida > Apiales > Apiaceae > Heracleum > Heracleum sosnowskyi. The sequence goes on along the minus strand of CM061242.1, from coordinate 116,921,426 downwards.
TTAAGACAATTTCTATCCGCCCGTTGTTTGATTCCCTCGTATGTATGAGGTGACAAGACAGTTATTTGCTAGATTGTCCTGTAGCACTCTCTAGATAAACCTATGAGCTATAAGAGATAAGGCAGGCTAAATAATTATCTTCTTCTTCAAACATTTGTTCCTTTGTTTTCTCTTGTGCATCTGCAATGACTTTCTGCTCATATTAGTCTTTATCATGTTTATCCAATCAGTTATTTTCGTCATCCCTCTCGAAAATTGTTATTTTTGTCAATATTGTTCAAAAACTCCTTATTTAGTAACTTTGCCCAAAATTTTGATAATTTTATCTTGAATAAATCTTAAAAAAAATATTTTAAAAAAATATAGGAAGCCAGTTCCTTGTGCATATAATTAATGATTTCCCGCCAGTTTCATTTCTGTACTTACTGTCGTAACTTATATAGCTAGAGTTGTTTAGATAGATGAATCATCTTGTAATATACACTCTCAGTTTTCTCTCTCAAGTTTTAATGGAGATTGTTATCGTTTTCACTTATAAGTAACTGCAAGTTCATTTATACAACTGATAAATCTCAAAGTATAACAAGAACACTCAACTCAGAGAACACAATTCCATCAGTGATTTCTTGTTCGTCTGCGCCAATTATTTCTCTCAACAACTCGCATGCACTCACTTTCAATGACTCGAGGTGAATTAGATCTCTGGCAATAGATGACGGGAACACGTTCCTCAAGCTCTTGCACCCTCCTATGTATATAGCTTCCAGATTACGCATCCTATTCAACATGGCAGGTGATCATATTGCAACAGACTCAACAAGGCCCTATAACACTTTGTCTTATACCAGGAGGATAAGGCCCAAGGTTACGACCCAACACAAGGCCCAAAATGAAAGGGTAATCTAGTACTTGCACAAGGGAATTTGGGGGTTTTAGCTGGGGGAAGAGGGTAGGGTTGGATATCGAATAATTGTGTGTCTGGTTGTTCTCAGGAGACCCTCACCTCTCGAAGTGTGAGATCTGTAAACGTACTGAACTTTGTTACTAAATATTGCACTAGTCTTTGAGTTATTATTTAATGCTTCTTATTCTAGTCTAATAGATAAGTAATTCGTAGCAATTGGTATCAGAGCACGACGGTCTTCGCGAGGGAAGGAAATGGGAGCGCCGCCGTCTAATCAGCATCGAATCGAAATGCTCGAGCAAGGGTTGGGAGATCTGAGGTCAACCATGGTTGAACAGATAGCCATAGCAGTCAACACAGCTGCTCAAGATATGCAGAAGTCGTTGATTGAGCGCCTCACTCTAACCATGGATCAAACATCACAGTGTTGGGAGGCTCGTATGGCCCAATCTCGTGAACAACATGAGGTGCTAATAAACACTCTTAAGAATGATCAATTAAAGTTTCAAGATGAGGTTCGTTCTTCCCTTTCTTCATTGCGGGTCACTGAAAACAATCAAGGGTTGGGTGGTTAGTCGTCAGGTGTGGCAGGAAAAAACAAGTATGCGTTGAACGAGGAGAGGGGAGTGGGGCGACCCGAGGGCTCGAGAGTCGGGTCAGGTCGATTTGGGGGTAATAACGGGTATACTGGTGCAAACGGTGAGGAGTGTGGGGGAAATTTTCAGCATGGGAGAAACTGGGGGGGCAACTGGAGGTCCTACTGGGGGTTCTAGTTGGAGGCATAAAAAGTTGGATTTACCAGTTTTTTCAGGACATAACCCAGATGGCTGGATATTACGTGCGGAGAGATATTTTACTTTTTACAGATTGAGTGAGGAGGAACAGCTAGAAGCAGCAATTGTTTCGTTGGATGGGGATGCGTTGTTGTGGTTTCAATGGGAGAACGAGAGAAGGCCGTTGCACAGGTGGGAAGAGTTAAAAGGGTTGTTGTTGCATCAATTTCGTCCCACATCTTCGGGAACGTTATATGAGCAGTGGCTTAATCATTCTCAGACTTCAGGTGTAATTGAGTATCGACGTCGATTCATCGAGCTCATGGCACCATTAACTGGAGTGCCAGAAGAGATAACGAAAGGCCAATTTATAAACGGATTGAAGGAGGAGGTTAGAGCGGAAGTCAGACTACTAGGGCCTAGGAGTTTGGATCACGCTATGGATTTATCTGTTAAGGTGGAAGACAAATTAAGAAATGGGTCGAACAAGAAGGGGGAGTTCAAAGGGGTTACACCAAACTATCATTCAGTTGTGTCCTACAGTCCGCAAGCTGGTACATCTTCCTACTCTACTCTTAAATCACAATATAATTCATTTACACCTTCCGCACGGTCTGTTTCGGCCCAATCCCACGCATCTTCCAGCCCTACATATTACACACAGAAGAATACAAGTTCAATGCCGGTTGCCAAGCCTTTGGGGGAAATCCGTAGGTTAAGTGACAAGGATTTCCAGTCCAAGAGGGAGAAGGGAGAATGTTTCAGGTGTGACGAAAAATGGAGCATAGGTCATCGTTGTAAAAAGAAAGAATTGAGTGTGATATTATTACAGCCTGAGGAAGATGAGTCAGGTAGCGAAGAACATTCTGAGAAGGAGGAGGACGTTTTGGGATATGGAGAGGAAGCAGGGGTAGAACAACCTGAGATTTCATTAAATTCAGTTGTGGGCATTACTAGTCCAAAGACCCTTAAGTTGAGAGGAGAAATTTTGGGCCAGGAGGTTGTGGTAATGGTGGACCCTGGTGCAACACACAATTTCATATCCATGGAAGCAGTAAAAAAATTGGGAGTTCCTGTCTCACCTTCTAATTTCTTTAGTGTCTCTTTGGGTAAGGGTGATGCGGTACAAGGGGAGGGGGAGTGTAAATCGGTGATATTACAATTGTCAGGCATTACTATAATTGAGGATTACCTGCCATTACCATTGGGGAATTCTGACATAATATTGGGTGTTCAGTGGCTTGAAAAACTTGGGACAATGTCCACGAATTGGAAGACACAGACGATGAAGTTTCGTTTGGGTAACACTACTGTGACCCTTAAAGGTGATCCATCAATGGGGTGTTCCAAGATCTCCTTGAAGGCGATGATACGTACCTTACACAAAGAGGGTACGGGGTATTTGATTGAATGTAACCATCTGTCATCCCGATCAGTTGACAAGGAAAGTGAGGATATAGTTCTAAAGTCACCAGCCTTCCTACAACCTACCCTTCAGCAGTACATGTCAGTTTTCCACCTTCCAGTGGGGCTGCCACCCGAAAGAGGGCATGAACATGCTATTGTTCTTAAAGAAGGCACGAACCCAGTGAGCGTGAGGCCTTACCGATATGCGCAAGTACAGAAAGATGAAATCGAGGCACTAATTCGGGATATGCTTAGTGCAGGAATCATTCAACCCTCATCCAGTCCTTTTTCTAGTCCAGTGCTGTTGGTTAAGAAAAAAGACGGATCCTGGCGCTTTTGTGTGGACTATAGGGCGCTTAATAAGGTAACTGTGGCAGATAAATTTCCTATTCCCATCATAGATGAGTTGCTTGATGAACTGCACGGGGCTAAATTTTTCTCCAAGTTGGACTTAAAATCCAGGTATCACCAAATAAGGGTAAAAGGGGAAGATGTACCGAAGACAGCTTTTCGTACGCATGAGGGCCATTACGAGTTCCTCGTAATGCCATTTGGTATGATGAACGCCCCGGCTACGTTCCAGGCCCTTATGAATTCTGTTTTTCGACCCTTGTTGCGAAAGAAGGTACTTGTATTCTTTGATGATATTTTAGTTTACAGCCCCACTAAGAAGCAGCATACTGAGGACTTAGCTCAAGTCTTGCATATATTGAGTGTCAACCAACTGTTTGCCAATGGAAATAAGTGCGAATTCGGCCAAGAAAAACTCAATTATTTGGGGCATGTTATTTCGGCACAAGGGGTAGCCATGGACCTGGACAAGGTAAAAGCTATGCAGGACTGGCCCGAACCTCGTGGTTTAAAAGAATTACGGGGGTTCCTCGGATTAACCGGGTACTATCGTAAATTCATTGCTAATTATGCTACCCTAGCTAGGCCTTTGACCGATCAATTAAAAAAAGATCAGTTTGGCTGGTCGAAGGAAGCAACCACTGCATTTGAGGCCTTAAAATTGGCACTGATGAGTGCTCCGATCCTTGCTATGCCCGACTTCACAAAAAAGTTTGTGGTCGAAACGGACGCATCTGGATTTGGGTTGGGTGCTGTTTTACTTCAAGAAGGACACCCTGTGGCGTATTACAGTAAAGTTTTGGGACCGAGGGGTCGACTTAAGTCTATCTATGAGAAAGAATTGATGGCTATTGTGTTAGCGGTTATTAAGTGAAAGCACTATCTACTAGGCAGGCCTTTTGTTATATGCACAGACCAGCAAAGTTTGAAATTCCTGATGGAGCAAAGGGAAATTGGACCTGAATATCAAAGGTGGGTTAGCAAATTATTGGGGTATAATTTTACAATACATTACAAGAGTGGAGTCAGCAACAGGGTAGCAGATGCTCTGTCGCGTGAGTTTCTTGGCCTTGTGGAGCTGGGGGCGATTTTGATGTCTGGGGGCAGTCAGTGGTCTACATATGCCAGTAACATCAGGCATGACACATTTATAAAACAATTAACAGATGACATTCAGTCCGGGAAGCTGGTTCCTAAAGGTTTTCACATAGAACATGGGGACCTCAGGTATAAAGGGCGGCTTGTCCTCCCTCCCAAGTCACCGCTGATTGCAACCATTTTACACGACTATCATGATTCGCCGTTGGGTGGACACTCCGGAGACTTTAAGACCTATACCAGGGTGGCTTCTGACTGGTTTTGGCCTGGAATGCGCAAGGAAATTGCAGCGTATGTGAGAGCTTGCCATGTATGCCAGCAGGCTAAGGTGTCAACCCTTAGCCCTGGGGATTTACTCCAACCTCTGCCTATTCCAACGTTGGTTTGGGAAGAGATCTCGATGGATTTCGTCGAGGGTCTGCCGAAGTCAAAAGGTGCAGATTTGATCTTAGTGGCGGTGGACCGTTTAACAAAATACAGTCACTTCATACCCTTGAAACATCCATTCACAGCGGTTACTGTGGCCGCTGTGTTTGTAAAAGAAATAGTGAGGCTTCACGGTTTTCCATCTTCAATCGTCTCAGACCGCGACAGAGTGTTTCTTAGTCTGTTTTGGAAGGAACTCTTCAAACTCCAAGGCACAACACTGCACAAAAGCACAGCTTATCACCCACAGTCTGACGGGCAGACCGAGGTAGTTAACAAATGCGTCGAGACTTACCTGAGATGCTTCATCAATGGCCACCCCAAATCATGGGGGATATGGCTCCCTTGGGCTGAGTACTGGTATAACACCAGCAGCCACTCTTCTACTGGGATGACGCCATTCAAGGCTCTTTACGGAAGAGATCCACCACTGTTGGTTAAATATGAAACAGGCAACACAGCTGTATCGTCATTAGAAGACCAATTAATATCTCGTGAAGCCATTCTTGACGACTTAAAAGCTAATCTCATACGTGCACAACATAGGATGAAAAGGCAGGAAGATTTGTCCAGGAGAGAAGTGGAGTTTGAAGTTGGGGAGAAAGTTTATCTCAAGTTGCAACCTTATCGACAATAGTCCTTAGCAAGACGCCCATTTGACAAACTAGCTGCGAAGTTTTACGGGCCTTTCACCATTCTACAAAGAATTGGAACAGTAGCTTATAAGTTGCAGCTACCACCTGAAGCAAAGATCCATCCTGTTTTTCATGTGTCCCTTTTAAAAAAAGCAGTGGGGAATGCTCTGACTATTTCGCAGATTCCATCCAATGTTACAGAGTCACTAGTTGTGGAGGGCATACCACAACAAGTATTAGGTGTCAGAAATGCAGCATCTGGCCAGCCTACTGATCTTGAAGTTTTGATTCAGTGGGAGGGCATGTCCATTTTGGAGGCTACCTGGGAAAAATTTCACACCATCGATCAGTTGTTCCCATCATTTCACCTTGAGGACAAGGTGACAGTTTGGGCCCAGGGTAATGCAACAGACTCAACAAGGCCCTATAACACTTTGTCTTATACCAGGAGGATAAGGCCCAAGGTTACGGCCCAACACAAGGCCCAAAATGAAAGGGTAATCTAGGACTTGCACAAGGGAATTTGGGGGTTTTAGCTGGGGGAAGAGGGTAGGGTTGGATATCGAATAATTGTGTGTCTGGTTGTTCTCAGGAGACCCTCACCTCTCGAAGTGTGAGATCTGTAAACGTACTGAACTTTGTTACTAAATATTGCACTAGTCTTTGAGTTATTATTTAGGCCTCGTTTGGTTCATTGTAACCCAACGCAGTAACTCTTACTTTCATGGAACTTCCACAAAATACAGCGTTTGTTTGTATGAATTTATTTTTAGACTCGAGAACTCACAGTTACGTGGAATTTGTAGTTACAGCAAAACAGAGGAACCTAGTTACCTAGGTCATACGTGGTCACTCTAAGTTACACATTTGTCTATGACTTTTTATTCATTAAATAATTTACAATATTACATATATAATAATTTTATTAAATGTTAAACTATCAAAATATACTTTAAAATCTAAATCGAATAATATTAAATTTGAATCAAATGTTATAATTTAGTTTTTTTGTGTCAACATATATAATGCATTTTTTACATATTTATTTTATAAAGATTGAATAAATTATTTATTTAATTGTTAGATTATACATGTTAGCTATTACTTAAAATTGTTTATAATTTTTTTATATATTATATTTTATTTAAAATGCATTATTAAATTTTATTTGAACTATTATTTTATTTAATGCAAGTAATAACAAATTGATGTATTGACTCATCTTAACAATCATTTTTTTTAAAAAAAATCAATAATATATCTCCTTTATTTCAGTATTGTTTTTCATAAATTTATTTACTGTTTTTTAATCTAAATCAATTAATTTATTATTTTACAAAACAGTTAAAATGTGTAATTTGTGGTTACATATTCAAAACCAAACAACTGATTTTCATTTTCCAAGTAACTAACTATAGTGGAACCTACTTACAAGGAACCTTGAATTACTGTGCAACAATAAAACCTGTCAAACAAACGAGGCCTTAATGCTTCTTATTCTAGTCTAATATAATAGATAAGTAATTCGTAGCACATATCCAGTTTATCAAACTCGATTACCCTGATGATCTTGAGTTTGCTAAAGGACAATACATTGTCGTCACAATAGTAATATCTTCCCCACATATCTGACAGTAATACTTTCCCCACATATGAATTCCTGTATCTTTTAGTGTGCCTGTAAACAAATCTTCCAAGGAAGGAAATACAACCTGTAGCATAAATGGTCCCAAAATTTTCTTAATTACAAACAGTTTCGAATTTTATATATTTTAGAAGAAATAATTAATATCCATAGCTAACAAAAATGATACATAATGATGATATATTGACATGAGGTAAATATATATATTTTATATTTATCTTTAAAAGTAAAGCTAAAAATATAATATTTTCATATATTTATTTTTCTATTTATGCATTAATTCTTATTTAGAATTAAATGAAAAATATAATAATGTATATATGTGTCAAGTATTTCTGCAAATTTATGTTCTCCTAGTAAAGCATATACTTCTGCTGTTCACATTTTGCCGAATGTGGTTGCTGATGTTGGGGAAAGTGTACAAGAGAGTCCCAATGGTATTTGGATTGACCTGTTACTGTTGATCATTCTCCTTAGTATTCTGAGGCTGCTCTTCTTCAACTCTCTCTTGTTCAATATGACTCAATTTCCCAACACTGTCACTTGTGCTATTTTCTCTTTTGCAATTTTGCCTTATGTAGTCGTTTAGGTCTGGAATATGTTCCCAAACCTCCCGCTCAATATAAACACGTACCATTGGTGTGCTTGTCTTCAAGAAAGTAAAATATTCCATCCGAGGACAGGAAAACATCTTCAGAGTATCTAATTTCGGCATACTGAAGGAATAGCTTGAAGTGCTACTGAAACATTTGAGGTTTGGCAGCAATGTCAGACGAACATTTGTGAGACGGGAGAATGTGATGATCTTGTCATCTCCGAAGGAAGATTTATCATCCCATTTATCATCAACAATGCTTTCCAACCTTCTGCAATTCGATACATTTAATTCTGAGAGTTGGTGCAGCTTTCTAAAATCAGAGATCATGAAAAGAGTATAGAAATCACAGTTGTGAATGTTCAACTTGGTTAAAGTCGGCATATGGAAGTCATAGTTGTTACTGTATATAACATGTCCAACATACTCCAAATTTGTAAGAGTAACTGATCTCAGCTGATAGAATGTGATAGTCTTCTTACCCAAGCCAGAGGCTTCATCACCACCTACACCTTCCACCATTTCTTTAAGTCCACAACAATTTGATATCTCTAGTTCTTGGAGTTGTTGTAGACTTCTTAAAGCTGAGAATGTTAAAAGAGGAGAGATCCTACAGTTGTCAACAATCACCTTTCTTAAAGCCGGCATATGGCACTCATAATCTGCAGTGCTGATAAAACTTTTCAGATTCGGCAGATTTCTAAGAATAATTGATCTCAGATGAAAGAGTGTGATAGTCTTCGTATCCATGCAAGATGCTTCATCACCCCTGACACCTTCCACAATTTCTTCCAATAAAGAACATCTTGATATTTCTAGTTCTCGGAGATGTGGTAGACTTTTTAAAGCTGAGAATGTGAAAAGAGTAGAGATCCCACAGTAGTGAACCATCACCCTTGTTAAAGTCGGCATATGACACTCAAAATTCGCGTTGATGATAAATCTTTTTATATTTGGCAAATTTTCAAGGGTAAAATACTTCAGCTGAAGGAGTGTTGGAGTCTTCTTATCCATGTCGGAAACTTCATCACCTCTAACATCCTCCACAATTTCTTCCAATGAAGAAGAATCAGATATTTTTAAATCTTGGAGTAGTGGTAGACTTCTAAAGGCTGACAATGCTAAAGCAGTAGATTTTCCACAATACCCATATTTAAGCACCTTTAATCGTTGGCAAGTGGAATCATCTATGCCCAACTCTTTCGCTCCCAAGTTAATTTTCTCACATCCAATGTCCAAATCCACCAAGTTTGGAAATTCAACCTACAAAGAAGAAAGGCCAATGGTTATGTTAATTATGTCAACTTCAATCTGAGAAAGTTTCTGTTTCCGTAAAAAACCTTAACCGAACCGATAAATCACTCCAAGTCTTTTGAATATCAATAATCACTTAATAAGGTAAAAGATATAGTCGACAAAAAATAAAAAAATTAGGCTGATAAAAAAAATAAAAGATCTATATATGTAAGAAAATGAGATTTTGAAAATGGCAAATTTTTTAGCAAAAGAAAATAAGACTGGTCCGGTTGGCAAAAAATAGACATACCTTGTAGTTAAGATCTTCCCCAGTCAGGTAACACCAAAAGCTGGTGAAATTTGGCAATTCAGTTAGCTGTAGAACAGTCAACTGAGGGAACACAATGCCATTAGTGATTTGTTGTTCATCTACACCAATAATTTCTGTCAACAGCTCGCATGCACCCACTTGAGGTGAATAAGATCTCTGGCAATGCACGGTGGGAACACGTTTCTTAAGCTATCGCAACTCCATATGGATATAGTTTTCACATTCCGCATCCTATTCAACATGGCAGGTGGGATCACTGTTTCCAGTTTATCACACCTACATAATTTCCTTTTCCATGTAGAAGCTTTTTAGTTTGGGCAAATATTTTAAACTCAATGATTTTAATTTGGACAAGTTAATGATGTTAGAAAATTGATAGTTTAAGGATATAATTAAGTATATTCTTGATGTTAATTCAAATTTCTAATGATTGGAAGCTGTTCCTTGCTATGAGAACTTAAACTTTCATGTATGGGTTTAATAATTTTCTTGTTTAAATCCATAAGAGAAATTGAGATGAAGGTAGTAGCTTGAAAAAGCTTGTTATAATGATGTTTCATTTATCCCACATAGAAAAGAATAAGGGGACTTGGTGGCTTTATATAGCATTACACACATGAGTAGTATACAACTACTAAGGTGTGTGATGGTGCATGGTGTTGGTGTGTGCTTCACGCGCACACACGCGCGCCGCCGCCCGCCTCGCCACGCCACGCACCGGACCGGGTCGAAGGGCGAATGTCTCGGCGTCTCGCGTACGCGAGGCGACCTGGGCGAGAGTTTTTATTTATGTGATTTAATATTTTTATTAGAATTATTTATCAAATTGGGCTGGGTTATCAGTTGTCAAATAGGGTTGGGTTATCAGTATTTAACTAGTAAACTCTGATGGAGTTGGTTTATCAGTATTTAACTAGTAAACTCTGATGGACAACAGAAACTAAACTCTGATGGGCAACAGAAACTGATATGAACCTGGACATGATTTGATGGATAGGTTTAAAATAAATATTAAATCTGTATATGTGGATAAACATGAAAAAGATGTAACAGCTCAGGTTATTAAATTTAAATCAAAAACGTTTATTCATTAAATGGTCAGTTTTGATTTTTTATTTAATATGATCAGCTGTTACGGAAAAATTAATGTGTGTGCTTCAGTTACAGAAAGGAACCACTATAAATAGTGGCCCTTGTAGCTCAGTTGAAACACACAGAAGTTTGCAAAACACACTTCTCTCAAAAACTCACTCTGCCCTCACTCTCCATATAGTATTCTCTGTAGTTTACTGGTTCTCCGGCGACTGAGGTGCTGGTCGTAGTTGAGCGCTGCTGTTGCTGTGAACACCTTGCTCGGAGCTGTTTTATCCTGGAAGTAGTATCTCGTCGACAACCTGACACAGTAAGTGGGGGGCGAATAACTCTTCAAGAACAGTCAGGATTTCTCGAATTCCTGACGACTCAGCTGTTGCTTCGTTATTTCTGTTCTTTTACACTGTTAAGCTATGACTACAGGTACTGTTTCTGTCTCCCTGGTTATTTATCAGTTTCTGATATGCATGCTTTCAACCTTCATGCTTTGTTTTGTTAACTTTGGTCTTGGCCTGTCAATGCTATATCTATTATATAACTGCCTCCATGTTGCTGTAGTACTTGTTATTTCCAACATTCTTGAAAAGTTATTCTGTTATATAATATTTAGCGTTATGGTTAATGAAACTGGAGTTACTGTAGATGGTAGTACGTCTGATGTGTCTTCTGGGGTCATTGATTGGACCACTTACCGTTTCCCACAACCCGTTGAACTAACGGGCTTACCGGAGAAATTCAATGGTGGAGTTTGAGAAACCGGTGGTGGTTCAAGAAAAAGCTGAAACAGTTAAGGCTTATGCAATGTGGGCTGAGAAGGATGGGGTGGCTAGGGCAGCCATTCTGGCAGCCTTAACGAACACTCTATTTGATGTTTATTCATCTGATGCCTATAGTGCTAAGCTCTTATGGGAGAAGCTGGACCTCACTCACAATACTGAATCTCAAGGTCTGGAAAAGTATTCTGTAGCGAGGTTCCTTGAATTTAAGCTGGTAGACAACAAATCCATGACTGAGCAGGTGCATGAGTTCGAGATGATAGTGCATGCTTTGAAGGAATCCGGCATGGATCTCCCTGATAAGTTCAAGGTTATGAGCGTGATTGAAAAGCTTCCGAAGTCTTGGGAAGAGTTCGCTCTCTCCCTGAAAAGACAGAAAGGAGAGATCACCTGGACCAACCTTATGCTGGACATCTCGGTGCAAGAACAACACAAGTCCAAACAGGGACATGTGATGCCATCTGAACACGGTAGCTCGAAGGTGAATGTAGTAACCGTAGGACAGAAAAGGAAGGCTGTTGCTAGGAAGGGTAATGTTAATAAACCTAAGATAGACAAGGATAAGGCCAAGAAACCAAAGGCAAACAAACCATGTTGGTCTTGTGGGCAGGTTGGGCACTGGAGTAAGGACTGTCCTACAAAGAAAGCGAAGAAAACCGAGGTGGTAGCGCAAGCGAATGCTGTACTTGGAACCACAAGTGGGCCTGTAGTGAACATGGTTGTTGGTGAGGCTTCGGCTTCTGAAACCAACGAAAACCGGTATGTGACCTACAACCCTGTACTATTTTCCACTTATCTGTCAAATGAATGGTTGATTGATACTGGAGCTAATGTGCATATTTGTGCTGATATTAGTTTGTTTGTATCTTATCAACAGAGTCATAGCATGACAGTGATGATGGGGAATGCGAGTGCCGCTCAAGTTCATGGAGTGGGAGACGTGGACCTGAAGTTTCCTTCGGGGCGTATTCTATCCCTGACAAGAGTGCATCATGTTCCCGACATGCGTAGAAATATAATAAGTGGAAGCCGTTTAGTTACAAATGGTTTTGAAATTTCCTTAAGGTGTAATAAAGTAGTTCTTATTCACACTGGTACTTTCTTTGGCAAGGGTTACTTGTCAAATGGTTTATTTGTTATAAATGCTGAGCCTGTTTTGGGCACTTCCTTTAATGAATTTACTCCTTCTGTTAACTGTGTAGAATCATCCAACTTATGGCATGCTAGACTTGGTCACTTAAATTTTGGTGCTCTTAAAAATATGATGAACTTAGAGTTGATTCCAAAACATACTATAGAAAAGAATTCTAAATGTCAAGTATGTGTGTCTGCTAAACAAATAAGGAAACCTTTTCATAATGTTGTTAGGGATTCAGACTTGTTAGATTTAGTACACACTGATATTTGTGAATTTGGTGGTATGTTAACTAAAGACCATTTTAGATACTTCATTACTTTTATAGATGATAGTAGTAGATACTGTTATGTTTATTTACTTAGACATAAGGATGAAGCACTTAGCAAATTCATGATTTATAAAACTGAAGTTGAGAAACAAACTGGTAAGGTACTTAAAAGGTTGAGATCAGATAGAGGTGGTGAGTATACGAGTAACTCCTTTAATGAATTTTGCGCAAGCAATGGAATAGTTCATGAAGTTACTCCACCATACACACCTGAGTCTAATGGGGTCGCTGAGCGAAAGAACAGAACGTTCAAAGATATGATTAACAGTATGCTTATTAACTCTGGGTTGCCTAAATACATGTGGGGAGAGGCTCTGAATACAGCTTGCCATATTCTGAACAGAGTCCCTCTGAAACACATGGATAAGACACCTTATGAGTTATTGAAAGGCAAGAGGACTAGTCTCAAATATCTTCGAGTGTGGGGGTGCCTTGCAAAGGTACTTGTCCCTGAACACAAGAGGAAGAAACTAGGTCCGAAGACGGTTGATTGTATCTTTCTGGGCTATCTTGAAACCACTACAGCTATGAGATTTTTGGTAATAAAATCTGACATAGACGGTATAGTGGCTAACACGATAGTTGAATTTCGTGATGCTACATTCTTTGAGGATGTCTACCCTATGAAGACTGGTATACCTCAAGGTACTTCTGAGGAAGATCTCACTCACACATCAAGTTCTATTCCTAATCATGTGGAAAAGATGACAAATGTGGGGGCGGAACCTGGTAGTAGCTCTACTCCTATGGAGGAAGAGGAACCTAGGAGGAGTAAGCGTGCAGAGGTAGTCAAGGACTTTGGAAGTGATTTCATCACTTACAATGTCGAGGATGAACCTTTAACTTTCCGACAGGCTATGGACTCCTCGGAGTCTAGGCACTGGAAGGGCGCTGTAAAGAGTGAAATTGACTCTATTGTTTCTAACGGAACATGGGAGTTAGTTGATCTCCCTCCTGGGTGTTCTACTATTGGGTGCAAGTGGATCTTTAAAAGGAAGTTGAACCCTGATGGCTCAATAGAGAAGTACAAGGCTAGACTGGTGGCTAAGGGTTTTAAGCAAATGGAAGGAATTGATTTCTTTGATACATACTCTCCTGTTGCCAAAATGATAACAATCTGAATGCTTGTAGCATTGGCTTCCGTACATGGTCTGATCATGCATCAAATGGATGTAAAGACAGCTTTTCTTCATGGTGAACTTGAAGAAGAGATTTATATGGATCAGCCTGAGGGGTTTGTTGCATCTGGCAACGAAAGGAAAGTATGTAAGTTAATCAAATCTATTTATGGCTTAAGACAAGGTCCCAGGGACTGGCACAAGAAGTTCGATGAAACGATTGTGACATTCAGTTTTGTTAGTAATGATAGCGATAAGTGTGTCTACTCAAAAGTTAAAGGTAGTGAATGTGTCGTATTATGCTTATATGTGGATGACATACTACTATTTGGAACCAATATTGAGATTATTAACGAGACAAAGGATTTCTTGAAAAGGCACTTTGAGATGAAGGATATGGGTGAAGCTAGCGTGATTCTTGGTATCAAGCTGACTCAGTCAGCTGATGGAATAACCCTATCGCAATCTCATTATATAGAGAAATCTATACTTGAGAAATATGGTTATTCACAATGTAGAATCGCTAGTACACCCTATGATCCTAAAGTTGCCCTTGTCAAGAATAGTTCAGGAGTCCCTGTGTCTCAGTTAAGGTATTCTCAGATTATTGGAAGCTTGCAGTATCTTGCTAACTGTACTAGACCAGATATATCATATTCTGTGTCTAAGCTAGCTAGATATACAAGCTGTCCGAACAGAACTCATTGGGATGCTCTTGATAGAGTGCTTAGATATCTGAAAGGCACAATGTACCTTGGATTACACTATAGGAGATTTCCTGGTGTACTTGAAGGGTACAGTGATGCAAGTTGGATAGCTAAGAAGTCTGGTTCCAATGGAGTGACTGGATACGTGTTCACCCTAGGGGGTGGAGCAATATCCTGGAAGTCGACAAAACAGACTATAGTAACTCGGTCTACTTTTGAGGCTGAGTTGTGTGCACTTGATGCCACTGGGACGGAGGCTGAATGGTTACACGGACTGATGTCCGTGATACCTGTAGTAAGCAGACCGCTTCCTGCTATTGCTATTCATTGTGATAGTCGAACAACTATCGACAAGATTAGCAGTAAAAAGTACAATGCTAAAACAAAGAGACACGTCCAAGTTAGACTTAAGTCTATAAGGGGATTAGTGTCTGATAGGATTATAGCTGTAGAGTTCATTGGAACTCAGGAAAATATAGCTGATCCTTTGACTAAAGGACTGGAACCTGCAGTGGTCCTTAAGTCGAGGTTGGGGATGAGACTGACAACCCATCACGACTCATCAACAGTGGGAACCCAATACACATGAGAGGAGATCCCTCGAAGTGTATTCAATGTGGTAATAACAAGCTGTAAGGATGAGTTGGGAGTACCTTGATACATAGATGATACTTAGTGTCTGAGTCTATCCCCTGTAAACCTATAAGGTACTGAAACTGCTGAATAGTAAGAGTTTAAGAACTCTGAATGGGGTCAAGTCATTTGACGAGATGGTTGCAGTACATCTCCGGAGATGCCCAGCTAAGCGAATGTGATTGTGAGGTCGCAATTAGAGGAAAGGGTTATTCCTTGAAGCATTCGACGAACAGGATCGAGACAAGACCATTAATGTCTCAAAGCCGTAGATTGGCACCATAGCCTTTGACTTGACGTCGTCTATGGAGAATGGTTACACTTAACGGATTAAGATTCAAGGTGAAATAATTCCATCTGAATCCGGTAGCCATCGAAGTAGGGGACTTAGGAGGGTTCAAACCCGGAAGGGTACCGACTCTGAAAAACCAAGTCATGTTAAGAACCTGTCTACAATTCTATATGGATTTGTGGGGGATTGTTAGAAAATTGATAGTTTAAGGATATAATTAAGTATATTCTTGATGTTAATTCAAATTTCTAATGATTGGAAGCTGTTCCTTGCTATGGGAACTTAAACTTTCATGTATGGGTTTAATAATTTTCTTGTTTAAATCCATAAGAGAAATTGAGATGAAGGTAGTAGCTTGAAAAAGCTTGTTATAATGATGTTTCATTTATCCCACATAGAAAAGAATAAGGGGACTTGGTGGCTTTATATAGCATTACACACATGAGTAGTATACAACTACTAAGGTGTGTGATGGTGCATGGTGTTGGTGTGTGCTTCACGCGCACACACACACACGCGCGCCGCCGCCCGCCTCGCCACGCCACGCACCGTACCGCACCGCACCGGACCGGACCGGACCGGGTCGGGTCGGGTCGAAGGGCGAATGTCTCGGCGTCTCGCGTACGCGAGGCGACCTGGGCGAGAGTTTTTATTTATGTGATTTAATATTTTTATTAGAATTATTTATCAAATTGGGCTGGGTTATCAGTTGTCAAATTGGGTTGGGTTATCAGTATTTAACTAGTAAACTCTGATGGAGTTGGTTTATCAGTATTTAACTAGTAAACTCTGATGGAGTTGGTTTGTCAGTAAACTCTGATGGACAACTAGTTAAACTCTGATGGACAACAGAAACTAAACTCTGATGGGCAACAGAAACTGATATGAACCTGGACATGATTTGATGGATAGGTTTAAAATAAATATTAAATCTGTATATGTGGATAAACATGAAAAAGATGTAACAGCTCAGGTTATTAAATTTAAATCAAAAACGTTTATTCATTAAATGGTCAGTTTTGATTTTTTATTTAATATGATCAGCTGTTACGGAAAAATTAATGTGTGTGCTTCAGTTACAGAAAGGAACCACTATAAATAGTGGCCCTTGTAGCTCAGTTGAAACACACAGAAGTTTGCAAAACACACTTCTCTCAAAAACTCACTCTGCCCTCACTCTCCATATAGTATTCTCTGTAGTTTACTGGTTCTCCGGCGACTGAGGTGCTGGTCGTAGTTGAGCGCTGCTGTTGCTGTGAACACCTTGCTCGGAGCTGTTTTATCCTGGAAGTAGTATCTCGCCGACAACCTGACACAGTAAGTGGGGGGCGAATAACTCTTCAAGAACAGTCAGGATTTCTCGAATTCCTGACGACTCAGCTGTTGCTTCGTTATTTCTGTTCTTTTACACTGTTAAGCTATGGCTACAGGTACTGTTTCTGTCTCCCTGGTTATTTATCAGTTTCTGATATGCATGCTTTCAACCTTCATGCTTTGTTTTGTTAACTTTGGTCTTGGCCTGTCAATGCTATATCTATTATATAACTGCCTCCATGTTGCTGTAGTACTTGTTATTTCCAACAAATGATATCTCCATCGTTTGTGTCTTCATTCATTACGATTGCTTCCATCCCAGGGCAACTACTAATGCTGAGCTCTTGCAGTTGCACGAGACCTTTAACCACAGATTTGCTGAAGAGGTATTTTACTGAGGAGCAATGTTCAATTGTTAAAATGGTTAATTTAGGGAAAGATGTCAGCTGTTGACAACTACTGTAAATTTCATCCTGTGATATCCTTGCTATATACTCCATGGTGTTACATTTATCAATGAATAGGTTTGTCAGGTCTGAGAATGCGTTTCTGTTGCTCCTCCAGATGCTACTCAAATCAATATCGGTGTTCTCCCATGTTACTTGTTCAACCCTCTCAATCAGACTTTCCAAGCCTTCTAATTGAGTGTCGTACAAATAAATGGATTTCTTAACAGAAGGACGGGAACATAGAAGATAATAATGAGGAGCATTCTTTGACACCATTACATGATATTCACGTAAATTATCAAATAAATTTGTATCTTGAAAAGGCTCAGAATTCCTGAAGGTCATCTGCAAACATTTCAGACTGATCAATTTACTAAGCTCGATCAATATGGGCGCCGAAACAGCATCCGAACTTTGTTCAGATCCATCACCCTGAATTTTATATCCATTTGGTATTTGTAATTCTTCCAGATTGGGCAGACTGGATATGGTATTTGGAAACATTTGCACCCTAGTTGTCCGCCCCTTGATTTCTAGCTTTTGAAGATATTTAAGGTTTGGTAAATCTAGCGGTACTGGGAGAAGACAATTCCAAAATCTGAGAATTTCTAGGTGTTTGGGGAAAAAACCAACACTTGTCTGAGTCATGTCACATTTATCTAAAATGAGCGTCCTGAGTTTACCCAGGGAATGAAGAGAGAACTGCAACTCCAGAGAAGAAGACATACCTTCGATCAATAGAAAACTGAGATTCTCAAACATACTGCAGAAGCCTCCTGAGAGTTGTTGTAGATGCTTGTTGCACTGTAACCACAACTTGTGCAGGTATGGGCACACCAAATCATCTAGGAAACGAAAATCATTCTTCTCAAGATGTAAATGTAGTAATTTATGATTAAAATAATCAGGACTATCAGGCAACCGCGAGCCACATCGCACAAGTGAAAATGCATATTTTGGGTTGCTGACAGCCATGGATCTAGCTACATCTCTGATAGGGTCATGCAGTTTTATCATATGTTTGTTGCGCAAGCATACATCTTTCCTCCGAGATGTCAAAAGGATCTTTAAACCCTTGTGATAGAATATATTTTTATATATATTTTAGGTGACTTTATTCTCATATTTATTGTGTTTTGCATTGATTTGGATATTTATTTGATAGATTTTTGTGTTTTATTGTAGGATTTAAGGAAGTTCTAAATTTGGAAGGATTTGAAGAAAAAGGGCTATTTTGGAGCTTAATTAGAAGAAAATTCGGAATTATTGGGCTACGTGGGTTCCTTACATTGTTTGGGCCGTATCTTGAGTTCCAGAAGTCCGTTTTTGATGATCTTACAGTCCACACGAAGCTTGTGGAATTCTCTTTAATTCCGAGATGGTCCAGTAAGCAAAATCCAACTGGAGAAGCCCAGAAACTGGAGAGATCAGACAGCTGCGAAATTTTATTAGAGAATCCTATTCAGTTTAGAAGACTTATTTGTAAATTAATTAAATCATCAAAATACTTTTATTATTAGAATATATGGACCAGGTTTGGACGATCAGTATTATTATTAGCTTGGGGGGAAAAATAGACACGGATGTTTATTTCTAAGAACTAGGTTTTTTCTTCATCTCTTCCATACACTTTGTTTAGCTTGGATAAATCGATCTTCATTAATATAGTTCGAGGTATTCTTTATTCTCTTGTCCTTATTAGTATATGTTTTATATGGATTTCTTGATTGCTTTCCTTGTTTTTATTCCTAGCATGAGTGAGTAGTCATATTCTAGGGCGCAAGGGGAAACCATGTTTATACCATGATAATGGCCTGATTTTCATTGTAGTTTGATTGATCTAAGTGATTCTAATTGATATGTTTTAATGTTTAATTTGTGTAATTGGCCAATATCATAGATTAATTGTATGCAATAATGGTAATAGATCGAGAGATAATGTACTAATTAGAGGCACACATACAATTAGCCGAATGAATGTGAATGCGAGAGCATCATTGGAATTCTGAGAATGTTGATACTCGAGAGAGATTAACACATATTCTAATCACTTGACCATTTAAATTACTAAGAGAAATTATTGTGTAAGCATGTTTCGAGAGTGTTGATACTCGAGAGAGATTAACATACTCTAGCTACGTGACCACTTTAGTTGCTTTAGCTTAAAACCCATTTTGGTGTAAACATGGTGAACCCGATTGCCCTAGACTTTTAGTTAATTGATTTTAAAACACATTTAATTGCATTCTTTAGTTACATAAAATTCTCAAATATCGTTCTTCTCTAGAAACAATTTGTAATAATTAGATTAAATATCTTGAAACTTGTCTCCTTGTGGATACGATCCCGTACTTGCTAGTTTCTGCTAATAACAGACACCGTGCACTTGCGGTATTATAATTTTACTCATCAAGTTTTTGGCGCCGCTGCCGGGGAGACGCCTAGTTTCTATAGATTTTAGTTTAATTGTTTTAGATTGTTTCCTTTGTCTCATTGGAAGTTTACTTCCAATTGAGGCTGATTTTACTGCTTTTCCTTGTTTTAGTTGTTGATGCCCAGGTCTACAGAAGAAGTTGATACAACTCCTCCTAGTCCTAATTCTGGAATAACTCTTCAACAATTTATTGATCAACGAAGGAAAGAAAAGCAGCAAAAACTTCTTGACTCAAGGATTAAAATGGCAGACCTTCCTGTTAAATCTTTGAAGAACTATTCACAGCCCTCTCCGAGTGGTGTGCCTACTGGCCTTGCTATGCCAGCTATTCAAGCAGCAAACTTTGAGATCAAACCGGCATTGCTCACTATGATCCAACAGAATCAGTTTGCTGGTCTTCCCTCTGAAGACCCTACACTCCATCTGCAAAGGTTTCAACAACTTTGCTCTACTATCAAGCATCAGGGAGTCACTACTGACCAGTTGAAAGTTATGCTTTTCGGGTTTTCTCTTCGTGATAAAGCTCAAAAATGGTTGAATGATATCAACTTGACCGAGTGGGAGGAAATTGCTCAAGCTTTCTTAACTGAATTTTTCCCTCCCAACAGAACTGATGAATTGGTTGACAAGATGACAGCCTTCAAACAAGAGTATGGAGAGTCTCTTAGAGATGCTTGGGAAAGATTCAAAGATCTTCAACGTGCATGCCCCCACCATGGTCTTGAGAAGTGGTTTCTGCTCAAACGCTTCTATAATGGTCTTGACCCCGAAACAAAGGGTACAGTTGACAATGCTGCAGGTGGTGTATTTCTAGACAAAGGAGTTGATGAAGCGCATAATTTTCTTGCAAATCTGGCTGCTAATCACTTCAGTAACCCGAGAACACTTAGGAAAGGGGGTAAACTCGAGGTGGATGCTTATTCTCTTTTATCATCTCAACTCGCTGCATTAACTCAGGAAATTTCTTCATTGAAGACTACACAGACATCTACTCCTCCTCCTCCTATGAGCATTAATGCATTATCATCTATGGTTCCTATGAATAATCCTGTTTGTGAAGTGTGTGGTATTCAAGGCCACTTTGGTAACGAATGCTTGTACAATGTTCAAAATTCACAAAATTTTCAGATGGAGCAAGCAAATGTGTTTCAGCAGAGGCAGCAGTATAATCCATACTCCAACACTTACAATCCGGGTTGGAGAGATCATCCCAATTTCTCATACAGGAATAATAATGCTCAGAATCTTCCTAACCAGCAGCAACAGTATCAACAATCATATCAGCATCCCTCACAACAGCAGTATAGGCCTTCTCAGGGATCTATGAATCCTCCTGGATTTCAGAAGCCCTCTCAAAACTATGCTCCTCAAACTAGTCAAGCTGCACAACCTGATCAGACTAGTGATATGATGAAGATATTGATACAAATGCAAAAGAATCAGGAAGACAACATGAGGGAGATCAAAGAGTTGAGGACTCATAACAAGATGATGGAAACTCAGATTGCACAATTGGCTAGCTCTTCCACTGCAAGGCAGCCTGGCTCTTTACCATCACAGCCAACTCATCCAAAGGAGAATATAAATGCCATTGCTCTTAGGAGTGGTCTCACATATGATGGTCCACCAATGCCTACTGATAATGTGACTACTGAGAAAGAAAAGAGAAACGCCAAAGATGACAAGGTAGATGAAGTTGTTGACAAAGCAACCGAGGGTGGAACTGAAGGAAGCAAGGAAAATGATAATGAGAAGATTGTTAGTGCTCCTCCACCATTCGTGCCTAAGTTGCCATTCCCTAGCAGGATGAACAGAACTAAGGTAGATCAACAGTTTGGTAAGTTCATGACACTTGTCAAGAATCTTGAGGTAACAGTTCCTTTCACTGATTTAATTTCTCAAGTTCCATCATATGCAAAGTTTTTAAAGGATATTCTTACAAAGAAAAGGTCTTTTGGTGAGGTGGAGACAGTAGCTTTTACTGAAGAGTGTAGTGCTGTTCTGCAAAATAAGTCTCCACCAAAACTTAAAGATCCTGGAAGTTTTTCAATCCCATGTCATTTGGGTGCATTGTTCATTGATAAAGCTTTATGCGACCTAGGCGCTAGCGTCTCTGTCATGCCTCTCTCGATTTTTCAAAAATTAAACATGGGAGAATTGAAATGCACACAAATGACATTGCAAATGGCAGACCGTTCTATAAAATATCCCCTTGGTATTTTAGAGGATGTGCCTGTCAGGGTTGGAAAATTCTATATTCCTGTAGACTTTGTAGTATTGGATATGGAAGAGGATAGCCAGATACCCATTATTCTGGGTAGGCCATTCCTTTGTACTGCAGGTGCTGTTATAGATGTTAAGAATGGGAGTCTTACATTGAGTGTTGGTGATGATAAAATTACTTTTACTCTAACCTCTGCTCTTAAGTCCCCATTGCTTGAGAATACATGTTGCAGGATTGATGTCATAGATGAAATTGTTCAAGATGAGCTACCTCAAGTTTTATTGAATGATACATTGGAAGCAGTTCTTATGCTTGAAGCTTCCGAAGGAGAAGGACATGCTGAAGTTGACTCATTGATTCTTGAGTTGGATGGTAAGGGTGACCAAAGCCAAAGTTTGGAGGTAACAAACACTATCACTTCTTGTGTTAAACCTCAGGTAAAAAAATTAGAGTTGAAGCCTTTGCCATCTAATCTCCAATATCTGTTTCTTGATGATGATGAGTCTTGTCCTGTGATTGTTAGTTCCACTCTTGATGACAATCAGGTTTCTAAGCTTCTTACTGTGTTGCGCATGCATAAAAAAGCTATTGGGTATAAAATTGATGATCTTAAAGGGATTAGCCCAAATTTTTGCATGCATAGAATTAACCTTGATGATGATCATAAGCCTTGCATTCAGGGACAACGTCGCTTGAACCCTAATATGCAAGAGGTTGTTAAAAAAGAAGTTTTAAAACTACTTGATGCGGGCATCATTTACCCAATTTCTGATTCAAAATGGGTAAGCCCGGTTCAAGTTGTTCCTAAGAAAGGAGGGACCACTGTGGTTAGGAATGATAAAGATGAATTAATCCCTACTAGAGTTGTCACAGACTGGCGAATGTGTATTGACTATCGCAGGTTAAACACCGCCACTAAAAAAGATCATTTTCCTCTCCCATTCATAGATCAGATGCTTGAAAGACTTGCTAAACATAA
The DNA here is from genome assembly GCA_030848705.1 of Heracleum sosnowskyi. NCBI lineage: Eukaryota > Viridiplantae > Streptophyta > Magnoliopsida > Apiales > Apiaceae > Heracleum > Heracleum sosnowskyi. The sequence continues at coordinate 116,898,541 of CM061242.1, read as the reverse complement.
GTTCTTTTGTTATTTAGATGGGTATTCAGGGTTCTTTCAGATCCCTATACATCCTGATGATCAGGAAAAGACTACATTTACTTGTCCATATGGTACATTTGCCTATTGTAGGGTGCCATTTGGATTGTGCAATGCTCCTGCTACTTTTCAGCGTTGTATGACAGCCATATTTTCTGATTTCATTGAGTCTATTATGGAAGTATTTATGGATGATTTCAGTGTTTATGGTTCTGATTTTGATGTATGTTTGCATAATCTTTCTAAAGTGCTTAAACGTTGTGAAGAGGTAAACTTGGTCTTAAATTGGGAAAAGTGCCACTTCATGGTCAATGAAGGAGTGGTACTTGGTCATCTCATATCTGAACGTGGCATCCAAGTTGACAAAGCAAAAATTGAGGTGATCGAGAAACTTCCTCCCCCTGTCAATGTCAAGGGAGTGAGGAGTTTCTTGGGCCATGCGGGGTTTTATCGACGTTTTATTAAAGATTTTTCAAAAATTGCAAAACCCCTCACTCAATTGTTGCTTAAGGATGTCACATTTGAGTTTAATGATGCTTGTTTGGAGTCTTTTTACAGGATAAAGAATGCTTTGATAACTGCACCAATCATACAACCTCCGGATTGGAATCTTCCTTTTGAAATCATGTGTGATGCAAGTGATTATGCCGTTGGAGCAGTTCTCGGTCAAAGGAAAGATAAGGTATTACATGCTATCTACTATGCAAGTAAAACCTTGGATGAAGCTCAGGTGAATTATGCTACCACTGAGAAGGAGCTTCTTGCAGTTGTTTATGCTCTTGACAAGTTTCGAACCTATCTCATTGGTTCCAAAGTCATTGTTCACACTGACCATTCTGCACTGAAATATCTATTGGCCAAGAAAGAAGCAAAACCGAGGCTTATTCGTTGGATTCTGTTACTCCAAGAATTTGACTTGGAAATCAAAGACAAGAAAGGTGCTGAGAACGTGGTAGCAGATCATCTCTCCAGGCTACGTTTCAAATCAGATATTGCATCAGACACTCCCATTGATGATTCTTTTCCAGATGATCACTTATTTGCTATTGCTACTAAAACTCCATGGTATGCAGATTTTGCAAATTTCTGTGTTAGTGGATCCCACCCTCCAGATTTGACTTATCAACAGCGAAAGAGGTTTTATTTTGATGCTAAGCAATACTTTTGGGATGATCCATTCTTGTATCGCAAGTGTGCTGATGGGATCTTTCGTAGATGTATCCCCGAACATGAAGTAAATGACATTCTCAGACATTGTCATTCTCTTGCTTGTGGAGGTCATCATGGTCCCTCCAAGACTGCTGCAAAGGTGCTTCAATCCGGTTTCTTTTGGCCTTCTCTATTCAAGGATGCTCGTGCTTTCTGTTTGGCTTGTGATGCATGTCAAAGAACGGGTAACATTTCTAAACGCCATGAGATGCCACAAACTGGTATTCTTGAGGTTGAAATATTTGATGTATGGGGTGTTGATTTCATGGGACCTTTTCCAACTTCTTGTGGGATGAAGTATATCTTAGTTGCTGTTGATTACGTGTCAAAGTGGGTTGAAGCTATTGGATCCCCAACCAATGATTCAAAGGTTGTTATGAAGCTTTTCAAGAACATCATCTTCCCGCGCTTTGGAGTTCCAAGAACAGTGATAAGTGATGGTGGTTCTCACTTTCGCCATCGACAATTTGAAACTCTATTGAAAAAGTATGGTGTCACCCACAAGATTGGCCTAGCTTATCATCCTCAAACAAGTGGCCAAGTGGAAGTATCTAATCGTCAAATCAAAAGCATTCTAGAGAAAGTGGTTGCAAAATCTAGAAAGGATTGGTACTTGAAGCTGGATGATGCTTTGTGGGCTTATAGAACAGCTTACAAGACCCCAATTGGAACTACTCCATATCGATTGATATATGGCAAGGCATGTCATCTGCCTGTTGAATTAGAGCATCGTGCTTTTTGGGCTATCAAGGAGCTCAACATGGATCTAAAAGCCGCGGGACAAGCAAGACTCCTTCAATTGAATGAATTGGATGAGCTTCGTTTCGATGCTTATGACAATTCTAGAATTTACAAAGAGAGAACGAAGAAAATGCATGACAAATTGATCCAAAGAAGAGATTTTCAGGTTGGTGACAAGGTGTTGTTATTTAATTCAAGGCTTCGACTCTTTCCTGGGAAGCTCAAATCTAGATGGTCCGGACCGTTCACTGTTACCGATATTAAATTTCATGGTGCTATTGAAATTATGGGGCAAGATGGAACAAAGTTTAAAGTTAATGGTCAACGCTTGAAGTTATATATTGAAGGTGCATTTATTGGTGGAATAGAGATGTTCTATATCCCCAACCCCACCACGGACGTCTAAATCAAGGTAAGAAGTCAAGCTAATGACTCTAAATAAGCGCTTCTTGGGAGGCAACCCAAGTTTGTTGAAGAGCTAGTTGGTAAAAAAAAAAAAAAAAAAAAAAAAAAATAATAATTCAATTCTTAGGTAGAATTTTTGTATTTTGATTTTATTTCTACTCCCTCAAGGTGCCTTGATGATTTTTGTGTGAAGTGTTTCAGGTGAAAAAATAAAATAAAAAATGAAGAACATTGTTTCCCTCTGATAGTGATTTATACGGCTACAGTGATTTTGGTTTCCAGGGACTTGTACACCACGGGAAATCAAATACTACCTACGGGTAGTCAAAATCTATAAAAAGTTGGCGGTGCATACTGGCTTCCTGCAGTGTGGATGTCCCTGTAACAAATTGTTAAAAAAAAAAAAACAGAGCATTTGGTCGGGACTGCGGGATGTATTTGACTACCCACGGTGTGCAAGTGCCTGGTAACTAATGTTTATAACATGTAAACACCCCCGACCCCTGTACGTTGTATATATTACTTAATTTACTAATTTTTTTTTCTTCTTTTCTTTTTAGCTATTAATTAATATATTTATGTTACAAATAATTGTAAATATTATGTATATTTGTGTTGTTTTTTTTTTCTCTTTCCTTAATAATCTTAATATTAGTACTATGTATATAATTCTAATATTATGTATATTATTAATATTATGTATATTATTATGTATATTATTATTATTATTATGTATACTACTATTATTATATTTATATTTTGTATTTTTTATGTAACGTAACTCATATTCTCACATTATTACATTTATTATACAATGTAATATTTATGTGAGTTCCAAATTGTATTATATATAATTATATGTTTTGTTAATATATATATAAAAAAAAAAAAGTAAACAAAAATAAAGTAGTTTTGTTACTTTGTAAACAAAAAAATATATATGTTTTGTAGTTTTATTATTTCTGTTATATAGTTATATACATGTGTATGTGTTTATGTACGTAACTGTATCAGTTAACCTAGAAGCCGCTGCACCGCATCACCCTTTTCTTCCTTGCTGCCTCACGACATCTACTCCTACTCTTATTCTGCCGCGCAGTCTCTATCTATACTGCAGAAACAGCCGTGCACATCTGCGTCATCCCTCACCATCACTGCATCTCACCATAGCCAGAAAACACAGCATCAACTGAGAAGGTTTTCTGCCTCTTTTGTCGTGGGCCTCTGCGATCATCTACTACCGTCTCTTCTCCACGCCGCACATCACCATTCATTCTTCTCCACTGCGTCGTTCTCCTCTGCTTCACTGCTCCGCGACTCCATCACAGCAGCAACACACGCACACGATTGCATTCTGCAGTGCATTCCGTCGCGATCACACACACGGACTCAACTGGGTTTTCTTGCATTTACTGCATCCTCTGTTGCCCATTACTGTGTTTTATCACAGCCAGCAAACACCTCATTTGTCGTGGGTTTCTGCGATCGCCAGCTACCATCTGTTCACCGCACCTGCATCAACGCTCACCAGCCCTGCGTTTCTATCACGGCCAGAGAACATATCCACCACATATCCAGTTTGTGGGGAGTTTTCTACGATTAACTGCATCTGGTGTCTACTACTGTTATGGGTCGTGGTTCCTCTACACCTCCTGCTCCCCCCAAGAAGAAACAAAAGCAGAGTTCTGCTGAACCCAGTTCTGTAGTACCCAGTTCTGCTGCACCAAGTTCTAAGGCATCCACGGTTGTTTCTCAAAGGTATCCTGCGGTCAAGACAGTGGGGGAAACACAACGCTCTCGGTATGCCAACTTATCCAAACGTCCAGTATTCCCAAATAAGTACGTGAGTGATTATGCTATTGGCCAGTTGGAAATTGTAGCAGAACTGAGGCATAAACTTGAAAAAGTTAGATGGACTGATTTACTTATAATGGATGAACCCTCTTATGCTACTCTTACTTATGAGTTTTTAAGCTCATTCACGGTCACCAGCGAGGGTTCATTATCTTTTCGAATAGCAAATCAGTCTCATGTGATTACAAAAGCTGAATTGGCTACCATGTTTGGCTGGCAATTGGTGGAGCAGCACCCACTTCCTGAAGATTACGCAACTCCCTTTTGGCTCAAAATCACAGGATTGCCCAGTACCGAAAGTTATAAGGCTCAAAGTGCTTCTGCTTCGAGTATCATCAGCTATTGCTACCGTTACTTTGCTCGCCTTCTCTCATTCACTATGTTTGGTCGTGCTGAAAGTAACAACAAAATTCAAACAGGGGAGCTTGCTTTGTTGTACTATTTTGATGCGGAACTGCCGGTGGATTGGACAAGCCTACTGATTGAAAGGTTCTTGTATCACGCGCAGAAATGTAAAGGTGCCTTGGTGATGGGAGGATTTATCACTCGCATTGCTGAGGAGTTGGCTATCTTTGATCGTAGCACGACCAATCTCAAAGTTGTGGACGGGTGGTCTTCGGAGCTTGATGCAGAATATCTAATTGGTATGAAAATGTTGCGTCGCTCTGGTAAAGCTGTGCATGCGGTACCTCACAAACATCATTATGTGGAGCCTAGGGAGGAACTTGCTGAGCCAGTGCAAACTCTTGAGGAGCAAGTAGCTGAGCTAAAGGCAAATCAAATTCAAATCATACAAAGTCAGGAGAGGATGGGGAAACAATTGGATGACATCTCTGCTTCTATTAAGAGATATTTTTCAGACCCTACACCTTGATCCTAGGGGAGTTTTCTTTCTTTTTGTATAATTTTTAGGTGTAGTTTTGTACTTTGTTCATTAGTTCATTGGGGACAATGAACCGCTTAAGTGTGGGGATGGGTTCTCAATGTTAAAAATCCAAAAAAATTAAAAAATAAAAAAATCCAAAAAAATTAAAAAAAAAAAAAAAAAATCTTGTATATTGCCATGTCTCGTAGTGTGTTAACAAGGATAAGTGCACATCTTGTGAGCGTCTTTTGCATGGTTAGTTGATATGTCATATCTCTAGAAAATCATTTGTTATTCGATGATTCCTTGTATGTGCTTGCGAAAATTGTAAATCTTGAGATGTGTCTTTGCCAATTTTAGTAAGTACTGAAGCATGTTTTTCACCTTGTGAGATCTTGAGCCTAATTTGAGAGTGATACATTTTATATCAATCGAATTTTCTTGTTGTGTGTTGTTCATCATTTAGCATGTGCTCTAGAACTTGTTTTAAACCTTATTGAGACTACATGGTATGTGTGTGCATGAAAATGATAAAGGCACTAGGATCAACCACATTTACCTAAACAGTACCTGTGAACTATATCCTTAGTGAACCCCTTTGAGCCTTTTATCCGTTCTTTTGATATATCGCCACTCTAAATTCTTGAGCCTACTTGTTTATTCTTATCTTGATTTACTAGTAGAGCATTTTGATTCATTTGAGGGTTGGTGGATACATAGTGTGGGGATTTCTTTGTTAAGGTGGGATATTTTGGTGGGAATTGGCATATTGTTGGCTGACTGCTTCTTTATTAAGTTTGTGAAAAGAAGAAGATATTAAGTACTCCTTTGAGACCAATGGGTGGCAAATGCAATGTCATATGAAAGGTATGATCCATGTACATGTGCTGGTATTAAGTGCAAATATATTGGTGACTTTTCACTACCCTTGGTTACTGGAGAATTACTTGAGTTTGAAAAAAAAAAAAGAATGAGAAATGAGAAGATCAAATAGAGTTTGTGTTCGTTGGTTTGTACAATATGAAATGGGAAAGTACATGGTAATATGTGCTTGGGGCTTAATAATTGTGAGAGATTGATCACCTTTTACATGATCAAAATTTCATGTTGAGTGCTTTAATTGAAAATGAACATTATGCTCTATTAGTAGTCAAGTTAGCCACTTGTGAGCCTTTTTCTTGATTCCCTACCCCTTACCTCAGCCACGTTACGACCTTTAACAAAGACCTTTTGATTTGTGCATGCATGTATACAAAGTAGTGGAGATTTGGTGGTCAACCAAGCCTATGGTAGCACATGACTTTATTGATTGAACTTGAGTGAATACACTTAACCTAAACACTTGTGTGAATTGAGAGGATTGTGAGTTTTTATATTCATGGCATGTTACTTACTAAATGCGGCATTGATATCTATTTCATGATATTTTTGTCTATTCAGACTTTGTGTGCTTACTTGGATAGTTTGGTGTGAATGATGTGCAAAAGGAAAGACTTTCAAAATTGTGTAATTGATGTTTACTTGTGTGGATTACTATGATATGTTGCATGCTTGAGACTTGGCAGAAAAAAATGGATTTTGTGGGTAGATTCACTATAAACCCTCACGAGACAACACTCGTCCTACTAGGGCTGCCTAGGGGTTTAACGGCTTGTTGCATATGCTCAATGCAATCGTGTCATCTACGAAAGTGGTGTTAGTTAGTTAGGACTTAGTTTTATTTCATTTATTTGCCCGAGGACGTGCAAATGCTTAGTGTGGGGATGTTTGATAGAATATATTTTTATATATATTTTAGGTGACTTTATTCTCATATTTATTGTGTTTTGCATTGATTTGGATATTTATTTGATAGATTTTTGTGTTTTATTGTAGGATTTAAGGAAGTTCTAAATTTGGAAGGATTTGAAGAAAAAGGGCTATTTTGGAGCTTAATTAGAAGAAAATTCGGAATTATTGGGCTACGTGGGTTCCTTACATTGTTTGGGCCGTATCTTGAGTTCCAGAAGTCCGTTTTTGATGATCTTACAGTCCACACGAAGCTTGTGGAATTCTCTTTAATTCCGAGATGGTCCAGTAAGCAAAATCCAACTGGAGAAGCCCAGAAACTGGAGAGATCAGACAGCTGCGAAATTTTATTAGAGAATCCTATTCAGTTTAGAAGACTTATTTGTAAATTAATTAAATCATCAAAATACTTTTATTATTAGAATATATGGACCAGGTTTGGACGATCAGTATTATTATTAGCTTGGGGGGAAAAATAGACACGGATGTTTATTTCTAAGAACTAGGTTTTTTCTTCATCTCTTCCATACACTTTGTTTAGCTTGGATAAATCGATCTTCATTAATATAGTTCGAGGTATTCTTTATTCTCTTGTCCTTATTAGTATATGTTTTATATGGATTTCTTGATTGCTTTCCTTGTTTTTATTCCTAGCATGAGTGAGTAGTCATATTCTAGGGCGCAAGGGGAAACCATGTTTATACCATGATAATGGCCTGATTTTCATTGTAGTTTGATTGATCTAAGTGATTCTAATTGATATGTTTTAATGTTTAATTTGTGTAATTGGCCAATATCATAGATTAATTGTATGCAATAATGGTAATAGATCGAGAGATAATGTACTAATTAGAGGCACACATACAATTAGCCGAATGAATGTGAATGCGAGAGCATCATTGGAATTCTGAGAATGTTGATACTCGAGAGAGATTAACACATATTCTAATCACTTGACCATTTAAATTACTAAGAGAAATTATTGTGTAAGCATGTTTCGAGAGTGTTGATACTCGAGAGAGATTAACATACTCTAGCTACGTGACCACTTTAGTTGCTTTAGCTTAAAACCCATTTTGGTGTAAACATGGTGAACCCGATTGCCCTAGACTTTTAGTTAATTGATTTTAAAACACATTTAATTGCATTCTTTAGTTACATAAAATTCTCAAATATCGTTCTTCTCTAGAAACAATTTGTAATAATTAGATTAAATATCTTGAAACTTGTCTCCTTGTGGATACGATCCCGTACTTGCTAGTTTCTGCTAATAACAGACACCGTGCACTTGCGGTATTATAATTTTACTCATCACCTTGCAACTACTATTGTTATGCCACGTTTTGGCATAGTCCAAATTTCTCCGTTTAATAATTATTAATTCAGATTAATAATTAATTGCTTAACCAATAAGCAATATCTTCTCTCTGAAACGAGGAAAGAATCAATCTCAATCAACGAATAACGAAAAATATCTCCAAACGATATTTTTCAAATCATGGAAAGAAATGCGGAGATGCCGCAAGATTGTAGAAAAACATGTGAAGAGGATTGATAATCCTTGAACTATTTATGGGAACTTGAAGAGGATTGATAATCCTTGAACTATTTATGGGAACTTGAAGAGGATTGATAATCCTTGAACTATTTATGGGAACATAAATCTTGACTATCTTATGGGATTGGACTGAATGAACTTATCCAATGACTTGTTTTTCAAGAACTACGTGAGGCTTGATCCCTATATAAATGGGTACGTAGGCACCTTGTATGGTACAATGGTACAATGGTACAATGGTACAATGGTACACGACAATTGACACTCGGCAAGTGCAAGAGAAAAAACCCATTCTCTATTCAATTTCTGAGGAGTCATCATACAAGTCCAGCCACAACTTTCCATAAAACCTCGAACACACTGTTGTACGAAATTCTCCTAACAACAACTATCATCAACCGATGGAATTCCAATATCATCTAATGGGATCTGCCTCCATACATCATCTAATATGACGAGGACCTTTCCCCCATTCATTAAACAACATTTCAACTGAGAAGCTCTACTGTCCGAATTATCCTGCGATTCCAAACGGCAGCCTAGATGGCCCGCAATCTGTTTCTGTAAGTTTATCACATCCAACTCATCATTGCCAACATTTGCTCGTGCAACTTTGTCAAAGATGTTTTTCTCCTTGGTTTCTTTCCAGAGTTGTTCCATCATTCGAGTTTTTCCAACTCCTGGAATATCTCCAATGGAGAGAGGTCTTAGCAAAAAAATTCTATGCAGCCTTGAAGATTTTAGTGAGATTAAGAGAAACATCAATGCTGAACAGGAGACTGTTTGATATTAAACTTTTAGTTGTGCTTGCCTAGTAGCTCTTCCAAGTGCAGGCCAAGTCCTCTTAAGACCTGCAACAAAGATTTATTAGATGCTTAAATTTAGTATAATATACCGAATCTAGTACTAGGTTACATAATTTAAAAACAATTTCGCACATGCTTATCATCGTGTTTTGTGTTAACACTTAAGAATATATAACTAATCTTGTTTTATTACCATTCGCATTTGTCATGGGACATGATCAGTCATTGGCGCTGTTACATAAAAAACAGAGCTGAAAGTAATCCAGTTTTATATAATAATCTCGTTCAACGAATTATCTAAATAGTGCAGAATGTGGCTCGCAGTGGACAAGCATAAGCAATAAAGCAAGTTAATTTCTGTGTTCAAGATTTCAAGATTTAATGATAATCCCCTGAGAACTCATCAAATCATGACTAAAATAAATTATCAATGTGAAATGCGTATCCACAAAGATACTGTTAAACAATGCTAAACAATCTGTTTAAATTATAATTTATTTTTATAGTTGAACTCCAATCCCTTGCATGCATATCAAGTTTTTGCTGCACCTTTTTTTTTTTTAAACATCTAGTTTTTATAAAAACTAGTAATATGTCCGACGGAATGATATTTTATTTAATTTAATATTTGTTATTTATTTATTGAATTTCTAATTTTATAGCTTGAAATTTAATATGTGTTTTAGTTACACTTGAAGTTTGATTTTAAAATTAAAATCTTAATAACTTTAAAAGTCTTAAAGGATACATGTCACGTGAATCGTGATAGTGATGTCAATCTTAAAGAGATCAACAAAACAGAATCTAATATAGCTAGATTGAATTTGCATCTATCAATGATAGATGAATGAAGATCTCTCAAGAATGATTGAAAGTCTATTGTATTTGTTGATTTGTAAATTATCAAACATATACTTCTCAGTTGGTAGACTGAGCAGATGCACGAGTATAATGAAAACTCGTCACATAAAAGCAGTGTTCTAAAAATCGGTCTAGGCGGCCGATTAATCGGCGCCTAGACCAACTAAAAACTCTTAATTTTTATGAAAATCGGGTAAAAAATGTTTTTATCAAAAATCGGTGATTAATCGGGTCTAGGCATACCTAGGCGGGTTTAGACGCGATTAATCAGTCAAAAATTAGGCGAGATTAATCGGGATTCATCGGTCAAAAATAGATAAGACGGTCAAATTAGGAAAAAATTGTAAAATTTTAATTTTTTTAGCAAAAAAATCAATATAAATATATAAAATAAAGGTATTTATCTATTGTATTTGATTACAAAATAAGAATATTTATATATTTACATATTACATGTATAAAAGATGTTCTTGAATATTAAAACTAAATTTTATTAAAAAAAATAATATAAAAATACACCCGATTAATCATTCCGATTAATCACCGCCTAGCCGATTAATCGCTAGAAAGTGGCCTCGCCGTCTAGACCCGCCTAGCATTTTTTAGAACAGTGCATAGAAGTGATTGAATTGAGCTACGATTACCTTTCAAGAGATATCTAATTGTACTATGGGGATATAGTATGGAAATTAGATGTATGACTTTATAAATTCTAAAAGTCATTGATGAATATAATTCACTTTAAAGGAAGCAATCGTGCCATGAAAAATCCTAAATAGACGATTTAATATAGCTCGATTCATGATGGAATACGAGTCTATTGCATAAGATTTATGCATGTAAGAGGCTGATTTCGTAGCCATTTTTTAAAGGATATTCCTAAATGATAAGAAAAATGTGTTTTCAATGTGCATGTATTGTGTAATCACATTGTTATGTGTTCAATGGTAAGTCTCGTCTTTTATGGCATAGACATAATACCATTAGACCAACTACTCTCAACGAGAATTTATCGGTATTGACCCTGTAAAGTCAAGAGATAATTATGTGGATCCACTAACCAGATGGTTAAACTGAGAGAATCTTGTTAAGCCAAGAAAATCTGGTTATACCGAGAAATAGTTGTAAAATCATCTAAAAGGATGGGCCTTAAGCCTATTGCTTAATGGCGTCATGGTGGACACCCAACCATTGCTGACTGGAGATTCCAAGAACATGGTTCAATGGTCCAACTAAATCATGATGACCAAATCACTGTGGGGGTAACCCCTGGCATGTTCCTATGATGAAGAAACAGTGAGACCCATATGGTACGAGGGTAAGCTTTCGAGCTTTTAATGATCTTTCATTGAATACATGGAGTCCAAGGGTTTGAATGCATGGAATTCAGTTGAGTAAACGCGGGTTACTCTATAAGGTAAAATCAATTCCGGATTTTTTGCCACCGACGTAATTAATTAGGTTGACTAATTAATTAAAGAAATTGTCACCGACATAATTGTCACTAACGCAATTAATTAGTTTGACTAATTAATTAAGGAAATTGTCACCGACATGATTGATTAACGCGATTAATTAATTATGACAATTGTGTAGCGCACAAGTTTTCCTAGCCTGTATATACTCGTGTGGATCATTAGGATTTTATTCGAAACACATCCTTCTCTCATACACATCTCTATTCTCTTCCTCCGGTGATAGTTTCTTGTTCGTCTCAAGCAAGCTCGCTGAGAGTGACGCTATTCAACAGCCTCATTGCAAACCGTTTTATCCGGGAAGCAATTCGCTCGCACATACGGTGAGGGCTAAAACGCTTTAAGGAGACAGTCACGCAATGGACTTGGTTTTGTTCCTTATCTCCTTTTATTCGTTTAATTTGTTTACTATTTACGTATACCTTATCTGTTATTCACACACCCCACGTTATTTTATGTACTAATATCACATATTGTCTAACATAAATTTAGTATAATAAACTGTAATCCAGTACTAGGTTACATGATTAAAAAACAACTAGCTTTATAGCCCGTGCGAGGCACGGACATGCCCTAGTTATGTTTAGTTGCTTGAGATTTGAATGCACACTAAAAATGCAAATACCTGTTGTATTGTGAGCGCACTTTTCTGATTTCTCTGTTATGTTTGCATGCTGTTATCCGTTGCAATGGATGAGCTCCTAAGCTCATTTCTTTGGCTTCTTTTCCCCGTACAGAAGAAGTAGTTTCTGGGCTCTTATCAAAAGTTCATTTTCTATTACTGACATCGATCAACTAATTGCCATAACTAAAATATTGAATAGATACATTGTATTAAGCAAATGCATCATAATTATTTTAAAACTTGAAAAATATCATACAATTCTATGTAAGATTTGATGGTGTGACAAAAGGAGTTGAAACTAAAGAAAGAGAACAAAAAGAACAAATTTATTAATAAGCTTTAAAAGGAACCAGAACCTTGAGCCTAGAGTAGTAAAAAATCTAGGTTATCTTTGTGTACCGTCCATGGTTTCCTACTACTGATGCGACTGCACTTGTACCCGTGCAAGGCACGGGATCGCTCAAACCGACAGAACTTGATGTCATTTTGTGACGATATTTTCTAGTTCACGTCAGTTTAATTTTGCGATGATAAGTATTCTTCAGTTTGTTGTGGTGATCCTGCCACCAGTTTGAACTTGTTGGTGACACTATGTGACATGATTGAGAAGATTTGCAAGGAAGATCGGTTTGGTATTAGTCCGAAGAAGATTTTGTTCTTAGTTGAATGTATTTGATGATTAGTTTTATAAGCTAATTAATAATCAGATAGGAATTAGTTAAAGGTGTCAAATAAAGGCTCCATTTCGAAAGTACCAATACTCTCCGGTCTCCATAATTCTCTATAAGCGGCCAGAGTAGTATACTTGTCCTTAATGCATGAGGTAGCGGGATTGAGATGCACACAAATTCGTATTCGAAAAAAACTGTTCGAACTGGTTAAAAAAATCTGATTAAAAAAAAGTCCACCTCAATTGGATCCAGCCCGCAGGCTTAAACGGATCGCATATTTTTCACAAAACCCTGATCCGGTTCGAGCCGAATAAACCCAAATTTAATCTCGATTTGGACGTAGTCTTGATCAGGATAAAAGTCCAATCCAAAAAGTTAGAATTTTCAATTAAATCTCGGATAAAAGCTTAAAATTTTTAATTAAATCCGAAAAAATAAAAAAAAGTTAAAGTTAAAGTTAAAGTTATCAATATCTAAAATAATTTGTAAAAATCCGATTTGGCCCCTCCTGACCCGACCCTGTCTACAGGTCTAAATATTTTAGACAAAATTTGTCTCGATTTAAAAAAGCCCGGTCCTATCGGATATCGAAAAATCCGACCTGAATCCGGATTACGTTCATCTCTATTCAGGGTAACAACTATAGAGGTGCTTATATTATTACTTATATTATCTGATATGTATGAACATAGTTGAGACAAAATGATTACTATTCTGTATTATTTTGTATTATTGGATGCTCGGACTAAAAAGTGATATTATGTGACTAAAAATGCATTTGTACTTTGTCTTAAAATTGTGAATACAAAGGAAGAAACATAATTAAATTTAATTAAAGAGATACGTGTCTATTGGATATACTTTATACCAATAACCACTTTTATTAATAATCAGACAAATGAAATTATCATGAAAGAATCTTGAATAAAAACTAAAGTGTAAAATAATATTTGTGAAAGACATTACCATACTAATGGGTTTTATAGCCCGTGCGAGGCACGAGCATGTCCTAGTTATGTTTAGTTGCTTGAGATTTGGATGTACACTAAAAATGCAAATACCTGTTATATTGTGAGCGCACTTTTCTGATTTCTCTGTTATGTTTGCATGTTGTTATCTGTTGCAATGGATGAGCTCCTAAGCTCATTTTTTTGGCTTCTTTTCCCCGTACAGAAGAAGTAGTTTCTGGGCTCTTATCAAAAGTTCATTTTCTATTACTGACATCAATCAACTAATTGCCATAACTAAAATATTGAATAGATACATTGTACTAAGTAAATGCATCATAATTATTTTAGAACTTGAAAAATATCATACAATTCTATGTAAGATTCGACGGTGTGACAAAAGGAGTTGAAACTAAAGAAAGAGAACAAAAAGAACAAATTTATTAATAAGCTTTAAAAGGTACCAGAACCTTGAGCCTAGAGTAGTAAAAAATCTAGGTTATCTTTGTGTACCGTCCATGGTTTCCTACTACTGATGCGACTTCACTTGTACCCGTGCAAGGCACGGGATCGCTCTAACCGACAGAACTTGATGTTATTTTGTGACGATATTTTCTAGTTCACGTCAGTTTAATTTTGCGATGATAAATATTCTTCAGTTTGTTGTGGTGATCCTGCCACTAGTTTGAACTTGTTGGTGACACAATGTAACATGATTGAGAAGATTTGCAAGGAAGATCGGTTTGGTATTAGTCCGAAGAAGATTTTGTTCTTAGTTGAATGTATTTGATGATTAGTTTTATAAGCTAATTAATAATCAGATAGGAATTAGTTAAAGGTGTCAAATAAAGGCTCCATTTCGAAAGTACCAATACTCTCCGGTCTCCATAATTCTCTATAAGCAGCCGGAGTAGTATACTTGTCCTTAATGCATGAGCTGGCGGGATTGAGATGCACACAAATTCGTATTCGAAAAAAAACTGTTCGTACTGGTTAAAAAAATCTGATTAAAAAAAAGTCCACCTCAATTGGATCCAGCCCGCAGGCTTAAACGGATCGCATATTTTTCACAAAACCCCAATCCGGTTCGAGCCGAATAAATCCAAATTTAATCTCGATTTGGACGTAGTCTTGATCAGGATAAAAGTCCAATCCAAAAAGTTAGAATTTTCAATTAAATCTCGGATAAAAGCTTAAATTTTTTAATTAAATCCGAAAAAATAAAAAAAAGTTAAAGTTAAAGTTATCAATATCTAAAATAATTTGTAAAAATCCGATTTGGCCCCTCCTGACCCGACCCTATCTACAGGTATAAATATTTTAGAGGAAATTTGTCTCGATTTAAAAAAGTCCGGCCCTATCGGATATCGAAAAATCCGACCTGAATCCGGATTACGTTCATCTCTATTCAGGGTAACAACTATAGATGTGCTTATATTATTACGTATATTATCTGATATGTATGAATATAGTTGAGACAAAATGATTACTATTTTGTATTATTTTGTATTATTGGATGCTCGGACTAAAAAGTGATATTATGTGACTAAAAATGCATTTGTACTTTGTCTTAAAATTGTGAATACAAAGGAAGAAATATAATTAAATTTAATTAAAGAAATACGTGTCTATTGGATATACTTTATACCAATAACCATTTTTATTAATAATCAGACAAATGAAATTATCATGAAAGAATCTTGAATAAAAACTAAAGCGTAAAATAATATTTTTGAAAGACATTACCATACTAATGGGTTTTATACCACAACAAAAAAGCCCAAGTAGCTCAATGGTTAAATTGGTGACTTGAAATTCTTAGTAATTAGTATTGAAGTGTCTTAGTTTCGATTTCCATCAAGATGAAAATTTTCTTACATTTTTATAACATTTGACTTTGAAGGGACAATTATGTAATTTAAAGTTGTTGAATAAAATGTTTCACAAATTACTTGTTGCAGTATAAGATATATAATAATAGATTTCGCACATGCTTATCATCGTTAATGTGTTAACACCTAAATCTCATTCGCATTCGCATTCGCATTCGCATGGGATATGATCAGTCAATATTGGTGCTTTTACATAAATAACAGAGCTGAAAGTAGTACAGTTTTATATACTAATCTCGTTCAACTAATTATCTAGATAGTGCAAAACATCACGTTGTAGATCCGACAGCTTCTATTAGTTTATATCTAATGTGCAGCTGCTTTCAGAACAGTGGACAAAGCATAAGCAAGTTAATTTCTCTATTCAAGATTTCAGGATTCAATGATATTCCCCTGGGAACTCATATCATGACTAAAATTAAAGATCAATGTGAAATGCGTATCCACAAACAATGCTAAACAATATTACTGATATTGTAAAATTATTTGACTTATTTCTTCACCGTTCTCACGTAGGAAGTAGCCAAGAATATTGCTGCTGTAAGGCAAGCATTGTTTCACAAAAATTTCTTTTCATTTCCACCAACAAAATCGATTTGTTTCTAAAACTTTACCTATCTAATGGTTCTCGTCAAACATAATTCACTTTCTTGGTCCTGTCCTCAGAACCTATATCAAATGCCACAAGTCTAGTTTTGCATTTGCTAGCTCAAGATTAGCTGGGGGATGATTTTTTATATGCATTCATGCCTTGCCTTGTGTTAAGGGTGAGTAAGCTGGGTCGGTCTAATTCGGAGTCCTACTCCAGCTTGCTTGAATGGACATACAAGGATAGATTTGAGTCCACGAGTGAGATAAAACCAATTACAGATGTTGAATTTTGAAAGATACTTAACTAAAGGTGCACTCCACACACATATCCTACTCGTAATGATCCTGCTTCATCGTCACTTTGTAATGAGAGATTGCAATGCTACATAAATTTCAAAATCGACATTGAGAATAAACCTAAATTAGTACCAAACTAAGAATGAAATTATGGCCTTTAAAAGAACAAGGGACTGGGAAAGATAGAACTTCCAAAAAGCATTTTGTGGTCTCTTGTTCCATATGAGTGTGAACTTTTTCCGTTTCCTGGTAGCTGGGGCCTGGACTAGCAATTCTATCTAGAGACTTGAGATGATCGATTGGCTGTGGGTACTATTATTTTTAACCTGGGTCCTTGTATTTAGAAGAGCATGGGCTAGCATGATCCATTAATAAACTCAATATCTTCCTAGAGCATGGTGTTTCTAGATATATTACTTAGTCATATAATAAAAGTTGTAATGCATCTTGATCAAAGAGTTGGAATATATAATTTGAGTGAAATTAGAATTCTAGAGGGAAATCTTTGCAAATACATTTACAATTTACAACATTGCTGGATTTTTCTAAATCTGAACTTAAACTGTAACATTAGGAGATTGCATAATTAAATCATATACTACTTGATCTTTAAGCGATGCTCAAAGCCTCAAACAGCTCATTACATCCATCGAAACTTACTAACAAATAATTTAATACCTTAACTATTCACAAATTGCTAAACGTGGTTGTGGATGTTAGGAGCAATGTACAATTTGAGTCTTTACTTTCATCCTGAGTAGTCCCAATGGTCTCTGGATTCTTCTGGTAGGTTGATCATTCTCCCCAGTTAAATGAGCTGCTCTTCTAAAACTTTCTCTGATTTTGTTTCCAGTTCTTGATCACCATGACTCGGTTCTCCAGCAGACCAGCACCGTCCCTTAAACTACTCCCACTCTTGCAATTTGGTCTTATGCAGTTGTTCAGGTCTAGACTACCAATTCTATCTAGAGACTTGAATACTCCCACTCCTGCTATGGAATACTTCCTCTCTTGAAGTGCTAGTTTCCAAGAAACTCAAATATTCTATTTGGTACACAGTTTTACATCCTGAAAGCATAGCATGAAGTGCTACTGGAACATTTGAAACAGAGAATATGAACAGAGTAGAGATACCACAGTTGTCAACTCTCACTCTCACCCTTGTTAAAAGCCGGCATACGTACTGAACTCATAATTTGCATATGAACTCTCACCCAAGGTCCTCCACCAAGTTTGGAAATTTAACCTACAAAAAGAGAAGGCCAATGGTTATGTCGATTATGCCAACTTCAATCTGAGAAAGTTTCTATTTTAGAAATTGAATATATACCTATGTATTACAGACTAAAAATTTTGCTATACCAGATACTCTAATCGAATTACACAATCCCTAATTACTTCTTATTGTAAGTTATTCCTTCTGAAAAAATAGGCTTAATGACCTTTTAACCCCTGAGGTTTACTCCCATATACCCATCAGCCCATGTCTTTCAAAAGTGTACCTTTTAGCCCCCGAGGTATGAAATTTGTACCTTTCGACCCTTAAACCCAGTTCAGTTAAAAAAGTCGGGTTTTAGCTGAGGGGCAAAACTGTCTTCAGGGGCTAAAAGGTACACTTTTAAAAGACAGGGGCTAAAAGGTACACTTTTAAAAAACAGGGGCTGATGGGTATATGGGACAGATAGCTTGTTGTGAAACTCTTTGCTTCCTTTTGAGGTCATAATCGTTGCCTGTGTGGAGCTCCTCTTGATCCCTGTAAAGCTTAGCGTTCTCTATGCGTCCAAGTGTATACATTAATTCCTCTGTTGTCTTTTTATATAAAATCTTTTGCGCAGAGCAATGAAACCTATATCATCACCCATAAATAATGTTTTTGTATATTTTCAAGCTTTTTAAAGAAAAGAAACCAAGACAAAGAACACCAAGTGGATGATGGATACCCATGGAAGTACATATCTAACTGTGTAGAACACTATTCACGTTTCTTACAATTTTTCATATTTGCAGCTGCCTATGATCCCCTGGACCCAACTGGAAACATAACGATCAAATGGGATGTAATGTTGTGAGTACTAATTCTGTTTTAATATATTGTTCATAACATCCGATTGCATATGTATAAAGTGTATAACTGGCAGCTGACAAGAAAGTGTGTGATGGAATAATTCTCAGGCAATGGTGACAATGAACAACTTCCAGATGTACAGGCACATAATGAGCCCTGGTTGGACCATGGGGTGGACATGGGCCAAGAAGGAAGTAATATGGTCAATGGTAGGCTCTCAAACTACAGAACAAGGAGACTGTTCCAAGTTTAAAGGAAACATTCTGCACTGCTACAAGAAAACACCCACTGTTGTAGACCTACTACCTGGTGTCCCTTGCAACCAACAAATCAACAACTGCTGCAAAGCCGGGGTCTTGGCCGCATGGGATCAAGATCCAGCATCTGCTGTCTCAGCCTTCCAGGTGAGTGTTGGTATGGTGGGTACTTCAAACAAGACGGTAAAACTACCTAAGAATTTCACTTTACTCGGTCCCAGACCAGGCTACACTTGTGGCCCTGCTAAGATTGTCCCTCCCACTGCTTTTCTCACTTCTGATCGTCGTAGGAAAACTCAAGCGCTCAGTAAGTTTATTTCCAGCTTAATATGTATCAGATTGTAAGTAAACTCTTTACATATATTCTACCTAATGTGCATTTATTGGTTGCTAAATTTGAACAGTTTCACTAACCTCTGACAAATTATATGCAGTGACTTGGAACGTGACATGCACATATTCACAATTCCTAGCGAGAAAACACCCAGCCTGTTGCGTTTCCTTCTCATCTTTCTACAATGAGACGATAACTCCTTGCCCTACGTGTGCATGTGGTTGTGAAAACAAAAACAGAAACAAATGTGTCAAGTAGGTTTGCACCGGCTTTCCAGTTTATACAACCAACACATCAAAGTTACACACACAGACAAATGAACCTTATAAATCTATCTGATGATCCAATATGTTGCAGGAGTGATTCCAAATTACTAAGTGTGGTCGGGGTGAACACTCCAAGAAAAGACAACTCTCCACTGCTACAGTGCACGCATCACATGTGCTCGGTCCGTGTACACTGGCATGTCAAGGCCAACTATAAGGACTATTGGCGGGTGAAGCTCGCATTAACAAACTTCAATTATCGGATGAACTACACATTGTGGACTCTTGTTGTTCAACATCCAAATCTCAACAACGTAACTCAAGTCTTCAGCTTTGATTATAAACCTATAGTGCCCTACGAGTCTGTCAGTAAGTTCTAATATTCTGAGAATTGTTAACATAGCCTAGAAGTGACAATACACTAATAACTATGACTGTTTACGTGATGCACAGATGACACAGGTATGTTCTATGGCACGAAGTTCTACAATGATCTACTAATGGAAGCAGGACCCTTTGGAAATGTACAGTCGGAGGTTCTACTTCAAAAAGACCAGAACACATTCACTTTTAAACAAGGATGGGCGTTCCCAAGGAAAGTCTATTTCAATGGTGAAGAATGCATGCCCCTGTCTTTTAAAATGTTTCTCCAAGCCAGGTTTACTCCCATATACCCATCAGCCACTGTCTTTTAAAAGTGTACCTTTTAGCCCCTGTTTTTTAAAAGTGTACCTTTTAGTCCCTGAAGACAGTTTTGCCCCTCAGTTAAAACCCGACTTTTTTAACTGAACTGGGTTTTTAAGGGTCGAAAGGTACGAATTTCATACCTCGGGGGCTAAAAGGTACACTTTTGAAAGACAGGGGCTGATGGGTATATGGGAGTAAACCTCAGGGGCTAAAAGGTCATTAAGCCGAAAAAATATTAGCAAAATTATTAATTTAAGATACCAAAATGTGATCAAACTAATATTACCTTTTAGTTTAATTTATGATACTAATCAATTAATTTACTACTCTGTCCAAATTATTTACAAAAATGCTGGAATTTACTAGATCTGTACTTGAATTGTAACATTAGAAGAGTGCATGATTAAATCACTAAAGAAACTACTCGATCTTTAAAGCCATTCTCAAACAACGGATAACTTGTACATAAATGAATGTAAATACCGAATGTGGTTGCTGGTGTTAGGGGAAGTGACCATTGCAGAGTCTTTAGTTTCTTGTTGAGTGATCCCTACGGACTTTGGATTGAGAGTTACTCTTCAGGCTGCTCTTCTTCAACTCTCTCCGATTCATTTTCCAATTTTTAACACCGTGACTTGAGCTACTTTCTCTTTTGCAGTTTTGTCTTATGTAGTCGTTGAGGTCTGGAATATCTTCCCATACCTCCCAACTAGTATAAACATGTGCCATTGGTGTGCTTGCTTTTAAGAATGTGAAATATTCTATCTGGGAACAGATTTCCATCGCAAAATCATTTAATTTGGGCATACTGAAAGCATAGCTTGAAGTGCTACTGAATACTTGAGGCTTGGCAGAGATCGAAGATAACATTTGTGAGTCGGCAGATTGTGATAATCGTGTCATCTTTAAAAGAAGTTTCATCATCCCCTACATCATCAACAATGCTTTCTAACAATCTTTAAAGCCATTCTCAAACAACGGATAACTTTACATAAATGAATGTAAATACCGAATGTGGTTGCTGGTGTTAGCCGAAGTGACCATTTCAGAGTCTTTAGTTTCTTATTGAGTGATCCCAATGGACTTACTGTTGGATTAATAGTTGATCATTCTCCTTAGTATCCTCCTCAGGCTGCTCTTCTTCAACTCTCTCCGATTCTTTTTCCAGCTCCTGAGCACTACACCTCGATTTTCCAACACTGCCACTTAAGCGACTTCGTCTTTCACATCTTTTTCTTATGTAGTCGTTCAGGTCTGGGATATGTTTCCATACCTTCCAATTAACAGAAACACGTGCCATTGGTGTGCTTGCCTTTAAGAAAGTGAAATATTCCATCTGGGGACAGGATTGCATCGAAAAATCATTTAATTTGGGCATACTGAAAGTGTAGCTTGAACTGCTACTGAAGCACTTGAGGCTTGGCAGAGATTGAAGATGAATTTTTGTGAGTTGGGAGAATGTGATAATTGTGTCATCTTTGAAAGAAGTTTCATCATTCCCTACATCATCAGCAATGCTTTCCAACAATCTGCAATCGCTTACATCTATTTCTGCGAGTTGGTGGAGCTTTCTCAAGTCAGACAACGTGAAAAGAGTAGAGAATCCACAGTCATAAATGGCCACCTTCGTTAAAGCCGGCATATGGCACTCATAATTTGCAATGCGGATAAAACTTTTAAGATTCGTCAAATAAGAAAGACTAACAGATCTCAGCTGAAAGAGTGTGAAACTCTTCTTATCCAAGCCAGTGGCTTCATCACCCCTTACACCTTCCACAGTTTCGTCCATTAAAGCACAGTCTGATATTTCTAGTTCCTGGAGTTGTGGTAGACTTCTTAAAGCTGAGAATGTCAAAAGAGTAGAGATTCTGCAGCCTTCAATTCTCACCTTTGTTAAAGCCGGCATATGGCACTTGTAATTTGCACTGTGGATAAAATTTTTAAGATTTGGCAAATAACTAAGAATAACTGATCTCAGCTTAAAGAGTGTGATGGTCTTCTTATCCATGCCAGATGCTTCATCGCCCCTTGCACCTTCCACAATTTCCTCCAATAAAGCACAATTTGATATTTCTAGTTCTTGGAGTTGTGGTAGACTTCTTAAAGATGAGAATGTGAAAAGAGTAGAGATCCCGCATTTGTGAATTTTCACCTCTGTTAAAGCCGGCATATGACACTCATAATTTGAATTGAGGATAAAACTTTTTATATTTGGCAAATTTTCAAGTCTAAGATATTTCAGCTGAGGGAGTGTTAGAGTCTCCTTATCCATGCCAGAAGCTTCATCGCCCTTAACATCCTCCACAATTTCTTCCAATAATGTAGAGTTATATATTTCCATAGACTGGAGTTGTTGTAGACTTTTAAAGATTGATAGTGCTAAAGCAGTAGAGTATCCACAATTCCTTAGTGTAAGCCTCTTTAATCGTTGGCAAGTGAAAACATCCATGCCCAATTCTTTAGCTCCCAAGCTAAATTTCTCACACCAGAGGTCCAAATCCACCAAGTTTGGAAATTCAACCTACAAAAAAGATAGGCCAATATCTCTTACTGTGTTGATTATGTCAACCTTTAACTAAGAAAGTTTCTGTTTTCGAACTTGAATATATCAAAATGTACTTATTACAAGCTAAAACACTGCTATACCAGATAACTGTATACATTCAGTGAAGAGAATCTAAAAATCACTATGGTTCTTCTAAATAATCACTTAATCAGGCCATAGATATTAAGATATCTATGTACGGACAAATACCTTGTAGACATATATCTAGATAAGAAAATGAAAAAAAAAGGGCATACCTTGTAGCTATTATCTTCGCCAGTCAGGTAGCACCAAAAGCTGGTCAAACTTGGCAAATCACATAGCTGTAGACGAGTCAAATCAGGGAACACAATGCTATCAGTGATTTCTTGTTCGTCAGGGCCAATAATTTCTGTCAACAGCTCGCATCCACTCACTTCCAATGACTTGAGGTGAATTAGATCTCTGGCAATAGATGACGGGAACACGTTTATCAAGCTCTTGCACCCTCCTATGTATACCGCTTCCAGATTTCGCATCCTATTCAACATGGCTGGTGGAATCATTGTTTCCAGTTTATCACACTCGAGTACCCTGAGGTTCTTGAGTTTGCTAAAGGACGATACATTGTCGTCACTATAATCATACTTTCCCCACATATCACTTCCTGTATCATGTAGTGTGCCTACAAACAAATCTTCCAAGGAAGGAAATGCAACCTGTAGCATATACCCAACTAATTACAAACCGGCCATAAATTTTTAGTGTTTCGGCTTTAGTATAATAGTATAGATGCATGTTTTAAAATAAATACCACTAAACAATTAATATGATTAAAAAAATAATAATAAAATCTATGCATTATAAGCTAGTATATTACACTATAAAGTATGAAGTAAGTATATTGTAAGTAAAGCACATACCATTCCATCAAAAAAAGGTTGTTGATGTTGAGTTTGAATCCCCGGAATGGTAGAGTTGTCCATTACAGATGTTGAATAGGCATGCATATCTTCCCTTTCTCTGTAGAAGCTTTTCAGTTTGGGCACATATCTTAAAAACAATGATTTTAGTCTGGAGAAGTTTATGATATCTTTATCATTTGTGTCATCATTCATTACGATTGCTTCCAGCTCATAACAACTGTATATATAGAGCTTTTGCAGTTGCACGAGACCTTTAGCGACAGAGTTGCAGAAGAGGTATTTTACTGTGGAGCAACTTTCCATGTGTAAATCGGCTAATTTAGAGAAAGCCGATGTCAGCGGTTGGCAACTACTGTGAATTCCATCTTGTGATATCCTTGCTAGATATTCGGTGGTGGTACAATCACTAATGTACAGGTATCTCAAATCTGAGAATGCTTTTCTGTTGCTATTCCAGATGCTACCCACATTAATATCGATGTGCTTCCATGTTACTTTTTCAGCCCTCCCTATCAGAGTTTCCAAGCCTTGTAACTGAGTGTTGCACAAATTAATGGATCTCTTAATAGATACACTTGAAGTTAGAAGATAAGGTAAAATTAATGTATTGGAATCCTTTGAACACGATATATCATATTCATCTAAATTATCAAACATATTTGCATCTTGAAAAGGCTCAGAATTCCTGAAGTACATCTGTAAACTTTTCAGACCGATCAATTTATTTATCTCCATCAATATGGGCGCCGAAACAGCACCCGAACTTTGTTCAGATGCATCATCCTGAATTTCGAATCCACTGAATATATGTAGTTCTTCCAGATTTGCCAGACTGGATATGTCATTTGCCAACAACTTCACTCTAGTTTTCCACCCCTCAATTTCTAGCTTTCGAAGATATCCCAGGTTTGGTAAACCTAGAGGTACTGGAAGATAACAATCCCAAAAACAAAGAATTTCTAGGTTTTCAGGAAAAAAACCAACATTTGTCTGGTTAACGTAGGTCATGTCACATTCATCTAAAATAAGAGTCCTGAGATTACCCAGGGAATGAAGAGAGAACTGCAACTCCGAAGAAAAAGACATACCTTCGATCAGTAAAAATCTGAGATTCACAAACATACTGAAGAATCCGCCTGAGAGTTGTTGTAGATGATTGTTGCAGTTTAGCCACAACTTTTGCAGGTTTGGGCACACCAGACCATCAGGGAAACGAAAATCATTCTTCTCAAGATGTAAATGTAGTAATTTACGAGTACAATAATCAGGATTATCAGGCAACTGCGAGCCACATCTCACAATTGAGAATGCATTTTTTGGGTCGCTGACAGCTATGGATCTAGCTACATCTCTGATAAGGTCATGCAATTTTATCATATGATCTTTATCTTCTTCACTGTCGAGCAACAAAGAAGAAGACCTGAGAGTGTCAACCATAGTGCATACTCTAGATTCTCCATCACGTACAAGCAGGGATCCTGTTGCAATCTGAATCAGCTTCCTGATATAAATAACAGAATCTTCAGGATACAAGGAACACAAAAAAAGACATGACTTTGCATCATCTGGTAGGCTATCAATACTCAATTTAACACAAGCATATACTTGTGGATCTATGTCAGCAATGTTTTCAACTGTGCCCTTCTCCAGTTGGTCAAGTGCATCCTTCCATGAATTGTGAGATGCGTGTTGCAGTGCTTTACCAACCCCGCGAATGAGGAGTGGTAGACCCTTGCATTTAGCACACACTTTTTGTGCCAAGGACATGTCATGCATAGAGTCAATATGACAAGCGCCAACAGTGTCCCTGAACAAACCCCACGCCTCATCAACTGTCAGGGTTGTAATCTTGAGAGGATGCTCGCAGTTGTTGCGCAAGCAAACATCTTTCTTACGAGATGTTAAGAGGATCTTCAAACCCTTACAACTACCATCAACAACTGATGGTATTCCAACAACATCTAATGGGATTTCCCTCCATACATCATCTAAAATGACGAGAACCTTTCCCCCATTCATTAAACAACTTTTCAGCTGAGACGCTCTACTGACCAAATTATCTTGCGATTCCAAATGGCAGCCTAGATGGCCTGCAATCTGTTTTTGTAATTTTATCACATTCAACTCATCATTTCCAACATCTGCTCGTGCTACTTTGTCAAAGATCTTTTTCTCCTTGACTTCTTTCCAAGCTTGCTCCATCATTCTAGTTTTGCCAACTCCTGGCATTCCGTAGATGCCAAGAATCGAGGGACTGCCTTCCGTTACTAGGTCTTCCCAGAGCTTCATATAAGCACCTTTTCTGGATTCAAAATCCTGGAATATTGTATCAGATATTGGTACATTTTCCATGGGGGGAAGATAGGCCATTTCATTAGCCAAGACATCTTTCCCTGATTCAGAAAGTTCGGCTAGCATCCTAACCTTCTTTACCGCTTTCCTGCCCAATCGAAAACGGGAGACGGGTTTAGGAATAGGCAGGAAGTGAATGCACCTCCATGAAGCTCTGTTTTCGTATTCATCAGAAAACTCTGCGGCACTCCTCTGGAATTCTTCAACTTCTGCCTGCCACTTCGGTACATTATCGTAGAGGGTCTTACCGTTATTTATTTCTTCGTTAGCTTTTCTGGAAACCCTTTCCTCCTGATTAGTAAGTTTCTCGATTTCAGATTTGAGCTTGTTATAATGATCCTTATAACAAAACATATAATCGAATGCACGAAACAAAGGATCAACTGTGGCATCAGAAATTCTGTCCACAATTTTTCCTACGCATGGAATGTCAGATAAACCAACCATGATTATTCCTTACTTTTCAACTTAGATCAAATTGTACAAAGATGCAGAAGATAAAATGGCTAAAAACTGCAACAAACAAATAAATAGCAAGATGCAAGGGAAAAAGAGCAGAGGGGAAATATAAATGAGGGGGGTAAAAGCTAGGAGCAGAGTAGCTGATTAAAGATAGAAGGTTTGTAGTGTAGAAAATGAGAATGAAGAAAGTTGCTGCTGGTATAACATTTATCATATACTACTTCGACTCGTACCAGTATAATTTCAAACTCGAACTAGTATAATCTAATAAATTATAGACAAACAACGGCCAGAGAATCTATAAAAGAAAAATATTGGATTATACTATAATTTAAAAGGAATCTCACACATGCTTGTCATTGTGTAGAGTGTTAACACTTGCCATGGTTCATGTTTTATTCCTCATCGCACATGCTTGTCATCGTGTTAAACTTTTATTTACCATTCTCACATGCTTGACATCGTGTATTGTGTTAACGTTTGATATTATTTCGTTAATCCTGCTTTTAACCATTCGCAGGGAACAAGATCCACCATTTGCGCTGATACTTATATAACAGAGCTGAAAGTAATACAAGTTTTTCACCAATCTCTTTCAATTAGCTTACATTTTATAAAATTAATTTGTATAAATTAATGTGAGGCAGCCTCGAAGATTTTAGTGAGATTAAGAGAAACATCAATGCTGAACAGGAGACTGTTTGATATTAAACTTTTAGTTGTGCTTGCCTAGTAGCTCTTCCAACTTCCAAGTGCAGGCCAAGTCCTCTTAAGACCTGCAACAAAGATTTATTAGATGCTTAAATTTAGTATAATATACCGAATCTAGTACTAGGTTACATAATTTAAAAACAATTTCGCACATGCTTATCATCGTTTTTTGTGTTAACACTTAAGAATATATAACTAATCTTGTTTTATTACCATTCGCATTTGTCATGCGACATGATCAGTCATTGGCGCTGTTACATAAAAAACAGAGCTGAAAGTAATCCAGTTTTATATAATAATCTCGTTCAACGAATTATCTAGATTGTGCAAAATGTGCCTCGCAGTGGACAAGCATAAGCAATAAAGCAAGTTAATTTCTGTGTTCAAGATTTCAAGATTTAATGATAATCCCCTGAGAACTCATCAAATCATGACTAAAATAAATTATCAATGTGAAATGCGTATCCACAAAGATACTGTTAAACAATGCTAAACAATCTGTTTAAATTATAATTTATTTTTATAGTTGAACTCCAATCCCTTGCATGCATATCAAGTTTTTGCTGCACCTTTTTTTTTTTTTTTAAACATCTAGTTTTTATAAAAACTAGTAATATGTCCGTGCTTTACATACGGAATGATATTTTATTTTATTTAATATTTGTTATTTATTTATTGAATTTCTAATTTTATAGCTTGAAATTATATAAGTGATTTGTTAGATTATACCTATATTATGATATATATTATGACATTGATGTCGTCTCTTTGACATACATATGACAATATTACACGTTCGTGTAATTGTAATGTTCACCTGAAAATAACAATATCATACGTCATTCTCAGAGTAACAATATTATACGTCCCTTTCAAACTAATGTTCAGGTAGTAGTTAATTACGTCCTTCTCAGAGTAATAATATTATACGTCCATCTCAAAGTAATGTTGAGGTCGCACTTAATTTTTATCTTCTTGTCACCGAGGTGGTAATTAATTTAAAAGCAAACAAACTTAATATTTTAAAGTTAAAACAAAACATCATTACAAATGTTAAATGATAACATAGAGTTTGTAATAAGTGTATTGTTGATATTATATAGAAAACATGCACTACTAATTTTGGTAATACAAAATGTAAAACATCTGAATGAAATGTAAACAAATGAAAAATTAGAAAGGGTAGGATTAAAGTCATTAAATCCTTTAATGACATGAATAACACATTCAAATGATTCTAAGATTTGAAAAACATAATAACTGAATTCTACCAATCATAATATTCGATATCTTGAACAGAATAGAGCAATATCTTGAAAAGAATAAGCTGCAATTTGCAATACACGTATTTGGTTTCCCACAAATGTTTCATCTTTAGTTGTTTGCCCCAAATTTCTCCATCATCTTGATAGTTTCCATCAACGATTTTATCACAGAGCGAGTCCCATAGCTCGTCTGGGTAAGGAAGACCCTCTATATGGTACATTGGGTCAGGATTTCTGGCATTTGGGCAGAATTTATGTTTATTGGATATGTAGGTATATTTGTCTTCGAGTAACCTCATCAGTTGTAGCAGCTTATTTCTCATATGGCAAGGTTTGAAAAAGGCATACATTTCTTCAGATGTCTTCATTACATCGAAAGGTCTGTATATAGCTTTAAAGAACAAAAAGCAGAATGAAGATAGAAAATGATTACCTGCAAGAGAGATAAAACATTAAGGTGGTGCTGAACGGCATGCTTCCTGAAAAGATTATCAACTGAGTTGTAGAACATAGCTTGTTCAACTTTGTTCTTAACAGCAAAACGAATAAATCCACTGAACTGGTAACATGTTGCTTAGTAATCGTGTCGATGAAATTTGTATAGTGAATCCCAATCCAGCTTTTACAGGACATCCTTGATTCTATGTGTTGTTTGCTTAGTTACCCAAACCATAAGGAATTTTGAGAAGGTATTGAAATCATGAATACCAAATATAATGAAATTGAAGATCAAGCTCACCTCGTCTGATGGAAGGCTGAGTATATTATCATTCACCATTGTTATGATTAATAGAAAATATATGAGTAGGATGTTAATATGTGGCGTGATTAAGGGAAAACGTTTGATGAGAAAGTGGACAATGAAAAACAATGTCAAGTTAAGTAATGGGGAATATGATCAGTTATAGTTAATATATATGTTTCTCAAATTGCATCGATACATGAAAGCGGCATATAGACTGTTAGTATTCTCAATAAATGCCTGATGTTTTGATGTTTGTTAGTTGTATCTCTATGTTGTTGCTATAATTTATATTACCTATTACGCATCATAATTTCTGGAAAAAATAACAAAATTTGTTTAAAATATGTGATAATAACGTGATATGATAGTATGTAGTATTCTATAATTGAAAGACATATGCACTAGCCTATTTGTAAACATCAAGGATTCTACTCAACTTAAATAAGAATGTAATAAGTAAATATTAGATTAGATGTCACAGGAATCTCAATGGGTATTTTCAGTCAAGTGAATGAAGATTTAAAGTACTGGAAGAAGTTCATTTAATTCTACACCGGAAGAAGTCATCTACTGACAATATTATTATATTAAACTTATAAAATCCATGTTTAATATAATTTTTTATAACATATAATTTAAATAAGATAATCTTTTGGTAATTCGTGTTTTTACTTGATTACTCTTATTATATAAAAAATATTATTAAATAACAACAAGCTAATTTTTAAAAAGAGGTTATATTGGTGATTTGGACCCAACAAGCTAATTTTCCCAGGCAAAAACTAAAATATGAGAGCATCATCTGGAATCATTACATGAATTGAGTTCAGATGAGTTAGGAGGGACATATACACTGATCCATTCTCTCCTGTGGTGTGGCTGTAATCTACCTATGCCGCCAATCTGTATAAAGATATGGGCAAGGTCAGTACACCTCTGCAACATAAAAATAGAAGCTGGATTTTGAGTTTACCATGTCGTGCACATAGGATGAATGCTTTAATTAATCCACATATGAGAAGAGTTGTAGTATGCAGAACAAATATCTTGTCTTCGATTTGAAACGTGATCGCTTGCTTTGATTATAAGACTTCTTTTGAACACAATACAGACCAATACCAAAAGTCTAGTTATTGAATTTCTATTAACGAAATTAAATATCAACATAATGACACTCCTGATATTACATGTGAAGTAAAGCACAATAATAAAATAGCATTTAGCCAAACAGTCCCTAAGTAACTAATTCTGTTATTAGTTACAACTCAGCAAGTTGACTTGACATTTTGTTAGTATATAAAGACTTGTGATGTAAAGTTGACCTTAAGTTCTTTTCTAATAATGATATAATGATTGGATCTTTTCTATTACATTCTCTCTCTACTTTCTATCTTAAATCTTTACATTCAACTGTATGAATACTTCATCTTCTACAAGTCTATATGGTATCAGAGCCAAGATCTGGTAAATTTCTTGCTTCCGTGGTTCAATTCGTAGTGAATTCATTCGGAAAAGCTGTAAGTTTTCTGGTTTCAACTCGTTTTTCGAGTGATTTGACATCGATTCAAGTGTTGTTTTGAGTAATCGATTTATCATTGAATTAGGCGTTGTTTTTCGAGTGATTGTTGATTGCTTCGATTTGAGTGATACAATTGAGGTTTTGAGTTGTTTGAGTTGTGATTTGTTGTTCAGTTCTTGAGCTTTCTGAGGAATATTGTTTGTTTTTGAGTTTTCTGAGTGATATTGTTTGGGATAATGAAGAACACATATGCTCATGCTGTCATGAATAACACAACTAATCGAGAAGGTACTTCTGAGAACATTGAGAATCTCTTGGAAAACGATGTTGATATTGATGCTAATCTTGATAATACGTCTGTTAAATCCAATCTGCATCCCTTATATCCCCAGAATATAGATCATCCAGGCTTAGTCTTGATTGCTAAAAAGTTAACAGGTTCTGAGAATTTTGGCCCTTGGAAAAGATCCTGAACTATAGCCTTATCTGCTAAGAATAAGCTAGGTATTGTTGATGGTACAGTTCCTCGACCTGACGAGTCTTCTCCTTTAAGATCTCAATGGGATAGGGTTAATGACATGGTGATTAGTTGGATTTTAAACACTGTATCTGAAGAAATTGGCAATGGCATGGATTTTGTTAGCTCAGCTAGAGATGTCTGGATTGAATTAACAGATCAATTCTCTAGCATTAATGGCCATAGAGTTTATCAGATATTGAAGGACATTCATGCTTTGGAGCAGGATACAATGTCAGTAGAGCTCTATTATCATAAGCTCAAAAATCTTTGGGATGAATACACTGCTCTGGAACCTGTTATACATTGTAAATGTAACTGTACTTGTGAGGCTCACAAATTGTAGGATGAAAGGGATCAGCGTTAGAAGCTGTTACAATTTTTAATGGGGCTCAATGAGAGTTTCACACATGCTAGGAGTCAGATTCTAATGATGAATCCTTTACCTAGTACATCTCAAGCTTATTTTCTGGTTAAGCAAGAAGAAAGACAAAGACAGACTACTGGTGTACTTTCAGGTTCTTTTTTGGCAGCTACCAAATATGCTGGTAAAGGTTCTACAAATTCTGGGGATCATCATACTCCTTCTAGTGGTTTTAAAAGACAAATTCAGAAATGTGTTTACTGTCATAAGGATGGTCATACAAAGGAAAACTGCTTCAAACTTATTGGCTATCCACCAAAGGTTAGGGGCAGAGGAAAATTTGGTAATCAATCAGTTGGTAATTCTGGGAATTTTGGATCTTCTCCTGGTGGTTTCAAGTCACAGGCTATGCAAGTTTCAGCCGTTCCTTCTGATACTATGGAAAAGATTCAACAACAAGTCAATCAACTAATGTTGCTCATGACTAAAGGTTCTTCTCCTAATGCTCTTGGACCATCTGCCACACCTGAGGATCATATCAATTTTGCAGGTTTGGTTTATTCTATGATGTCACATATTCCTCAAAAATTACATAATGTTTGGATAATTGATATTGGAGCTTCTAATCACATGTGCTGTGATGCAAATTTCATGACTGACATTTTTACTGTGAGTCAACCTTTTCATGTGGCTTTGCCAAATAATCAAGTCATCTTAGTTAATCAATTAGGGATAGTGCACTTGTCTCCTGATATTCTTTTGCAAAATGTTCTACTCATACCTGAGTTCAATTGTAATTTGATATCTGTTAGCAAACTCTCTCTTTATTCAAAATGTGTAATAACTTTTACATCTGATAACTGTTTGTTTCAGGACCAGAACCAGGTGAAAACACTGGCAGCTGGTTTTGAACAAGGAGGCTTGTACTACTTCATTTCCTCTTCTTCTCAGCACCATTTGCCACTTCATGCTCATTCTGTTGCTTCTGTTCAGCCTTCTTCTTTGGAGTGTTTGTCTTCTGTTTGTACTGTTGGTATTTCCAATACTTTTTCTGTTTCTAATCATGTGAATGCTAGATTGTGGCATTTGCGTTTAGGTCATGCTCCCAATGCTGTTTTAAAACATATTCCTTGTATTGGTCACATTTCAGAAACAAATACTTTGTGTCCTGTTTGTCCTTGTGCTAAACAAGCTATGTTTCCATTTCCTAAAGCTAGTGCCTCTTATGCTTCTGAGAATTTCTCATTATTACATCTGGATGTTTGGGGACCCTAATTTCTTCCACAGCTGGTTGTAAGTATTTTCTCACAATTGTGGATGATCACAATAGGGCCACCTGGACAATGCTTATGCCTACTAAACAAGATGTTTTTCATATATTCAAAAACTTTGTCACTTATGTTTCTTAGCATTTTCATAAATCTGTTCACACCATCAGATCTGATAATGGTAGTGAATTCATCAATCATAACTTCAAAACTTTCTTGGCTCATCATGGTATCCTTCATCAAACTTCTTGTCCATCTACTCCACAGCAAAATGCAAGAGTAGAACGCAAGCATAGACATATTCTGGAAGTTGCTAGAGCCCTAAGATTTCAATCAGGTTTACCTACTAAGTATTGGGGGGAATGTCTTCTTACAGCCACACATATTATTAACAAACTTCCTTCTACTGTTCTACAATTTAAAACTCCTCATGAGATCTTGTTTAGTTCTAAACCTGATTATACTTTGCTGAAAGCTTTTGGATGTCTTTCATATGCTTCAGTTCATCCTAATGATAAATTTGCTACTAGATCTATTCAATGTGTCTTCATTGGTTATCATCACTTACAAAAGGGTTTTAAACTCTTAAGATTAGATAATCATGCTATTATTGTTAGTAGACATGTTAAGTTTGAGGAATCAATTTTTCCTTATCATCAACCTTCTGTCACTAATGTTAAAAGCACAAATACTACTACTGGTAATTCTGCTTTATTTTTAAATTGGTTAAAATCCAATACTGTTCCACAGGTTGAATCTGATTTTTCTTCTTCTACATCTTCTCCTATTTCATTTCCTTCCACATCTTTAAATTTTCCTATCACTCCCGATCTTCATGGTTCTTCTCCTATTGTCTCTTCTCCTGATAATTCCACTACTTCTATAATTCATGTTTCAGTCCCACAATTAAGACAGTCTACCAGAACTAAAGATAGGCCAATTTGGTGGTCTGATTATCATGTAGCACATAATGTGATTAGTGATCCTATTGAGTCTATGACTCCTTTTGCTCTGCAATTATCTCATTCTATTTTTGATGCCAACAATCAAGCTTTTTCAGCTTATGTGCCATCTCTTGTTGAACCTAATTTTTATCATCAAGCTGTTAAAAATCCTTTATGGATTGAGGCTATGGACAAAGAATTGACTGCTCTTAATGCCAATAATACTTGGGCCTTGGTTCCTTTACCTAAGGGTAAGAAAAAAATTGGATGTAAATGGGTATATAAGATCAAAACTCTTGCCAATGGTCAAATTGATAAGTATAAGGCCAGATTAGTGGCTAAGGGTTATACTCAAGCTGCAGGCATAGATTTTCATGATACCTTTGCTCCTGTTGTTAAAATGGTGACAGTCAGAAGCTTGTTGGCCATTGCAGCAGCTAAAGATTGGTTTGTTGAGCAATTAGATGTAAATAATGCTTTTCTGCATGGAGATTTAAATGAAGAGGTCTATATGGATTAAGACAAGCTTCTAGGCAATGGTTTACCAAGCTCACTTCTTGTTTGTTGGAAAATGGTTATAAACAATCTTTCCATGATCATTCTCTTTTTACTATCCAGCAAGGGTCTGTTTTTGTAGCAGTGGTAATTTATGTGGATGATATCTTGGTTTCTGGTAATGATATGCCTACTATTCAGTCTCTTAAGCAATTATTGCACAATAGGTTCACTATCAAGGATATGGGTAGTATCAAATACTATCTTGGTCTTGAGGTTTCAAGGAATAAGTCAGGTATTTTTCTGAGTCAACCAAAGTTTATTAAAGATCTTCTTAAAACTGCTGGATTGTTAGATTGTAAACCTCTTTCAGTTCCTGTTGATCCTCATATCAAGCTTTTTGATAATGATACTTCTGGTGAGTTGATTTCCAATCCTACTGTATACAGAACTTGGGTTGGGAAATTATTATATTTGACATCTTCTAAACCAGACATTTCTTTTGTTGTTCATTTGCTTAGCCAATTTCTGCATGCTCCAAGAGTCAAACATTTTGAAGCAGCTCAAAGAGTGCTCAGATATTTGAAATGCACAGTTGATCATGGTCTACATTTTCCAGCTTCTAATTCTTTGCAGTTAGAAGGTTATAGTGATAGTGATTGGGGTGGGGATCCCAATGACAGGAAATCTGTTGGTGGTTACAGTTTTTTAGTGGGGCAAGTAGCCATTTCATGGAGGGCAAAGAAACAATCAGTAACCTCAAGAAGCACTGCAGAGGCAGAATATAGGGCTTTTGCTGATGCTTCTTGTGAGGTCATGTGGTTAAAGGGTTTACTTACTGATTTAGGGTTGAATGTTGCTGGTGCTACTCCTTTATTCTGTGACAATAAAGCAGCTGTTGATCTTACTGCAAATCCTGTTTATCATGCTAGAACTAAACACATTGAGCTTGATTGTCATTTTATTAGAGAGAAAATTCAAAATGATCTTATTTCTGTTGTTCAGATTGGATCCAAGGATAACACTGTTGATATTCTAACAAAGGGACTCAACAGACATCTTCATTGGTCTTGTTCATCACATATGGGTTTAAAGTTTGGTCCAAAAACCTCTACAGATGGGGTGCCTGCTGCATCAACTATACTTGGTACTGATGATTCAGAAAGTTCAGAAATGGAAGTGAAAGCCATAGCAAATACTGTTACAATGCTGTCCGAAGATCTATTTGTCAAAGGGGGGGCTAATGACACTCCTGATATTACATGTGAAGTAAAGCACAATAATAAAATAGCATATAGCCAAACAGTCCCTAAGTAACTAATTCTGTTATTAGTTACAGCTCATCAAGTTGACTTGACATTTTGTTAGTATATAAAGACTTGTGATGTAAAGTTGACCTTAAGTTCTTTTCTAATAATGATATAATGATTGGATCGTTTCTGTTACATTCTCTCTCTACTTTCTATCTTAAATCTATACATTCAAGTTGCAATTTTGTCTTTTAATTCTCGACGAAATGATCATCCAACAAAATGTTAATATTTCGCGGATCAACATGACGGGAAGAGTTTGGTGCCATGGAAGCTAACTGTCGATCGAAGCCTCTGCAAACAAAACTAAATCATCAGCAAAAAAGAAGTGAGATAAGAAAGGGCCTGACCTAGAAGCTTTCACCGGTTTCCATTCTTTGTCCAGGGAAAAAAGTGTATCTCCCATAGAAACACTTTATCTTTAAAACAAAGCACTCCTCCCAATCAAAACTTATGAGATATTTCCTTCTCTTGGAAAATATTTCCTGAAGACCAAACAAACATAGGAAAATCTGGAAAACATTTTCCAAAACGTCAAATAAACACATAAAAGACATTTTCCTGAAAAATATTTTCTGGAGCCCAAACAAACCCCGGAAAGCCCAGAAAACATTTTCCTGAAAAATGTTTTCCAGCAAACAAACCGAGCCTAAATCACAAAATACTCGATCTTTAGTCCATGCTCAAAACTACTAATAACATCCTTGGAAGAATACTGACATTAATGAATGTAATTTAATACCTTTGCTGCCCACATTTTGCTGAATGTGGTTGATGATGTTAGGGGAAGTGTACAATTCAGAGTCTTTCCTTTCTTATTCACTGATCCCAATGGACTTTGGATTGATCTGTTACAGCACTCTCCTTATTATCCTCCCGAGGCTGCTCTTGCTAAACTCTCTGTGATTCTATTTTCAGCTCTTCAGCACTATAGCACTGTCACTTAAGCTACTTCCTCTTTTGTACTTTTGTTTTATGTAGTCGTTCAGGTATGGAGTACTTTCCCATATTCCCAGCTCAGTATAAACACGTACCGTTGATGTGCTTGTTTTCAAGAAAGTGAAAAATTCTATCCGGGGACAATGATGAAGCAGAAAAATAGATAATGCCGGCATACTGAAAGCATAGCTTGAACTGCTACTGAAACATTTGAGGATTGGCAGCCATGCAAGCTGAAAATCTGCAAGTCCGGAGAATGTGATAGTCTTGTCATCTGTGAAAGAAGTTTCATCGTCATCCCCTACATCATCAACAATGCATTCCAACAATAGGCATTTCGAAACATATAATTCTGCGAGTTGGTGGAGCTTTCTGAAGAAAGAGCAGGTGAAAAGAGTAGAGAATCCACAGTTGTTAATATTAACCTTCTTTAAATCCGGCATATGAAACTCATAATTTACACTGCTAATAAAACTTTTAAGATTCGGCAAATCTGTTAGAATAATTGATTTCAGCTGCAAGACTGTGATAGTCTTCTTATCCGTGGCAGAGTCTTCACCACCCCTTGCACCTTCCACAATTTCTTCCAAAAGAGAACAGTCTGATATTTCTAGTTCTTGGAGTTGTGGTAGACTTGTTAAAGCTGAGAATGTAAAAAGAGTAGAGTATCCACATTTCCCAACTTTAAGCACCTCTAGTCGTGGGCAAGTAAAATAATCCATGCCAAAAGAGCCCAAGTTAATTTCCTCACACTTGAGCTCCAAATTCACCAAGTTTGGAAATTCGACCTACAAAATAATAAAGGCCAATGTTTATGTTGATTATGTCAACGTCAATCTCATAAAGTTTCTATTTTAGAACTTGAATATATACCTGTCTGTTATAGGCTTAAAACACTGCTACCGATTTTGGCCATAGAGCCACCAACGTTCAGTGAACAGAATTCTTAAATCACTATAGACATCAATGTCTAGTCGACAGAAATAACAAAATTATGCTATTAAAATCCAAAATCTATTAGAAAATTCTCCATTTTTTAGCAAACGAAAATTGAACCGATCCAAGTAGGATGGGATAGCTCAAGTGGATTTTACTAAGATATCCGAAAAGATACTCATTTGTAAGGCATATTTCAAATTGAACTGATCTATTTAGCAATCAATAGACATACCCTGTAGTTATTATCTCCCCTGGTCTGGTAACACCAAAAGCTGGTCAATTTTGGCAAATATTCTAGCTGTAGCACAGTCAACTCAGGAAACACAATGCCATCATTGATTTCTTGTTCGTCAGCGCCAATAATTTCTGTCATTACACCGCAGTGACTGACTACCATTGACTTGAAGCGGATTAGATCTCTGGCAATACAAGGTGGGAACACGTTTCTCAAGCTCGTGCAATCACGTATGTGTATACTTTCCAGATTCCGCATCCTATTCAACATGGCAGGTGGGATCACTGTTTCCAGTTTCTGAAACTGGTATACCTTCAGGGTCTTGAGGTTGCAAAAGGACGATACATTGTCCTCACTATGGTAATACTCTCCCCATATATCACTTACGGTCTCCGCCAATACATTTCCAAGAAAATATTCCAAGGAAGGAAAAACAACCTGTAGCACATACCCAACTAATTACAAAATGGTGGTACTAACTTGTCCCTATATATTTTTAAAAAAATATTAATCCACATCTCCCAACAATAGTTAATGTTGAAAATTTTTGATGATTATAAAATTTGAAAATCTATACTTGTTATGCATAATAAATACTCTTCATTTTTTAAAAAAAGGAAACTTTCTGGGTGGAACACAATACTATAATTAAGGTTTTGAGATTGCAGTTAAAAATTGTTATATTGTTAAAATAAGTGTGAAAATTAGATAATTGTTTGGCAATATTTTTGATATAGTATCTGCTTTCGCAAAAACTTTGAAAGCAGAGGTCTGTTTTTCAGAAAAAAAAAGCTATGTTACTCTCTGCAACAACAATGCCAAACGGGGTCTAAATCAATTGTTTTAGGATTCGATTTCATGCCAAAACACAGTTACTTAAATTTAATTTAATTTAATTTCTTTATTTTCACAAGTCTTTATGCATTTTTAGAGCAAAAAGCTTTATTGAACTTCCATCCTTAGTTCCAGTTCTCTAAAACTACATATTTTCTAAACCTACATATTGAAATATATATTTATTTATTCTCAAAAATTTAATAAATTTAATATTTTATCACAATCTCTCTATAGTTAACACGAGTCATTACTTAGTAGTAATTAATGCTAAAAAATATTAAAGAAATAACATTCACAACCGACCAAAATGATTTGTATTGATGTATATTTATGCCATATAGTACAATAATATCTTTTAATATTAAATTATCAAAAATATAAGAAATAATCAAAATTAACTTTCACACAACTGCATTTGAATTAGAGGTTTTAAGAAATAAATAGTATAGATACAATATAAAATTAAAGAATTGAATTTTCAAAAAAGTATAATTCTTTGGAAATTAAAACAAATTAATATATAAATCAACTTTTTGGAAAGAACCACTTCATCAAGAAAATCAGCTTTCATCCTACTATTTGTTCAATAAAATTATTTGTTTATCTTAACTAAATACGAATTTCAACCAATACATAAAAAAGTGAAAAAGTTTACGTTATTCAAAAATCTTAGAAAACTGATGTATGATATTTATGAACATCTATTTTCTACACTTTTAGTTTTTTTGTAAGAAATTGGATTGATATTTAATTATTTGTTTATGTTTTATTATAGGAAAGAGTGGTTTTTTATTGTACAAGCATTAGAGTAAAAGTGCATAACTTAAAGTAATTGCAACAAAATCATCGTTTATTGTTTTGGGGATGATTTATTGTTTTGGCTAATTATGGGAGTTATGTATATAGGAATGAGGTGTTAAGCGAGTTACAAAGCTTATGGGAAGAACTTTAATTCAATTATGATCTAAGATTTTATGAATATTCCAACAGCCCAGAAGATTACCAACAGCTTGCATTTATGTATTATAGATACTAGTTTTATACCCGTGCATCGTGCATGGATGATTTATTAAAAATTTTAATATAATTTTATATATTTTATATTATTATTATTATGTTACATAATATTTATATCAATTTAATTTTTTAAAATAAAATTTATCTGCTAACTAATAATTTAAAAATATTCATTTACAATTACTAATTATATAGAATATTCAACCTCTATTAAGATATTTTAAAAATATAAATTTTATAATATATAAGATATGTTTAGTTTGTTACTAAAATTGGTGAATTTTACTGTGAAATATCAAATTATAGAAAGGAGAGTTTTACTTTATAATATTTAGATAAAATACATAACAATTTTTTTGATATATTTTCTACAAACTTCTTGGTAACACCTTTTTCTTTTCACGTGTGTGTCATATTTCCTTTTTAATTATAATAATAATTATAAATTTACTAATTTAGCCCTCACTACCAAACCACCTAAACTCTCTTATGCCAATTATATATATATATATAATATAAATTATATATAGGATATAATTGAGTAGGGAAAAAAAGACATAACAATTTTTTTGATATATTTTCTACAAACTTCTTGGTAACACCTTTTTCTTTTCACGTGTGTGTCATATTTCCTTTTTAATTATAATAATAATTATAAATTTACTAATTTAGCCCTCACTACCAAACCACCTAAACTCTCTTATGTTGTTTTATTTTGCATTCCGTCTTTGGTTGTCTAATAGTTTGTACTGAATAGATTTGGTACCGTCTTTAGGTAGATGAAAATGTACCAAAGTACGCTTTTGGATTGGTTTGTATGAAATACCATATTAATGGTGGATTTCTATGTAAATGAAAAGGTCATGTCCAATTTTTCTTTTATAAAACCATTGTCATTGTTTCTAATAGTGTTGCCATTTATTGTCATTTTCTTATTAAAAACATTGCTATTAGATAGAATTATGTTGCCATAGCCACCTGAAACGTTGTTATAACCTATGTATTGCAATACTAAAGAAGAAACATAGATCAAGAATAGGTTGTTATATGTTATTGCAATGAATTTAAATTGTTGCTATAGACTGGAAAACGTTGCTATAAAAGACTATTGCAATGATATTAAGGCGTTGTTGTATGGTAGTAACTCATTGCTATAGGGGCCTACGCCAACCCAAGCAAAGTTAACGCCCAATTTTACCAAAAGCATTGCAATAGACTCTATGTCAACTGATTTAGGCCCTATAGTAACCATAATATGGAGTTGCTATAGCCAATCTATGGTGTAGTGACTCCTTGATTAGCTTCCTACCAATGTCCATAGTTACAGCTGATGCCAACACCGTACCTTCCCATACTTTCTTGTTCCTTGCAAACCACACTCCCCATAGAACTGTAACTATCTTCTCCACTTCTTCAGTACTTGCATTAGTAATTCTGTCCAGGAGCCATGTAGGAGCACATTCAATGGAATGCCTATTGAAATCAAGGCCCACAATTCGCCAACATTCTGAAGCAAAATTATAGTCAAAAAATATGTGCAGTAGATGTTCTATGTCATGTTCAATCATAGAGCAAATAATAGGGACTGCATCTGCTTTACTTCTGAGAAGCTTCCTTACGGGAACATTGTTTTTGCAAAAAACGTCACAAGAAGGTTCTGATTTTATGTGGCAACTTAAGGTTCCACAGTCTATTCCAACCTTTTGAATCTGTAGTCGGAGTTGACACAATGTTATTGTTAACCCAAAATTGGTATCCTGATTTTACTGTGTATCCCCCCATTGTGGTACCATTCTAAGCGATCCTATCTTTTGCTTCACCTTGTGGAATCCTTGTTTGAAGAATAGACTGAATATCATCTTGATGAAAATCTTGTTGTACTTTATACTCGTCCCAAACTTTGCTATTAAAACGGAAGTAACTACAAGCATAATCATTTCTGACTATAGTTAAGTGACTATTCTCAACACAATAGTCACCTTTGCCTTTCAACCATGGATCTTTAAAGATTCTGATGTCTTTCCCATCCCCTAATATCCACCTGAAGCTAGCTCAAAGTTTTTTTTTTTTTGCCTCCCATAGACCTAGCCAGATGAAGCTTGAGTCATTTCCTTTAGAAGCTTGAAAGATATGCCCCTCCGGGAAGTATCTAGCTTTATATAATCGAGTAACTAGAGATGATGGATTGCGACAGAAATTTCAAATGTGTTTCCCCAACAGTGCTATATTGAAACCTTGGAGATTACGAAAACCCAAACCACCTCTACTTTTTGCTATTGCCATTTTATCCCACCCCATCTATCGAACACCTCTGTTATTGTTTCCATTAGATTGCCACTAGCAACCATTTAGCAATCTCTCTATTCCGACACACAAGGATTTCGATAGTAGAAAGCAGGACATATTGTATGAAGGTATGGATTGCGCCACATTTTTTATCATTACTGTTTTTCCTGCCTTAGACAGAAGCTTGTTATTCCAATCTTGAACTTTATGCCAAACTCTTTCCTTAATGAAGTTAAAGACACATTTTTTAGATCTACCAATGAGGGATGGGAGACCCAA
Source organism: Heracleum sosnowskyi (assembly GCA_030848705.1). Taxonomy (NCBI): domain Eukaryota; kingdom Viridiplantae; phylum Streptophyta; class Magnoliopsida; order Apiales; family Apiaceae; genus Heracleum; species Heracleum sosnowskyi. Next base: position 116,856,395 of record CM061242.1, on the reverse strand, counting down.
ATACTTGCTATCTTTGAACTCATTATGCACTTCCAGAATGCCATTGATTTCAACCTGAGGTGCTTCCATACTCGTTAAGCATGGATTTAATTACTTAATGCAGTTCATTTACTCTTTATAATCTCATACTTTTTCCTACTCTCTAAATGTAGGACAAAATTACTTAATGTAGTTCATTTAAATTACAATTTTAACCTTAACTTATTTTGTGTGCAAATCACTGCATTTAATACCGTTTCTAATATTCTAGGAGAAATGCTATGTACATCGAAAATTATATAGAATTTTTGTACAAAATGAGTTGACAGTGTTATTTGTGTATTTTCATACAACAAAATATATTAAAATGTATATAAAAATATATACAACAATAAAAAATAAAAAAACGAAATATATAAGAGAATCAGGAGGCGATAAACAAAATATTAATTATAGTTAAACAAATGTTAAAAAGTAATATATATTGTGTAAATATAAATTATTATAAATTGAATATATAATAATATTTATTAATTTATATGTATACATTAATATATAGAAAATAAATGGTTTGAATCAAAATAAATAATAAAAAATAGTATAAACAAGAAAAGATAATTATTCACAAAATGTACAAGGAAGAATAAGTGATGAAAAGATAAAATGAGCTGAAAAAAGAAAAAGAAAGAGTTGAGCGGCGACGGAACATTAATGACAATACACACGTAACCCCTGCCAACTTATTTTTTATGACTAGCTTTATACCCGTGCGATGCACGGGGATGATTTATTAATATTTTTTATTTAATTTTATATATTTAATATATTATTATTATTATGTTACATAATATTTATCTTAATTTAATTTTTCAAAGTAAAATTTATCTGCTAACTAATAATTTAAAAATATTCATTTACAATCTTACAATGTTACTAATTATATAGAATATTCAACCTCTATTAAGATATTTTAAAAATATAAATTTTATAATATATAATATGTTTAATTTGTTACTTAAATTGGTGAATTTTACGGTGAAATGTCAAATTATAGAAAGGAGAGTTTTACTTTATAATATTTAGATACCATACATAACAATTTTTTTGATATATTTTCTACAAACTTGTTCACAACACGTTTCCTTTTCCTTTCACGTGTGTGTAGTCTTTTGCTACCACCATGCATTTTACATATAATGTTTTTCCTTTTTAATTATAACGTGTGTGTAGTCTTTTGCTACCACCATGCATTTTACATATAATGTTTTTCCTTTTTAATTATAATAATAATTATAAATTTACTAATTTAGCCCTGATGACCAAACCACCTAAACTCTCTTATGCCAATTATATATAGGATATAATTATTAATAAAAAAACGAAATATATAAGAGAATCAGGAGGCGATAAACAAAATATTAATTATAGTTAAACAAATGTTAAAAAGTAATATATATTGTGTAAATATAAATTATTATAAATTGAATATATAATAATATTTATTAATTTATATGTATACATTAATATATAGAAAATAAATGGTTTGAATCAAAATAAATAATAAAAAATAGTATAAACAAGAAAAGATAATTATTCACAAAATGTACAAGGAAGAATAAGTGATGAAAAAGATAAAGGAGCTGAAAAAAGAAAAAGAAAGAGTTGAGCGGCGACGGAACATTAATGACAATACACACGTAACCCCTGCCAACTTATTTTTTATGACTAGTGCGATGCACGGGGATGATTTATTAATATTTTCTATATAATTTTATATATTTAATATATTATTATTATTATGTTACATAATATTTATCTTAATTTAATTTTTCAAAGTAAAATTTATCTGCTAACTAATAATTTAAAAATATTCATTTACAATCTTACAATGTTACTAATTATATAGAATATTCAACCTCTATTAAGATATTTTAAAAATATAAATTTTATAATATATAATATGTTTAATTTGTTACTTAAATTGGTGAATTTTACGGTGAAATATCAAATTATAGAAAGGAGAGTTTTACTTTATAATATTTAGATACCATACATAACAATTTTTTTGATATATTTTCTACAAACTTGTTCACAACACGTTTCCTTTTCCTTTCACGTGTGTGTAGTCTTTTGCTACCACCATGCATTTTACATATAATGTTTTTCCTTTTTAATTATAACGTGTGTGTAGTCTTTTGCTACCACCATGCATTTTACATATAATATTTTTCCTTTTTAATTATAATAATAATTATAAATTTACTAATTTAGCCCTGACGACCAAACCACCTAAACTCTCTTATGCCAATTATATATAGGATATAATATGATATAAATTATATATAGGATATAATTGAGTAGGGAAAAAAAGACAGATGGAGAGAGCAATTACCTACAACAACCAAAAAAACATTATGAAGGAAGAAGAACACTAGCATTCAAAAGGAGAATTCATTGATCTTCTCTTACTTTTCTTTATTGTATCTTTACTATTATGTCTTCATTATTGTACATATCACTCTTTGTTGAGATGTTGAACTAGTTAGGATAATTCTTTAATTATGGTATTCATTACAGTTATTTATATTGATTTGTGTTTAATGCTTTTCAAGGAATGATCAACCTTAAAATTTTTGGTAAAATAGGTGACTTGGAAAAGAAAATTTAGATTAATTTCAATATAATTGGAGAGTAGTATACTAATTTGTATTTAAGATAGTAAAATACTTTTTTTTTTTTGACAAAATGCAAATTCATATCATTAAATTAAAACAAGTCTAGCCGGGACAAATCCCCAACTGACAATGCAATCAGGTTGATAAACAATAAAGCGAGCTAAACAAATAGTCGCATTGTTTCCAGACTGCTTAACACACTGAATCCATGGATTCTTGAAATTGAAAATGAATACAAAGGCTTCTCGAGTAATCCAGCCAACATCGGTCCCGAAAATGGTAGCTTCACAATTGACCTTCACAATAGTTCCATGGTTGTTGCGGTGTTCAGGCGACTCAGTTACAAAAACTAAGCAATGAGGAACAATAGTCCTCGAATAATGAACAACTATAATTTGTGAAAGGTGAGCACATGCGGTCACAACCATTCCAAGCATACCCCAGCTATCTACATGCCGGGATCCAGCTATAGACATGCCGAAAGTTCCAAGCATACCCCAGCTATCTACGTGCCAGAATCCAGCTATAGACATGCCGAAGGTATAACTGATGTGGTAATCCAGATCTCCCAAAACCCCATCCAAATCATTCTCAATATTGATAACACACAAACTCGCATAAAGCGAGAAAACACACATAAAGCGAGACGAAAACAAAACACACATAAAGCGAGACAAAAAACAAAACACGCATAAAGCGAGACAAAAGCAAAGTTAATCGATTTTATTGAATCTGGAAAAACAAGATCGGAAGAAAATGAGGGAGGAAGGAGGAGAGAGGCGGAGGGAAGAGAGAGGAGAGAGGCGAATGGGGGGAGGGGGCTCAGACGACTCTCATTAGGGTTTTGATATTTTAAGCACCCTAGATAGTCATTTAATGTGGAGATTAATATTTTTCTAATACCTAAATTTTTCATAGAAACATCTTGATATTGGTAGTGGTTAATTAAGTTCATTAAACTACCGGCACCAAAAACACCAAAAGATGAAGAGAGTAACTTATTGATGAATAAGAGTTGAAGTTAGAGATTTAATTTTGTCAATCTTCAAACAATTATTTGCTTTAGTTTAGTATATAGTGATAATTAGTTTGTAATTTTAACCAACTTTACTTTTGACTTGAATTATAAGAACATTTTGGTATTTAGTAGCTTAAATTTAGTCTTGGTGGAAATTAATTATCATACAACTTGTTACAATATTTGAGTTGTAAAATCGCTAACAAAAACGATTTGTAATATTTCAAAATTTTCTAAATTTTACAATTAAATCAAATTTAACCGAAACAAAAATTTCAAAGTAAAAATTTCAATGATTACGTGTGAAACATTCACTACTAGAAAAAGGTCAATAGACATCGCCCATATAACATCAGTTTATAATTCCACCGATGTAAAAGATGTTAATTACATCGATTTTATAATAACTGATGTCTTTGTATTGTTACGACATCAGATTACTTCCGAACCGATGTCTAAACGTTGTCTTAAAAAAAATTTCATCTCCCGCTTATACTTTTCCCCCTTATACGAAATGTTTCCCCCTTGTACCAAATGTTTCCCCCCGTTAGCCAATTTTCATTCCCCCCATTTCTTTTAAAGCTTTCAGACAAAACTAAAAACTAACTAAAACAAAAACTATTTTTCACTCCTCACTCGACCTCACCCCTCTCTCCCTGCCTCGCCTCTCTCGAACTCACGCCTCTGAAGAACCCTAGCTATTTTTTAGCCCTCTCTCTCTACCTTCACTCTCTCTTTCACTCTCAACTTTCAATTCGTAACCAATCAAAGTTCAAGTCGAAGCCCACTTCACTGCTACAAATCTCAATCGAAGTTAATTGGTCATATTCGTTTCAAATCCACATTAAAAGCTCAATCGAAGTTTCCAAATCGTTTGTTCACTGCTACAAAGCTCGAATCGGTAAGTGAGTAAACATGTATGTGTATATAAATCCTAATTTTCTAATTCGTTTGATTCAGTTCGAAAATGGGGGGTTTTTTAACTCGAAACCCTAATTTTCTAATTCATATTTCTTGTTCTTAATACATGAGCAACATTTTAAAGGAGGAATTGTTTGGGTAAGAATGATGTCTTTGTAATTTCAATTTAATTTTTAGTTTCTAATTTTTTTTAATTTTTTTTTTGTAGAGATGAGCAAAATCTTGATGGGGGATGAAATAAACAAATTTAGCCGATCTCCTAGGTTTGAGAGGAGTGAGTTTTCGATGAGTCCAGACTCAAGACAGATATACTTGACTTTTCCAGCTGATAGTACATTTAGAGAAGAAGATGTGTCATCTTATTTCAGGTTTAACTGCTTTTCAGAGCAATATGATTTTAATGTAACTATTTTATGATAATCTAGATCTGTTTATGTGCTTTTATTTCTATTAGCTTCTTTTGCAAATCATACATATGTTTGTATCTGGTTTCAGTAATTACGGTCCTGTGCAAGATGTGAGGATTCCGTACCAGCAGAAGCGTATGTTTGGATTCTGTATTTCCCACATTTTGAACTGCAGAATCGGAGGTTAATGGAATTGCAGCTGCTTGACGTGAAGAGTAAACATCACCTAGCCTTCTCTTCCAGTGCCGCCATTCCATTTCCATCTGCAGCGCATAGTCTCAATTATTTTCAGCAGAATATCCTGGTTCCTTCAAATCGCAGCAGTCCAGAGTTTTCAGAAGGTTTCAGATAATGTTTTAGTGGTGGGGTGTTTATTTAATGTAATAGCCATAATTAGAACGAACTTGTTGTAGAAGTGAATAAAGACTCTGCTAGGGTGTTACCACGTACTAATGTAACTTAATTTTGCTTTTTCTAGAAAATGAAGCCAATCACTTACCATCCTACTCATGATCGAACGCTTCAACCGCCTGACCAAGGTAATGTGGATGTATTACCTTTTTCTTTCTCCTTATTTTTCTGGATGCGTTCCAGTAGCTAGGCACTCTTTCTGGCTTGCGTACTTTTATTGTTAGCTAGTATCATGCACATCCTTATTTGATCAAGTCGGTGCATAATAACAGAAAAATTGGAATGAGGTCTTTGCTAGAAAACCCTCCTCTCCTCTAAATGCACATTGGTTGAAGCATATATACATAGTAGATGAGGCAAATGTTCTGCTAATGATGTGATTACATAGACCAAAAAAGTGAAAATCACACAAATATTAGATGCTCTAATGTCTGGGTTCTATTCTTTAATTATCCAGATTTTTAGTAGACTTATTTCTTATGCTATATTATATTTTTTACATGAACTCTTTCAGAATAGTAGTCCCAAATTAACCAAACTTCCTTTTGTTTTCTAAACCATGTTCTCTTGGACCATTATTATTAGAATTTAGAACTATTGATTTTGTGTTTGGACGTAATAAGCTATAGTATTTGATGAACAGCATGGAACAGAGTCTGCCTGAAAATCTATTTGCATCACCAAAAGCTGCTGATGAACACATAACAACATTCTCCATAGACACAACTGAACCAGCAGTGAAAAAGATCGGCACCGTTGTTTCCTCACCATCTTCTGTTAACAATAATTTGATGACTTCATCCTTACTTCCTGCTAGCTCTACCCTTGACATGGCTTCACTTAATTCATGCTATTTTCAAGCTCCCAGGTACATTTTACTATGCATATTGACTGGATGAGTATCTGTGAGTGTCTTATAACAGGGGACTCCAATGCTTTCTCTCGATTAACAGGAATCCCTTATCATACAAGACAAACGAATATGATTAGAAATAACAAGTTAGAATGTTGCTAAATATGGTTTCCCTTTGTTTCTTAGTACATGTCATTTTTCCAAAATTTAAACTTATATAGATCGTACTCTCTTTGGTTTCAAATTTAAGTAATTTGAAATATTTAGAGAACATGCACAACATATAAACAAAAATCTTTTTTGAATATACATTAGTACCTATGAAATTTTAGTACTAAAATATGTGAATATGTTAATTGGACAACATGACTCACATGAATAGATGATTCGTTGCCAAAATCGCATTCTCCTTCCACTTTGAAAAGCATTAGGTTTTGCAGCTAGTATCTGTAACCCTGTCTGTGATTTGATGCTATTTCTCTCCGTCACCAGGTCTGGGTACTTCTTTACGAAATACAGACCCACATCTGCCCAAGATTCATCCATCCAATACATAATAACACATGTTAGTGTCACAGAGATAGAAAGAGTCATCTTGCATTAGGCGAATCTAGTTAGATTTAAGTTGCCATGCAGTGACAATGCCAATAATGATATGGAGCTGTACAAATAGTTTGTTAAAGCTTCATTGAAGATAAAGAAATTTTTATCTAAGATATAATATTTGAAATTTGTTTACACTTGAGGTTAACTGTTATCAAGAGTATAATGCTTGCAATATGTATTCATAGTAATCAGCTATGATTGAAAGAGTAAGAAGATCAGCACCATCTTGTCCCCGGTAAGGACTAGTTCCTTCCACTCCAACTACATCTTTTGTCACCTCCAGCAAATAACAGAGTGTCTCTATGTCAATACTGGGCTGCCAACTTCAGGGGGTGTGGCCATTTGGTTTAGTAATCTGAGCCAATTCCGGATATTTATTAACCAAAAGTGTTGCAGCTTGCGTATTCCCTACCATAGCAGCACATTATTTCCATAACAGTTAGCAGTCAGCAGCATCTCTGGATCTACGTCCATAATCAGCTCAACTAATTCTTCTACAAATCTGTGAGAACTATTCGTTCCCACTGAAGTGAATTCTTTTTTTTACATTATTGTAATTTTACTCTTATGTAGGATGGCATTGATGAGATAACTTGGCAAACTTACAAGGGACAACTGACTGAGGATATAGATGGGTTTGCTGCATCTACATCATGTCATCATTGTGTTCCTCTACGGCTCTACCTGTAATTTGTTCCTTTATTGTCCACTAGTATTCTTTTAAGATGGATGTGGTAAGAATTTGTGGATGATTTATGGAATATGGAAAGTGGATGATTTTTGTAAATGATAGGTTATGGTAGATGGTATGTAAATAGTTGGAATTGCATTGTCGGATGAAATTATGGCTAGGTGCCTTTATTTTTGTTGGATGGTTTTTGTTGAATTTGGTATAGTTTGTTGAATTGGTTGAATGGTTTTTATCATAGTTTGTTCTTGTTTTTTTGGCATGGATTTGGTATTTTATGGTACTAAAATGGTATTCCATTATACATCAGTTGCATGGAATAAAATAAACAAACTGATGTAATTTAAACACAGTAACATCGCTTTTTCTTTGTAACAAAATCTGCAACTGATGTCTTTGTTGTCTTAGACATCAGTTATTGATTGTATTAGCTATCTTAGACATCAGTTATAAACTGTATTCTTTATTATATTAGACATCAGTTACTGACTGTAGTCGTTGTTATCTTAGACATCAGTTACTGACTGATGCCATTTATATGTATATACATCAGTTGGTTGCCAAAAAACGATGTCAAAGGTACTTAAGACATCGGCTTAAAACCGATGTTAAAGACTTGGATCTTTCTCTACACCCACCAAGACATCGGTTGAAAAATTGGCAGACATCAGTTTTTAGCTGATGTCTATTGACTGTTTTGTAGTAGTGATTTTTGTAAATTTATCTTCTATGTTCATGTATTATAAAAAAAGTATGCATATGTACGTGTAAGTTCAAATATTAGTTAAAATGAAAACACTATAAACAAAATGATATTTGATAATAATAATAGCTGAAGACGTATATATGCATGTATGTTAAAACAACTAAATAATTAATATATTAATATATATTAGTTAAAAAAGGTTTGTATTTGATCACTAGCCTATATATATATATATATAAATAACAATATTTCTATAGTACACATGATATTAAATAAAGTTATAAAATTTGTTAGAAGAATAAAAAAATATAACATATAAAACAAAAAAAGTAAATAAAAAAAAATTAAAAGATGCATGCTATATGTAAAGCACATACCCTTCCATTAAAAAGAGGTTGTTGAGATTGAATGGTAGAGTTGTCCAAAACTGATGTCGAAATGGCAAGCATTTCGTCCTTTTCCCTGTAGAAGCCTTTCAGTCTTGGAAGACATATTAAACTCAATGATTTCAGTTTGGAGAAGTTTATGACATCTCCGTCATTTGCGTCTTCACTCATTACGATTGCTTCCAACACAAAACAACTCTCTATGCTGAGGTTTTGCAGTTGCACCAGACCTTTTGCGACAGATTTGCAGAAGAGGTATTTTAATGAGGAGCAACTTTTAATTTCTAAATCAGTTAACTTGGAGAAAGATGTCAGCAGTTGACAACTTTTGTGAATATCATCTTTTGATATCCTTGCTAGATACTCCATTGTGTTACATTCTCGAATGTACAGGTCTCTGAGATCTGATAATGCTTTTCTGTTGCTATTCCAGATGCTTTTAATATCGGTGCGCATCAATGTTACTTGTTCAGCCCTCTCAATTAGGCTCTCCAAGCCTTCTATCTGAGTGCCGCACAAATCAATACTTCTCTTAAAAGAAACACTTGAATCTAGAAGATGAACATAACGGGCATTCCTTTGCACCAGTATATTATATTCAAGTAAATTATCAAATATGTTTGTATCTTGAAAAGGCTCAGAATTCCTGAAGGTCATTCGTAAACTTTTCAGACTGATCAATCTACTAATTTCGATCAATATGGGCGCCGGAACAGCATCCCTACCATTTTCAGATCCATCATCCTGAATTTCGTATCCATCGGGTATATGCAATTCTTCCAGATTGGGCAAACTGGATATGGTATTCGGCAACATTTCAACTCTAGTTTTCCTCCCCTCAAATTCTAGCTTTCGTAGATATTCTAGGTTTGGTAAATCTAGCGGTACTGGGAGAACACAATCCCAAAAGCAAAGAATTTCTAGGTTTTCAGGAAAGAAAACACTCATCTGCTTAACTTGAGTTATATCACAATCATCTAAAATAAGAGTCCTGAGTTTACCCAAGGAATGAATAGAGAACTGCAACTCTGAAGAAAAAGACATACCTTCAATTAATAAGAATCTGAGATTGACAAACATATTGGAGAAGCCGCCTGAGAGTTGTTGTAGATGATTGCTGCAGTGTACCCACAACTTCTGCAGGTCTGGCCACACCAGACCATCAGGAAAACGAAAACCATTCTTCTCAAGACGTAGATCTAGTAATTTACGAGTACAATAATCAGCAATATCAGGCAACCGTGAGCCACATCTCACAAGTGAAAATGCATATTTTGGGTCACAGACAGCCATGGATCTAGCTACATCTCTGATAAGGTCATGCAGTTTTATCTTGTGATCTTCATCTTCTTCACTATCGAGCAACAAAGACGAAGATCTAAGAATATCAACCATATTGCACACACTAGATTCCCCATCAGATACAAGCTGCGAACCTGTTGCAATCTGGATCAGCTTCCTGATATAAATGACAGCATCTTCAGGAAACAAGGAACACAAAAAAAGGCAGGACTTTGCATCATGTGATAGGCTATTAATACTCAATTCAACACAAGCATACACTTGTGGATCTATTCCATCAATGTTTTCAACTGTGCCCTTCTCTAGTTGGTCAAGTGCATCCTTCCATGAATTAGGAGTCGTCGCATATTCCAGTGCTTTACCAACACCGCGAATGAGGAGTGGTAAACCCGCACATTTTTTACACACATTATGCGCTATGGATATGTCATCCATGGAGTCAATACGATGAGTTCCAACAGTGTTCCTGAACAAAGCCCACGCTTCATCATCTTCCAGGATTGTAATCTTGATAGGATCTTGACAGGATTGTAATCTTCAAAATCCTGGAATACTGTATTAGTTGTTGGCACATTATCCCCGGGGGGAGATAGGCAATTTCGTTAGCCAACAGATCTTTCCCTGAATCAGAAAGTTCGCTTACCCTCTTAACCTTCCGCGCTGCCTCCCTGCCCAGTTGGAAACGGGAGATGGGTTTAGGGATTGGCAGACACTGAATGCACCTCCATGAAGCTCTGTTTTTATATTTATCGGAAAACTCTGCGGTACTCCTCTGGAAATCTTTAACGTCTGTCTGCCACTTCGGTACATTCGCATAGAGTGTCTTACCGTTTGTGTTTTCTGCATTAGCTTTCCTGGAAACCCTGTCTTCCTGATTAGTAAGTTTCTCAATTTCAGAATTGAGATTGTTAACAATATCCTTATAACAGAACATATAATTGAATGCACGAAACAAGGGATCGACTGTGGCATCAGATATCCTGTCCAGAATTTTTCCTACGCATGGAATGTCAGATAAACCAACCATGATTACTCCTTACTTCCAATGTTTGATGATATTGTTTCAAAGATGCAGAAGATCTAATTGATAAAAACTACAATAACAAATAAATAGCAAGATACAAGAGAAAAAAGAACAGAAACGAGCACGGGAAAAGCCAGAAAGAAGTAAGATAGCTGATGAAAGCCCGTAGGATTGTAGTGTACAAAATGAAACTGAAGAATAAGTTTCCCCTGGTATAACATGTACTCTCATATACTACTTCAACTTGTACTAGTAGAATTTGAAACTCATACTAGTATAATCTAATAATCTACAGGTAACAACGGTTGGAGAATCTAGACAGATATCAGAGCATCTTCAACGGAGACAAACTCTTAAGTCACTTTTAAATATAAAATAAAAAATATTGGCTTTTCTCTTTATTAATTATTATATTATTAAATGTAAGTTGAATTCATTAATGACAAAAAGTAGTGGAGAGAGAAAAAGATTGTTTTGAAAGATATAATCTATAAACTTTATTAATAAGCAAAACCCTTTTTAATGGTACTAAAGTCCTATATAACATAGAATTTAATATAATTTTTGAATCTAAAATATATTATAAATATTAACTCACGTAGAACTAAAGTCCTATATCCCATAGAATTTAATATAATTTTTGAATCTAAAATATATTATCAGTATTCCGTAATTCGAAATAGAATTTAGGATACTTCGACAGTTATTTTAAATAATAACAAGTCGAGATTTTAATATTATTATTAATTTTTAATGTAAAATAATATAAATTCTAATATCAACCAATTTAATAAATTTAAAAAGTATCAATAAATTTAATAAATTATCTCTAGTTATCATCTAGTATATAATAATGATTAAAAGTAGGAATAGAGCTCTTAAAATTGAGGAGGGAGAAGACACTCTTAATGATTTTAAGAGCTACCAAGAGTCTGTTGGAGCAAAACAAATTCACCTCCCTCCTCCTATCTGAAGTAAAGAGTCAATTTAATAGTTTCTCTTGGAATTTAGATGCTTAACTTTAGCATAATAATACTATAATGTAGTACTAGGTTACATAATTTTAAAGCAATTTTGCATATGCTTGTCATCATGTATCGTGTTAAACACTTGGACCAATCCTGATGACAAGATCCAATATTTAATTGTCCAAATGATGTATCGTGTTAAACACTTGGACTAATCCAATATTTAATTAATCCTGCTTTTTACTTACCATTGGCATGGGACAAGATCCATCATTTGCGCTGCTAAGATACAAGTTTTCTCACTGATCTCGTTCAACTAGTTTACAATGAACACAGGGAAGGGAAATATTTAATTTAATGTTTCAATTAAGGTTAAAATCACTGCACGTGTAAAGATTAGAATTTTTGAGAAATTGTAAAGAATAGAATTTCACTTGACAATTTCTACTGTGTTAACATCGTGTACTGTTAGCAAGTGCAAGAGTATGTCAATGTTGGTGAATGTTTTTCCTTTTGCTAAGTTTGTTCGTACAAGTTTTATAGTCAGTACTCAGTAATGAGCACAACCAACTGGTAATTTTAGTCAGATTAAGAAAAACAACAATGCAGAACAGGAGATTATTTCATCTTAAACTTCTAGTTGTGCTTGCCTAGTAGCTCTTTCAAGTGCTGCTCGCCCAAGTCCTCTTAAGACCTGCAACAAACATATATTTTCTATTTCTCTTCTTTTCTCAAGCAACCAACAATTCAGTTACTTACACTCACCATCTTGGTTCCCTCAATCGACTTTTCAAGCATCTGGATTTTCGGTCACCCCGAAAAACATATATTCTGCAGAGAATTTCGCAATAAGAGGCATTAGTTGCCTAGTCGTATACATCTAATTCAACCTATTACAATTTCAAACTCATACAAAATCCGCTAATCTATAAGCAACAATGGGACAAGAGATGGATAGTAGATGCTTAAATTGTTGGAAAATGTGGGTGAATTAATTGATTCGGTAAAATCAATTCTGGTTTTAAATCCGATTTTTTTGCCACCGACGCAATTAATTAGTTTGACTAGTTAATTAAGGAAATTGTCACTGAAATAATTGTCACCGACGCAATTAATTAATTTGACTAATTAATTAAGGAAATTGTCATGGACATAATTGATCAACGCGGTTAATTAATTATGGCATTGTGTAGCGCACAAGTTTCCTAGCCTATATATACTCGCATAAATCATTAGGATTTTATTCGAAACACATCCTTCTCTCATACACATCTCTATTCTCTTCCTTCGGTGATAGTTTCTTGTTCGTCTCAAGCTCGCTGAGAGTGATGATATTCAACAGACTCACTGCAAACCGTTTTATCCGGGGAATAAATTCGCTCGCACATACGGTGAGGTCTAAAACGCTTTAAGGAGACAGTCACGCAGTGGACTCGGTTTTGTTCCTTGTCTCCTTCTTTTATTCGTTTAATTTGTTTACTGTTTACATACACCTTATCTGTTATTCACACACGTCCACGTTATTTTATGTACTAATATCACAGATTGTCTAACAATCTTAAAGCATTTTTAATATAATTAAATTTGTGACTAATACATCTGCCTCTGTTTGGTTTTTGAGTAACAGATCTATGGAGAATATTGAAACTGTAGACAATAGAAGCTCGGTTGGTTCGAATGCATAGGTTACACCTGATGGGGGTCACCAGTTGTTACCTAACCCTAACACACATGTTACACCTGATGGGGGTCATACATCGATTGGACATGTGTCTACGACACATGTGCCTTTGGGACACACTATCGTTGGACAGTTTAGTGTTCCGTTTGGACAGACTATGGGAGGTTTTGGTTTTACTAGTGTGCATATATCAGTAGTATAGACGTTTGTTATGCCTATGATGGCTACTGCACCAACTATGCCGATGGTTCCTACTGTGCCTGCTGCACATGCTGAGAAACCTGAGAAGTTCAATGGTACGAACTTTAAACGCTGGCAGCAAATGATGTTGTTCTACTTGCCCACGTTGAATCTTGATCGCTATTTGAAAGAGGATGCACCATTGCTCACTGCTGAGAGTAACGTGCAGGCTGTATATGCAGCTAATGCTTGGAAGCACACCGACTATATCTGCCGGAACTACGTGTTTAATGGTTTAGCTGACTCGTTGTATAATGTGTATAGCTCGAAACAAACAGCTAAGGCTTTATGGGAATCACTTGACCATAAGTATAAAACCGAGGACACACTGGGGCAAAGAAGTGGATTGTTGGCCGCTTTCTTGATTATAAGATGATGGATTCCAAGATTGTGGCCAGTCAGATGCAAGAACTGCAAGTGATCATCCATGATATTCATGCTGAAGGGATGGTCATAAGTGAGTCTTTCCAAGTTGCTGCTGTGATTGAGAAGCTGCCACCTGGTTGGAAAGATTTCAAGAACTACCTTAAGCACAAGTGTTCGCACAAAATCACGCAAGCGTACGCGGTCACAAGTAATATATGAATAAGTCAAGTTCGTTCCCACAGAGATTGGTTTACCACAGTTATGCACTTATGCAACAATGTATGGCTATTGTTCAATGCTAAGACAAATATCAAGGTTGTATTTTTATCAACTAAATTAACTAAGCAACTTATCAAGACTATATTTAACTAAGGAAATTACTGTCGAATTACTTATGAGAATAAAACATGGGATCCTAACTTCATTAAATACTTCATTCAGAGTCTTTTGTCTTTAATCAATGTATGTGACGGTTGTGACAACTAATCGGATAACACGAAATCAGTACACGCTACCTTTCAGTATACGTATACCAAACCACTCAAACATCCACAAAAGAGATAGAAGTTGGGCAGACACCAATTATGCTTAGACCTTATATGTCTATAAGATTTGAAAACATAACGGTTTAACGAACAAGTTATCCATTCAGATTACATAGGGCAGGTAAGATGGTTAAAATTACCTACGAATCATGCATGACAAACATACATAAACCTATGCTAGCATGGCAAGTTCTAACCTCTATATCCACTTTCGCAATCAATAGAGATTAACAAACAACTTAGATGTTAGCTACGCATCCAAGAAGAATAAGCACAACCAAACTAGGATATCAACCATTCATCGCACACAAATCTTTAAAACAATCAACTACTAAAATCCATAGATAAATCCGTTAGAATCCCACGATAACGATTAGTTCATAATCGAACCGTTCATCATCGTGGGTTCTGATGAAAACATGATAATAAATATGTCTGGAATACTAATAAAGAGTAATAAGGTTTATGAAAAACAACTCCAACGAGAATCCAAAGTATCGCTTAATTAGAAGAATACAAAGATAAGATGAAACTAGGTCTTCGTAATCAGCCGTCTTCTTGTTCTCTCTGGTGATTAGGGATGTAGATATGTATCTGTCTATCTATCTATCCCTAAAATTGTCCTCCAACTGTTTATATAGCCCCTGCTGTTGACTGGTCTCTGCCCCTTTCCAAAACAGAACACAAACAGGATTCTTCAGCATTTGACCTAGCGCGGGCGCGCTCCTTTGAGGCGCGGGCGCGCTCTCCTGACATTCCCTAAGGCGCGGAGGCGCTCTCCTGAGGCGTGGGGGCGCTTCTGTTTCTGTCCAATAATTCTGAAACTTTGCTTTCTTGCTTTTCCTTGCGCTTCCAACTCTCGCAATTGCATGGCTTTCACATTGATGTTCTACACCACCATATAATCATGGAAACTCCACAACTCTGCCAATTCTGTAGCTTTGCACATTCCAACTAAAAACACATTAAAAACACCAAGTACTTGAGTACAAACAGTCAATTTAAGCCGATTTGAAGCGTTCCAAGTAGATATAAAATCCACTTATCAACAAGCGAAAGGAAAGTTATACCAGAAAATCTGTACATATTATGGCATGTATGTTGTTGGATGTTGATCATAAATTGATCTTATTTAATGATTGATTGATATATATTCCTGAAAATAAATTTGTTGCGAATCTTTGTAACGTTCAAAAACCCAACGGGCTTTGTATTCAATGAGTACAGGTTAAGGGTCGACATGAAATTTATAATTTTTTGATTGGATTTATTCCTCTGGTAAATTATTTTATCTCGTGTTGGTGTCGGTCTGCCGCGACAGTGACACACTAGCCTGTTATAGTGATCAATGTGATACCTAATACGGAATTGCGGTCAGCTATGTATGCTTAAATTTGGAGAAATCCAGAATTTTGTTAACCCTAACGCATCGGTTGATGAAGAATCACTGAATGTGGGTTTTGTTGGAAGTTTATGTTCTTCCTTGGGCCTTTTCTGGTTGTATCAGTGGATGTTCCAGAATTATCGGTTCTTGTGAACTAGCTGAAATTTCAGAGAAATTCAGACGTTGAATTTTTCAGTGAAGAATACATGAAAAGTTCTTAAAACATGACGTTAAAACCTGAAAGGTTTTTAACGATTGATGATGAAACCAGCTCTAGTGAGAGATGGTTATAAGAAATTTGATTACTTTCTGAAGTGATGGTAATACATTGATTGTGTATACTTGTTAAAGAGTAAAAATGAAGCTGTATAAAGAAGATAATATTCTATAAGCTCTAGACCGAAAAACCACTTAATAGGAAATAAGATGGTAAAGGATCACTTTGGTAGTGAATAATCATTGTGTGAATTTTGTTCAGAATGAGAATATTCACGAGGTCATTGCATCATACTCGCTTTATATAAATGGAGTAGTTGCAGGTTTGAGTTTCTCTCTAATGTAGATGAGAAAAACAATTTTGATCAATTCAGACTATCACTGAATATGAATTAGTCATGAAGAAACTAATTCTGTTTAAACTAGATACTGTTGAAGGAAATACTCGAATTTCCGATTAATTCTGGAATGTAGTGAAACATTCTTAGAAATGCTAAAATTGTGGGGGTATCTGGAAAAGAAAACTAAAGAATTTTCTATGAATAATGGAATATGGTGGAACATTTTTGAAAATAATTAAAGTGTGGGGGTATCTTGAAGATGTCTTGATACCAATACCTATGAAGGTAAAAGAGGATCCAAAATCAATTAAGGTATTTTGGGTAGATGTATAGACAATGATCGATTTTAAAAAAAATGAATCTAATTTGTGAGATTCATTAGGATGCAATTACGGAATCTAGGAATACTTCTATGGTGAGCTAGTATTTCCTTGTCGATCTGTAATTAAAATTTATCTGAATAAACCTATTAGTTATTGGATGATATTTGATATTGAACCTAGATAGAGCAAAAATTTGGAAAATTTGTTAGTAAAAAAATAAATGTTTAACAATCTACTTAAAGGTAGTCCTCAAAGCTTAAAAAAAACTATGAGAATTATCTGATGATCCTACGGGAAAAAGGATATCAATAGAGAAATTGACAAGAGGTAAAAAGTCAATGAGTCAAGATTTCTAACACGTATGTTAAAAAAATGGATTGTGACACCTTTCAAATAAATATGATCTCTATATGTCCTTTGTGGGGGGGGAGGATGTTAAGAAATAGAGAGAAGTGATTCTAAGTGACAGAATCGTGTTTAATTAGAGAGAACTGATTTTATGTGACAGGATCATGTTTAGTTATATATGGATCTTCTAGTGAGATAGATGCCATTAGGTTCAAAACGAATTTTCAAATTAGAAAATAAATATATGGGTCAAAGAAAAGTAAAATGCCAGACTGATAATTAGAGATTATAGTCAAAAGTGAAGGCCTAACTTACTTATGATATATTCTTGAGTTACGAGAATACGGTTCATCGAGATGATCCTTAAATTGTCGGTATTGCGAAATTTAAAGTACATCAATGAACGTTAAAACAGTCTTTCTAAGTAGATATTTGGAGAAATCTACATGAACATGAGGGTTTCTCTGGCTAAGGCAAGAGTAGAAAGTCTACATTTCAGTCATTATTTTGATTGAAACAACATAGACACAAAAATTGGCATATATATTTGATGTTGTTGTGATATGCAATGGCTTCATAATAAACAATACGGATGCCACTTTGAGGACGCTCAAATTTGGTAGAGGGGTGAATGGACATTGCCAATTTAGGGACACTTAAACTTGGTAATGAGATAAGTTGAAATTACTAATTTTTTGGGACGCTAAAATTTGGTAAGGTCAATAACAAATTGAAGCCTTAACTGAATGATTGGTAAAGTGATAACCAAAATGTGATAGATGCCAATGTTGAGATGTCAAATTGATAGGAAATCAATGAATTGACAAGTGTGTATGTTTTAGTAACACATGAGATGACAAGATTATATTGATTTCATATGAGTGATCTGATCATTACGAGAAGTAATGACGAGAGGATCATATCTCTAGCAATTTTGGTGCGACTTGAAGTTTGATTTTAAAATTAAAATCTTAATAACTTTAAACGTCTTAAAGGATACATGTCACACGATAGTGATGTGAATCTTAAAGAGATCAACATAACAGAATCTAATATAGCTAGATTGAATTTGCATCTATCCAATGATAGATGAATGAGGATCTCTCAAGAATGATTGAAAGTCTATTGTACTTGTTGATTTGTACATTATCAGACATATACTTCTCAGTTGGTAGACTGAGAAGATGCACGAGTATAATGAAAACTGGTCACATAAAAGCAGTGTTCTAAAAATCGGTCTAGGCGGCCGATTAATCGGCGCCTAGGCCGACCAAAAACTCTTAATTTTTATGAAAATCGGGTAAAAAAACGTTTTTGTCAAAAATCGGTGATTAATCGGGTCTAGGCATACCTAGGCGAGTTTAGATGTGATTAATCGGTCAAAAATTAGGCGGGATTAACCGGGATTAATCGGTCAAAAATAGATAAGACGGTCAAATTAGGAAAAAATTGTAAAATTTTAATTTTTTAGCAAAAAATCAATATAAATATATAAAATAAAGGTATTTATGTATTGTATTTGATTACAAAATAAGAATATTTATATATTTACATATTACGTGTATAAAAGATGTTCTTGAATATGAAAACTAAATTTTATTAAAAAATAATATAAAACTACACCTCATTTCGATTAATCGCTAGAAAGTGGCCTCGCCGCCTAGACCCGCCTAGCATTTTTTAGAACATTGCATAGAAGTGATTGAATTGAGCTAGGATTGCCTTTCAAGTGATATCTAATTGTACTATGGGGATATAATATGGAAATTAGATGTTTGACTTTATAAATTCTAAAAGTCATTGATGAATATAATTCACTTTAAAGGAAGCAATCGTGTCATGAAAAATCCTAAATAGACGATTTAATATAGCTCGATTCATGATGGAATACGAGTGTATTGCATAAGATTTATGCATGTAAGAGGCTAATTTCGTAGCCATTTTCTAAAGGATATTCCTAAATGACAAGAAAAATGTGTTTTCAATTTGCATGTATTATGTAATCAATTTTTAATTGGGAAGATCACATTGTTATGTGTTCAATGGTAAGTCTCGTCTTTTATGTCATAGACATAATACCATTAGACCAACTACTCTCAACGAGAATTATCGGTATTGACCATGTAAAGTCAAGAGATAATTATGTGGATCCACTAACCAGATGGTTAAACTGAGAGAACCTTGTTAAGCCAAGAAAATCTGGTTATACCAATAGATAGTTGTAAAATCATCTAAAGGGATGGGCCTTAAGCCTATTGCTTAACGGCGTCATGGTGGACACCCAACCATTGCTGACTGGAGATTCCAAGAACATGGTTCAATGGTCCAACTAAATCATGATGACCAAATCAATGTAGGGGTAACCCCTGGCATGTTCCTATGATGAAGAAACGGTGACACCCGTATGGTACGAGGGTAAGCTTTCGAGCTTTTAATGATCTTTCATTGAATACATGGAGTCCAAGGGTTTGAATGCATGGAATTCAGTTGAGTAAACGCGGGTCACTCTATAAGGAAAAAGATCACCTATGTGGGAGAGAAGTGGGGCCACTTCAAAGGAGAATTGTGAGGCACAATTCTTTAGAAACTCTTGCAGAACCAGGACGATGTTCCATGGCCAAAATGGACATGATCATGAGAGCTGAACGAATCAGAAAGGATATGGTGATAAGTATATCATCGTTTACACAAATGGTCGAACAATTCAAAGTCAATCACGTCTACTGTCTACCAGTAAAGTCGGTATGCTTACTCGAGCGAAGGTTCAAGGAGCATTCTCTACCTATCGTATGCTATATCTGATCGAAGAAACTAACACCAAGTCAAACTCTGTTTCTGGTGTGTGCTACTGATACATCAATCTCACCCATGTGGGAGATTGTTGGAAAATGTGGGTGAATTAATTGATTCGGTAAAATCAATTCCGGTTTTAAATCAGGATTTTTTGCCACCAACGCAATTAATTAGGTTGACTAATTAATTAAGGAAATTGCCACCGACATGATTGATTAACGCGGTTAATTAATTATGGCAATTGTGTAGCGCACAATTTTTCCTAGCCTATATATACTCGTGTGGATCATTAGAATTTTATTCGAAACACATCCTTCTCTCATACACATCTCTATTCTCTTCCTCCGGTGATATTTTCTTGTTCGTCTCAAGCAAGCTCGCTGAGAGTGACGCTATTCAACAGCCTCACTGCAAACTGTTTTATCTGGGGAAGCAATTCGCTCGCACACACGGTGAGGGCTAAAATGCTTTAAGAAGACAGTCACGCACTGTACTCGGTTTTGTTCCTTGTCTCCTTTTATTCGTTTAATTTGTTTACTATTTACGTACACCTTATCTGTTATTCACACACCCGACGTTATTTTATGTACTAATATCACAGATTGTCTAACATAAATTTAGTATAATAAACTGTAATCCAGTACTAGGTTACATGATTAAAAAGCAATTTCGCACATGCTTATCATCGTTAATGTGTTAACACCTAAGAATATATATATATAATCTTGTTTTATTACCATTCGCATGGGATATGATGAGTCAATATTGGTGTTGTTACATAAATAACAGAGCTGAAAGCAGTACAATTTTATATACTAATCTCGTTCAAACTAATTATCTAGATAGTGCAAAACATCACGTTGTAGATCTGACAGCTTGTATTAGTTTATATCTAATGTGCAGCTGCTTTCAGAACAGTGGTATAAATGTTCATAATTGTCATGTGCCTGGCAGTGGACAAAGCATAAGTGTTAACGGAGGAATTTGGTGATAACCAATTCGGGGAGGGTTGATGGAATTGTGGTAGTAACCGATGATGATTCGTAACGTAGGCTGTGGGTATTAGGGTTTATGATTTGGGGATGGCTGAGATTGTATGTGAGAATAGGTCGCAATTAAGATTGAATATTGAATTCTCTCTTGTTTTCCAGTTTTTATCGTACCGTACAATGTGCCTACGTACCCTATTTATAGGGATCAAGCCATACGTAGTTCTTGGGGAACAAGTAACCCACGGGCCGAGTTTCCTTCTTTAAAAGCGAAAAGACCGGGATCACCGTCTTTGATATGTCATTATGAGTTGTAATGGTCTTGCTATTATCTCGGGATAAGATAAGATAATGATTGATCCGAGATTATCGGGGTCAATATTTATCTAATAAGAGATAGCGAAAGACCATCTCTGTGCATATCAAAAAAGGGAAATATCCTCCAACTTTCCTAGTAAAGTAAAGTTCACTGACCTAGATGTCTTTAATTATAATTTAAATATATTTTTTTTACTCTAAGTAAGACTCTTCATCCTTCTAGACGAAATTGCCTTCAAACCATTTTTGGGCGAAGTTATTTTCAAGCCTGAGAAGGGCGAGATTACCTAGGGCGAGATTACCTTAGGGCGAGCTTGGCTAGCAAATACCAGGCGAAACCGCCACCTGATGCGAGGGTGAGCATATGTATTGAATGAGCATAATCGGATTAAGCCCAAGTTATATGTAATCCTTGCCTCAATTAGGGGTGAGGTTTGTAAATAAATTGATTAGGCCCATAAAAGATTCTTTACTATCTCAAAGGTTTACTAACTCAGACCTCCTTTTCTCGACCTAAAGGAGGGCGAGACCACCTTAAAAGATAAGGTCGTCATTTTGGCAATAACAACTACCCCCCAATTTCTTGTAACGAGAACTCGTAAAAGAAAATTTATCGGACGAGTCTTTTATAGATGTCGCCCCTTTCTAGAATATTTTCTCCCTTGAAGTGCGAGGTTGATTTGTAATTCTTTCCCCTGTCAGTATACACCTGTATACTCACACAAATTATTTTTCTCGAGAAACAACAATTTTCTCACCAACAGTAACAAAAATCCAAAAACCAATCAGAGATGGACACGTGGTAACTTTTCCGTTTGCCTATAAAAACCCCGAAATTTTCCTCATTTTTTCAAACTCACTGAAAATCTACTAAAGTGCTGCAAAAAATTTCTCTATACGAAGAAGGCGAGATTCACGAATCACAAGGCGACTCCTACCTTTCACAAAGGCGATCATCCCGACTTTTTAAGGTATATCTTCTCGTCTTCATTTAACTTTATCATTTGTATTATTCTTATCATAATTTAGGCGAGATTCCTTTAGGCTTAGCTTTAAGATAGGGCGTAGGTAGTTTTAGGACGTTGCCTCCATCTGATAGGGCGGGGACATTAAAACCCTCTTTTTACCCACTCCAAACAAAATATCCTTCCTTCTGAATCTTCTTTTTTGTCCTCCTTTCTCCTTTATAACTATGTCATCGCCCTTTATTTCAGATATCGAACGAAAACTCGTTTGCCGGGAATCATTCGTCGTCGCCATCGAAAACGTCATCTCCCAATCGAGAAGAAGTTAAACTTCAACAATACCTAAATCCCCAGTGGTTACGAGCCCATCAAAGAAATCATAACTCTACGAGGATCCAACTCCGTGATACCGAGATCATAGAGTTATCCGAGGATCTAAACACATGCGAGGGTATTGAGGACCTATCAAGCACATTCCACGCGGGGGAAATGGGGGAGGATAATGATGACGACCTCCATGACTGATTCGCAGATCTCGACCAGCCACAAATAGGCCCTTCGAGATTAGGGAAAGGGCGAGGGAAAGATTTAGCTAAATATGAGGCACTTATCCGCGACCAACCTGATCAAGAGGGCGGGGATGACCATAATGAAGACGAAGAATATGAATCATCGGAAGGCGAGATTGGAGATGAGGACGAGGTCATTTCAATTTCTCCAATTCGATATGCCATGGAGCTTCCTTCCCCTCAACATAATCCTTACAAAGCTACGGTATTTGAACACGAGCTAGATTTAGATTTCGGGGAGGAATTCTCGGAAAAAGAAAAATCCGATGCTCGCTACGAAAGAAGAATCATTTCTTGTGCGGGCCTTAGATCAAGAATCTCGTCCGAGGAAATCATGTACTTGGTTGAATACTATAATTTAGCAGGAAAATGGCTAAGGCCTCGGTCGTTCATGAGAATGCATATATTTGATACAGTAGGACTTCCTACTCCAAGAATGGTTCTGACCAACAAATTAGTCGAACTAGGTCTAGGATGGCCTATGCATCCCTTCCTCCAAAATTTAATAGACTACTACAACATCGCCCCTATTCAACTGTCACCTAACAGCTATAGAGCGGCTATTGGATTATACATGATGTATAGAAACAGTGGGTACGAGGCTCCGTCAATGGGCGAGGTTAGCCATTTCCTATCTCTGAGGAACAGCGGCAAAGACCTCGGCTTCTATTACCTTGCTTTCTGGGCGAAACACAACAAAAAAGGTTTTGCCACTGGAAATCCGAGCAACATGAAGATAAAAAGAAAAAAATATTGAGACAGTTATGGTCTGGAAAGACGGATTCTTTTATTTATATGATGTCCCAAGGACGAGAACTCAATTCAATTTAGAAGCTTGTAAGTATCTTCCGACTCTCGCTCTCCTATGAGTCTTCGCCCTCTTTCTTCTTATTACTCATTTACTATTTTTTTTGTCAATTTTTCCACCTTCTAGTTAAACCTTCCCAGGTAGAGCTCAAGGGCGAGGCCTTCCTAAGAGCTCAGACAATTGGAAACCTTTCTCGAGATGAGAAAGACTTAAACCTGTTAGTCACGCCTGAAAACCTTCTTGCCCACGGATTCTATAATGCGGGATTTGGACAACTCGCACCAATCAAATTCGTAAGGAATTCATCAAGAAAAATTCGCAAAAAACAAACTGAAAATCTAACTGGCAAAGGTAACAGCGTCGCCCTTCTGTTAGTATTTATCTGCTTCGCCCATTTTTTTGAATTCGCAGCAACTTATTCATCCTATATTGCATATTGCCTTAACATATTTTTTGTCTTTATTTTCAGGACTAATGGCCGCTCTTCCTTTTGACAATAATCCTTTCTCAAAGTCAACCACTACACCAGCCACGACCACTGCCAGCCAATCTCGCCCTTCTGCTTCGAACTTAGCAAATTTTCCACCTCCTCCTATCCACAACGTTGAGAAACAGAAAAAACGAGGGGATATTCCCCTGGGATGGGAACTCATATCATGACTAAAATTAATGATCAATGTGAAATGCGTATCCACAAAGCTACTGTGAAACAATGCTAAACAATATTACTGATATTGTAAAATTATTTGACTTATTTCTTCACCGTTCTCACGTAGGAAGTAGCCAAGAATATTGCTGCCGTAAGGCAAGCATTGTTTCACAAAAAATTCTTTTCATTTCCACCAACAAAATCGATTTGCTTCTAAAACTTTACCTATCTAATGGTTCTCGTCAAACGTAATTCACTTTGTCCTGTCCTCAGAACCTATATCAAATGCCACAAGTCTAATTTTGCATTTGCTAGCTCAAGATTAGCCGGGGGATGTTTTTTTATCAACTCTCACTCTCACCCTAGTTAAAAGCCGGCATACGTACTCAACTCATATGAACTCTCACTCTTCTTAAATTTTTTTACTTATTTTAATATGTCTACTTATTTTTTTTAACAAATGCAAATAATAAAATATCAAAACGTAAATAATAAAGTATCAAAACGTAAATAATAAAGTAACAAGTATTAAAACATTAATAATAACGTAACAAGTATTAAATAATTTTAAGTTTGAAATTTGTCATTCAGAAAATTACATCTAAAATTTATCAAACAACATCATTCATTCATATTCAGATTATTCACTCGTCCAGATATTTTAATCGTTCAGAAATACGGTTCAGATCTGACAAATGAACCCTTAACCTACTGCCAATGGTTATGTCGATTATGCCAACTTCAATCTGAGAAAGTTTCTATTTTAGAAATTGAATATATACCTATGTATTACAGACTAAAAATCTTGCTGTACCAGATACTCTATTCGAATTACACAATCCCTAATTACTTCTTATCGTAAGTTATTCCTTCTGAAAATATATTAGCAAAATTATTATTTTAAGATACCAAAATGTGATCAAACTAATATTACCTTTTAGTTTAATTTATGATACTAATCAATTAATTTACTAATCTGTCCAAATTATTTACAAAAATGCTGGAATTTACTAGATCTCTACTTGAATTGTAACATTAGGGGAGTGCATGATCAAATCATGAAAGAAACTACTCGATCTTTAAAGCCATTCTCAAACAACGGATAACTTGTACATAAATGAATGTAAATACCGAATGTTAGTTGCTGGTGTCGGGGAAGTGATCCTTGTAGGTTAAACATATAATTAAATGTTTTATTGGTGGAATGGGTTTTCGAATTTATAGAGTAAAAAAGTTCGAATTTATAAGAAATACATTAAAAAAAATTCTATCAAAATTAGAATAATTTTTTGTAAGACATACATAATTAAAAGTTCTATTAAAAATAAAGTAGGAGTGCGAATTTATATACTCCCTCTGTCCCAGTGAGTTGTATACACTTGGGACTGGGCTCGGAAACCAAGAAAAGATATAAAAAATGAGTAAAATTAGATGAAAAGTGGGTAAGTGGTTGGACCTATCAATATTTAATAATAGATTTGAGAAAAGTAGTGGGTGTAATAGTGTTTTATATTATTAAAAGTTACTATTTTTGGAATGTATAAAAATGAGATAGACATCCCAAAATGGAAAGTGTATAGAAATGAATGGGACAAGGGAGCATGTGTTTTTTCAACGAGAGAACGACTCATTAGAAATGAGCATGTGAAAATTAATATGTAAGACAAGTATTCGTATAAAATTTGGAATTTCGATCTTAACAAGAAAAATATATTTAATGGGAGGGCGGATTATTAGGGAAAAATGAATAATTGTTATAATTTTATAGATAAAGTTTTTTTTTTTTTAAATTATAACACCGTCGCGAATCGCGCGTAGTTTATTAATTAAAATGTTAAATATCAGATTGGGCTGTCTTTTAAGTTTCGTTCTTGACCCGCAAGCTGAGACCCTATCCTCATCATATTTATTTCTCTTCAAGCAGGATTGAGGTTAGTCTGAATGTGGGCCACTAGATTTGGGCTTTTGTAGAATGATCATAGTTCTGGGCCCTTGTAATGTTTTTTTTTTCTTTCAAATATTCCTGATTTAACGGGTCAATGTCATGACATAATCGATGACGAATTATACAATATTTTCAATTGACAGCTGAAACAAACATCCAAAAAAGTAACATAAACTTAACTAATCTAATTAAGATTGGATATAGCTGAGCATTGGGTGACTTGGATGTTAATCTCTAACTGTTAATTTTTTTTTTGTCAGGAACTGTTATTAAATATAAATATATAATGACTTTCTTAAAAATGATCACCAACTTGGTCAGATTTTTGCATATAATAATTTAGTATTTTGGTTTTAGCAATTTCAATAGTTAGTGGACTTGATACTAATACAGTAAAACTCAATAAATTAATAGTCTCCGGACCGACCGATCGGTAAATTTTATTAATTTATCAAAATTATTAATTTATCAAGATAAAATATACACTAATTTTATTATATCGGAACCGAATTTTTTTATTAATTTATCGAATCTATTAATTTATCAAGTTTTAATTTATCGAGGTTCTACTGTATATTATGATTAAAAAATAAGTTGTTAGTTCCGTAATATATTTATAGTATATTAAAAAATTTCGGAACCTTTCCAAATACACAAACACGAACTTACATTTATTTATTAACTAAAAATCTTTAAAACTAATACTTTAATATATATCTAGATTTTAGCAACATTTTGCTACAAGATAAACAAAATTTATTTTTTAACGACATCTTGTTATTTAATTTATTATAAATTTATATTGTTTACGCTGAAAAAATAATATTCAGAACTTGCAGCACATTGTTTTTCAATCTAACCTACCACCGGGGTAATTGAATCGTGAAAATAATAAAATTACATGTTTGCCCTTTTCCGGTCGCAAGGAAATTCAAAGCCGCGTCCGAAGTGTTTTCATGATGAAAACAAAGGTTGCTTTCTTGGTAGGGTAAATATATAATTTTTTTCTAAATTTAGACTTTTTTTCTTCATTTGTTCTTTAATTTATTTTCATAAAAAACCTACTTAAATTCTAAACAGTTTTAAATATATTTTTTCAATTGATTTTTCGTCGGAAATTGGAGGTCATTTTGAAGGTAATTCTTTATTGAAATAAAAAGAAACATATAATGTACTTCTATACACGGTCAAACTCAGATAAATTATTAGACAAGTATCAAACAGTTGACTGGTTTCTATTCGTCAATAAAATAAATAAATAATATTTCAGAGTAAAGTCTTGATCGAACTCATTAGTCAAATCAAATCAAATTTAAATTATATTTTTAGCCCGATTTAAATTTTGAACTCGATATTTTTTAACAAACAAAATATGAAATTTTAAATTTTAGTTCGGCTCATTTACCGCCCCGCTAATCAGTGTCACAGGTGGATCACGAATCCATAATCATTATGTTGAGTGCTCAATGTTCTGTCACTAATAATGAAATGGGGTAGTGAAACTTGAAAGTCTCCGCTCCCCTGGTCCCTTGATCATGTTTTTGTTGACGCAAATTTAACAACTTCACTACCTCAGTTAGGTTCAGATATAATAATGTATAAAAAATAAAAACATTTTATACAGTAAAGAGAAGCCTCATGGTGACTTATATATTCATTACCATGTTCTTATCCTCTTATAAACTCAACATATAATTGAAGGAACAATCCAAAGGTGACATGGGTTTTTGATCTTTAAAAAAATACTGTAACATTTTATTATGTTAAATTGTAATAATGGGTTGCTGGAAAATCTTGCAAATATTTGTGATTGAGACTAAATACACATATTTTTCTCCTATAAATGGTGTTTTCTTCTTGGACTTGTTTCCTTAAGTTGTACTCTTTTACCATCTTAGCCTCATTAACCAATTCTTTAGTATAAAAAATCTAGAATGATTGTGTCTCTTTTAGTTTTTTATTGACTTTAGGTACAAATTAGTCAGAACCTTAGCTTGTGTTCTTGTCTTAAAACCTGAGCTTGTCTTAATCTTCTCATATATTTGCAGGTTGGTTTTGAGTTTTGATAGAAAGCATCTGGTCTAGTTATCTTTTTCTTGAATTATCAGTTAATTCTGATTTTGATTCTGATTCTTCAGGTATTGTTTAATTTTTGCTTTTGATTGTTTTGTGTATTGACCTTTTGTTTTGTGATTCTTTTTTCAAGAACTTGAGGTACATAGTTTAGTTTGTGATTGATAATTTATAGATTTGTTTTGATTATTGCTAAACTGCTTCTGTTTGGATAGGAATTGATATGTGGATTCTATCAATATGAATATAGATGGATTTAAGCATCTTTAATTGATTTGACTTTTAAGTTTATTTGGTTTGATTCAACATAGGATTTTCTGTATAAAGTGAGCTCTCTAAAATTATAGATGGTGTAATATAATGGAAACCCTGTTTCTCAAACTTGAAATTCTTTTCTTTTTCATGGTTAAGCAGGTCTAATGGGTAATAATTCTATCCGAATTGCGCTTGTTTCCAACTTCCATGCATAGCTTCAGTAATTGATGCTTCATTGATTAGTACTAAACACAGAGTGTAAATCATTGTTAAGTTATACGGACAATATGTAATACAGGTAGACCTTGAAACGATCAGATTAAAACTTGAAGTTATGCATCAGCAGGTGGTATTTGTGGTTGTACAGATAGTATAGCAACTCCAGCAGCTTCTTCAGTTCTCTTTTCTGTCAATATTACCTGATAACTAGAAGGTTGTCCAACAACCCGATGTGGCTTGCTATAATTATGTAGAACCATCTTTGGCTTGTTTTTTTACCGAGCAAATGGGCTAGCTATTTCTATCTCTTCTTTGATTATATTTTGCTTGCTTCCTTTTTTCCTTCTGTGCATCTTCTGAAACCAACTATTGAATTCATCATCCATTTTGCGAATAAAAAACTTATTATGAGAGTGGGATAGCTAGTTGTCGTGGAACCCACACACTTTCCAAGATTGTCAATTTTAGTTCATCAATATTACTATATTAATCTCGAGAACCAAGTGATTGTTGTTGTTGGAGATGCTCTTAGTGGATAACTGGGTCAAATTGGCTCGACGACGTTCATGGACATCTTACCTTCTTTTGTGTTTTCGGTTCTATTTTGTTAGATGACTTGTATTCCAGCAATACTAATAATTAAATCTGCCTAGAACTAGAACTTGGATTGACACAAATGGAGTTTGTCATTCAAACTTTTGCTCTATTGATACTGCCTCTTTGATGTCATTACAGATAGCCCGAACTAAGGATAAGTAATATTTTTGTCAGCTGTGGGTTCGAGCAAACCAGGTTTCTTTTCCGCTTATTTCATTATTATTCCATTTTTCTTATAGGAACTTGAATTTATCTTTTGAGAGGTAGTTTTTTGGTAAGAATTTGTCATTTGTGTGTTGGCAATGAAGCAGCAATCTACAGAAAAAGAGAATTTTCTAGTAATGTGGACATTGCTTTACATTTGCATCTATTTATAACTTGCTAAAAAAAATTAACTGTTTGTTAAATTGCACATCATTTAAGGTGATATTGACTCCATACGTAGCATATTGTCTAAACTTAATATCATTTTGATGCACCGGCTTAATGTACAATCTCCAATATGATAATACGTTCTAATTGAAATTGGTTGCTCTACTGATGTTTCTTACTAAATTTTAGGCCAGAACCACTTGTCTTTCTTCTTCATCCTCACCTCATCCCTTTCAGGGCAATGCATCATCTACTTGATGAAATTCTGTTCAACTTCTTTACAGATTTGTAGCAGTTTGTCAGACATGTCTTTAGTTGGTTCTTCCTCGTCATCGTACAGAAATCGAAAGCGTTACTCACTATCTGGAAGCAAAAAGATATCTGGATTGTCCGCATCAATTGTCAGTTCTAACAAGCCTAAGATCCTGTATGGGACTGGATCTGACAGCACTGAGAGTTACGATCCAAACTACATCCTTGACTCCCCATCCAGTGAAGTTGTTCAGCTAGTGGCAGCCCAACAGTTTTCCGACTCTCCTGATGTGGCCACTAGAAATTCTGATTCCTCTCTGTCCAACTATCAGTCAGACTACTTGGAAGGTCATTTTACAGAAGCAATGGACTTTGACGAAAATCAGATGAGATTAAAGCTGCAGGAACTAGAGAGGGAACTGCTTGATGAAAATGACGAAGATGATTCAATGTTTGGTCCTAATCAGAGCATGGAAATTGAGAGTGGATGGGCAAACACTGTTGATAATGTTCTAATTAATGACTCACCAAAAGAATCTTCTTCCATAGAATCTAACATCAGTAGCATCAGCAGCAGCAAAGAAATAGCCATGCTTCCACATGATAGTCCTAAGCAATTACTTTTTGACTGTGCTGTCACAATTTCAAACGGAAATGTCGAGAATGCATCCACCATGATAGATGAGTTACGACAGAGAGTCTCAATTCAGGGTGAACCTTCTGAAAGAATTGCAGCGTACATGGTGGAGGCTCTTGCAGCTCGAATGGCTACCTCTGGAAAAGGTCTTTACAAAGCTCTTAAATGCAAAGAAGCCCCGTCTTTAGATCGTCTTTCGGCCATGCAAGTACTCTTTGAGGTGTGCCCTTGTTTTAGGTTTGGATTTATGGCAGCAAATGGAGCAATCATAGAGGCCTTTGAAAATGAAAGAAAGGTACACATAATAGATTTTGACATCAACCAAGGGAGTCAATACATTGCTCTCTTGCAAACACTTGCTAATCATCGTGGGAAGCTGCCTCTTTTGAGATTAACTGGAGTTGACGACCCTGAATCTATGCAACGTGCAACTGGAAGCCTTAAACTCATTGGGCAAAGGCTGGAGCAACTTGCTGAAGCACTCGAAGTGCCATTTGAGTTCCAAGCTGTGGTAGCCAATACAGAGGCAGTAACTCCTGCAATCCTGGACCATCATCCTGATGAAGCATTGATTGTGAACTTTGCTTTCCAGCTGCACCACATGCCCGATGAGAGCGTTTCAACTGTAAACCAAAGAGATCAACTTCTGAGGATGGTTAAGAGCATGAACCCAAAACTTGTAACTGTTGTTGAACAAGATGTAAATACCAACACTGCTCCATTCTTACCAAGGTTTGCTGAAGCCTACAACTACTATTATGCTATCTTCGACTCTCTAGATGCAACTCTTCCAAGAGATAGTCAGGACAGGATGAATGTCGAAAAGCAGTGTTTGGCACGTGACATAGTTAATGTCGTTGCATGTGAAGGGGAGGAAAGGATTGAGCGTTATGAAGTTTCCGGAAAATGGAGAGCAAGGATGATGATGGCTGGTTTTGAAGCTTGTCCTATTGGTCCAGATGTCAATGTCTCAATTCGAGAACTTATAAAGAGGTACAGTGATAGGTTCAAGGTTAAGGAGGAGATAAATGCACTCCATTTTGGGTGGCTAGACAGAATCTTGATTGTTGCTTCTGCATGGAAGTAATGGGCTTATTGTAAGCTCTTATAACTGATTGTTGTATTAATCTGAACCTTGTTTGCCTTCATAAAGATACTGATATGTTAATATTAGGCTGCCTGTTTACACATAATATTTGAGAATGGCTATGTTCCTAGCCTGTTGTAATGTAGCATTTTAGTTTTTATTGGGGAAATATTGAGTTGGTATATTTCTCTATTGGGGAAATATTGAGTTATATTTCTCTATGTTGATGAAGGTAACATCCTTTTACAGTTTTACTATATGGAAAAATGTATGTGACAAGTATGATAACCTTGGATTGTCTAAATTACTGAACATTGTCTTTACAAAAAACTAAAATGAAGAGCTAAAGGGAAAATGGTATTTGCAGAGCTCGGGAAAATGCTATTTGCAGAGCTCTTTTTTAATTTTCTAATTAATAGATCACTTGTAATAAAGCTATTTTACCTTCACTAGTATTAACTTTGATAAACCCCTGTATACGATGTATGCATATAGATATGTGGGGGTAATGGCAAGAAAGTTAATCGATTTGATTTTGAAGCCTTTTATCAATTTTCTGACATTCAAAATTGTATCAACTATTTAGCAAAAAAATAAATAAACAAAACTGTATTAACTAAAATTCAAACAAATGCTACATAATTTTTTTAACGTATGGTTAATCACCAATGCATTCCTCAGTATGTACGCGAAAAAAGTATATACAACATATTATTAAAAATATAACTGTTGTCGAATTAGTATATAAAGTACCTATACATTTGTTGCCTTTCAGTACGTATATATTCTATATAGCAGTGAAAAGCAGTCTGTAAAATCTCAATACAACAATGATAACAGTAATGTAGAATCCAACTGCTTCTACTACAGTCATTCTTGGATCCAAGATATAGGGAGGACAAGAAACTGGAGCGGTGGATTATAACAAAACAGTTCCTTAGTCTCAAATGTCAGAATTTCTGCAGCTTTAAATTATACTTTCCGCTGTGTACAGATGCTCAGCCATGTAAATGTTTTGGTGTTTTAATAGACAAGCGGTCAGATCATTGTGCTTGTATCTAGTGCTTCACTCCAACAAAACACAACCCTACTTCAGCTTGGGGTTGCAGCTCTTCCAGAACTTTGATTATGTGCTCACGGTGTGTAGCAGTTTCCACTTGCTGAGTCAGCATTGTCCTCAATCTTCATATGATAAAAGAAATGGAAAATTGTAAGTAGCTAAAAAAAATTTAAAAGGAAAAGAACTGGAAGGAGTATCAATCTTCTTTGGAACACGTAAACACACCGTGTTCACGGATATCAAGTTATCAAATATTT
Source organism: Heracleum sosnowskyi (assembly GCA_030848705.1). Taxonomy (NCBI): domain Eukaryota; kingdom Viridiplantae; phylum Streptophyta; class Magnoliopsida; order Apiales; family Apiaceae; genus Heracleum; species Heracleum sosnowskyi. Next base: position 116,823,162 of record CM061242.1, on the reverse strand, counting down.
AGATTTGCCAATTCAGCTATAACTAGCTTTATAGCATTTAAATGCACAATCAAGGATACTTGTACAGGCAATTTAGGTGAATTTGCTCATAGCCTCTAAACTTTAAATTATCAGTTTCTTTAGCACCAGTCAGTCAGGTCTCTGTCTGTCTAAACTCAAATTGATACTCCCTCCGTCCCATCCATTTGTTAACGTTTGGGATGGAGAGTTCGGCACGCATTTTAAAACTCCTATAAACTATAGTTCCATTAATTATTTTAAATTTATTTTTCTTCTGAATAAAAATTTAATGTTTGGATTTTTATTCAAAAAAGAAAATTTTTAAAAATAAGTAATGGAACCATACTTTATAAAAGCCTTACAATGCCTGCCGAGCCCTCCGTCCCAAATGTTAACAAATGGGTGGGACGGAGGGAGTACAAGATACTTATATGTCAAATCGATGTGCTTATCAATACTTGTAATATGTTATCTTACTACAACGCTGGAGCCTGGAGGACATCAGACCACTTTCGGTAACTCATATATGAAGTAATAAAAATTGTTGGGCGAGTTTCGAGAAAAATCGGAGGTTTTTATGATATGCGTACCTCTGGACAACTGCAGTGTCCCCATGACCAGTGCAAATGATAATCATGGTATTTGTGGGTAAACTGGTGTACAAAGCTTTGACACGAGTATTTAATTGATGAAGGATGTCCTTCAGTTCAGAGGTAATCTTGCACTTGATGGTTTTTCTTCCTCTAGACAACTTTGTACAAGTAATTAATGCTACCATCTCTGCAAGTTTTTCCTTCAGCTTAGCATCATCCTCTGCTTGCTTCTTTAGAAAGGCATTTAATTCTGAGAATTGTGCCCATACAAAATGAACCTTTTCATTATTCACCTGCGAGTAAAAAGAGCAAGTTGTGATACTGATTATACATATTCCCACCTACTCTTTCAAGATTTTTCAAAAATGAAACGAGTACCTCTTTTTTGGCTTTTATAAGAGCTTCATCGTCAGATGATACTGGAATTGAGTTGGAGGACTCGGATGCGTACCGTTTCACCACAGATATGTTGTCAATAACAGATGATGTTTTGCCGCATTCACCTAAAACCGTAAGTAGTTTCTTTCGCGTGAATGAAGGAGGTGCACCGAATTCAGGTCCTAATTAGAAGCGGCATAGCCAGACAAAAGCAACAGAAATTAAGTAATAATGTCACATACTACCATCCTTTCCAATAAAACCAGAATATTAAGATAAGCATTGAAATTAAAGGCTTCTATAATATATAAAAACCATCAATACTCATTGCCCGTGAATAATAAAAATAATTTGAACAGAAAAAAACAACAGAGAAAACATACAATAATGGTTACAGAATGTAACGAAGCACTGTCCATTAGTCCAGACAAAGTTATACACTTTCAAGGGATATGATGAAAACTTTCATTTGGTTTTCAAGATCACAAATACATTATGCTGCCTACTTGCATAACCACCAAGCAATACACATCAAAACATACACATCCAGACATCCTTGACCCTAGGCATCGTATACCTATCTATGTTTTTTTTTTATTTTGTTAAATGTATACCTATCTATCTATGTTAATTGTTAACGTTTATATTTTTTAACTGATAGCCAAGTAGAAATTACTGAACGGGGTTCTTTTGTCGGACATAAGATCCAAGCTGTAGAAAGAAACATAGAGTTGTGGTTCACTCTTTTATCTATATTCCTAGTTACTGTAACTATTAACAAGATAGAGTTAATTCTTCCTTTAGTCTTATGTATGTAGAGAATACTAAAAAATATAGTTTTTTACATTTTTATATCTCTCTAAGTTCCGTATTAAATTGATTTAAACTCCCTCTCATATTGGATTGGATGATAGTGAGAAAAAGAACATGTCTCTTCAAAACAGAATCCCATTCTCACCATAATTTATACTTATTATCTCCAGATGAAAGCATCATGTGGAGCCGAGGATCACAACAAAATCGCTTACTTGTTTTCACTGTCTCACATCTCCTTTACTGAAGTAAAAGGAATTACATATAGAGAGATAAATGCATAGATACTTTGGTAAAATTTCCTTTACTCAATGTGAATATTCGCATTCCATCTTTTGTAAGAGAGATAAATAGACATAAATGCTGGTAAATGTTGTAAACATGATACTTCAAAAACCAACTGAAAATGTAGAGAGAAGAAAATAGTGTAACAACTTAAATTTATGCTCAAACTTTATTTAAAAGAATAAAATTCCATGTTCTACTATTATTTATAACTAGCCTATAACCCGTGCGGATTGTTTAATAGTTGTTAACTTATTATTTGTGTTTGTGTATGATATTTTTATTAGTTGTATATTAAATGAATTTGTTAAAAAAACTAAGTAGGTCTCTAAATATATTTTTATTGAAATTTATAATTATAATAATAAGACATGTTAAAAATAATAAATAAGTTTTTAAAATAAATAAGACTATTTAAATAAGTTTTTAAAATAATTAGGCTTATTTTTAAAATAATTAGAGTAATTTGTGGTAATTAATTATAATATATTATACTAATTAAAAATAATATACTTTATTAGTATATTATTTTAATTGATATATAATAATTATGCTTAAATAAATATCTTTAGAGATGTACTAAAATATTTTTTTAATAAATATGCCCGTAAATAGGTCTAAGTATATTGATTTAAAAAGTATAAGCTCATCACACGACCCAAATAACGTTCTAATTAGCATAGCATAGTTAATTTTTTTTATATAAATATCTTAACTATTGAATGAACAAATTAAAGAACGACTAACCAAACTACTAATAAATTTTTTTTTTTTGCAAGTTTTACTTTTAAATATTTTATTACTTAATTTTTAACTTTTTAATTTTTACTTTTGTTAGTTATATATAGGATACAGTTGATCTATTATATATTAAAAAAAAGTATAATACTACATATTTGACGAAATTTAATCTTTATTTACATTTTTTAAAATTACTATTCTTAATATTTATTTTATATTTTATTTGGCTTATTTACTTTTATTTTTTTGATGATTAATTTATGCATTCATTTGCTATATTAAATTGTTAAAAAAATTATAATGAATATTTATTTGACTCGACATGATTTAATAATTTATAGGATTGTTCTTGTCTAATTTTCAGTGTTTAGTGTCGCATTTGAGGTAACTGATAATTATATATATGTCGGTTGTGATAATTTTATAAAAGGAAAAATTTTAGTTAGAAAATATAAAAAAAAATATACGCTTTGGCTAATAAAGGTAATCGTTTAATTATTAGTATTTATAATATTAGTATTTTACACTACTAAGTGGAATATCCCGTGATATTTTTGAGATTTTAGCTAGGAGAAATATTAGTTAGAAAATATAAAAAAGAATATAAACTTTGGCAAAAAAAAAACTAATCGGTTAGTTATTAGTAATTATAATATTATTATTTTATTTTATTAAATAGAACTGTCCCTAATATTTTTGGAAAATGAGAGGTTTAGTTAGAAAAAATAAAAAAGTAGAAATGTTAATTATAAAAAAAAATGTTTTGGTTAATAAATGTAATTGATTAATTATTAGTATTTTATGTTACTAAATGAAATTGTCCGTGATATTTTTGAAGTTTTAGCTAGGAGAAATTTTAGTTTGAAATTATAAAAAAGATACGTTTTAGAAAAAAAAACTAATCAGTTAATCATTAGTAATTATAATATTATTGTTTTAATTTATTAAATAGAAATGTCTATGATATTTTTGGAAAATGAGAGGTTTTAGTTAGGAAAAATAGAAAAGTAGAAATTTTAGTTATAAAATTTAAAAAAGAAAATACACTTTGGCTAAAAAAAGGTAATGGGTTATTTATTAGCAATTATAAATTTATTATGTTATTTTATTAAATGAAACTATCTGCGATATGATTTGGCTAAAAAAGCTAATCAGTTAGTTATTAGTAATTATATTCTTTTATTAAATGGAATTGTCCGTGATATTTTTGGAAAATGAGAGATTTTAGTTAGGAAAAAATTGAAAAGTACCCATGATATTTTTGGAAAATGGGAGCTTTTAGTTAGGAGAAATTTTAGTTTAGAAAATATAAAAAAAATTAAGCTTTTGCTAAATAAGCTAATCGATTACTTATTAGTAATTTTAATATTATTATTTTATTAAATGAAAATGCCCGTGATATTTTTGGAATATGAGAGGTTTTAGTTAGGAAAAAAAATAGGAAAGTAGAAATTTTAGTTAGAAAATACAAAAAAAATATACAGTTTGGCTAAAAAAGGTAATTGGTTAGTTTTTAGCAATTATAATATTATTATTTTATATTATTAAATGGAACTGCCCGTGATATTTTTGGAAAATAAGATATTTTAACTTGGAAAATAGAAAAGGTACTTTATATAATAATTTTTAGGATTTTATCCAACGGTTCTCATCGATTTGATCAAAAAGATCTAAGGGTTGTGAATTAAGTAACCAAAATATGAGGACCAAATTACAAACCGACTACAAAACTTTCAATGTTCCATTTTTAATATAATAGTATTGATAGATAGATAGATAGTCATCTGTCATAATTTTAGAAAATAGTATAGATAGATAGATAGATGTCGTCTGTCATAATTTTAGAAAATGATAAATTTTAGTTAGAAAATAAAAAAAATATACGATTTGGCTAATAAAGATAATCTGTTAATTATTTATAATATTAGTATTTTATGCTTTTAAATGAAATAGCCTGTGATATTTTTGAATTTTTAGTTTGGAGAAATATTAGTTAGAAAATATAAAAAAAAATATACGTTTTGGAAGAAAAAACTAATCGGTTAGTCATTAATATTTATAATAATATTATTTTATTTTATTAAATAGAACTGTTCGTGATATTTTTGGAAAATAAGAGGTTTTATTTAGGAAAAATAGAAAAGTAGAATTTCAGTTAGAAAATATAAAAAAGAATATAGACTTTGGCTAAAAAAGGTAATAAGTTAGTTATTAGCAATTATAATCTTATTATGTTATTTTATTAAATGAAACTGCCTGCGATATTTTTGGAAAATGAGATGTTTTAGTTAGGAAAAATAGAAAAGATATTCTATATAATAATTTTAATATTTTATCTAACGGTTCTCATCGATTTGATCAGAAATATCTAACGGCTATGAATAGAGTGACCAGACTACAAAAACTTTCATGACCAGACTACAAAACTTTCAATGTTTCGTCTTTAATATAATAGTATAGATTTATAAACCAAAATTCAAAAGTATATATAACATTCACGAAAGTGAGAGTGCCTTTGCTTTGAAGATAAACTACTAAAAATAGATGCATTACAATTTACAGGTAAATATTTTCGGGGACGGGTACCATTTGAATTTTCTAAGGAACAAAAGATGCAGGCATATCAATATGTTGACTAAGCTAAGATGACTTTATATTCTAATCCAACTACGATTGCATAGGGGAGCACAAGCACATTTTAGGTACCAGACTTGTCATATTTTAAGCAGTTCATCCTTTGTCTAAACCTATGTTATTCGGACTCGGCTAGAAGTGTCCAACATGGACACGTGTCCACGTATTGGACTCGACAAAATTTTGAAAAAAGTGCAAGTTTTTGGCTTAAAATAAGTGTCCATGTCCGAGTGTGAGTGTCCAACACAGGTACTCGAAGGTAAAATGAAGAGTCCGAGAGGAAAAATAAATATAAATAAACCTAATTTAACCTAGAAAGTAAATAATATTTAAAAGGCAATATTTTAATGTCTTAATATTGAAAAATTCTATTATCGAGTCTTTAAAATAATATATTAACGCTTACCATGTCTGATTTTCAATAATGCAAGTTCCAAAGTAGCTTTTGCATCTTCAATACTATCATGTCCATTTCTTGATTCTTGTATCTCTCTATCAAGATAGTTTCGAGTGAGCACGCGAAGGGATAATTTATAAGTGCCACCACGTGAATGCTTGTACAACACTGATGTATCAATCACTATACGATGAGAGATCTTTAGTGCTAGCAAATCATTCTCCAACGAATGCCCAACCAAAATTGTTTCTGCGTGAACCAGTTGTAGAAATTCTTCCTGCAAATAGTATGCACCAAAGGCGCATAGATTACGTGAGATGGATATTTAATTTGTATTATAACCGAACAAAGATAGGCTTAATGTGCACCTGAATATCTTTAAGGGTAGTAGTCACTGGATCCAACATTTCAGGTGTGATGCCACTGTACCTGCACAGTAAAGTAAAGTTTCAGCCACCGTTTAACAGTGCCTTTCTCATACAATCAGATTTGGCATGTCTAAACAAAGTTGCAAGTCCACCAGGCTAACGCTTTGTTCTCCAAAGGTAGATCTGCAAGAGTGTTCAGTTTGCGGGGTTGGTCTTAAATGTTGTATTAAGTCTTTTATTGTTATATCCCACATCAGTTAGCTTGGTTTAACTTGGATGTCTTTATAAGCCCATGTCTACAACTTAAGTGTACTAAATTAGATAGAAAACTTGGGATCGGTCTATGGTGGGTTGTCATACGATCTAGAGTAGGGTTGTTAATTTGTTTGTAGGCTCGATGAGGACATCAACCCAATTAGGTGGGGTGAATTTAACATCCTTCATCGGTTAGTTGGTCAGGTTTGATACATAAGCACAAGTTTACAATGCACAACTCATTTCCTTGCATAACAATTACCCCTATAATTGCAGCTATGTTAGTCTTAAAAAAGGAAAAATCAGTGCTTTAACCCTTGAGATTTAAAAAACTTGCGATCTTGTAATAAGCAATCATATATTCATATGCATTCAGTGAGAGAAATAATGCTGAACTTGATTCAGTTGAAATTAAATTAAACTGGATAGGGACATATTGATTTAATAGGGGCAATTTATTACAATTTTAAGCATATTATCCTTCCTTAAGCTCGTTCCACAAATATTCCCCTATAATTGCGCTATGTTAGTCTTTAAAAAAGAAAAATCAGTGCTTTAACCCTCGATATTTAAGAACTTGCAATCTTGTCATAAGCAAATAAGCATCACATGCAATCAGTGAGAGAAATAATGCCGAACTTGATTCGGATTGAAATTAAATTGGATAGGGATATATTGATTTGATGGGGGCTATTTCTTACAATTTTAAGCATATTATCCTTCCTTAAGCTCGTTCCACAAGTATTCCTATAATTCGTTACTTCCTTCTCCCGCTGTTTCTTCATTCCGTTCTCCTAGACATGTCTTTTACAAATTTTACAATCTTCTTTCAACGCTTCATTTTTCCTCTCTAATATCCTCTTATCTCCTTCATCTTGTATTGAACCTCTAATTTTCCTTCAGTTCAAAACCTCCATTGTTTTTTATCTTATTACATTCTTTTGAAAGAAATTCAACAGAACAGAGGGCAAAGATGTTGCAGTGGCACCGCTAATTTTGTCAGATAAACTGAGAGAAAATGGCTGCTTGTTTATGCATCATTTTATTATATGTAGATCAATAGATAGATAGATGAAAATTTAAAACTAATAATAACAGATCTAAAGTTCCACATAGCAGGCAAAAATTGAAAGCACTTGATATAGGTAACAATTTAGCAGAAAAGTAAAATTCATATGCATGTATATATTTGAAGTTTCAGAATACATACCTGGTGTTGTAATTAGTAATCGGGTTCGAGGGTTTTACCAACTTATCCAGTAAGACCTGTCAAAGATATAATCAGCAAATATATAGTTAAACATTTGAACATGCTACTAGTTGTGCTAACCAATAAAATTAAAACAAATAAACAATTATCTCCATTATAAATCTAGAGTTTGTTTGGTATGCATTTATCCAGGAAGTTGGAAGTCATAAACTTAACAGATTTCAAAATTCATTTACACTTATTAATTTAATAAATTACGAATCTAACTATAAAGGGGTAAATTGTTGGGATATATTAGGGGAATGAATTTGGTTTAGTCAACGAGTACATGGGTATAAACGTCATTAATAACACTGGAGGAATAAACACACCAAATTTGGTGTAACACTTTCCATATGTAACAAAATGGTGTAAGTTGTAGGGTCAGGTTGGAATTCTTTGCACAAAAGTAGAGCAAAAGGAGGGTTATACCCTTGGGTTAAGGTTGGTCATCTATGGAATATCTGGAATTAGTAAAAAGGGAAAAAAAAGGTACAAGTTTGTTAGCCATAGAGAAGCATAAGACATTAAAAGTTCGCCCGCTTAGAAGTGGAATTGAACCACTGACACAAAATTGAACATGATATATATGTTACTTGCCATAAAAGAAGCAAAAGATTTTAACAAATTTACCTGTCCTTTTATATCAACCACTGTTATTCTCGTGAGCTCAAGTCCCTCTTTAGTGATACACTGATAGAACAAAGAAGAATGAATATACTGCGTAATTTCAAAGTTTGAAAAGAAATATAATATACAGAGCTAACAATGATATAGCACTTCCAGACAATGTCCAGAAACATCGAACAACACTGAACGTCTGAACCCTGCCTTACCATTTCACAATCAAGTGCCAATATTTCGTGGGTAGGAGCTCCTGAAGGAGACGGAAGAGTTGAAACAAAATCTGCACCAAAGATGTATCTCATTAGCTTTATCAAGAACCAAACAACTTATAGGTGAAGGGAATATAAGATAAAAAGGAAAGAGTGTATAATATATATTGTCACCTGGTTGACTCCGGCAGTAACCATTGACTTCTAGTTCAGTCTCTGTGAGTGTGTAATATGACAGGGGAAATGGTAAATCTTTTGGGAGATCTCCAGAGGATAGATTGTCTAAACCAGAATCACAGGTTCCTGAATCGAAGATGATTTACTATTTTACTTCTTTTAACCCAGAAAGCACTACAAGTCTACAACTTAATAAGCTGACATATACCTTGATCAAAACTCTGAACAGGTTTGCTAATAGGCACAGCAAGATCCCTTTTTCTTTTCACCTTGCACATAAGAAGAGCATCTATAGTCTGTATTCCATCTGCTACACAGCTATCAAAAAACAACAAACCAGAAGCATAAATTTTTAAGAAATGCAATGCATGAATCCAATATTCTGCTAGAAACATAAATGTGACTAACCTTAAAGCCGACACTGCTCTTGGAACGCCACAGTATTCTTTGAAACTGTGGAGTACCTTAGATTGTGACAAGTAAAGACCTGCATCAAGGCCAGGTACATAAAGCATAACAACTTTAGGAATCAGGGGTTTGTTCTGCATATCAGAAGACAACTCAGCATTACACACACACCGCAAAAATTATATATGACATGCAAATGCGAATCTGAAAAGATAATCCTTCTTAAACAAAGAAAAGGTTACATCAATTGTGGTTCAGTAATCGAGAAAGATATATTAATTTAATTTGTGCATAATTATTTACTTTAATGAAAATCCAGGATGGCATGAACCCATCTGCTAGCACCCAGTTGACAAGTCCTTGCATGTCCTATGATATAATACAAAAAAAAAAAAATTAAAAATTGTTCAACTTCAGGCAACTGAATGAAATGCGATATCGATTGTCATAAATCCTACTTGGAAGTTCAAAGTGGAGTCTGCCTCTGGAAGCTTAAAGACGACATCTGCTTTTGCCTGCATCATATCAACAAGTAAAGCATTATACTAACGTATAACAAGCATGAAACGCTACATGATCACAGGTAAATCTAAAACGAAAAGAATTATCAGGTTTTTTAGTGTTTACAAGACAGTGTGGTTTCCAATAAGCATTATGCAGCACTAGAAATTTATAACAGGTGTAAACTGTAAATCCCTAATTTTCTTTGTAAGGGCATAACACAAGAAATCTACTTGCAACTACACAACCCGAAATAGTAACATTAATGACGAACAAAACTGACATAAGGTTAATGCTTAGCATGTTGGCGGCTATTACATAATCAAGACTCAAATATTCCACAATATTTTTAAAATGCGGCTGAAGTAAATCTATGGCAAGTCACGTCATTCGTTTTGGGTGTTGGAAAAAAGTACCAATTACCACATTTAGTACCACAATTCTGAAATAAGGTTGTAAATACCAATGCAACGCGCATGTTACAAATGTGTTTCATATATCACACAATGTACCGCCTTTTTCTACAACAAAAGCATTAAATGCGATATTTTGGGCCATCTTTTTACATTGTAGAATCTCGTTCCCCAATCCCCGCATCATTAAATTTTCGTAATTCAGTCGGGCTTTTTTTCGTTCTTCCCCCATTCCGCAACATACTCTTCACAAATCATTTCCCCTCTTCTCAAATCCCCCCCCCCCCCCCCAAACCCCCTAAAAAAAATCCCATTTTTATTCAACTTAATCCTTCCTAGTTCCTAGCATTAGTACCCCCATCTCATTATCCTCATCATTAATACAATAAGCACAAAACATCCTATTACTTAACCATTTACACATTAATACAAATTTAAGCATAAAACCATTAATAACACTAAAATTATTATTAAAAAAAAACATACACACGCGCGCTCAGTGTGTGTATATGAATCAAGAAAACCAACAAAACATATGAATTACACAAAATAACAAAAAGGGGTTGTAAGAAAGAAGAGAAAACAACCTCAGGGCCATAAATCTTGAGATATGGGTTGTCAATGTCTCCATCTGTTGTGTTATTTTCATGGGAGTTCTGGCACTTGATGTAGTTAGAACTCATGTTTTGTCTGTCAGGGAACATAAAATCTGTATGTATATGTGCACTAAACCTGGAGCTTTTGAAGCCCTTTGGCTTGTGGAAATAATTGTAGGTATTATTACAAGTGCCCACCAGAGTGTTCATTAACACAGATTGTTATGGGCCTGTAAGCCTGTTGGGGAAGAATGAAAAAGAAGACGCTTTAATTTATTAAATATTGATTATTTAATATATTATTTACATATAAATTCTCAAAATATTAATATTTTGTATATTTTCTACATACATTCAGGGTACTTTTTGATTTATTTTGTCCCATGATTTTTTATATAAAGTATATATAAAATACTATGCTATGTGTTGCCATGTCTTCAAAATTATCTTTTTCGGATAAAACTATACGTCAATTTTAATAAAATAAGATAATAAGGATAGTATCATTAATATTTAACAAACTATACTTTAATCGTTCAGAAAACTATATTTTGATATTGTGTTTCAAAAAGGAAAATACATTTTTTCTTTCAAAAAAAAAGGAAAATACATTTTGATATCCAGTTAGATACTTTTGACATTACTCATATTTTAATTTTCAAAATTTAATATAAAAACTAGCTTTATATCCCGTGCGAGGCACGGGCATATTCTTGAATATTGCGTAAATTTCTTTAATTTCAACGTATTTTATGAGTTACAGATATATTGATATGAGATAATTATAATATAGATTAAAATGTCATTTTGAAATTTGAGAGTATAATTATCATTTCACATTGAATAAATTGACTCATTGAAATTTTTAGTTTATTAAAAAATTATTGCATTCTCCGCCCCATCCTGAAATCTCTCCCCCCCCCCCCCTCCCCCTCCCCCTCCCCCTCCCCCTCTCGCATGCCCCCTCTGCTTTCTATTTTCGACATCACTCTTTGGAGACCCCTCATTTATCCTTTTTATCCATCTTTTACTGTCTCTTTGAATTTTATTTTCTTTCTCTCCGTCTCCTCCACCTTTTCTTCTCAACTTTTGTTTAGGATCTGTATTTTGATCGCTCTTTTTCCCCCCTTTCATGCCCCCTCCAATGGTGATTGCCTTCTATTTTCGGTGTCACTCTCTAGAGACCCCTATCTCATGTGATGATCATCAGGAAGACGTAATATATTACAACACATTTACTAAAATGCATGTTATGTTTCGTTTATTTAGGGTGCGTCATAATTGTTTACTCAAATGCATTCTTTGACTATTTAGTTTGTGTTTATTTAGAGTGTGTATTATGTGTTTGATGGAATGCTTGAACCAAATTTGTAGGCTTTGTGCATGTAAATGCACTTGGAGTTGGTCTGCTCATTAAAGTAAATATTTGTCATGGGTTGTTGTTTGAGATGGCAGTGACAAATTGTTCTTTGTCGATATTGTCGAGTTTGTACTTTTTTTTGGGTTAATTTATTTATGTTATTTGCCTCTCTCTCTCTCTCTCTCTCATGCCTCCTCCTACGGTGGTGGTTGCCTTATATTTTCTGCGTCACTCTTTGGAGACCTCTCTCTTATCCTTCTTATCCCTCTTTTACTGTCTCTTTGGCTTTTTCTTTCCTTTTTCCCCGTCTCATCCATTTTTTTCTTCTCAACTTTTGTTTTGGATCTGTTTTTTGATCTCTCTCTCTCCCCCCCCCCCCCCTTTCATGCCCCTCCTACGATGGTTGTCTTCTATTTTCGACGTCACTCTCTGGAGACCCCTCTCTTATCCTTCTTATCCCTCTTTTACTATCTCTTTGGTTGTACATTGAGCCAATTTGTTCACCGTTAAAAGACGATTATACCCTCAAAGTATAAAATGACTTTTCAACCATTTACTCCATTTACTTCATATTAATATCTTCGTTATTAATACATTTTAATGTCTTTAATCATTAATAACTAATCTTCATTAACTATACTAATTATTTTGTAATCAATACTTGCATGATAATGAGTTAAATATAATTATAGATATTAATTATCTAATCATTTAAGTGTTATTAGGTAGATAAATATAATTATAAATTATAATATTTAATAATGATGGATTAATAAATATAGACGTGTTAATGATGATTAATGAATTAGATGTAATTAATACATGCATTCATTATAAAATTATTATTATATAATAAACATGGGTATTTTAGTAATTTTAGACTGAATAAATTGTCTCAAACAACCCCCCGGTAAATCAAATATACGATAGTTAATATTGACATCAATATGTGTTGTGAAGTTAACGATCCCGTAATTTGTTCAAGTATTATGTTTATATACATAAAAATTTGATATTCGTAATCTCCATTTGAATTTAAGTTCATTTAACTATAAATGTAATAATTTAAATATAATAGCAGACACGTTGAATGCAATAATTGTATAGTTGTTGATATATTTTATTTTAGAAAACTATAACTTATACCTCTCAAGAAGCCACTAAACTGATTTGTAATAAGTTACTTGTTTCACCTTACAATTGCCACTTGGCAAAAAATATTTAACATTTAATACGTTTAAATATTTTATCATAGATATTCAAAAAATATAAACCGATATTAGTTTATATTTGATTTTGTCGTACGATGACAACTTTAACTTTCTTATAAAAAAATTTAACACAAACTTTTTTATTAGTATACAAAGAGAAAACTCTTTTGCATTTTTCGGGTTCAACATTTTATATACTAATAGTGTATTTTTCTGAAAATGATCAATGTATAAAATTCATTTATTGAAGACGCGATTTATGATATATAGTATCATAATAAAACTACAGTTTCAATTTATATTAGTAACTAAAATATTAAAAATGCGTATATAATTATAAGTTTTTAATATCTTATAATGAAGCAGTAATAAAAGTTAAATAATGAATAAAATTCGTTTTACGCTTATTACATATAAGGATATAGTGTGTGTTTGGGGTATCACAAAAAAGTTGACTTATGAGTAAGTGCTTTATAAGTGATAAGTTGATGGATTCTTATAAGTTATACGGGTGTTTGGATAAATTTACTTATAAGTTAGTTAAGAGTTTGCTAAATTAAATTTGAAAAAATAATTATTAAATACAGTGATTTCAACACTTGCATTTTAAATTAAAAAAATATTTAAAAACACAAAGATAAATATAAAGTATTAAAAAAATAAAGAAATCAAAGAATAAGTTGATAAGTTAAGTAAAATGTTGGTGAATTCTAACATTCAACTTATCAATTTATAAGTTATAAGTTATCAAATAAGCTGAGTACACAAACACCTCTCATAAGCTGAAATGGGTTTATAAGTCATAAGCTGACTTATAAAGGGGTACCCAAACAGGCCCATAATTGGAAAGGTATAAATATGTTGATAGTTTTAAATTTTCAAATAAATATTAAAAAAGAAAATAATAAGTGATAGTGACTATAGATATCAACATTTGTCACACTATCACCGATCATGCTTCAGTTCCCATTAAGAACAATTTGTTTATCATCAATATACAATTGGTCGGGTAATTTAGTAATTTGATATCATCAATAAAATTCATTTTACGCTTATTACATATAAGGATATAATTGGAAAGGTGTAAATATGTCGATAGTTTTAAATTTTAAAATAAATATTAAAAGAGAAAATAATAAGGGGTGGTGACTATAAATATCAACATTTATCACAATATCACCGGTCATGGTTTAGTTCACATTAAAAATAATTTTTTTATCATCAATATACAATTGGTGGGGTAATTTAGTAATTTGATTTCATCAATATAATATTGAAAGGGTAATTTAATACTTTAATATATATTGATAGTATACAGAATTTTTAATCTAATAGTCTATATAATCTGAGAAAATATATATTTATTGCAAATAAACATGATTTACTATATAAAAATATTAATATAATTTTTTTTTCTATGGACCAATTTCAATTTATAACATAAATTGTATATCTATTTTGCATGAGTTTTTCTCTAATATGGTCAAATATATGATTTTAAGGCAATTATGAAAATAGTTTTTTTTTATCATCAATATACAATTGGTGGGGTAATTTAGTAATTTGATTTCATAAAAATAATATTAAAAGGTTAATTTAGTAATTTAATATATATTGATTATATATAGAATTTGTAATCTAATAGTATATATAATTTGAGCAAATATATACTTATTGCAAATAAACATGATTTACAATATAAAAATATTAATATAATTCTTTTCCCAATGGACCAATTTCAATTTATAACATTTTGTATATCTATTTTGAATGAGTTTTTCTCTAATATGGTCAAATATATGATTTTAAGGCACTTGTGAAAATAGATTATCTACCTTACCAAGTAGATTACAAGAAAAGATCAAAATAGAATATAACATATTGAGTATTTACACATATTAATAAAGAGTTTTATGATATAACCAAAATTGATGTGTATCATAGTGGTTAGAAGTGTCCTCTTTAAAATTTAGAGGTCAAGGGTTCGACTCCTATTAAGAACAACTTTTTTATCATTAATATAATAAGTAGGGGTAATTTGGTAATTTCACACCGATTAAATTATCTCAAGCAACCCCCTAGTTGCTCTATTATATATATAATAGATAATAGATAATAGATAATAGATTCGTAAGTAATAATTTGTAGAAATTTCATTATATTTTAAATTAAAGTCACATAATAAGTAGAAAGCTAATTTTTAAAACGACATAACTTTAAGGTTTTAGAGCCTGTGAGCCGCGGGGATTCGGGTTCGAGTACTCTCCCCGAGTAGGTGGTTACTTAACAAAAAGGACACCCTCGGCTCTCTATGCCTCCACTCCTGGGATGATGGTCACCTAATAGTCAGCGCATATGTTCTATGTTACTATTTCTTTGAATCTGTGTCCCCTCTTAGTTCATGCATTGAAATTCTATGTTGGTCCTTGTGTATTGCAGAAGGGGGGGGGTGAATGCAATACTGATAAAATTCAATCTCAGTTTCAACAACTAAAACTAAGATTTAATGTTATCAATAATATGTATGCATTCACAAACAGTAAAATAGAGAAGACAGGATTCACAAAATAAATGTTTTATTTATTTTGCAAAGTGTTGCTACAACCTCAAGAGAGAATTCTTGAGCTTCGATTTTCTTCAAGGCACTTGCTAGTCTTCGTTACATATCTAGAGTGAATTGACAGTAGGTATAAGACTAATCCTATCACTATCAGTCACGGGTTTGTGAAGCTGCTGTCATTGTCAAGTGGCAGCTTCTTACAGATTGTCTTACCCATGTGACTTTCCTAAATTGCTAATATGTCAGATATACATCATAACAAAAGCAACCTAGATTCATTCTATTTCCAGCTTAAGCAATTCAACAAATAAGGACTTGACCTTGCTCTTGAATTGATTCGCTTTTGTTTTGCAGTGCTTGAAGCTTCTGTCGTAGTCTTGCAGACTTGGTGCAGCTTAGGGATACTGCAACACGCATGTTTCTTGAACATTGAAACTGTCACGGGATTTGACTGAGAAAGATACTTAGAACAAGGGTCTTTCTCGAGACAGTTACTTTTGCCACAAAGCTTGCTGTCACAGGAATGTGCTTTTGGTGACAGTACGAGTTCCCCGCATAGTGTGCTGTCGAGGTTCCCAAGCTTGCTGTCGAGGGCTAAAGTTGTTGTCGCGTAGTCTTCCGCCAATGTTGCTGTCAGAGTGAATATGATGTCTTGACTTGCAACATTCTGTCTTCTTGTAATCTTACTGTCAAAGCTTTAGGACAGTAACCTTTATTCATGTTGTCATCTAATTATGTACCCTTTGAGGCTTGAACACAGCAAGTGAACTTCTTTCAAATTATACAACTAGAATAACATTACATACTGATTACAAGAACATACTTTGGCTATGACAGTATGTTCTACTTAATTAAAAATTAAGTACAATCAAAGTTAAGTTGTTTCTATGTTATCACCCATAAATCCCAACAATCTCCCCCAATTTGTTTTTATGGGAAATAACAACAAATTTACAATATGTGCTGACAACTTAACTAACAAGATCAGAATGGATTAAGAATTTTTACTTAGCTTGAGATTTCCTCTTCTGCCTTGCTACATCCTCTCTTTTGAGAGCTTCTACCAAGCAGCTTTTTAACCCTTCTATAAGAGAAATTTCAGCAGCAGAAACTGCAGCATCCTCTACTTCTTCAATGATCTTCTTTATGGTAGGAGAGAGAAGAGAACTAGCATCCCTGAGATTCAGCCATTGCTCTATATCATAAGGATAGGTTCTGAAGTGAAGTTCTTCATTAATGAGCTTGAATCTACTTCCAGGATAAGCATTGAGAGTCCTTCTCCTTTGCTTGTCCAGCTTTGAGTCTTCTCCTTTTCTCCCTTCCAATACATTCTCTATTTCATCAGAACAAATCTGCTCCAAGGGATGAATAGATCCAGCTACCATATACTGTAAATCCTTCAGAATAGTTGTTTTTAGCTTGTGAAAGCTGCAAACATAGATTTCTTCTTTTAGATACTTCATTCTTAGGGGATTTTCCAGCATACATGATTGATAATTTGGAGCTTCACTTTCTGCCTTGTTGGAGGCCTTGCATCTTTCCAGTAGTTCAGCTTCCTTATTATCAAGTTTTGACTTAGTTTGAGAATATTGAGAAGATTCAGGTCTTTTGCTTGGCTTGGGTTCCCTTTCCTGAGTTGGTTGGGTTTGCCCTTCTTCTGTGGGTAAGTCCTCAAACTCATAGTACCATTGGTATGGTATAGGAGAAGGTGGGAGATCAGTTAGAATATCAGTATCATCAAAATCTGCAAAATTGTAGCCAAAATTCTGATAGAATTCAGCATCCCTATCAGCCTGATATTTCAAAATATGTTCCATGACAGACTCTGGAACATTATCATAGCTCTCCAACAACTCTACCATTCTTTCCAGGTAGAAGAAGTCAATTCTCCTTTTATCTATGGTTGATGTCCTACCACTGGTTGATGTGGACACTAGGTTGAAGTCATTATCAACCTCGGTAGATCTTGATCCTTCCCACCACAGAATATACTCAGTGGCCTCTTGATTTGCATCCAATTTAACCTCAACACTCTTGATTTCCCAAGATTACATCTGTTGAATTTTAAGACTGTTGGGAGGAATTGATTGAATTGGCATCTTCAAATTTCTGCCTAATCCAGTGGCCTTTTCCTTTCCTGAGCACATGTGCTTTCCTGCAGGTTTCTGTCTAGTAAACCATGCCTTAGCTTTAGCTTTCAGTCTCTTGGGCTTGACAGCAGCTTTGGCTTCATCCTTGACAGAACCTTCCTTGACAGTACCTTTGTCGACAGCATCTTCCATGACAGCATCTTCTATGACAGTATCCTTGTCGACAGTACCTTTGGTGACAGCATCTTTTTCTGCATTTATGCAGTCAATAGCACATCTAAGAATGCTTGCCTCCAAAGCTTCCAGTATTCTTGACTCCTCTTCATCTGTAGCACCAGCATCTTTCTTTTCCTGATTAGCAGTTTCTTCATTGCCTTCATTTTGGGATTGAATACCAGTATTCCCAGAATTACTTCCACCAACATTTCCAGCATTTCCAGAAGCTTCACCACCTCCAACCTCATCATCATCATCATCATCATCATCATCCTGAGGAGGAAGGTCATAGAGACAGCTTCCACCTTGATCATTTCTTTTGGCATTGGCTCTAGAGATTAGTTCCTCCACTCTAGCTCCCAGTGCCTTGTCTCTCAACACCAGCATTTTGTAGATCTCTTGAACAGCATAAGCTCTTCCTGGATTGGCATTTGAATTGAGTATTCCATCTAACACTTTCAGAATTGACTTGGTTTCCATTCTGGATGTGCCAACCAAATTCATGAAGCTGTTCCTTCTTGTGCCATCCTTAGTTACAGATCTATAGAAAACACATGGTGGATTTGTGTAGACTTCAGGTAGCTTTTGTATGAGCAGGTTCTGGATTTGCATATCCAATATTTCATTGAATGGTGTTAGAGTTGCCCTGATCTTTCCCTTCAAGGCACACAACACCTTTGCTGGTAGACTCTGCAATAACTGCATTGTGATGAAATAAGATATGCCAGAAGTGAAATAGATACTTACAGCCCATCTTTTCTCATCATTCACCATTACACTAACACTAGTGATTTGATCCTTTAACAGTTTTGTGGTGTTGGTTGGACGGTTGCTTGGAGCATTCATTGCTTGTTCCACCAAACTGCTAAATTCACTGTCCTGGTTGAGTAATGTGCTCTCCCTGTAATCCACCATCAAAACATTGGCTTCTTCTTGATCAAATTCAGTGCCATTTGACCAAATAATTCCCTTTTGGATGGATTCAGGCAGTTTCCCTTTACCTTTCCCTAGCTTGTTTTGTTCCTCCATTTCTCTCCATTTCTTCTGTAGAGTAGTTTCTTGAGTTTCTGGAGTTGGCTCTCTAATTACCACAGGAGGCAAGATTGGGTGTTTAGATGTAGATCTTCTTTGCAGTGCATCTTGAGTTTCCTTTGACATTAACACCCTTTCTCCATCCATTTCCACTTCAACAGGCTTTTCAGCTTTATCCTTTGGTTGTCCACTGCTTGGTTTGACTTGCTCCCCCTTAGACATTGCTTTCCTTTTAGCTCCCCCTCTGGTCTCCACGGCTACAGGCTCCCCCTGAGTTCCACCTGATTCCTGAATGGGCAATGATTCTGATCTTGCTACCTTCTCCCCCTTAGTTGAGTTGGCAGCTACTAGGTCAGTAAGGAACTGGATGGAGAGCTGAGTAGCAGCAAAACCATCAACCACCAGTTAAGAGAGAGAGTCCATCTTGGAGTTCAATGTAGCACACTGTCCTTCCAGAGCTGCAATCCTGTTACCATAAGTAGCAGAGGGGCCACCATACCTTAACCTTCTTGGAGGGGAAGGAAAAGAAAGGGGCTTGGAGGCTATGGGGGTTCTCACACTCTCAGGATGTTTTTGAGTGATCTCATCACCCCTCACAGATTGACTCTCAAGGCCTAATGCCTGAATAGTGTGGGCTCCCTCAAAGTCTCTCTGGACATGCTCAAGTCCCTCTCCTTTTGCCAGCACATTTGGCTGCCTCACATTTTTATGCTCACCTCTCTTTTCTTTTATCTCTCTTTTCTTTTGCACACCCTCACTCAACCTAGATGCATGGGTATGAGCAGTACTAACATGCATGGAAGGAGTAGATTTAGAATGTACCTTTAAGAGTTTGGCAAAAGGTAGATCATCATCAGAGGCATCCTCAATGATTACAGCATCAAAATCAGGCTGAGAGGACTGGACATCATCTTTGGCAGGAATGTTACTGTCAGTTGGAGTCTGGACAGCAGGTTCTGGCATGACAGCAACTTTGGGAGGTGGAGTGACAGTAGGTTCTGTAGTGACAGTATCTTTCTCTCCACCCAGGACAGCAGCTGTGTCCAGGACAACAACATTGTCAGTGTCTTTGACAGCAACATAGGCTGTGACAGCATCTTCCTGAAGGTAAGATGCTCCTTGGAGTTCAGACAAAGTGTTGGCTGTTTCATTTTCTGACAAAATACCACTTTGCCCTAGCTCAGTGTTTGGAGGAGTGGTGTCCATCTCACTTTGAGAAATGGGTTCTTGTGGACCACTGGATGGGGGCTCATCTATGATTGGAGATGGATGATCAAAACCTGAAGGGTTGGGACTGTCCCCTTCTCTAGGTTGTTGAAAAGAAACAAAAGAATGTGTAGGGAAGGAAGAAGGTGAAAGTGTAGTAGAGAGTGGGGGCTGATTCACAGATGAAACATGTGAACCATCAATAGGAGTAGAGAAATCCTCACTGTGCCCTAACTCACTGTGTGTTTATTCAAGTGGGGGTATCTCAGGTTGTGAACCATGAGTTTGTGCAGACTCTGTACAGGGTGCCTTGGGAGACAGGCCAATTTCAATAGATGTCCCTTGTTGAGAAGGCACATCTAGGGAGGAGTTTATTTCCCTGGTTTCCTCTACAGTCTTTTGGGAGACTGCAGGGTGGCTGACAGTGGTTTTGGTCCTCCTAGCTCTCTTCTTCTTAGGCTCAGGGGGAACCACTGTGGGTTCTGTTGGACTACCTTCCTTATTTGCTGCACTAGGTGCAGTGTCTCCCTCTTGACTAACAGAGCTACCACCAACATCAGCTTCTAAGGATCTTTTTCTGGATTCTTGCAAGGCTTCTCTTTGGGCTTTGGGAAGTCTAGAGGGCCTAGGCTGAGTGTATGGTGTTGAATGTGGGTTAACTGAATTTGGGTTTAATTCAGTTTCATTCACAAGAGTAAAGGAATCATAACCAGAAGGTAATGGATAATCAAGGTTGGACACTTGATCAACCATGTGTTGAGTGAAACAGAGTGGAATGTGTGCATTGAGATCTTGTGATGATAACAGTGTGTGTGTGTTCTTTTTCAAAACCGAGCAAGCCTCTAAACAAGGAGCAGCATCATTAAAATCACAGAATGAATTAATGCACATCATAAGAAAGCGAGGGTAGAGTGATACCTTCTTACCTATGGCAGCTTTGAGGTGTGCCATGAGGAGAGCTCCAACATTCACCTTGTATCCATGGACAAGAGAATGTGTCAGTTTCTTGATGTAGGAGGGTATTCCATTCCAGCCTGTGGACTTGGTAGAGAACACCTTGACCATCACATCAAATATCATGATCCACTCCTTTCGCAGATGTTTCCTATCCATTTCACCAGTTGGATACCACTTGGTAGTCCCCTCTTCGAGAATAGGGCCTGCATACCCAATCTTCAAGAAGAGCTTCTTTAGAGTGTCATCATTGGCAAGTTCAGTAAATTGTTGTCTTGCTTCAAGTGTAATTCCAAGAGCATTGTTGATGACCTCAGCTGTAAGAGTGTATTGTTGCCCAGAGATTGTGAATTGAATACCCGGGTTCTCACCCTCAGTTTGAGCAACAGCAGTTTGCCAAAACGCCTCAAGTCTGTCTAAGTCGAGAATGGGGGTTGAGGTGATGGCATAACCGAGATAGGACTTGTTCAAGAAAAACACTAGTCCTTTGAAGCCTTCACCAGCATCATTTGGGGAAAAGATGCCAGCAAAGTTTGTTTGAGAGAGAGTCTGTTTGGGGGCCATTGAAATTTCAAGAAAAGAAGAAAGTAAGAAGGTTGCTTTTTGCTGGAAGAAAGGTATTTTGCCTTGAGTTTGATGAGAAAGAGAGAGATATGTCTGAGTAACTGGGGAATAAATAGGGGTATCTCAAACGTTTTGTGCATAAAAAGTGGATTTCAAGAACGTGTCTTAACCCACTCTTAAACACGTGAGTTACTGCCCGTTATTCACTGACCAACGTGAGATATGTTAGATATAATTGCTGACGTTTGTTCATCAGTGTTTAAGTACCAGGTACATATCAGAGTTTACATTGAAGCCAGTCAGAGTTTGATAAAGTCTGACGTGGTGATAGTTGACTTAGTTGTCGGTGCAAAGATAAAGATTCTAGAAGCAATATATTCTGAAGATGGAAAGAAGCAGAATATATTGATACAGCTAAGGAAACGGAATAGAAGACTGAAGCAATCCTTAATTGATATGAATTGTATAGCTAACTTATAGGAATATCAATTAGAGATGGATTGTATGTAACTGTGTACTATATAAACACAGATAGGTTATCCCTAGAAGGGATGCGATTATTGAAATATTATTCTTGTAACCTAGTAGCTCTTTGTGATTCATTAACATCACTAAGAGAGAATTATTTAATATAATTCAGTTTGTTGATTTACAAACTTGTGTTCTTGATTGTTATTCTCATACATACTTGATTATATATTGTGTAATCGGCCTAACAATTGGTATCAGAGCCAAGGCTGTTTAATATATACAGTTTTTCGATTCAAACATAGTAATAATCATGTCTGAAGAAAATCAAACTTCTCCCAAGGTTGAACAGGTTAAACCTAATTCTGTGAGTCGGTATGAAACAATCAGGGTTCCAATTCTCAGGCCAGTGGAGTATCCAATTTAGAAGGTGAAGATGACCATGTTTCTGGAGGCTACAGATCCAGAATATCTTGACAGAATATATGATGGTCCTCATATGCCGACTAAATTGTCTCCTGTTGTTGATGGTCAAGAACAAAAGACTGTTCCAAAGGAAAAGAAAGATATGACTCCTGAGGACATCTCATCAATTGCAAAAGATGCAAAAGTTAGACATCTTCTACACAGTGCCTTAGATAATGTGATGTCTAACAGAGTAATTGGCTGCAAGACTGCCAAAGAAATATGGGATGCTCTAGAAGTCAGATGCCAAGGAACAGGTGCTATTAAGAAGAATAGGAGGACCATACTAACTCAGGAGTATGAGCACTTTGATTCAAGAGCCAATGAAACCTTGACTGAGACATATGATAGATTCTGTAAACTACTGAATGATTTATCTCTAGTTGATAAAGAATATGATCTTGAAGAGTCTAATCTCAAGTTTCTGTTATCTCTACCTGAAAAGTGGGATCTAAAGACAACAACAATAAGAGATAATTATGAACTTGCTGATACAGATCTTGATGAAATCTATGGGTTGTTGAAAACTCATGAACTGGAGATAGAACAAAGAAATAGAAGAATGAGTAAAAAGACAAAATCTGTTGCTCTCAAAGTTGAGGAGAAGCCCATCAAGAAGGAATCATCAAGGAAGAAAGCCAAGGGAAAGGCTTTAGTCATTAAATCTGAAAGTGAGTCATCAAACTCTGATGATGACTCAAACTCTGATGAAGCTTCTGACTCTGAGGATGATGAAGAACAGATGATGCAAATGGCTGCATTGATGGTGAAGACCTTCAAGAAGATGGGATTCAAGAACTTCAAGAAAGGAAAGAGATTCTCAAGGAAAGATTCAAACTCTGAAAGGAAAAGTTTTAGAAATTCTGATGGAAGGGAGACCAAGTCTGGCAAGAAGGATAAATCTGAAATCCAGTGCTACAGGTGTAAGGAGATGGGTCACTATGCCCCAGAGTGCAAGAAAGGCAAATCTGAGAAAGCACTCATCTCTAAAGGCAAAGACTGGGCAGATACTTCAGACTCTGATGATGGAGTAAATTATGCTCTTATGGTAACTGTCAGAGATGAGACTGAATCATCTGAAAATAAGGTACCCCTAACTACTTATGCTTATGATACTGACAATATATCTAAATTAAGAGTATATCTGAAAAGTGTACATGTTAGTTATAGGGATCAGACTTTAGAGAATGAGAGAATTAAATCTGAGAATCTTAGTCTTAAAGAAAGAAACAAGTTTCTTGAAGGAGATCTTGAAAATATGAAGCAGATTCAAAAAGAAAGAGATGATGTTGTTTATGTTGAACAGGAGTTGCTCAAAAGATATAAGCAACTAGAATCTGATCTAGAAAAAGAAAGAAAAATAATCAAGACTTGGACAGACTCTGGAAGAGACACTCATCAAGTGTTTCAGACAGATTCTGTAGGTTTAGGCTATTGTGAAAATGATGAACTTAGGTTTAAAGACAAGGTTAAGGTTAAACCACAACTTAAACCTGTGAAATTTGTTCCAGAAACTAATAAGTTAAAATCTGTTGTAATAAGAGAAGCTGATATGGAATCAGATGAAACCTGTGAAAGACATGAAAATATTATAACAGAAAAACTTATGGAATTAGAAGCTGTTAGAAAACCAGTAAAAGTCTGTGAAAAACAGGTTAATGTTGGCTTAATGACAGGAAAACAGTTCAATCATAAGCTAAAAGAGGTAAAGTCTGCCATGAAACCAAAAGGGTCCAAGAAGAATAGGAATGGAAAGATATGCATAAATAAAAGAAATAATCATTTGCCTACTGCTGCTGCTCCAAGGAAAACATGTTATAATTGTGGTAGTTCTAATCATCTTGCTAGATTTTGCAATAAGAACAAACATATTAATTCTTTACCTTCTACATCAGGAGTAAAGAATGATTATGTAAGGGTTAAACCACAGACTTTATGCACACACTGTGGGAGCACTTGGCATTCTATTTATACTTGTAAGAGTTATCATGCTATTTATCACAACTATTATGAGCCAAAACCCAACTTGAAGTGGGTTAGGGCAAACTCTGCAAGTGTAAAGTCTGACAATGTTAGTTTAAACTCTGTTGATAGTAATTCCGCTGCAAAAGCTAACACTGTTAAGAAAGACAAAGGATCCAAGCAAGTCTGGGTCCTTAAAACTAACACTTAGTGTTTGTTTGTGATTGCAGGGTATAAAAGAGAGCACACTTATCTTGGACAGTGGATGCTCAGGACATATGACTGGAAATAAAGCCCTGCTATCAGACTTTGAGGAGAAGGCTGGCCCAAAGGTTTCCTATGGAGATGGCAACATAGGACACACTCTGGGATATGGCAATATTAATCTTGGAAGTGTCATCATCACAAATGTAGCTCTAGTCTCAGGACTCAAGCATAATCTGCTATCTGTGAGTCAAATCTGTGATAGAGGAAACCATGTAGATTTTCATACTGAATACTGTGAAGTTATCAGTAAATCTACTGGAAAAGTTGTTCTAGTTGGACACAGGCACAACAACATTTATGAAGCAAGTTTGGTAACAAACTCTGATGGAAAAACAGTGTGTCTGACTGCAAGAATGTCAAAAGAAGAGAGTTGGAACTGGCATAAGAAGCTCTCTCATCTCAATTTGAACAACATTAATGAGCTAATAAGAAAGGATCTTGTAAGGGGACTTCCCAAGTCAATACTTAGCTTAGATGGCCTATGTGATTCTTGTCAAAAGGCCAAGCAAAGGAAGTCATCTTTCAAGAGCAAATCTAAATCTTCAGTAGTGGAACCTTATCATCTTCTACATGTTGATCTCTTTGGACCAGTGAATGTGATGTCAATGGGCAGAAAGAAATATGCTCTAGTAATTGTTGATGAATATACTAGATATACATGGGTGTATTTCTTATCAAAGAAGGATGAAACTGCTCAAACTCTGATGGATCATGTAAACCTACTGGACAAAGGATCACAACACAAAGTGAAAATTATAAGAAGTGATAATGGAACTGAATTCAGAAACTCAATCATGGAAGCTTTCTGCAAAGAAAGAGGAGTGAAACAAGAATTTTCTGCACCTGGAACTCCACAGCAAAATGGTGTAGTTGAAAGAAAGAACAGAACTTTAATCGAAGCTGCCAGAACTATGCTTGATGAAGCAAAGTTACCAACATATTTCTGGGCAGAAGCTGTTCAAACTGCTTGTTTTACTCAGAATGCAACATTGATCAACAAGCATGGTAAAACACCATATGAGATGGTGAAAAATAAGAAGCCAAATTTGAAATATTTTCATATATTTGGATGCAAATGCTTTGTGTTGAAGACTCATCCTGAACAGTTGACCAAGTTCGAGTTAAAAGCTGATGAAGGAATCTTTGTTGGCTATCCATTATCAACAAAAGCATTCAGAGTTTACAATATGAGAACTAAAGTGATCATGGAATCCATACATGTGTCATTTGATGACAAGAAAATAACTGGACTTGAAGATGAAATTGAATATGATCAACTGCGCTTTGAAAATGAAGGTTTATTTTCTGATGATGTAAACTCTGATGAAGCAGTACCGACAAACTCTGATGAAGCGGTTCTGACAAACTCTGACGAAGCATACTCTGAACCTCTACTGGTAAATACTGGAGAAACTGGAAATTCTCAAATTGAACAAAATAGAGAACCAGTTGAGGGGGAGCGTGAAGAAGCTCAACAAGACACAAGAAGTGAGTCAGTTGAGGAAACTGATTCAAACTCTGACAGTTCAAACTCTGAGCCATCCAATTCAGGGGGAGCCTCAGATGCTGCAGAAAGTCAACTTATGAATCAGGAGAGCATGGATCAAGGGGGAGGATCCAATAATGATGCAAGAAACCACTTACCAACAGCAAGAAAGTGGACACAGGCACACACACCTGATCTCATAATTGGAGATCCTGATGCTAGTGTGAGAACTAGAAGTGCAACAAATAATGAGTGTCTGTATCATGCTTTCTTGTCTCAAACAGAACCAAAGAAGGTGGAGGAAGCTCTTCAAGATGCTAATTGGATTACAGCAATGCAAGAAGAGTTAAATGAATTTGAAAGAAATGAAGTCTGGACACTTGTACCTAGACCAAAGAATCGATCAATTGTAGGTACAAAGTGGGTTTTCAGAAACAAGACTGACAGTGAAGGTGTGATTACAAGAAACAAGGCTAGACTTGTGGCTAAAGGTTATTCACAACAGGAAGGGATTGACTATGATGAAACCTTTGCTCCAGTTGCAAGATTGGAGGCCATAAGAATTTTTCTGGCCTATGCTGCACACAGGAAGTTTAAAGTCTTTCAGATGGATGTGAAAAGTGCTTTTCTCAATGGGAAGCTTGAAGAAGAAGTGTTTGTTGAACAACCACCAGGATTTATAGATCCCAAGCATCCAGATTATGTCTACAGGCTTGACAAGGCATTATATGGACTAAAGCAAGCACCAAGAGCATGGTATGAAACTCTTGCTCAATTTCTTTTAGAAAGTGGGTTCACAAGAGGTACAATTGATAAAACCTTGTTTTATTTCAATTCTGGTGATGATTTGCTTTTAGTTCAAATTTATGTAGATGATATTATCTTTGGATCTACTAATGACAAACTTTGTAAGAAGTTTGCAAAGCTTATGCAATCCAGGTACCAAATGAGCATGATGGGAGAGCTTAGTTACTTTCTAGGCTTACAGGTCAAGCAAACAGATGATGGTATTTTTATCAATCAAGCAAAATATACCAGAAATCTTCTCAAGAAATTTGGTATGCTTGATAGTTCATCTGCTACAACTCCCATGGCTACTGCAACAAAGCTAGACAAAGACACAGGAGCCTCAGTAGATATGACAAACTACAGAGGAATGATAGGGTCTTTACTGTATCTTACTGCAAGTAGACCTGATATCATGTATGCAACATGTCTTTGTGCAAGATTTCAAGCAGATCCCAGAGAGCCTTATCTAACAGCTGTAAAAAGAATTTTCAAATATCTCAAAGGAACCATAACCTTGGGGTTTTGGTATCCTAGAGAATCAGAGTTTAAGTTAATTGGTTACTCTGATGCAGATTTTGCAGGCTGTAAGATAGACAGAAAAAGTACAAGTGGAAGCTGTCAATTCTTAGGTGACAGATTGGTTTCTTGGTACAGCAAGAAACAGAAATCAATTTCCACATCCACTGCAGAAGCAGAGTATATAGTAGCTGGTAGCTGTTGTGCACAGATTCTGTGGATGAAGAATCAGTTGCTGGATTATGGTTTGAGGTACTCTAAAATACATATTTTCTGTGATAACCAAAGTGCTATTGCTATGACAGGAAATCCAGTACAGCACTCCATGACCAAGCACATCAGCATAAGGTATCATTTTATCAGAGAACATGTGGAAGAAGGAAACATTGAGCTTCATTTTGTGTCTACAGACCAACAACTTGCAGATATCTTCACCAAACCTTTGAGTGAAGCTACTTTTACAAGATTGGTAAATGAACTTTGAATGATCTCTGGTTTCGACTAGAGATAAGGGTTAGACTCAAAAACTATACATGTTTGATTTTTATGCTCATAATTCCTTGCATGTATTAACTGTTATGAGTACCAGTGTCATAAACTCTGAAAGTTAAAGTATGATGTTAAACTCTGATTATGATTTTTTTTCTGAAACACATGGACCGATGAAGAAAAATGTATGAAGCATGATTTTCAGTAAGTAATCATGAATTCTTCTAAGTATTATAAATTCTGATTACAAAATGTACAGAAATTTTACACAGCATGATACTGTCTCTATATTTATAGCATCTCTTAGTTTATTGATTCTATGCACTGAAGTTGTATTAGCTGTTTGCATTTTCTCTCATAAATTAATTGTATTAACTGATGAAAAGTCTAAACTCTGATTATAAATTGCAAATAATTCACCCTCAAATCAAAAGATGCCAAACAGAGCACAAATTCCTTTGAGATCATGTTGTGCCTAGGAAGATCCAGGAACTTATTGTATGAAATAAGGGCTAAAATCTTTGATTTTTGGTGACTAGTGCCAACCACTGATTACTGGAAAAATTAAAAAAAAAATTAATTATTTAATTAATTAAAATATATATATATATATATATATATATATATATATATATATATATATATATAAAGGGGGTGAAAAATAAAAGATATATCCAAATGAAAGGATATCAATATACAGAGTTTAGATATAAAATCAGATTTTATGTTATACATGAGAGTTTAGGCAATCAGTTTTTACCGCTTTAATCTGTGGATTTTATGCACTTTGAGATGGTCTAAATATTCATATTCAGTAAACTCTGCTAATTCACACACAAATACTCACACCTGTACAGTTTGTGAAAAGAGTTTATTTATAAAGGAGGAGGATTGGTAAAAACTGATGATCTGTGTACTCTACGCCGAGGTAATTTCATTTTAATCTCTGTTGATTAAAATAAATTTTGCTTGTTTCAGATAAATTATGATTTTTGAGAAAAGACATTTGTTTTGAAAATACAAAAAGAGTATGATTGGACAGTTGTTCAAGAATGTTTTAAACAGAGGAGAGAGGTTAATTTCCTAGAAAAGTGTAACAGGGAGTAATTATTGATGTTTTTACTGCGCATGCGCATTGAAAACTGTCAATTCTTGCTGTCATAGTCATTGCATGTGTGCCACGTGTCCCACTAACACAGTTAACGGAGTAAGACAGTTGTGTATTAATGATTAAAAACTGTTCAGTTTTTAATTTTGAATTTTACATTTATACAATACACACACCTTCGTCTAAACTTTTCACATCTTACTCCAACACACATCTATTGTCACACAAGCATATTCACAAACACTTTTCTACACACAAACTCTTTTGAAGTTTTTGAATCAGTTTCTTTGATTTTTCTTCTCAATTCGTACTAATGGCTACTACAGCTTTTGTTTCTTCTGGGTTAGAGTTCGTTCCTAATAATTATGCAGCCCCATTAAACACTGTCAATGCACCAGAGGCGTTTCATATAATACAAGACTTTCTTGCTCAGTCAGCAATTGGGCGTGCTTTGGTGGAGCCTGAAAAGCTTTATGGATCTCAGATCAAAGCTTTCTGGGAGACTGGTGTCTATGATGATGGTGGTGATTCTGGTACCCCATCCATAGTTTTTGAGTTCCAGGAGACAGAGTTTGTCATAACTCCAGGAACTGTTCATGAAGCAATGGGCTTTGCAGAGTCTGACGCGTACACCATTAGTGTTGGTGATACTGATCTTCAGAGAATGATGCAAGCTATTGGGTATACTGGATCTTTGGCAAAGATAGGCCAACTGAAGCGACCGCTTTTACGAAAAGAATGGAGTTTCTTTTTCGATTGCATAACAAGGGCGTTCGGGAAGAAATGTACAAATTGGGATGCGATTCCAATCGACAGTCTGCAAATCGGGTATTCACTTCTCTTTGACAGTAATTATGATTTTGCTAGACTTGTTTTGATGAACATAGGTGAGAAGTTAACAGAGAATAGGCATGTAGTCTATTTTTCTAGATTTTGTCAAATTTTATTCTCTGCTTGTGTTCCAAATGTTGAGATTGATGAGGAGGACGTAATTTCCTCTTTCAAATTGCACAAAAGGGTATTCTCTGACCTTACTAATAAGGATTTAAAGAAGGTTAGTGTTGGTGAATTGTTGTTTCCTGAGACAGTGCTTCAGTTCTTAAACCCTCAACCTCAACCACAACAGCCATCAGAACCAGTAAATGCTGCAGCCTCTACAGTTCAACCACGGACTGGTGGTAGGACTAAGCATGTTGGTACTAAACCTGCAAGGATTGCTAAGCCAGCTACTGAAGTTGGTATCTCAAAATCTTCTGTGCCAAACTCTGTTGGTACATCTAAAAAGAGGAGAGCAAATCGATCAAGAGCTGACAATGAAGAAGCAGTTGTGCTTGTCAAGAGGAGGAAGTTCGTAGCAAATTATCTTTTTGATGATTTGGATGAAGCTGAATTACAAGAAGACTCAAATGTTGTGATTCAGGAAGCTGCAAATGAAGCTACTATGTCCGCAGAGGATAGAGCAAATGTTGAAGAGACATTTGAAGCTCCTGAAGCTGGAAATCAGGAGATTGCAGTTGAAGCTAATGAAATTATTGTTCAGGAGGCTACCGAAAATGTTGAAGCAGCCTCTATGCCTGACTTGGCAAATGCTGAAGCAGAGACTGAGATTTTTGAGCCACAAGGATTTGATATGGAAGTTGAAGCACACAACTCTGTAAACTCTGACCATCTTGAAGATTTTGATGAAACAGAGGGTGTGGAAGCTGATCAAGCCACGGTTGTTCTTGAAGAATCTATGGCTACTCACACAGAGATTCTCTCTGTTCCTCACCAGGTACTTGAAAAGGGTGAGGAAGTTGATCAGACTTTAAATACTGATGCTACTGAGAATGTTGCTGCACATGCTACAGAAAATGGTCCAGAGATTATTGCAGAGATTCCAGTACAAGAGGCTGTAGCTACAAATGATGAGAATGTTGCAAAGAATACTGCAAACTCTGATAATAGTGAGGGAGCTCAAGATAATGCTGAAGAAGATGTTCCTGATTCTTCTAATGCTGATTCTTTTGCAAACTTTGTTGATCATTCTGCACGAGTTGCTGCTCAAAGAGCTACAGATGCTCATTTTCAAGAGATGTACTTTTCAAATTGGTCGAACAAGGATACTATCTTTTCTGATGAGAGAGCTGCAGACTTTGTCACTAAGTCATCTACAGAGATTAAGAATCCTGAGCTTCTCACACATCTCAAAGCCACAATTATCCAAGTCAAATCATTAAACAATCGTTTTGATGCTTCTGACAAGGTTATTGAAGGTCTAAGGAATGATATAGCTGCAAGGGAACTTACACAACAGAAGGATAAATCATTGTATATTTCTTTGTGTAAAGATCAGAAGATTTTTGATTCCAGGTTGTCCAAGGTTGAAGAAAATCAAGTCAAAATGTCAACTAAGTTGGATGAAATTGCAAATTCCATTGAATTGCTCACATCAGTTTTGCTGTCTGATGATGTCAAAAAGGGGGAGAGAGTATCTTCTCAAGACAAATGCAAGAGCTCTCAAACTCTGACTCGGAAAGATGACACTACTGATGGTGGTGCAAAAGGTAAAAATCCAAGGACAAGGAATGTTCAAAGGCAAGGGAGGAGATCAAACTCTGATGCTCAGACAAATGCTGATGGAAAAAGATTATACACTGGAGGGCAGTCTTCTTCAAGGGTTAGAAGTTTACTTCTTTCCTCTAAATCTCCAGTTACTGATGAAGAAGTTGCTACACAGTTATTCTTAGCAGAACATGGTAAAGATGTTACTATTGAAGATATCCAGGCAGAAGAGCAATTGCTTGCTGAAGAACACAGGAAAGATGTTGAAGCTGGAATCTACAAACAGAAGGTTATCAAGGCTCCGAGGAGAAAAGAAAGAGGAATTGTTATCAAAGAGAATGTAAACTCTGATCAGAGTTTACAGTACTCAAGGAGGCCTATTGGTTCAAACTCTGATAAAGGTAAAGGCATGATGATTGAAGAGCCTAACCTGGAAAAGAAAGATAATTCAACCTCTGACAATGCTCAAGTTGTGCAAACTCAGCTATCTTCACCACTCCAAGGTTTCAAAAGATCCTCATTATCTGAAACTCTGAAGCCTAGCCAGGTGAACTTTCTACAAACCAGAACAGTACTTGGAAATACTCATAATGCTGCTATGGTTTTAAAAGACAGAATGATGAAATCAAAAGTTCTTCTTAGAGGAAATGTTTCCAGTGCTTATATTCCTAAGTACAGAGATGCTTATGGAAAAATTGTTGAAATGAAGAGGAATAGTGCCAAATTCACAACAGCACCTGGAGTAAAAGTTTTAGAATTCAACCTAGAGTCAGACAAAGCTCATTACATTCGGCTAGGGAATGACATGAAGAAAAACAATATCTATTCTCTGAGGGCTGCCATATATCAAACTGGTGAAGGAAATCCAGAGTATAAGGAGCTGAAAGAGATTATGATAGCTGAACTTGAAAGAGCTGAGAGAAGGTTACTGTCAGATTATATCAGGACTGTGCCTGATATCCAAGAAATTCAGTAAAGTCTGACTGTAAGTTTTTATGTTTTCTGTTCTAAATTAAATTTAAACTCTGTTTTAAAATTAAACTCTGCTATATTTTAAACACTGCATTTGTTATATGTTTTGACATCATCAATTATCTGTTTAACTTGTACATTTTTATTATGCACAAGTTGGGGGAGATTGTTAGATATAATTGCTGACGTTTGTTCATCAGTGTTTAAGTACCAGGTACATATCAGAGTTTACATTGAAGCCAGTCAGAGTTTGATAAAGTCTGACGTGGTGATAGTTGACTTAGCTGTCGGTGCAAAGATAAAGATTCTAGAAGCAATATATTCTGAAGATGGAAAGAAGCAGAATATATTGATACAACTAAGGAAACAGAATAGAAGACTGAAGCAATCCTTAATTGATATGAATTGTATAGCTAACTTATGGGAATATCAATTAGAGATGGATTGTATGTAACTGTGTACTATATAAACACAGATAGGTTATCCCTAGAAGGGATGCGATTATTGAAATATTATTCTTGTAACCTAGTAGCTCTTTGTGATTCATTAACATCACTAAGAGAGAATTATTTAATATAATTCAGTTTGTTGATTTACAAACTTGTGTTCTTGATTGTTATTCTCATACATACTTGATTATATATTGTGTAATCGGCCTAACAAGATAAATATCCAATTTCAACGGTCCACTATTGTTGACAGTAACCTGTGCGCTAGAAACAATCTGTCAGTAATAAGAGGTGGTGACAGTAGGTTTTGCGCGACAACAACTATTGCGCAAAAACTTGCTGTCACCGTTAAGCATATGAATGACAGTATCCTTTATAAGTCTTGACAGAAAGTCTTTTCCTGTTGTCAAGAAACACACGACAGTATCCTTCTTAACGACAGTAACTTCGATTGGGAATTGGTTCTGTCATAAACTTATTAGAATGCTTTATTCATATACTTAACTTAATATTGACACATTATGGATTTAGCAATGTAATCGTTTCAACACAGATATTTAAGCAAAGTACACAGACACTTCATAACCTCAATAACCACAAAAACAAGAACTTTTATTATTAATAAAATCATTAAAATAGAACATTGAGTACATTATTCTATGATTTTATCAACTAGTTCTAACGTCTCTGCCTTAATTTCCTCTTCAGAGCGACCTTCTTCTTTGAGAAGTGCCTGAAGCTCTTTCTCTTCTTCCTGAGCCTTGGCCTCCTCTTCTTGTTTCTTTTCTTCATCTATCTCATCCATGGCGTCCAACAACATCTCGAAGAGCTCATCAATCTCTTCACTGTCGGGTTCACTATCGCACCTTTTTAGCCCTACTTCAATTCCTACTTTGTTTTCCATTATTTACTTTAAAACTGAGAGTAGACTGGTGAAACCTAAGGTTAATTTATAGGCAAAACCGTCTAAGGATTAAAGTCTAATGGTCAACAGTTAGAGTACCCATACAACTACCACAAAAGTAATTAATGGTCGTGTCCTCCTTTAATCCTACAGATTAATGCTAAAAGGTGTGAAAGTCCAATGGAACAGATTTTTATCTCTCAAACTTAACAAGTAACCACATTAATGTCATACACGGTTTAAAAGTATGAGACTGGCACAAAATACTGACATGAAAAGTCAAATCAACACATGCTGTCACATAACAGACATAGACCAAGTAGACAGTAACTTCTCTTGACAGCAGGTTTGAAGTTGCTGTCATGAGCTTCATTAGAGAATTTGGAATTATAGAAAACTGAGTAAATCAACATACCAGGTTCAGCATTCCCAATTCACTTACCAACCTGTTGAAGGTTGCTTCATCCAATGGCTTAGTGAAGATGTCAGCAAGTTGCTTGTCAGTTGGGACATAGATCAGCTTCACAGTTCCTTGTTCAACATGCTCTCTGATAAAGTGATGTCTTATATCAATGTGCTTTGTCCTAGAGTTTTGAACTGGATTGTCTGATATGGCTATGGCACTAGTGTTGTCACAGTAGATAGGAATTTCATAATCCAGAAGTTGATTCTTCATCCATAAAATTTGTGCACAGCAACTGCCTGCAGCAATATACTCAGCTTCTGCAGTTGAGGTAGAAACTGAATGCTACTTCTTGCTAAACCATGAGACCAATCTACCACCAAGAAATTGACAGCTACCAGTAGTACTCTTTCTGTCAATCTTGCATCCAGCATAGTCTGAGTCTGAGTAGCCAATTAGATCAAATCCAGTGTTCTTGGGATACCAAAGACCTAGGTTAGGAGTGCCTTTTAGGTATCTAAAGATTCTCTTGATGGCTACTAAGTGAGACTCCTTTGGATCACTCTGAAACCTTGCACAGAGACATGTAGCAAACATGATGTCAGGTCTGCTAGCAGTTAGGTATAGGAGAGATCCTACCATGCCTCTATAGGTGCTTGAGTCAACTTTCTTCCCTTTAGGATCAAGATCCAGACTGGTTGAGGTGGACATTGGTGTCTTTGCAGGTGATGAATCTTCCAAGTTGAACTTTCTGAGAAGTTCCTTGATGTATTTAGCTTGACAAATGAAGATTCCATCAGATTGTTGAAGAATTTGTAATCCCAGAAAGAATGACAATTCTCCCATCATACTCATCTCATATTTGTTACTCATGAGAGAGGAAAACTTCTCACACAGTCTCTCATTTGTTGAACCAAATATGATATCATCCACATAGATTTGTACTAGAATGATGTCCTTGCCATGGTGTTTGTAGAAAAGTGTCTTGTCCACAACTCTTCTAGTAAACTGATTGTCCAAGAGAAAAGTGGAGAGTGTGTCATACCAAGCCCTGGGTGCTTGCTTTAGTCCATACAAAGCTTTGAAGAGTTTGTATACAAAATCATACACTTCAGCATCCTCAAACCCTGGTGGCTGTTCAACATACACTTCTTCTTCCAATTCTCCATTTAGGAAGGCACTTTTGACATCCATCTGAAATACTTTGAAGTTGCAGTGTGCATCATAGGCTAGAAAGATTCTTATAGCTTCAAGTCTTGGAACAGGTGCAAATGTCTCATCATAATCTATTCCCTCCTGTTGACAGTAACCCTTAGCTACTAGCCTTGCTTTGTTTCTTGTCACTGATCCATTTTTATCAAGCTTGTTTCTGAAAACCCATTTGGTCTCAATGACTGACTTTCCCTTAGGTCTTGGAACTAGCTTCCATACATTGTTCCTTTCAAACTGATTTAGCTCTTCTTGCATGGCTATCACCCAGTCAGAATCCAACAATGCTTCATCAATTGTCTTAGGTTCCATTTGAGACAGGAAGCATGAAAACATGCTGTCAGCAGAGACTTTGTTCCTGGTCCTCACTCCAGAATGAGGGTCACCAATGATGAGGTCACTTGAGTGATCCTTGTTCCACTTGGTGATTCTGGGCAAGCTACTTGACTGTACAGGAACATTTTCTTCAGTTTGTTGAGTTGAATGATCACCAATCCCATTGTCTTCACCATGTTCTTCATTGTCTCCAGAGTCACCATTGTCATGAATGTTAGAGGATATGGTCTGTGACTAAGCTGGAGTTTGGTTGACAGTAGTGGCATTGACAGTATCTTTATCAACTTCAACAACTTGAGTGAAGCTAGGTTCTTCATCCACAATTTCCTCAGCTTCCAAGTATCCTTGATTCTCAAATCTGAATGTCTGCATCTTTCCTTCTTCATGCAGACCTGGAAACTTGGTTTCATCAAATGTGACATTAACACTTTCTTCAATAATCCTGTGTTCCATAACATAAACTCTGTAGGCAGTCCTTTCTGTGCTGTAACCCATGAATAGTCCTTCAAAAGCCTTGGTGTCAAATTTTCCTTTCTTCTCATGATTATCCTTCATCATAAAGCATTTGCTCCCAAACACATGAAAATATTTGACAGTAGGTTTCTTTCCAGTTAACAGACAGTAAGGTGTACTTGCATGAGTTTTGTTGATCATGGTTCTGTTCTGAGTATAACATGCTGTGTTGATAGCTTCAGCCCAGAAATATGTTGGCAGTTTGGCATCATGCAACATAGTTCTAGCTGCTTCAATGAGAGTCCTATTCTTTCTTTCTACAACTCCATTCTGCTGTGGAGTTCTTGCAGCAGAGAATTGTTGTACAATTCCTTCATCTTTACAGAAATTTCCAAGAGTGGCATTTCTGAATTCTGTACCATTGTCACTCCTCAAGATTTGAACTTTTGAGTTTGGAGTTCTATCAAGAACTCTGACTTGATCAATAATCACTTGAGCAGCTTCATCTTTGGATTATAGAAACTTCACCCAAGTGTACCTTGAGTAATCATCCACCATTACTAAGACATATCTCTTCTTGGCCATTGATGGTACATTGACTGGTCCAAAGAGATCCATGTGAATCAACTTGAGTGCTTCAATGTTGGTGTTCATTTGCTTGGACTTGTGCACAGCTCTTCTCAGTTTGCCCATTTGACAATCTTCACACAGTCCTTCTTGATAGAATTCATGTTGGGACAAACCTCTCACTAACTCCTTCTTCATCAGAATATTCATTGCCTTGAAGTTGAGATGTGAGAGCTTCCTGTGCCAAAGCATACTGTCACCAACAGTAGCTTTACTGTAGAAACAGTAAACCTTATCCTTCTTTGTTGAATTTAAGTCAGCAACAAACAAGCTTCCTTTTCTAACCCCTTTTAGAGAGAGGCTATTGTTCTTCTTGTGATAGATGTTGCACAACATCATATCAAAATCAACCTTGAATCCCCTGTCACTGAATTGGCTGACACTGAGTAGATTGTGCTTCAATCCATCCACAAGAGCAATATCTTCAATGACAACATTTCCAATTTCTAGACAGCCATATCCCACTGTGTAACCCTTGCTGTTGTCTCCAAAGGTTATGATTGGGCCAGCTTTCTCAACATAATGTGATAACAGGGCTTTATCACCTGTCATGTGTCTTGAGCAGCCACTGTCAATGATCCACATGACTTGATCTTTCTTCTTGCCCTGCAAAACAGAATGTGTCTAAGATGCATATGATACCCAATCCTTGTTGGGTCCTGCAATTTCAGTGTCTCCTGAGTTTCTTTCAGTCATAAAGTCACAAGCATTATCAGTAATCTCCTGTTTGACTTCTCTTTTCACCCACTTAGGTTTAGAATTGGACTTGGTCCTTTTCTTAGTGGATGGAGCCTTCTTGTTGTTGCCAGCAGGCTCAGAAGTCTCAACAGTGTTTGAGTATGAACATTTTTCAGTAGTGAGAATAGGTAAGTTAAAGCATGTACTCATGGCAGTAATTTTGCATGGCATACATTCAATGTTATTACAGACACTCATAGTTCTATGCATAAGGGGGGTTCTGTGTAAGTTACCATTGAGTTCAGTTGCATTGACCTTTTCCTCAATTGGTTTCTTACAAACATGTGTTAAGTGATGAGTAGATCCACAGTTATTGCACAGTTTCCTAGAAGCACCTCCAACATTAGTGTATCCATTTCCTTTGTTGACTCCTACCTTTCCATTCCTATTCTTAGACTTGGGAGTTACTGGATTGACAGTGTGTTCAGAAGTTGCTGTCGAACTTTCCTTGACAGTATCTTTTATTCCTACTGTCTTAACAGAAGGTTTTAAAGTTACTGTCTTGGAACCATTCTTGACAGTATCTTTGGAAGATTCTGTCTTGCCAACTGTGACATCATCTTTTGAACTTACTGTCTGATTGCTTGGTAAGTTTACTGTCTTGGGGATTGTGACAGTATCCTTTCCATCCTTGAATGTGCTGTCAACACCTTCATCCTCATCAAGAATTTCTTGTTTGATGAGCATGGCTTCTTCATCAAACTCAATTTATGCAGCTTTGAAAATGGGAGTTTTAACTTTCTTGAGAATGGTGGGTTTGACAGCAGCATTTCCAGAACAATCTTGAATCACAGTTTCCTTTCCAGGTCTTCTACCATATGAAAAACCTATACCAACTGACTGATTTTCTGTATGCTTATCATTGTAATCCTGAACTATCTTTGATGAGTTTTTATAAGCCTTGATTTTAAATTCATTTTCAGCAATCTCATTTCTCAGGAATTCCTCAACCTCTTTAGCACATTTCAATTCATTTTTAAGTTTAGCATTCTCCTGAGCTAAAGAGTCCAGTGAACTGGTTTTGAGAACAAGAGATTCATTTTCAGACTTTAGTGTTTCATTTATCTTACTCAGCCTAGTGATCTCCTCATTGGCAGCAGATAAGCTAGTATAGACATTGAACATTTCAGCACTTAAGTCTTTAATGGTTTTCTTATACTCATCAATGGACATATCAAGTAAGACAAGTGAAGGTACCTGACTTGAGGATGTTGATGTTACTTCATCAGTGCTAGCCATGAGAGCTAGGTTGACATATTCTTCTTCATCTTCATCATCAGACTCATCCCAACACTTTCCTTCAGCCACATAGGCTCTACCTTGATTCTTCTTGGAGTATCCACCAGTTCCTTTCTCAAATCTCTGAACCTGTTTGGGTCTTTTGCACTCAGTAGCAAAATGACCAGGTTCACCACAGTTGTAACACTTGAATTTAGATCTATCCACAAATCCAGTCTTGTATCCTCCTTTGAATGAGCTTCCCACAGCAGCCTTTGATGAGCTTCCCTTGGTGAACTTGGATGCTTGGCCTTGGGGCCTGAATGACCTATCCTTATTGAACCTAAAGTTCTTGAACTTTTTGGCCATGTAAGCCATAGTAGGATTGTCCATGCTTTCCAGTTCCTCCATAGTGTAGAAGTCTTCATCTTCCACATCCTTGAGCTGTAGTACTTGTCATTCAATTCTTTTCTGTCATAGTACTTGCCATGTATCTGCAGTTCAGTTAAGAGCTTACTGAATCTTTCAAACATGGAGGTTAAGTCTTCACCAGGCTTGACCATAAATGCCTCATATTGAGATATAAGTATTTGCCTTTGGTTGCCCTTAACTTCTTCACTTCCTTCACAGAGTAAGGCTAACCTGATCCACATCTCCTTGGCTGATGTGCAGCTTATCACACTTCCACACATGGCTTTATCCAACGTGAGAGAATCGAGCAAGATGAGTTGCAAGTGATCATCTAGCACCATTTTCTCCTTCTCAGTTTCCAAAAATTCCGAGGGATCTTTGGGAACCCAATGTGCAGGAATGATCTCACCATTTACTGTTGTGGCTTCAATTTCCTTCCTTGGAATGAAAGGACCATTCTCGAGTATACCTGGGTATAGTGGATTCGCAGCTTTGATAAACAACAAGATTTTTTTTTTCCAAATGCTGTAGTTCTCTTTATCAAAAGCTGGGATCTTGATACTGTTTGATTTCTGCATTGTCGTCAGGATCTCATATATGTATGTTAATCTGAAGGCTCTGATACCAGTTGTTGGTCCTTGTGTATTGCAGAAGGGGGGGGGGGATGAATGCAATACTGATAAAATTCAATCTCAGTTTCAACAACTAAAACTAAGATTTAATGTTATCAATAATATGTATGCATTCACAAACAGTAAAATAGAGAAGACAGGATTCACAAAATAAATGTTTTATTTATTTTGCAAAGTGTTGCTACAACCTCAAGAGAGAATTCTTGAGCTTCGATTTTCTTCAAGGCACTTGCTAGTCTTCGTTACATATCTAGAGTGAATTGACAGTAGGTATAAGACTAATCCTATCACTATCAGTCACGGGTTTGTGAAGCTGCTGTCATTGTCAAGTGGCAGCTTCTTACAGATTGTCTTACCCATGTGACTTTCCTAAATTGCTAATATGTCAGATATACATCATAACAAAAGCAACCTAGATTCATTCTATTTCCAGCTTAAGCAATTCAGCAAATAAGGACTTGACCTTGCTCTTGAATTGATTCGCTTTTGTTTTGCAGTACTTGAAGCTTCTGTCGTAGTCTTGCAGACTTGGTGCAGCTTAGGGATACTGCAACACGCATGTTTCTTGAACATTGAAACTGTCACGGGATTTGACTGAGAAAGATACTTAGAACAAGGGTCTTTCTCGAGACAGTTACTTTTGCCACAAAGCTTGCTGTCACAGGAATGTGCTTTTGGTGACAGTACGAGTTCCCCGCATAGTGTGCTGTCGAGGTTCCCAAGCTTGCTGTCGAGGGCTAAAGTTGTTGTCGCGTAGTCTTCCGCCAATGTTGCTGTCAGAGTGAATATGCTGTCTTGACTTGCAACATTCTGTCTTCTTGTAATCTTACTGTCAAAGCTTTAGGACAGTAACCTTTATTCATGTTGTCATCTAATTATGTACCCTTTGAGGCTTGAACACAGCAAGTGAACTTCTTTCAAATTATACAACTAGAATAACATTACATACTGATTACAAGAACATACTTTGGCTGTGACAGTATGTTCTACTTAATTAAAAATTAAGTACAATCAAAGTTAAGTTGTTTCTATGTTATCACCCATAAATCCCAACATTCTACCTAGTTCTTTCTTTAGTCTTTCAGATAATGGCTCGGCAGCTCTGGGAGATGAACAAGATAAAGAATGCGAGGGATGTGCCCCCTGATTCACCTCCGGTGTGAGAATCAGTTAAACTGGCTTTTGTGATTAAAGGAACGTAAGAATATTGTAATTATTTTTGTGTGAATGAATGAACTCAAACCTGATTATTTCCTTTACCATCAGTTTGTCCTGATCCCCTCGTTCAAGGTGTGGGATCCCCCACTACCTTCGTGGGTCGTTCGTCCTTGACCAGGTCATCGAGCCGTTAGCACATAGGCTTTTACATGAACTTCCGTCATGGACATGTGATATCCGTATTTTGGGTTTCCAGACTCGCTTCGATCGGCCCAAAATAATGATGGGCTCCTCCTGCGCCACTGGGCTTTAATATATATGGTCGGCCCAATATTGGTCGGTCATGGACCTCCAACAGAGGGTGTCTTCACAGGGTGTCTTCACAAAATTTACTCGGTTCCCCTTAAAATATATTTTCTAGATCAGTCCCTGTTCTGACTTCTGACTGAGTTAAAAAAAAAAAGATGTGGTGGGAAATGTAAAGCAGAACAGGTGCAGTACATGTAATTCATCTATCTGTTTTTTTTAGAACACAGGGAGCGCTGTTTTAGAGTGAATGACACAAACACAACTTGGATCAAAGACTAAGCAGTTCCACTAGCAATTCCCACTTCCCACCAAAGAAGTTGTAGGCAGATTTAAGGATTATTCCTTTTCAGGTTTGTTTGTATTGAATATGAATGTATATACATCTGATACATTAGAAAAAAGAATTGCGAAACTTCAAGCCCTTGATGCCTAGAATCGAAAACATCACAAACTGGAGGTCAGCTTACTTAATAGAGGAGTTGAGCTTAGCTCATTTTGTAACTGATTGGACTTTAAAATATATAATTACATGAGATATCCTATGGTTTATTCAGCTTTTAGATCAGCTGAAATCTGCAGATTAATAATTGATCGATTTTGTCTCATTAAGTTCAAACTTGTCTTGATCAGCTTTCGTCGAGGTACAATATGAACTGTAGAATTGTGCTTTGAGGCATTATACATTACAGCTGTAGCTTTTTTATATTTAGAGCTTACTAAGTTTAAAATTTTTGATAATGTGACGCCATTCATGTATTTGGAAATTTATTTTAAAGTTTGAGTTTGTTTGAAATCCAAGAAAATTCATGAAGAGCTCGATTTCTAGGATTAAGATTTTAACAAAACAGAATATAGATGAAGGGTACTTTTTACCATTTTCTAAAAGCTTGTAGACTCTGCTATGTGAACTTTTGGGACATCCGACCAGAAGCTTTTATATTGAGCCCTCATTCTGTAGAACCCTGCTCCCCATATGATGCGCAGTTCTCAGAATTGCTACTCAGAAAACAGATATTGTAAGTTATCCAGGAAATGCATTATGATTATATACGATGTTTAGTTGTTTACCAGTTCATACTCATATAAAACGATACGTTGAGTTAT
Source organism: Heracleum sosnowskyi (assembly GCA_030848705.1). Lineage (NCBI taxonomy): Eukaryota > Viridiplantae > Streptophyta > Magnoliopsida > Apiales > Apiaceae > Heracleum > Heracleum sosnowskyi. The sequence goes on along the minus strand of CM061242.1, from coordinate 116,780,308 downwards.
CAATAGGCATATGATACTTGAGTTCATTTGTCATGACTCATGAGCAGTTAAGGTTATACTCAAACTAAAACTGGAATAGGTAAAAACGATTACAGAGAGACTGTTTTTCTAGGTAATCTGCATGCAGAGTCGAGTGTTTTTGTACAGATTATCTAAATTAACTTTGCATATTACAGTAACTGCCTGTGAGAGTGAAAATAAAACTAGTGGATTTTTTCAGAATCAAATAGGTAAAGTTAGTGTTGACCCATCTAAGAGTTTTGTGAGGACAAGCTTGATTGTGGAAGGATGAGCATTGTCTATAATATCATCCACATGAAATCAGCACCACAATCACCTTACAAACCTTGGCACCATATCCACTTTATTCCCTTCACAACTTCACAAAAAAAATTAAGATACAGCAAATTTTAAAAATTATGTGAAGGAAATAAAATAGTAATTCAACTACATTCTTATTCTTCTCTCTATCTCTCCATCTATTTTATTTTGTATAGATAGAATAAGAACAAACCATTCATTATTTTACCCAAGTGAGAGTATGGAGAAGTGTTTCCAAGTGAGCTCTTCAATGGTGTCGAGTACTAGTGCAAGAGCTAGTGTTTTGCACTACTCTCATCATCATTCATTTCCTTTTTCCATGCAAGATAAGAAGGTTAATAATTTCCTTCCAAGTTCATGTAACACCAACAACAGATTGACTGCTGCTGCTGTCTCGTTTCCTTCCTCTGGTTCGCGCAATCTGAGACGTCCTGCCTTAGGCATTGTTTGTAAAGCTTCTGTAGATACAGGTCCATCCCTCTCCTTTCTCCTCCACACATACACACACAAACAGGGATTTGACATCGAGTCAGTTTAATTAGTTTAATTATAATAATATGTTTCATGTTTATGAATATTAGGCATGGACAACCATTAAGCATCGATATACATTTTCATTGAGCACAAAGACTTATTCCATACTTTAGTTCTTATCGATAGCGTTTTAAGCTATAGAAAGGAACATAATTGTCTTTCAATTAGAAGCTGCAATTTCTTTAGTATGTCCTCAATACTTCCATATTTTATATAAATGTTAATATGCATATGAATATGAATATAAAGGGTGTGGCTCAAATGAGAACCGGAGAACCAAATGTTTTGCACTTTTTTATGTTGTCATCGGTTGTCAGCACTGTGCTTTCAAGTGCAAAACATTTGGTTCTTAGAGTTTCCGGTTCTTACTCAAACCTGATAAGCCGACCTTAGTATTTACCTAATTATGTTCTTGGCACAATATATTTGGCTCTCACAATTTTCCGGTCCTCATTTAAACCTGACAAGCTACCCTAGCATTTGCCTAACTACATCCATTCATGGAAGAATCTACCAGAGACTACCTAGGCATTGTGATTCTGCAGAAATTGTTTGAGAATTCTTCTTAAGTAATAATCCATTCATTTAGTATTGTAATGCTTTCTCTTTGGTGTTTTCACAACTGCATGAAATTTCTGAGGAAACTAGAATAAAATCTGATATGAGATCTTTGATAAATTGCAGTTCAAGTAGTAACTGACACTACATGGGACAGTCTTGTTCTTGGAAGTGAGCTACCTGCTATAGTAGATTTCTGGGCACCCTGGTGTGGACCATGCCGTATGATTGCACCTATTATCGACGATTTGGCCAAGGAATATGCTGGAAAAGTGAACTGTTTCAAGCTCAACACCGATGAATCTCCGAATGTAGCAGGAAGGTACGGGATCAGGAGTATCCCTACTGTATTATTTTTCAAGGATGGTGAGAAAAAAGAGAGCATCATCGGGGCAGTCCCCAAGTCTACCCTTAGTAATGCAATAGATAAATATGTATAAGCACTTCGAGTTCATCTTATTCAACATTTCTTAAGATGGGGTAATTCAAGATTACTACTCAATTTTTTTACGTTTGTATATGTAATTATATCAAGAATGACTTTTCTGGAGAATCGTTTCTACAACAAATAAACCATTGAATTTCTTCATCTAGCTTTAGCCTTTACACCATAACGGTTTACATCTATCCTCTGGTAGGGCAGTGTTTTGCTGTACAACATTGATTAATGTATGATTTTGCACATTTTAGCAAGGTGAATTCACGTTTCAGGTCGTCTTCATATCACCATTTTCCGACTTTCAATACGATATATTTCGAGTCCGTATTGAATCTTGTTTGATGAGAACTAAAAAAGAGTGAATTACGTGCGTCCATCACCATCCCTACACGACCAACACAGATGGATCAGATGAACGCTTATGCTGTGTTTGGTTTGGGGGAATGAAATGGAATGGAATGGATGAAATTAAAGGAAAGTAATGGGAGTTGAAGGGAAGATTTTAAAAAAAATGAGATAATGCAAAATTGTTATGATAAAAATTGTGAAGAAAAAATGAATGAGTTAAGGAATGAAGCATTCCATCGTGAGGTGTTTGAATTATAATGTATTCCGTCCCCCTCAATTCTTTACATTGGGGGACGGGGGTTCGACATGCATTTTAAGGCTCCTCTAATATATACTTCGATAAATTATTTTAAATTTTTTCTTCTTCTGAATAAAAATATAATATTTAAATTTTTATTTAGAAAAAAAAAGTTTTAAAAAAAAGTTGTAAATCTATACTTTATAGGGCCTTAAAATGCGTGACAAACAGTGTAAAAAACTGTAAAGAAATGAGAGGAACGGAGGGAATAGGTGATTAAGAATGGAATGAACTAAAGAATGAAAGTCGTGAAAATCTAACTACTTTATACTTTAAATCTCATTCCATTCTATTTCATTTCAATCATCACAACCAAACACAACATTAAAGTTTTGTTTATTTAAAATATTGCATCTATCATTCATAGAAGAAAAAAGGGCTATAATGGCATTCTCAACTATCAAGTCTAAGGTTTAAAGGAGTCCTTAACTGTCCCCAGAAGTAGAACAGAGTTCGTTTTGACAGGCTGAAACACTTGATGACAGCCTTGTTTAGGTTACACATTCTATATTTTAAGATGGCGCCAGGTAGGAATATTTTTTTACATAACATTTTTCTTGTCCTGCAGTGCTGAAATAGAAAATTCGCCATTGGCTTTTAGCAAGAGTCATGTAAGTACTACTTCCAAATTAACAGGAAAAGTCATCATCTAGCTACCTACCTATCGTTCCCTGTTTAGCAGCTGTCAACGCCTAGACAATAATTCTGCAAGGCCCCATTTTTTCAGGACCCCCGATCCGATTGAGAGGCCAGATTACAAGGGGGAGAAGCTTTCAAAAACGAGCAACGGAAAAAATGTCAAATAATAGAGGTTCTTTACTATAATGTGCCTATCGATACCGAATAACCCATAAATTTAAGATAATGTACAATTAGGGCAAAATATGCTTTTGGAAAGGAAAATCATAATTTTTTCAAGTGTTTTGAAGAGTTTCAGAATATGGAGGATTAGGGGAAGTTCAGAAGATACAAATAAAACTGGAAAAAACATGTGATTGCTGCTTGCCACTTGAGACCTACATAGTTTTCCGAGGCCTGAACGGCCCCGTTTTTTTTTTTTGACAGTTGGCACTTGGCTGAGAAGCTAAATTTATACAGTAATCGTGCTCTTACTGATCAGATGGCATCAAATATTCCATAGGAATATATAGAAACACACACTAAATGGTTTAGAAGCCTTTGATTTTTGCTGGATAAAGGATACAGGGAGTGGAGTTCAATTTTAGATTATACTTCCGCAAGCCGAAACTACACACTTCTCGTTTTTTCCAAACCCAATGGTGGTTGCATTGACAAGCAGGCAAGCATCCATCTATATGTCTCAACTTTTATCCAGAACAAGTAAAAAAATGGGAGGACAAAAAGAGCAACTTGACTGATATAACATCTTAATGATCAAACACGCCTATATGTTTACCTTTTCTCTAAAACTAGTACATACCGTAAGGGGAAGCCCTAAAGCCATGCATCACCTATCTAATCACGCACTTCTATCATCACAACACCAGGTGAACTTTCCGAGCTGCTTAGGCAGCTGTGTACAGATTTCAAACAGTCAACAAATAACTTTATGGAGATGATTTCCAATCAAATTGTAGACCGTTGAAACCGTTAACTGCTCCAAGACCATTAAGCACGCTCATATCCTGTTGCTGATGATTTATATTTTGATCTCGATTCATTGCCATCCCTACCCTTCCATTCATGGTCGGATTATGAAGCATTGCGGACCGAACACCAAGTCCACTACCCATGCCTCCATATCCAGCAACCCCAACACTAGAACCGCCGTTAGCTGTTCCATTCGCCACAAGGCTGTTGCCACCATTAAGGCTGCCGTTACTGCTTGACTGTAATAATCCATTCACATTTTTCATGTCATTCCCCAATGAAGCCACACCGGTCATACCACTCCCACCAAGTTGCGAAGACATCATCATGTCATGAATTATTTTCTGAACAGAGCTCTGTGAATCGTTAGGGTCAGGATCACCAGAAACAGCAGGCTGTTGCATGGAAATATTTGGAGAATTTACAGAGTTCATCTGCGCTGAAGCTGTTAAGCCACTATGAGAAGGTCGTGGAGGGTTGTTGGATGAGGATGGGGTTGGCGAATGGAAAGGAGAAAGGTTGGGTTGAGCCTGTGGGATCGTTGTAGAAGAACCAGGAGATGGAATCTGCGTACCACCACCATACGGGCTGTTTGCACTATTCACTGGGTTTTGTTGTCTAGAATTCCTTGAATTCTGATTTAGAAGGCCAGCAATAGTACTGGTGGATGAAGTGGCAGGTGCTGAATTCAGATTGTTGTTCACACTCTGTATACCATTATTGTTAGAAGCCAATTGCATCGCAGTAGCCTGGACAGAATCCTCATTGTTAGAGCTCTGTGCAACTGTCTGCTGCTGTTGAAGTTGTTGCTCAGGTTGCTGGGTCTGAGCATGAGATCCTGGTGAAGTATTTGTTCTCCGAGGAAACTTAGCCAAGCTCTCTGGGGAAAAACGAACAAGTGTAAGCAAGTTAAGCACTTGACAGAGATCAAAAAATGCAAAGCACAAACAAAGTTGAACTGCTGCAGCATGTTCAAAGTGTGGCTCTTGCAGTTTTCTGGAAATAAAGCGCAGAACTTGTAATAGAAACTATAAGAAAACCCTGGGGGAAGTATAGGAATTCTAGTAACTGATAGTTATGCCCCCACTACACAGTAGATGCTTGGGTTCGGGTTCATACAGGCGAGAATCCCCAACGTACCAGCAGAAAAATTTCCAATATCTGTGCTTTATAAGCCAAGAAGTTATTTAGAAGTGCTGAAATATCTACAAAGCATGAATGTGCTGCTGGTTTGCTATTAACCATTAGTTGTTTGGTAAATTAGTAATTATGTAAAAGACATAATTATTTCATATGTGTGTACTGTATCTATTAGACTAATTAGATCTTGCTATTGGGTAGTAGACAAATAAAGCTACTAACAAACAAGCTCCGCTTAGCTCCTACAGAACTCATTTATCGTGAAAATTCAAGCTTGAATAATTAAGTATGTGCATTTATATAAAAATAACAGAGCTAGGTATGGTTCCTGTTTGTTACTACTATGTGCACTTGCTTGAGCTCTCTGCAATCAGCTTGTTTGACAAATATATCAGAGCTCAAGTATCAACTTTTATCAAGCTTGGCTCTTCAGTATTCGCGGGAAGAAACTTGTTATAAAAGCTCACTGTCTCAGGATTGCATAAAGCCTTTTCAGTTCAAAGATTTTTATTGTGTGATATCCTATTAGAAACCCGCAGCACCCAAATTGTCATAGTTAATAGTAATTTATTATTGTGGACATCCTTCGATATATAATAATCTATTTTTCCAATATAGAACAGCCTATTCATGTAGCACCACTGTTGGTTATAACAATTGACTGCTGGCAGTAAGAGCTTACCCATAGGTCCAGTTCCACTTTCTCGGCTGTAATCAATCAGATCTTTCATGCTATTAACCACTTCTGATATCTGCACAGCAGCCACAAAATATAAACCCTAGTAATAAACTAAGAATCTGCAATACAGAAAGAGTATAAAAGATGAAAATACATGTTGCATTTCTTAATCCATGATACCAATACGATGCAGTAATAAAGCAGTTCCCAATATACCACAACCCATATAAATTCCCCTTCGTTTCAATTTATTAGCAGAGTAATTGATTTGTGAGTGAAGAGTATCATAATTGAAAATAAGGAAGCACAATACCTGCAGACACCGCACGTATCTTTTTGTATACCCTAAATCATTTACTAGAGGTACCTCCAACGCTTTTGCCAATTGACGAGCTGATGCAACAAACCTACGGCAGAAATTAAATGATATAAGAACATTACACCTAAGGAAATACCCAAGATGTACATCACGACCTACTAACAAATCACCCACAAAGATGCACATGCTGTCATTTGCAGCAATTCACCCTGATGACGTGATGAAAGATAACGTGTTTGCACTTGTAACAAGCGTACGTAACACACTTAATATAAAACTATTCTACACGCAGTAGAACACTAAAAACTCTAACTTGGAGCATGCAATGCAAGTTTCTGTTTCCTGTCTGTAAGCATTAATTTCATTTTTAATGGGAAACCGTGTTAACTATGAGTTGTCTCTCTTTTTCTGGCCCGAGAATTATAGGGAAAACGGAACCTGAACTGTGATATTCAAATATTTATTAAGGTTGAAAAAAACTTATATCTATAGAGGGAAATGGAAACAAGACTTACATGTTACAGTTATTTTGCAATTCTGGAACAGATAAATTAGGTGATGCATTTTGAGTAGCTGCCTGATACTTTTGTGCAGCAGCCCCAAGCTGACTAACCTGCATGTACAGTCAACAAAAGTGAACAACAATAAAGTCCAGTTATACCTCAAATATTCCCATTTGTCTTTAGCATGCAGACACAATATAGCATTTAATATATGAGCGTGCAAACTCGCTAAACAGGTAACCACCCGCACCAACAAAGATAACTACAAAACTCCCTCCCCATCCCCCCCCCCCCCCCCCACCCAACACACACACAAGACAAGTCGTGAATCATGATACTGTAACATTCATAAAGTTATGACACTGAACACATAAACAGAGTGCAAGAACTAAAGAAATAACAAACTATAGTAGAATAACTTTCATAAAGATCTAGAAGTAAACTACCACCTTCTCTGCAAATGAGTGGCAAAACCAAAATATATACTTTGGGTGGTAAGTGGTGACTTCCAATTAAAAACAGTTGCTATAGATTTGGAACAGAACATTAAAAGGTTACAAATGATACTGTGATATATTTGAACTGCTAAATAATAAAACATGAACCACTAACATTCAAGCTAAATAAGACTGCCTGTAATCTTAATTTGATCAGTAGTTGAGAGTACAGAGGTGTGTATAAAAGAAGTTTTCCAATGATTTAAGGATATGGAAAAGAATGAAAACTCGTGTGACATGGAAAACATCAAAAGATTGAAACCGAGGTCATATGTATATGTCAACTTCGATAGCTCCAAAAGCAAAATGTGAGGGAAAAGATTAGACAAACATCAAACAAGCACTTTTTTCGGTAAAGTAAAGTTTAAGCTGCTCGGTAAATGTTTATATGCAAGTAAAGTTATGAATTCAAAGCATCAAGATCTCAACCATTACCTGCGGTATCAACAGTCTTCTAGGGATAAGCTCTTCATGACGCCGAGCACAAAATTCCCAAGAGCAGATCTGATGACAGTAAGACCGGAGAATAGAAGCAATGAACAATTTATTAACATTAATAAGTATTTAGTCTTTATAAGATTAATGTATTGTCTTATAACCTTCAGGTCTGCAGAAAAAACTATCCGCAATTGTCCATCACGAACTACACGAAGCTGCTCAAACACACTTTCTTGGATGGCTTTTGCATAGTCAAGGACAATCTGGCCAGATGAATTCTGGTACTCGCGAGGCATATCAACATAAAGAAGTTCTTCAAGAGTACCGCTTTCGTACTTTATTTTAAAAAGCCTCGGGAGAACTTCAGCAGTTGCCTCTGCATGCATACTTGCAAATTTAGATAAAGAAAAGTGGTGCTTGTTAAAAATACATTAAGCATGTATATGTAAACACATTATACATACATGTGTGTGTGTTTGTGCACGTATTGAATGATCATGGAAACTGTGATTTACTACGATAAATAAACCAATAATACGAGACAATTTTTACTTTAAACAGATGTTGCATCAAGCTAAACAGGTAAAAATTTAATCAACCAGATACATAAATAAGGATGAACAAAAACCAATATACCCAACAAAAAACAAAAACTCACCGAAACCACGGCCTGGCTTCCGGGTACATATTTCACAGTGCCATACATCCTGCACGATTAGATATAAGAATCATCATTTCTAAGCTGTGTCAAACATGCAATTATACATTTTCACGAAGATATACAAATACATTATAATACCATGTCATAACTCATAAACCGTGAACCAAGATCTGCTCACAATCTCACATATATGGATACAGAAAAATTTTAGACGTACACCTTCACACATGTAATTATCAGGAACATGGAAGCTTGTTACTCATCAACTACAGTGAAAAATCCAATACTTGTTGAACTTAATGAAGTTCTTAGAACAAACCTGGGGAAAAACTCCGGTAGTTTGACGTCCACTTCCATACATGGAAACGCACCATTTTTTCTTGGCATTTGGAGCAAAATACTCGGCAACAAATTTTCTCCAGAACTCAATATTGTTGTCCTACAATTAAAAGGATTGCATTTAGCAGGTGTAATAGCCTCGCAGAATCTTGAACAAAAGAATATATAAGATATCTAAATCTCACTTCAGGTCTGTGTTGTTGTTGATACATATAATGTGTCAGCCGTCTAGCACACATTCCCGGTTCATAAGCAGGTTTTGCAGGAGATCTCGAAGGTAAATTTTGTGCTTGGAACTGGGATTGCAAAGGGGATCTTTGTTGAGGAATGGTTTTTAGGATTTGTTGTTGCTGCTGTTGCTGTTGATGCTGTTGCAATTGCATGAGTCTCTGTTGATGCAAAATATTAATCTGGGCAGCCTGGGGAGACTGCCTGGACATTTGAAGGAACTGCTGCTGCTGCTGCTGCTGCTGCTGCTGTTGTTGTTGCTGTTGGTGCTGCTGATGTAGATACAATGACTGATCAGAGTGTTGGGCCTCCATTTTTACAGGAGCCAAGCCTCTCATTGTCTGCATTTGCTGAGGTTCCAATTTAACTGGACCTAGATTTTGCAGAGATTGCAATTGTTGTGACGATTGTCCATTTTGATCATTTGTCATTTGCGGCTCCAACTTAACAGGTCCAATACCACCCATCCCACCTCGAATAGATTGATAGTGCATCTGCTGTTGCTGATGATTATTGTTGGGGCCTGAAAACTGCTGCAAAACCTGATTGTGTTGGAAGTTTTGTGATTCAAGTTGTTGACCTTGTTGGTCCGAGAACATCTGGTTCCCGGAATTGTTCGAGAACTGCTGTCCCTGAACTTGACCAGAGGAGTTAGGATTGACTATATTTGACACAGAGAATGACGAGGAAGAAGGATTAAAACCCATCCCATTTCCAACACTAGATAAAGGATCATTCTCTGACCCATTATCAATAAGTCCCCTCTGCGTATTCCCCCCACCCGAAAGAGCAGAGCTTGGACCACCATTTCCAAAAGACTGATGCAATAACGACGAAACATTTGCCACATTACCAAGCATATTCATGCTGTTAAACTGATTACGTTGATTAACAGACGGAAAACCAGACTGTGAATTAACAGAACCCCCTTGACCACCCATGAGACCAGAATTCGACCTCAAGAGCGAAGACGGAACAGACTGGGCACCACCAAGTGGAGTGGGAGGCCCTGAAGGCACCATCTTTCCAATACAACAACTATACACACAAATCTTGCCTTATCTGCTGCTTTCGTGTATTATCAAACACAACCCCAACAATCCCCTCAAACCCACAAAAGTAACCATATATAACCCCCCTTTGAATATATTCTTGCAGAATCTGTCATAGATACAAACTATTAGCTCCTACCTCAACCAACTAAACTCGAATTTCCATAAACCAAACACATTAACAATTTTTCGAAACAGATAAACTCAACCCAACTCCAAAAATCCCATCTTTACCAAAACCCCAAATCAAGAAACCACAATTAACAACAAACAAATTAACACATTTCACAAACCCATCATAAAAATTCAATCTTTAACACAAAAACACAACAATCTATCCAAAAATCACAACTTTAATCAACTACCCACGTCAATTAACACAAAAACAACTCAATATAAACAACAAATAACAACTAATCTAACCCTAATAATTAAACACAACAATTCAAAGTCGATCTATAACTAAAAATTAGGGCTTTTTAGCTAAAAAATCAAGAACTCACCAGAATAAAAAAGCCAACTTGAACAATCTCCCAAGATTCTGATTCAAGAATCACACAAATCTACAACAACTATATAGCTAAATAGCTATATATGTAAGTAAAAAAGCTTAATATAATTTTATTGTTTCACTAGTTACAATGAATTATTATACATACAGAAGCAACTGTAAGTATATTTAAAAGGGTTATTGAGCTAATAAGCTTAAAGGGCTAAAAGGGGTGTAAGTATATGTAGGTATATATCTGATACAGAGAGTAAGGATAAACACTACAGAGATTTTCCTGTTGTTCTTCGCTGTATATTTAGCTGCCTTTTTTTAAGAGAGAGAAAGTTTTAGAGAGAGAGAGACTGTGTGTGTGTGTGTTTTCCTTGCGGACGTCAAAGCTAAATTAGATTGAATTGAATTTTTCTTCATTCCTTCTTTTACATTTCCTTTCCTATAAAATCAAGTCAAATCTAATATATCTTCAATCTTATTATTATTATCTTTCCTCCGTCCGATTTTATTTGAACCATTTTCGTTATATAAATTAAAAGGTTATATATATATATAAAATATGTTTATTGAAAAAATTGGGAGAAATTGTGAAGAAATCCGGTTGTTTTAGCTTATATGCGGCTAGTTTGTGTGTGTGTATATCGGGTATATGTGTGTAGGCATCATAATAATAATAACATAAAATGTCATGCGTACATTATCATGTAATCTTCTTACCTTGTTTTGCTATAAAATTGGTGTTGTGGCTTCATTTTATTACTATATTTACCCTTCTGAGTTCTGACGATGTGCTTTGTGGATTATCTTTTGTTACAAAATTTTGTAGATTAATTCTTATATTTATGGTATAAATTTTGTAGATTAATTCTGATTAAAGTTTTGAACTTAGTGATACTTGTAATAAAATGTGAGGTTTTCACGTTTTGTTTTGTGAGTTATGTATATTGATATGATCTCATCTCATTTTATTATTATACAAGTCATATTTTGATTTATTAGTTATGTATACAGGTAGGATCTCATATTATAATACAAATTATATTCTTATTAAAGAAGTTATTAATTATTTTTATGACAAATTAATATATATTTTTTAAAAGGATAATGTCTAGAATCTTTAACATTTTTTCTTATGGCAAAGCTCATAAAATCACAAAATTGAATTTAAAAACAAGTAGATTTTAGAAAACTTGAAAAATCCTATTCCGGTGCCATTTATCAATTTATTAAATCCTAGAATATCTCTCGTTAATAAAAGAATGTATGAATTATAAATTGAATATCCCATGTTCAAAATTGTTAAAAATATAGTATAAGATTCGTTTGGAGTTTTCCTTTAACACCTTAAGGTTTTAGATGAGTCGGTTACTCAACATGGTATCAGAGCTCTGGTCGGTAGGGGTCACGGGTTTGACTCCCTGCCACTCCCAATATTCTCAGAATTTATGAGGGACACGAAGTCAAATTAATGCCCAAAAAATGAGTGCTCATGATCCACTCTTCAACCTAAGAAGGAGAAGTGTGAAAAAATTATCAAATTTTAAGAAATCTTTAAAAATTAGTTGGATATCCCATGTTTCTAAGAAAAATTTAAAATCAAGACGAAAATCTCCCACTTTTGAATCTTAAGAATAGAAACATCCTTTAAATTCTTGAACATGTACCCCTACAATCATGAAAATTCGGGTGAGTATTCTTCTTGTTTTATAAAAGTACATGGTTGATATTTATATCGCAAGTGGAAATTTTTACTACATTGTAATTTATACAAAAGGCGGAAGTTAGTTACTTTTTTTAATTAATTTATATTTTTTCTTAACATCCGTGTCGTATAGAATTGAGGAGACCGGGGAGTAATAAAATAAGACAGCGGGGAAGGAGATTAAAGACATGGACATAAACATGTGTTATTGTTTTTAATAGCGAGGCTTGAATTACACTTGCAAAAGTTGCATTTACTAGGTAAATAGTAAGAAAAATGAATTTCTTACCGTTTGTAATTTAATGAACAAAAAGTCGAGATTTGAAATAGTAATAATGTGCTCGGTCCAAGAGGTACATTTATGGGCTATGTCACGTTTCAATATTTGTGACCAAAATTAGATATCGGAGGAAGTCAGGTCGAAACTCCGGGCCTCCGGCTCTAAAATAAAATAATTAATTCATTTTTTTAACTTGATTATTTTAAAAAATCATTATTAGTATTTGAAAAAGATACTTGATATTTGCAAACTTTAAATCGATGATTGCACACTCTTTTGCAAACTTAACCTTATCCTTTTCTCCTTCTTTAAATAGTTTATCGATTTTTTTTACGCCTGATGCTTGAGTAATAAAAAATAAATGGGATCGTGAATAAATAATATTGAATTTTTAAATTATTTTTGACTGAAAATTTTGATTGGGATTTTTCGTTCTTTAATCCTTTATTTTGTAAAATGCGATACTTTGAGTTAAACTTAAGTAAATTAACAATGTGAACTTCCCGTGATCATTTTTGTTTATAATTATTAAATGTGTAATATTTTAAAAGAATAATGCTAGATATATTGAACTGGGTATCAAAATTTGATGTCAAATAATGTAATGTGACATCGATAACGTAATAATATAAAATAATTTTATTAGTGCAAAAGAGTTGCGGCACAGTAACAATTGGTGTTGCTTGATAACAAATGACGACATCAGTAGGTGGTCAAAAAACTGGCATACAAACACTTTTGTGTGTGTGTGTGTGTTTTGGTGCATGTTTTAGCATCATTTCGAATCATTCATAATAATCACATTCCCCGTTTTATCAGTTTAATTATCGTATGTTTAACTGATGTTTATGTATCTTCTTTTACGTTAGTAATCTTAAGGTTGTACTTAGTAACATGACACGTCTTGTTAATCTCTCGGATTCAAAGTAATCAAAGTATAATTTCTAAACTCATGCACAGGCACCTCCTGTCTAATCTGACACGCAAACTGAACTAACAACAATGGATTTTGTTGTAACATAAAACACTATATTTTTTGGTAATTACATAAAACGCTATATTTAAGAGATTTTTTGAAAACTTTTATTGGGTTTTCTAGCATTTTTCGTATTTATTATGTTTGTTTTTCGGTCAAAATTAAATTTATCATTTTCTTATAAACAATCAAACATGATACGTGATCTTTGAATTTATTTGAACCCAAACTTGAAATCATTGGCATTATTTTTTTCCATAAATGATTAGCAATTACAGTAATTCATTTGTAAAAATAAATGGAATCTTGTTCCCATTTATATAATCTTGTTGGGACCGATTATGTAAGCATAAATCAACTGGGGGACTTGGTTTTAGGAATTTCCGTGATTTTAATTTGGCTCTCCTTGCTAAACAGGGGTGGCGATTTCTTACTAAACCAAACAGCTTGGTTAGTAGATTGTATAAAGCTCGGTACTATCCCTCCTCTGATTTTCTAAACTCTTCGCTGGGTAGTAATCCAAGCTTCATATGGAGAAGTATGTGGGAGACTCGAGAGCTGCTTCGATCTGGTCTTAGATGGACTATAGGAAATGGGAACAATATTGATATTGTTGGGGAACCTTGGCTGAATGATGCAGTTAATCCTTATCCCACATCAAGTTCTGAATCTTTTCAGAATGCCAAGATCTCTTCTCTTTTTGCTATGAATAGTACGGACTGGGACATGGATATCATTCGAGATCTATTTAATGTAAGAGATCAAAATTGCATCAGGCATACTATGATGGAGGGTGGTTTGGATGAGGACAGATTGTATTGGAGTAAAGAGGCTTCAGGAATGTACACGGTTAAAAGTGCATATCGATTGCTTCAAACTCAGAAGGGTCTTTGGAACGCTGCAGATAATGAGAGTCTTTGGAAGCAAATGTGGAGGATCAAGGCTCCACCAAAAACCTTAAATCTGCTATGGAGAGCAATGTCAGGATGTTTACCGACTAATGTGCAGTTGCAGCATCGTCATGTTCCAATTTTATCATTGTGCCCTGTCTGTGAGCATGAGGAGGAAACCACTCTGCATATTTTGGTTTTCTGCCCGTTTGCTCAGATTTGCTGGCAACTGTTCAAGCCTCAATTATTGTCTATTCAATGTGAGGATTTTGCAGGATGGATGGCGCAAGCTATGGAGACTTGTACTGCTAAAACAAGAGCGGAACTAGCCACTTTGTGTTGGGCCATATGGAAAGCAAGAAATGACAAAGTTTGGAGGAATAAGAAAGCTCGAGCGAACTATGTTTGTTCATCAGCTATGCAGTATCTTTTACAGTGGAAGAATGCTCAGAGTAAAGATTACAAACCTATCTCTCACTACAGTCGTGAAGGGGATGGGGCGAGTCTCTGGGTTAAACCTCAAGGTGATACAATAAAGATATCGGTTGATGCAGCATGCTTTGGCCAGAGTTCAGCTTATGGTTCTGGTATGGTGGTCTGTGACGCAACTGGTGAGCTTATTTATGCCTCTTCAAAACTTTTTCATGGCAGTGCTTCTTCTGAGTTAGCGGAGGTAATAGCAATTCGGGAAGCTTTGAGTTGGTTAAAGAATGGGCAGTGGAATGGCGTGGTGGTCGAGTCTGATTGCTTGGTGGCAATTCAAGCAATTAGAAGTCGAATTGCTATGGTGTCTCCGTTTGGCAGGGTTGTGGCAACTTGTCGAAAGCTTTTGGAGGATCTAGTAACAACTTCGTTGTCTTTTATTAAACGGTCTGCTAATGAGGCTGCTCACTATATGGCGAGAGAGTCTTATTCTTTTCCAGATCGAGTTCTTGATAGGAGTAATGTTCCTATTGAGTTGTTGAATATTTTGCAAGTTGATTCGTCAAATTAATAAAACACCTTCTTACGTCAAAAAAAAAATTACACTCCGTGCTGATATAATATAATTTTATCCTTCATTTCAATGTAATATTATGTTCCAGAAATTTTTTTTGGAAAGAAAAGAAAATGGTGGATTTATTTTCTTTAGCTTGTTCCCGAAAGATTTTTTAGGAAAGAAAAGAATTGATTTATGAAGATTTGGGAAGAAAATCTTTATAAATTTATCTCCAAAAACTTCTTTCCACTTTTGGAGTGATTTAGAGAGAAAGAAAAATATTCTATTTTCTATTCTTTTCTTTTCTCTCATAAATTCGGGAACATAGCGTAAAAGTTTACTAAATGACTATATTTACAAAAAAAAATACCTGTAAAAGAAAATACAAAAAAAAAATACTGTACGCAATTAATATTTATAGTAGTTATCGGTACAACAATAAAACTAGTGTAAAGTTGTACTATGAAAAACTGTAGTATCCAATATGAAGGCATGCTTGTAAATTGTATTCCTCCGTTCCGTTTTACACATGAGTATTGCTAGGTATTTCAAAAATTGTTCCCAAAATATTTACAAAATGATGTGGACGACACATGATTATTTTTAATTCGTGGACGCATATTAATGCACGCAGGATCCCATATTATTATTAGGAAACTTATTATTTTAAACTCATTTGATAACAATTTTTTGGAATAGTTTTGGGACGTATAGCATTTCTCTTTACATATTCATTTTAAAAAAATTATACATGTTAAGAAAAATATTAGTTGGATAAATTTTTTCAATTATTGACCTTAATTAACACATTGAAAAATGAAATTAATATTAAATTTGAAATAAGTCAAATCTTAAAAATAAATTTATTTTGGGTTACCCACATTCACACTACACATCGTGCTTGACATCGGTAAGTTATAAAGAACCTTGATCCCGTAGATTCAGTCACGTGTTACGTTCGTACCCTCAACTATGCAGTTATCATGTCCTTGTTGCTTAAAACACCATAAATCCGGACAAGATTAATTATTTTCTCCAAAATTTCCTAATGCTTTGGTGTTTTACTAAAAAATATATAATTACATAAAACAAATTTGCTGGATTTTATTTGAGAGAAAAAACCCTCTAAGATTTATTTTAGGAAATTTATCTAAAATTATGATGTTTTGTAGTATAAAAAAGATGTGTTAATTTTTTAAATAATTATAACTTTCTGTAATTATAATAATATCTTCGTATATTTATAAAGAAAATCTACTTTTAACCTGAGTTACTTAGAGCATCTCCAAGTACGCATCTGTTAGCAAAAAACTCTTAGCTCGCACCTTCATGTAGCTAACAGCTTCTAGTATCATCCTCCAAGGATATCCTCTTGTTAGGTATATTTTTACAAAAACATCATTTGGGGTCGCCAAATTTGGAAGACCAGAAAGGACGCGTAAGCTAAATAAATTGATTTTAAAATCAACTCATACCCATCCATTACACTATAAGTATTGCTTTCGAAATTTAGCTAATCATTATAGCTAACACCGTTGAAGCACCTTACAGGTTCAACAAATTTTAACTAAAATTTATTTTATAATATTTTAGCTAATCAATATACCTGATACCCTTGAAGATGCTCTTAGGAGCATGAAACCTTAAAACAAAAAATGTAAAAAATGTAGTTATTCAAACTTATTTTTTTATTAATTTTTACGAATATATTTTCTAATATAATGTTAAAATAAGGATCAATTGTGAAATTTCTCTAAATCAAACCCATCTGAAAAAAATAGGATCTACTAAAGAAAATTTTAATATTCAAGACATGGAAATGAACAATGAAAGAAAAATTATTTTTATAAAATGCAAAAATAATCTACTTATAAATTGCTTATTAAAACTTTAACCAACATCAATTTCATTGTTATTTTATAAATATATTTATACAGAATTATTAAAGTTAAATTAAAAAATAATAATAAACGGAGATAACGGCCGTCTAAAGCTAGTTCAGCACTGTCTCCGATGACAGTTGGAGTTGTTAAAAAGAAGATTCTCTTTCTTATATAAAATCAGTTTGGGATCCAATCTTCTACTTCTCACCACACAATCCTACCATGCACATTACTTAATCATGGCCACTCATCTGGCCATTATCAAGACTTTCTGTGATTCTGTGGGCTTCATTATCGTTATTTACTACCGGGTATTGCTCTGGTCACAGGATGGTGGCTCGAACAATTTGATGCAACTGCGGGTTCGAGGTTCGAATTCAGGCTTTATCTCTTCGTTCTTCATTTTAAGTTGTCAATGATTTTATAATACCAACTTGATTTGTTGGATAATTTAATTTGATTCGAGAAATTTTGTAATTATTCTGCAAATAAAATCGACTCGAACATATCAAATTTACAGCAGAAAACTATAAAAACATATGTTTGCGCATATTGACTCTGCAACTAAAACAAAAGAGGCACTGTGAATAATTTGTATTAGGAATGTCTGTTATGATGGATGACTGTACCCAATTATTGGCTTCACTCGGGGATGTTTTTATAGTTTAGTGTTTCTTGAAAAATCCCACCTACTTGCTTCACGAGAGTTCAAAGGTGTAATTAAATTAATTTATTAACCGGAAACTTAGCTTTGGCAAGACAATTAACGTGTCGTCTGTACTCTTTATTAATCAGTAAAATAATATGAAAATAATGTACGGTATCAAAATAATAAAGTATCAAATTTAGTTATCATTAAATCCTAGTTCGATATCTTGCAACTACGTAATTCTATAAGATTTAGTTATTTTAAATTCTTTAACTTCATTCAGGGTTCGATTACTTGCAACTACGTAATTATACAAGATTTCTATATTATAATATTATAAGCAAACTATCATCTATTTGGTTGGTTGATAATTTGGTACTCTAAATAACAACCGTTAAATCTAAAGAGGATACAGGAGAACCGTTGGATATAATGTTAAGTAAATATTACTTTTTTATATCTAATATACTTCCACGGGTTCAAAGTTCGAATCCCGTCAACAACATATTATTATTATGCTAAATTACGTTCAGAAGTTCAAGATTCTATTCTCGTTTACAACATATTAATAATTTTTATTATCGAAATACAAACAAATGCTTAGAATAACATCGTATATATATTATTATATTTTATAATTTATATTTCTACTGATAAAATCATATAAATCAATATATAGATAATAAAATTAAAACAAACTAAAATTCATCCGTGCATCGCACGGGTTACATGCTAGTATTTATTTAATTTCAATTCATTAGTCTCATCGAGGGTTCGATTCCTTGCAACTACGTAATCATACAAGATTTATTTATTTACTTTAATTTCTTTAGCTTTATTTACGATTCGATTGTCTATAACTAAATAATTAAATAGTGTTTATTTATTATATATTTTTATTATTTAAATCTCAACAAATATATTTTTTTAATAATATTTATCAATATTAATATTTTAATGTGGACTCATGCACGGTTCGTGCTTGACACTGATTATGGGCTAATAATATTTTAAGATTTAAATTTTGTCGCAGTCCTGTTTTTAAGAAAACAGGAAACTGAGAGTAGAGAAACTGATCTCATCAGGCTTAAGAAATCGAAAAAATTGAATTTGCGGCTGTTGTCACGAATCTTTTTGGCATTGTACTAAATTTCGAAGAATAAACTTTTAAACAAGAGGGTGGGGGGTAAAATTTAGATTTACCATTTGTGGTAAGAAAACAGTATACCACTCTGTTAACGGGAGTTGAGGGGTGACATTTTGACATTTGTAATAAACCTTAAACTATAAAAAAGCCCAAGGCCAAGCCCAAGTACATTTTCCAAGACAATCAGTGTGATTTCAGGCTAATCTGTCTCTTGATACTGGGCTTGTTTTTCCACCAAACAGAGACCAAATGTCTGTCCATGGGCGCAGGGTCTCTTAAAAACATATCGACTAGCGAGTATATTGTAATTGACAGAAATATAAAATAAACATATAATTGACAGAACCTCATGATAAAAACTGAAATATAGTTCAGAAAGTTTCAAAAACAAAAGTTCGACTTAGCAGAAAACAAAAAAGATGAAATTTCTACACCAACACATAACTTATTTCAGCACTTGAAAATGTTGAAAACATTGTTCGCGGTGCGGTGTGGTGCGGTGTGGTGGGGCTCGAGCTAATTACAGCCTAATTAGCAGGAGAGGAGGGAAGCCAGCGGAAGAAGTTGTCAAGAGTAGCACCATCAACCCTGTGGTGATTCTGAGTAAACTCATACAAATCAGCCCACTTGAAATCAGCATACTTTCTTCTCCCTCCATCAGCCTCAACAACCTTCTCAGGAGCTCTCAATACCAAGTCTTCTTTCGGGCACACGAAATACACCATAGACCTTCTAGTCCTCTCACTATTCACCATTGCTCGATGCACACAACTTTTGTACATCCCATTGGTTAATGCCTGCATTACATAATCCCCAACAAAAACAAGCAACTATGATATTATGCGAAAAAATTATAAAGCTTATTGACAGAAAATTAAAAAATTATCAGACTTTTTTGTACCATGAATGTATCGCCAATGTTGATAACAAGAGCATTAGGGCAAGGGCGGACGAATTTCCATTTATTTTCGGAGAAGACTTCGAGACCTCCAACTTGATCTTGATGAAGTAAGGTTATTGAGGTTGGATCAGCATGAGGACCAGTCCCTAAGACTAGTTCAGGCTTGTCGCATTTCGGATAATAGTTGCACCTCATTATTGAAGTACCTTCTTCAAATAATTTGGTGTAGTACTGTTCAGCATCCACACCTAAACTCACTTCCAGGAGTTTAAATATAGCCATAGCTAGCTTGTTCATCTGTTCACAGTAAATTTGATACACCAGCCTGCACCCAGAATAATGTCAACGTATTTTAGCAAATAAATAAAAAATAATGTCGATGTAACGTAGATTCCAGTTTAATAATAATAAAATTTTATTATATATCATATAATAATTTTTTTATTATATATTTTTAATATTTTATAAATAAAATTTAATTTATATATAAATAATTTTTTTTTAATTTTTTTTGGGTTAAACGTGCCATTTTCGGGTTAATCGGGTACTAATAGGTTGGGTTCGAGTTCAGAAAATTCAACCCGTTTCAAGTTCGGATCGAATTCGGGTTAACTCAAAAACAGGACCGGGTACAGCAAATCTGACCCGAACCCAACCCATTATCCGAAATTGCCATCCCTAATCCATAATTAAATAAAGAGATATCATTTACCAAAAGGTCATTGAATCTTGGATAAACTTATCATAATAATATATTCAATTTTTGGAAAAAATCAGATATTAAAGCTAGATATCGATTTTTTTAGAAAAATCCTATAGTTTTGGAATATTTCAAATATTGATTTTTGGAAAGTTCCGTAGTTTTGGAAAATTTGTTTTTTTTTTGGGTGAAAAAAGAGAGAAGAAAAGTTTAATGTAAAATAAAAATGAAATTAGTATATTAATCTTACGCTGTCTTCATGAATTCTTTTCCTAGGACAGTATCAAAGTAGTCAACAACAATCTTCTTCTCAGCTCCAGTGGCATGATCGAATCGAAACGAGTAAGTCTCCTTCCATGGCAAATTTTTCGCAAATCGATCCGCATGGGCACCAGAGTATCCCCAAACACTGCCACGTTGCCTCCTCAGCCTCAGCTTCTCGTCCGTAGGAAGATCGAACAATGCATCAATTTCATCTTCAGCAGCCTGAATAACAGCCTCATCAACACCATGGTTAGTCACTTGGAAAAAGCCATGGTCCATGCATGCAGCACGCACGAGTTCAGCAGCGGTAGCAATTGCAGCCTTGTCATCGGACAGGAAGCCTGCGAGATCGATAACCGGGGCATTGAGCTCTTCTTGGGCTTGGATTAAATCTTCTTTTGGCCATATGAATTGTGCAGGTGCCAAGTTTTGGTCTTTTTGGAAGGAGAATAGAGGGAGAGTATGAATATTAGTTGATGAAGCCATTGGAAAATATTGCTCTTTGTTTTTGTGAAAGAGATTATGAGGATTGTGTTGTGAAATGTAAGAGACCCA
Source organism: Heracleum sosnowskyi (assembly GCA_030848705.1). NCBI lineage: Eukaryota > Viridiplantae > Streptophyta > Magnoliopsida > Apiales > Apiaceae > Heracleum > Heracleum sosnowskyi. The sequence goes on along the minus strand of CM061242.1, from coordinate 116,758,915 downwards.
AATGAGGCATTTATACAAGGTGAATATGGTTGGTTGGTGGTTAGAGAATATGTTTTCGATACAAATTTGAAATTGAGATAATCTCTAAATAGTAATTGTTACATTTTATAGATAAGGATGATTTCATTACATTTGACTTTTGAGGCTATTTTGTACATTTTCCTTTTCTTGTTTTGCTATTTTTTTTTTCTTTTTTACATATTCATCTATAAAGATTCATATTTAAAAGGAATGTAGAAAATATTTTTCTTTTTCTAAAATGGAGGTTTCTACAAATTATCTCTTTTCATGTGGGATCTCTTTATCTTACTAATATATTGCATTTATTTGAATTTATTGTGGGATATACCGTGGAAGATTTAATTTGGATTGGATTGCATTTTTTAATTAATTTATTCGCGGATTCTTTTTTTTTTCTATAACAGTTTTATTTTTATGTACTAAATATTTAAATTAGATAATAAGGAATCTGACTTATATACCCGATTATCTTCCTAAGATATTGAACAAAAACACTTATATGTATGAAATATGTAGTGATTTTATTCATATTTCATGAATATTATCTCAGATTCCTTGTTCACTTTAAATCATCTTCTATTATTCATAATAGGAGAACACATGGATAATTTAGGGGCATTTGAGCCAATAAACCCCGGTGAAATTGAACAAAATCACTTATATGTATGAAATATGTAGTGATTTTATTCATATTTCATGAATATTATCTCAGATTCCTTGTTCACTTTAAATCCTCTTCTATACATATACATAATAGGAGAACACATGGATAATTTAGGGGCATTTGAGCCAAAAACCCCCGTGAAATTATCATTTTACCCTTACATGTTATAAAATTACATGTCATATGGATAATTTAGGGGCATTTGAGCCAAAAACCCCCGTGAAATTATCATTTTACCCTTACATGTTATAAAATTACATGTCATGCCACTGCTCTCTTATTTAAGGAAAAAATTTAAGTAAATAATGTTTTAGTCAGGTATCGAACCCTGACATTCGCTAAAGAAGTCATCCTTATAACCATTGAGCTACAAGATTCTTTTTAATTTTAAACTAAAAATCATATGACATAAACCTCACATCTTTCTTATCCTATACTAGGTTATTGAGTCGCGCTTCGCAGCTGCATTAGAATATATTTATTAAGAAAAAGAATATTAGAATAAAAATTGTGAAATAAATATCTATAAAATTATATAAATTATCAAATAAAATATATTATGTAAAATTTGCATTTGGGTAAGTATATTATAAATTATTTACATATTCTTTTTGTTTAAAGAGTTTGATTTTTTATTTTCTTGGACCGATACCATTGCCATATATATATTAAAAAAATTATATTGATAAAAATCAATATAAACATATAATATTACTATTTTCTCAGGGATGACCCATACGCTGTATCCAGATTTGTATAAATTTTACTATTTCTTGTGGTAGAAAAGCTAATTGTATCTGCATATAAGAGTAAATAAATGGTTAAAAAACTAATATAAGAATTAAATCAATAATATCAATGAAACAAATATTTGTATAATATCTAATGATATTCGTTCAATCGAGATAAGATAGATTTATATATGTGCAATTTCTAAAACTATATATTATAAAAACATTAATAAAGATAATTACTTTTAAATTTTTTAATCTGGGTAGATGTGACAATTATTATATAGGGTCCACCATCCTCCTTGTATAAATTTGTATCAACATCTCGACCAACTTTTCCCACAAAGATATGGTACTGGTGATGGAGCTGTTTAAGAAAAAAATTAGAACAAATTAAAAAAGTAAAACAAATAAATTGGGGTAACCAAAGAAATAATATAAAATTACAAGAACAATAAAGAACAATTAACAGTTATATTAAAATTAATATAATGCATAACTTACTAATTTGTGACAATTTTGAGATCTCTTTTTTTCCAACCGCTTTGACAACTTCAATGCCCCAAGTAGGTCAAGCAGCCTACAACATCTAAATCAACATAGAAAAAATAATATCACAACATGATAGTTTGAATTATAACTTATATAATAGTATTACTTATATATTACTCTAATATATTAATACATCAAAAACCTGAGAGTATGTTGGTGTCATTAATACGTGCATCAATTATATCCGGACATATGAACTGAAATCCATGCAGTGATATGTTGACGATGCCTTCTTCCAATCTCTTAGGCAACGTTATGCGTATGAAGAGCAATTTAGACCCATGTGATAGTGGTCTATATTTCCCTGTACTTGAAATAACTTTCAGATTTTTAATATTGTACATTGAGCCTTCCTCTAAAAAGATTTTTGAACCGAGAGACCAGAATCTTCGGGATCGTAGCATGGATCAAATTTTCCTGTCATACAACATATCTTAGAAAAGTTAATAAAATCATAATAAGTTATAAGTATATTGATTTATTAACCTTTTCATCGATCAAAATCATGTCAAGACTGATCAGTTCTTCAGTATTTGGATTGACAGATTCCCACATTCTACACACTCGTACTCTTATCATCCAGGTATAGTTGTTGTCGTTCAAAGCATCCAACATGGTGTAGGTTATAGTTGTATTGATTGTAAATATGGTTGTAAAAATTTGAAGCCATGTAAAAAAATTCCGGTGTAGATTTTTTGTTATGAATGACCTTTAATTTATAGGTGTTTGTAAGGTGAATAACATGGAAATCCATTATGTTTAAAATTCAAGAAGTATTATAAAATAAAAGTTCTATAAAGTTTGAAAATAATAAAAGAAAGTTCTATCAAGTTTGAAAATAATAAAAGAAAGTTTTATCAAGTTTGAAAATAATAAAAGAAAGTTCTATCAAGATTGAAAATAATAAAAGAGAAAATTACAATTATTAACATAATATCCTAAAAATTCGAAAATAATAAGGAAGTTGTAATTTTCTAAATCAAAGAAAGTTCTATCAAGTTTGAAAATAATAAAAGAAAGTTCTATTAAGATTGAAAATAAAAAAAATTGCAATTATTAACATAAGAGCCTAAAAATTCAAAAATAATAAGGAAGTTGTAATTTTCTAAATAAAAGAAAGTTCTATCAAGTCCTAAAAATTCGAAAATAATAAGGAAGTTGTAATTTTCTAAATCAAATAAAGTTCTATCAAGTTTGAAAATAATTAAAGAAAGTTCTATCAAGCCTACAAATTCAAAAATAATAAAGAAGTTGTAATTTTCTAAATCAAAGAAAGTTCTATCAAGTTTGAAAATAATAAAAGAAAGTTCTATCAAGCCTACAAATTCGAAAATAATAAGGAAGTTGTAATTTTCTAAATCAAAGAAAGTTCTATCAAATCCTACAAATTCGAAAATAATAAGGAAGTTATAATTTTCTAAATCAAAGAAATTTTCTAAATCAAAGAAAGCTCTATCAAGTCCTACAAATTCGAAAATAATAAGGAAGTTGTAATTTTCTAAATCAAAGAAAGTTCTATTAAGTTTGAAAATAATAAAAGAAAGTTCTATCAAGCCTACAAATTCGAAAATAATAAGGAAGTTGTAATTTTCTAAATCAAAGAAAGTTCTATCAAGTCCTAAAATTCGAAAATAATAAGGAAGTTGTAATTTTCTAAATCAAAGAAAGTTCTATCAAGTTTGAAAATAATAAAAAAAAGTTCTATCAAGTTTGAAAATAATAAAAGTGTAATTTTCAATTTTCTTCCTACAAAATCGAAAATAATAAAGGAAGTTATAATTATTAAAATTAAAAATTGTGAAAAATTGAGAAAATTAGAAAAATAGAACTGAGCGATTCTAGAGGCGCCACCTCACCGCCTCTGTCTTCTCCTTTATATAAGTACTAGTCGACTAAGCCGCGCTTCGCAGCGGCCCAATAAATGTTTTTGAAAATTTTATGTATTAACTATTTAAGAAAAAAATATATAAAATATATACTATTATATAATAACCATTTCACTTGGTTTTCAGATTTTTTGGTATTCTGGTTTTCGGTCATTTTAATTTATAAATAATATGAATAATAGGATATTGCATTTTTTAACCAAAACATATTATTTTTTTTAATTAAAAAAACACTATCTTTTATAAACACACCTAAAAATACTAATTATATTTTATTTATCAATCATTAAAAACATGTTACCTTTTAATTAAAACATACTATCTTTTATTAACAAATCTAAAAATACTAATTATATTATATCTTTCAATCATTAATATTAACTTTTTAAATTAACATGTTAACTTTTTATTAAACAATATTAATTTTCCAAAACACACCTAAAGATACCAATTGTACAATATCTTTCAATCATTAATACACTCCCATTAATATCTTACGGAAAATCTTTCAATAGTTAATAATATATATAACTTATTAATACATCTAAATATATCTTTTAATTGTTTAATTAATTAATAAAATTTATTAAAAAAACTTGTACATGATACGGACTATAAATTAGTATATATAAATGGTGAATGCAATATTTTACAAAATAACATACATAAACAATAAAATAAACTACTAACATATTTTTTATGCTGATTTTGTATCATATTTTCTTGATGCGACACCCGTTACTCTAAATAAATATAAAACAAATACTAAAAATATACAGTAATATAAATTTAAGTATTAACCACCATTTAATTCTTCAACCATTCGTATTATCACAAAAATTATCTTTATATCCCCTAGACTTTATACGTCGATTTTGTGTCATGTTTCTTGAGCCGACGTCCGTTGCATAAATACATATAACAAAAAATACTAATAATATATGAAATAATAAAATTTAAATATTAACCTTTTTGAAAATTTGACTCTAACTCTTTTTCGAGAATTATTTAGACTCGATGATTTTTTTTTAAAACTTCGGATGAATTTTTTTGGTGTTCTTATTGAATCAATATTATTTTTAAAAAATTTAAATTAATTACTTTTCAATAATATTTTTGTTTTTTGCATTTTTTTATTTGTTGAATTATTACTGTGAAATACGGTATAAAGTATGGCCACCGATGTGAAATACGGTATAAAGTATGACCACCGATTTGTAAATCTGAAAGTATAGCCACTATTTTGAAACTTGGTAAAAACTTTGGTCATCGATCTGCAATTTTCAAACTTTAGCCACCATTTTGGAACTCGGTGCAAACTTTGGCACCAAAATGCATCAAGCTCTTTTTTAAATATCCCTAAACTTTATATGTCGATTTTGTGTCATACTTTCTCGAGCCGACGCCCATTGCACTAAATACATATAAATTAAAAATATTAAAATTACGGAATAATAAAACTTGAAGTACTAACCACCGCTTCAAACTTCAACTATTTGTATTATCACAAAATTACAAATTTCTTAAATATTCTTGGACGTCATAATAAAACTTTTTTAGAAATTAAAATATACAAACAGTTATTATCAATATGCAATGCTATGTCATGATTTTATTGAAAATTGAAGATATAATAAAGATTAAATTCTAAATAGGATTATAATATAAAAATCTAATAAATATTAAATCGTAAACATGATTGTAATATAATGTTATAATGAAGATTAAATTCTAAAAAAATGATTTTTATATATTTATTGTCTTTCCTATAAATTCAAATCTAAGTAAGATAATTTAATTTTATTAAATTCAAATAGAGAAACTCTAAAAAAATAGATTAAAACTTAAATACAATTTAATTTAGTTGAGAAAAAAATTAATCTTGTTTAATTAAATTTTAAATGAGATTGACTTGTATATATTATTGTCTTTGCTAAAAAATTTAATTGAATAAAAATACTGAAACTCTAAAAAAATTGATTGAAACTTAAATATGATCTAAGTTAGTTGAGAAAAAAGGTAATATTTGTTTAATTAATTTTTAAATAGGATTGACACGACTAAAACCTTACTTATATAGTTTAAAACTATTTTCATATTTTTAATTATTAAAAAAGTTTACCTATTTTAACATGCATACTTAATTTTTTTAATAAATAAAATTAATAACATATTAAAATAATGATATTGAAAGAACAATTATTAAAAACACTATTTTAAGGTAGTATATATAAAGAAGAAGATAAATAAAAGGAGAAAAAAATATAAAGATTGATAAGATAAAAAGATAAAGACATCGAATATTAAAATAGTATATTTACGTTCCTCAATTATTAACGATTTTAATGGAAACAAATATTAAAATTGTATATTTAGTTTCCTCCATTAACAAAAATTTAAAAGACAATTGAGATTTTTTCTATCCTCTAAATTCAAATTTAATAAGACACTTTCATTTTATTGAATCAAAATTGAGAAAGGAAATAATATTAAAATTGTATATTATATTTCCTCCATTAGTTAAAATTTAAAAGACAATTGATATTTTCTCTATCCTATAAATTTGAATTTAAAAAAGGAAATTTAATTATATTAAATTAGAATTCAAGAGCTCTAAAAAAATAAATAAATGGTTATATTTAGTTTTCTTTATTAGTAAAGATTTATAAAACAATTGAGGTTTTTTTTAAAAAAAAATTGAGTCTCCATTAGTAAAGATTTAATAGGAAATTGAGATTTTTTTTATCTATAAATTCAAATTTATATAAGAAACTTTCATTTTATTGAATAAAAATTGAGAAAGGTAATAATCTTGAAATTGTATATCAGTTTCCTCCATTAGTAAAGTTTTAAAAGGTATTTGATATTTTTCTATCCTATAAATTCTAATTTAAATAAGGAACTTTAATTTTATTAATTAAAATTGTATATTTTGTTTCCTCCATTGACAAAGATTTAAAAGATAATTTAGATTTTTTCTATCCTATAAATTCAAATTTAAATAAGTAACTTTAATTTTATTGAATTAAAATTGAGAAAGAAAAGAATATTAAAATTGTATATTCTATTTCCTTTAAGCTAAAATTTAAAAGGCAATTGATATTTTCTTTATCCTATAAATTTTAATTTAAATAAGGAAATTTAATCATATTAAATTAAAATTCAAAAGCTCTAGAAAAATAAATAAATAGTTATATTTAGTTTCTTTTATTAGTAAAGATTTAAAAGGCAATTGAGATTTTTTCTATCATATAAATTCAACTTTAAATAAGGAACTTTCATTTTATTGAATCAAAATTGAGAAAGGAAAAAATCTTAAAATTGTATATCAGTTTCCTCCATTAGTAAAGATTTAAAAGGCAGTTGATATTTTTCTATCCTATAAATTCGAATTTAAATAAGGAAATTTAATTTTATTGAATTAAAATTCAGGAGCTCTAGAAAAATAGATAAATAGCTTTCGGACGATCTGGGGGGTTTTCCTTTATATATATAAAGATATAAAGAAAAAGATAAATAAAAGGAGAAATAAGATAAAGATTGATAAGATAAAAAGACAAAGATGTCGAATATTAAAATAGTATATTTACTTTCCTCCATTATTAAAGATTTTAAAGGAAAAAAAAAATTAAAATTTTATATTTAGTTTACTCCATTAGTAAAGATTTAAAAGATAATTGAGATTTTTTCTATCTTATAAATTCAAATTTAAATAAGGAACTTTAATTTTATTGTATTAATTGAGAAATGAAAGAATATTAAAATTATATATTTAATTTCCTTCATTAGAAAAAAATTAAAAGGCAAATGTTATTTTTTTATCCTATAAATTCGAATTTAGAAAATTTCATTTTATAAAGATTTTGTATATATAATAATAAAACTTGATTAAGTTTATAATTTTAAGTCAACTTGTCTTTAATAAGAATGACCTATTCTACAATTTAGGAGTTAAAAGAGGAAATTTCATTTTTTAATAGGATCTAAGTTAGTTGAGAAAAAAGGTAATATTTGTTTGATTAAATTTTAAATAAGATTGCCTTTTATATATTTCACAAATTATTTTAAAATTAATTCATTTCTTAATTTTAAGTTATAATAATTAAAATTTTATTAATATATTAATAATATTTTAATAAAATATTATTAAAATTTATTAATTTTTTTAATTTAATTTTATTAAATTAAATTTTATTAATATTCTTTATTAATTTTATTAATATTAATAATAGTAATCTTAAAATTAAATTGTAGAATAAGTATTTTAACTCTACAATTGTCTACCGAGGATATGTATTTTTTGGATAAAAATAATGCAGCCTACTTAGGTTGAAAGCAGCTGAAATAATAGTGTCAACTGTCAAATGCATATTGCAGCTAACACTCCAGAATGTAAAGAATGAATGTATTTGTACTTTCTTGAGCGAAATATATGATCAGTTTGAGAAAAAACTGAGGAAGGAATCATGCTGGTGGTTGCTTTTCATCCACCATGGACTGAATTCAAGAACATAAGTGTCATTCCCTGGCAAATTAAGATCAAGAAAGTTGAGAGTTTCAAAAACTGGTTTCTGATCAATTACAGTGCTAGTACTTGTAGTTTGATTGATTGCCTACAAACATAGATTCATGGGAACCGATGCCTTTTCCCCTTGCCAAGTGTTGTTGAGGTTCCATGATTGTATTTTCCTGTAAATTATTTTAATCAGAAAATGGAAGGAATTATTTTCATAAAATGAATTATTTCACTAAATTTTTAAAGATGGCAGAAATACATACCTAGTTTTGGTTAGACGGCAACGTTTGATGTTACATGACATGCTTTTTTTGATAGGTTTTAAAGTCTACAAAAATATTGGCAAGAAAAGCATGCAGAAATCAAGCAATCACTTGTTTTTTTTTTTGCTCTAGATTTCATGTACGCAACATCAACATTTGCATGCTGCCAGCATTCTATAAGATTGTATTAATCAAAGGCACGTACCACAAAAATATTGCCGCATAGCAGGTTTTAGCATATAAAGAAAATTAAAAGAATAAGAAAAACACAATGGTATACATCACATATATATGAGAATGAGGTAAGCTGGATGTATAATTTAATACCAGAATTTTCATTGGACAGGGTCTTCAATATTCATAACTGGTGGTAGCAAAAAAAGAATCAGTGATCAACAAAATATATATTCAGCAATAACGTATCTAAACCTGCAAAACGAAATCCAGAGATCAAATATTGAAATAATCAGGGTAAGAGATGAAAATATAAGATGTGTTTGGGGAGGAGGTGAGGAAACAATATTAATGAAAAACATACTCTGTGAGTTCACCGGATGTTGCATCGCGGTCTTTGATATATATATAGGTACTGTAAATTGAGGCATCAGTGTAAAAAAAGGAATGTTCTTCTTTCCCCTGATTTTGATTTTTTTGGTTGGACAGCCGGATCAGATTCTCGATTGAATTTGGGAGAAAAGAGATTGGGGGATAAAGAAGGTAATATCATAATAATAAAAATAGTACTTTAGTAGATAAAGAAGGTTATGATTTGTTTAGTCAAATTATTAATAGGATAAACTTTTAAATAAATATTGTCTTGCCTATAAATTTGAATGTAAATAAGGAGTTTCAATTTTATTGTATGTTTTAGTTATATAATTTGATTAGGGTTATAATTTTAAGAAAAGTTGTCTTTTATAAATAGAATTTAAATAAGAAATATTAAAAGTCAATATAAATTAGAGGTTATAGTTATCTTTTATATAAAGATAAAGATAAAGATATAAAGAAGAACATAAATAAAAGGAGAAAGAAGATAAGATTGATAAGATAAAAAGATAAAAAATAAATAAAGATATTGGATAAACTTTTAAATAAATATTGTCTTGCTTATAAATTTAAATGTAAATAAGGAGTTTCAATTTTATTGTATGTTTTAGTTATATAATTTGATTAGAGTTATAATTTTAAGAAAAGTTGTCTTTTATAAATAGGAGTTAAATAAGAAATATTAAAAGTCAATATAAATTAGAGGTTATAGTTACCTTTTATATAAAGATAAAGATAAAGATATAAAGAAGAAGATAAATAAAAGGAGAAAAAAAATAAAGATTGATAAGATAAAAAAATAAAAAAATAAAGATATTGGATAAACTTTTAAAGATATTGCTATTTTTTCAATCCTAAAAATTTGAATTTAAATAAGGAAATTTAATTTTATTGAATTAAAATTCAGAAGCTCTAGAAAAATAGATAAATAGCTTTCGGACGATCTGAGAGCTCCTGGGGGTTTTCCTTTATATATATTAAAGATATTGATTTATTATTATTTAAATTTTTGAGTAAAAATTAAGGTGATTTATAATATTTATTTAACTTTATTTTTTTAATACTTAAAATATAATACAGAATCATATATACCATCAGTCTTATAAAATATTAATATTAAGTTTTAAAAATAATATTATGTGTGGTGCTTTTTATCTTTCTTTTAACTAAACAAATATTATGTATATGTATCGATAACTATAATATATTCTATTTTCTTGCATCAGAGTCGAATTTTCTTGACGTTGTATATGCCGTACACGTTATCCGATTTGTTGCACACATTAGGTACCCTATGATGTGTGTATTTGTATCTGTTCTGTTCTGATCTCGGTATGATATATCCTAATCCCTCGTTGCTTCAGCCATACTCATTTTTAAATAAATGTTTTATTATAAACTGTCAAATATGAATATCCTAACCCCTCATTTAATTATAGATGGGGGTGTTACACAATATATTTGAATTATTCAAATATATAATATATAAAATGTATTATTAAACGTTGATATAACATAAATAACATATTACAAGTAGTTTATTTACATATTTATGACTTATTTATTTTTAAATTAATGAAATTAGTGTTAAAACATGTGTAAAAATTAGACAATAATTTAGGTACGGGCGATCGGTCACTTCGGGGTCGGGGAGACTCCGAACATGAACTCATTCGTCGAACCCGCCTCAATCCTCAAACGAGGATTACTTTATTTATCGCACAATAATCATTGTTAAATAGCACATATTGATAACACTAGGGAATTAGCCCGTGCTACGCACACGGGTGAACTATTTATAATATATTTAAGTTAATTATAATATTTCATTTATATTGAAAATTTAGGATATAAAATGATAGTAATTTATATTTAGAATAACACAAAATATAATATAGAAGAAAAACAAATTTAAAAGAAGAAATAATACTAATTAAAATTAATGAAGATTTGTTAGTAAAATTTATAAAGTATGTTGGACACGTGAATTAAAAATAAAGGTAAATAATTATATAATAAAACAATTATAAAATAAAGTAACCTTGATATGCTAACATTATTTTTCTTGCCGCAAATTAAAGGTCTTCAAATTTTTTTATGTACTTTCCAATTTTATTCTCTTCGGATTCATGCAAACTTGTTAGAATTTACATAAAAAATCTCATTACAATCAACATTGATAAAATTTATATTTTGGAAATCAATATTGACAATCTCTATAACTTTATTTGAATGAGAAGTTAAGAAAAATTAATAAAAAAAATTGAAAATTTTGACGAACAAAAATTAAATGTATAAAGCATTTATTGCAACCCGTCTGATGCTGATCTAATTCACACATTGTCATTTGAAAAAAATAATATGGGAAGCGAAACATATAAAGTTTTATAAAATTTTCGGACAGTAACCGAGAATAGCGTCACCAAGCTTTGATCTTTATTCCTAATCTCTGTAATTAATGTAAGTAATATATTATACATGCATTTTGAATAAATTAAAAAAACAATATCTATAAATTTATTTAAATTTTGAACTGTTTTACATACTATTTTGTTCCATGCTATATAAGAATGAAAGTATGTAAAATACAATAATTTTGAAGTAATTTTATAGAGAAAGATTTATCGGCATCGCCGTTTGCGATAACCTGTATCATATATAAAAAAACGTAAGAAATACGATACAATATATTTTAAAAAATATTTTTTTTTAATCTAACTTCTATTTATCCACAATATATTAACAATAATAAATAAAAATAATTAAACTTAGTAATTTTTGTATGTAATAATAAGATAAGATAAATGTAATTAAGATAATGTGACTCTGAAAATGATTAAAATTGTAAAAGTTAGTGCAAAATAATTTTTTTGTACTATTATACTCATTGTTATTAGAGTTAAGACTTCAATTCTTAAATAAACAATTAATACAAAATACAAAATAAATTAGAATAAATTAATTTCTCCGATAAAAAGATTTGCATCGAACTACTCTCATATTTTTTATTCTTTCAATTTATTTATTTGGAAAGTGATGATAAATTTGTTCAGCGTTACTAAAATTTTATTATATCACATACTTTACTTGCATTGTAGGCATGCATAAAAAAAGAATCGTATAAAAAGACATATAAAATTTTGAGTCAGAAGGTTTCTCGTGACCATAATTTTACATACTTCCCCCGTCCCACTAATATTTGCCATGTTTATTTTACCACATTTTTTTCGGTGAAAATAAAATATAGTTTCGTAACTTTTTTTTCAGAATTAAAATTTACACTTAAAATATTAATTCGGAAAAAGAAAATTTTGAAAAAAAGTTATGGAAATATATTTTATTTGCAACCAAAAATGCATGTAAAAATTAGGATGACCAATATTAGTGAGACGGGGGAGTACATTGTATCAAAAAAGCTAAAAAAGATTGAAATTTTTATTGGACCAATATATACATTGTGCAACTTGTTCAACCTTGAAAAAATAGCGTCAAAATATATTAAATTTAAGGGAGAAAATAATATTGATTAACATGCATTTAAAATATATAAATCAGTTCAAAATAATTAAAAATCATTATATTATATATGTATTTACATTATGAACCTACATTAAAAAAATAGATTTTTGATGGTCAAGTTTGGTGTCACTTTAAACAGAAATAAAAATGAAATATTATTCGACAAAATATGAAACTAAATTTACAAAAAATAAACGTAGATAACAAATTTATGATTAAACAAATAAACATAAACATATGAAAAATATGTGGAGAGAACGAAGATTAGCCCGAGTGAGCAGTCAAGTCGTATATTATATTTAAAATTTTCATCAAACATATCAACCGCGTAACCAAAATATACACAATAATAATAAATTACTGTAAAATTGTGCGAGAAATAGATGAGACTATAAAGATCAACATCGTAATTTTTAAGTTAACAATTTTTACCTAATTTAGAGAATACCTATCTCTAAAATATGATTATTGGAATCAATTGAGACTTTTTCACCATTATAAAATCTGTATCACAACAAAAACATGAAAAATATCGTAAAATAAGAGATATACATGTTTATATATAAAGCTCCAACTCACAGAGAGAAATAAAAATGGAGAAGAAGAAAAGAATGAAAATGCATGGATTTAAAATCTAAAAAGGATAAAATTGAGGACAATCAAAAATTTGAAAGTAATAACAGAAAAATGTTGAGAAAACAATCAAGATTGTTAAACATGTCTTAAAATTTGTGTATATCTAATACAATATTCATGTATGATATCACATAAATACTGATTGCATGATATAATGATATATGGCTGATAGAATCTTTAATAAAACGTGACAAAATCACAGTTTCAAAAATCTTAAAAATCTAAAATTGAAGAAAATCAAGGATATGAAAACATTAACAATTTATTTCAGAAAAATAACAATTAAAGTGGATTGAAAATAATCAAAGATCGTTAAATATCCCTTTAATTGCATATAAATGTGATACAAAACTTATGCATCAATATCAAATAAATAGATTTGATAGCTTGAAATTAGGATATGTGATAGGTACATATTACTATTATGAGGAAAAGAATAAATGGAAGTAATTTAAAATTTAAAATGTTGTAAATCATGTGATATTTAATATGATTTAAGAGATTAATTAATAATTTAAAGAACTGGACTGAAAATGGATAATTCATGAATTATGCAAACCCTTATACAAAATAAGCTTGCAAATTGTAATAAGTAAAACATAGATAAATTTTGTTATTGTTATAAATGGGATAATAAGAAAATTAATTTTGTACCCGTAATTTATATTGAAAATAAAGACTTTTCCCTGGTACTCATTAAGAATATATAGACTTTTTATGTTAGAAAAAAGAAAATTAGATAAACAAAATTCGATGTTGAAAAAGTGGTAACAATTAAGGAGTGATATAAAACAGTTTATTATACAAATATCGTTTATTGATTGATTAACAATAGTAAAATATTAAAAAAAAATAGTGAAATGTTTCTCGGCGTCGCCTAACGGCGACACCTCACAATTCGAACACTAAACAATTAAAAACTCAACAAAGAAAAAAGATAAAATAACTAAATATTTAGGATGTAAAATTACTATATGTGGCACAATATCATCCATTAAAAATGTATATATATCAATAAAACACTTGATTTAAGTACTCTGATTTGATTGAGTAATCAACGAAAAAGAAATTGAATGATCTTTTAAAATTTCAAAAATTATGAGATCGGATGATTTGAGTGTTGAGATGATACAAATTATAAAATTTAGAATTAAAAAATATATATCAAATAGTAATTAATTTGCCATAAAACTTCAATTAAAGTCTTCTCGGTGTCGCCTAACAGCGATCTTTCGCAAGTTGAACCACATACATTTTAAAACTCAACCAAAAGAAAGATTAAGTAACGAAATACATATGATGTAAATTACTAAGTGTAGTATCAATGTCACCCACCAAAATGTGTACATATTTTTGTTTATAACAAAATACTATAATTATTTATTATATATTGCATATGTTATATAATTAAAATATTTTAAATAAATATAAGTGTATCATACACGTAAACATATAAAACATTTAACATTCGAAAGAGGCACAAACTACTAAAAAAAAATTAAAATTACAAACATAAAAAATTAATCCAAACAAATGTAATTATGAGTAACAGAGTAAGTCACAATTATACGAATATCTCAAGTTGCAATCACGCATACAATTCTTTTAAAACATAGATATCATTATACTAAATATCATAAATATAAAAAGAAGTATGATTAAACATCTATCAAACTAATATCATGCCAATATCAAACCAATATAACAATACATTATATTAACATTAGTTGATTCCATTGAGAAATTCGAGTCCATGGATACCACGATCTATTCCGATCAGGAGTTTCATGAATACCACAATCTCTTCCGGTCGAGAATTTTAATATATACGACTTGAGATTCACCTGTAATTGTTTTAACCTTCAACACAAAATAAATAAATATTTAGCAAATTTAAGTAAACAACGAATATATTCGACAAAAAGTGTATATATGCATTACATAAGTCAATGACACATTACATAAATATTAAATTTATTGGAGAAAATCATAATGCTTAGCATGAAATTAATGTATATAAATCTGTTTCAAATCATTAAAAATTATTATATTATTTATGCAATTACATTTTAAACAAACATAAACAAAATATGAAAAATATACAAATATAAAAAATTTCAGTGAAAGGTTTCCCGGCGTTGCCTAACGGCGACACCTCGCAATTCGAACACTATACAATTAAAAACTCAACAAAAAAGATGATAAAATAACTAAATACCTAGGATGTAAAATTACTATATGTGGCACATTATCATCCACCAAAAAATGTACATATATTTATTTTAGATCAAGTAATTTATTTTTAATCATATATTGCATATTTTTGTAATTAAAAAAACTAAACAAATATAAATGTACATATAAACGAACATACTAAAATTTTAACATCTAAAATAGGCATAAACTACTTAGAGAAAAATAACACTAAAATTACAAATATCGTAGGTTAATCTAATAAAATATAATTATAAACAAAATTAATTGAATTAAAACCTGATTTCTTTGACGAAATGAATTCTACGGATACTACGAACGCTTGTGATCAAGTGGTACAACGAACACGGTGTTGAAATACTCTGTCATGGATACACATACCAATTAGTTAGCAAGTAATGATTCGGGTCCTTAAAAATATGCAAACAAATTCATGAAAATACAAACAGAAAAAATCCCTCATGAGTAAATAAATACAAAGAAAAACAAAACTAACGGAAAAGAAGAAAGTTCAGATACAAAACAAAGTATACTAAATACATCAAACATATATCAATATTATATGAATATAGAGAAAAACATAATGAATGGAATAGAAGAAATTTCAGATACAAAACAAAATATACTAAACACATCAAACATATATCAATATTATACACAACAATATAGTGTTCAGTTATACATACTTAAGTACAATTTGATTAAAAAATTACAGTAATTTAACATTATCTTGTCTACCTTCTGTAGATATAAAAATCAATTTAAATAAATATACCAATGTTTCTTATGTATTGAAGAATACATTTATGTATTTTGTCGGAATTAATAATCACTAAAGCAACTTCGTTAAGGATATCCATGTTTCGTATACTGCAAATATTATTTTAGTAATACATATTAAAACCTACACTTATAAATATTATTTTAATGTGTTTATGCCAACTATATATGTGGATACACTTGTGGGGACAATGGATATTATTTTCTATTTTAAAACCTATTTTAGTGCTTTTAATCAACAATACATATTTATAACCGATTACCTTTTTATATTGAAACACATTACTTTTTCTATTCTTTCAATAAAATCCCCTCGTTTTCCAAAAATATCGCGGGAAATTACCTTTTTTCAACTAAAACATGTTACATTTCTATTTATTTTACTTAAAACCTTTCATTTTTCAAAAATATCAAGAGAAAAACCTTACTTATTTATTTTAAAATCTATTTTAATTCTTTTAATTATTTAAAAGAGTTTACCTATTTTAACATGTTTACTTTTTTTTAATAAATGTGATTAATAAAATATTAAAACATATATAATAAAATAACAACTATGAAAAATAATACGTGCATCGCACGGGGTTTAAGATAGAATATATAGTGTAAGTAATAGGGTTTTATATCAAAGTTGCCACCGTTCTCATCAAAATATCTCACCTAACTACCCGATCTCCACGGGGACTCATTTAAAGCACTCAAATCATTTAAAGCTAATACTCCATTAAATTTAGGAAAAAAAATTAACAGAAAACTTTACGGAATGCTAGACGTTGATTATCATTGAAGTATACTGATTTGATTTAGATATTTACTATATGCAAATTTTTTGAAATGAAGGTAAAAAAATACAATTATTTATTTTTTTTCTCACTGATTGAGAAAATAAATAGATATTACCTTAATTATTTGATATATCACAAAATTCGTGTGCTTAATTTATTCATAACTATGACTACATTATATTAAATAAATGGTGTGATAATTGCATAATCTTTTTATAAATAGGAAAGAGATAACATGCTATTAATAATGATGATGTAAAATTTGAAATGAGTTTTAAAGAAACTCCCATTTGATGTAGTCATGTCATTTTAAAAAAGTTATCACAACTTTAATAAGAGTGATCACTCTACGTAAAAACAATAAATTTTGTGAACTTGTTGGCAACTACTCAAGATATGGATATTACACATAATCGAAATTTCAAAATATTAATATTTATAATGATTTAATCACTTTTATTAATATCTCACAATCATATGAATATCTCAAGTTGCAATCATACATACAAATATTTTAAAACATGGATACCATCTAAACTAAACATCATACAGAAAAAAGGTATTATTGAACATCTATCAAACTAATATCATACCAATATCAAACCAATAACATTGAACAAATGTGTGCAAATGCATCACTTAATATAAAGATACATTATATTAACATTAACCATTAGTTGATTCTTTTGAGAAAATTGAGACCATGGATACTACGATCTCTTCCGATCAAGAATTTCAATATATATGATTTAAGATTCACCTACAATTGGTTTAACCATCATTTTCAAAACAAAATAAACTAATATTAATAGCAACTTTAAGTAAACAACAACATATTTGACAAAAAAGTGTACAAATACATTACTTAAATCAATGACACATTACATAAACATAAAAGAGTACCTTTGTCTTTTTTGTCCACTTTGAATTCATGGATACCACGTCCTCTTATGATCAAGAACTCAAGTCTATAAGATTTGGAATTCACCTGCAATTATTATATAACGAAATCAACATATAAGAACGATCATTGTAGCGTATATATGTGTTTAATTATCATGTTTTTGTTGTCTCCAAAAAAATGGTTCAAAATGTTGTATTATGCACAATGTAAACAAATATTAGTGATATATAAAAGTAAGCAACAAAAATATAAAACACATACATGTACACAAACGCATAATCGATACAAACACTAACGAAAAGACATAGGAAAATAGTAGACAAAGAATAAGAGAGAAAAGAAATAAAATGAGATTTTAACATTTTGAATGGTGAAGATCAAAGTTTTATAATCAAGAAATACTTGTAATCAATTATGAATTTGGATTTTGAAAATAGATAACAAAAATTATGGATAAAAATAGTATGTAATTGTTTAATGCTTCCACTGATTACGGAATTCAAACATATTCAAAAAAATATTAAATTATTGATTTGATATATTGCCAATTTTATATCCTAAATTGATGGGTAATTATAGGTATAGTAAATTAAGGAAATCATGTCATATTGTGTATAAGCGGGATTATAATTGTGTGAAAGATATGGATATCTTTTAATTAATGATGATGATGTAAGATGACATAATATTTTTGAATTGGGAATTTACCAAAATAGACATAAGTTGTATGTAGAGGCAAAAAATTTAAGGGTATTTGATGGAATTATCCAAACCCTTCACTAGCAGCTATTAAGAATATAATAGATGTATACATGATATTTATAATTATTTGTTCTTATATATACTACAAGTATAGAGTCAGTGTGATGCATACAACATTCATATTCTTCTTATTTTACATTTATATTTACTTTGTTTGAAGTTCATTTTAAATTTCAAAAGTGCAAATATCAGAATATGAATGTCGTATTGACTGACCAACTACCAAACTATATTTTGAATAAAATTGTTGTTTTTAATAAATTAAATAAAGTAGTAAAAATAAAAGAACTAAAGTACAAATATCAAAATATGAGAACCGTACCGACCGACTATCAAACTTTCAATGTTTCGGTTTTAATAATACAATATATATATATATATAATAACTAAAAAACATAAATAAAACATATGAAAAACTATTTGTTTTGAGTTAAAATATTGTAAAAGATGAGATAATAAAAATAAATATATAGTAAAAAAACAATTAAATGAATTATATATTCTAAAATTTTGATAATAATTTGTGTAAACAATAAACAGATTAAAATATATAGTCTATAACATATTAAAAAAAACATGATATTGCATATCATACATTATGATCAGATCAAATCACATTATACAGCCCGAGTTATTTAAAATTATAGTCCCCGATCAATCAAATTATCTATATAAATAAAATTAAATACATTGTAACAGACGAAAAAAAAAGTGCAACCATACCTAGAAAAAAAAATTAACCGCAAAGAATAAAAATTTATGTTAATTGCTAGAAAAATGATCCGTGTTTTAATTAGTAAAGATATTTTCCTGGATGAAGTTGTATTTTGAAAAAAATAAATGATGAATTCATTGTCAAAACACGGACAGAACTCATAAGGCATATGAGCAATTTTAACTTACGATGATATAAGCAAAAAATATTTATCCATCCATAATTGATCAATTCTCAAGTTCAGAGTTAAAAAAAAGTCTGTTTGTTTGGAAGAATTGAAACAAATCGAAATTGTACCAAACGTACTTAATAATAGAATGATTTGGCATAAGGTAGTTCCACTTAAGTCAATTAGCTACATTGTCC
Source organism: Heracleum sosnowskyi (assembly GCA_030848705.1). Classification (NCBI taxonomy): domain Eukaryota; kingdom Viridiplantae; phylum Streptophyta; class Magnoliopsida; order Apiales; family Apiaceae; genus Heracleum; species Heracleum sosnowskyi. The sequence continues at coordinate 116,739,052 of CM061242.1, read as the reverse complement.
TATGTTCTGAAAGTTAGATAGACAGGGGAAGAGAAATAAAGGTAAAAAAATGCTTAAAATTAAGAGCTCAGAAGAAAAGACATAAAAGAGTTACAAAGAAAGTTTTAAGAACTGAAAACGCAAGGTCTAAGTAGAGTATTAGAAGATTTAGGAAGACTTTTGAGTAAAATCAGTACTAAAACCTACAATCTCATATTGCAACATCTTGAAGGCTATTTAGTTTCTAACTTGAATATTGTCGGAGATGAACTAAATGAATGCATCATTTTTGAAGAACTGGAAAAATTTTAGGATTATAATTTTAAATATGTCGTCTTAATTAGAAAACATCCATAGAACACTCTAATTCTATTCTATGATCCACGACAAAATTAAAAACAGGCATGATTTATCAAAACTACTCGTATTAGTTTTCAAATTATAAACTTCAACATATTTAAGCAAGTACAACATAGTCATAACATTAACAATAAAAACTCTATGAACATCAAAAATATACAATCATATATGTCAAATGACATTGATAATGCGTAGTTTAGTTTAAAATCACAATCTAAGCTAGCGACCCGTGCCTTGCACGGGTTTTTATGCAAGTTATAATAACTCTCTGAATTATACCAATTCCTCGTTAAAAGGTCTTAATGTCCACTTTTCACAATTGGGCCTTATTGTATAATTTGAAGTCCAATAACTTATATATGCTTGATGTTTTCGTTCCCAATTGGGCCTTATTGTATAATTTGAAGTCCAATAAGTAGCCCATTTATTGTATATGTTTATGTCCCCAATTGGACCCCAGTAACTAACCCACTTAAAACATTAAAATTATTTAGGAGGGAACGAACAATACAATTGAATTCTCTGATAATGACAATGGAAAAAGATAGAATTTGGACAACACTAATATTTAGCAAAAGAACTGCCATCTTGCTCAAAGTTTAAATGAGGTTAGACTTAGAAAGGTCGAGGATTCGAGGCTACTACTTGCAGGGTGTGTGCGTATTTAAATTTGATGAATAACATAAAACGGAATAATAACAAATGTATGTTAACGAAATATATTTTAAACGATTTAAATTTTGATGAATAAAATCAAACCGAATTGTAACAAATGTATGTTAAAATATATATTTTAGACAGGCACACACACAATGTACGTTCTTGGTAATCAATTAAAAACTGTCCGAAGTTATACTGAACATAATAGATTTCTAATTGCAACAAGCTGTAAAGAAGATTAGCAAAAAAGACCAGTACCAAAATTTGCAGCAAATTCTAAAAATGGACCAGAAAACTAACAGAGATTAGAAAATGTCATACATTTTGAACCAAACTGAAAACAATCAAACATTTACAAAAGCTAGCAAAATAGCCAACTAGGAAATGATATTCAACAAGAGCTCAACTCGAGAGCTTAACTTGAGGATATTACAGTTGACAAGCAGCTAAAAACTAGAGACTGTAGTGCTTATTGTTGGGGCATTAATGTTTTGCCTACTTGGAGTCTTCTTGATTGCTCACTTGCTTCTGATCGAGGTTAGACTTATCCATGTCGCTGTTGGCCTGCCCCAGCTCCAGGGATGATCCATCAGCAGTTTTCTTTTTCTGGCCTTTGTTTCCGCAGTAAGTTGCGTAGAGAATCAGCTGTAGTATCCCCAGCCCACTTCCGAAACCATTTGGAACCTGCAAAAAACAGTTTATGCGAATGCATTAGATCAGACATACACAAACACACATAGTTTAGTATTTTCGAAAACCATAAAGAAACTACTCACAGCTACAAAGGGGTCCTTTCCCAAAAGGCCATAAATAAACCAAGAAGTTCCACAAAGGAAACTGCAGAGAGACAAGAAGAAGGGCATGTACTCAACACTTCGTGTTTTAATCACCATCCTCTGCGCATTCAGATCAATGATCAATAAAAAAACAGAAGCCTTCACATACTAGCACGCATCAATAAAATGACCACAGGGATTAAGGTACAGGATATCAAAGTCTTAATTTCGCAATCCAAATGAAAAAACATTTTAGAATGCAACAGATAACAACACGCCTAAGCCAAAATTCTAAAAAGTGTTCTTACCATGACAGAAAGAGGGGAACCATACATTATAACAGAGAAAATTGCAGCAGCAAAACCACAGAAAACCTTGCGCTTGTTATGATGAAGAGCTAAGACAGAGACTAAGGCAACAGTGCCGAAAAGAGTGAGGACGATCATGAGGAGTCCAAAAATCTTCCTTTTCTCTTTCTTGGGAGCATATATGAGAAACATGAGAACATAAATTAATTCAATCACTGCACCAGTACCATTTACCACCGAAACTAGTATGTTGTTTGGTGACACAAAAGGCAGTCCATACCTATACAGCGATTAAAATTTTAGCAAACTAAAACACAAACATACACAAAATGAGATAACATTAAACAAATCACAAATGAAGCAAAATATCATAGTACAAAAAATACCAAGCAGAGAGCAGGCAATTGAGGAGGGTCATAACATATGGTATGCCTGAAAATTGCTCTGTAGACTTGTTCAGTAGGATCCTCTTAAATGTGATCCTGTCATTTTCCCATCAAAATTCAATCAACAACTTATACATGTGTATGAGAGAGAGAGAGAGAGAGAGAGAGAGAGAGAGAGAGAGAGAGAGAGAGAGAGAGAGAGAGTGAGAGAGAGAGAGAGAGAGAGAGAGAGAGAGAGAGAAGGAAAGAGGGGGGGGGGGGGGGGGGGGGAATAGAGAGAGAGAGAGAGAGATCAACATCGCATATCAACCACATTTGATAAATGAAGAAAGACAAACTTTTGCAGAAATTGTACAAAAAAAAAACATTAATGGAACAGTACAACTAAAAGCAAAATTCTCAATTAGCAAAAAAAAAAAAAAAAAAAAAAAGCAAAATTCTGGAAGAACAAGAACAAAAGATGGCCATAACATACATACATACAGAAAAATTAAAAATCAGATTCTTTTCAGTTACTCAATGAAAAAAAACAAAAAAAAACTCAAGATCTTAATAAAAACACACAGACCATATAATCTTGAAACATAAGAACAGTTCTTGAAAACACTTACATTGGGGCCAAGAAGAGGAACAAGCCAGTCAAATCCCCTGTCACAACAAAAACCAAAAACAACCCATTACTTACAATCACAACACAAACAAAACCCATCAAAGAAACAAAAAAACTCACCAAAAATCCCAAAAGCCGAGTGCAGAAAGTTAGTCATTTTTCAAGAACACAAGCCCTTTTCTTGAAAACAAAGAGCAGCCCAGATGAAGAAATCAAACAAAGATTACACCAAGAACTTAAAAACCAAGAATTTTAGAGAGAGAGAATGAATGGTTTCTTGGTTAATTGTGTGAAGTTCTGAAGAAAGTAGTGGAGTGCAGAGGTTTATATAGAAGAAAGGACAACCATGACACACACATATTAGACACAATGAAGTGTGTGTATATGTTGTATCTAACAAAAACTACTCAGCGCCTGGCAGTTAAATTTATTGTGTTCTTATCCAAATATGGGTAAAGTGTTAAAATCAACAAGGATTTTTTCAGAAACTACTAACTATAAATTTTAGACAAAATGTTGTAGTAGATACTTTATAAAAGATGCAGAAAAAGGATAGTAAAAGTTAGAGGTGTATGTATATTTGTAGTATTTAATGTATATAATAAATTTTGAAATCTTACTAACTAAAAGAAATATTTAAGGGAAAGGAAAATATTTAGTGGCTGGAAACTTGAAATACATAAACTATGGGCTTGTTTAGAATTATGATATTTTAGATCTAGCTTGGCTAATAATTGTATTGTTAATTTTTGTGATTAGGAAAAAAATAAAATTATTACAAATGTAAAACTCTGAAACATCAAGTGATTTTGAATTTAAGGATGACAATGCAGCTGCCACCTTTGTACGAGCCTGCTTGATGAGTTGCAGACTTGCAGAGGAGCACATTTTTTTAAGAGAAATGGTCAAAAATACTACTTTTTCTAAGTTTTTTTTCAATTTTACTATCTTCTGAAATTATTTTCAAAAATACGGTCTGCAACTAAATGCAACTAGATGCAACTAGATGCAACCAAAAAATATTTTCAAACAATACGGTCTGCAACCAACGCAACCAGATGCAACCAAAGCAACCAGATGCAACTATATGCAACTTTTTAAAAAAATAATTGAAAAAACAGCTAAGAATTCAAAAAAAATTATTAATAAAAGGGGTAAACTTGTGGTCTTGGTTTACCCTGTGGGTTCAATAGTTAACTTTTGGGGTTCAATGTTTCTATTTTGGGTTTTAAAAATATTAAGAATGACGAATAATTCGTATACGGACTTAGGGTTTAGGGTTTAGGGTTTAGGGTTGTTTACAACCCTAAACCCTAGACTCTAAACCCTAACCTACCCTGATTTTAGGGTTGTAAACAACCCTAAAATCAGGACGCCGGAAAAACATCATTACTAACAAGTTGCATCAGGTTGATTCTGGTTACAAAAGTTGCAGATGGTTGCATCTGATTCTGATTGCAAAAGTTGCACGTGGTTGCATCTAGTTGCAGACCGTATTTTTGAAAATAATTTCAAAAAGATAGTATTTTTGCAAAAAGTTCAAAAAACCATAGTATTTTTGAAAAAAAACATTTAGGGGTGGGTATTTATGAAAAAAAAACCCTTTTTTTAATAGGAAAGGTTGAGGTGATCATTAGGATGAAGAATAGCTAATCATATGCAAATGCAATTCCTCAATAGAATTAAAGGGTTAATAATCAAGTGAGTCACTAAAGTGGACTCAATGTATCAAGTTGGTCACTGAACTGAAAACGGTATCAATAAGGTCATTAAAGTGGGTTACGGGTACATTTGATTAATTCTGTTAAATTTTTGTTAACGGTAAATGATGATGTGTTTAGTATAATCTGATGCAGGAATTCAGAACACTTTATCAGATGCTTGCCAAATCAGATTATACTAAACACATCAGATTATACTAAACACATCATCATTTACCGTTAACAAAAATTTAGCAGAATTAATTAAATGTACCTATAATCCACTTTAATGACCTTATTGATACCGTTTTCAGTCCAGTGACCAACTTGATACATTGAGCCCACTTTAGTGACTCACTTGATCATTAACCCTAGAATTAAATTGGATGATGTTCATATTACAAATAAATTTCATTTATCAACGGATCGGGTTCGGATTGGATCGGATCGACCTAAATCCATATCCATATCCATTTATTTTAGCGGATTCGGATCGGATCATGACCGAATTTTTAAATTAAAATTTCACTTAATATTGAATTTTTTTACAATATCTTGTAATGGTAAACAAAATAATTAAATAATAAATCTAAAGTTTAAAATATGAACTCTAACATAATATTAGAAATTTAAAAACAAATAAAAATAGAAAATTTAGAATAATATTGAGAAAAACACGATGATTCATAGGCCAAACGATGATATTATACTTCGGAAAAATCTTATCTCACAATTTAATTAGTAGTGATTGTATAAACTACAAAGTATTGACTATTAAAAATTGAAAATATATTTTTCATAATATATATTATACAATATATTTATATAAATATTATATATAATATATTTATATATATTATATTCGGATCGGATCGTTAACGGATCAGATCGACCTAAATCCATATCCGCTCCATTTATTATCGGATTTTTCTTATCGGATCAGATTTTTTTTTGCCAAATCCATGTCCATTAAAACAGTCTCGGATCGGATATCCGCTCCTAATACCTAGTATATCATGAACATGGACCAAATTATGATCACATTCCAAATTATATAAAAGATGGTACTAAAGATTTGATATGGGTTAAAATAAAGCCCTAAGGACACATTTAATGCAGCATTAAATATACTTAAGATGGTCCAAATTCGAGGCCCATTAATGAAGCCTACAACCATTGCTATGATATTAAATTCGTAGTCCACAATTGGGCCAAGGTCCAACCCATGTTTTAAACCATTAAGACGTGGGCTTGGTTCATATACAGTCCAGTGGTTGGAAACCACTAGGAAGCTTCAGATACCACATCCAACATGGAAACCAACTCCAACATGGAAACTAATTCTGATAAGAGTTATCCACTATTCAAAGGCGGTTACTTGGCCACCAAGTAACCTAATTCTACCACGATTTTAGGGCTCCAGACGCCTATATAAGGGCCTAACCCCTCAACATTAGAACTACGTTTTCTTGGCTTGATTCTCAGTGATAATTGAGATACGTAGGCATCTTGTGAGGACCGATTCAGTCTCGAAACACAAGAGCAGCCATTAATACACGCTTGTCCACTACCTTGTATTAAATATCCGCCGTCAATATCTAAACTCACTTTTCGTTCCACAACATTTGGCGCCGTCTGTGGGAAACTTACAACAACCATGGCTATAACACGAAGAACAACAACCGCTACTGGATCAACTGTCACCACCACTGTTCCGATCACCACGGAACCAGGGTCGTTACCCCTCACCACAGAGATGGTGTGTCAACCACTAGGGTCGTTACCCCTCACCACAGAGATGGTTTCTCAACCACTAGGGACGTTGCCCATCACCACGGAGGTAGTTTCTCAACCACAAGGGACAAATCCTCAAGCTTCCATACCTCAGAACGAGACGAACCCTCTTCAGATGGTTGTTTCGCCCCTCGACCGCAACCTTTCCCATGGAGCACAGATCTCCACAACTGTGCTTCCTATAAGCACCAATCCAGCATACGGACAACCTAACTATCCCCCTGAAACCGGAGGGAGTGGTCATGCCCCAATAATCCATGAACCATACGAACCACCCTACATTCGAGGATTGGGACCTGTCTTTGAATAAAGGTACTTGGATTATTCCGGGCCCTACTCTGACGACTACTCGTCTGATGAAGGTCGAGATCAAGCACCCAGGAGAAGAAGAGCCAACAAAGAGCCCCTTGGAAGAAGGAATCGGGGGGCAACTACAAGGGCACCTATGACTGCCATGGAGAGGATAAGGGCTCATGAGGCCGAGATCCAGAAACTAAAGAAAAACATGGAGATAGAGCAACAAAGGAGGCAGACTCAGCCTTCGAACCAAGGGGCAGGAGATGTCCCCATAATTGATTTAGAAACACCTTCAAGGAGGCAAGGAGGAGCTAGGGCTCCAAGGACGGAGATCCCCAGGTCAGATCCTCATGCTTTAATGCAACTGGGCGACCCAGACGATCCTATTCCGCCCTTCACTGAAGAGGTAATGGCCGCTCATGTATCAAGGAAATTCAAGATGCCTACTATCAAGGCATATGACGGAACGGGCGATCCCGTAACCCATGTAAGGACTTTTTCAAATGCACTGTTGCTGCAACCAGTCAACGATGCTCTTAAATGTAGGGCGTTTCCTCAAACCCTGGCTGGCATGGCCCAAAGATGGTACAGTCGCTTGCCACCCAACTCTATCAGTTGTTTTAGAGATCTGAGCACGGCTTTCATCAACCAATTCATCAGTGGACGAGTACATGAAAAAAGCTCTGCTTCACTCATGAATCTGACCCAAGGAAAGAACGAGACATTGAGAGATTATCTCAAGCGTTTCACCAAGGAGACGTTGAATATACCTGATCTAGACAATAAGGTAGCTATGATAGCCCTTCAACAAGGAACCACAGATGTCTTTTTCAAGATGTCGTTGGCTAAACACCCCCCCTGAGAGCATGGTTGAGTTCCAACAGAGGGCTGGTAAATACATCAAAGCTGAAGAAAGCATGAAGAAGGTTGACACACCCGCTATAGGTGGTGGAAACAATGGTGGCTCGAAGAAGCGAAAAACGGAACAAGAGTATGATATCAAGGACAAATATCCTCGTATGACTGGAGATTCTGATTCAGCTCCAAGAAAAAACAATCCCGGCACGAAGTTTACTGAATATGCAAGGTTGAATGCTCCAAGGAGTCAAATCCTTTATGACATTGAGAAAGATAGAGACTTCCGATGGCCGAAGCCACTAAGGGGAGATCCTGAGAAGAGAGACAAGAACAAGTATTGTAGGTACCATAAAGACTCGGGCCATGATACTGATGATTGTAGGCAACTCAAGGACGAGATTGAGTTTCTAATTCGAAAAGGGAAATTGAACAAATTCACCAAGGATGGGGACATGAACCCCCCTAGGAGAGACTATGATCGAAGGGATGGGGACCGAGATCAAGGTCGTAACCCGCAACCCCGAGGTCCAGTGATCAACATGATTTCAGGAGGACCAACCGCGGCCGGAACCACTAGAAACTCTCGAAAGGCTTATGCCCGAGAAGTAATGCATATTGTTGGAGAAGCGCCCAAGCGTGCAAAAACTAAGATGTCGATTGGATTCGATGACTCAGACCTTGAAGGGGTGAAGTTCCCCCATGATGACCCTTTAGTGATAGCCCCCGTGATTGGAAACAATGAGGTAAAACGAGTCCTGGTGGACAATGGAGCCTCTGTTTATGTCCTTTTCCATGACACGTTCTTGAAAATGGGGTATAATGATTCCCAACTGATCCCCTCGAACATGCCCATATACGAGTTTAACGGGGTGGAATCTAAAGTTGAAGGCACAATTCAGTTGCCTATGACTATTGGTAAGGAACCAAAAGAAGTAACTCAAATGTTGAATTTTGTGGTAATCAAAGCATCCTCGACCTACAATGCCATCCTCGGAAGAACTGGACTTCATGCTTTTAAGGCTGTGGCCTCAACCTACCATTTAAAAATCAAGTTCCCAACCAGGAATGGTGTTGGAGAAGAAATGGGCGATCAAAAGACGGCTAGGAGCTGTTATGTAGCCGCGTTAAGGCCAGATGGAGTCGGGGGGCAGGTTCTCCCCATCGAAGACATGGATGTTAGAGAAGATGAGGACCATAGAGGGAAGCCAGCTGAGGATTTGGTTCCTATTCCATTGGATCCCCTCGAACCTGAAAAGGTGACTTACATTGGAGCACTACTAAAAGAACCTTTGAAGAGCGAATTGATCACGTTCCTACAAGAGAATGGTGATGTATTTGCATGGACGGCTGCCGACATGCCAGGGATTGATCCCCAACTAATAACTCACAAGCTCAGTGCCGATCCAAAAAGAAAGGCGATACAGCAGAAGAAGAGGAACTTTGTACCAGAAAGGCAAGAAGCCATAAAACAAGAAGTAGAAAAGCTCCTAGAAGCTGGGTTCATTGAAGAAATCCAATTTCCGGAATGGTTGGCAAACCCGGTTATGGTTAAGAAAGCCAATGGGAAGTGGAGGATGTGCATAGACTTCACTGATTTGAATGATGCTTGTCCCAAGGATTGCTTCCCGCTACCAAGAATTGACACCTTGATAGATGCTACTGCAGGACATGAAATGCTGAGCTTCATGGATGGTTTCAGTGGTTACAACCAAATCAAGATGCACAAGGATGACACAGCCAATGTATCGTTTATTAATGAATTTGGGGTCTTTTGCTACCTTGTCATGGCTTTTGGACTAAAGAATGCAGGGGCGACCTATCAACGCCTAGTTAACAAGATCTTTGCCCATTTGATTGGGAAAACCATGGAGGTCTACGTTGATGACATGCTCGTTAAGAGTTTGTTTAAAGACGACCACATCCAGCATCTGAAGGAAGCATTTGAAGTGCTGAGGCACCATAAGATGATGCTAAATCCTGCCAAGTGTGCTTTTGGAGTAGGATCAGGAAAAGTCTTGGGTCTCATGGTCTCCAAAAGAGGCATTGAAGCTAACCCTGACAAGATTAAAGCTATCCTCGACATGGAACCACCTCGTTCCGTTAAGGACGTTCAGAGGTTGATTGGAAGAGTTACAGCCTTAGGAAGGTTTATCTCAAAGTCTGGGGACAAATGCTTATCGTTTTTCAAAGCCCTGAAAAAGGTCAAGGATTTTGAGTGGACAACAGAGAGCCAAGAAGCTTTTGAAAAGCTCAAGAAGTACATGGCTGAGGCCCCGTTGCTGGCCAAACCAAGCCTGGAAGATACTCTTTATCTCTACTTGGCAGTCTCCGATCAAGCTCTCGGTGCTGTCCTTGTAAAGGAGGAACGAAAGGTTCAAAAACCAGTCTACTATGTAAGCAAAATTTTGCATGGGGCAGAATTGAACTATTCTGTTATTGAGAAGTTCACTTTGGCACTAATCACGGCCTCAAGAAAGCTACGCCCTTACTTTCAGGCACACAAAATTGAAGTCCTGACGGACCAACCCTTGAGAAGCATTCTACATAGTCCAAAGGACCAGTGGAAGGCTAATTAAATGGGCAGTTGAGCTAGGAGAGTTCGACATCAAATATAAGCCTCGAACGGCCATTAAGGCTCAGGCATTGGCTGACTTCGTGGTTGAATGTACCATTGACAACCAAGAAGTCGGGGGGCAAGAGGTAGTACCCCATGAGGCACTTGAAGTTGAAAATAAGGATGAAGAGCTTGATCTGAAAGAACGTTGGATACTCTATTTTGATGGAGCATCAAAAACAAAGTCAAGTGGTGCAGGCTTAGTTTTGCAAAGCCCCGGTGGGTTTACAATTGAGTACGCTTTGAAGTTGGATTTCCCTACAACCAACAATGAAGCTGAGTATGAGGCCTTGATAGCTGGTCTAGGCTTGGCTAGAATTCTGAGGGTCAAGAACCTGAAGGTATGTGGAGATTCAAGGTTGGTTATCTCAGAAGTTAATGGTGAGTTTGAAACCAGGGACGAAACTATGGCTAAATATCGAAGAGTTGTGAAAGCTGTTATGACTCAATTTGACGAGTGTTATGTGCAACACATCCCCGGATAGGAGAATGTGAAGGCCGATGCCTTGTCCAAGTTTACTTCTTCTGAGATTGAGAATTACTCTGGAAATGTTTACTTTCAGGTCTTGAAGGCCCCTACTATTGATTCGAAAGTTGTGGCTCCCATTGATATAGGAGGCTGTTGGATGGATCCAATCAAGGCTCACCTTGAAACTGGATGGCTCCCTGATAACGCCCAAGAGGCACGCAAGTTGTCTGTGAGAGCATTGAGGTATACTTTGATCGAAGGGCTACTTTATAAGAGGTCTTTTGTGATCCCATATCTAAAATGTCTAAGGCCCCAAGAGGCACGAGAAGCACTTGAAGAAGTCCATGAAGGGATTTGTGGGCAACACTTGGGGGGCAGAGCCCTTGCTCATAAGATAACCAGACTAGGCTTTTATTGGCCCGAAATGCTGAACGACGCCAAGGATTTTGTTAAGAAGTGTGATCGTTGTCAGAAACATGCACCAGTGGTTAGGTAACCACCTGAGATGCTGACTTCAATCAATTCTCCAATTCCGTTTGCTATGTGGGGAATGGACATACTTGGTCCTTTTCCAATGGCTACGGCACAAAGGAAGTTTCTAATAGTGGTGATTGATTACTTCACTAAGTGGATTGAGGCCAAACCCTTGGCCAAGATAACCGCCAAGCAAGTTGCTCAGTTCCTGTGGGAAAACATCATGTGTAGATACGGAATACCTCGCATCCTTGTTACGGATAATGGAACACAGTTCAACAATGAAGAATTGAGGAAGTATTGCGAAGAAAACGCAATTGAGCTCAGGTTCACCTCGGTTGCCCACCCCCAAGCAAATGGGCAAGCAGAGGTCGCGAATCGAATCATACTGGATGGATTGAAGAAAAGGGTCGAACGTTCCTGGAACACTTGGGTGGACGAGATACTGCCTATACGTTGGGCTTATCCTACCACTTGTAAAGTCACCACTGGAACAACCTCGTTCATGCTTGCATATGGAGCAGAAGCTGTAGTACCTCTAGAGATCTCACATGTATCTCCAAGGATTGAAGCCTTTGAGCAAGAGACTAATGAGGAAGGAATGAGGTTGGCACTCGACTTAATTGATGAAGTCAGGGATGAAGCACACGCTCGAAATGTAGAATATCAGAAACGAACCTCCTTTCATTACAACCAAAGGGTTAAGGAGAGGTTCTTTCGACATGGAGACTTGGTTCTCAGAAAGATAGAGGCATCGGGAGTAGGAAAGAAAGGAAAGCTGGCACCCAACTGGGAAGGGCCGTATCGAGTCAAAAAGATCCTCGGGCAAGGAGCTTACAAGCTCGAAACTTTGAATGAGACAGAGGTGCCTCGCACTTGGCACGCCTCGAATCTCAAGATCTATTATGTGTAACTATCCTTTCAGGATACAACTTGATGTTTGGTAGGAAGAATAAACCTAAGGTTCATTTAAACCATTTCAAGGCATGTAGCCCATATTTATAGCTTATTATTTATAAAAAGGGTTGGGACCCGTCCTTGTTTTGTTTCCAATGCATGTTTATTTTCTTATACCTTGTTTTTATGTACCAACACTCGATATGTGCAATCATAAGTACCGAAAACAAGTAAACAAGATAAGAAATAAACCATGAACACATTACAAAGGATTGAGATAATGAAGGACCCAAAGGATCCTCGAGTTAAGTTTACAAATGGTCGAATAAAAGACAAGTTAGAAAGACAAGCATAGACAAGAAGGCCAACTAAATGAACATCTTGAATTTTAAACCAAGAATCAAGAATGAGAAACCTGGTTTGGATCTTGAATCCTATACTAAGGGATCAATATGCAAGATTGAGTCTCGGGGGGACAAATAAGCCAAGGAGGCTGTCTAAATTACATTCTAGGTCTTCAACAACCTGGAACTGGAACCAAGTGTCAATTTTGAATTCAAAAGTATGGATCAAGAAATAAACAACCAAAAAATATCATGATAGGAAACAAGAATCTTGTTTCTAAACAAGGGGAACAAGAGCCCCGACCGACCAGGCCCCAGCCGACTAGAGCCCCGGCCGACTAGGCCCCCGGTCGCCCGAACGCTAGCCGACTAGAGCCCCGGCCGACCAGAGCCTTGGCCGACTAGAGCCCCGGCCGACTAGGCCCCCGGTCGCCCGAACGCCAGCCGACTAGGCCTTCGGCCGACTAGGCCCCCGGTCGCCCGGGCGCCAGCCGACCACACCCTTAGAAAGGCCTTAGGCCGACTAGGGGTGGCCAACCACGCCCTCGGGGAGGCCTTAGGCTGACTAGAGGTGGCCGACCACACCCTCAAACAGGCTCTGGACCGACTAGTGGTGGCAAACTATCCTTGATCAGAAATCAGTCCTTGTTTCCAAACAAGAGAACAAGCCCTAGGTACTTTGAAACCAAAGATGGGAGTCCATCATACATCCTTGAATGGAAACAAAGATGAGCTTGGAATAGTGCTTACATCCTTGAAAGCAAAAATGAGCAAAAGGAAGAATTCACATCCTTAAATAAGGACAAAGAATAAGTTTGAGACAGTAATTACGTCCTAAAATGAAAATAAGGATGACCTCAAGGTAATGGATCTTGGTTGGAAGACACCAGATCAAGTTGAGACCTCAAATTCAAGGTCCTTGAATGAAGTCAAGCCTTTATGGCCAACACGGATGTGAAAACTAATTAAAAATGTGACTTGAACTTTAGATCTATGATCAAGAGTCGAGGATCAAGAACCAAGTTGAAAACAGTCGTCTCGGACCAAGAAACCATGAAATGAGTTGAGGTCGTGAAGGATAAATCAAGTCTTGAACGAGCCTTGATTTCAAACAAGAAGATGGATGAAATTATGACCTGGGGCAACATGAAGCTACCAGTTAAAGAATTAAGACTAAGATTGGTTTGCATAACAAAGTTAAGTTTAGTCCTAATCAAGGATTAGTACATTAATTCGATTAACCTAAAGTTGATTAAGTTGGTAACTTGGTTTGAAAACCAAGATTTTAAACCTTTGGTTTGAAGACAACATGTTCGGTTTTAAAGAAGGAATCCGGAGTCGGGGGCAACCACCATCCATTTGGACGACTAGAGCCCCGGATGACTAGAGCCTCCGTGGGAAGTTTTCGGATGACTAGAGCCCCGGATGACTAGAGCCCCGGATGACTAGACCCTCCGTGGGAAGCTTTTTGATGCCACACACCAACCAAAAACCATGTTTAAATCTTGGTTTCATGCTTGGTTGGTTGAAATCACTCACGATGGTTTAGCCACGGATGACTAGAGCCCCGGATGACTAGAGCCTCCGTGGGAAGCTTTTGGACGACTAGAGCCCCGGATGACTAGAGCCTCCGTGGGAAGTTTTCGGATGACTAGAGCCCCGGATGACTAGACCCTCCGTAGGAAGCTTTTTGATGCCACACACCAACCAAAAACCATGTTTAAATCTTGGTTTCATGCTTGGTTGGTTGAAATCACTCACGATGGTTGAAATCACGCCCAACAACCAAAAAATAGAGTGGTTGCCAAAAACCATGTTTAAATCTTGGTTTCATGCTTGGTTGGTTGAAATCACTCACGATGGTTGAAATCGCGCCCAACAACCAAAAAATAGAGTGGTTGCCAAAAACCATGTTTAAATCTTGGTTTCATTCTTGGTTGGTTGAAGTCACTCGCGATGGTTGAAATCGCGCCCAACAACCAAAAAATAGAGTGGTTGGAAACAAGAACCCCAACAACCAAAAAATAGAGTGGTTGCCAAAAACCATGTTTAAATTTTGGTTTCATTCTTGGTTGGTTGAAGTCACTCACGATGGTTGAAATCGCGCCCAACAACCAAAAAATAGAGTGGTTGGAAACAAGAACCTTGTTTTCAAACAAACAATCAAAGAATCAAGCAACATTCCACTTAGTTGGGAAAAAAATAAATAAAAAAATAAATAATTCCCGGCCGACCAGGCACCCAGCCGACCAGGCACACGGCCGACCAGGCACCAGGACCAGCTGAAAAAAAAAAAAAAAACTCCCGGCCGACCAGGCACCCAGCCGACCAGGCACTCGGCCGACCAGACACCAGGACCAGCCGATTTTTTTTTTTTTTTTTTAGCCGATCATGGCTGGACGGTTTGGCACCCGGGGCCTCCAGCTGGACCAAAATTTTTAGCACCGTTTTAGCGTCATTTAAATGCCGTTTAACACAATTTAGCACTGTTTAGTGCCGTTTAACGTCGTTTAGCGTCGTTTAACACCGTTTAGCACCGTTTATTGCCATTTAACACTGTTTAGCATCGTTTAAACGTTGTTTAACGTTGTCTAACGTCGTTTAGCATCGTTTGTCGCCATATAGCACCGTTTAGGGCTCGTTGCCCACCGGACATAACCTGTTTAGGGCAATATTCAGTGATTGTTCTTCGGAGTTAGCCAAATTTTGGCAAAACTCAAACTTTCACTAACAAAAGTTGGCTATACTTGATAACTTAGTTATCGAGTGTTCTCAGTCAATAGAAATGAAGCCTCGAATAAGGCTAAATCGTAGTGAACGTGTAGGTCGCTCCACACTTCACGCTAAAAAACGATATTTGTGAAACACTAGTGTATTTTAGGCCGCAAAAGGCCATACCCGAGGGGGGCCATTGAAAATTGGTTAACTTAACTTCAAGAAAAACCTGATCAGTTTTTCTTAAAGTTAGGGGGGCAAATGATATGGGTTAAAATAAAGCCCTAAGGACACATTTAATGCGGCATTAAATATACTTAAGATTGTCCAAATTCGAGGCCCATTAATGAAGCCTACAACCATGGCTATGATATTAAATTCGTAGTCCACAATTGGGCCAAGGTCCAACCCATGTTTTAAACCATTAAGACGTGGGCTTGGTTCATATACAGTCCAGTGGTTGGAAACCACTAGGAAGCTTCAGATACCACATCCAACATGGAAACTAATTCTGATAAGAGTTATCCACTATTCAAAGGCGGTTACTTGGCCACCAAGTAACCTAATTCTACCACGATTTTAGGGCTCCAGACGCCTATATAAGGGCCTAACCCCTCAACATTAGAACTACGTTTTCTTGGCTTTATTCTCAGTGATAATTGAGATACGTAGGCATCTTGTGAGGACTGATTCAGTCTCGAAACACAAGAGCAGCCATTAAGACACGCTTGTCCACTACCTTGTATTAAATATCCGCCGTCAATATCTAAACTCACTTTTCGTTCCACAACAAGATTCCAAGTTGATATTAAAAAGAATTTTAAGATAATTTGGCAGGATATTGTTAAGTGAAATATTTTAATTAATGAGATTAATGTAAATATATAGACTTTAGTCTTATACAATTAAATTCTTATATTATAAATTATTCGGCCCGTGCATGTTTTTATACTTAAGTCATTTCTCTACAAAAAAAAATAATAACTGAGTCTAATTAAAATATGTCACTTGAAATTTAGGATCTATTTTGAAATTCAATTTAACGTCTTTAACATTGTTTTAATATACAAAATTTATGTTTTCAATCACTTCAACAAAGCTATTGGAGATATGCTATTTTGCACAACTCTATATGACGTATGACGTATAAAATTGTATAAAAGATCAACAAACATCAAATTTAGATCACCCATAAATCATATGGGAGTTTTGAACTTGGTTCTTGCCTTGATGATAAAATTACACTCAAGTACAATTGAATACAAAATAGAAACTCGGCCTGTCACTTGAAAATGAACTCACCTTCTCATGGACCCTTGGTTTGCAGACGGACGCTACGTGTATGCAGTTACAAAAGCTATGGTAGGGGGAATTCATGCATGATAAAAAAACCAGTTGAGAAAACGAAAACAAAAAGATCTTGCAGTATAAAATTGTGAAGTGATTTGAGAGTTTCCAGAGCACAAATCAAAATTCGAAAGTGATACTTAACAGGTGAATCTATGGTGTATCTCTTTCTCTGGACGGTGAATTCACACATTTTTTGTTTCCAGGACCATGAATCTATGGTGAATCTTTTTTGCATACTCAAGAAGCCACCTGTTTTTCATTTTTAATTTTTAAGAGAAATGAGCCGACCTATTTTTATTTTTTAGAAGTTTTATTTTAAGGAAAAAGACCGACCTATTAGGTCCCCTACTCCCCTCACAATCAATCATCAATATATCTATACTATATTATTAAAGCCGAAACATTGAAAGTTTTGGTTTTCGGTTAACGGTCGGTTTTTGGTTTTCGGTACTTTTTCTAATTAATAAATTAATAATATAATCAAAATTCGGGAAAGTTTTATTCTACATTAGTATTTCACTATATTTTACTACATAAAAATCAAATAATATTGAAATCTAATCAAAAAAATAAAAATGTGGGATCTAATTTGTTTAAATTTAGGATACACTGTTACAAATATACTTCTTTCTTTTTCTTTTTAGGATAACGAAAACTAATACAAATCAAATTTTAATGGAATTGTATTATTGTCAAGTTACCAAAATAGTAACTAGATGATTGGCTTTTATAATTAAAATATTTTTTTTCTAACAAAATCTACTCCTTTTCCAAAAATATCATTACAATTATCTTTAAATTAAAACATATTACCTTTTATATTTGTTATTACTAAAATCTATGTTTTCCAAAAATATGAGGTGCAATCGTTACTTATTTATTTTAAAACCTATTTTAATACTCTATTTAATAAATAATAAAATAATATAAAAATAGTAACTAACTGATTCCCTTTTATAATTAAAAAAAATCTAACAAAATCTACTCATTTTCCAAAAATATCACGACAATTACCTTTAAATTAAAAAATAATATCTTTTATATTTGTTATCACTAAAATCTCTATTTTCCAAAAATATGAGGTGCAATCCTTACTTATTTATTTTAAAATCTATTTTAATACTCTATTTCATAAATAATAAAATAATATAAAAATATTAACTAGCTGATTGCCTTTTATAATTAAAACATTTTTTTTCTAACAAAATCTACTTCTTTTCCAAAAATATCACGGGCAATTACCTTTAAATTAGAATATATTACCTTTTATATTTGTTATGACTAAAATCTCTATTTTTCAAAAATATCAAGTGCAACCCTTACTTATATATTTTAAAACTTATTTTAATACTTTTAATTATTTAAAAAAATTACCTATTTTAACAAGTGAACGTATTTTTTTTAACAAATACAATTAATATAATTAAAACACATCATCACTAAAATCCCTATTTTCCAAAAATATGAGGTGCAATCCTTACTTATTTATTTTAAAACCTATTTTAATACTCTATTTAATAAATAATAAAATAATATAAAAATAGTAACTAGCTGATTGTCTTTTATAGTTAAAACATTTTTTTCTAACAAAATCTACTTCTTTTCCAAAAATATCACGGGCAATTACCTTTAAATTAAAATATATTACCTTTTATATTTGTTATCATTAAAATCTCTCTTTTCTAAAAATATCAAGTGCAACTTATATATTTTAAAACCTATTTTAATACTTTTAATTATTTAAAAAAACTTACCTATTTTAACAAGTGAACGGATTTTTTTAAGACATAAAATTAATATAATTAAAACACATCTAAAAATATTACGTGTAGTTACTTTTTTTAATTAAAACATGTTAACTTTTCTATTTGTCCTTATTAAAAAAACTTACTTATTTTAACATTTCAACGTATTTTTTTAATAAATACAATTAATATAATTAAAACACTTCTAAAAATATCACGGTCAATTACTTTTTTTAATTAAAACATGTTAGATTTTCTATCTGTCCTTATTATTAATATTATTTTATTATAAAATAATATTAATAAAACCTCATTTATCTTCCTCGGCCTCATTTGTATTTTTTTTATATTTTTTTATGTTCTAATGAATATTTAAGTTTCTCATTTTATAATTTATCATATTAATTTTTACTTTTATTTTAAAAATTTTCGTTCACATTAAATTTTTTATTTTATTATTTTTAAGGCCCGTGCCTTGCACGGGTTATAGGCTAGTATATATAAAGGAGGATACGCGGGAGATGACGTGACATCTCTACAATCGTCTCAATATATTTTTCTGATTTTTCTAGAACTTTACAATATTAAATAGAGATGACGTGGCATCTCTACAATCGTCTCAATATATTTTTCTGATTTTTCTAGAACTTTACAATATTAAATACTAATAAATCAAAAAATATTATTTAGCATATTAGAAGTATAATAGGTGTTCGAATTTATCGAGGAGATGTGTTCGAATTTATAGAGAAGACATATAAATAAAGTTTTATTTGAAGTAGAGTAAGTGTTCGAATTTATAAAGGAGAATAATTCGAATTTATAAGTAAGCCATAAAACTAAGAGTTCTACCGAAAGTTGAATAGATGTTCAAATTTATAGAGAGTAAGAGTTTGAATTTATAAAAAAATACATACAATTAAAAGTTTTATAAATCTATTTAAAGTAGAAATAACATTCGAATTTACATAGATGAAGGACTCGAATTTATAGGGAAAAAAATGTATATGAACCTCTAAATTGCAACACTAACAGTTTCGTTAATAGAATCTCAGGTACTTGCAGAGTACGTTTTTTGTCATAATTTTTTATTTTTCTAATGTAATCTTACAATTCAACCTTTTTTATTTGTCAGGCTTGAGTCGATATTTTGGTTGAAGAAAGAAGTTAGCCTTTGATTTCTTCCATCCAAGTGCTCACTTCATCATTAATTAAAGGTTAGACATGTATTATAATACTAATTTATTTTAGAATTACATATATTTAAGTTGGTCGTTACAAATAATTGATAGTATGTTACATATTTTTTTATGCCTTGATGGCCCTGAAAGTGAACTTAGGTAACTACTTGAAATTATAATAATTTTTCATATTAATGCACGAGGATATAATTATAAATATATATAGTGTTTTAAATTTACAATATTGTCATCAAGATTTACATACAATTTTTTTTAATCTTAAGTAATTTCCTAAGGTCATTCTTAGGAAAAGTTTTCTCTTTCTTTATAATTTATAAATTTTTAATTGGATTTGTTTCTATTTAATGTTATAGAAGTGAACTAGCCATTCAAGCAGCCACACTGTGTGTTGGTGGCCCAACTAGGATTGGGCCGAACGGTTTCTGGGCCGAATACTAATTGGGCCGAATGGTCAAAGCCCACTCTTTCGGATCGGACCGTTGGGCCTAACCGTTGCTATGACTGAGTCGCCCGCTTATTTAGGCGTAATGGCAGGACTATGTGTGACGGTGGCTTCCGAAGAATCCGGGTGAGTCGGTAACAGAATGCCTATAAAAGCATGTAACAGGTTTATGTCCAGGTCAATACTCATTTCATACTCACAAAGACTTACACGTTCATTTAAACCTAATTGGAACCTCTAACTTATTCTCACACCGGAGGTGAATCGGGGGTCCAATCCCTCGCATTCTTCTCTTTTTACAGGTTGACCCGAAGAGCTCCTTGGGATCTTAACCGACAGAAAACTGGTTCCAACATTTGGCGCCGTCTGTGGGAACGTGTAAGCCAATTTGTGACGTTATCTGGGAACGATGGCAATTGACAATTCTGAAGATAGGGTACTCGGGTTCACTGAAACTCATCGCCAGGGTCCCTCCACGACTACACCCCTCATTAATCGGGTTCTCAATTTTGATGATGATTTGGAGGAGGGACCGATGCCCACGCCCGAAGAACAAAAGGCCATGATTCTTAAATGGCGTGAAGAAACTGCTGCCAAAGGAGGAAGGCAGAAGGAAAAGGAAAGGCTGGAAGCCGAAGCCCAAGCTAAGGCTAAGAAGAGAGAGGAGGATCTCGCTAAGCTAGAAGCGATTAAAAGGCGAAGGGCTGAGCTGGATGCCGAGGAAAAGGCTCTCCAAGGTGCTGTGGAGACCGGAGAGCAACTATTGGTACAGACCAGCCATAGGAGAGAAAAAAGGGTGCATGATGATGAAGATGGATCTTCGGATTCTGAATCACATCCCCGAAGGATCCGTTCGAAGGTGGTCGTACGATCGGATACTGACGAGGAAGGAGATCCTCGCATGAAAGACAGGCTGAGCCGAATGGAGAAGGCGATGTTCGGCGATCGTAGAATTAGTCACGAGCCGGTAGTGTCGGAGGAAATTGAGCAGTACAGACCTCCCCCTGGAAGACAATTCCCGAAGATGAACGAATTCAATGGGAAAGGCGACCCTGAAGACCATTGCGAGAAGTATGAGTCCCTTATGACTGGCATGGGGCACTGTGATGTCATGCTTTGCAAAATGTTTAAGACATATCTGAAGGGTCCAGCTACCATGTGGTATAGATCAATGAAACCAAGGTCGATATGTTCTTACGACCAGCTAAAAAGAAAATTCTTGAGGCACTATTCGCATCTATGCCGAAGAGAGAAGGATACCGAAGCTTTAATACACTGTAGACAAAGGCCGAACGAAGAGTTGGGAGATTATTTGGCTAGGTTTAAGGAAGAGGCTGGAATGGTAACAAATTTGGATAAAGTAAAGGCTGCTGGATTCTTGTCGGCAGGACTGGACCCCATCAAAGGTAAAAAACTCCGGTCTTCTCTTTACGATATTCCCCCTAAATCCCTAAATGATATATACTTGAGGGGTGAGAGCATCCGAAGGAAGATGGAGTCCATCGGAGGGTACAAAGAGACCAGGAGAGAAGACAGGGTAAGGAAAGGGCATGACAGGTACGATTCTGGGCGAAGGTACGATGACAGGCGAGATGAGGCGAAAGGTCGCGACAAAGCTGCCGAACGAAGAAGAGATAGAGATGGCACAGCATTCACCCCTCTGAATGCACCAATCTCAAAGATTCTCCACGAGATAAAAGGAAAGCCTGGCTTCGTTCGCCCAGCACGAATGAAGATGCCCGATTACAAGAAGAATGGCAACAAATATTGTGATTATCATCAAGACAAAGGACACAACACTGACGAGTGTTACCACTTAAAAAAGCTCATAGAAAAGATGATCAAGGAAGGAGAACTAAATAAATTTGTCAAAGACCTAAGGGATAAGCTGGCCCCGAAGGAAGACAAACGAAAAGAGCCCGAAGAGGTCGAAAGGTATAGGGGCGAAGTAAAGACTATATTCGGTGGCAGCACCCTGGGACGTGACAGCAAGACAGCTAAGAAGAGGTATGCCAAACAGGTTTACAATTTGTATCAATTTCAATCTGCAAAACAGGCAATGCCGATCATGTTCACCGAGGATGACTATGAGGATGTGATTTGGCCTCACGAGGATCCTCTGCTCATTAACCCGGTTATCGGTCAAAACAAAATATGGAAAGCTTTAGTAGATGGAGGAAGTTCGGTGAACATTCTATACCATCGGACGTACAGCAAAATGAACCTTGGGGGCGAACAGTTGGAGCCTTGCCATGAAGCTCCCCTGTACGGCTTCGGGAACCAGCCAGTCCCTATTGAAGGTACTATCACTCTATCTGTCCTTTTGGGTAAAGCTCCATATACTGTGGAAAAACAGGTCAAGTTCTATGTGGTTCGGGTTGAAAGCCCCTACAATGCCATTCTCGGAAGGCCAGCTCTTACTTCTTTTCAAGCGGTAGCATCAATACCTCATCTTAAATTGAAATTTCCGACTGAGCATGGAATCGGGGAAATGAGAGGCGATCAAAAAACTGCTCGAATCATCATGTTGGATGACCTGGACAAGGATCAAGATTTTGAGATGACCGAAGGTGGCAAGAGGAAAAGGGCCGAAGGCGAAAGCAGCGGAAGTCGCCAAACCCTAAATATTGAGTTAGAGAAATTTGGTGCGGACTTATCCAACCCAATTGCCGAACCAGCAGCAGAAACCGAAGAGGTAGAGCTATATGCGGGCTGTTCGGGAAAAATGGTGCGAATCGGAAAAAATATGGAACCTGACCTCAAGAGGAAAGTGATCGAAGTGGTCAGACAATACCACGACGTCTTCGCCTGGGGGCCGGAGGATATGCCTGGCTTGGATCCAAAGACGGCGAAGCATTGTCTCAATGTTAAACCCGAGGCAAAGCCAGTAAAGCAAAGAAAGAGAACATTCGCCATGGAACGACAGAAGATCATTGAAGCTGAAGTGGAAAAACTTTTGGAAGCAAAATTCATAGAGGAAATCGAATACCCGGACTGGCTAGCCAATGTGGTGGTGGTAAAGAAAGCTAACAATAAATGGCGAATGTGTGTGGACTACACCGACTTAAACAAAGCATGCCCGAAGGACCACTACCCACTTCCTAGCATTGATCAGCTGACAGACGCCACTGCTGGATACCAGGTACTTAGTTTCTTGGATGCTTTTTCAGGATACCATCAGATTGCAATGAATGCCGAGGATATTCCAAAGACAGCATTCATCACCCCGAAAGGGACATATGCCTACATCAAAATGCCCTTCGGCCTGAAAAACGCAGGAGCCACATTCCAAAGGGTGGTCAATCGGATTTTCCATAAACAAATTGGGAGAAACATGGAATGCTATGTGGATGATATGATTGTTAAGTCCCAGTTCGAAGATCACATGGAAGACCTAAAAGAGTGCTTCGAGACATTAAGGAAGCACGGCATGAAGATCAATCCGAACAAGTGTACTTTCGGAGTCTCCAGTGGGAAATTCCTAGGTTATATGGTCAGTGCCCGAGGGATCGAGGCGAACCCGGAAAAAATACAAGCAGTGATCGACATGGAACAGCCGAGGACAGTTCGGGACGTACAGAAATTGACCGGTCGAATGGCCGCCTTGCGAAGATTTATTTCCAGATCAGCAGAAAAAGCCCTCCCCTTCTTTGAAGCACTCCGGGGATCGAAGAATTTTGAATGGGGATCGGAGTGTCAGAGAGCATTCGAGGAGGTAAAGGAGTATCTCACCAAGGCGCCTCTCCTGATGAGGCCCGATCCGAAGGAAACTTTACAGCTGTACTTAGCAGTGAGCGACCGAACTCTCGGAGCAGTACTAGTGAAAGAACATAACAGCTCTCAACACCCAGTGTTTTATGTGTCCCACATGCTGAAGGATGCAGAAACAAGATATCCAAACGCCGAAAAGTTCGCATATGGCCTTGTAGTGGCAACCCGAAAGCTACGCCATTATTTCCAGGGGCGAACAGTACAGGTTATAACTGATCAACCCCTTAAGAAAATTTTGACAAGACCTGAGGCGTCCGGAAGGGTGGTGGCCTGGTCCATTGAGCTGGGAGAATATGATTTGGAATACATCCCCAGGACGTCTATCAAAGCTCAAGCATTGGCGGACTTCATGGTCGAATGCTACTTTTCAGGACCGAAAGACCTAGCTCCCGAAGAGCAGTTAATTCGGTCGCCAGGCAAATGGAAGTTATTCGTAGACGGGTCGGTAGCCGGATCAAAGTGTGGGGCAGGATTAATCCTTTCAAGTCCAGAGGGGTTCGAAATCTGCCAAGCAATAAGATTCACTTTCCCATTAACCAACAACGAGGCCGAGTACGAAGCATTGTTAGCCGGTTTGAACCTGGCCAAAAACCTTGAGGTCAGAAACTTGCGAGCGTTCAGTGATTCCATGTTAGTGGTAAAGCACTTTTCAGGAGAGTACGAACAAAGAGAGCCCCGACTCAAGTCTTATGCGGCGAGGGTAAAGGACTCATCGGTCTCATTCGAATCCTTCGAATTGAGTCAAGTAGGAAGAGAAGATAACAGCCGAGCCGACGCTCTGTCAAGGTTGGCTTCGGCCGAAACACACAACCTCACAGGATCCATCTACCTGACTGAAGTGAAAATCCCTTCGATCGACAGGCAATCCTGCATGGAAATCCACCAAGGCGTCACCTGGATGACCCCGATCAGGGCCTACCTAGAAAAAGGTACTTTGCCCCTAGACCGGAAGGAAGCCCAAAAAGTGAAGTACAGGGCAGCAAGCTACACCATCATCGGTAATAAGTTGTACAGAAGGTCGGCGACAGAACCCCTTCTCCGATGCCTGGATTCCGATGAACAAATACTGGCTTTGGAAACAGTTCACGAAGGGATTTGTGGAGAACATCTTGCCGGTCGGTCACTGGCCTTCAAAATCCTCAGACAGGGGTTTTATTGGCCGACTTTGCGAGCAGATGCAGCCGATTACGCAAAGAAATGTCGACAATGCCAACTATTCAGCACCATCCCGAAGCAGCCACCAGAAGAAATGGCATCCGTCCTAAGCCCCATTCCTTTTGCCATGTGGGCTGTAGATATTGTAGGCATTCTACCCAAGAGCACGAAGCAGGCCAAATACTGCATAGTGGCGATCGACTACATGACCAAGTGGGTCGAAGCAAGGCCTCTGGCGACCATAACCGAAGAAGCAGCGAAAAAGTTCATGCTGGAGCAAGTCATACTAAGGTTCGGCATTCCGAAAGTCTGTGTATCCGACAATGGGACCCAGTTCATCGGAAACAAGTTCAGGAAGTTTTTAACGCATTTTGGGATACAACAGAAATTTAGCTCAGTCGGCCACCCGCAAGGAAACGGAGCCATCGAAGCCGCAAATAAAATCATCTTCGATGGAATAAAAAAGCGACTGGGGGACGCCAAGGGACTTTGGGCGGAAGAGCTAAACTGGGTATTGTGGGCGTACCGAACAACCCCACGATCATCAACCGGAGAAACACCTTTCAAGTTGGCATTCGGGACGGACGCCCTGGTTCCCGTTGAGGTCGGACTGGACTCCTACCGCACGGAGGTTTTTAATGTCGAAGCGAACGAATTCGGCCTTCGGGCCAATGTAGACTTTTTGGAAGAAGAAAGAGAGGCAGCTCACCTAAGGAATTTGAAATATCAACTCCAGGCAGCACAATATTACGACGCTGGAATAAAGAAAAGGACATTCATGGTAGGGGATTTAGTGTTACGAGAATTGGCGACCTCTATGCCAGCCAAGCAGGGAAAACTAATGCCAAACTGGGAAGGCCCGTATAAAGTAACTGAGGTGATTCGACCTGGTACCTACAAGCTAACCACCATGGCTGGGGACCCGATCAAGAACACATGGCACGCCTCCAGGTTACGAAGGTATTACCAATAGCCGAACAAAAGGTGCTCGCCACTCAAGTTTTACTTCTCCTTTTTGCCAAGTTTTCATTTCAAAAGCATGTAAAGTTGAATAAATTTATCAATAAAATACATGTTTCACTGTTCTACTTGGTATATCAATTATGAATTATAATGTTATAAGTCGGACATTTATCTGGGGACGACCAAAAAGATAAATGCCACAAGACTTCCCGTACAATGTTTCATAAATTTGGCGATTGGACAACCAAACAGCCAAACTTTGGGAGAATCCAAATTATGTTAAGGCGATATAAAAGCCGAAGAAACATAAAATCGATTCAATTATGTTAAGGCGAAAAAAGAAAGCCGAAGATACATATGATCGTTAAAATTGACTTAATTATGTTAAGGCAGATAGAAAGCCGAAGAAACATAAAAGCGATTCAATTATGTTAAGGCGAAAAAATAAAAGCCGAAGAAACATAAAATCGATTCAATTATGTTAAGGCGAAAAAAGAAAGCTGAAGATACATATGATGGACTTAATTATGTTAAGGCAGATAGAAAGCCGAAGAAACATATGATCGGTAGACTTTTGCTTAAATTATGTTAAGGCGAGATAACAGCCGAAGAGACATAGAATTAACCTGACCTCGTTAAGGCGAGGACAAAGGCCGAAAATACATGTAATTGTTAAACTATGTTTCAATTATGCTAAAGGCAAAATTAAAGCAAAAATATAGGCCGAAGAGATACAATTAGATAAAAAAATTCTTTTGATAAAAGCCCAAGGGCTACAAAAGTTAAGGCCCGAAGGCTTAATAAATACAATCTACAAAAGGAAATTACAATTGCCCGAAGGCTTAATCCGACAGGTCCTCGTCCTCGCCTGAGGAAACCACTGGAAGCTCATCCTCATCAGGGCGACCGACGGGATCGCTGAAGCCAGGCTCGATTAAGGGCTGATGCTCCAAGCCCATGGCAGCCGCCCTCCTCACGACTTCATCGTGGCCCATTTGGTAGCACCGCTCTTCGGCAATCAGCCGAAGCTTGGTCTCCTTACGAGCCTGCTTCCTCGAAGCCTTGAGGGCCAGATTCCGACGGGTCAGCCTAGCCCGAGCCGAGTCCCGCTCTTTTTGCATCGCCTCCCGGTCAGCCCTTAGCACCGCAGATTGGCCTTCCAGCCTTTCCACGTCGCCAAGAGCTTGGCGGAGGGCAGCCTCTGATCGGACCGACCGAGCTTCCAGCTCCTTAAGCTGGTCGAACCTACCCTGCATATCCTTCACCTTATCGGTGATGACAGCAGCCATCGGCGTCGCCTGAAATAAGGAAAAATTCAGTAGTTAGAAAAGTACAAGGGCAGAAACTAAAAGGAAAAGGAATGGCAAATATTTTACCAGAGAAAGAAAGGCCATCATATCGGCACAGGCGTCGGCGATGTCCAACCGATCGTAGTTTGGGCGATCAGCTGGAAGCACCAAAGCTCGGCACAAGTCCGGGGCTATCTCCTTGACCGCCTTCTTGTCGGCCGAGGTGACGCCATCAGTTTCCAAGATCGCCCACTGAGGGACGTAGGTCTTCAGAACGTCCCCCCGCCGAACCCTCTTTCTAACCAGAGGGATTTCAGTCTGTTGCTCCTGCTCAGCCCCAGTCGCCTTCTCCGACTGAACAGGCGTTTTCTCATTTCCCTCCTGGTGACCAGGGTTGGCAGCAGCACTTCCCTCGGTCGCCCCAGCAGCCTCCGCCACTTCGGCCGCCTTAGCCGCCAGAGCTGCTTGCTCGGCCTCGAACTTCGCCCTTTTTCGCTCAACGATAGCTTGGCGAGAAGACACTGCAAAACAAAAGAGAAGAAAAAGGGTTAAAATGGTAAAGTCAAAAATATCAGCAGGCGACAGGGTACACAATAGTAAAAGAAAGCAAAAACTAAATGCAAGGGTAAAATATGTTACCATTACCCCAGAGGGCGAAAAGCCATTGCTTATCCCGAAGATCCTCTAAAGGGATTCGGCCCATGTCAAAATTACAGAGGCGTTGATAGTCGTCTAACTCCGCCCTCGATAGTGCGGGTTTAACCACCTGAACAGTGGGATCAACCACACGCCATTGAGACAGAGCGGCTATCTTCGGACCCGAGATGTAACACCACTTATCGTGGCTGCCTTTGTTGTTGGAATTAGTCTCCACCCACTCGGCTCTATTGTTACGGCGGGCGATGGAATAATAACCCTTACTCTTCCCATTCTTACGGAAGTCATGGTGATGCCAGAATAAGGCAGGGCTCGGATCGACGTTGGCCGCAAGGCATCGGCATTGAAAGCCGTTCATATGCAAAAAACCGTTCGGGTCCATCTGGCCGAGAGCTATTCCCATCTGGGCGAACAGTTGCTTCACCAGCGGGAGCATCGGGACCCGAAAACCGCATTTTAGAGCAGCCTCAGAGATCCCGGTAGCGACATCCCCGTATCCCTTCGGTACGGGAGGGTTGAACCATATCCGGTCGGCCGCTCTCGGCATATACGTGTGCCAAGCACCGGTCGGGATATCGAACTCCTTCGGTATCTTTGCCACTCGGTCCTCTGATAGCCGAGTAGGATGGTTCGCCGCAGGAAATTCGTTGACATCGTGAAAAGGGTATCTCTCGGGGGATATGGATCTGGGAGACTGTCCCGAAGTAGAAGCCGACCGATCCATAATTCCTGCATTAATGTGAAGAAATTAGCCTTGTACTCGGACATGAACAAGAAAGAGGGGAAAAGAAAAGGGGTCGCCGAGTACAGGAGGCTTGGATCGGTCGGGGGATCACTAGCATCTAAGCCCATAAAGGAAGAATTTCTAAAAGGCACTACGCAGCCCGAGGACCGCTTCTAAAGGACTGAACTCATCCCGAAGGTTGTTCTAGGGACAAGTTCATCCCGAAGGTTGTTCTAGGGACAAGTTCATCCCGAAGATCGTTCTAGGGACAAGTTGACATCAGGAATCACTCTTAGGATAAAACTATCTACTGGACTGACTACCGACCTAATTGCAGTTGCAATCTCAACAGCAAATATAATCCGAAGCAAAAATACTATAATGCATAAATTGCAGTAAAAAGATTCGGGAAAGTTCAACGTGAAAGGAAAAATTGCACAATTGAGTGTTGAAAACTTACTGGTAATGAGAAGGTGAGGAGGATTCGAACTTGAAGAGTGAAGTCGTTGATCTCTGCAAATGAAAGCGCTGGAGAGAAGTTGGCAAAGAAAGGATACTTTTGAATATATCAGTAACGATGTTTGGGGGGAACTTCTTTTATTTATACAGAAGGATGTGACGTTTGGACAGCAAAACACGGACGCTTGACCTTGATCGTACGATCAAAACCGTTTGGGATTCAACGGTGAGGATCCAACGCTGATCTCGAGAAGTTACGGCTGCCATTATTAATTACGGCACGATTCTCGAGGGGAGGTGTCCCAACGGATAGACACGAATCTGTTGGGCTCCTTCCCGAAGAGAGGAAGAAAGTTGGGACTCCGAACGCATTAACAAATCCGACCGAAGTCCAGGGACATGTTGGTGGCCCAACTAGGATTGGGCCGAACGGTTTCTGGGCCGAATACTAATTGGGCCGAATGGTCAAAGCCCACTCTTTCGGATCGGACCGTTGGGCCTAACCGTTGCTATGACTGAGTCGCCCGCTTATTTAGGCGTAATGGCAGGACTATGTGTGACGGTGGCTTCCGAAGAATCCGGGTGAGTCGGTAACAGAATGCCTATAAAAGCATGTAACAGGTTTATGTCCAGGTCAATACTCATTTCATACTCACAAAGACTTACACGTTCATTTAAACCTAATTGGAACCTCTAACTTATTCTCACACCGGAGGTGAATCGGGGGTCCAATCCCTCGCATTCTTCTCTTTTTACAGGTTGACCCGAAGAGCTCCTTGGGATCTTAACCGACAGAAAACTGGTTCCAACACTGTGCGAAATCACGAAATTTAGTTACAAATTCTATGTAAATTTGTGTCTGATCATGTCACTTACATAAGTGAGATCAGAGATGTATGGAATTTGATCAAGATTTATAAAATCTTTGTTTTTTAACTTACGGTTTGATTTTCTCAAAATTGTAATACAGGGTCTGTTTGACAACTCGAATATAAGTCGATTTATGACTTATGAACCCGTAAAAACTTATGAAAGTTGTTTGTCAACTTAATTTATAATTTATATGATGATAAATTCAATGTAAAGAACAACATATATTCTTCCCGATTTATTTTCTTATTACTTGCTTTTTTTTGTTTGTTTAGTAATATATATTTTTTACATTTGCGTTTTTAAATATATTTTTAATTTTAAATGCATGAATTGAGATTATAATTTTTAATAATTATTTTTTTAATTAAATTTACAAAACATCTCACTAACTTATAAATAAGTTTATCCAAACACCCATGTAATTTTATAAGAGTTTATTTACTTATTACTTTATTACTTATATAGTTATATGGCACTTATTCATTTTAAGATAAAAGTTAACTTATTCGTAATAGCTAAACAGATTACTGTTTGATGAAAGATAGCAAGAAAACACAACAATAAACTAAAAGATAGCTACTTAAAAGAACCATTTTCAAGTCGTTAAAAGAAAATCATTCACATATATATATATATATATATATATATATATATATATATATATATATAAAGGAGGATACGCCGGAGGTTGGCGCCCCTAAGATTGTCTTAATTTATTTTTCTAATTTTATAGAATTTTTGAATTTTAGATATTAATAAATTAAAAAATATCATTTAACATATTAGAAGTAGAATATGTGTTTGAATTTATTGAGGAGAATAGTTCGAATTTATAGCGAAGTTTGAAGTTCTATTTAAAGTAGAATATATGTTTGAATTTGCAGAGGGGAAGAGTTCAAATATAAAAGAAGTACTTGCAAAGTTCTATTTAAAATAGAATAAGTGTTTCAATTTATAGAGTAGAAGAGTTCGGATATAAAAGAAGTACTTGCAATTAAAAGTTCTATTGGAAGTAGAATAAGTGTTTGTAATACATAACTAAAATTTTTATTTGAAGTAGAATATATGTAAAGTTGTATAGATATTTTTTCAACGAAAGAGTGGCTCATTAGAAAAGAGTATGGTAACATAAAAATTAATATATAAGACAAATATATATTCAATATATTAAATTTGAGATTTTGATATTAAAAAGGAAAGCGTGTTTCACGGGAGGACGGCTTATTAGCGAGTACCGAGTAATTTTTATAATTTAATTGATAGAGTTTTTAAAAAAAATTATTACGCCGCCGCGAAGCGCGGCTTTTTCAACTAGTATATCACTAAAATAAATATTTATTAGAGGTTTTGTAAGTATTAATTTCAGAAATTATGTATTTGTCTGAATATTACTAATTCTCCTTGTATCTTTTTATTAGAGAGCAAATATATAGTAAAAATTAGCCATTTTTAATTTTGAGTGATATAGTTTGGATTGGAACTAAAAATCACAAAAAATCAAAATAAGTTGATTTGTGCACGTCAAGCCTCAGATTAAGAAGTACACATTTAGTCTTTAAAAAATTGAATTTTTGTGCAATTCGATCCTATCTATTAATCATTTTTGCTTCCGAAAATAATATTGCCGTTTCTGAAAGTTTTCTCGCTGAAGTCTTCTTTTACATCATTGAACCCACACCTAGCGATTACAAATTTGGTTTAGAATTTTGAACCGTAAAACAAATATAAACACAAAATATTTTCTGTACTTTTACTACCTAAAAGGTGAAAAGCAAGCACTAAAGTACTGTATATGCAGTGTAAATACTTTACGCACATAGTATTATTACTTGACAGTCAATAATTGAAATGTCATGTCTCCGTGCCTAAATTATTTGGTACAGTGGTTTTGTAAGCCAGTGAGCTACTGAGCTTCAATACACAAAAGAAGAGAGCTGTACCAAAACCTGTTCACACGTTAAAAAGTGTTGAGTAATCAATTGCACAACACAGGATTTTATATTTTTATATTATAATATTATTTAATATTTTATTTTAATTGTATGAGATGTCTTATCATGATTGATCGGAGAGATAAGAACAAACAAATAAACAAATATTTAAATTAAATAATGGAGATGAAAAAACAATCTAACATAATCTTAAATACTTTTATAATATAATATTATTATTCAACAAAAAAGACTGATCAAAATAGATATTACATTATAAACAATGAGTAATAAACGTCTCCTGATACATGTTACTCAACACCGAAACAAAAGATGTCTAATTAGATTAGAATAATGTTGCCAAATTAAATTTCTATTAAAATTTCCCTATTTGTCCTGTTATAATCATCAATACTATTATATAAATGAGAAGACGGGAGCGGTGAGGTGACGCTCTCAAATCGCTTCGTTCTATTTTTCTAATTTTCTCAATTTTTGAATTAATAATATTAAAAATTCGAAAAAATCTCAATTAACTTTTAAATCAATACTAATAGAGGAAACATATAATATTTTTGCATTTAAAATCCCTACTAATGGAGAAAGTAAATATGCAATAGATTTTTACTAATGAAGGAAACTAAATATCACTAATGAAAGAAACTAAATATTCAATTATAATATTCTTGCCTTCAAAATATCTAAATCAGCAAAAAAGTGTATTACCTTACATTATTTTGAACTTTCCTCTATTATTATCTAAATATTCTCATAATATTTTTTTAATGAAATTACTATCTTAACATACTAGTCTCCTGAACTTTCTTTTTTATGTAATATAATAGAAAATACATGAACGTTTTGGTAAATAAGAAGTTAATAAATTAGATCGGTCTTGCATAAGAAATTAAGTAATTAATACAAAAAACTAGAAAAAATCTCAATTGCCTTTTAAATCAATATCTTTATATATATAAAAGAAAATCCCCAGGAGCTCTCAGATCGAATATTTAGAGAAGACATTCCTTATTTATACTCAAATTTTTAGGAAAGACAATAAATATATAAAAGTCAATCATATTTATAATTTAATAAAACAAATATTACATTTTTTCTCAACTAACTTAAATCATATTTAAGTTCAAATCCATTTTTCCAAAGTTTCACTATTTTAATTCAATTTAAATTTTTAGGTAAGACAATAAATATATAAAATTCAATCCTATTTAAAATTTAATTAAACAAAATTAACTTCTTTTCTCAACTAAATTAAAAAAAATGCTTATCGATTTTTCTAGATCTCCAGAATTTTAATTCAATAAAAGTAAATTTCCTTATTTAAATTCGAATTTTTAGGTAAGACACTCGAATTTTTAAGGAAGACAAAAAAATTATAAAAGTCAATTCTATTTAAAATTTAATTAAACAAATATCGCCTTTTTTCTCAACTAACTTAAATCCTATTTAAATTTTAATCTTTTTTTTCTAAAGTTTCACTATTTTAATTCATTTCAAATTTTTAGGAAAGACAATGAATATATAAAAGTCAAATTAATTTTCCTCATGTCACAAATTTGAGAATACATCTGTAACTTGAGGTTTTACGGATTAGAGAGCAGCAGAACACTAAATATACATAAACTATTGTTAATATTAAAATTACATACGTGCCTACAATATTTTCTAATTTTTTTAGTTGATTTCTATATCTAATAATAATTACATTAAATGTTATCATTGTATATAGTTTTTGATATATTCTTTTTGTGATTTTTGGGAATTAATTAGAGTTATTCAATATCATTATCTCATAAATTTTTTAATTAATCATGTTTATAGAATTGAATTTTTTTATTTACATTAAAATTCATAGTAAAAATAATAAATATATAAAAGTCAATTCTGTTCAAAGTTCAATTTAACAAATATTAATTTTTTTTCTTAACTAAACAAAAATTGAAATCCTTTTATTTACATTCAAATAAACAGAAAAAACAATAATTATATATAAATCGATTATGTTTCCATGATTAACCTTTTGTATTATAATGATGCACATGTACGCACTAAAAAGTTTTATTATAATGTATAAGAATATTTAAGAAATTTGTAATTTTGTGAAAATACAAATATTTGAATTTTGAAGCTGTAGTTAATACTTAAATTTTTATTATTGCTTAATTTTAATATTATAAATTTATATGTATTTAGTGCAATGGGCGTCGGTTTAAGAGAGAGTATGACACAAAATCGGCATATAAAATTTTGGGATATTTAAGAAATTTGTAGTTTTTGTTATGATAGTAATAGTTGAAGTTTGAAGTGGTGGTTAATATTTAAACTTTTATTATTGCATATTTTTAGTATATTTTATTTATGTGTACTTATGCAACGGGCGTTCGCTCAAAAAACATGACACAAAATCGGCATTAAAAATCTATGGATATTTAAGAAATTTGTAATTTTTGTGATAATACGAATGGTTTAAGTTTGAAGTTGTGGTTAATACTTAAATTTATATTACTGCATATTTTTAGTATTTTTTTATATGTATTTAGTGTAACGAGTGTGGGCTCAAGATAATATGATACAAAATCGGCATAAAAATATGTCAATAGTTTATTTTATTTTTTATGTATGTTACTTTGTAAAATATTATGTTCACTATTTATGTATACTAGCTTAAATCTTGTGCATGGATTGTTTTTAATCATTGTTATTTAATTATTTTTATATTAATATTTTATTAATTGAATTTATTAAAAATATAAGTAGGTTTGTTAAAATATGTAAATTTATTTAAAATATTAAAATCATCAAACTAAATTTTAAAAATAAATAAGTAAGGGTTTGCTCGGGATATTTTTGTAAAATGAGGGGTTTTAGTAAAGAAAAATAGAAAAGATAAAATGTTTTAGTAGAAAAAGGTAATTGCCCGTGATATTTTTGGGAAAAAGGAGGGGATTTTGTTAGAAAAAAAATAGAAAAGTAATGTGTTTTAGCTGAAAAAGGTAATTGCTGATAAATAGGTAATGTTATTACTTAATAATTTTTTTAAAAATATAAGTAAGAGTAATTTAGTAAAAACACAAAGTACCAAAAAAATTGTACCGATCAACCCAACTTTTAATGTGTTTTAGTAAGGAAAAATATAAAAGGTGAAATGTTTTAGTTGAAAAAGGTAACGTCATTTTTTTGGGAAAAGGGGGGAATTTTGTTTTAAAAAATAGAAGAATAATATGTTTTAGCTGAAAAAGGTAATTTGCGATGAATAGGTAATGTCATAATTTAATAGTAATATTTTTTTATAAATAAGTAAGGGTAATTAAGTAAAAACACGAAGTACCAAAACATTGTACCGACCAACCAAACTTTTAATGATTCTTCTATTATAAGATAGTATAAATAGATTTTATTTTATTTTCTTAAATAGTTAATATTTAAAATTTTACAAAAATATTATAGGGCCGTTGCGAAACGCGGCTTAGTCAACTAGTTGATCTTATAGATAATAAATGAGATGGACTTATGTATATTCACATTAATTGTTTAATTTTAAAATTTTCACTCTTTTATATTATCACGTCATGTTATTTGAGACAACTCTTTTGAAATATTTTTAAGTTTTTTTAACTTTGCTACAGTTGTTTTGCAGTAAAATGAAATTTGATGTAACAACATGCTTTAATTAATAATCATCGATCAATATATATATATAAAGGAGGATACGTGGGAGGGTAGGTGGCGCCTCTAAGATCGTCTCAATCTAATTTTTTAATTATCTAGAATTTTTGAATTTTAAATGCTAATAAATTAAAAATATTTTTTAATATATTAGAAATAGAATAAGTGTTTGAGTTTATAAAGAAGAACAGTTCCAATCAATCAATATACTTATATAAAGGAGAAGACGAAGGCGGTGAGGTGGCACTCTCAAATCGCTTTAATCTATTTTTCTAATTTTCTCAAATTTTTGAATTAATAATACCAAAGACTAGAAAATGTCTCAATTGCCGTTTAAATCTCTACTAATAGAGGAAACTAAATATACAATTGGACTTTAAAATTTTCACTAATTACGGAAAGTAAATATACAATTTTAATATTCTTACATTTAAAATTTTCACTAATAATACCAAAGATTAGAAAATGTCTCAATTGTCGTTTAAATCTCTAATAATAGAGGAAACTAAATATACAATTTGACTTTAAAATTTTCACTAACCGAGGAAAGTAAATATACAATTTTAATATTCTTACATTTAAAATTTTCACTAATGGAGGAAAGTAAATATACAATTTTAATATTCTTGCATTTAAAATCTTTACTGATGGAGGAAAGTAAATATACTTAAAATTTTCACTAATGGAGGAAAGTAAATATACAATTTTAATATTCTTACATTTAAAATTTTCATTAATGGAGGAAAGTAAATATACAATTTTAATACTCTTGCATTTAAAATCTTTACTGGTGGAGGAAAGTAAATATAAAATTTAATCTATTTTTATAGAGTACCTCTATCTTAAATATTAAAAACTGAAATTTCCCTTTTTAATTCCTAATTTGTAGAAAATGTAGTACTAATAAAATACAAGTATACTAAAAATTATAAATCTGCTTATATAAGGGAGAATACGGGGATTGAGGTGGCGCCTCTTAAATCGCTTCGATCTATTTTTCTAATTTTTTCAAAATTTTGAATTAATAATACCGAAGATTAAAAATAAATCTCAATTGTTTTTTAAATCTTTACAAGTAAAGAAAACTAAATATACAATTTGCTTTTTAAATCTTTACTACTAAAAGAAACTAAATATACAATTTAATTTTCTTGCATTTAAAATCTTTACTGATGGAGAAAGTATATATACAATTTAATTTATTTAAAATTAAAATTTCCCTTGTTAATTCCTAATTTGTAGAAAAGGTAATACTTATGAAAGAAAAGTATTCGAAAAATAATAAATCTAATCAAATTCTAGAATGAATTGATTATATCTATAATCCTATAATTTTAAACTTAATTACATTCTATAATAAAAATCAAGAAGATGTCAACTTTCTTTTATTAAGAATTCAGACGATTTTGTAAACAAATTTTTAGCCCAAAAATTTGTGTTCCCTATTTCATCGACCTAATATTTGAGTTTACTTTTAGAATATTTACATTCTCATACCCGAACTTTTACTTACTCTTGGTTTTGATTGTTTTTGTTCAAAGAAAGATATAGGAACTGAAACCAAAGTTTTGTTATACTACAAAGAAGAGGAATTCGATGACATTAGTTATATTATCAAAGTAAGAAAGTAGGTGCATAAATGATGACGTTTTGCACATATCAATTCTGATTCACAAGAATTAATCTCCTCTCGTCGGATCCTACTCGGCTACTACAGACTACAAGGTAGAGATTTACGTTATCTAATTCAGTTTTTATATTATACTCATAGAAGTTTTGGTATATTATTCTCTCTTTTTGTGTGTTTATTTCTAATTTTCTATGGTTCTTCAATATAGTACATCTTATCGTTATTAAATGTATGTTCTGGTCCAAAATTCCTAAAAAAAAATAATTTAAAACTATCTTCAAGGCTATAAATGTAAGTTTTTTTTTTTGCTAAATAAAGGCGAGCTTTTTAACTACTGTATTGTATTATATGTCAAAAATACAAAATAAATATGAAAATCATGTAATTTATTTAGTAAATTAATGTGTTATTTGTTAATTGGGTAATAATGAGAGAGCACCTCACTGGGAGAAAACATATTTAAAGGGAGAGCGGTTCATTAGAAACAACATATTATATGTTATAATTAAAAATTAATATTATCTTATGTATTTTAAAATATAAGTTGGAATTTAAATTTTGAAAAAAAATATAAATGGTAATCAATATAATAATATTTAACATAATATTAAAATAATGAAAATATTAAACAATTACATTTTTCTATATTTATTCAGAATTTTCGTGAATGACCAAGACGACACGAAAAATCCAAAAGAAACCTTACGTTAAATATATAATTATTTATTTCATTTAAAAATAATTTTTGTAGACTGTTTTTAAAAAAAATCGAGAAATTATTATATGGCCGCTGCGAAGCGCGGTTTAGTAAAATAGTATATAAGGATGACATATAAACAAAAGTTTTATTTGAAGTAGAAACGGTAATAATAAAAATACTTCTTAATATGGTAGAAGTAGAAGTAGAAAAGCCATTTAAATTTGTACCGGAGGAGAGTTCAAATTTTCAGAGAAGATGCATGTTAGAAATGAATACCACTAGAAACTAGACAGAGGGGGGGTGAATGGATAGTTTGATATATTTTTCGATCTTGAAAACTAAGTAAACAACTGTATGTGATTATGATATGTAATATGCAGAAAGTAAATAACACACACAATCACTTTAATCTACTTTGTATAAGCAAATTAAATACTACAGCTTTCCAGGAAATTCACAATCGAATTTCTGGCTTCTAAACAAGAACGGTTTGAACTTGCTTGCTTACAGAGAAAAGAGCTTAGCAAATAACTATGTGTATCTCTCTTACTGCTTACAGTTGTGTGTGCACGATATATATATTTTCCTATACAAACTAGGCACACACAATATTACACAGCTACCCCTTCTGAAAGTCCAACTTGTCCTGCCATAAGAAGTTCACTGTGTCAGGAAGGACCACCTGCTTTTCGGAGTCTTTCCCGTTTCTGTAGCAGCTTGTCTCTTATCTTTCTCTCCAAGTTTAGCTGTAGATTTGCCATCTGTTCTTTGGACCACCTTGCCAGAACAAATGCTTCAGTATTTGTCTCCTTTGATTCTTGGTTCTGTACCTTGATTTGTCTTGTTATAAACGGCTAAGTGTTGATATCGTGAACTCCACTTTATCCCTGACTTCGCGATCTCCCTTGTGAGGACTACGCGATATAGCCTTTGAAGACTTTGCGACATAGGTCATTTGATGACTATGCGACATAGGTCATTTGATGACTATGCGACATAGGGCTTCTGAGGACTTCACGATCTAGGCTCTTTTGACTTTGCTGACTTCAACACTTCACGACATGTGTCTTGAGGACTTCTCGACATAGTACAAAATGGACTATGCGATATAGTACTTCACGACATGGATATTGGTGACTTCACGACATAGCTTTCTTTTGACTTTGCTATATAATGCCTTAGACAAATTCCTGCAACTTATTTCTTCATAGCCTTATTCAACTCTATCCTGCTGCATGAACACTTATGAACTTCTACCAGGATAATTATTCAATGGCCTATATACAATCTAGATGCAAGAAACTTTACTAAGCTCATTATAAGTTTGAGCATACATGATCAAGCTAATGTTCATGAGAACAAGACAAGTACATTTAGAGACCTATACTATATCCCAGTGATAGAAATCACTAGGTCATGTAATGTGACATAGTCACATGGTGTAGGCTTGTTAATAGTGGTATTCAGACATGTCTTGAGCCTAACAATCTCCCCCAAATTGTGAGTAAGACCCTTAGGCACAATTTCATGTCTGATAACAAGCCTAACTAACATAAAAAGAACAGATATAAGGAAGATACAGTTAAGCACAGAATTTGATAACAACTTGGAAATTTAAGCTTACAGAATTCTTCCTTGAGCTACATAGCTTCTGTTTCCAATTGTTTCTCTAAGAAGTCATCATAGATCTTCTTCTTCCTCATTTCTTCATTCTTCTTTATCTCAGAGATTGCCATTAGAATATCATCTCTAGCAGTCATTTCTTCAATGAGAGGAGAGTCCTTTAGATCTTCAGCTGCTGTTCTGAGGGCACTCTCCACATATGAGTGTATAAACTCCATCCTTATCTTGCTTTTTCCTCCATAATGATTTTTGTACTCCACAGTATAAGGATTTTGTTTTACCCTGCACAGCCCTTTCTTTCTTAGCTCCCTTGCTCTTTCTTCTATCTCGGCCAACTCCTTCTCTTTCTTACATCTCCTTTCTTCATTCTCTCTCCTCAGGTCTTCTTCATGATCAGCATGCATTTTCAAGAACCTGGCAATATCTATCTTCCATGTCCTTTCTTCCTTTTCTTCAAAGTTCAGCAAGGCATTTATCCTTTCAAGCTCATATTTATAGAAATGTTGCCAGCCTCCTTGCTTCATTATCTTCTCTCTTCCATCAGTGTACTTAATCTCTAGATGATCTAGCTTCAGTTTGACTTCAAAGATCCTTTGAGCTCTCAAAAATGCTAGGGCATCTTCATCATAGTCTTCATCAAGTGGAAACACATGGATGCCAACAACATTTGTGAGTTTTCCAGTTTTCTTTGTTATCCTTATTCTTTTGGGTACACTCTTGATCTTCATATGCCTCACAAGAGGTACCTTTCTGGAACAAGGTGACTTTGTCTTTACTGCCACATCATTTGGAAGTAGCTTCATTCCTTTCCCCTTCATCCACTGTAACACTCCACTAGCTGTGACTTTGTGGAGGTGTTTTCTTGAAATTACTTTAGTGGCTTCATCTTTCTTCTGTGGCAATTCAGGTTCAGAAGTCATGGATACTGATTTTGGAGGATCATTGCTAACAGTACCCACCCTAGACTTAGAGTCTTGTGTTGTGGTTAAAGTACTACTAGCAATGTCCTTGACTTGCTGAATTCCACTCCTAGTTCTCTTCACTGTCTCCTTTGCCCCCTTTGTGTCATCACCAGCATCTTTAGATTTCTTGGAAGATTTGCTCCTGCTGCTGTCACTTGGTCCATCCTTATCACTCCTTGAATGAGATCTCCTCCTGTAGGTTTTCTCCTCATCATCATCCTCCCCTTCCTTCTTCATGTTCTTTTCTTTGACAGAATCAGGCAAAGCACCATGAATCAGAAAAGATTGTAGAATGTTAATCATCTCTAATTCCTCTGCTGTCTTGATTCCTTTCTTTGCTCTTAGCATTTGCAGCACCTGGTTGATCTTTGTGTTATTCTTCATTGTCAGATCTTTGGG
The DNA here is from genome assembly GCA_030848705.1 of Heracleum sosnowskyi. Lineage (NCBI taxonomy): Eukaryota > Viridiplantae > Streptophyta > Magnoliopsida > Apiales > Apiaceae > Heracleum > Heracleum sosnowskyi. The sequence continues at coordinate 116,698,252 of CM061242.1, read as the reverse complement.
AATGACAAGTTGGTCAATACTTCTGACTTTGGATAGACTTTGAAAAATTACTGTCCTTGGCTTTGGTATGACCTCAGGCAGTCTTTGATTTTGGTCCATCTCCAAGTCATTATAAAGACTTTTATTGTTAACCCCACTCTTCTCAATCAACTCCAGAATTATTGACACTTCAGTGAACTTCAGTTTCTCCAGAGTTTGAAATGCTAAGTGCCACAAGTAGTTGTCCTTGCATACCATGATTATTTCTCTCAGATAAACATCCCTGATTTTCCTTACTGCAACTGTGAAGTACTTGATGCTTTCCCTGAGCTTCTGTCTGTATGCTTGTGCATCTCCTTGAGCATTCTTGTAGGTGGCTTTCAGAAACTCCAGGAAGGCCTCATCATGATAGATGTGAGAATTGGCAACTTCCTGTAGCTTGGCTTCAGTGATAAGTGTAGCTTGGATAGGTTTAGCAATAGGAGTAGGTATAGCAGGTTGAGAGGTTGAGATGTCTTTAGGCATTGTGGATGGATAGAAGGTTGTGGTGACTGTGCTTTTCTGACCTTGTTCATTTATGACCTCTACAGGGGGAAGTATGATTGGCTGTATTGTCTCTTCAGTGAGCTTGCCCTTAAGCTTTGACTGCTTGGCAGGTACTCCCCCTTTCTTTTTCACAATGGCCTCCTTTCCTTTCTCCCCCTTAGGCTTGGGATCAGACAAAACGTCTTGAGCTTCCCCAGGAATAGGCAGGTTCATGGATCTCATCAGTGAAGTCATCATTTGTTGCTGCACCAGCAAAATGTTTGTTGTGTTGGTGCCTTGATCATCTAGTTTGTCATTGAGTTGGCTTAAGGATGTAGATAGCATCCTGTTTTCATCCTTGAGAGAGGCCACTTCTCTTTCTAAGCCATCCACCTTTGAGAATAATTGTTGAGACTTGAAGGAGTTTAGAGATTGATCTTTGACCCTGGCAAAGTCATATTTAGAGATGTCTGACAGAGGGACTTCATCCACCAGCTTATCACCATACTGATTTTTCCACATGACATTCAACATAGCATTGGTGGTGATGGTAGTTTTTGCTTGATTTTCCAGTGTAGAAGCCAGTTTCTTGATGTTGTCTGTGACCATGGCAAGAGTCACATCCATCATGGACACATTTGTGGAGGTTTTCTGGACTTCTTTGAGGATACCATCCACCTTGGGAAAATCAGAGAGATAAGAGTTTCTGAGCTTAGTGAGGGATCTGTCTGTCTCCTCCTGAATTGAAGAAATCTCTGATTGAAGTCCTTTCCCAAGATAATGCAGAGCCTTCAACTGGTTCTTGTACACATCATTTACAGCCTCATAGATGGCAACAGGAGAAAGATCCTTAGCATTGGAGCCCAGAGAGGTGAGGTATTCTTCTCTCACAAAAGCCAGGGCATCTTTGAGTTTGAGAGTCCTCTTAGCATCCAACCAGGCATCCACATTCCCCTCTGGTTCAGCTGCATCCATAATCTTCTCCTGTTGAGCTTCAACATCCTCCTTATGGCATAGCAGGATAGCTTCATAATCAGCATTTGGAAGGTTGGAGGTGAGGAGATGTTGAGCTATTTTCGAGAACTCATCAATCTGTGCCACATTAAGATTTTGAATGGCTTCCTCTGTCAGGTGTGAGGGCACATATGATGATCCTGAAGGCCTGTCATGGTGCACAGGCTTCAGCCATTCTGACATTGTGGCCTGAGCCAAGTGAGAGCTAGTGCTAGGCACTTCATGAGATGTGTGAGTTTGAGTCTCCTCCAGCCTTGGAATGGCTGTGGGGTCTGATGTTGTCTCCATTGAAATGGGATGTGTTACAACATCAGCCCTATATGTCTGTGAAGACAGTTCCACATCCCTAAGGATGGGAGAATTTGGCACAGAGTCTCCAGTGAAAACTGGTGAATCCTCCATGTTTGTGTTGGTGTCATTAGGATATGCCTCAGCATGCATTCCCTGACCAACTGAATGTGGGTCCTGAGTGGTGAGCACAGTGTCAAGCACCATGTCACTTGAAGTTGGCTCAATCACAGGGCTGGATTGTGATTGATCAAGGGCAAGATTGTCATGAGAATGACTCTCTTGTTCAGAAGAAATTTTAGTGGAAGAATCTGAGAGAGAAGTGGGGTTCAGATTAGATTTTGGCAACTCCCCCTGAGAAATAGGAGGAGTTTCAACATTGATGTGCGCTCCACTTAGTGTTTGATCACCCTTATGACTCCTAGGATCAAGAGTGAGGTCTTGACCCTGTGCAGACTCTTTACAACTTGCAGTGGGGAGGCTGCTCTTTTCAATGCCCATGACCTGTTGAGAGGCCATAGACAGTAGCAGGTGTACCCCTTTTTCCACATCTGAATCCTGTTGGGAGGATTCAGTGGTAGCTTTAGATTTTGACTTCTTCTTTGGTCTGGTGAGAGGTGACTCAGGAATCTCACTTGCTAACTCTACAGATTCATGGATAATAGCTAGGGTTCTCTTCTTCTTCTTTTTAGGAACATCAACCTTTTGAGAGATTGATGCACTTGGCTGACTAGACTCTACAGTGGTGTTTACAGTGGGGTTGCTGGATGGGATAGGGAGGCTTGGGTTAGACTGTGAAGCTCCTTCAGTCTCAGCCTCCCCTGTCCAGGAAAGAGCATGGTATATGGGCTTATCAAGTGGATAAGACTCGAATGTGTCCTGCATATGCTTGGTCACACTCAAGATCACATCCACTTGATTCCTTGTGTCCAATGAACCAAACAGAATCTTGGACATGGACTTGGAATAAGCCAACTTTGATTTATCAATACCCTCCAAGTCATGGACATTAGCATCAAGATAATTTAAAATAACTTGAAGAAAGCGAGGGTAAAAGATGTCATTACCTCTTCCACGGACTGTCCTCCCTAGCCTTTGAGCCAATTCCTTGAGGATTATTGCTCCAACATTGATTTCCTGATTGTGGGCTAGGGAATAGGCCAGCTTCACAGCAATGTGACTGATATGGTCCCATCCTGTCTTTCTGCAAAGGAACACCTTCTGGAGTGCATCAAATAGGAATGACCACTCCCTTCTTACAAATTTCTTGTTCAGCTTTCCGGTATCTATCTCATCTGCATACCGAATGAAGGTCATGAAGTCTACAATTTGAGCATCTGTAGCTTCTTGGTCATGACCCTCCACCTTGAACCCTAAAGCTTCATTTATCTCCTTCTCCCCAAACTGGAAGTGTTTGCCTCCAATTGAACAAGCTATCTCCTGGAACGAAGTTCCATCTTCCCTGGCCATTGTAGAAACCAACGCCGTTCGCCAAAATCCTTCCAATACATCAACATACAACGTGGGGTTCAAGGTTAGGGCTTGGCTGAGGTAGGAATCATTCAGGAACCGTACAAAACACTTGTACCTGGGTTTAGCCTCAGCCTCAGAGGGAATGGTGAGAAGATTTGTTTCTTTGGGGATGGTTAAAGGAATAGAGGATGATACTGTTTGAGATTTGGGTGCCATTTCAAGAGAGAGAGTAAGAAAGAGAGTAGAGAATTTGTGCTTAGGTTAGAAAATTTGAGAGCAATAGACAAGATGAAAAGTTGCAAACGGTTAGAAAAAGGTATTTATATGATAGAGACACTGCGATATGGAGTTATGAATGTGTACAGTCTATCTGTATGTCGCGAAGTCAGAAATGGCCTGTACCGCAAAGTCTTGCAAAGTATATCGCATAGTCTCAAGAATGAACTAAGTCGCAAAGTCTTCAAAATGAAAGGATTGGGGAGACTTTGCGATATAGTAGAAATACCCTGTCTAAAGCTCTCTTTTAGGAATTTGAAGCATTTTGTCAGACTTTTATCAAATTTTGAAATAAAATTAATTTAAGTCAAAATTCTGTCAACTATGGAGACTTGTCGATATAGTTATACTAAGTCGCGAAGTCATAGAATTAACTATGTCGCAAACTCATGAATTGAACTATGTCGCGAAGTCTCACAATCTCAACAGTTTGCGATATAAGTCTGTTTAATTTGAACTATGTCGTGAACTCTGAAAAACATCTATATCGAGATGTCTCAAAAGCTCACAACTCCACTCACAAATATGATTTTTAAAAAAATATGCAGTAAAATACTGAAATATTTATAAATCATATCTCAGCTAATTTTCACTCCAAACAAATAGATCATTTAAATACAGTGAAAATTTACTGCTGCAACAATTAACCAGCATATTTACTTAGAACAACTGAATGAAGGATTGAGCATTCCAATTTCACTCACAAGTCTGTTGAAGACTGCTTCATTCAGAGGTTTAGTAAATATGTCAGCTAATTGTTTCTCAGTTGGAACATAAGAGACTTCTATGGTACCATTTGCAGCATGTTCCCTAATGAAATGGTACCTGATCTCAATGTGCTTTGTAGTAGAATGATTAACAGGATTGGCAACAATGGATATTGCACTAGTATTATCACACATCAGAGGAATGTGTTCTAACACTAGTCCATAATCCATGAGTTGATTTCTAATCCAAAGCAATTGAGCACAGCAACTTCCAGCAGCAATATATTCAGCCTCAGCTGTGGATGTTGCTGTGGATTGTTGTTTCTTACTAAACCAGGACACTAACCTTTGACCTAGGAATTGACAGCTTCCAGAGGTGCTCTTCCTGTCAATCCTGCATCCAGCATAATCAGAATCTGTGTAACCAACCAGGTTGAACCCAGTGCCCTTTGGATACCATAGCCCAAGATTAGGAGTCCCCTTCAGATATTTGAAAATTCTTTTGATGGCCATCATGTGAGATTCCTTGGGATCAGACTGGAACCTTGCACAAAGGCATGTGGCAAACATGATGTCTGGCCTGCTAGCTGTGAGATAGAGCAGGGATCCAACCATTCCTCTATAGACCTTGATATCAACTCTCTTGCCTTTCTTGTCTTCATCCAGCTTGATTGCAGTAGACATAGGAGTTTTAGCTGGGGATGACTCTTCTAAACCATACTTCTTTAAAAGATCCTTGACATACTTGGATTGGTTTATAAAGATGCCATCCTCCCTTTGATGTACTTGCAGGCCTAGGAAATAGGTTAACTCTCCCATCATACTCATCTCATATTTACTTTGCATCAACTTAGAGAACCTTTCACAGAGTTTTTCATTTGAAGAGCCAAAGATGATATCATCCACATAGATTTGAACAAGAATGATATCATTTCCATGCTTCTTGAAGAATAGGGTTTTGTCAATTGTACCCCTGGTAAATTGATGCTCAAGAAGGAATTGAGATAGAGTTTCATACCAGGCTCTTGGTGCCTGTTTGAGTCCATAGAGTGCCTTGAGCAGTCTATACACAAAGTTTGGGAAGTCTTCACTTTCAAAGCCAGGTGGTTGAGACACATAAACTTCTTCAGCAAGATCACCATTGAGAAATGCACTTTTCACATCCATTTGATACACCTTAAAATCGGAGTGAGCTGCAAAAGCCAGGAAGATTCTGATGGCTTCCAGTCTAGCTACAGGTGCAAATGTCTCATCATAGTCAATGCCTTCTTGCTGACAATATCCTTTGGCAACCAGCCTTGCTTTGTTTCTTACTACCACTCCTTCTTCATCCATCTTGTTTCTGAACACCCATTTGGTGTCAATAACATTCTTTCCTTTTGGAGGTGGCACTAGTTCCCATACTTTGTTTTTCTCAAATTGATTCAACTCTTCTTGCATGGCAACAATCCAATCAGAATTCTTCAAAGCTTCTTCAATTAATTTAGGTTCCTCTTGTGACAGAAAGCAGCTATACAGACATGTATTTAATGTTGCCCTTCTTGTTCTAACTCCATCACTAGGATCTCCAATGATTTGATCCCTAGTGTGGGCTCTGTCCCATTTCCTTGTGTGCCCCTGTTCATTTCCTTGATCTGTTCCAATCTCATTTTGGTTGACAGTTGCATTCTCTTCTTCTCCCCCTGTGTTTGTGAATCCTTGCACAGGTGTTTGAAGAAGATTGTCAACTTCAAGAATTTCATTTTCTAGAACAGTTTGAACAGGGGGGTCATCTTCACTTCCAGAATCCTCAAGATAACCTTGATTCTCAAATCTCAATAGCACACTGTCTTGATCACTTGTTTTCAGTCCTGGAGTTTTCTTGTCATCAAAGGTAACATCCATGCTTTCCATGACTTTGTGTTTCTCAGGTACAAACACTCTGTATGCTGTCCTTTCCAGAGAGTATCCAATGAAGATACCTTCAAATGCCTTAGCATCAAATTTTCCAACATGCTCAGAGGTATCTTTCATCACAAAGCACTTGCTTCCAAACACATGCAGGTGCTTGAAGGATGCTCTTTTTCCAGTCATTAATGAGTAAGGAGTTTTGCCAGACTTCTTATTGATTAATGTTCTATTTTGCACATAGCATGCTGTGTTGACAGCATCAGCCCAAAAGCTAGTGGGTAGCTTTGCATCCAGCAGCATTGTCCTTGCAGCTTCAATGAGAGTTCTATTCTTTCTCTCAACTACTCCATTTTGTTGAGGTGTTCTAGGAGCTGAGAATTGTTGAGAAATTCCTTTATCTTTGCAAAACTCATACAATGTTGAATTTCTGAACTCAGTCCCATTATCACTTCTCAAAGCAACTACAGAGGAACCAGTGCTTTGTGCTTCTTTATCAACTCTCTTGATATGCTCTATTATGACTTGGGGTGCTTCATCCTTGGAGAATAGGAACTCCACCCAAGTATATCTTGAATAGTCATCTACCATCACCAGAGCATATTTCTTTTTGGAGAGGGACATTACATTCACAGGGCCAAATAAGTCCATGTGAATTAGTTGCAGAGGTTTTGAGTTTGTATTGAGCAACTTGTTCTTGTGACTTGATCTTTTAATCTTCCCTTTCTGACAAGCTTCACATGCTCCATCTTGCACAAACTCCAAGGCAGGCAAGTCCCTGATGAGTTCTCTCTTGGTTAGAGAGTTCATTGCCTGAACATTCAAGTGAGACAGTTTCTTGTGCCACAGCCAGAATTCCTCATTTGTGGCTTTTGTGTAGAAACAACAAATTTCTCCCTTATCTGCAGCCTTGAGATTAGCTACAAACAAGCTTCCTTTCTTTACACCAGTTAGAACAACTTCACCACTTTCCCTTTTTGAGATTGAACAAAGGTCTTCATCAAATTCCACTTTGAAGCCTCTGTTGGTAAACTGTCCAATACTCAAGAGATTATGCTTCAGTCCTTCAACAAATGCTACATCTTCAATAATGACATTTCCAGATTTAACACTGCCATATCCCATTGTATAACCAATGTTGTCATTTCCAAAGGTTACTGATGGGCCAGCCTTTTCCTCAAAATGTGATAGCAGGGCTATATCACCAGTCATGTGACTTGAGCATCCACTGTCCAAGATCCATATGACTCTTTTATTCCTGTTGCCCTGCATTCACAAAATGACTAAGTTGTTTTTGGTACCCACACTTGGTAGGGTCCAGTTGATTTAGAAACATTTTGATTAATAATTCTTCTGTCATAAATTACATTTCTCATAGTAGGAGACTTCACTTTTTCTGTGGCTTTGGAGTTTACACTCTTAGGCTCACATGAAGTTTTCACCCTCTCAACCCTGATTGGGGACCCTGTCCTATGAGAATGTATGTGTGTGTGTGATTCACCAGATTGTGCAGAATCAAGTTTATGTTTAAGAGATAAACAGTTAGCAATCACAGTCACATAGCATGTCATGCAGTTTGACTTACCACAGAAAGAATCATGACTAGAATTTATGCTAGCAGAAAGGTTACTTAGGTTGTCAACTTCAACAATTTCAGGCTTACTACACTTATGAGTCAAATGATTAACAGATAGGCACTTTTGACATTGTTTCCTGGGAGCATTTGGCACATAAGCATAGTTGTTTCCTTTGTTAACACCAACTTTACCATTTCTGTTTTGTTTCCTTTTCTTAACAACTTCTTTCTTTGCTTTAGGACTCTTGACAAGATTGTCTTTGGTCTCTTTCTGATTTACAAGTTCAGGAAAGGAAGAAGTGTTCTTAGCAGCCTCATCTTCTTCAAGTAGTTGTTGCTTGATGATCAGTAGTTCCTCATCAAACTCAACAGCACTCTTTCTGAAGATGGGCTGTTCAACACTTGACAGAATGGTTGGGGCATTTTTGTTTGTAAAAGTTTCCTTTCCTTTGCCCTTGACCTTCTTCCTTCCTTTGTCATTATCATAGTCAAAACCAACTCCAACCTTGCAGTCTTCAGTGTGTTCCTTGTGGTAGGTTTGAATAAGTTCAGAGGAGTTTTTGAAGCTTCTTAGTTTCAGTTCAGTTTCAGCAATTTGTTCTCTAAGGGCTTTCTCTATCTGCTCAGCACAAATCACTTTGTTTTTAAGATACTCAACCTCCTTTTTCAAACCATCCAGGTTCACAACCATTAACTCAAGTTTCTCATTCTTTTCTGTAAGCTCAACATTCTTAGCAGTTAGTCTATCAATTTCTTCATTAGCTACTAACATGCTAGTATGAATATTAAACATCTCAGTGCTCATATCTTCAACAGTTTGCTTATATTGAATGGGAGTCATATCAAGAGAAGTAAGAATGGGTACCTGACTTGAATCACCATCATCAGAAAATGCCATCAAGGCATAGTTTGAGTACTCTTGTTCTTCTTCTTCATCAGAGTCATCCCAGCATTTTCCCTCAGCAATAAAAGCTTTGCCCTGTTGTTTCTTGAGTAGAGCCTCATACTTAGCTTCAAGCTCTAAGTATGCTTTGTCCTTCTTGACTTGTTTAGGCTTTTTGCACTCAGTGGCAAAATGCCCAAGTTCATTGCAGTTATAGCATCTTATTTTGGTCCTATCCACACTTCCTGTCTTGTATCCACCCTTAGCAGCACCAGCAATCCCTTTTCCTTTATTGAAGGTGTTTGAGCCACTAGATCCACCAGTGTTTCCAGTATTGAACTTGGACCTGAATGGCTGCTTTCTTTTAAACCTTATGTTGGGATATCTCCTAGCCATATAAGCAAAAGATTTGTTTTCCATTTTGTCCAGTTCCTCCATGCTGTAAAACTCATCTTCCTCAGGCAAATCATAGATGACCTGGACCTCATCACCAGTGTCTTCAACTTCCAGTTCCTCAATCTTCACTTGACTGACTTTAAGAGAGTCCATTCTTTGACTTAGGTTGTCAGCAATAAGTGCACAGGAGGTATTAGCCACTAATCCTTGCTTTGCTTGAATAGATCTCTTTTGAAACAGCTCCAACTCATATGTCTTCAAAACACCATATAACACATCAAAACCAATCTTTGTTAGATCTCTTTCTTTAAGGGAAGAGATTCTTGGTTCCAAGTGATCTGGAAGAGTTAGTAAAAACTTCATATTGAGCTCTTCTGTTTCATAGTGTTTGTCATAGAGTTTGAGCTCGTTTATCAGCTTGTTGAATCTCTCAAACACTTCTGTGATTCCCTCTTTTGGCTGAGCCATGAAGGCTTCATATTGTGAAACAAGAATCTGCTTCTTGTTCTTTCTTACTTCAGTAGTTCCTTCACAGAGCACTTCTATAAGATCCCACATCTTCTTGGCACTAGTACAATGAGCAACAGTGCCATACATGTTGAAGTCCATAGATTCACAAATGATAAGTTGAAGATGTCCATCCAGGGCAACTTTTTCCTTTTCAGGATCAGTGTATTTTGAGGGATCTTTGGGCACATGTTTTGCTGGTACAATCTCAGTGCCACTGGTTGATTCACCAATCTCGATCATTGGAATGAAGGGACCATGCTTTAGAATATCTAAATACATGGGGTTAGAAGCTTTGATGAAAAGCAACATCTTCTTCTTCCATAAACTGTAGTGCTCCTTGTTAAAGGGAGGAATCTTGATACTGCTTAGTTTCTGTGAACTCATTCTTGATCTTTTCCTGTTTGTACGTTAACAGCCTACGCTCTGATACCACTTATTAGAAATGAATACCACTAGAAACTAGACAGAGGGGGGGTGAATGGATAGTTTGATATATTTTTCGATCTTGAAAACTAAGTAAACAACTGTATGTGATTATGATATGTAATATGCAGAAAGTAAATAACACACACAATCACTTTAATCTACTTTGTATAAGCAAATTAAATACTACAGCTTTCCAGGAAATTCACAATCGAATTTCTGGCTTCTAAACAAGAACGGTTTGAACTTGCTTGCTTACAGAGAAAAGAGCTTAGCAAATAACTATGTGTATCTCTCTTACTGCTTACAGTTGTGTGTGCACGATATATATATTTTCCTATACAAACTAGGCACACACAATATTACACAGCTACCCCTTCTGAAAGTCCAACTTGTCCTGCCATAAGAAGTTCACTGTGTCAGGAAGGACCACCTGCTTTTCGGAGTCTTTCCCGTTTCTGTAGCAGCTTGTCTCTTATCTTTCTCTCCAAGTTTAGCTGTAGATTTGCCATCTGTTCTTTGGACCACCTTGCCAGAACAAATGCTTCAGTATTTGTCTCCTTTGATTCTTGGTTCTGTACCTTGATTTGTCTTGTTATAAACGGCTAAGTGTTGATATCGTGAACTCCACTTTATCCCTGACTTCGCGATCTCCCTTGTGAGGACTACGCGATATAGCCTTTGAAGACTTTGCGACATAGGTCATTTGATGACTATGCGACATAGGTCATTTGATGACTATGCGACATAGGGCTTCTGAGGACTTCACGATCTAGGCTCTTTTGACTTTGCTGACTTCAACACTTCACGACATGTGTCTTGAGGACTTCTCGACATAGTACAAAATGGACTATGCGATATAGTACTTCACGACATGGATATTGGTGACTTCACGACATAGCTTTCTTTTGACTTTGCTATATAATGCCTTAGACAAATTCCTGCAACTTATTTCTTCATAGCCTTATTCAACTCTATCCTGCTGCATGAACACTTATGAACTTCTACCAGGATAATTATTCAATGGCCTATATACAATCTAGATGCAAGAAACTTTACTAAGCTCATTATAAGTTTGAGCATACATGATCAAGCTAATGTTCATGAGAACAAGACAAGTACATTTAGAGACCTATACTATATCCCAGTGATAGAAATCACTAGGTCATGTAATGTGACATAGTCACATGGTGTAGGCTTGTTAATAATGGTATTCAGACATGTCTTGAGCCTAACAATACAGTATAATTTTGCTTGGATATTACATAAATGCTTCGATCCTTCGCGATCACAATTTTCATGTTCAGTCTAGAAATCATATGTATTACAAAAGCAGCATTGTATTTCCTTTAATTTTTAGTTCGACTACAAAGATTTGTTAACATTTTTGTTTTGTTCTCCAATTATTAACTTATATTTATGTCCATATGTTTATATAATAATGTTACTGATCAATGTCACTAATCAATAATTTATTTGTACACGTACATGTAGTGCAGCGAGAAAGTGAGGACATCGCCCGTGACCGTGAGAGAGCCACCCCCAATTCATGCAAACGAAAAGTATGATTTTCAATCTTATATCAATTCTCAACTCATATTATTAGATATTATATAATCTGTTTTTACATTATCACATGTTATATTAATGGTCCCTAAGACTTGAAAATTGTTGTGCAGATGTCCGATGATTAAGTATTCCATTAATATATTGGGTTTCGTGTTTTTAAGTAATTACATGAGATTAAGTAGATTTTTCATATCATGCACGATAATGTTATCATGTTATTATAATTATAGAAGATTTTATTAATTTTATGATGGTATTTTGTTTATATAAAAGATGATATGCGGGAGTTTAGGTGGCGCCTCTAAGATCGTCTCGATCTATATTTCTAATTTTTTTTTTAATTTTAAATAGTATTAAATAAAAAAATATATTTTAAAATATTAGAAGTAGAATAAGTGTTCGAAATTAAGGAGGTGAATAACTAAAAATTATATTTGAAGTGAAATAGGTGTTCGAATTTATAAAGGAGAATGGTTTGAATTTATATGTATGACATAAAATTAAAAGTTCTATTAGAGCTAGAATAGGTTTTCGAACTTATGAGGTAGAAGAGTTCAAATTTATAAGAAATACATATAATTAAAAGTTTTATTGAAAGTTGAATATGTGTTTGTAAGACATAGTTAAAAGTTCTATGAAAAATAAATACGAGTGCAAATTTATAAAGATATTTTTTTAAACGAGAGAGCGGCTCATTAGAGAAAAGTATGTTAACATGAAAATTAATATTTAAGACAAGTATTCAATATGTTAAAATTGGGATTTCGATCTTAACGAGAGAAGCGTGTATAACGGGAGGACGACTTATCAGGGAGGAATGAGTAATTGTTGTACTTTAAAAAAATGTTTTAACATATTAGAAGTAGAAAATGTATTCGAATTTATAAAGGTGAACGGTAATTTGAATTTATAAGACAAGTATTTAATGTATTAAATTTAGAATTCCGATCTTAACAAGAAAAACGTGTTTAACGGAAGAACGACTTTTGAGGGAGAAATAAGTAATTATTGTAATTTCATTGATAGAATTTGTATAAAAAATTTAAAACGCCGCCGCGAAGCGCGGCTTTCTCATCTAGTTTCACTAATATAATCGGAGTTTGAGAAGCAAGGAACTAAATTATTTACCCAGTTCTATTTTTCTTATGAAAAATTATTAGCAAAAATTAATCAGATAATTAACTCTATCAAAAGCTAACCAAAATGATTAATTTAAATTATTAATTAAAATAAATTTAATATTAGTTTATATATAATTAATTATTAATGATATATAATTGTTTTGTTAATCTAATTAACATATAATTATCGTATACTTCCGGGAATGACAACTGATTTCACATGACGGGCAACCAAATAAGGAAAAAGGACACGTGTATATATTTACACCGGTAGGTGTCAAAGCCACAATGATTTGGATGCATGCATGTGGATGATTCATTTACTAATCAAACGCACACCAAAATATTTTAAGTGATCTGTTATTTTTATGATATATTTGTATAATGAACTTTCTAACTGTAAAATATAAATCTCGCATGCATTAATATGAACATAATCAATTAAAATATATTAAATATAATTTAGGAACAATTTTGAAAAGAATTTTCGTACTAAATTTACGATTGCAACTTATATAATTTTTTTTTTAAATACTTTTGCAACTTACATAGTTACATCATATATGTATGTATTATGCATATGGTTAAATATCAAAGTAGTCACTGAAGTGAAGACAAAATATCACTTTTATCACTGATCTTAACGTGGTATCACTTTAATCACTAAAGTCGTCATAAACATCAAACATATACAGTACATCTAAATATGTGTTCGACAAGTAAAAATAATTTATATTGAGTTCTACACATATTTGTTTAATGCTACCGCAACCAAATGAAAAGTTATGAAATCTAGCATTTATGATATTATATTTAGATTTTAAAAAAATTATTTATTATTTACTATTTATTTTTAATTTTATAGTTATTTACTTTGATTTAATTAAAAATAAATAGTAAATGAATTTTTTAAAATCTAAATAAATTATCTGAAATACTAGAATTCATAAATTTTCATTTGGTTGCAGTAGTATTGAAGAAATATGTGTAGAACTCAAGAAAAGTTATTTTTACTTTTCGAACACATATTTAGTGTTATCGGTTTGATGTTTATGATGACTTTAGTGATTGAAACGATAATCCGTTGAGATCAGTGATAAAAATGATATATGATTACTTCAGTGATCACTTTAATATTTAACCATTATGCATATAGATTAAGATTGTACTTACATACATTCATAGTATTGTAAATGAATAGAAGTAATCGTTTAAGAAATTGTGTTCGAAATTGTTCTAATAAATATGTTTGATCAGCTTATCAAATCGGTTCAAATTTTATGAGTATTCAATTCGAACTTTACTCGAAATTAACTCGTATGTGACTGAAATCGATAAGTTCTATATATATACATAAGATTATCTAATTTATATAGATAATATATTACTTCATCCGTCACTCTCATTTTTTTACAATTTTTTACATTATTTGACAATTATTTTAAGGCTACTATAAAGTATAACTCTACAACTTATTTTTAAAATTTTCTTTTTCTAAATAATAATTTAAACATTATATTTTTATTCAGAAGAATAAAATATTTAAAATAATTTATCGAAATAAATATTAAAGAATCAGTAAAATGCGTGCCGAACCTCCGTCTTTTAATGTAAAGAATTAATTGAGGAGGACGGAGGGAGTGCAATTTTGAAACAATTCGTCCAATTTTCCCTCATTTATAAAATTAAACATGACATGTATTAGACAGTGAGAAACACATGCCCATAGTAAAAATAAGATTTAAAATTTAGAGACCAACTCAAACATAACTCGTATTCGACTAGAATGTCACAAACGACTGGAACTCGAATAATTTATAATTAATGAGTTCCAAATTCAAAATAGAAACTGTTTGATCAAATAATCGAGTTTGAGTGTATTCATTTAAAAAAAATCATGAACTTGAATTCGATAAATAAAGACTCGACTCAATTCGATCGCAATCCAAACATAGGTACCGGAGATTATGAAAATCATTTCCACACAAGGAGGCAGGCGGCTGGGAAGCTTGCATGGTCCTTCATTAATATCGTCATCATTCAAGTGAGACATTGTGTGTAGTGTAGATCATAACGTGTATATAATATCACACCCAAACATATACAATCAAGAATTGACCACGGCGGTTAAGCCATTAGCGCATTAAATTCAGAGAACACTGCCCTAAGTGATCGGACAGAGCTCAACTTGTATATACAGTGTATATGTTTCAAAGTCGCAACTGAATGTTATTCACATACATTGCTGATGATTTAGAAAATATATATATGGCCACAAAATACAACACTTTTCCAGATTTTTCCATTTATTTAAATATATCGATCATACACCATAAATTTCAATTATTGTAATTTCGTCCATGTATAATAATTTTAGAAATTTAATTTGGTATTTGTTTAATGAATTTCCCTACCATATTACGGGGCTTCTTGGCTGCTGCAATTTAAAGCGTCGTGTGAGCCAAGTAAGGTGCACAAATATTTAAAGATCGACATGCATATCAACATTAACTAGCTATACAGAAGTATCAAGTACTATCTAGCTAGGAAGTAGGATCCTATCTATTTTGCTTTCACATTGGCTATTGTTGTGTGGTCGCAAATCTGTTTATGAAGATGATTATATACATTGTATTACGATAATCTTAAATAATTTTCAATGGCGGAAATCGAGAAATTTATACAAGACGTGTAAAAAATGAAGAATGTAGTTGAAACTGCTAGAGATCACATACTACTTTTGCATATACCTAGGGAAATACAAATGAGAGCTCAGATACTGATCCATACGTAACGGTTTCAGTTCTGTTGGAATTGAAATTGTTAAATGGAAGTTACATGGAAAAACGGCTACTTACGTAGAAAACCAACATATAGAATCGAATACAAAGATCAGGCTAAGATTTAATGATAGTTCGAAATGAGCTGAGGAAATTAGTAAAGCATGATAACACTTGGATTGGGTAAATTTTATTAAATGTTATAAAATTCTGTTGAGGCGACACAACATGCGGCCATGAAGATTCAAAGTGTCGTCCGATATAGGATGAAATAATAAGTAACAGAACAAGTAGCTAAAAACAACTCATTTATTTTCGTTTGACAAATTTTCATGGTTTGGTGAAGTTTTGTTTTCAGTAAATGGGTTACAATAAGAAGCCGCGCGTTACATTCATATTTTATCGAAGTTTGAGCCTTCGATATCATATTTGTTAGTAACGTGAATTAGCCTCGTGTTACTTATGTTGTGTGTAAAAATGCACAAAAAAGTTCGGGCCCGGAAATCTGATCTGACCCAATTCGATCAAAATTTGGTTAAAGCCCCGTATGGAAAAGTTCAATCCGGGTTCAGGTTTAGGGCCTCAACGGGCCTTGTATTTTTAGACAAAATCCGGCCCGATAAAATCTCGGGCTTAGCCCGGTTTTTTAAAAAGCTTGATTTTTTGTTCGAATAAAAGCCCGATTAAAATTCGATTTAGGCTCCTATAAATTATAATTTTAATATATATTTAAATATATATTCATGTATTCACACTTATTACACACAAAAAATACTTTCAACATATACATATATATTTACATGTTCATGACTAAATATATTATTTATCTATACTATTATATTAAAGACGAAACATTGAAAGTTTTATAGCCTGGTCCTGAAATTTTTGTAGTCTGGTCACTCTATTCATAGCCGTTAGATATTTTTGATTAAATCGATGAGGATCGTTAGATAAAATATTAAAATTATTATATATAATATATTTCCTATTTTTCCTAAGTAAAACATCTCATTTTCCAAAAATATCGCAAACAGTTTCAATTAATAAAATAACATAATAAGATTATAATTATTAATAACTAACCCATTACCATTTTTAGCCAAATTGTATATTCTTTTTTATATTTTCTAACTAAAATTTCTAATTTTCTATTTCTCCTAAATAAAACCTCTCATTTTTCAAAAATATCACGAACAGTTCTATTTAATAAAATAAAATAATAATATAATTATTAATGACTAACCGATTAGTTTTTTTTTTTCAAAACTTATATTCTTTTTTATATTTTCTAACTAATATTTCTCCTAACTAAAACCTCAAAAATATCACGGGCTATTTCATTTAATAGCATAAAATACTAATATTATAAATATATCTATCTATACTATATTATTAAAGACAAAACATTGAAATTTTTGGTACCTGTTTTTTGGTATGATACTTGTCTTATTTATTTATTTAATTATTATAAAAATTATTATAATCAGTTACCCTTTTAGTTAAAATACATTACCATTTTTTTCTAAAAAAATCACGGGCAATTTCTTTTTCAACTAAAACATGTTACTTTTTCTATTTCCCTTACTAAAATCCCTCATTAAATATAGCACGAGCAAACTTTTACTTATTTATTTTAAAACTTATTTTAATATTTTTAATTGGAAATTACATTTCTCCTATTTTTCTAGAAAAATCACGGACAATTATCTTTTTCAGCTAAAACATGTTATATTTTCTATTTCCTTTAGTAAAATCCCCCCATTTCCAAATATATAACCGAAAAACCTTTACTTATTTACTTTAAAATCTATTTTAATACTTTTAATTGACAATTACCTTTTTCAACTAAAACATGTCACCTTTTCTATTTTTCTTACTAAACCCCCTCTTTTTTCAAAAATATCACGGACAAATCGTTACTTTTATATTTTAAAATTCAACGAAAACATGTTGTTTTCTATTTTTCTTACTAAAACCCCTCTTTTTCCAAAATATAACGGACAAACCATTACTTATTTATTTTAAAATCTATTTTAATACTTTTAATTATTTAAAAATGTTTAACACGCCTACTTATTTTTTATAATAAATGCAATTAATAAAATATAAAATATAAATAATAAAATTAACGATTATTAAAAACAATCCGTGCATCGCACAGATTTTAAGCTATCTATACTATATTATTATAAGCAAATTAGCCTTTATTTGGTTGGTCGTTGGTACTTTAAATAACAACCGTTAAATTAAAAGATAGATAAAAGGAGAACTGTTGGATGTAATGTTAAAAAAATATTTTTTTCTTAATATTCAAAATGCTCCCACGGGTTCAAGGTTCGAATCCCGCCAACAACATATTATTATTATTAAATATTTATATTATCTATTTTTGTAAGCAACATTTAGAAGTTCAAGATATTATTTCCGTTGACAATATATTAAAAAAATTTATCATCAAAATACAAACAAATGCTTACAATAACATCATACATACATTATTAATTTTTAAAAATTTATTTTCTTCTGATAAAATCATATAATCAAAATACAGATAGTTTGATAACAAATTTTAAAATTCATCCGTGTATCGCACGGGTTATAGGCTAATATACTTGAATTTATTATACATGTATATCAAGTACGCGAATAATTGATTTAGCATAAATTAATAAATGAAGGAATAATTGTCAATATTTATGTGGATCATAAATCGTTTAAAATATATGTTTTAATATTTAATTTATATTACTAATAATAAATAAAAATAATCGAATTTGAAAAAATCCGACCCAGTCCGGTTTTGACCCGAATTAAAAGTCCGATCCAACTTGGTTCGGGCCCAAACAAAAGTCCTATGCGACCCACCTCAAGGGCTTAAAAAATCAAGATATTTTCCGAAAACCCGACCCATCCAGTTAAAAGTCAAAGTCCAGGCCGGATTTTGACCGAAAAATCCAAACTTTTTGTACATCTCCAATTGTATGCATGTAATTCATAAGATTTACAAATGGAAATATGGAATGTTTGCATTTGGTAGACTGCGTCTCATTTAAAATCTTGAAATTGAATCAAGATTCTGCACGGATTTTGCTATATAATTTATCAACACCACAGGTCACGAAGATTTTGGGGCGGACAAAACAGGTAATGTGTCCCGGAACGGATAAGTCACGTACTTATAAATTTAGAGAGTAATATCTATTTTTAGAGTTACGTTCTGTGGAGACTTATTTTATGTGGAGATCTTAGAGACCTATTTTATAACTGTTAGATCAATGATAATCCTATTGCTGGATTAAAACTAATATTGCAACAGGCAAAACTAATATTGCAACACTTAATTAAATACAATGTTCTGCATTGAATCAAATAATTGTAGGTCTTATCAATAAAGTAGCATATTTTCATTTCACAGATCCCGCACTTTATCATATCTATGATTATACTTCATACTTATCCACCTTCGCAATTCATTATTTTATGTTGGAAATAGCAGAACACATTACTTCATATGATAAGGGTTTACATTTAATTGCAGAACATTTGATAATTATGAGTGATGAACATACATGATTAGACCCTTTTTTTGTTACCCATTCATCACTGTTTATGAAAAATCAATTTTAGATTTATTTGGTATATACAAGATGTTTGTACTATTGCACTTTGATAATGTATCGATTTCCTAATTCTTTTAAATAATGTGCATGACAAAGTTTTGCATCGTAAATTAATAAAATTTAAAACTTAAAAGTACGTATGCTTGCAAAGTGAATAATAGAATTACTCATGTTTTGCAGTGGTAGGTTAAACATAAACTGAATTTTATTTTTATGTTTTGCAAAATGGTGCAGAACATGGAACAATAACAATGTTTACTGGTCTCCAAGTCTCCACTTTAAAATAGGATTACACTGAACTTTTCTCTCTATTTTTATGTAATTTTCCGAATGAATAAAGATCTCAAACGACAGAAAATAAGCGCATTGCGCTCACCAGTTCATTTTGGGCCAGATGGTATGACCTCGGTATTCTTCCAGAGTAATTGGAAGGTTGTAGAAGAGGAGGTGGTTAAAATGGTTATAAATTTCTTTGTCACAGGGATCTTACTGGAGGATATTAATGCGACCAACATTGTTCTCATTCCCAAAAAACGTAATCCTTCAAGATTAACGGAGTTGAGACCTATAGATTTATGTAATGTTGTAATGAAGATCATCACAAAGGTTGTTGCAAACCGCCTTAAAAGAGTTTTGGATTCGGTAATTTCGGATACTCAAAGTGCATTCTTGCCGGGGAGGTTGATCACAGATAATGTAATGATATCTTTCGAAGTTATGCATTATTTGAAAAGAAAGAAATTTGGAAAGGAGGGTTTCATGGCGCTTAAGCTAGACATGTCTAAAGCATACGATCGAATAGAATGGAAATTTCTTCATGATATTCTTTCCAGAATGGGTTTTGATAGTTGGTGGATTCATCTAATTATGCAATGTGTGTCAACAGTGAATTATACAATTGTTCATGGGGAGTTCGAAATGGGTCCAATAAATCTGAGCAGGGGTTTAAGGCAAGGTGACCCCTTATCACCTTACCTTTTCATCATTTGTGCAGAGGGTCTGTCCGCCATGATCAGGCATTATGAAATCAACAAGTGGCTTCACGGAATCAAGGTTTGCAGGAGAGCTCCAGTTATAAGCCACATGTTTTTTGCTGATGACAGTTTCCTATACTGTAAAGCTGACTTGAATGAAGCAGGCAAAGTTATGGAGTTGTTGGAGTATTATGAGAAGGCTTCGGGACAGCGTATAAACAGAAGTAAATCCACGGTATTCTTTAGTGCAAACGTTATCCAATATAATAAGGATTTGGTTTGTCAGATCCTTCAAATCCCAGAGGCAAATGACAATGCTCGATATCTGGGACTTCCTAATACTTTGGGAAGGAAAAAAACCGTGATCTTTTGCTACCTCAAAGACAGGGTTATTGCTAGCATCCAGAAGTGGAATGAGAAGTGTGTCTCTAGACCTACGAAGGAAATTCTTATCAAGTCGGTTGCACAGACGTTGCCATCTTATGCTATGAATGTTTTTCTGCTCCCAATTGATCTGATTAGGGACATGGAGAAAACAATGGCTAAATTCTTCTGGAATACTTCGAAGAACTCTAATTCGGGAATCATCTGGATGGCATGGTGCAGGATGACAGGTCATAAACATACAGGTGGACTAGGTTTTAAGTCTTTACGGGATGTAAACTTGTCGATGCTGGGGAAACAATGCTGGAGATTTATCACGAATCCTGAAAGCTTGGTCGCTAGAGTTTATATAGCTAAGTACTTCCCAGACACAAATTTTATGGAAGCAAAACTAGGTAATAGCCCTAGTTTCATCTGGAGGAGTATTGCTGAAGCTAGGAGTGTTATTTCTTCAGGGTCTAACTGGAGAATTGGTACAGGAAAGGAGATTGCTATTATGGGACAACCATGGCTGAACAATAAAGAGGACCCTTATATATCTACTGTTTCGCCTTCTCTGGAAGATCAAAAGGTATCCTCTTTATTTCAGACAGGAACCAAGGAATGGGACATGGATGTGATAGATGATATTTTTGATGATAGAGATAAACAGTGCATTGCCAACATGAGAGTGGAGCAAGAACTGGATAGTGATATACTTTGTTGGAAAATGGAGAACTCGGGAAACTATTCAGTGAAATTTGCATACAAACTCATCCAGAAACAAAAAGGATCTTGGAGTACTGAATTGAGCAGTGTGTTCTGGAAGAAAATATGGAATGTCAAAGCACCTCCAAAGGCCTTACATTTAATTTGGCGTGCTGTTTCTCATTGTCTTCCAACTAAGACAGTTCTTCAAACAAAGCGTGTCGTTGTTGATAATATCTGTCCGGTGTGCAATGAGGAGATGGAAACCATTTTTCATAGCTTGGTCCAGTGTAAATCTGCAGCTTTATGCTGGCATATATACAATGATAGGATCAACACGGATGTTAATATGGATTTTTCGGACTGGTTAGAAGCAAACTTCTCGAATCATTTGGCTCAAACGAACGCAAGGATTATCATTTTATGCTGGTCAATCTGGAGAGCCAGAAATGATTTGTTATGGAATAATAAAAGATGGACGGCAATGCAAATTGTTGCGAAGGCGTGGGAGTATCTTTCACAGTGGAAGCTAGCTCAGACTAGAGGGTATTCAACACCAATTCAAGCCTCAGTTTCAGGGGATGGTGCAATTATCTGGGCGAAGCCACATCATAATGCAGTAAAGATGAACGTTGATGCAGCAACTTTTGTGGATCGAGAAGCTTCAGGCATAGGAGTGGTTACTCGAGATCAAGACGGAAGGTTAGTGTTTGCCAAAGTCAGATATCTTCGGGAGGTATTGGATGCAACTTTGGTGGAAGCCATAGCAGTGAAAGAGGCATTGAGTTAGGCAAAGGAGTGGTCGAACAACACTGTTATTATCGAATCCGACTGTTTAGTGGTTATTCAACTGATTCGATGTAACAGTCTGCTGCGTTCAATGCTTGGGCAAGTGGTGTTGGAATGTAGGAGAATGCTTAGAGATTTAAACAACGTTAAGTTGTATTTCGTTAAACGGTCTGCGAATATGGTATTGCACATGAGTTAGCTCGTGTGGCCCATATGTATCATGATCGTATGCTTGATTGGAGTTTTGTTCCGATCAAAGTTAAACAGTGTATTTTGAATGAGTTAATTGAGTAAATTTGTATTTGGTCAAAAAAAAAATCATAAAGGAGCCAATAATGTTTTTTTTATTTTTTGCCAAGAAATTTTGTGCATGCTTTCCATCTATAAAAATTGTCATGTTTCAATTTTTAAGAATTATTTGATAAAATTTTGACTAGGAATTAATAACTTTTGTTAGACAAAAAATTATAAGATGTATTTTTTAAAAATATATTTAATTTACCAATAAATATTTTTTTAATATTTTAAAAATATGAATCAATAATTTATTATTTGCAACCAGACTGCATACGGTTTAAAACAAATAATCAAAACATGCTACTTTTATTCTGACAAAGTCACACAGGGGTATAATATGATTTGTAACATGAAAGAACAGAAAATATTTTAATATATATATATATATATGTATGTATTTTACACAACTTTCCTTTAATCTATATATAATAAATCATGTATGTAATGCATATTTAATTTACAACTATTTGCATATTTTTTTCCAGTTAATTGTATTCGTATATTACCATATGTTACAAAATTTGTAATAAAAAATATGGGTATTAATAAACTGATGTCGTATTAACAGCCATTTAAAATTTTTAAGAATTAAGGTAAAAGACATATATATTGAGATTCGTTATAAAATATTTAAGAAATTAAAAAATTGAAGTAAAAACTTAAAGTCCAAAAGTTATCAAAGCCCACGTACCTGAAAGCCCAAAACTCCCTTCATCACCCTATAAATAATTCAACATGTCGCCCATAATATGAAACTCCATTTCTATCGTTCCCCAAATTTTGTTACACGCTCTAGGGTTTAACATATACACGCTGTTACGCACTTACACAATCCCCATCCCCTAGTTTCTCTCTATACATTATTCACACACACACTTTTTCATTCAATCATGTCTCGGCGAGACTTGGACTACGACGATGATCTCGAGCCCGAAGACTACGAAGAAGAAGAAGAAGAAGAAGAAGAGTACGATGATCATAAGTCGAGTCGTAAGCGTTCGCGTTCGCAATTTATTGATGACGTAGCGGAGGAAGACGAGGATGAAGATGATTATGATGAGGATGAGGATGATGAGGATGATGATGATGAGGAGTATTATGGTGGCAAAGGAGGAAAAGGCCGTGCGAACAAGAAGAAGAATAAGAAAAAGCGTATGTCGAAATTTTTCGAAGAAGAAGCTTATGAGAATGGTGATGATGAAGATGAGGAAGATATCGAACCCGAAAACGGTTAGGGTTCTTACTAATTCCTAATTTAATATAATGTAGGTTTTTGCTGATAGAGTTTGATGATTAGATGTAAGTTGTGTAATTATATATGCGGATGTATGTATGTTTGGTGATTGAGTTGGATAATTAGGTCCAATCGCTTAAAGGATTATAACTCTTTGATCAGACTTACAGGCTAATGATTGTAATTAATTATATTGACGATGACTTTAGATTGTTTTGATAATTAGGGAAGTTGATTATTATCGTAGGAGGGGTGTAATCAGGACGGTTTACATCCGAGTTAAGATGGTTGCCGATGCTTCTGACGTATATTGAAGCATCTGCATCGGTGTAATAATAGGACTTTGTTGTTGTAGCTTGTACTGAGTTGCCTATTGATTATGTAGCATGTAATTAGTGGTTCAATTACATGGGATTCTATCACTATTGTGGTGTAGAGTTCAACGAATTATTGCATATGTTTTCCTGAAAGTTTAAATTCATTCTCGAACTATTGAATTATGTGTATCTACATATTTCATTATTGATAATGTAATATATGTCCTTGTGTTTTGTAATTTTTTATTTTTAATTTCTCATTGCTAATTGTTGAAAAGAATAAAATATAGGTTTCATTGTGGATGATAATGGAACTGATCTACCTGACGACGAGGACTCTAGACGGCTACACCGCCAACCTTTGCTACCACGAGAGGATGACCAAGAAGATTTAGATACTATTTTAGAAAATATGAAGGCAAGGTATGCCAGGGCCACTAAAGTAGAATATGAGGAGGAGGCCACAGAAGTAGAGCAGCAAGCATTGTTGCCATCTGTCAGGGACCCAAAGTTATGGATGGTCAAATGTGCGGTATGATTAACAAAATTCTATTATTTTCAAGTTGGTACGATACATTACAACATGATGGTTTCATCGATGTCTATGTTTATGCTTGCTTAGATTGGCCATGAGCGGGAGGTAGCTGTATGTCTGATGCAAAAGTGCATTGATAAAGGACCTGACTTGCAAATTAAATCAGCCATAGCACTTGAGCACTTGAAAAATTACATTTATATAGAAGCGGATAAAGAAGCCCATGTTAAAGAGGTAGGCTAGTTGTCACCAAGATTCAGCGTGTGTACCCAGGTGTATTATGAGAATTATAACGTAATTTTCGTTAAATTCATTCCATTTGCAGGCTTGCAAGGGTATGCGCTATATTTTTACAGGCAGTAAGATTCTTCTTGTTCCCATCAAAGAAATGACAGATGTCCTTTCTGTTAAAAGCAAAGTGATTGAACTTACTAGGGACACCTGGGTGAGGATGAAGATCCGTACATACAAGGGGGACCTTGCAAAGGTACCAGACATCCCTTCCATTCCTTTGTATGGTTATAGTTGTTTTGTTACCGTAACTAACATAATGTATACTCCCTGTGACATAGGTTGTGGATGTGGACAATGTGCGGCAGAGGGTTACTGTGAAATTGATTCCGAGGATTGACTTACAGGCTTTGGCAAACAAATTGGTATGGATGCTGTCCATTTTTCTAATGGATAATGTTTCAGTAAATCGATATACTAGATTAATAGCAAACATTAAGTTTAACATTTAAGTAATGGTAGTAATTACATTAGGTCTAAAAACGAGATAAAATTATAACCATTAGTGCGATATTAAGCAAATATCTTATATTATTCAAATCTGAAATAAAGTAATCAAGAACATATCAAAAGGCTTTTATAGGAAGTACAATTCAATATCTGAATATCTCATATATATATGAAATGAGCTAGTGTTGGTGTCGTAAAATAACAATACCCACAATTTTTTTAACCGTCATGGCTTTCAAACTCTGTGTCATGTTTTCCAGTTTCCGATAGTTATAGAATTATTTGTTTAGTTTGAATGGAGAACTAGAGAAAACATGAATAAGCTGTTTTTTTAAAAATTTGATGTGTAGTTATAGATTAGTAATCTTGTTTCTAATTTTCTATTTTGGAAAATAGCCAACTGAAAGTGTTTATAAATTTTTCCGTTTTCTTAGAAAATGTTTCTAGAGATAGAGTGGAGTAAATAGGCCCCAAGTCATTCCCGGTTGTTATTAAATAGCAATTGTTATTTTTCCTTTGTTAGGAAGGTAGAGAAGTTCCAAGAAAGAAAACTTTTACTCCGCCACCACGGTTCATGAATGTTGACGAAGCTAGGTAAGTTTTTTTTGTTATCTGTAGTAGTATCTTCCAGCTGTTACTCATGTCTTGAATTCTGTTACTTAGCCTTGTAACTGCTATGTTCTGTCTACAGAGAAATGCATATTCGTGTAGAGCGTAAGCGAGATCCAATTACTGGTGATTTTTTTGAAAGCATCAACGGCATGATGTTTAAAGATGGTTTCTTATACAAAACTGTATCAGTAAAATCTACAACCAGCCAGGGTATTCAACCAAGTTTTGATGAACTTGAGAAATTTCGGCAACCAGATGAAGATGGTGATGATGATGATATGGCTAGTTTGTCAACCTTGTTTGCAAATCGAAAAAAAGGTCATTTTATGAAGGGTGACAGAGTTATAATAGTGAAAGGAGATCTTAAAAATCTGAAGGGGGTGGTCGAGAAAGTTGAGGAAGAAACCGTTTATCTCAAACCATATGATGAAGGACTTCCGGTAAATATAAAATTGAATATATATTTATTCAACTTAATTTGATTTACATTATCATATATTTGTAGCAGAAATATAATTAAATGGCAACATAGGCATGTCTTTACAATTGAGTGCGAGTTTATCATATCAGAGGGTACTCCAGAATCATTGATAAATATCTCTAATTTTGAAGAAAACATTAGCTGTAAGCGAAAAGGAGCTATGCAAGTGCTTTGAACCTGGTAATCATGTGAAGGTTGTATCTGGTGCAAGCGAAGGTGCTACTGGCCTGGTAGTGACAGCTGAGAGGCATCTGGTCAACATAGTGTCAGACACAACTAAAGAAGTGGTAAGTGTTAGATTTTACTGATTGGTATTTGTTGTGTTAATATTTGACCTTTTGCCCATGAATGAATGATGCAGTACATTTCATTATCGTTTAGTACTAATCAATATAGTTTAATTACAGATTCAAGTATTCTCGGATTATGTCGTGGAAAGTTCTGAAGTTACATCTGGTAAAACCAGAATTGGGGACTATGAGCTTCATGATCTAGTGGTGTTGGAGTAAGATTTTGCGACCAAGACACAATTATTAATTTAATTAATAAACAGTGCTCAAATATTGATTTATTTTCCTGCAGTAACATGAGCTTCGGTGTGATCATACGTGTTGACAATGAAACTTTTCAGGTGACCATTTATAATATTAGATATTGGAAGTATATGACGAGTAGAATGCTCTTGTATATAATTTATCAAATTCCAGGTTCTTAAGGGAGGGTATCATAAACCTGAAGTTGCACTTGTTAGACTCAGAGAGATCAAGTACAAGATTGAAAGAAAGAATACAGCACAGGATCGATCAAGGAACATAATAGCGGTGAAAGATATTGTGAAAATTCTCGACGGACCTTCCAAAGTGTGACATTGACTCCAATCTTGTACATATATAGTTATATAATGTTTAATTTCTTTCCATGCTTATGGTTCCCTTGTGTGCAGGGGAAGCAAGGACCTGTCGAACATATTTATAAAGGCATCTTGTTTATATATGATCGTCACCATCTCGAGCACGCTGGTTATATCTGTGTTAATTCCCAGTCTTGCATGGTAGTTGGGGGACGTACAAATGGTGATAGAAATGTATGCAACTTATTCACCTAGTTGACAGTAACATCTACAGTCAGATATCTTGTGTAGTGTTGTTTGGTTTTTAATCTTCTTAAAACATGTTTGCAGGGTAATCCAGCATCAAGAATTGCGCCTAAAACTCCCCACCGTGTTCGGCAATCACCTGGTAGAATGCCTGGAGGAGGCCACCAAATGAACTGTATGTTGCTATATTTAGGCCTTTCTGAGCGTTGAATCTAATTATAATGCTTTGATGTCTGTGATCAATTTATTAAATGCTATAGTCACATAAATTGGTGTCACTAGTGTGGTGGACCGACCGGTGCCCTATCTCTGTCTTTTGCGTATACATAAATGATTAAGCTGGTAGATATCTGTTACTGAAAAAATGCTTTATTCTGAAGCTATGGGTAGGTTTGGTGGTGGGCGAGGGCAACAGTCTCTGATTGGTACTACCATTAGAGTTCGCCTGGGTAACTTTAAGGGCTGCATAGGAGTTGTTAGAGAGGTTAAAGGACAAACAGTTCGTATTGCATTGGAGGCTCAAATGAAGATTGTAACAGGTTAGTTTTTAATACTTGGATGATTTTATATCCTGCGTGGTTTTCTGTTCTCTTGGAATCACATCTCTGGATTTATATGTGCAGTTAATCGTGATGCAATTGTTGATATGGTGGCTTCTTCAACGGCATCCTGGTACATGAAAGCACATCTTTGTTATCATTTCTTTAAATTTTTAGGTTTATAACTAATTATTATTAATTATGCTTTATCAGCGAAAAGTCACGCTATGGTGCTGGAAGTGAGACACCCCTGCACCCCTCACGAACACCAATGCATCCTTACATGACTCCTATGAGAGATTCTGGAGGTTTGATTCTGCTTGTAGTTTAATTTTGTGACTAAGAATTGACGCGCAATCATTTCCTAATATGTACTTTGTCATTTTATATTTTGCCCTCAGCTACACCTATTCATGATGGTATGAGGACCCCAATGAGGGATAGAGCTTGGAATCCTTACACACCAATGAGTCCACCACGGTTTGTACTTGATTTCTTGCGACATATTTACATTATGAGTTCGTAGTCAGGATTATGTAATTAATGAAGTGATTAATGAGATACATTTGTATGATCAAATAAAGAGAAGTACGTACAGATTTAGACATGAAGGAGAACTGAGATCTATGAAAGAGCTACCGGCAATAGCTTCTCATCGCTTATATAATTGCAATGAGGGTTGTAAAACTTAAATCTTAGACATTCTACTTGGTTCTGTAGTACATATATTTGCATTCCTTGAGAGTTTTATAATCATTATACTAAACTTTCCCGTGTTCCATGTTAAAAAATATAAAGAAGCTCACTGTGTTACTTGATTGGGTTTTATATTGTACAATACTAAGATATGATATTTAAGTATGCTACCTTAAAAGGAAAAAAAAGATTTAAGTATGTTATTTATTGAACGAGGATTCAAGTATTTACTATTACTAACAGTTGCTGATTGGGTTTGAAACACAATAGGGATAATTGGGAAGATGGAAATCCTGCTTCTTGGGGGACAAGTCCTCACTATCAGGTTTTATTTATGCAAATCAGTGGTTAGATTAGTGAAATTTTCTTAAAATAGTCATTTAAGTGCTAATACCTGGGGTGCTTGCTATATGTACAGCCCGGAAGTCCACCTTCAAAAACATATGAAGCACCTACACCTGGTTCAGGCTGGGCCAACACTCCGAGTGGCAGTTATAGTGAAGCTGGAACCCCAAGGGATAGCAGTTCACCGTTTGGTAATCAGATAAGATTTTGTTTGTTCATTCAATTGGTATGAAGCTGAAGCAAGTGACTCCGCTTTATTATATGATCTTTTATAAATTGCCATAATTTCCTTGCAGCAAATGCTCCAAGCCCAAACTTTCCGTCAACTCCAGGTGGTCAGCCACCTATGACGCCAAGTTCAGCATACCTACCTGGTACACCTGGGGGGCAACCGATGACACCTGGAGGTGGTGGTCTGGATATGATGTCGCCTGTGTTAGGTAGGTGAAGGGATTTAATATTGTTTTGGCATAGTAATATGCTTATAAGGATAAACAAACAGGCCCTATAGAGACATCTTTATATCAGAATGACGATGTTTATAGTTGAACTAGCTTATGTGTGTAAATTCCAATTTGTTGTAAGAATGTACTTTCTTCTAGTCGGAAATGGAAGCTTGTTTATAAAGGTCACTATGTGGCAGGTGGGGATCACGAGGGCCCTTGGATTTTGCCCAATATATTGGTCAATGTACGGAGGTCCGCTGGTGAAACTATACTGGGAGTTGTTCAGGACCTGCTTCCGGTATGAGCTTTTCATGTGATTTTACTAGTCTTTAATTTGATTACGAAACATAGTGAAATGTGTATGTTTCTGTGTATAATATCTGCATCAATTACATTAAAGGTTTTTGTTGGACTGTACTAGCTCATTTCCGTAGTGATTACACAAAATTGTTTTAAATAAAACTCTATATCGATATATTGGACATCTGGACTATTCTTTTTACATTTAGTTTAATATGTAGGAAAAAACATCTGTAACTACAAATTACTATAATTTTTTGCAGGTACTGCATATTGGTTAAGAGTAATTTCTTGTGTAGTTGGTAATTTATTATATTAGCATATTACAATTTCCCTAGTTACCTGCTTGAATTAGGATTAGGAACATGTCCTCAAGTTGTTTGTCTCTCAGTAAATTGTACTACAGCTTATTACACTTCTGCAGTAATTTAGGATCCTGGGGGCAAGAAATTTATATTGGTTAAATCATCATGGCTACGCTGGGTGTAAAATAAATTCTGCTTCTGACCTACATTATGCACCTCACTATTTAAGTACAATCTTATACTATATATTGCAATCGCAAGGCAATTAACTTTTGGTAACAAGGATTATTGTGAAAAAGAACCATAAAGTTTGATTCCTGTGGTTCATTGCCAAATACTTGCTTTGGGAATCAAGTACTATTTTGAATTTTTTGCTGCAAAATTTAACAAAACAGCTGTGCATGTGGTTGCAGGATGGTTCCTGTAGGGTGGTTCTGTGTAGCAGTGGAGAGACAGTCACTGTTCCCTCTAATGAAGTCGATGCAGTGGTACCACGGAAGTCTGACAAAGTAAAGATCATGGGTGGCATTCATCGAGGGGTAACAGGGAAGCTTATTGGTGTTGATGGCACGGATGGAATTGTGAAGCTAGATGATACACTTGAGGTCAACATATTAGACATGGCCATCTTGGCTAAACAACCCTAGTTACAGATATCTTTTGTATAAAATTAGGTTGACAGGACACCTTAGTTGTGGAAAAGGTTGAACCAAGTTTTACAGTGCTCTTTCCCACTACAATTAGAAGTCAAGACTTGAAGAAGAGGTATACGGAAGTAGGTCTATTCAAATTTTCAGAGTCGTGAAACCAACATTTGATATATTTATAATGTACCGTTAAAGGGGGTTTTCTGCTTTTAATAAAAGAAAAGAAATATATTAGCATGAATTATATACGAGAGAAAATCAATATTGTAGTTGTGCATCTTACGTATAAAAAGGTTTTATTCATATAAATTTTATTACATCATCTTGTCTGAACTGAAAATGGTAACTTAGCATATGATACCTTCCCAGTTTTAACCACTCAAGGCTTGTGCTAAACCTAGTGATGACCTGAACTGGAAGATGATTCTGCACCAACAATATTATTATCTTGAGATTTCGTGTGCATTGCTTGACCGATCTGTTCATTTTTCTGAATTTCTTTTTGAACATGAACATCATCTTCGATGGTTAGAACCACGGCATTCCCTCCAAGAGGTCCTTCTACGACTTTCTCCTTGATATTCATATGTTCATCTACGCGTACATGATCAGCTTCTTGAGATGTTTTCTTCATCCTGCACTTAAGGAAGCTAAAAAGTGCAAACGGAACAAATGCAAGGAGGCAAAGGCCACCCAATGACACAAATACTACAACTACGACAGTTGAAATGGCCATTTGCTTGTTTTTGTGAGAAATTGAAGTTTGGTTTGGTGTTGGAGAGTTGGGATTTTCTGGGAGCTTATTTATAGCGAGAGTTTGATTATGTTGTAGTAAGAGTATGCTTTTAAGTTTCCAGAGACTTGTCTCACATGTTAAGATTGTAGAACTCGCTGTCATTCATTACATTAGACAACACTCCTCTTATTTCCCTTCTGTTCTAATTTTTTTTCTTCCCTTGGGCCTTGTTCATTACATTAGTTGCTTGGACTTGGTTTTGTTTTGTATTGAAAATTACAGATTTGACAAAATAAAATTAGGATACCGGTGCGTGTTTGGCTCTTACAAAAAAGTTGATTTATAACTTAAAATGAGTAAATGATATATAAGTGATAAATTGATTAATTCTTATAAGTTATACGGGTATTTAGATAATTTACTTATAAGTCAGTTAAGAGTTTGCTAAATTAAATTTGAAAAAATAATTATTAAATACAATGATTTCAACACTTGCATTTTAAATTAAAAAAATATTTAAAAACAAAAAGGTAAAAATATAAAGTATTAAAAAACAAAGAAATCAAGTAATAAGTCAAATAAGTTCAGGAAAATGTATCTTATTATTAACATTCAACTTATCAATATATAAGTTATAAGTTGAGATCATAAGTTGGGTTGACAAACACCCCATAAACTCTTACGGGTTTATAAGTCATAAATCGGCTTATAAATCCGTTGCGCCCATAGTTTCATTGTATGTATAATTTATAAATTGTTTTGTGTATAAGTAGAGGCTGTAGAGGTTACAGCTAATGTAGAAGTAATAAGGAATGACGGAGTTCTGTCCGAGTTGCAATTTAGCACATCTCCGAGTTCATATCTTGTTCGAGATTATCAGTAAGTCAAAGATTCGAATCATAGTAAAGATGGGTTTAGTCCACCTGAAAAAGCATTAGAAAAAAAGCTCACTTCACCATTTGAATTTTTATCACCAAGAACTGGGATTACAAAAAAAACTTGAATTTGAGACTACAGATTGAGGGACTTACGATCAGGGTCAACTACAGCCTAAGGAAAACAATAAATCAAACTCGTGTTTTTTTACATGCACGTCAATATACCCTCATATTCCTTAATTCACCGGAAGGTCGTCCCTGACTCCCTCCCTCGCGTGATAGTCAAATGTCTATTTATTATTCATTATGTCTTTGTCACAGTTCCCCTGGAAACAATCTCTTTAATATAAGGATGATGCTTATAAGGAGGATGCTGCACACATCTGGGCCGCCTCAAATCTTGCTGATGCAGGAACCTTTTGCATCGAGTACGACCATTATGTACCCATTTTGGATTTCTAACTGCCCATTTGCAACAAGAAAAAGAGCAAGATGTCTGGTGAAAATGCTCTTAACAAGACAACAGCCAAGTCTCAGAATTTTACTGCTCCTTCCAACTACTAATAAAGAGAACATGTACTGGGAAGATATCAAAATGAATCTGAATATGACTGTAATGTGAAACTTGTTACTCTGGTCACTTCAACTTAACATCTACACATCTTCACACATATTTGGTAGATGTTTTGTTGGCTTGTATGCATTTGCATTTCAGATAAAAAAAGAAAAACAAATACATATAAAAAGTTCAGCTTAGTTGTAGGCTCAACGAGTAAATTCACCATTATAGCCTTAATTCTGAAATAGAATGCACAGCATCGGTATACTATCTGATCTCTGCTTTAGTCAGTTGCACCTTAAATGAGAGCAGAGCTAAATTTTTAGCCTTCAATCTGAATACAAGATTTACACTCAGCAACATAACTATCATCTTTCATCGACGCTGTCAAATCCTTCAAAAATTCGCGTATATCATCCGAATCAGGATGACTATCGTCGCCTGCAACAAATAAATTTGTTTTGTTTCCCAATACAATCCAACTACATCCGGGAAATTTTATTACTTGTTTTTCTTTCATTTCTCTCCTTACTAAATTGACCGCATCCCAATTGCCTGATGCAGCATATATATTTGAAAGCAGAACATAAGGGGAGGAACTTTGGGGTTCCAACTCAAAGAGTTTCTCAGCTGCGAGTTTCCCTCTTATGTCATCCCCGTGTAATTTGCAAGAACCAAGATATGCGGCCCAAATCATAGGTTCGTGTTGAAACTCTAGTTTATCAATTAATGCCTCTGCTTCTTCCAGAAGCCCAGATCGCCCGAGGAGATCAATCATGCAGGCACAGTGATCTACTCGTGGCTTAATCTTGTAATAGCCAGTCATTGTGTCAAAGATTCTGCGACCTTCAGATACCCATCCTGCATGACTACAGGCACCAAGGACACCAAGGAATGTGACTTCATCAGGTTTTATATTAGCCTGTTTCATCTCACAGAAAGTTTTGAGTGCATTTTCAGCATGTCCATTCTTTGCAAATCCCACAATCATCGAGTTCCAAGAAATGACATCTCTCTTGTTGAGCATTTCACCAAAAACTTGTGCTGAACTTGTGATATCTCCGCATTTTGCATACATGTCTACGAGGGCACTACATGTCGATTCATCAGAGTCAAAGCCAGTACGAAATACAAGACAATGGACCTCCCCGCCATTACTCAAAGAAGCAGAAACTGCACATGCTTTGAGGACACTAACAAATGTTGCTTGGTCTGGCATACTATTATGGTGACGCATTTCATAGAATAAGAGTATTGCCTCCTCACAACAATCATTTTGAGTGTGCCCTGATATAGCAACAGTCCATAGAACTGTACTCTTTGGACTGGGTAATTCTGAAAACAGAAGAGCAGCATCTTCTTTTTCCTGCGAGTTGAGATACATACCTAAAAGAGAAACAGACAAGTATTCATCCTCGTAAGGAAGGCCAACCTTTATAATGGCACTATGTAGTTGCTTCCCGAAGTGCAACTTCGAAGGTCCGTTGCATCCATCCAAAAGACAAGCAAAGGTGACTTCTGATGGTCTAAGTTCTCGATCCAGCATAGATTTCAATATATGAACAGCTTCCTCAATATTAGTTTGAGAATATCCAGCAATCAACGCATTTATAGAGACAACACTTCTCTCAGTCATCCGTGAGTAAACTTTATGTGCTGCCCCTGTGTCCCCACACTTCACGTACATGTCAATAAGAGAGCTCCCAGCAAATAAACTAGTTTCTAGTCCATATTTGATCAAGGAACAATGCACCTGTATACCTTTCTCACATGACTGAATATTTGAGCAAGCACTGAGTATGCTAGCCAAGGACGCCTCATCAGGAGGAACCCCTTCTGACCTCATCTTCCGGAACAAGTTAAAAGCATCTTCTTCCTCTTCATTCTGCACATATCCAACAATAATTGCATTCCAAGAAACATGGTCTCGGTTTCTTATGAGATCAAACTGCTTTCTGGCATCATTTAGAGCACTTGATTTTGCATACATATCTACCAACGCATTTCCTGCATATAATTTTGATCCAAACTTGTTCTTGATAATAAGTGAATGTAACTGGCGTCCCATTCTTATATTTTTTAACGCAGCACATGCACTGAGAATACTAGTATATGAATATTCATCAGCTTCAAAACCAGAATTCCTCATCTCCGTGAACAACTCCACAACTTCATAAACATATCCATTTTGAACATAACCTCCAAGCATTGCATTCCACATTACTATATTTTTCTCATCCAATGCATCAAATATCTCCCTTGCAGCTTCCATTTTTCGGCACTTTGCATACATATTAAGCATTGAACTCCCCACATAAACATTAGAATCCAACCCCAATTTGGTTGCCAGAGGATGCACCTGCATACCATAGTCAAGATTCGACAAGTTCGCAATTGCACTCAAAACACTTCCAAAGGTTGACCTCGTGGGTTTAATACCAGAATTTGTCATATTTCTGAAATATCTAACAGCTTCAACCTCATAACCTCTTTGAGCATGTCCTGAAATCATCACATTCCACGATATATCACTCGGGCTAGGCATCTCGCTAAAAAGGCGGCGAGCTTCATCAAGCCTTCCTAAGCTCATGCATGCATTTATAATAGTACCAAATACCACTTGATCCGGTTCACGACCCAACTTCTGCATATCATCAAACACACTCAACGCCTCATCAGGATAACCACTTTGAACATACCCTGAAATCATCGCAGTCCAAGAAACCGTATCAGGGTCAACAGCAGCATCAAATACACTCCGGGCATCAACAACACACCCACATTTCGCATACATATCAATCAAAGAACCTTCACAAAAGTGACTAACCTCATACCCCATCTTAATAACATCACAATGCACTTGCCTCCCCAACTTCACATTCACCACTCTCCCACACCCCGAAAAAACAATAGCAAAAGTAAACTGATTAGGCACCACACCACAATTCCGCATTGACCCAAAACACCACAAAACATCTTCAACCATTCCCCTTTTCGAATACATCGATAATATCGAGTTCCAAGCCAATGTATCCCTTTCCAAAAGTCTAGAAAACGCCTTATCGGCAAACTCCAAGTTACCACATTTTGCATATAAACTAACAAGGGCATTTCCTAATTTTCCTTCTAAACCAAACCCAAGTTTCAAACTTTGAGAATGTACTAATTTACACACTTGTAATGAATTTTTAACTCTTTGGGGAATTTCATCGAACACTACGCGGGTCTGTAAGTTCTTACAATGTTGTAAGCATATTTTCAACAAAAGCTCTATAGTTGTTAATTGTGGACTCTGGTGAGTTGCGAATAAACCTTTTTGTTGGTGAAATAAATCTAGTTTTTGAGGTAATAAAGCTCTGTAAGTAGCTATGTGACGCATAACTCGGAGCTGACTCAAACTTGACCCAGAGTTGACTCGGACTCTGACTCTGACTTCAACATTTGTAGTTTATTTCTGTTGAACTTTGGCGCCAAAGTTTTTCGATTTTGATACCTTATCGGTTAAATATTAAGTTAGTCACTTATATATTAGGGTTGTCAGGGACCAGTTATACAACAATCTGCTTCTTTGCCGTTGGATCAAGATTTGGACGGTCAGGATTAAAAAAAAATTATCACCGTTCCGCGCTATTTTTCCGCGGAGCCTTACTGCTCCGCGCTTTTTTTCCGCGGAGCGTGTAATTACCATCTTGTCCTTAAAATGTCTCCGCGGAAAAAAAGCGCGGAGCTTCTGGGAAACTGTAATAAACCCGTTTTCGCCCAAATAACCCCCATTTTTCAGAAACACAATAACCCCGGCGATTTGTGGCGATTTGTGGCGATTTACCGACGATTAAACGACGATTTGTGTTGCGATTGGAATGACGAAGCCAACAGTGGAGGATTACGAAGCGAGGTATGTGCAGTTACCTCTTTCCTAATCGTTTTTCAGTTTTTTTTCGAATTCTGGGGTGCGAGTTTTTCGAATTCTGGCGTTTTTGGTGCGTCTTTGTGTGAATTGCAATCTTGGTATTGGGATGTGTTTTCGCTGTAATTATATATTGGTTTTCAATTCGAACTCGATGTTAGTAATTCGTTTATTGGTAGATTAAGGGGAATTTTAACCTAATTCGAATTGTGATTGATGCTCAGAATTTTAACATATTTTAAGGTGATGTATATTCGAATTATGGGGAATGTGCTGGTGTATATTTTAAGTAAAATTCGAATTTTAATCAGAAATTTAATGCAAATATTGCAAATATTGCATTATTGAAATATTGGGCTGTTCTAATGCAAATATTGCATTCTTCTGTGTTTTTGAATAGTTGTACTCCATATTGAAATTGATTTAGGGATACCATTAATGAAGTGCCATAGTTTTGTTTGATATTAAACTGTCCGTGGCTTTGTTAGTTGGGAGTCGTATGTATAAGGAATTGTAACTGCCTCGTCTCTCTGGTTTATTACAATGTGCTTAAGAGTATGGACATTTTCTGATTAAATTTGTATATGCATACGAGTTATAAATGTATGATCGTCGTAGCTTGTAAATTTGAAGTGGATTAAATTCTGATTGACAACTTTGACAGTAATTCGGTTAGTAATTCGGATTGAATTTCAAGGGGATTGAATTCGTTGATTTGCAGAATTATGGTTAGTTTTCTAGCCCGTTCTTGAGACTACATTAATTAAGACTGCATTCTAGCTAATGCATTATTATGGATCTAATTGATAAGCAATCACACACGTTCCACACGTTCCATACATAAAACTAAAAGGAAGATTGAAGAGAGTTAGAGAGTGAAAAGATGTTTTATGACAGTGTTTAAACTAGAAGATATAAACCATCCTCTATGCATCATACTGTACACAAAAGCCTAGTGGTAATTAGAAAGTGGCTTGCAAGCAAGTGTATATATCAAGAAACAATTAGGAGGAACAAAAGAGAGAATTTAGACTTTGCCACACATAATACAAAAAAGCCTAAATCTTCGAATAAATAGATGATAGAAGCATAGTTTTTGCTTGAGAGAAAATGCAATATACTTGTGTTTAATTATTCTGTAAAATGCCTCTTCTTGGATATTTGCTTAGCATGTGTTTTATGAACAGATTCAACATACTTGTGTGTACAAGGAAAAACTTTTTGTTATTGCTTTCTTATGTATTTACTATTGTTGTTGTGTGACTGTTTTCAGGCTAGATGATATACTACCGGGTCCTATTAGTCAGACGGTCATCTTTGACAATGCTTATCATGTCAGTCAGGAGGTTTGGGATGGAGTTGATAGGGGTACCTTGGAGTGTTATTCTGGTAATAGATTGATGCGTTCGTGGTTTCTGAATGATGCTCAGAAGGAGATACTTGACATGACGGGGTTTGGTTTGTTTGCTAACAATGATGTTGTGCTTCAGAATGATACTGCGCTTGTGACGGCCTTGGTAGAGAGGCGGCGCCCTGAAACTAATACCTTCTTCATGAGACAGGGTGAGATGACTGTGACTTTGCAGGATGTTCATTACATATTGGGTTTGCCCACTACTGGTCATCCACTGGTTGGGGGTGCAATCCAAAATCCAAAGGCCTATTTTATGAGGAACTGGTTCGAAGAGCTTAATGATCCGGAGATTGAATTGGCAATGGATAAAAGAGGAGGGATTAAGTATACGTGGTTGCATAAGAGGTACGGGGGTGATCCTGGTAATGACCCGGAGAAGATTACTCTCCACACAAAGGCATATTTGATGTTGGTGGTGGGGTCAGTTTTGTTTCCTACTAATAGTAGGAACGTGGTGCATCCGAGGTACATTGCCCCGCTCTTTTACTTGGATCGTATTCACACATATTCTTGGGGTTCTGCTGTGCTGGCATATCTATATAGGGGGTTGGAGCGCGCTGCAAGGAAGGGGGACGTTAGTGTTAGTGGATGTTTGGTACTGTTGCAGATTTGGTCATACAAGCGCTTTGATATTGGCCGTCCTATTGCAGATCCCGAGCGGGAAAGCTTCCCTGTTGCAGAGTTTTGGGCTAGGTCCACAGTGGTCAAGGCAACTAATGAGGTGAAGGGGCAAGGGAAGGTTACTGAGGAGGAGGCTACTGAGGGTACAGGGAATGAGGCGGGGAAGGAGAAGGGGAGAAGCAGAGGAAGCTCATTCATGAGGATAGTGAGGAGTTGAAGGGAAAGGGAAACGAGAAGGCGAAGGGGAAGGGGAAGGGGAAGAAGAAGGGAATTGAGGAGGACGAGGACATTGAGTTGACTGTTGAGGACTCTACTGTGGACAAGGTTGTTTTGGGGAAAAGGCCTAGACGTCATATTAGTAAGGGGCCTCATCATAGCTTGCCACACTACCGAGGTGAGTTTGATGGAGTTGGGTCAGATACTGTGCAGTGGACTCCCTACGACCATTTTCACGAGTTTGATGACGAGGATGGAGATGGAGATGTTTACATTTACTGGGATGATTACGAGGATGAAAATCATTGGATATTGTTCGTATTTTCTGTCAAGGAATGGGGGGTCATTCAACTAGATCCTTTGTATGACGATGATGAGTACCCTGCTGAGGAAAGAGTCATGGTATGTTAATAGTTGTAATTTACTTCAACATGTTAGGTGTTACTTAATCTTCTTATTTGGATTGTTAATAGTTGTATTGTATTGCTTGTTAGGTTGGTCTAGTTGCAAACATGTTGAGATATCTTGATAGGAACGCGATGAACCTTCCGAAGGAGCCCCCGAAGGTTCAAGTGTGGACTCGTAGGCCTAAACAGAGAAACAGTACAGATTGTGGCCTATTTGTGATGAAGTACATGGATTATCTATTACAAGGCTACGAGATGGAGTCATTGGAGTGGGAGGATGAAGACATAGAGATCTTCCGTTATAGAATAGCTAAGGAGCTACAGCAGGGAAAAGCTAGACGCATTCCTGGATTTCTCATGCGCCAGAGGATTGAAAATGCCTAGTGCTCGTTCTAAACAATTGTAGTAGTTTACTTTGCTAGATGAACTTGATTGGATTTTAATCATGTACTTGATTTGGTTGAAATGGAAAATAACATTTCATTTGGTTTATATCGGTCGTGTATCGACCGTGTCCCCTCCCTTTTCCCTTCCAATGTTTGATAGTGTCATGATGAATCTCCCCCTCCCCTACATTTTTTCCTTATTCTCATTCTACTACTTTGGTTTGGTATGAAAATCTTACGATTTGGAGAATATGAAATTTTGAGTGATTTGACAAATATGGTCCTTTGGCCCCCCTATTTAGGACCATTTGTAATTTTTATGAATTTTTTTTTCCTTTTTTTTTGGCTGGGACATTTCCTGTAGTAGTTTTATACTACTTTGATTGCTTTGGGACAGGTGGTAGCAACCAAAACAAACAGGTCTTTAAAAATAAAATAAAATGGCTCCGCGCAAAATTTCTGCGGAGCGGTTCATCCCTCCGCGCTTTTTTTCCGCGGAGCGGTTCACCACTCCGCGCTAATTTTCCGCGGAGACCACAGGAATTTTTTAACCTTTTCAAGTCCTTATTTCCATCAAAATCAGTTAGAAAACTCCCCTACTGACCAAGGTAAGTTACTTGGAGCACAAAACATTTCATTTCAAATTGAGAATTGTAAAATTCATCCAAATTAACTAATAAGATTTCAAATTGACCAAGGGTCCAAATATTACCATATTACAACAAAAGTCATCCAAATTCACTAATAAAATTACAAAACAAGTTCAAACATAAGTTCTAACCAAAATATTCTAACACATTCTAGAAAGCCGGCCGACAAACGGTGAGAACGCACTCCCGGAGGAGGATTTGCATTGATGAAAACAACAACATGGTACAATACTACAACACAACCATCGCGAAGAACACCCGTACTAATGGCTTTGTGAGTAGAGGTGTCATTGTGAAGGGAGACACGTATGGTTCTTGTTCCATCATAAAGACGGAATGTTGCATACAAGCCCTTGAGGTTTCCACCATCGGTTACGTTGGAAACCCATCCCTTCACATATTCAACACGCATTTGATCGCGTGTGCATCCTTCCCTAGGCCTCAAATTGAAAATGTCCCTAATGTTGTCACATTCCACAACATCACCACCATCCCAATCCGAAAGCCTCCACTTGCCTTCAATGTCCTTCCCCAAATTCAATATTGGAAGAAAGTAGGGAGTCACATTATATGCAACCTTCTCAAACATTGCCTCACTAGCCGTCCAAAGGCATGCATCTTTCCAATTGGTTGACCTATAAGTCATTTCCTCAGGGGGATACAAGCTAACATCTTCTTCTTCAACAATTGGTGGCGGATCACTAACCTCATTGAACTCCATTATGTCGTAATAAGGTGGTAAATTACGACATATTTCATCCAACTCATCATAGGTCGGTGACTCCAGAAACACCTCACCTTCGGAGCTCGGTTGTGAATCACTAACATGTGAAACCGAATCATTATCCGAAGCATTACCACCCTTCATGTTACCTACACATGACAATGAACGAACTTTGTTAGAAAAAGTGAGAAGAACATAATGTAAAGTAAAAAAAGATGAAGCATAGATTTATATAAATTACAATTGAACACTTTCACCACCACATTGACAACTTTGAGTACTTTGAGCATTTAATAAAATATCTTTAAATTTTTCACAAGTTCTAATATCATGTCCTTCATGTCCACATTTAGAGCATTTCCTCGGTGTTTTGCGAATTGTTTCGATGGCACTTTTGAAACGAGTGTCCTTTTTCCTTCCTTTGGTTTGTGACACAATGGGATCAAGAATTGCCTCATGCAAGCCATCACAATCTTCTTGAGTTGTTGACTTGCCAACTTCACTACTTACATGCTCAATTCCATCAACTCCCATATTCTCAAGAATTTCTGTTTCCCGATTGATTACCGAAATGGCATACTCGTAACGCTCCTTTGATGCCATGCTACTATGACAAAATGCCATGGTGAGTAAAGTCATGTTGTTGAATCTTTCGGTGGGAGTCAAATCATGGGATGATGCTTCTTCTCCGGTCAAATAATAAGGCAACATGCCATCAACTCTATTGGCATCCTTTGTCCAACGGCGTCTCAAAAATGCATTAGGTATTTCGGAAACACATCTCTTGGTCAACACGGCTAGAATGTGTCGGCAAGGAATACCCAAATATTCATACATTCTACACTTGCATCTACCACTTAGAGACAATTTGTTGAATGTAACAAGATACATTGTTCTTTTCTCGGGATCAACCAATTGCCTATAGCATTTGTAGTATGTATACTCATCTTCTTCCAAAGAACGATCTCTATCTTTCTCCACAAAGTAGGTTGTAGCTTCCACCAATTGCTCTTGAAACTTCCTAAACATTGTTTTTGTGTAAATGGAAGCACCATGTTGCTCCAATGCGGTCTTCATTTTTATCCCACGACAAGTTTGACGAGTCTTAAAATCCTCTTCTTTCTCCCTCATAAATTGCCTCTCCAAAGCTTTTTGAGCATTTTCAACAAATTCTTTCAAACTCGTGCAAGAACTAACATAACTATCAAAAAAAGCATTCATTCCCTCACTCCTTGAAGTGGTTGTTTGTCCCGCGGAAAATGTGCTTCTAGTGAAAGCCTTGATCCATTTATGCTTCAACCCGTACAATCCTTGTAGCCATGTATTATCTTCCAATTCATACTTCACAACCAATGCACTCCATCTATCCTCAAACACGTCTTCGGTCAATGAGTTATAAATGCAATTATTGAAATCAACTTTGAAATCCGGGTGCTTGGAATAGTAACTTGCAAGTTTCTCGGGGAATTTGTTACTAATGTGCCAACTACACAACAAATGGGTGGTGTTCGGTAGTTGTGATGAAATAGCCCTGGCCATTGCTTGATCTTGATCCGTAATGATAGTCAAGGGATGTTTGTTTTCAACCGCCTCAAGCCAACTACCTAATACCCATTCAAAACTTGTTTTAACCTCATCTCTCATTAGGGCAAATCCAAAAACAACCGATTGGTAGTGATGATTTACCCCGGTAAAAGGAACAAAAGGCATAGCATATCTATTAGTTCGGTAAGTGGTATCAAAGGCAACCACATCACCAAAATTTTGGTATGCCATCAAACAACGGTGATCGACCCATACTAAACATTTCAACCTTTGTTCTTCATCGAGTAAAGTTTTAATGTAGAATTTCCCACCACTCTCTTCTTTCAACCTATTCAACAAGTCTAAACCCGCTTGAGCATCATTAACATCTAAATTGCTCTTTCTAAACTCACGTACCACATTTTTTACATGTTGTCCATCAAAACCAACATGTTGAGCTCCGCCTTTTAAATTGCTAAAAATGGACATTTGTTGCCTAGGAGGAACACCCGACATATGTAATGTTCTCATTATATTCCTTTGTGCCGCACTTACATGCCTTTCCCTTCGAATTAAATTCATTTTTGAAGGTGTAACAACCTCGTGATTGTGCTCTAACTCTAGTGCGGTAATCTCCCAAGTACTAGTATTTTTTTTATTCAAAACATACATTCGAACCTTACAACCACATCTAGGAAGAACATCCCGACGACGTTTACCTTTAGCTTTACTCATAAAACATGCTTCATCGTTAACAATATTTTTTTCCTTATTCTCACCAAATAGATTACAAACAAATAATCGAGCATATATTTCTTTATTTCCAACACGCTTTTGTGATTCTTGAACCTTAATTGCAAATCCATTTTTCAAGGCATAAGCTCTAAATAAATTCTCCGCGGCTTCTAAACTATCAAACCTTTGATGCAAATAAGGCACAACATTATCAACATCTTCATCAACATTAGGTACATTTTTTTCATGCAAACTATCATCTTCATCATCATCATCAACTACATTAACATGCTCTACATCATCATCAACTATATTTACATGCTCTACATCATCATGAAGCATGGATTTAGTACTAAAATTACAAACATCAACATCATCATCATAAAGATCATTACTTTCAATTGGTTTGGATATTTTTCTTGGATCAAACTTTGCAAACATTTTATTTGCCATAATAATCAAAGAAATACATAAACAAAGACTTACACAATCCAACAAATGAAGCAATACCTCTCCAACTTCTTCAAGATCTTCTTTTCTCCCTCTTTTCTAACCTAAATGGTGGCTGCTACTTTGATCATATAAACTGATTTTAGGGTTAAAAAGCGCGGAGGGAAATGGGGAATCAAACGCTCCGCGGGAAAAAAGCGCGGAGCCGTACCTCGCTCCGCGGAAAAAAAGCGCGGAGCAGTAAGGCTCCGCGGAAAAATAGCGCGGAACGGTGATAATTTTTTTTTAATCCTGACCGTCCAAATCTTGATCCAACGGCAGAGAAGCAGATTGTTGTATAACTGCTCCCTGACAATCAATTGTCAGGGACCAGGACCCTATATATTATTACTAGTTTACTAATAGTTTACTAAGTCACGATTCACAGCGATTATATATAGTTTTGTTCTGAATTCTATCAGTTTCTCAATTAGAAACAGCTGCTTTCATTTTTTTTTTAATTTTCTTATTGTTTTGCAAACTCTCGATACTTATTGTTTTGAGTATCATGAATTTGAGGGAGGATGTTAACATATTATTATTGATGTAATACCGAAAATTGCCGTAATTATTGTTGTTAATGTAATAGGGATAGTTTTCTTATTATATTTATTAACTTTATTATTGATTATGTATTGACTATATAAACGACCATTATATTATAAACAAATCAAGAC
Source organism: Heracleum sosnowskyi (assembly GCA_030848705.1). Lineage (NCBI taxonomy): Eukaryota > Viridiplantae > Streptophyta > Magnoliopsida > Apiales > Apiaceae > Heracleum > Heracleum sosnowskyi. The sequence goes on along the minus strand of CM061242.1, from coordinate 116,653,877 downwards.
TTTTGTCTTCCCCATTGAATAAATACAATTTGCGAATGCTTTATCAAAAACGCCTTCTCGGCAAACTCCAGATTACCATATTTTGCATATAAACTAACAAGGGCATTCCCTAATTTTCTTTCTAAACGAAACCGAAATTTCAAACTTTGAGAATGCACTAATTTACACACTTGTAATAAATTTTTAACTCTTTGGGGAATTTCATCTAACATTATGCTTACAATGTTGTAAGTATAATTTCAACAAAAACTCTATAGTTGTTAAATGTGGACTCTGGTGAGTTGTTAAATCTAGTTTTTGAGGTAATAAAACTCTGGAAGTAGCTATGTGACGCATAACTCGGAGCTGACTCAAACTTGACCTGGACTTGACTCGGACTCTGACTTCCGCATTTGTAGTTTTTTTATGTTGAATTTTCGTGAGAAATTTCAAGTTTGGGTCCCCCACCTTCGATGTTTTAATTTTTATTTGTTTACTAGCTTCAAATGAATTATTTTTAATAATTGTTATTTTATAATTTATGTTTTAATTTTTATTAACTGTATTATTTTAAAAAAAGTATGCATATAAAAATATGTAAACTATTTTAAATAATTTAAAAATATTAAAATAGGTTTTAAAATAAATAAGTAAAGATTTGTCCGTGATATTTTTGGAAAAGCAGAGGTTTTAGTAAGAAAAAAAATAGAAAAATTAACATATTTTAGTTGAAAAATGTAATTTTCATTGATATTTATGGTAATTGCACAAATTATTTTTAATAATTGTTAATTTATTATTCATGATTTGATATTTTATTAATTGTATTTGTCAAAAAAAATAAGCTGACATGTTGAAATAGGTAATTTTTTTTAAATAATTGAAAACATTAAAATATATTTTAAAATAAATAAGTAAGATTTTGACCGTGATATTTTTGGAAAAAGAGGGTTTCTGTAAAAAAAAAAAAAAGTAACATGTTTTAATTGAAAATGGTAAGGCTTCGACAGTGATATTTTTTTTGGAAAAAAGAGGGATTTTAGTAAGATAAAAATAGAAAAGATAACATGTTTTCACTTAAAAAGGTAAGTATCCGTGATATTTTGGAAAATGAAAGGATTTTGTTAGAAAAAATAGGAAAAAAATTAATATGTTTTAAAAGATAATTAGTTATAAATAGATTATAATATTATTTAATAATCTTTTTATAGATAAGTAAAGCTAATTACGTAAAATCACGACGTACCAAAAAACACGTAGCAAAAAAAAGTACCGTACCGACCAAACTTTTAATGTTTCGTGTATTATATAATAATACTAGCTTAAAATCTGTGCGATGCACAGATTATTTTTAACAATTGTTATTTTTATTATTTACGTTGTAATATTTTATTAATTGTTTTTGTTAAATAAAATAAGTAGGCGTTTTAAATTTTTTAAATAATTAATAGTATTCAAATAGGTTTTAAAATAAATAATTTACGGTTTGCCCTTGATATTTTTGGAAAAGGATGGGTTTAGTAAGGAAAAATAGAAAAAGTAAATTGTTCTAGTTGAAAAAAGGTAATTTCCCGTAATTAAAAGTATTATAATAAGTTTTAAAATAAATAACTAAGGGTTTACCCGTTATATTTTTTAAAAAATTAGGGGTTTTAGTAAAAAAAAATAGAAAAAGTAACACGTTTTAGTTGAAAAAGGAAAAATAAGTAGGCCTGTTAAACTTTTTTAAATAATTAAAAGTATTAAAATTGATTTTGAAATAAATAAGTAATGGTTTGCCCGTGATATTTTTGGAAAAGAATGAGTTTTGGTAAGAAAAAATAGAAAAAATAAAATGTTTTAGTTGAAAAAGGTAAATGTCCGTAATTAAAAGTATTAAAATAAGTTTTAAAATAAATAAGTAAGGGTTTGGCCGTGATATTTTTGGAAAAAGAGGGGGTTTAGTTAGAAAATGTAGCATGTTTTAGTTGAAAAATGAAATTGCCCTATTAAAATAGGTTTTAAAATAAATAAGTAAGAGTTTGTCCGTGATATTTTTAGAAAAAGAAAAGATTTTAGTAAAAAAATAGAAAGGTAAGTTAAAAAAGGTAATTGTCGGTAATATTTTTGGAAAAGGAGGGGTTTTGTTAGAATAAATTTAAATGTGTTTTATCTGAAATGGTATTTGGGTATAAACAGGTAATGTTATTATTTAATATTTTTTTTATAAATAAGTAAGGGTAATTTGGAAAATGGGGGTTTTAGTAAGAAAAAGTAGCATTTTTTAGTTGAGAAATGTAATTGTCCGTAATTAAAAGTATTCAAATAGGTTTTAAAATAAATAAGTAATAATTTGCCCGTGATATTTTTGGAAAATGAGGGATTTTAGTAAGGAAAAATAAAAAAAGTAACATGTTTTAGTTGAAAAAGGTAATTGCCTATGATTTTTTTTGGAAAAAGAGAGATTTTGTTAGAAAAATAGAAAAATTAATGTATTTTAGCTGAAAAGGTCTTTGGTTATAAATAATGTTATTATTTAATAATATTTTTTAAAAATAAGTATGGGTAATTAAGAAAAATCACAACCGACCAAACTTTTAATGTTTCATCTATTATAATATAATATAGATAGATAGTATAGACAATATAGATAAATAGATTGATCGATTGATTTTGTATTTAATTTTTATTCGTTTTTGTCTGATCAATTGTATTGTTTTATAACATAAGATCTTTTACTATGAAAGTTAAAATTTTAGAAGAGTTAGTTTTTTATCGTGTAGAACCGCAAAACTTACCCTTAATCTTCGATCAAGTACTTTGGTAAGAAATACATAAAATTATTTCGTTTTTGTTTAATCTTTTCTATGTTTTTAAAGTATTTTGATCAGTCACTTTTTATCCCGACTTTACAAAGAAGTCAAAAAAGATAGAAAAAGTCATATTTTACAATTATATTGTGAAAAATGTTATCCCGAGTAATATTTTAATTTTCAAAACAATTTATATTGATATTCTGTATTTATGTCAATCCTAAAATGAAAAACATAATTTAATAAATGCTAGCTTATAACCCGTGCGAAACACATACTTCTTTTAATATATTATAATATTTCTTTTATAGTAAAAATATAAAATAATATTTTTATATATTTATTTTATAACATAATATTTTTGGAAAAGAAGATATTTTAGTAAGGACAAATAGAAAATGTAACATAATTTAATTGAAAAAGGTAATTGCCCGTGATATTTTTGGAAAATAAGTGAATTTTGTTATAAAAAAAAGAAAAATATGTTTTAATTATAAATACGTATGCATGTTAAAATAGGTAAGTTTTTTTAAATAATTAAAAGTATTAAAATATGTTTTAAAATAAATAAGTAAGGGTTGCACTTGATATATTGGGAAACGAGAGATTTTAGTTAGAACAAATATAAAAAGGTAATATATTTTAATTAAAAAGATAATTGTCCGTGATATATTTGGAAAAAGAGTAGATTTTGTTAGAAAAAAATATGTTTTAATTATAAAACACAATTAGCTAGATAAATGACCCAAAATCGAAAACCAAAACTTTTAATGTTTCGGATATTATAAGATAGTAATAAAAATATTTTGTTAAAAACAATTAAATAAGACAAGTACCGTTTTAATTAGCTTAAAACCCGTGCGATGCACGAATTGTTTTTAATAATTGTTAATTTTATTATTTATTATTTATATTTTATTAATTACATTTGTTAAAAAAAAAAGTAGGTGTGTTAAGCTTTTTAAAATAATTAAAAGTATTAAAATATATTTTAAAATAAATAAGTAATGGTTTGTCCGTGATATTTTGGAAAATGAGGGGTTTTAGTAAGGAGAAATAGAAACTAACAAGTTTTCGTTGAATTTTAAAATATAAAAGTAACGGTTTGCCCGTGATATTTTTGAAAAAATAGGGGTTTTAGTAAGAAAAATATGACAATTAAAAGTATTAAAATATGTTTTAAAATAAATAAGTAAGAGTTTACCCGTGATATATTTGGAAAATGAGGAATTTTAGTAAGAAAAATAGAAAAATAATATGTTTTAGCTGAAAAGGTAATTGCCCGTGATTTTTTTTAGTAAAAGAGGGGAAAGGTAAACTCAGTTCCATTATCGCTTCTTAGAACCTTTACTTTGTTGCTAGATCCATTCTCCAATATAGATATATGATCCATTAGAATCTCAAGAGTTTCATCCTTCTTAATAGAAAATACACCCATGTATATCTGGTGTATTCATCAACAATTACAAGAGTGTATCTTGTGTATCTTTTCATGTTGATTGACATAACGTTTACAGGACCAAACAGATCTAGATGAAGTAAGTGATAAGCAACATCAATTGAGGATTCAATCTTGCTTTTAAAACTTGATCTTCTTTGCTTGACCTTCTGACATGAATCACAAAGACCATCATGAGCAAATACAGCTTTTGGTAATCCTCTTACCAGATCTTTTCTCACCAACTCATTTATACCGTTGAAGTTCAGATGAAATAGCTTCTTATGCCAATTTCAACTTTCATCTACTGATGCCCTTAGTTAAGAGACAAGTACAAGTCCTATTTTCGTGCCCAGGCCAAATGGAATATATATACTCGCATATTAATTACTAATCTTCATTAAAATATATTAATTGTTTTGTAATTTATACTTGTTTTTTATATACATGATATTTTAAATGATATATATTATTTTAAAAAGAAATAAAATATAGTTTAAAAAATATTAATGATATTGGAATAAATATATACATAACATGAATTAATGATATCGAATGATTAGTAATGTGACATAATTTCATGTTATCTTCATTGTGGTCGAAGTTATTTCCGAGAGAGTTATTCATTATTAACTAACTAAGAATATGTATGTAAAATCATATCGAGTTTTTTAAAAACAAATTATGCAGTAAAGAAATATCAAATACTTACTTACTCAAAAATTGACAGCAAACTATTCACTTCCAAATCATAGGCGAGTATAGCACGAACTTTCGCTTAAACAAGTAAAATACAATAAAAAATAGGAATATTAAGTTTACAACAACTATTGATAACTTAAATTTTCAAATATCTCAGTCATCAAACCATCATCACGAATATACCACAAACAAATTACCAAAATTAATGACAAATGAAAAATAATTTTAAAATAAACCCGTGCCTCGCACGGGTTATAAAGCTAGTTATGCATTTATACGAGAAAACTATTCTACTGATCAGTTTTACTTGTTTGTTTCACTGGAATGACTTGAATAAATAGGCCATAATACACCAAAGGCAAAGGTCATTCGAAAATACAAAAAATTAGATACAAAAAATTATTTTAAAATATAGCATAACCTCGATAAATAAATGTTCGATAAATGAATAAATTCGTCAAATTGGATACATAAGTTTGAATTAGGGGTTTACACGGCTCGGGTTGATCGGGTATAAGATATTTCGACAACCCAAGCCAATTAAATCGGTTTGAATTTTTTTAACCCAACCCATATAAATTAAATTCGTAACCCAATCCTATTTTTATTCGTCTGTTTAGGTTGGTTTGGGTCGATTCAAACATGTTATTAGTAGGGGTGAGCAAAAAACCGAATTAAAACTGAAACCGAACCGTAATTGATAAAAAACGAATCGTAAAAAATCGAAACCGAGTTGAAACTGAATCGAAACCGAAAATTTAAAAACCGAACCGTTCTTGAGGTTTCGGTTTTAGGTCCAAACCGAACCGAAAAAACCCGAACCGATCCGATTAATAAAAATAAAGAAATAAATATATTATATATTCTACTAGACCAATTTTTATGAGTAGCGGGAGTAGATTAATAAAGATCCTGACATTCCTTTTAATAATTATACTATTTTGTTCTTATTTTTGAAGTTTTAATTTGTAATAGTTAATTAATAAATATAGTTTAATAAACTTCTATATCTAGGTGTTTTATATGTTGCTTTAATAAATATTTTTGAAGATAATGTTAAATTTTCATTATTCTCGGATCATGTTGGACTTAAATAATCTATTACGAAAACTTTGTATGTTTATTTTGGACGAAAAAATAATTTGTAACTTTGCAAGCTTAAAAATTCGAAGTCATTTTATTTATTTTGTTATGTTTATTTGAGACGGTTTTAAAACCGAAACCGAACCGATTGTAACCGATCCGATCATTTTAAAACCGAAACGGAACCGACGGTTTCGGTTGCGGTTTCGGTTTTCGATTTTAAAAACCGAGGATATGTAGTTTCAGTTTCGGTTTTAACATAAAACCGAACCGATCCGACCCGCGCTCACAGCTAGTTATTAGTAATTATTTAAATTATAAATAAATGACTATGTTAAAAGTCTATTGCTTCTATAAACCAGTCAAAATTGGAATGATTTTCGCATAAGCAAAGTAATTTGTCTTCTACAAGAAGTATAGAAAACATGTCTCTAGCCAAGTAATCTGTAATTGCAATATCATGTTCAAGTCTGGTGCATGAAACATAAACTAAAACCACCGATATAACATAGTGAATTCAGATCAGGTATTAAACGACCGTGGCATATATGCATCACGTAATAAACTAGTTTAATAAGCCGCGTTTCGCATCGGTTTTATAATAATTTTTTCAAATTTTTCTAAAAAATTTTCTAAAAAATATATTTTAAACAAAATAATATTTAAAACATGAAATTAAGATTTCTTTTAAATTCTCCGTTTAATGTTATTCATTACCGAAATTTTGAATAATTATAGAAAAGAGCAATTGTTTAATATATTTTATTATTTTAATATTATATCAAATATTAGTATATTAATCACTTTATTTTTCTAAAATTTTATATTGCTAGATCTATTTAAACTTTATTCTAGCATATAATATGCTCCTCCTAATGAATCGGTCTCTTGTTAAACATGTTTCCTCCCACTAACTCGCTTTCTCATTGTTACCAAATTGAACATAAAACAAACTAATTGCTTAATCAATTACATCATCTATTAATCAATTTTATAATATCATAAAATTTAATTCAAATCTTTTTCAAAATTCTAATTTTTATTGTTTAAAATATAGATACTCGAGAAAAGAAATGAAAAAAAAAATCAATTTTATTATATCATAAAAGTTAATTCAAATCTTTTTAAAAATTCTAATTTTTATTGTTTAAAATATAAGTACTCGAGAAAAGAAATGAAAAGAAAATAAGGCTCCTATATTTTATTTTATTATATAGAAACTTGCATTTTCTTTAAGTTTTATCTTCTACATAATTAGAAGGTAAAAATTTTTAAAAAAATGATTTTTAATGTATATGTAAAACATATAGATAAATTAAACATGATTTTTTTACAAAACAATTATGAGAACATAATTTCTAATAATTTTTTTAGGAGAATGTAAAGATGATAATATGATTTCAAGATAAATTTTAGAACTTCAAGAAAAAATATATGAGAATATTAAAATTGTAACTTTAAGTTCAAAAGAAAGTTTAAGAAAATATCAACACGATAATTTGACGTAAAGATAAATTTTAGGACAATATTAAGATAGTAATCAATATACTTATATAAAGGAGAAGACGGGGGCGGTGAGGTGGCGCTCTAGAATCGCTCCGTTCTATTTTTCTAATTTTCTAAATTTTTCACAATTTTTAATTACAACTTCCTTTATTATTTTCACAATTTTTAATTACAACTTCCTTTATTATTTTCAATTTTGTAGGAAGATAGAACTTTCTTTTATTGATTTTGTAGAAAGATAAAACTTAAAATATATTAAATTATTATTTGGTTGAGGTGCGTTTTTTCCTTTACCTAATCATCAGAAATTGATTTCATATCAAATTGCATTCTATTTGTGGTTTTAGGTAATACGGCTAATGATGGTGGTTTCTCTTTTATTATTTTCAATTTTAATATAACGTTTTTTTATTATTTTCAATTTTTATAGAACTTTCTTTTATTATTTTCAAACTTTATAAAACTTTCTTTTATTATTTTCAAATTTGATACAACTTTTTTTATTATTATTTGTAGGCTCTTATGTTTGATAAAACTTTCTTTTATTATTTTCAAATTTGATAAAACTTTCTTTTATTATTTTCAAATTTGATAGAATCAAATTATTTACGGAATCAAATTTTTATTATAGCCTAAATTACCCACTTGCCTTAAATTTAATACATGCGTGTTTATCAGATTTCCAGCAACGTTTTTTTCTTGAGATTGATTTGATATCAAATTGCATTCTATTTGTGGTTTTAGGTAATACGGCTAATGATGGTGGTTTCTCTTTTATTATTTTCAATTTTGATATAACTTTCTTTTATTATTTTCAATTTTATAGAACTTTCTTTTATTATTTTCAAACTTGATAAAACTTTCTTTTATTATTTTCAAATTTGATAGAACTTTCTTTTATTATTATTTGTAGGCTCTTATGTTTGATAAAACTTTCTTTTATTATTTTCAAATTTGATAAAACTTTCTTTTATTATTTTCAAATTTGATAGAATCAAATTATTTACGGAATCAAATTTTTATTATAGCCTAAATTACCCACTTGCCTTAAATGTAATACATGCCTGTTTATTTCCAACGTTTGTTTTTTATGCAATCATTTTTGCTTTTTTGTATGCGATAACTTCCAAGTTTGGTACACTTTTCTTTACCTAATCATTAGAAATTGCCTCCATTGTAGGATTTGATAGAACTTTCTTTGATTTAGAAAATTACAACTTCCTTATTATTTTCGAATTTGTAGGCTCCATATAATGGATTTCCATGTTATTCACCTTACAAACACCTATAAATTAAAGGTCATTCATAACAAAAAATTTACACCGAAACTTTTTTACATAGCTTCAAATTTTTACAAACATCTTTACAATCAATACAACTATGGCCTACACCATGTTGGATGCTTTGAACGACAGCAGCTATACCTGGATGATAATAGTACGAGTGTGTAGAATGTGGGAATCTGTCAATCCAAATACTGAAGAACTGATAAGTCTTGACATGATTTTGATCGATGAAAAGGTTAATAAATCAATATACTTATAACTTATTAGTTTGTCAAATTGTATGATGTTATTAACTTTTCTAAGATATGTTGTATGACAGGAAAATTTGATCCATGCTACGATCCCGAAGATTCTGGTCTCTCGATTCAAAAATCTTTTAGAGGAAGACTCCGTGTACAGCATCAAAAATCTGAAAGTTGTTTCAAGTACAGGGAAATATAGACCACTATCACATGGGTCTAAATTTCTCTGAGATTGGAAGAATGCATCGTCAACATATCACTGCATGGATTTCAGTTCATATGTCCGGATATGATTGATGCACGTATTAATGACACCAACATACTCTCAGGTTTTGATGCAGTAATATATTAGAGTAATATATAAATAATACTATTATATAAGTTATAATTCAAACTATCATGTTCTAATATTATTTTTTCTATGTTGATTTAGATGTTGTGGGCTGCTTGACCTACTTGGGTGGCATTGAAGTTGTCAAAGGCGGTTGGAAAAAAAGAGATCTCAAAATTGTCACAAATTAGTAAGTTATGCATTATATCAATTTTAATATAACTGTTAATTGTTTTTTATTGTTCTTGTAATTTTATATTACTTCTTTGGTTACCCCAATTTATTTGTTTTACTTATTTAATTTGTTCTAATTTTTTTCTTAAACAGCTCCATCACCAGTACCATAACTTTGTGGGAAAAGTTGGCCGAGATGGTTGATACAAATTTATACAAGGAGGATGGTGGACCCTATATAATAATTGTCACATCTACCCAGATTAAAAAAATTAAAAGTAATTATCTTTATTAATGTTTTTATAATATATAGTTTTAGAAATTGCACATATATAAATCTATCTTATCTCGATTGAACGATCGTATGTTAATAATTGAAATTTTCTCTTTTATTATTTTCAATCTTGATAGAACTTTCTTTTATTATTTTCAAACTTGATAGAACTTTCTTTTATTATTTTTAAACTTGATAGAACTTTTTTTTTATTATTTTCAAACTTGATAGAACTTTTCTTTTATAATACTTCTTGACTTATAAACATAATGAATTTTTATTTGATAATTTAAATAATTTTGTAGATATTAATTTCACAATTTTTATTCTAATATTCTTTTTCTTAACAAATATATTCTAATGTCGCTGCGAAGCGCGACTTAGTAACCTAGTTTGACATAAGAAGAAAGTTTAGGAGAATATAAGTTAATTAATATTTCTATTACTAAAGATTTAAAAGCCAATTTAGATATTTTCTACTCAAATCATCTTATTTATTATTTTCCTCGATTAAAAGATATTAAATAAAAATTAGCAAATAAATTGGACTCGTGGAGTAAGTTTAGGAGAATATTAATATAGTATACTTAGTTTCCTCCGTTTGAATTTTTTTTTTTTTGACAGTCAAGCAAAACATTTTTAACATAACAAATTTAACTTCCTTCCTTGAAAGATAGTATTAAAGAAATGGATAATTATTGAAGTCATAACTCATTTGGTTCAAATGTATCAAATTAGTCACTTATTTAAAAAATGACTCAATTAGGTAACTAATTTAAAAACTATATTTATAGAAGTATAGATTGAAGCGATTTAAGAGGCGCCACATCACCGCCATCGTCTTCTCCTTTATACAACTATACTAGTTTACTAAGCCGCGCTTCGCATCGGTCTTTTAATAATCTCTCTAATTTTTCTTAAAAGTATTCTACAAAAAATATTTTTAAATGAAATAATTAATTTTTTTCGAACATAAGTTTTTCTTTTTTGGATTTTCCGTATTGTCATTCACGAAAATTGTGAATAAATAATATTGAGAAAGAGAATTGTTTAATATTTTAATTATTTTAATATTTATTGTGTTGAATATTATTATTTTGATTATCATTTATATATTTTTCAAAATTTAAATTTTAAAATATATAATATAATATCAATTTTTTACCATATAATACGTAACTCCTAATGAAACGCCCTTCCTTTAAAAATGTTTCCTGCCAATGATTCGCTCTCTCGTTATTACCAAATTTTACATATAACGCATTAATTTACTAAATAAATTGCATGAGTTTAAAATTTGTTTTGTATTATTGACATATAATACAATAGTTACAAAATCTTACCTTAATAACTTTGAAGACAAGTTTTTAAAATTATCTTTTTGAGAAATTTTGGACCAGAACCCACATTCAATAACGATGAGATGTACTACATAGCTACCTAAATTTTTATCAAATTAATATAAAAACTAAATTAGATGGTTACGCCTTGTAGTCTATAATAGGGTCTGAGGAGAAGAGATTCAGAATTGATATGTGCAAAACGGCATGATACATGCTTCTACTTTTTTTTATAATACAACTAATGTCATCAAATTTATTTTCTTTGCAGTACAACAAAACTTTTGATTATATAATTTAGTTAGGTTTTTAATTATGAGAATTTTTAATAAAAAAAAGTTGACATCTTCTTAATTTTTATAATATCTTTACATAGATTATATAATTTAGTTAAGTTTATAATTATAGGATTTTAGATATAGTTAATTGATTGTAGAATTTGATTAGATTTATATTTTTAGAGTACTTGTATTTTATAAGTATTATATTTTCTACAAATTATGAGCTAAAAAAGTAAAGTTTCAATTTTTAATTTAAAGACAAGAATATTAAAATTGTACATTTAGTTTCCTACATTAGGAAATATTTAAAAGACAATTGAGATAATTTTTTTATCAAAAATTTAATAGGATATTTAAATTATATATTTACCTTTCTCCCTTAGTAAAGACTTTAAAAGCAAGAATATTAAAATTTTATATTTAGTTTCTTCCATAAGTAAAGATTTAAAAGGAAAATGAGATTTCCCCCTATATTTGGTATTATTAGAAAAAATGGATCGAAGCGAATTGAGAGACGTCCCCTCAGTAAAAAAAAGTCGACATCTTCTTGATTTTTATAATTTCTTTAAATAGATTATATAATTTACTTAGGTTTATAATAATATGATTATAGATATTGTTAATTGATCGTAGAATTTGATTAGATTTACAATTTTAGAGTACTTGTATTTTATAGGTATTACCATTTCTTTCAAATTAGGAGCTAAAAAGGGAACATTTCAATTTTTAATTTAAAGGTAAAAATATTAAAATTGTACATTTAGTATACTACATTAGGAAAGATTTGAAAGACAATTAAGATATTTTCTAATAAAAAATTTAGTAGTATATTTAAATTGTATATTTACTTCCCTCCGTTAGTAAAAATTTTAAAGGTAAGAATATTAGTAGTATATTTATTTTTGTCTATTAGTAAAGATTTCAAAGGTAAGAATATGAAAATTGTATATTTAGTTTCTTCGATTAGTCTAGATTTAAAAGGAAATTGAGATTTTTTCTAACATTTGATATTATTAATTCAAAATTTTGAGAAAATGAGAAAAATTGATCGAAGCGATTTCAGAGATGCCACCTCACCGCCCCCGTCTTCTCTTTTATATAAGTATATATATTGATATAAAAATAGATTGATACTATATTGGCCATATTTACGTTATCCTTTATTATAATACATGAGTCTACCACAGTATCCAGTTAGCCAATCATAAATTTTGAATTATTTTAGGACCAATCATATGTCAATCCTAAATTTTAGACCAATCATAAGAGCCTAAAAACTTTCATCATATAATTTTATTAACTAAGGGTGGTTAGACGTTCCATACAATGAGATTAACCAATCAAAATTCAAAAATTGTTTTATTTTTAATTAGAATTTAAATTTATTAAACTTTTCCTCATTTAATTTATTAACCAAAGCCGAGTCAATCCTAAATTTTAGACCAATCATGAGAGTCTAAAAACTTTCCTCATATAATTTAAACATATTATTTTAAAATAAAATTTAAATCAATTAAAACTTTTTTCATATAATTTTATTAACCAAGGTTGGTTAACCTATGTCAATACTAAATTTTACACCAATCACAGTAGCCAAAAAACTTTCCTCATATAATTTTATCAACCAACAACGGTTAGACTATCCATACAAAACAATTAACCAATCAAAATTCAAAATTTAATTTATTTTTAATTAGAATTTAAATCTATTAAAACTTTTCTCATATAATTTAATTAACCAATGGTGGTTAGACAATCCATTAAATTGATTAATTAATCAACATTCAATAATTATTTTGGTTTTAATTAGAATTTAAATTCATTAAAACGTTTCTCATTTAATTTTATTAACTAAATATGATTAGACTATCCATACAACGCGATTAACCAATCAAAATTCAAAAATTATTTTGTTTTGATTATAATTTAAATCTATTGACTATTATATTTATATATTTCAAGAATTTGATTATCAACTAAAATTATGTTAGGCCGAATACACAATATATAATCAAGTAGGTATGAGAATAACAATTAAGAACACAGGTTTGTAAATCAACAAACTGAATTATATTAAATAATTCTCTCTTAGTGATGTTAATGAATCACAAAGAGCTTCTAGGTTACAAGAATAAAATATTCAATGATCGCATCCCTTCTAGGGATAACCTATCTGTGTTTATATAGTACACAGTTACACAATCCTTATCTAATTGATATTCCTACAAATTAGCTATACAATTGTTATCAATTAAGGATTGCTTCTTATCTTCTATTCCGTTTCCTTAGCTGTATCAATATATTCTGCTTCTTTCCATCTTCAGAATATATTGCTTCTAGAATCTTCAATTCAGCACCGACAGCTAATTCAACTATCACCTTGTCAGACTTTAAATAAACTCTGACCGGCTTCCTTTAAACTCTTCACCCTGTCAGAGTTTAATTAAACTCTGACCGGCTTCTGATAAACTCTGGTCAGTACCTGTTGCTTAAACACTGATAAACAAACGTCAGCAATTATATCTAACAATCTCCCCCAACTTGTTCATAATAAAATGTACAAGTTAAACATATAATTGATGATGTCAAAAAACATTTAACAAATGCAGTGTTTAACATATAACATAGTTTAATTTAAAACAGAGTTTAAATTTGACTTAGAATAGAAAATATATTAAAAACTTACAGTCAGACTTTACTTGATTTCTTGAATATCAGGCACAGTCCTGATATAATCTAACAGTAGTTTCTTCTCAGCTCTATTCAATTCAGCAATCATAATCTTCTTCAGCTCCTTCATTTCTGGTTCATCTTCACCAATTTGATAAATGGCAGCCCTCAAAGAATATATGCTGTTTTTGTTCATTTCATTGCCAAGTCTGATATAAAAAGGTTTATCAGACTCTAGATTGAACTCAAGAACCTTTTTATTTAGTGCAGTTCTGAACCTAGCACTATTCCTTTTCATTTCTACCAACTTTCCATGTGCATCTCTGTATTTAGGAATGTATGCACTTGATACTCCAGCTCCACTCAAAACTTTGGATTTCATCATCCTTTCCTTCAAAACTCGAGCAGCATCATAAGTACTTCTATTCTTTACTTCAAGTAGATATAGAACATACTCTAGCTCTTCCCAAAGTTTTAACTGGATATCAAATTCACCAAATCTATACACTCTGCCATCAGCCATAAAATATAACAAGAATTCCTTTTTGACTCCTTTGTGAAAAATCATCTGTACAGATTCTAGTTTGTCAAGGCCTTCTTGAGTAATTCCAACTCCAAATTCTGCCAATGAAAACTTGTCTTGAGATCTGTTATTAGTTCTTCTCTCTCTGTGTGAACCCAGTCCAGATTTGTCAAAGGCTTCTTTTCCCAATACTGTTCTGGTTTCTGAGAAATTCACAGCTTCAAGCTTTAAGTCTTCAAGAATTTTTGGTTTGCTGAATCCTGGAAGTAGTGTAGATTTCTGTACAACTTGAGCAACGTCAGAGGTTGTCATATCTTCAATAGAAACATCAACTTGAGCAGCGTCAGAGGTTGATTTATCTAATCTTGTTTCAACTTGAGCAATGTCAGAGGTTGATTTAAACTTCTTATTCAGGTTAGGCTCTTCAATCATTATGCCTTTACCCTTATCAGAGTTTTTAATCACAGGTCTCCTTGTATTTTGTATACTCTGTTGAATATTTTCTTTGATAGAAATACCAACTTCTTTCTTTCTAGGAGCCTTGATTTCCTTTTTCTTGTAGATTCCAGCTTCAAGATTTTTCTTGTGTTCCTCAGCAAGCATCTGCTCTTCAGCCTGGATATCTTCAATAGTTACATTCTTTCCATGCTCTTTCATGAATATCTTAGCAGCAATCTCTTCATCAGTAGATGGATTAGTTGAAACAACTAAACGCTTGAGATTTGAAGTAGATTGGCCACCAGAAGTAGATTGGCCACCAGAGTTTATCTTTTCAGAGTTTACTCTTGTCGTGCTTTGCCTTGGAGCAAAAATCTTTATTTTATTTCCTTTGCTTCCCTTGCGTCAGCACTATTGACATCATCAGCCAATGAAACTTGAATACTAGGGTGTGAATGAGAACCCTCAGCATCATTTCCAGTTTCTTCATTATTGGCTGCTTCATTTGCATTAAGAATATTGTCAGCAGTAAACTGTGCAGCTTCATCAATGTTCTCCTCTGCTACAGCTTCAGGAATATCAGAGGTGGCCTGAGCAAAAACCTCTGCTTCTCTTTGAACAATCTCAACAACAGATTGTTGCAAAGCTTCAAGAATAATGTTCTCAGAGTTTAGCTCATCAGTAGCCTCTTGTTCCTTTTCCATCACAGCTTCAACAATGTTCTCTGTGACTTTGATCATCTGAGTAACCTCCTCACCTTTGTCAAAATCACAAGAAATAATTTCAGTGTGAGTGGCCAAAGATTCTTCTACCTGATCAGTTACTTGATCAGCTTCCACACCCTCTGTATAATGATCAGAATGGATAGAGGTGTGTGCATCAAGATCAAAAACTCTACTATCAGAATGAGTAGCAGCTTCCTCAACTACATCATGAACCTTTGATGTAGGAGCATCGAAATCCATAGTAGCATCAGTATTTAATCTGTCTAGATTGACAGCTTCAGCATTTGCAGCATCTTCCTGAACAAACACTTCAGGAGCTTCAGTGTTTACAAACACTCTGTCCTCATTAGCATTTATAATATCCTCCTCAACAACAATTTCAGGAGTAGCTTGAGGAACAGCTTCAGCCACAATTTCCTCATTCTCTGATGCAGGAGCTTCAGTGTCCTTAGAGACTCTGTCCATGGTTACATTTATAGCACCAAAAAGATGTGCAGCCACTAGTCTTCTTTTTCTCTGATGAAGAGTTTCTTCATCAGTTTCAGTCTCTGAGGTTTCAACAACAGACTTTGCCCTATTGGCTCTTCTTTTCTTTAGCCTTGTCTTCTGAGGTATCTCTTCAGGTCTTGATACCCCAGCTTCAGTTGATGGTTTCCTTGCAGGTTTAGTACCAATGTGCTTGGTCCTCGTATACCTACTTGCAGATGATGAGGCTGTGGAGATCTGTATGATGCTCTTCTATCAGAGCTACTTGAAGGGTTCGAAAAAGAATGTCTTCTTGGAATCCTGCAAGCTGCAAACCAGAAAGAGAAGTCGAGAGGATGATGATGATGATTCAACATCAGGGGGTTGTCAAGCCTTGGAAATCCCAGATGTTATAGTAGCCTGTTAATCGAACAGTAGCTAGACAAGAGTATAAAGTTGTCTGAATGTAAACAAAGTTTGAATCATTTAATGAGAAAAATCCATTGTTTTGTTTTACATATCAGTATCTCATAGTAATTGTAAAGTGAAAGAAATGATATCACTTTAAACAATAACTAACATACTCATCAGTGCTACTAATCACCATCAGAACTTATCAAACACACTCTTTCTGTTCTCTGTTGAATGTAAAATATATTCGTTACCAATCATACTTTTTCGAAAAACAAATGTCTAATCTCAAAATTATGAAATGTCTGAAACAAAGAAATTATTTTAACCATTAGAGATTAAAACAAAGTTACCTCGGCATATGTCACACAATACATCAGTGTTTACCATTTGTCCTTCTTTGTCAATAAACTCTTTTTCTTCAAGCTTCCCATTGAGAAAAGCACTCTTTACATCCATCTGAAAGACTTTAAACTTCTTGTGTGCAGCATAGGCCAGAAAAATTCTTATGGCTTCCAATCTTGCAACTGGAGCAAAGGTTTCATCATAGTCAATTCCTTCCTGTTGTGAATAACCTTTTGCCACAAGTCTAGCCTTGTTTCTTGTAATCACACCTTCACTGTCAGTCTTGTTTCTGAAAACCCACTTTGTACCTACTATTGATCTATTCTTTGGTCTAGGTACAAGTGTCCAGACTTCATTTCTTTCAAACTCATTTAACTCTTCTTGCATTGCTGTAATCCAATTTGCATCTTGAAGAGCTTCTTCCACTTTCTTTGGTTCTGTTTGAGACAAGAAAGCATGATACAGACACTCATTATTTGTTGCACTTCTAGTTCTCACACTAGCATCAGGATCTCCAATTATGAGATCAGGTGTGTGTGCCTGTGTCCACTTTCTTGCTGTTGGTAAGTGGTTTCTTGCATCATTATTTGATCCTCCCCCTTGATCCATGCTCTCCTGATTCATATGTTGACTTTCTGCAGCATCTGAGGCTCCCCCTGAATTGGATGGCTCAGAGTTTGAACTGTCAGAGTTTGAATCAGTTTCCTCAACTGACTCATTTGCTGTGTTTTGTTGAGCTTCTTCACGCTCCCCCTCAACTGGTTCTCTATTTTGTTCAATTTGAGAATTTCCATTTTCTCCAGTATTTACCAGTAGAGGTTCAGAGTATGCTTCGTCAGAGTTTGTCAACTCTGCTTCATCAGAGTTTACATCATCAGAGAATAGATCTTCATTTTCAAAACGTAGTTGATCATATCCATCCTTGTCTTCAAGTCCAATTATTTTCTTGTCATCAAATGACACATGTATGGATTCCATGATCACCTTAGTTCTTAGATTGTAAACTCTGAATGCTTTTGTTGACAATGGATAACCAACAAAGATTCCTTCATCAGCTTTTAACTCAAACTTTGTCAACTGTTCAGGATGAGTCTTCAACACAAAGCATTTGCATCCAAATATATGAAAATATTTCAAATTTGGCTTCTTATTTTTCACCATCTCATATGGTGTTTTCCCATGCTTGTTGATCAATGTTGCATTTTGAGTAAAACAAGCAGTTTGAACAGCTTCTGCCCAGAAGTATGTTGGTAATTTTGCTTCATCAAGCATAGTTCTGGCTGCTTCAATTAAAGTTCTGTTCTTCCTTTCAACTACACCATTTTGCTGTGGAGTTCCAGGTGCAGAAAATTCTTGTTTCACTCCTCTTTCCTTGCAGAAAGCTTCTATAATTGAGTTTCTGAATTCAGTTCCATTATCACTCCTTATAATTTTGACTTTGTGCTGTGATCCTTTGTCCAGTAGATTTACATGATCCATCAGAGTTTGAGCAGTTTCATCCTTCTTTGACAAGAAATACACCCATGTATATCTAGTATATTCATCAACAATTACTAGAGCATATTTCTTTCTGCCCATGGACATCACATTCACTGGTCCAAAGAGATCAACATGTAGAAGATGATAAGGTTCCACTACTGAAGATTCAGATTTGCTCTTGAAAGATGACTTCCTTTGCTTGGCTTTTTGACAAGAATCACACAAGCCATCTAGACTGAGTATAGATTTTGGAAGTCCCCTTACAAGATCCTTTCTTATTAGCTCATTGATGTTGTTCAAATTGAGATGAGAGAGCTTCTTGTGCCAGTTCCAACTCTCTTCATTTGACATTCTGGCTGTCAGACACACTGTTTTTCCATCAGAGTTTGTTACCAAACTTGCTTCATAAATGTTGTTGCGCCTGT
The DNA here is from genome assembly GCA_030848705.1 of Heracleum sosnowskyi. NCBI lineage: Eukaryota > Viridiplantae > Streptophyta > Magnoliopsida > Apiales > Apiaceae > Heracleum > Heracleum sosnowskyi. The sequence continues at coordinate 116,634,968 of CM061242.1, read as the reverse complement.
GTCCAACTAGAACAACTTTTCCAGTAGATTTACTGATAACTTCACAGTATTCACTATGAAAATCTACATGGTTTCCTCTGTCACAGATTTGACTCACAGATAACAGATTATGCTTGAGTCCTGAGACTAGAGCTACATTTGTAATGATGACACTTCCAAGATTGATATTGCCATATCCCAGAGTGTGTCCTATGTTGCCATCTCCATAGGAAACCTTTGGGCCAGCCTTCTCCTTAAAGTCTGATAGCAGGGCTTTATTTCCAGTCATATGTCCCGAGCATCCACTGTCCAAGATAAGTGTGCTCTCTATTATACCCTGCAATCACAAACAAATACTAAGTATTAGTTTTAAGGACCCAGACTTGCTTGGATCCTTTGTCTTTCTTAACAGTGTTAGCTTTTGCAGCGGAATTACTATCAACAGAGTTTAAGCTAACATTGTCAGACTTTACACTTGCAGAGTTTGCTTTAACCCACTTCAGATTGGGTTTTAGCTCATAATAGTTATGATAAATAGCATGATAACTCTTGCAAGTATAAATGGAATGCCAAGTGCTCCCACAGTGTGTGCATAAAGTTTGTGGTTTAACCCTTACATAATCATTCTTTACTCCTGATGTAGAAGATAAAGAATTAATATGTTTGTTTTTAGTGCAAAATCTAGCAAGATGATTAGAACTACCACAATTATAACATGTTTTCCTTGGAGCAGCACCAGTAGGCAAATGATTATTTCTATTATTTATGCCTATCTTTCCATTCCTATTCTTCTTGGACCCTTTTGGTTTCATGGCAGATTTTATCTCTTTCAGCTTATGATTGAACTGTTTCCCTGTCATCAAACCAACATTAACCTGTTTTTCATAAGTTTTTACTGGCTTTCTAACAGCTTCTCTTTCCATAAGTTTTTCTGTTATAATATTTTCCTGTTTTTCACAGGCTTCATCTGATTCCATATCAGCTTCCCTTATTACAACAGATTTTAACTTATTGGCTTCTGGAACAAATTTCACAGGTTTAAGTTGTGGTTTTACCTTAACCTTGTCTTTAAACCTAAGTTCATCATTTTCACAATAACCTAAACCTACAGAATCAGTCTGAAACACTTGATGAGTGTCTCTTCCAGAATCTGTCCAAGTCTTGATTATTTTTCTTTCTTTTTTCTAGATCAGATTCTAATTGCTTATACCTTTTAAGCAACTCCTGTTCAACATAAACAGCATCATCTCTTTCTTTTTGAATCTGCTTCATACTTTCAAGTTCTCCTTCAAGAAACTTGTTTCTATCTTTAAGACTAAGATTCTCAGATTTAATTCTTTCATTTTCTAAAGTCTGATCCCTATAGCTAACATGAACACTTTTCAGATATACTCTTAACTCAGATATATTATCAGTATCATAAGCATAAGTAGTTAGGGGTACCTTATTTTCAGAAGATTCAGTCTCATCTCTGACAGTTGCCATAAGAGCATAGTTTTCTCCATCATCAGAGTCTGAAGTATCTGCCCAGTCTTTGCCTTTAGAGATGAGTGCTTTCTCAGATTTGCCTTTCTTGCACTCTGGAGCATAGTGACCCATCTCCTTACACTTGTAGCACTGGATTTCAGATTTATCCTTCTTGCCAGACTTGGTTTCCCTTCCATCAGACTTTCTGAAACTTCTCCTTTCAGAGTTTGAATCTTTCCTAGAGAATCTCTTTCCCTTCTTGAAGTTCTTGAATCCCATCTTCTTGAAGGTCTTCACCATCAATGCAGCCATTTGCATCATCTGTTCTTCATCATCCTCAGAGTCAGAAGCTTCATCAGAGTTTGAGTCATCATCAGAGTTTGATGACTCACTTTCAGATTTAATAACTAAAGCCTTTCCCTTGGCTTTCTTCCTTGATGATTCCTTCTTAATGGGCTTCTCCTCAACTTTGAGAGCAACATATTTTGTCTTTTTGCTCAATCTTCTATTCCTTTGTTCTATCTCCAGTTCATGAGTTTTCAACAACCCATAGATTTCATCAAGATCTGTATCAGCAAGCTCATAATTATCTCTTATTGTGGTTGTCTTTAAATCCCACTTTTCAGGTAGAGATAACAAAAACTTGAGATTAGACTCTTCAAGCTCATATTCTTTATCAACCAGAGACAGATCATTCAATAGTTTGCAAAATCTGTCATAAGTCTCAGTCAAGGTTTCATTAGTTCTTGAATCAAAGTGCTCATACTCCTGTGTGAGTATTGTCTTTCTGTTCTTCTTAATAGCACCTGTTCCCTGGCATCTGACTTCTAAAGCATCCCATATCTCTTTGGCAGTCTTGCAGCCAATTACTCTGTTAGACATAACATTATCTAAAGCACTGTGGAGAAGATGTCTAACCTTTGTATCTTTTGCAATTGATGAGATGTCCTCAGGAGTCATATCTTTCTTTTCCTTTGGAACAGTCTTTTTTTCTTGACCATCAACAACAGGGGACAATTTATTCGGCATATGAGGACCATCATAGATTCTGTCAAGGTATTCTGGATCTGTAGCCTCCAGAAACATGGTCATCTTCACCTTCCAAATCGGATACTCTACTGGCCTGAGAATTGGAACCCTGATTGTTTCATATCGACTCACAGAATTGGGCTTAACCTGTTCAGCCTTAGGAGCAGTTTGATTTTCTTCAGACATGATTATTACTGTGTTTGAATCGTAAAACTGTATATATTAAACAGCCTTGGCTCTGATACCAATTGTTAGGCCGATTACACAATATAATCAAGTATGTATACGAGAATAACAATCAAGAACTCTTAAAACAACAAACTGTAATTATATTAACAGTTTCTCTCTTAGTGATGTTAATGAATCACAAAGAGCTACTAGGTTACAAGAATAATATATTCAATGTTCGCGTCCCTTCTAGGGATAACCTATCTGTGTTTATATAGTACACAGCTACTTACAATCCATCTCTAATTGATATTCCTATAAATTAGCTATACAATTATTATCAATTAAGGATTGCTTCAGTCTTCTGTCCAGTCTCCTTAGCTGTATCAATATATTCTGCTTCTTTCCATCTTCAGAATATATTGCTTCTAGAATCTTTATCTTTGCACCGACAGCTAAGTCAACTATCACCCTGTCAGACTTTAACAAACTCTGACCGGCTTCCATGTAAACTCTTCACCCAGTCAGACTTTATCAAACTCTGACTGGCTTCTATATAAACTCTGATATGTACCTGGGACTTAAACACTGATGAACAAACGTCAGCAATTATATCTAACAGTTGGTTTATCTGACATTCCATGCGTAGGAACAATTGTGGACAGAATTTCTGATGCCACAGTTGATCCTTTGTTTCGTGCATTCGATTATATGTTTTGTTATAAGGATCATTATAACAAGCTCAAATCTGAAATCGAGAAACTTACTAATCAGGAGGAAAGGGTTTCCAGAAAAGCTAACGAAGAAATAAATAACGGTAAGACCCTCTACGATAATGTACCGAAGTGGCAGGCAGAAGTTGAAGAATTCCAGAGGAGTTCCGCAGAGTTTTCTGATGAATACGAAAACAGAGCTTCATGGAGGTGCATTCACTTCCTGCCTATTCCTAAACCCGTCTCCCATTTTCGATTGGGCAGGAAAGCGGTAAAGAAGGTTAGGATGCTAGCCGAACTTTCTGAATCAGGGAAAGATGTCTTGGCTAGTGAAATGGCCTATCTCCCCCCCGTGGAAAATGTACCAATAACTGATACAATATTCCAGGATTTTGAATCCAGAAAGGGTGCTTATATGAAGCTCTGGGAAGACCTAGTAACGGAAGGTAGTTCTCCGATTCTTGGCATTTACGGAATGCCAGGAGTTGGAAAAACTCGAATGATGGAACAACTCTGGAAAGAAACCAAGGAGAAAAACATCTTTGACAAAGTTGCACGAGCAAATGTTGGCAATGATGAGTTGGATGTGATAAACTTACAGAAATAGATTGCGGGCCATCTGTTAGAAAATTGATAGTTTAAGGATATAATTAAGTATATTCTTGATGTTAATTCAAATTTCTAATGATTGGAAGTTGTTCCTTGCTATGGGAACTTAAACTTTCATGTATGGGTTTAATAATTTTCTTGTTTAAATCCATAAGAGAAATTGAGATGAAGGTAGTAGCTTGAAAAAGCTTGTTATAATGATGTTTCATTTATCCCACATAGAAAAGAATAAGGGGACTTGGTGGCTTTATATAGCATTACACACATGAGTAGTATACAACTACTAAGGTGTGTGATGGTGCATGGTGTTGGTGTGTGCTTCACGCGCACACACACACACACGCGCGCGCCGCCGCCCGCCTCGCCACGCACCGCACCGCACCGCACCGGGTCGGGTCGGGTCGAAGGGCGATTTGGGCAAATGTCTCGGCGTCTCGCGTACGCGAGGCGACCTGGGCGAGAGTTTTTTATTTATGTGATTTAATATTTTATTAGAATTATTTATCAAATTGGGCTGGGTTATCAGTTGTCAAATTGGGAGTTGGTTTATCAGTATTTAACTAGTAAACTCTGATGGAGTTGGTTTATCAGTATTTAACTAGTAAACTCTGATGGAGTTGGTTTGTCAGTAAACTCTGATGGACAACTAGTTAAACTCTGATGGACAACTAGTTAAACTCTGATGGACAACAGAAACTAAACTCTGATGGGCAACAGAAACTGATATGAACCTGGACATGATTTGATGGATATGTTTAAAATAAATATTAAAACTGATATGTGGATAAACATGAAAAATTTGTAACAGCTACAGGTTATTAAATTCAATCAAAACGTTTTATTCTTTAATGGTCAGTTTTGATTTTTTTTTAATATGATCAGCTGTTACGAAATTTAATGTGTGTGCTTCAGTTACAGAAAGGAACCACTATAAATAGTGGCCCTTGTAGCTCAGTTGAAAACACACAGAAGTTTGCAAAACTCACTTCTCTCTAAAACTCTCTCTGCCCTCCCTCTCCATATAGTATTCTCTGTAGCCAATCACCAATCACAGTAGCCAAAAAACTTTCCTCATATAATTTTATCAACCAACAACGGTTAGACTATCCATACAAAACAATTAACCAATCAAAATTCAAAATTTAATTTATTTTTAATTAGAATTTAAATCTATTAAAACTTTTCTCATATAATTTAATTAACCAATGGTGGTTAGACAATCCATTAAATTGATTAATTAATCAACATTCAATAATTATTTTGGTTTTAATTAGAATTTAAATTCATTAAAACGTTTCTCATTTAATTTTATTAACTAAATATGATTAGACTATCCATACAACGCGATTAACCAATCAAAATTCAAAAATTATTTTGTTTTGATTATAATTTAAATCTATTGACTATTATATTTATATATTTCAAGAATTTGATTATCAACTAAAATTATGTTAGGCCGAATACACAATATATAATCAAGTAGGTATGAGAATAACAATTAAGAACACAGGTTTGTAAATCAACAAACTGAATTATATTAAATAATTCTCTCTTAGTGATGTTAATGAATCACAAAGAGCTTCTAGGTTACAAGAATAAAATATTCAATGATCGCATCCCTTCTAGGGATAACCTATCTGTGTTTATATAGTACACAGTTACACAATCCTTATCTAATTGATATTCCTACAAATTAGCTATACAATTGTTATCAATTAAGGATTGCTTCTTATCTTCTATTCCGTTTCCTTAGCTGTATCAATATATTCTGCTTCTTTCCATCTTCAGAATATATTGCTTCTAGAATCTTCAATTCAGCACCGACAGCTAATTCAACTATCACCTTGTCAGACTTTAAATAAACTCTGACCGGCTTCCTTTAAACTCTTCACCCTGTCAGAGTTTAATTAAACTCTGACCGGCTTCTGATAAACTCTGGTCAGTACCTGTTGCTTAAACACTGATAAACAAACGTCAGCAATTATATCTAACAAATTATTCTATTTTTTTTATTAGAATTTAAATCCTTTATGATAATTATATACTTCGAGATCTTGATCACCAATTGTATTATCTATTTAACATAAAATCGTCTATTTTATAATTAAACTTCTAATACCACATGAGAGACGAAGCATTACGAGTATATATATAGTTTTTAGAACTTTAATCAATAATATATATTTTTCATTGTTTAATTGTTAAAGGTCATAATTTAAGTTTTTTACACAAAGATGTGAGGGTAGTTATCAAATATTAATATTATTTATTGTAATTAAAAAAATCCGATGTTAATTTGATTATATTAAAAACATTAAATCCATTCACTATTATATTTTAATATTTCGAGAATTTAGTTATCAATTAAAATTATTTTATTTTTTGATTATAATTTAATATTTTATTATATTTATATACTTCAAGATTACGATCATCAGTTGTACAATGCTGATATGGGTTAAAAATAACCCTAAAGACATAATTAATATTGCATTAATTAAACATAGTTGGTCCATAAATAAGGCCCGAAACTCTAATTAAATATTAATTTCGTAATTAATATTTGGGCTAGATACATGCTTGTTATAATACAATTGGGTTTGTTTCAATACAAGTCCGTTATGATATGGAAACAACTCCTACAAGGAAGAATCTAGAATTTATCCTTATCCACTGTCAAGGATAAGACTTATTCTTTAAGAAAGTCAAATACTTATCCACCGTCAAGGATAAGAATTATCCTTCAAAGAAATCAATAGTTATCCATTAGGCTTTTAAACACCTATATAAAGGGTCTGACCCCTCATCTCAGAACTACGTTTTGAACACAGCTTCATACGTCATCTACTACGTTTTGGACACAGTTCCATACATCATCTACTACGTTTTGGACACAGCTCCAAACGTCATCTACAACGTTTTGGACACAGCTCCAAATTCATCATCTACTACGTTTTGGACACAACTCCATACGTCATCTACAACGATTTAGACTTCATCCTCGAATAAGGACATACAAGTCAACGTCCTTGGTGTGCCCTTGCCGCCATAGCTCCGAGGGCAACACCAAGAACTACGTTTTCTAGCTTGATTCTCAGCACTGATTGAGATACGTAGGCATCTTGTGAGGACCAATTTAGTCACGAAATACAAGAGCGGCCATTAAAGCTCGAAGCTCTCTTAAACCTTAGCAATCAATTTACAAGTACACTTTTTAATCCATAACATTTGGCGCCGTCTGTGGGAAGACAACATCAACCATGGCAAACACACGAAGAATAACTCGAGATACTCAAACTTCTGAGGAGCTTCCTATCACCTCTGAGGCTGATACTCAGGTAAATCAACCACCGCCAACTATTGGCATTCAAGGGGCGAATATCCCCCTCACCGCCACTCAAGGACAGGAGATCCCAATTTGGGTTGAAGGGACGAATCCCCTGCAGATGGTCGTTCATGGATCTAATCCACAAGAGACCGCTCACCAGCAACCCATCACGACCTCCTCACTGCTCATGAATGCACCAAGTGGTCTTCAACTCCATACTACGGATCTTCCCCAATACGCAACTCAAACTTTGGGGATGCCAAGCTATGGCATGCCCCCTCGACCCATGGCGGGCGGTAGTGGTCTCAATCCCACTTACCATGAGGCATATGTTCCTCCTTATATACAAGTTCTGGGACCCCAAAATCGACAAACTCGACGGACCCCTTTGATTCAGGATTACTCGGGTTCCTATACTGAGGACGAGAATTATACATTTGCAGAAGAAATGGATGTTGCCCCAAGGAGGATGCGTTCTTCCCAAACAAATCGGGAACAACCCCAAACTACTAAGGAAAAGATTGCGGCCCATGAGGCGGAGGCTGCAAGGCTCAAGAAATTACTGGCAGAATAGGAGGCCACGAAAGCACAAAGCCAAGCAAGTGGAAGAGTCCCGATAATCAACCTGGACCCAAAACCGAGAAGAACCAAGAGGGCTGTAGCCCCCAGGGGTGATCCTAGTGTTTTGTTGCCCCTGGGAGATCCTGATGATCCTACACCATCGTTCACTCAAGACATCATGAAAGCTACCATATCCAGGAAATTCAAGATGCCAACGATTAAAGCTTATGATGCAACGGGAGATCCCGCAAATCACGTAAGAACCTTCTGTAATGCACTGTTGTTGCAGCCAACCAACGACGCGGTCAAGTGTAGGGCGTTTCCACAAACCTTGGCAGGCATGGCCCAACGCTGGTATAGCCGTCTACCTCCCAATTCCATTGGGTCTTTCACGGAATTAAGCAAAGCGTTCATCAATCAATTCGTTAGTGGAAGGGTGCATGAGAAAAGCTCTGCATCACTCATGGGAATCCAACAAGGAAAGAATGAAGCCCTAAGGGATTATATCAACCGATTCACCCGGGAGGCTTTGAAAGTCCCGGACTTAGAGGACAAAGTAGCTATGATAGCTCTACAGTAAGGAACCACTGATGATCACTTCAAAAGATCATTGGCAAAACATCCACCCGAGAGCATGCTGAAGCTCCAAAATAGAGCCGGAAAGTACATCAAGGCTGAAGAAAGGAAACTCAGGAGTACGACGTCAAGGAAAAGTTTCCCAGAACGTCAAAGGATTCTGATTCTCCACCCAAGAGGAACAATTTTGGGCCAAAGTTTACGGAGTATGCAAGATTGAACACTCCCAGAAGCTAAATTCTAATGGAGATAGCAAAGGAGGAGGAACTCCGATGGTCGAAACCACTAAGGATTGATATGTCTAAGCGGAATCAAAATCAATTCTGTCGGTTCCACAAAGAAGTCGGTCACGATACCGGTGATTATAGACAATTTAAAGATGAAATCGAGTTTCTGATACGGAGAGGAAAACTCAATAAATTCACCAAGGACGGAAATCAAGGGAGTCAAAGAGGAAACTATGAAAGGAAGGATTATGACAGAAGGGACAACAATCAAGATCGTAATCCCAAGCCCTGAGGGCCAGTCATCAACATGATATTCGGAGGACCAACCGCTGCTGGGTCCTCCCGAAACTCAAGGAAAGCATATGCCCGAGAGGTAATGACTGTGGTGGGAGAAGCACTGAAACGTGCCCGAACAGAAGTATCAATAGGTTTTGATGATTCAGACCTGGAGGGAGTGAAGTTTCCCCACGATGATCCCTTAGTCATCGTTCCCGTGATAGGAAATTCTGAAACCAAGAGAGTTTTGGTCGACAATGGAGCTTCAGTGGACATCTTGTTCCATGATGCTTTTATCAAGATGGGCTATACTGACTCTCAGTTGACACCCTCGAATATGCCCATATATGGATTCAATGGAGTGGAGTCAAAGGTGGAAGGCACTATCCAACTTCCAATGACAATGGGGCAAGGGTCGAATACGTCTACTCAGATGTTGAACTTCATAGTTATAAAGACAACTTCGACCTACAATGCAATCCTGGGAATGACAGGTCTTCATGCGTTCAAGGCCGTTGCCTCATCTTATCATCTGAAAATCAAGTTCCCAACGAGGAATGGAATTGGTGAAGAACGGGGTGACCAAAAGATGGCAAGAAGCTGTTACGTAGCCGCGTTAAGGCCTGATGGAATCGGGGGGGGGGGGGCAGGTTCTCCCCATTGAAGACATGGATACTAGTGATAATGAGGACCAAAGAGGGAAACCAACTGAGGATTTAATTCCAATTCCCTTAGTCCCTGGTGAACCGGAGAAGGTGACTTATGTTGGAGAACTATTGCCTGAACCATTGAAAAGCAAGCTCATATCTTTTCTTCAAGAGAATAATGACGTTTTTGCTTGGAAAGCGGCTGACATTCCAGGGATTGATCCCCAATTGATAACCCACAAATTGAATGTGGATCCTGAAAGGAAGACGGTGAAACAAAAGAAGAGAAATTTTTCTCCAGAGAGGCAAGAGGCCATTAAACAAGAAGTATAAAAACTTCTGGAGGCCGGGTTCATTGAAGAGATACAATTCCCAGAATGGTTGGCTAACCCGGTGATGGTCAAAAAAGCCAATGGAAAATGGAGAATGTGTGTAGACTTCACTGATTTGAACGATACATGTCCTAAGGATTGTTTTCCCTTACCAAGGATTGATGCCCTAATAGATGCCACAACTGGGCACGAGATGCTGAGTTTCATGGATGGCTTCAGCGGATACAACCAAATCAAAATAAACAAAGATGACATCTCCAAGGTATCATTCATCACTGACTTTGGTGTTTTCTGTTATCTAGTCATGGCAGTTGGACTTAAGAATGCAGGGGCAACATACCAAAGATTGGTAAACAAAATTTTTGAACACCTGATTGGAAAAACCATGGAGGTTTATGTGGATGACATGCTAGTCAAGAGCCTCGATAAGGCCGATCACATAGAGCACCTCCGAGAGGCATTCGAAGTGCTGAGGCACCACAAAATGATGTTGAATCCAGCTAAGTGTGCATTTGGTGTAGGCTCGGGAAAGTTTTTAGGTCTGATGGTTTCCAAGAGAGGAATCGAGGCTAATCCCGACAAAATCAAAGCAATTCTAGACAAGGAACCACCACAGACTGTCAAGGATGTCCAGAAACTAACGGGAAGAGTGGCAGCTTTGGGAAGATTCATCTCCAAGTCAGGAGAGAAGTGCTTACCTTTCTTCGAAGCACTCAAGAACGTGAAAATTTTTGAGTGGACAACTGAAAGCCAAGAGGCCTTTGAGGCCCTGAAGAAATACATGGTTGAGGCACCACTGTTGGCAAAACCAAAGCCAGGAGAAATTCTCTATTTGTACTTTGCGGTTTCTAACACAGCCTTAGGAGCCGTTTTGGTAAAAGAAGAATTGAAGGTTCAGAAACTCATTTACTACGTAAGCAAGATCCTACATGGGGCAGAAATAAACTACTCTACGATAGAGAAGTTTGCCTTAGCCTTGATAATGGCCTCAAGAAAGCTACGCCCATACTTCCAGGCACACAAGATAGAGGTCTTGACCAATCAGCCTCTAAGAAACATCTTGCATAGCCCTCAAGTCAGTGGAAGGTTGATCAAATGGGCTATTGAATTGGGAGAATTTGACATCAAGTACTAGCCTCGAACGACCATAAAAGCTCAAGCACTCGCTGACTTCATGGTTGAATGCACTATTGACAACCAGGAAGTCGGGGGCAGGAAGTGATAGATGAAGACAAGAAAGATGAAGACATGGTGTCCAAAGAGTGTTGGGGGTGCTCTATTTTGATGGAGCATCAAAAACAAAATCAAGTGGAGCAGGTTTAGTGCTACAAAGTCCTGATGGATTTCTCATAGAGTACGCACTAAAACTAGACTTCCCAACGACAAACAATGAAGCTGAGTACGAAGCCTGATAGCTGGCTTAGGGCTGGCTGGAGCCTTGAGAGTTAAAACTCTAAAAGTGTGTGGAGACTCGAGGATAGTGGTTTCCCAAGTAAATGGGGAGTTTGAAGCCAGAGATGAAGTCATGGCCAAGTACCTAAAACTTATCAAGGCCATCATGACTCAATTTGATGAATGCTATGTGGAACACATTCCAAGGGAAGAGAATATGAAGGCCGATGCCTTGTCTAAGTTTGCCTCTTCTGAAATTGAAAACTACGCATGAAGTGTATACTTCCAAGTCTTGAAGACCCCAAGCATCAATGGAAAGTTGGTAGCGCCCATTGATGTTGCCAGCTGTTGGATGGATCCCATCAAATCTCATCTGGAAACTGGGTGGTTACCCAACGACACTTCAGAAGCACGAAAGCTATATGTGAGAGTACTAAGGTATGCCCTGATTGAGGGAATCCTATACAAAAAGTCTTTCATCATTCCTTACTTAAAATGCTTGAGACCCCAAGAGGCAGAATTGGCCCTAAGGGAAGTGCATGAAGGAATTTGTGGACAACACTTGGGGGGCAGAGCCTTTGCTCATAAAATCACTCATCTAGGTTTCTATTGTCCAAGCATACTTGCAGATGCTAAAAGCTACGTGAAGAAATGTGAACGGTGCCAAAAGCATGCACCAGTGGTTAGACAACCACCAGAGATGATGACATCCATAAACTCACCTATCCCATTCGCCATGTGGGGTATGGATATACTTGGACCATTTCCAATGGCAAGTGCGCAAAGAAAGTTCTTGATAGTGGCAATCGACTACTTCACCAAGTGGATTGAGGCTAAACCTTTAGCCAAGATAACCACCAAGCAAGTAATGCATTTCTTCTGGGAGAATGTAATATGCAGATACGGGATTCCACGAATCTTGGTCACGGATAATGGAACTCAGTTTAACAACGATGAATTCAAGAAGTATTGTGACGAGAATGATATCAAGTTACGCTTCACTTTTGTTGCCCATCCTCAAGCAAATGGGCAAGCTGAGGTTGCCAATCGAATTATCCTAGATGGACTAAAAAAAGAGTTGAACGCTCTAGAAATACTTGGGTAGACGAATTGCTCCCCATATTATGGTCATATCGTACTACTTGTAAAGTCACCACTGGAGCAACCCCCTTTCTGCTGGCATATGGGGCAGAGGCAGTGGTTCCAGTGGAGATTACTCACACATCTCCAAGAATCGAAGCTTATGAGCCAGGGACAAATGAAGAAGGCATGAGGCTGGCCTTAGATCTAATTGATGAAGTTAGAGATGAGACAAATGCTAAAGTAGTTAAACATCAAAAAAGGGCATCTTTCTACTATAACCTAAGGGTTAAAAAGAGATTCTTCTGTCAAGAAGACTTAGTCCTCCGAAAGATTGAGGCATCCGGAGTTGGACAAAAAGGCAAGTTGGCCCCAAATTGGGAAGGACCATATCGCGTTAAGAACGTATTTGGTTGAGGCTCCTACAAACTAGAAACCCTCGAAGGGCATGAGGTGCCAATGACTTGGAATGCCTCAAACTTAAAAGTTTATTATGTTTACTGCATCCTAAAAGGATCCTCTAGTGGGACAAGTAGAAATAAGGTTCGATAAAATCATGAGCTTCCTAGAAAGCATATGAAGGGTTGAACTCGTTTTGATTGGTAGAAACATCCTCAAAGCTTTGCCAAGACAAACTACAAATGAATGCAAAGGAAAGCATACAAATATGCATGTCAACTGCACAAATAGAGTTGAATACAACGAACCCCGAAGGGTGAATGTTGCTAATAACCATAAAAAAGAAAGCCAAAGATGCCTATTGTTAATTAGCAAAAATTTCAAGCTCGGGAGAAGTTTGATATGATAGACTTGAGAATGAATCACTACGAGTTCAGCCATCAGTAAGAACTCGTAAGGGTGAAGGGTTGAAACCCCATAAACCTAAGACATTCAGTCCAAACCCCATCATTCGATATGCTCAATGAAAGGCTCGAAGCCAAAACAAGACGATATAAGACATAAAAGGCTTATGCAAATGTCAAGTTAGCCTCGAATAAGGCAAAATCGTCGTAAATGTGTAGGTCGCTCCACACTTTACACCAAGACGATACTCGTGAAACACTAGTGTATATTAAAATCCCCAAGAAGGGTAGTAAGTCCCAGGTAAGGGATAAAAAGACCCCAAGTCTCGAAAAAGACCGGTATAACTTCTATGAATTTTTTGTGCATTATCATAGAAGTTGGGGGGCAAATGATATTGGTTAAAAATAACCCTAAAGACATAATTAATATTGCATTAATTAAACCTAGCTGGTCCATAAATAAGGCCCATTATTAAGGCCCGAAACTCTAATTAAATATTAATTTCGTAATTAATATTTGGGCTAGATACATGCTTGTTCTAATACAATTGGGTTTGTTTCAATACAAGTCCGTTATGATATGGAAACAACTCCTACAAGGAAGAATCTAGAATTTATCCTTATCCACTGTCAAGGATAAGACTTATCCTTTAAGAAAGTCAAATACTTATCCACCGTCAAGGATAAGACTTATCCTTCAAAGAAATCAATAGTTATCCATTAGGCTTTTAAACGCCTATATAAAGGGTCTGACCCCTCATCTCAGAACTACGTTTTGGACACAGCTCCATACGTCATCTACTACGTTTTGGACACAGCTCCATACGTCATCTACTACGTTTTGGACACAGCTCCATACGTTATCTACAACGTTTTGGACACAGCTCCATACATCATCTACTACGTTTTGGACACAACTCCATACATCATCTACAACGTTTTAGACTTCATCCTCGAATAAGGACATACAAGTCACTACGTCCTTGGTGTGCCCTTGCCGCCATAGCCCCGAGGGCAACACCAAGAACTACGTTTTATGGCTTGATTCTCAGCACTGATTGAGATACGTAGGCATCTTGTGAGGACCGATTTAGTCACGAAACACAAGAGCAGCCATTAAAGCTCGAAGCTCTCTTAAACCTTAGCAATCAATTTACAAGTACACTTTTTAATCCATAACAAATGCCTTTAATAAATAATCATTTATTTTATAGATAACTTCTAATACAACTCTATAATCTAACACACTTAATGAGGAAATATTACGAGTATACGTACAATTTTTACAACTTTCATGTATAAATTATATTTTTTATTATTTAATTGTTAAATGTCGCAATTTAAGGTTTTTACGTAAATTTAAGAGTAATTATCCAATATTAATATTATTTATTGTAATTAAAAAAATTCGATGCTAATTGATTATATTAAAAAAATTAAAGAAAATATTACTTAATCTATTATTAGATACCTGAAACGGTTGATTTGAATTTATGGATCTTTTGTGTATAAAAATTATTGTGATATTTTATTATAATGCTTGAATCTAGATGTTATATAGTTACCAATCAGAAAATATTAATTATTTTAAGACCAATAAAAAACCACTCCTAAATTTCAAATCAAACATATTATTAAAAAAAAAAATCATCATTCCTCATTATCGTCTGTTATTCCCAGACAATGAATCAAGATTGTAGAAGGGGGGGGCTGAATACAATCTTTAAAATTTCTTTAGTTCTTGATAGTAGAAATATGAAAGTAAAATTAAGAACAGAAAAACAAATAAGATAACACAAGAATTAAAAATTCAGGTGGATTATTTTTTCCACCCGAGAGATTTTATTTGAAGAAATCTCTGTGATGTTTATGAATAAACACACAGCTGCATACACATTATTCTAGCTTCAGCAATTTACAAAGGATATTGCCTTTAGCTTTCTAAATTTCTTAACTGATTTCTTAGTTTAGAATAATGCTACACTTGGTTATATATCCCAAGTTTACAAGGTATTTCGAACAGTCAATAATACAAAAAGTAAATCTGTTCAAGATCCTTGTTTCTCCATTATGAGTAGTGGTCCATGTGCTTGTAGCTTTCCCTTCTTGGCTGATTGTCTTTTATAGAAATGCTACTTTTTGACCAGACAGACAGAATGCTTCTTCTTCTCGTGAGTTTTCCAGAATTACTGGTTTCCATGCTCTGTGTAGTCCGTCAACCCATGTGCACTGTCTGAACTGTCCCTTTCGCAAGTACAGTGTGTATCCGTAGAAGCTATTTGAGTTGTATCCGTTGAGAGTATCTTGATCACATCCGTAGACAATTAGTACTGTTATCCGTAGACAGTACATTGTCCACATCCGTAGAAGGCTAATGATGCTATCAGCTGACAGTCAATTTCACTTATGTAAAATTACAAGGCATAGACTATTTACAATTAGCCTCCCTATTGTACATATCTATTAATAGTCAACATAACTTATTCAGCCTAAAAATTAATACTTCAACTTCAACATCAGGATTACCAATCAGGAATACACATCAGGACTGGACATCAGGATTGTACATCAGGATTGCATATCAGGATTGCATATCAAGAATGTTCATTAGGATTGTTCTTCAGGATTATACATTAGGATTCCTTAAGCATGTTACATTGAGTCTTATCCGTAGATAAGCTACCCTTCTACGGATACTGCAAAAGCATGCTATCCGTTGAAGGCTACATTTTTACTTATACAATTTTCACTAAGTTAATCTAGTTATCATCAAGAAACAACATAATTCCTAACAATCTCCCCCAATTTATGCCTGGTTGAGAATCAACCAAAAATTAAGAGTCTTGATGATAACAAAACCACTTCTAACAAATAAACAGTAACAATAAAAATTGCATTAAGCTACATAAATGAAAAACCAAAGAGTAAAGATAGTTACATAGAGAGTGCTCCTCTAGACTGAGTAGATTTAATTCCTTTTCTTCTCTCTTGGAGGCTGAATCTTCTGTCTCCCTTCCTTAGCATAGTTTGCCTTGATTTAATCTTGAAGCTTTCTGTAGAATGTATCTTCTTCAGCAATTTCTGGATCCTGCTTGCCTTGCAACCATCTAAGGTACCTGGTACTAGCCTTAGACAATTGATTTTCAATCGTGAAGAATCTTCTACAACCCTTTTCATCCTTGAATTCCATCATCCAGTAAGGTTAAAGATGGATTCTTTGTCCATTGAAAGGGATCTTCAGCTTTCTTGGCAAACTATCAGGAGAATTCCAGATGCTCCTGATTTCCTCAATTTTCTTCAAAACAGCACTCCTTGCAACCTCAGAGAATCCCCTTGTGTTTTTGAAGCCTGATAAGACTTTCACCAAGGTAGAATATCCTTCATTCAACACTTGTTGCAGGGGTCATGCTCTCACCTTCCCTCCTTTGTAGACAAAGGTTAGTCTTTCAGGCAGATCTCTGAATTTGTCTGTGCCTCTTATTTCACTAACTTCATCAAGAAAAAGATCCATGGTTGAGTACTCCTGTATTTCTGCAATGTACAAAAGTCTGCCTTGTTCTCAACTGGCTTGTCAACTTTTGGTGCAACATTCAGCTTGATTGGTCCTTGTTGAGTTCTTTTGACTTGTTCCCTTTTCTTTGACTTCTTTTCATCTTCAATTATGAACTTAGGGAAAACCAAGTTTTCAAGCTCAACAGGCTCTTCTTTAGGCTCTACAGGAGTCTCATGGAAGGTGGTTTGAGATTGAGTTGAAGCTGTAATAGGGTCTTCAAAAATAATCCTCCTCACTGTATCTCTTCTACTTTCTCAGGAGAGACATGCCTATATGATCTTTTCTTCCATCTGGTTGGCTTGGACTTACGCATTGTCTTCCTTTTCTTCAATTTCCTTAAAGTAGGGGCCTATTCCTCTACAGCCTCACTACTTTCTTCCTCCATTTCCCTCATAAGTTCTTGGGCCAATCTAGCCTGTTTTTCAGGTGTAGATTCAAAACCCTGGGGATTGGCTTCTCTCCTTATTCTGGAAATCTCTTCTGCTTTGGCTTCATTAAACCTGGGATGGCTGCTTGTGATGTGAATTTCTTTACCATTCCTGTAGATAACAGCCAACCCTTGTCTCAGCTCTAAGTCATTGGTGGTCTTGAGATTCCTGATAAGAGCTGCTAACACCTTAGACTCATCAGGCTTGGGGAATGGATAATCCACTTCTAATTTGTTCTTGCCATGATGTCTTGGTGGTGATCCAGTCCTTCCACTAAAGATTGGTTCAAAATCTTTGACACATGAGTGTTCATCATCATATTCTTTTTGTAGAATAATGGTATCAGGAGTGAGAACTTTCAAGATGGTTGTGTGGACATGCACTGAACTTGTTGAAGATGAAGTCACAGCCTTGAAGATGGATTCCTTGATTAACCTTTCTGAGTTGAGAAAGACTTGAGCATCCTTAGCTTGAGGAGAGACCACCTTTGTGAGTTGAAACTCACTTGGATTTGCTATGATTTGAGGTGGCTCCCCTGGCTTGATGACACACATTTGGTTACTGTTTCAGAGACCACTAGTGCACTCTCCCCCTTTTTGTTATCATCAAAGGTTTGAGTGACACCAGTAGCCTGCAATAACTGTTGCAGAAGATGAGTCTATAGATTTTGATTAGCCAGAAAGGTGTCCATTTGCTGCTCCATCTTATCCATCCTCACAGTAAGGGCAGCCACATCCTTCACCAACTTATTTTGCTTGCATTTTTGAGAGGTAGAAGGAGCAACAACATCAACTCTTCTTTCCAAAGCATCCTTTACCCCATCAAGATGTCCTTTGATGTCATCAGTGTTGGCTCTCTGTTGAAGGATGCGGGCCTGATGAAGCTGAAGTGATGCCACAAAATTCTGAACAGTGGTGGCATGCAAAGGATTAGATGTTTGAGCTTCACCATGTACCATTTGATAATTCTTGAGAATGACTGCCTTGGTGTCATTGTGAACATAGGAATTTGAAAACAACCAAGTACGCATCTCTTGGAGAGTGGAAGGGCCTTCATCTCCTCCTTCACCACTTTCAGAATCATCACTGTCTTTATCATACGAAAAGTCTTCACCAGCTCCTGGAGGCAGATTTTGAATTGCTTCTTTTGCCCTAGACATTGATTCAGCAGTGTGCACCAAATTAAACATCCTTTCTGCCTCCACATTGCCCTGTCCAGCCAAGACTTGATAGGCTGGATCAGGATGAGTAAATGTCTCAGCATTCAGGTTGACTTGATCCAACTCATTTTGATACTCAAATTGGAACAGTCTCTCCCTGTCTGCATCACTGACATTCATTGACTCACTTGCAATGGATGAGTCTTTCATCCTTATCTCTCATGTACCTACTTTTCTCTCAATTTCTCTCTGTTCTTGCATCAGGGGCTCCCATTGGCTCACACCTCTCACACCCTCACCTTCACCTACTAAGGTGGAACTCTCAGAACTCACTTTTACCAAACTTGAAGAAATAGTATGTCCCTCTTTCTCTCCCTCTCCTTTTGACTGGTTGCAAACCAGCCTCTTACTCTCAGTGGCTTCACTCCTTTCCCTCAAACCTAAAAGTGTTTGAACTACTACTAACTCATCCACACTTGAAGTTGTAATATTTGAAGATTGAAGTGCAAGTGTGGAAGGAGTATCCGTAGAGATAGTAGAAGTGTATGTCAACAGATAACTGATTTTAGGCATATCCGTAGACAGACAAACACTTGTCAACGGATGAGAAATATTTGTTGATGAAGAAAAAAGAAGTAGCTCTAGAAATGGAGACTAAGGCTGAATCTGTGGAGATTGATTTTAAATTGAGAGCTACAGATGGAGCCAGAGTCTTAGAAATGATAAATTGGTGGTCCAACAAATCATCAATAAGATGATGACCACCAATTTCAGAGTGGGGCTTCTCCAAGAAGGTTAAAGATGGAGAATCAGGAATGGATGTGTGAATCATATCCACATCCAAAGAGAGAGTAGGTGAGCTTGGTGTTTTTGTTTCAGTTTGAATAAATAAAGAATGGGGCTGTGACTCCACATTTACTGGAGCCACATCAACCTGAATTTGTGATGGTGTCATTGATGTAAGCTTTGAATTTACAGAGAGAGATTTTTTTCTTTGAGAGAGAAGATGGGTTCTTGCCTTAGTGAATTTTGGAAAATGATAGAAAATGATTAACTGGGAGTAACAATCAATTTAAACTCCCCCAAATTAATTCACTAATAAAACCAGAATAATTGAAAGAAATTATCTGATTGGGCAAGAAAGTAACCGTTTAAAAGTAATGAATTTAAAAACTAAAGCCACGAATTTACTGTAATTACATACACGTACTGTACGCAGGTAACTACGGATAAGATTGTGACTTTAACGGTTACGATTTAAAACTGCAATATCTATGGATAAGATTTTACCTTTTGGGATTCGACATCCGTAGAGGAGTAAAAATAAATATCCGTAGACAAAGAAAAAATCCAGTGTCAGAAGTGACCATCAACGGATAAGGATATCCGTAGAGGGAGAAATTTTGACTTAGACAAAATTCTTCTTTTTCAGAGAGTTTTAATTCTCATGAAAATCATGTTGACACTGGCTGCATTACAAATTATCAGACATTTAAATAAATTAAGAGTAGTTAAGCATACCTAGCTCACTTACCAACCTAGCTCACTTACCCCCTATACCTGCATCACAATTTTCAAAACTGCATCTTTTGAATGCTCCATCAACAAAACCATATAAATCAAAATGTCCCAACATTAAACTCTTTTGTCGAGAAATTGTAGTAGAAAAACTACATGCTTCTAGGTAGGGCTGAGCATTCGGTCAGTTCGGTCCAGAACCGGACCGAACCGAATAGACCGAGAACCGAATTATCATTTTTTTCGGAACGAATCGAACCGAAATTGTATTTTGGACCGGAACCGAACCAAACCGAAATAATGCTATTCGGTTCGGTTCTTCAATAAAAGAACCGAATTTTTTTCAAATAAAAAATTTTTATTTCAAAAAAAACCAAAAAAAATGATTTTTCTAAAAATAAAAATATTAGCTAATGAAATACAAGTATGAAATGTAAATATAATAGTTCAAACTTCAAATCTCGAACCAAAAATAAGCCATGCAAAATTTTGAATATATACATACATATAAAATTAATATATTATATCTATAAAAATTATATAAATATAAAATAAAATAAATTCGGTCTATTCCGTTCGGGCCGATTATTTTTTGAAAGAACCGAACCGAACCGATATTTATTTCGGTCTATTCGGTCAGGACAGAAAAGACCGAATTTTCAGAAAATTAGAACCGAACCGAACCGAAATTATATTATTCGGTTAGGTTTTTCGGTTCTGGTTCAGTTTTGCTCAGCCCTACTTCTAGGGAATGATTCCAACAAACTTCTTCATTCAGAGGGATGATACCAGCAGCTACGCACCATGACCAAGCTCTCTTTCTTATAATAAAACTAAGAAGATCAATTTTGAGTTTAATGTTTTCGAAAATCAAATCGTTCCTGCAAAGCCAAATTGTCTAGAGGCAAGAAACAACTGATACATTCCATGAAGCTTTGACATTAGAATTTTCAAACCACCTTTGCCAGGCCCAGATATTGTCCACAGATTGTGTTGCCAAACTAGATTTGATACCCCACCAGTTAAAAAGACCTTCACAAGCTTTCCGAGCTAGTTCACAATCCCAAAAGAGATGCTTTTGATCTTCTACACTCACATTGCACCAGCTGCAAATGGAGTTCCCCAAAGCATTCCCCATTCTACTATTAAGCAACAACTGTGTTGGCAATATACCATGTTTGAACTTCCACAAAAATATAAGCACCTTAGGAGGAGCTTTTATTTTCCATATAAGATTCCATCCTGTGAAACTAGCTAAATGATTCGACTCCAAAAACTCTTTGCCAATATTAGTTGTATATGGAGTGCCTGATCTGATCCAAATAAGAATATCCCCCCCCACTTTAAAATTAATTGCACTGATAACATCATTTATTTTGAGGGCTTCTTCAAGTTCCCATGCTCTTAGAGGCCTAGTCCATAGATTTTCCATTCTCTGCCCTGACAACCACCACATTTCACACACTGCTCTGACTGTAAGAAACTTGTGCTTAGAGATGTTATAAAGCCTACTGAAAATCACAGATAATCTCACATTTCCAAACCACAGATCCTCCCAAAAGAGTGATGAGTTCCCATTTTTACTATTCAATTTGAAGTTTTCCCTCAACAAACTCTGTCTGAATCCATTATCTTCATTGATACTCAAGATTCCCTTCATCACATTTGAACAGTCCTTTTCTTTAATAGAATTAAAGTCATCCCCTTTTGAACAAGCATATTTGGTTCTAAATTTTTTTGCCCAACCCTCATCTCTCTCCTTAAGCCATCTTGACCACCATTTTGCTAGCAACACCCAGTCCACCTTTGTTCTTCGGTTGACAAATCTTCTCCCAAATAATAAGATGAAGTTTCTTAGTCCTAACCGCATTATGAGAGTATTCACCCCATAAGAAACTCCTCCTAATTGCTTCTATACTTTTGCAGACTCCAATCGGGATTGCAAATAAATTAAACCAGTAAGTTGAGAGATTGTCTAAAGCAGCCTTAAGTAGTACTAGATTTCATGCCAAATTTAGTGATTCACACTTCAAATTTGCGAGTTTATTTTGAACTTTCTTAATAAGAGGATCCCAGAAGATAGATTGTTTTGGGGACAAGCCCACTGTTGCTCCTAAAAAGTCGATTGGCAAACTTCTAATAGAACATTTAAGAAGATTAACAGAATTTGTCAAATTTACTCTCCCCTTACCCAACGGATAAATCATGCTTTTCTGATAGTTTATTTTGAGGCCAGAGAGTAATTCAAAGCACTGAAGAATTCTTTTGAGATAGTCTACTGACTTGAGATCATCTTCAATAAGAAATACTGTATCATCCGTAAATTGTAGATGGGAGATATCACTTTGAGAATTATCTAGCTGAATACCTTTAAATAGGTTCTTATTCTTAGCATTCTGAATCATTCTGCTTAATGCTTCGACTGCAATGTTGAATAACAATGGTGACAAGGGATCACCTTGTCCAAGTCCTGTCTTCGGAGATAACTCCTTAGTGGGAGAGCCATTTATAAGAATGGAGGTTCTCATCGACTTCAAATAAGATTCAATCCAAAATATCCACTTCTTCCCAAATCCAAGTGTATGAAGGAAGTCTAAAAGGAAGCCCCAATCAACTGTATCAAAAGCTTTTTCAAAATCAATTTTGAAAATAAAACCCGAAGCTTTTCCTTTTTCAAGGCTATGACAAACTTCATTTAGGATGAGGATACTGTCAGCCGATTGCTTTCCTTTCATAAAACCATACTGTGAATCACTGATCAATGAATGGAGTTGTCTTTTTAACCTATTTGCTAGTATCTTAGTGAACAATTTAAGAGAAGAATTGATCAAACTAGTTGGTCTATATTCCGTGACCAATCTAGGAGACTGAACTTTGGGAATTAAGGCTATGAATGCAGAATTCATACCTTTTGGAAGTACACCATTACTTGAAAATGACATAAAACTTTTCAGAAGCTTATGTTTCAAGTGATCCCAAAACAATTTTAGACAACCATTATTCATCCCATCTGGCCCCGGGGCCTTATCCTGAGGGGACTCTAATAAGGCCAGTTGCAATTCATTCATATCAATATCTCGCTCAAACCATAAACTCTCATCTAATTTCAGCCTTTTGCCTCCCAAATTACCAACCCTAATGGATATAGGAATCAATTTTGTACTCCTAACATTTTCCTAAAATATTTAAGTTAATTTTTTTTACTAAGTGGTTTTCAAAGGAAGATAACTTCTTAAATAAAATAAAACTTATTTTGATTAAAGTATAATATGGCATACTTATCTATAATTAAATTTCAATTGTTAAATGTTTAGTATAATATTAAATAATTATAATATTACAATTTTTATGCTATTCATATAATCATATCCACACTTTTTTATAATTGTGTGGGTTGCTTGTATATCGAGTAACATGCATGTACAAAAATTATTCTCTCCGTCCCGTTTTTATTGTTTACTATTTTCCGTTTCGTTTGTTTCAATGTTGTTGTCCATATTTAGTTAATTTAGTAAATATATATGGGATATTCTCAATGGTACCCTCTTGGTTTTGACTTTTCCAAATGGTACCATTTCTTCTTTTTGACTTACGAGTGGTACCCTTGTATTTTAGGTTACACGTATATGGTACCATTTTGGTATTCAAACGTTAGTCAAATGTGAAAATATAAGTGAACGATCTAATTTCCCATTTAAATCTCAAATCTTCCGCACTTTTAACAACCTATTACATATGGAAACATCATCCATCAAAATATTTGAACAAAAATGTCCAAAACTTCAAAAAATATGTTTATGAATTTTCTCAATGGTACCATTGTTCTATTGACTTTTGTAGCTGATGCCATTATATTTTTGACTTTTGCATGTGATACCCATATATTTTAACGTTTAACTACCGTTTAGAGTGCCATGTACGTCAAACCTAAAATACAAGGGTACCACTCGTAAGTCAAAAAGAAGGAATGGTACCATTTAGAAAAGCCAAAACCAAAAGGGTACCATTAAAAATATACCAATATATATTAATTATGTAATCTTCTATGAAAAACGTACAAAATTTGAAGGATCTCAAGTTCCCAAAAACGCCTAGATAAAACGATTGTGCAAATAAAATGTTAGAACTTCTACCTTATTTCGGTAGATATCAAAGAATTCTACCTTACTTATTTTCAGCAAATAAGACCTAAGCTTAAGCTTAACCTTCTCCACTTCCACTAAAATAGGTGATCTAATATCAATTAGTGCACTCCAATAACTTAAATATATCATTCTTAAAATTCATTGTGATTAAGCTAACTATTTTTTTTAGCATTCCCGCATTTGCTTCATCGTGAGAACTATACTTAAAAACTATTCAACCATAAAGTAAAATATCATGCCATTTATACTATATTGAAATGTTACAATCATGCAATCCATATTTTCATAATAACTCAAATAAAAAGAATAGGATTGTGAAATGAACCCGGTAGGTTGGAACACTTTAATTAAGTCACGGATGATTATTTTTTATAGTTTTTAAATTCAGGTTTAGTATTACTTAATTCAGATATAAATTTATCCCAATATTGAGGTACATATCCAAACCAAATATGAGCCGGTAATGTATTATACATTTGTTCTAATCGGGAGTTTGTAATATAAGCCTATAACGTATTTCACTTTTTTTAACTGGATAGTTTGTGTTAACGTATATACGCATTATTATTATTAAAAAAATATTTACATATATATATATAGGGGTTTACTCCAATACAAACCACTCTTAGACTACATGTTGAGTATACAACAACGAAAGCAAAACCCAAAACGAATAAACAAGAACAAGAAAATAAACGACAATCACACAAGACAAAGATTTACGTGGTTCGGAAATTCCTACTCCACAAGCCGCACTAATTTTGTATTGATCTCTCACAACTATGTTGTGTTCTGATGTGTTGGTGTTTTACAATTACATGAGACTATTTATAAGAGAAAAAACTGGGCCTAAAACTAATCAGAGTCTAATTCTGAAATTCTGAAATTACTAACTCTAATTAGAATTCAGATCTGGAAATTCTAACTCAAATCAGAAACCAATTCTGAAACCTGTTAGACTCCACAAACCCAACAATCTCCCACTTGGAGTCTGACCACATCTTCTCTTCACTCTTGTAAATCTAGTAACACCCAATACTTCGATCAATAACTCTAACTAGTGCAGCGCCTTCTCATCAATCAATTATGAAGGCCAGTTGAAGCTATGCAAAGCTTCAACTTTTCATTGGTAACCACCTTAGTCAACATATCTGCAGGATTCTTTGAACCAAGGATTTTCTTCAAGGACAAAGTACCATTGCTAATCAACTCCCTCGTAAAGTGATATCTCAGCTGAATATGCTTCGTCCTAGCATGAAACACAGGATTCTTCGCAAGATGAATGGCACTCTGACTGTCGCTATACAAAGCACTGTCCGCCTGTTTCTTGCCCAACTCTTCAAGAAAATTCTTCAACCAAATCATCTCCTTGTCAGCTTCAGAAATAGCCATATATTCTGCTTCTGTGGTTGAAAGAGCAACACTCTTTTGAAGTCGGGACATCCAACTAATTGCTGTGCCTCCCAAAGTGAAAATATATCCCGTAGTACTTTTTCTTGTATCCAAGCATCCACCCAAATCTGCATCAGAGAACCCTTCCAAGATAACATCTTTCTTGCTGAAACATAATGCAAACTTGGATGTGCCTTTCAAGTAGCGTAACAACCACTTGACTGCTTCCCAATGCTCTTTTCCTGGATTTGACATGAACCTGCTAACAACTCCCACTGCATGACCAATGTCTGGCCTTGTACACACCATAGCATACATCAAACTGCCAACTGCAGATGCATACGGAACTTTAGCCATATCTTTCTTGCCTTCATCCGTTTTAGGTGACTGCTTCTTCGTGAGATTAAAGTGAGTTGCCAACGGTGTACTTCTGGTCTTCGCATCCTGGACACTGAATTTCTGCAAAAAATTCTCAATATACTTCTCTTGAGATAATTTGAAAGTACCTTCAGATCTATCCCTTATGATGCTCATACCAAGTATCTGTTTTGCTGCACCCATATCCTTCATCTCAAACTCTTCAGACATCTGTCTATTTAACCTGTTGATTTCCCTCATGTTTGATCCTGCTATCAACATGTCATCAACATACAACAACAATATGATATAAGATGAATCAAATTGTTTAAAGTAACAACAATGATCCATAGCACTCCTCGTGTACCCATTCTTCATCATAAAGCTGTCAAACTTCAAGTACCATTGTCTTGGTGCTTGCTTCAAACCATACAAGCTTTTTATAAGCTTGCAAACCAAGTTTTCTTTCCCAGCTATCTGAAATCCCTCTGGCTGAACCATGTAGATGTCTTCCTCAAGATCACCATGTAAGAACGCGGTCTTAACATCTAGTTGCTCTAGATGTAACTCCTCTGCAGCCACAATGCTTAGCACAAGTCTAACAGTAGTCATCTTAACAACCGGAGAAAATATATCAGTATAGTCAATACCCTTTTTCTGTTGATATCCCTTGGCTACTAACTTTGCCTTGTACCTTTTGCTGCCATCAGGTTCTTCTTTGATCCTGAACACCCACTTATTTTGTAAAGCCTTCTTTCCTGCTGGTAATTCTGTTAAAGACCAAGTCTCATTCTTCTCAAGAGAATTCATCTCTTCTTCCATGGCTGATTTCCACTTAACTGAATCATCCACCTGAACTGCCTCTGAATAACACTGAGGCTCTCCGTCCTCGGTCAATAACATGTAATATGCTGAAGGAGAAAATCTTTGTGGCGGCCTCACAGTTCTGCTAGATCTTCTTACATCAGCCTGTGGAGTAACTGAACCTGTCTCATCAGCATTCCTAGAACTCCCACTATTTCCTGCAAGATCTTCTTCAGTAATATCTTCAAGCACTGCTTTCTCTTTTTCAGATTGTTCCTTTGTAAACTCAGAATCGACTGCAAGCTTATCCTTGTACACCGCATTTTCATTAAAAGTAACATCTCTACTTCTAACGATCTTCTTCGTCAGTTCATCCCAAAAACGGTAACCCATATCATCTGAGCCATAACCAATGAAGATACACTTCTTTGCTTTCGGATCAAGCTTGTCTCTGTCTGAATCTTTAACACGCACATAAGAAACACAACCAAAAACTCGCAAGTGTGAAAGATTTACCTCTTTTTTCTGCCACTCTTCTTCAGAAATCTTGAACCCCAAAGGAACTGAAGGTCCTCTGTTTATGAGATACGCTGCTGTGCTAACTGCATCTGCCCAAAAAGTCTTCGGCAACCCTGCATGTAACCTCATACTCTTGGCCCTCTCATTCAAGGTTCTATTCATGCGCTCTGCAACACCATTCTGCTGTGGTGTCTCTGGAATAGTTTTAATCATTCTAATCCCGTACTCTGCGCAATGGCTTTTAAACTCATCACTACTATACTCACCACCATTATCTGACATCAAACTCTTAACCTTCAAACCAGTCTGGTTTTCAACTTCAGTCTT
Source organism: Heracleum sosnowskyi (assembly GCA_030848705.1). NCBI lineage: Eukaryota > Viridiplantae > Streptophyta > Magnoliopsida > Apiales > Apiaceae > Heracleum > Heracleum sosnowskyi. Next base: position 116,607,579 of record CM061242.1, on the reverse strand, counting down.
CCACTTCTTGAAAGTATCAAACACATCTGATTTTTTCTTCAAAAAATAAATCCATACCTTTCTAGTGGAATCATCAATGAAAGTGACATAGTAGCGAGATCCTCCCAACGACGCAACTGTTGTTGGACCATATACATCTGTATGAACTAGCTCTAACTTCTTAGCCTTCGGGGTCCTCCCTGATTTTGCAAAAGTAACTCGTTTCTGCTTTCTAAGAACACATGGTTCACAGAACCCAACTTCCACATTCTTAAGCTCTGGAATCTTCCCCTTCGAAGTTAACAGCTTTATACCCTTTTCACTCATATGACCAAGTCTTTGGTGCCACAAAGTTGAAGACCCAATCTCATCAGCAACTGCATTTGCTTCATAGCTAGATTGTTCAACTATGTACAAAGTCCCCTTCTTCTCTCCTCGAGCAACAACTAGATTCCCCTTTATAACCTTCCACTGTCCGTTTCTGAAAGAAACTCGATACCCTTCCTTATCTAACTGACCCAAAGATATCAACATCTTCTTAAGTCCATGAATGTACCTTACATCTTTCAACATCCAGCTAGTCCCCAAAGAGGTCTTGAGATTAATATCTCCCATGCCCGCAATATCCAAAGTCTCATCATCAACAAGACGGACTTTACCAAAATTTCCAAGTATGAAATTTAACATCAAATCCTTGCAAGGGGTCGCATGGAATGATGCACCAGAATCCATAACCCATGATTCAACCGAACATTCAACACAACAAATCAAAGCATCGTCGCTCACCACTTCTTCAACTACATTAGCTGAATTATCCTCTTTCTTTTTTCCTTTAGGAGCTGCAGGAGCCGTACACTGATTTCTGAAGTGACATTTCTTCTGACAATTCCAACAAACAATCTCCTTGTGATCTTTGGATTGTCCTCTTTTCTGTGACTTCGATATGCTACGCCCCTGATTCTGCCCCCTCTCGGACTTTCTGCCTCTGCTCTCTGTACTCAATAAGGAACCTGACGACTCTCCTGAGTTTCTCCTACGAATATCTTCTCCAAGAATCGAATCTCGAACTCCATTAAAGGTCATCTTACCGCTCCCTGATGAATTACTAATAGCAGTGACAAATCCTGACCAACTGTCAGGTAACGAGGATACCAACAACAAGGCTTGTACTTCATCATCGAATTTAATATCCACTGATGCCAATCTTGACAGGATAGAATTAAATTCGTTCACATGATCAACAACACAATCACCTTCATTCAATCTCGCGGCAAACAACAAACGATACAAATACACCTTATTCGAAGCAGATGGCTTCTCATACATATTTGTTAACGCCTTGATCAATCCATGAGTTGTCGTTTCCTTGACGATATTGTAAGCAACGTTCTTCGCCAAAGTCAATCTGACAACACCCAGAGCCTGCCTATCCAATAGCTTCCATTCAGTCTCATCCATTGAATCTGTCTTCTTCTCCTCTAGCGGTTGGTGCACAACTATGTTGTGTTCTGTTGTGTTGGTGTTTTACAATTACATGAGACTATTTATTTAGAAAAAACTGGGCCTAAAACTAATCAGAGTCTAATTCTGAAATTACTAACTCTAATTAGAATTCAGATCTGGAAATTCTAACTCAAATCAGAAACCAATTCTAAAACCTGTTAGACTCCACAAACCCAACACTACAAACTATCTAAATAATTTTAGTGATTTCTGTAAGAATAAATAGTGATTTCAGCATAGATCTAGCTATTTATTTTTATATACGTATAAATTTAGTGATTTTACGGTACAAAATCTGTAATTTACGTATAGATCTGGAGAAAAAATCGCTACATTTATGCAGAAATCACTATTTATTCTTACAGGAATCACCAACATTTTAGTGATTCTCGCAAGCATAAATAGTGATTTATCGTCGGAATATATCAAATATGGTATGCAAATTGATCGTTGGGAGATGGAGAAAAATACGGTGAAGTCGGATTTCAAAAAAAGCTCTCCGATTGACGGGAAAAGTCAAATTAAAAACGGAAGGGAATATGTGTGATTGTGTGTGGGAAGGTGTATTTTAGTTGTGTGTTGTGCATATAGGAGGGCCATTAGATTAGATTAATCTAAGGGTTTAGATTGGTTCTTAGTTTGTATTTTAAAAAAAGGTTTGTATTTGATCACTAGCCTATATATATATATATATATATATATATATATATATATATATTATATTTTGGGATATTGTTTTTGTTTTTGTATTATTTATAATAGAAAAGAGTAATTGGAGTTACTTGGTATGTCTTGTGTTTTAAGTTAAATTTTGTGTATTTAAGTATTGATTTGACAAATGAATAAAGTATAACCTTGACAACATATTTATCATGGTATCAAGAGCCTAGGTTATCCCCGCAAGAGTTTGCGGGTGCGAGAAAAATTATACTTACTAGAGTTAGTAGGTGTGCGAATAATTAACAATACGAGAGTTAGTGGTGTGTGAAGAACCCTGTAAGAGTTTGTGGGTGAGAAAAATAACACTACGAGAGTTCGTGATGTGAGGGAAAAAACACTTGTGAGAGTTCGTGGGTGAAACAAAAATCAAAGAATATGACAGAAAATAGAACGACGACGATGATGGATACAAACGACGACAAAAAGAGGATTTTTTAGGAGAATTATGAAAAGATGAAAGAGACGCGTTGAGAACAAAGATATGACGTAGACGAGAATAAAGAGAATGATCACAACGAGAACGAGGAAGATGATCATGGGTCTACTGATTAGAGTGGAGCGGATTATTCAATTTTTAATTTTGGTAAACTCTGGATAGAGTATCGTGAGTTTGAGGGGGGATGTTAACGTATATACGTATTATTATTATTATTATTATTATTATTATTATTAAAAGATATTTACATATATTATATTTTGGGATATTGTTTTTTTTGTATTATTTATAATAGAAAAGAGTGATTGGAATTACTTGGTATGTCTTGTGCTCCAAGTTAAATTTTGTGTATTTAAGTATTGATTTGACAAATGAATAAAGTATAACCTAGATAGCATATTTATCAGTTTGTGATCTATCGAGTAAGAGCCAAATATGATCCACTAATGTTAAATATCATTTATTTTTTAACTATAAAAATAATCATTATTCTAATATAAAAAAATTAAATTTATTAAAATTTGAGTCCAAAGTGAATTTCGACTTGAATACAGGAATGCAAAGTGCAAATTAAACAAAACATAATTATTACAAATTAAAATTTTAAATATATGATGTATTAGGTATATATATATAATGATAATTGTTCTATTTTAAAGGTGAATAATTCATATTTGTAAAAATTTAAAAACTTATAAAAGATATTAAAAAAAATTGAATTTGACTATCAATACTATTATATAATAGACGAAACATTAAAAGTTTGGTTGGTCGGTATGGTACGTTGTGATTTTACTTAATTGCCCTTAATTTGGTTGGTCGGTATGGTACATTGTGATTTTACTTAATTGCCCTTAATTAGTTTTTACTTAATTAACCTTACTTATTTATAGAAATATATTGTTAAATAATAATATTACCTATTTATAACCAATTACCTTTTTCACCTAAAATACATTATTTTTTCTATTTTTCTAACAAATTCCCCTACTTTTTCAAATATATCACGGGCAATTACCTTTTTTAACTAAAACATGTTAGTTTTTCTATTTTTCCTTACTAAAATCCCTCTTTTTCCAAAAATATCACGGACAAACATTTAGTTATTTATTTTTAAACCTATTTTAATATTATAATTATTTTTAAAAATTTACCTATTTTAACATATCTACTTATTTTTCTTAACAAATGCAATTACTAAAACTATTAAAATATAAATAATCAAATACCTATTTATAACCAATTACTTTTTCAGCTAGAACACATTATATATTTTTTCGAACAAAGTCACTCCTTTTCTAAATATATCACGGGAAATTGACTTTTACAATTTACTTTTTCTATTTTTCTCTCTAAAATCCATTCTTTTTCCAAAAATATCACAGGAAACTTTTTACTTATTTATTTTAAAACGTATTTAAATACTTTTAATTATTAAATTTTAAAACCTCATTTTCCAAAAATATCACAGGCATTGACCTTTTTAAACTAAATATATGTTACATTTTTTATTTTTTCTTACTAAAACCCCTCATTTCCAAAAATATAACGGGCAAACACATACTTATTTATTTTAAAATCTGTTTTAATGTTTTTAATTAATTAAAAATGTTTAGCTATTTTAAGATGTCTACTTATTTTTTGCACAATTACAATTAATAAAATATTAAAATAATAATAAAATAACAATTAACAATCCGTGCATCGCATGGGTTTTAAGCTAGTATAATTTAAAATGTAATGGACTAAAAGTCTAAAACTATAACTTATATTTGAATCTAAACTCAATGCAGATCACAAATCATATTCAAGTAAGAACATTTACAAAAATAATATGAGATCAAATCTGTGTGTGTTATAAATATTAATATTTGGAATCATACTTTATACAAATTTAAACTTTTCATGAAATTTAATTTATTTATAAATTAAATATTAGACATATAAACTATATTTTTGAATTGGATATAAATGAAATATCAAATAAAGACATGTAATTATATTTTGAGAAATTGTCAAAAATACTACTTTTTCTAAGTTTTTTTTTCAATTTTACTATCTTCTGGAATTATTTTCAAAAATACGGTCTGCAACTAAAAGCAACTTGATGCAACCAAAAAATATTTTCAAAAAATACGGTCTGCAACCAACGCAACCAGATACAACCAAAGCAACTAGATGCAACTAGATGCAACTTTTTAAAAAATTAATTGAAAAAATAGCTAAAAATTCAAAAAAAATTATTAATAAAAGGGGTAAACTTGTGGTCTTGGTTTACCCTGGGGGTTCAATAGTTAACTTTTGGGGTTCAATGTTTCTATTTTGGGTTTTAAAAATATTAAGAATGGCGAATAATTCGTATACGGACTTAGGGTTTAGGGTTTAGGGTTTAGGGTTGTAACATAATTACTAACAAGTTGCATCTGGTTGATTCTGGTTGCAAAAGTTGCAAAAAGTTGCAGATTGGTGCATCTGATTCTGATTGCAAAAGTTGCACATGATTGCATCTAGTTGCAGACCGTATTTTTGAAAATAATTTCAAAAAGATAGTATTTTTGCAAAAAGTTCAAAAAAGCATAGTATTTTTGAAAAAAAACATTTAGGGGTGGGTATTTATGAAAAAAACCCTTATATTTTTGAGTCGGATACAGATGAGATATCGAACAATCCGCGGAATAAATTTACATCGCTACAAATAAAGTGAGGCCGTCCCGTATTTCTCTGACCTTTTTACGGGACTAGAGGCTGCCACCATTTTCAAAAACGAAATTAATGTGTCATTGATCTTATAAGTATGGTTGTAAATGATTCGATATGTCACGAATAGTTTGGTGTCCGACTCAAAAAAAGTTCAATTCAAGTTTGGTTGAATTTGTAAACGAATCGAATATAAACATGATTTTGAGATTCGTCGCATAAATGAACTGAACTTGAGTATGATATAATTCGACTTGAAAATTCGTGAACAAGTTTGATTATAGTTTGTGAATAAATTCGTTATTATAGTTTGTGGATAAACTCGTGAATATAGTGTATGAAGAAGTTCATGTACAAACTTGATTTACAATCTCGTGAACATATTTTATTAACATTATATAGGAATTCTTGAATGAGAGCTAATATATGCACATTCTTTATTTATAGGTACACATATTTTGTTAATATTGACACCAAAATACTCTCGTGTATATATTTAAATTTAATATTAATTCTTATGTATGATTAGGATAATTTGGTTTTAATTTCAATAAAGGGTGTGCACTTATAAGTGAAGAGCGTGCAATTTTGTTAGCTTTTTATTTTAAGGCATTAAAAAATTTCTTAAAAAAATTGAGGTGTTCGTCAATATAATATAAGATCATAAACAATATTAACGAGATGTTCATGAGACATTCGTAAGTACTCCCTCTGTCCCATTCATTTATATACACTTTCCATTTTGGGATGTCCCTCTCATTTATATACATTCCAAAAATAGTACTCTCTCCATCCCATTCATTTCTATACACTTTCCATTTTGGGATGTCCCATTCATTTCTATACATTCCAAAAATAGTAATTTTTAATAATATAAAACATTATTACACCCACTACTTTCTCCACTATCTCTATTCTATAACAATATAAATCACTATTACACCCACTACTTCCTCCACTATCTCAAATCTATTATTAAATATTGATAGGTCCCCCCACTTTACTCAATTTTCATCTAATTTTACTCATTTTTTATATCTTTTCTTAGTCTACGTGCCCAGTCCCAGTGTATAGAATTCACTGGGACGGAGGGAGTAACTTTTAATAATATAAAATATTATTACACTCACTATTTTCTCCACTATCTCTATTTTATAATAATATAAAACAATATTACATCCACTATTTTCATCCACTATCTCAAACTTATTATTAAATATTGATAGTTCCCACCACTTTACCCACTATTTATCTAATTTTACTCATTTTTTATACATTCTTTTGGTCTCCGTGTCCAAACCAAACGTATAAAACTCACCGGGACGGAGGGAGTAATAAATTGTGAGTTATGTTTGTGAACTTTTTGCGAATATGTTCGTGAATGATATTTTTTATAATAAATTGATACACAAACAAAAATATTAGTTCGAGAGTTAACAAAAAAAAGTAGCTCGATAAAAATTCGAGCTCGAGGTCGAGTTCGACGTATTTATAACAGGCTGATATATGAACAATTTAGAGCCAGGTTCGATGAGTCATTCGTTTTCAGCCTTACTTGTAAGTTAAATAATGTTAGAGAAAAGGATGACCACCTGATACAATGCTAAATATTTGTAAATTCGATTCTGAATTTTTTAACACATTAATAAATTATAAATGAATTGTTTTAAATATTGTAGTTGATTTTAATTATACAGAGAGTTTGACCGATTGATTTGAAATCCGCAGAGTTTTAGGGATATATTAAATTCAGATTTTCAAATATTTTAACGAAATGATAATCAGAGATGGACTTTTAAAGATTGTTCTTGATTTTAATTATGCACAGAACTTAACAGTTTCGATGTGAAATCCAGTGGAGATAATTAATAATTTTTTAAGATTATCGTTGATTTTAATGATACAAAGTTTGACAAATTTGATTTGATATCTCATATTATCTCTAGAGTCCGGGTGATTTTTGTAGAATCTTTTGAAATTGATGAATTTCAATAAATGTAAAAAAAAATATTTAAACCATAACTTTTTGAAGAGCAATGTTAAGAAACTCAAAAATATTTTCTAAAAGATATTTAAACTGATGCGGTACGACGCATGAATTTGGGAGCATATATACTAGTATCATATTTCCATTGGGTTTTTTTTTGACATTTTTCGTTTTTGAATATCATAAAATTTTAAAGTATTGTTTTAAAAATTGATTGAATATAGCTAAATTTTAAAGTATTTTTTAAAAGAGTAATGCTAGAGGTACCGAATTGGGTACCGAATTTTGGTACCAAAATGATGTGGCATTGGTGACGTGGAAGTTTGAGATAATTTTATTAGAGGAATTAATGTGAATGCAGGGGTCCACTATTATTAATTAAATTGTAGCCAATAAAAATATGACATGTGACATTTTGGATCCATTTTGGGATCCAATTTGGTACCCCTAGCATTATTCTTTTTAAAATCATGATTGAATACACCAATATTATCAAGATTTTTTGAAATTCAAATTGAAATTCAAATTTTAGTGAATTATAAATTTTAAAAAAAATAAACCTGAATTTTTATAATTCCAGTTTTTTTCAAAATCCTGACGCTCGATAGTCTAGCAAAAATCAAAACACTGTTTTTTTTTAGAAATGCTAGAGCTACTTTCCAAATGACACGTGTCAAACTTACAACTTTTATTAGTCATTCCCTTACATACAAATAAAATGAATCATGTTATGTGTCATTTGGAAACACTTTTGAGATCCATTTTGGAATTTCTATTTTCTAGCATTGCTCTTATATTTTTATTCAGATTCAGATTTTGCTTCAACCATCAGCTATATCAATTTTCCATTTTATTAACAGAATAATGAAAAAGGAAAAAGAGAAAAGAAAATCAAACACAAAAGAAAAGAAATACTAACAAACAATGCAAAGAACTAGATGGAATACAATCTATTGTTTGAGCTTGCATGCTTACCTTGTTACTAATAAGGAGCTAGGTGTAATTTCCATTCATATGCTCAGACTTGTAACCCTCCATTCTTATGACCAACACTACTGATCATAAAGCTTATTTGGGAGGAGTGGAGTAAGAACAACTTCTAATGGATACTTTCTTTGCATAACTATCCCTTCTACTTCAGTCATACTAACTGCTTCATTCGAGGGAGTACGCATTTCGAATCCCTGAATCAGACGAGCTAGAGTTAGATGTATCATCTGCATAGCAGATGTCATTCCCGGACATGATCTCCTTCCTGAAGTGAATGGAATGAACTCGAAATGTTCATTGCCCCTCACTTCATATCCTGCATGGCTAGTCAGAAATCTCTCTGGTTGAAATTCATCGGGGTTACTCCATGTTTCTGAGTTACGATGGAGTTTCCACAGATTTACGTATAATTGAGTTCCTTTTGGGACATAATAACCTGCTATAGTGCAATCCTCTAAGGCCTCGCGAGGCACTGATAAGGGAACAGTAGGGTAGAGTCGCAGTGTTTCTTTTACAATGGCTTGGAGGTATACCAAATGTTTAATATCTGATTCTTCTACTCGTCGTTCTTTTCCAATAAGGGTGTCTAGCTCTTGTTGGGCTTTCTTCAGCACTTCATTATGGTTTAAAAGTAATGCAAGTGTCCAAGTCAAGGTACCATATGTGGTATCTGCGCCTGCGAAAATAAGATTCTGCAACAAAGCATTGATTTTTGTTATAAGGAAAAAATGATATAGAAAGCACAAACGTTGAGCAACATGAAGACACATTAAAGTATTTGTTTTTATAAACTTACCATGACAGTTGCCTTAATGACGTCTGTATTTTTGTGTCCATGTATCAAATTGTCGGAATCTGGAAACAACGATAGCATGACATCAATGAAATCACGATCCTCCTTTAATTGACATTGTTTGCCTTTATGATCATCGAGCCACAAACTCATGAAATAGTCCAACTCCTTTGCCGTTCTTCTCATAGCCCTCCCATTTCCTTGCAAATCTAGCCATTCAGTAAATGGTATCACATTTGACACTTCAAAAGCTCCAACCAATGCAAAAAAATCTTCAAATGCTTTTTTGAAACGCCTCGACTCTGTTTCCTTCTCATCTTGGCCAATACTACTATAGCGCTTCCCAGCAATCATTTGTGTCATGACATTGATAATCGTTTGTTGCAACCATTTAGCAATGTCAAACGTGGCTGAGCCTACTGTCCCATTCTGGCAGCAGAGTGAGTACAGTTCCTTGATGCATGTAGTCAGCTCCGAGGCTCTTGTTGGTTTGAGTAGCTCCAGGCGGCTACTAGATAGAACCTCGTAGGTGCAAACCTTACGTATCTCCCTCCAGAAAGGACCGGAAGGGGCTAATGCAAAAAATGCACCGTTATAACCCATGTATTTCAAGGCAAGAGATTTAGGACGATTCGTAAAATTTATATCATTAGCAGTAAAGATCTGCTTGACTGCTTCCTTGCTACTCACTACCAATACATGGTGCAAACCAAGCTGAATTCGGTATACGGGACCGTATTTATCAGCCATGTTTGCCAAGACCCTAAAAGGAAGATCTTTACCTGCAAGAAGTGGAAGGTGGCCCAAGATTGGCCAGGCCCCATTTGGTTTAGGGGCTTGTATTTTCTTCCTATCAACATGACTCTTGATTTTAAATGACCATAAGCTGTAGGATAGAAACAATGCAACAAAACCTAGTACAAGGAACATTGCATTTGCTGAACCATAATCTGCAATATAAATGTCTACAAGTCAAGAAAATTGAGCTGAACCTATGCACAGTTCTATATCTGTGTTCCCTTGATGCATATTTAAAGAGGAAAAATATGTAACAACTTTTCACAAAGTGTCAAAATCGTTTGGAATGAGTATAACCTTGGATGAGTTTATAGCAAATCCGCAAATGTGTCAATATCTTAATCGAATTAGAACTTTTTAATAATTGCTGATATTCTATTGATTACTTTTGAAGCTCAATAAGTGTAGTTCATATTCGGCTCATATTAATTTTGAAATCAATTCAACAATAAAACTATAAAATATTTACTCAGGCAATGTCTCGCCTCCTATTAAATAGCAGAACAGATGCAGAACTATTGATGGTTGCACATAGAATACCATGTGAGCTGCACCTCTACAATTTTACCCTTTAGTTTGACTGTTTTTTCTGCTTCCATCTAATCACGGATATTGTCTGCACTATCCGACGCTGCTGATTAATCAGGATATGAAGATTTGGATTAACAGTTGAAAGATCATAAGTACGTTAAACAATTTTCATATAAAAGCAGAATTTACATGAGAAAGCTATTGTACTGATTACGATGGATTGGCTTGTTTTCACTACTCTTGCTTGTCTTTCTCAAAACTAGCTACAATAAGTTCTGTTGAAATATAGCATAAGATCCATTTGGGGCCTTCCTCTAACACCTTAAGGTTTTAGATGAGCTGGTTACTCAACATGGATCTTATGCTATATTTCAACACTCCCCCTCACTCGAAATCCCATTTTTGGGTTGAAGAGTGGATCACGGGCGCCCATCTTTGGGGCATTAATTTGCCTTCGTGTCCCTCATAAATTGTGAGAATATTGGGGGTGGCAGGGAGTCGAACTCGTGACCCCCGCCGACCAGAGCTCTGATACCATGTTGAGTAACCATTGTTGGAAATAATCTTAAATTTACTTAGTTATTAATTATTTGTTTGCATTAATAAATGTAATTTCCAGTCCTATAGATGCAGTGGACGTGGTCAGTAGGTTGTTTCAGTAGTATGAGGAGTATGGGTGTAGTGGAGATAAAATAGGACTTTAGTTGCTATCTTTTAGGCTCCAGTTTCGTGTAGTTATTAGTCTATATATTATGTATGTACCTTCAGTTTCAAGTTAGACAACAAGAAAAAAAAGAGCTTTGCTCATTGCTGTTGTGTTTACATATCCAAAAAATATAATTATATATCTTATATTCAATCAATTATAAAATTCTAACATGGTATCAGAGCTTATATGATCTTAAGGGGTCTGTGATGAGGTTAAGTTTGTGGGGGGTTGAATTTGAGAGGGAGATGCAACCTTTTGAAAACAATCCAACACTAAATCAAATCAAGAAAATAAAAGAGCTTTGCTCATTGCTGTTGTGTTTACATATCCAAAATATATAATTATATATCTTATATTCTACACTTGGTATCAGAGCCTGGGGAAGGGGTTCAAGGCTTAACAGCTTTCCCTCTTATCCTTGAGGCATAAGAAGGAGGTAGTCGCAGGCAGTGGCATGAAGCGACGGTGGCTGCGAAAATGAAGGTGCTACTGTCGGGTGTATATCAAAAGAAGCAAGAGGATCAGATAACAAGAGGCACCAAAATTGTCATGATGATGAGAAAGAAAACATGGCACAAGTGGCCATGATTTTTTTAAAATAATGTTTATGGAGAGAAGTGCTCCATGTGATATTGGTGAGAAGTGCACCAAGTTTATGGAGTTTATGGAGTTTATGGAGAGAAGTGCTCCATGTGATACGGGTGAGAAGTGCACTTTGAAAAGTTTTGTGGAGAGAAGTGCTCCATGGGTGTTGGTGAGAAGTGCATCAACAAAAATTATTGTTCGGTAATGAGACGGGAAAAAAAATATTGAAGAGAAGATTAATTTTTATTGTATTTTTATTTTTTTGTAAGTTTGAATCAAGGGAGGATGTTGAATAAAAAAAAAAAAAAAAAAAATTTGAAGAGAAAAGCTTTAATTTGAATCAAGGGAGGATGTTGGATATTTATGATTCAACATTTAAAATAAAATTAGTTATGTTTTAGATTTTAAATAATCCTAATGTTTAGGAAATAGTTATAGTTTTTAGTGGAGATATTTGTGGGTGATGATTAGGGTTATCTATTTTATTTTAAATGTTGAATCATAAATATCCAATTTTATTTTAAATGTTGAATCATAAATATCCAACATCCTCCCTTGATTCAAATTTACAAGATATATAATTATATATTTTGGATATGTAAACACAACAGCAATGAGCAAAGCTCTTTTATTTTCTTGTTGTCTAACTTGAAACTGAAGGTACATACATAATATATAGACTAATAACTACACGAAACTGGAGCCTAAAAGATAGCAACTAAAGTCCTATTTTATCTCCACTACACCCATACTCCTCATACTACTGAAACAACCTACTGACCACGTCCACTGCATCTATAGGACTGGAAATTACATTTATTAATGCAAACAAATAATTAATAACTAAGTAAATTTAAGATTATTTCCAACAAGTTCCTGGTGGAATACTAGTGGAATAATGATTTAAAATGCTGCGGACTAAACTAAGAGCTCTAGAGACACTGATTAAGAAACCAGATTATTGCTTTAGCCGGCTTTTTAACAAATTTAACAAGAAAGACAAAACAGACAAATATGAAATATATTTGATCGCGATTCTCAAAAATATCATCGCTTTCCCACTAGGTTAATAACTACAATTGCATACTTGTGGACCAAAAGGATATCGTCTGTCCTGGCTATACGTACTCAAGAAACCACAGTTGTAGCTGAGCTTCTTGAACTCCTATTAAGATCTTGAATGCTTTTTATATGGCTTCATCTTCAATAAATAACTACAACTTTTCCAATTTTGCTTCGACATCTACATCTTCAAGTCCTCAGGACTGGAACTATCACGTTTTCGTGAGTTTCAGAGGCAAGGATACTCGGAACACCTTTACAGGCCATCTAGTTGCAGCATTAAAGCAGACTGGCCTACGAATCTTTATAGACGAAGATGAATTACCAAGAGGAGAAGAAATTTCACCACAACTACGAAAAGCTATACACGAATCAATGATTTGTGTAGTAGTTTTCTCAAAGAACTATGCTTTATCAAGATGGTGCCTTGACGAGCTTGTGGAAATTCTTGAATGCAAGAAACATACAGGAAACATTGTGTATCCAGTTTTCTATGATGTGAATCCTTCGGATTTACGTTATCAAAGGGGAAGTTTGGCAGATATCTTTGCAAGTCATGAACAACGGTTCATGTCAAAAATGGAGAGGCAAAAGATAGAAATATGGCAATCTGCACTATCTGACGCTGCTGATTTATCAGGATATTGTCTAAAAACTGATGTTAACGGGTACCATAGTCGAACCTTATTCTTCTACTTGGTTTTCTATCTAATGTTCTAATGTTATATTAACTTTATTTAAGTTTTTGATATCGACTTATTTGATTTATTGTCTGCCATTCTGTATTTTTAACTTTGTTAGCCGAGAAAAACACAGAATCCCACACACTTCCTGCTCACAGAAAGTGTTAAAGATTTTGTTAAAAAAGATGGTCTAGTTTCATTACAACAAAAACTCCTTTCTGAAATTACAAAAAGGAATGTAACATTTAGTAACACCAAGAAAGGACGTGCATTTATGAAAGAAAGATTTCAGTCCAAAAGGCTCCTTATAGTTCTAGATGATGTGGATGATCTCAAGAAAATAAAGTTGTTAGCTGGACAAAAACATATGCTAGGTCCAGGAAGTAGAGTGATCATCACTACAAGAGATGTGCAACTGCTAAATCAAGCCAGAGTAGATACCAAATACGAGGTAGAGAAACTGAACGAAAATGAATCCATGGAGCTCTTCTGTTGGCATGCATTTAACAAACCCACCCCTTTAGAAGAGTTTAAGTGGCTTTCGGAGAAAGCAGTACGATATTGTGATGGGCTTCCTTTAGCTCTTGAGGTGATGGGTGCCCATTTCGTTGATAAGAGCTCGATAGAATGGGAAAGTGGCATAAAGAAGCTAAGCCAAGTAACCAACAAGGAGATCCAGGAAAAGCTTAAAGTAAGCTTTGATGTACTTGGAGATGATAGAGTAAAGGCTGTATTGCTTGATCTTTCATGTTTCTTTGTTGGGGAAATGAAAGAATATGTTACTAATCTGTTGAATGCTAGTGGCTTCTTTGCTGCAGATGCTAGTTGCAGTTTGACAAGGAAACGTTTATTAGAAAGTGATATATGCAATACGTTAACAATGCATGACCATCTCCGGGATATGGGAAGAAAAGTTATACGTAATAAATCCCTTAATAGGCCAGAAAATCAAAGTCACCTGTGGCATCTTGAAGATGAAGTTGATATGTACGAATACTACAAGGTAATTTATATTTTAGCTACTTTTTAAGAGTATGTGACTATGTTTTGCTTCCCCAAAGAAAAACATACTTGTTACACCCCAAAGCAGATAGACAATCTTAACCCCATCGTCTATCAAAAGATAAACTTTAATGAAGTCATCTACTAGTTTACACTACTTTTGATATTTAAACTCTAACCCCATCTGTCATTGATGTTTTTTCATGTGTGTTGACATTTATTAGGGAATAGAAGCTATTGAAGCTATCAAGCTACAACTTTACGACTCAGAGATGATGAAATTTAGGATTACAAATTTTAAGAAGATGTCCACTCTAAGGTTTCTTCAGATCAACAATGTAGATCTCAATGGAAGCTTCAAAAATATATTCAAAGAGTCGAAGTGGTTACGTTGGCGTAAAAACACAACGAAGAATATACCATGTGATTTCAAGCCAGAGGAACTCTACAGCCTTGACCTGCGTCGTGGCCAGTTCACTACATTGTGTCGTTATGTAGAGGTATAATACTTGAAACATCTACCTGTCAAATTCCGTATGCAATATTTATTAAATTAACAATCATAATTAGTAATTACCCTTTTGATCTGGTTATTGTAAACAGCGTCTAGGAAATTTAGCCATTCTCGATCTTGGCAATTGCAAGTGCCTGAAGAAATCCCCAAACTTCAGTGTAGAGAACAATATTGAGAAATTTTACATAAATAACAGCCTAAGCTTGGTAAATAAATATTCATCCAAGAATCGGACATCTTGTTCGTAGGCGTATCTTTTGTTTAGATGACAGGGCGGAGTATGAGGAGCCAAGATATGTACATTACATGGAGGTGAATCATGAAGGGAGATCATTACTATTATCGAACCTGGAAGGATACGATTTTAATGATCATTACTTTCATCCAGGGAAGACACTTGTCCAGTGCCCAGATACGAAAGATGATAGACCGGATGCTTAAGAAACTAGATGACTTATTCTCTACAAATCTGCTTGTCACAATTACTAAGCTTTCCTGACTCTTGTCACTTGTCAACTCCTTGTCAGCTTCATAATACTCACCAGTCTTTATCGTAGGCTTCTTTTAATGTCTGCCAGTATTTCAAGTTCTAAATGTTCAGTTGGGTTATTCAATTAGCAATAATCACAATTTATCTATTTGCTGTTTTAAGCATTTAGTGACGGAAGAGTGGCAACATTTTTTCTAGAATAAAATAAAAATAGAAAAAATCACTTCAATATCCTTTACCAGTTACCACTTAGAATCTATAAAAAGACTAATCTCATAAAATAAAGTTGATACATTGTTTCTAGTCCCGGTTATCTTCAAAATTAGGTGTATTTTTTATGCCAGGCTTTTTTAAAATCTTGGTTTGGAACCAAAAGGTTCTTATTTTTCGCTGTTACCAGTCACACCTTTGGCACTACATATAACTTAGCTCTGTGTTGCTTGAATTATGATTTGTGATCCCCAGAAAGTTATCTGCCTTAATCTTCTGCATGCTGGTCATCGATTAAAGGGTCAACTGATTTGCATATGCAGTTGCACCTCCCACCTATATTAGCTATCACCACGAAAACGGTTAGCAATTAACAGATAGGAATGTCTACATATCCTGAATTGAATTCATGTACTTCGATCAGCACAATACTGGTAGGGGAACACAAAGGGTACGATAGCTTGTGATAAAGTTCAAATAATTCTTAAATGATTCTCAGGAAAGTAACAATTTGAAGTCATAATTTTAGCTGGAGGCAAGCGGGGAACTCTAGTTAACGAATTTCTTTTGGTAATCAAACATCTATCAGTAATAGAAAGATGCAAGGGTATCAAGCCTATGTGGAACGGATTCCTGCCAAATAAGAACAGTCCAATTTCAGGGAAACCAAATCAAAGACACTAAAACATAAAATTACTAAAAAAAATAGATTAGGCCGAAGTGATTTCCAATGCACAATGCCATTAGACAAAACGAAAAGACCCCAGAAACCGCCAGACAAACCCTTCTCACCAGACAAGAATAGTACCCTTTCCTTGAAAGTTGAAATGATAAGGATGTTTAGGTAATCATATATATGCACACTGTTTTATATAATCTTAAGATAATACTTGGAATTGATATAAAGCTTTGGATTAACAGTTGAACGCTCATAAGTACGTTAAACAATCTTTGTCGCACAAACTCTTGGAACCTTCTTAGAGGCTGAAACTTTTGTCAAGGACATATAAAAGCGGTATTTAAATGAGAAGACTATTATAGTAATCAGTACTGATTGGTATGTTTTCACTCCTCTTGCTTGTCTTTATCAAAATTAACCAAGTAGAATGAATTAAACAACAATATCATCATTTTCTCGATAGACTTATAATCAAATTCCCTGGTTGACAATATGGTGTGTGTACACATAAGAAACACTTGCAAAGAATAGTAGTGATATCTTAGAGTGCTGCACTTACTTTTTAGTATAAGGTGCAGCATCGTAGTAGTTAAACTGATTTGCCATAGATCATCGATTCTTTTGTATTTAGGCTTCATATCATATGTTTAATACTTTTAAACTCTAAAGATGCTGACGTACTTTGGTTTTGCCACGGATATATATCATAATCATTGCTAGAGATGACGAGGAAATTTTCTGATGGAATACTAGTCGAGAATGCACACTAAACTAAGAACTTTTAGAGACGGTGATTTAAAAGGCAGATAATTACTTTAGCCGGCTGCTAAACAAATTTAACAAGAAAAACAAATAAGAATGTCACATTCTCAAGAATGTCATCACTTTCACACTAAGCTAATAACTAAAATCGCATACTCTGGGACCAAAACCATGTCATCCATTCTGGCTATATATACTCAACAAACACTAGTTGTATCTATAAGTTGCTCAGCTTCTTACACTCTTATAAGATCTTAGCTTCTTTCTACATGGCTCCCACTTCTAGTAATCACTATGACTTCTCCAATTTTGCTTCAACATCTACATCTTCTAGTCATCAAGACTGGAACTATCACGTTTTCGTGAGTTTCAGGGGCAAGGACACGCGGAACACCTTTACAGGCCATCTTGTTGCAGCGTTGAAGCAGACTGGACTAAGCATCTTCATAGATGAAGATGAATTGCCAAGTGGAGAAGAAATTTCACCACAACTACGAAGAGCTATTCAGGGATCAAGGATTTGTATTGTTGTTTTCTCAAAGAACTATGCTTCTTCTAGATGGTGTCTTGACGAGCTTGTGGAAATTCTTGAATGCAAGAAACATACAGGCAACACTGTGTATCCTGTATTCTATGATGTTAACCCGTCCGATGTACGTTATCAAAGGGGAAGTTTGGCAGATATCTTTGCAAGTCATGAACAAAGACTTGTATCGAAAATAGAGAGGCAAAAGATTGAAACATGGCGATCTGCACTATCTGAAGCTGCTCATCTATCAGGATATTGTCTACAAACTGATGCTAACGGGTACCATATTCGAACCTTTTTCTTCCACTTAGCTCAATTATCTAAGTCAACTTTATCTAAGTAAAAAATCAAATGCTTCATTTGATTTGGTATTATATTTGTGACTTTGTTGGGGAGAAGTGCAGAGCTCTGCTCACAGCTTTATGCTTTGACATACATGTTTAGAAGCCAACTAACTTGAACGCTGTATCTATTTGCAGCAATGATTTCGCTTGCATATAATCATTTGATTCATATTTAAATCATAAATGTGCTTCTGCATTTGCAGGAATGAAGCTAGACTGATTGAGAATATCGTTGCCAGTGTTCTTTACAAAGCAGAGCCACTAAATTCGAACATTCTCTTCGAGAACCTAGTTGGAATAGAATCACGCGTTAAGAAAATAGTTTCACAACTGAGTTTGGAATCAAATGATGTACGCATGCTTGGGATCTATGGCTTGGGCGGCATAGGCAAAACCACTACTGCCGAAGTTGTTTTCAATAAACTTTTGCCCAAATTTGACGGCAGCTACTTTGCAGAAAATGTTAAGGATTTAGTTAAAAAGGATGGTTTAGTTTCATTACAACAAAAAATCCTTTCTGAAATTACAAAAAGGAATCTAACCTTCGGTAATGCCAGGAAAGGAGGTGCTTTGATGAAGGAAAGATTTCAGTCCAAAAGGCTCCTTATCTAGGAAGCATGAGTGCGGGTGCTGGTGCGGGGGTGCGCAGTACGGGGATACGGAAATTCGGCAAATCTAAAAATATAGGGATTCGGGTGCGGTGGGATTCGGCAAATATTTATATATTAAAAATATATATAATATGAATATTTCAAGTGTTTAACTTATATTAAACTAAATAGTCAACTAAAATAAGCTCATTTCTCTTAATAATATATGTCATTATTACTTTCTAACACAACTAATGCATTATAACCTAGTTAATTCGATTAAGTATATAAGTATCTATGTTACCTTCTCTCACTTGTGGGTGAGAGAAGAATCCCCAAGAATCCCCGCGCACCCAAGTATCCCCAAGAATCGGGTGCGCGGTGCGGCAGGTAAGCGAAGAATCCCTGCTTCCCAGCTCCTTATCGTTCTAGATGATGTCGATGATTTCAAACAAATAAAGTTTTTAGCTGGACAAAAACATATGTTAGGTCCAGGAAGTAGAGTCATCATCACGACAAGAGATGTGCAACTGCTAAATCAGGCCAGAGTAGACACCAAATACGAGGTAGAGAAACTGAACAAAACCGAATCGTTGGAGCTCTTTTGTTGGCATGCATTCAACAAACCCACCCCTTCAGAAGATTTTGAGTGGCTTTCGGAGAAAGCAGCACGTTATTGTGATGGGCTTCCATTAGCTCTTGAGGTGATAGGCGCATATTTTGTTGATAAGAGCTCCATAGAATGGGAAAGCGGCATAGAGAAGCTGAGCCAAGTACCCAACAATCAAATTCAGGAAAAGCTTAAAGTTAGCTTCGATGCACTTGGAGATGATAAAGTAAAGGCTGTATTCCTTGATCTTGCCTGTTTCTTTGTTGGAGAATCTAAAGAATATGTTATTAATCTATGGAATGCTTGTGGCTTCTTTGCTGAAGACGCTATTTGCAGTTTGACAAGGAAATGTTTACTAAAAATTGATTCATGCAATAAGTTAAGAGTGCATGATCATGTCCGGGATATGGGAAGAGAAATTATTCGTAAAGAATCCCCTAATAGGCCAGAAAATCGAAGTCGACTGTGGCATATTAGAGATGTAGTTGATGTGCTAAAGAATAACAAGGTAATTCATATTTTAGGTTTTACTGTTAAGAGTATACGAATATGTTTACGCTTAATTTGATATATAAAATAACCCCATCTGTTATTGCTTATTTTTCATGTGTTTTGACATTGATTAGGGAACAGAAGCTATTGAAGCTATCAAGCTACAACTTTCCGATTCAGAGAGGATGAGGTTTAAAACTAAAACATTTGAGAAGATGGCCACTCTAAGGTTTCTTCAGATCGACAATGTAGATCTCAGTGGAAGCTTTAAGAATATACCAGCTTATAACCCGTGCCAAGCACGGGCCGAGCATGAGTCGATATTAAAATATTAGTATTAATAAATTATTAATAAATATGATTTAAAAATGTATTTCTCGAGAATTGAATGATAAAAATATATAATAAATAAATAACTATTTAATTATGTAGTTATAGACAATCGGACTCTGTATAAAGCTAAAGAAATTAAAGTAAATAAATAAATCTTGTATGATTACATAGCTGCAAAGAATCTAATGCTCGATGAAACTATTGAATTTAAAGTAAATAAATAAATCTTGTATAATTACGTAGTTGTAAGGAATCGAACCCTAGATGAAGCTACCTGGATGAAGCTACCTGGATGAAGCTAAAGAATTTAAAATAAATAAATCTTGTATAATTATGTAGTTGCGAGGAATCGAACCCGGGTTAAATGATAATCAAATTTAGTGATAACCAAATTTGGTACTTTGGTACTTTAGTACCGCGCGCCATTTTCACATTGTTTTGCTTATTAATAAAGAGTATAGATTCAAAGAGTTGAAGTGGTTACGTTGGCGTAGAAACGCAATGAAGAAGTTACCAAGCCAGAGAAACTTAACGTCCTTGACCTATGTCATGGCCAGTTCACTACATTGTGGCGTGATGTAAAGGTATAATTGTTGAAACATCTTCCTGTCAAACGTCAAATGCAATATTTATTGAAATTAGACTCGTAATTACATTTATCATCTGGTTATTGTATACAGCGTCTAGAGAGTTTGACCATTCTCGTTCTTAGCGATTGCAAGTGCTTGAAAGAAACCCCAAACTTCAGTGGAGTGAAAAGTCTTGAGGAATTGTACCTAAATGGTTGCATAAGCTTGATTAAAATTCATCCAACAATTGGACTTCTTGTTCGTCTGCGTATCTTGAATTTATGTCAGTGTGAGATGATTCAAAGTATTCCAAACAGCCTTTGTGACTTGGAATCTCTTCAAGAACTCGGACTTCGTGAATGTTCAAAAGTGGAATATTTGCCTGAGCATATTGGAAGACTGAAAAGCTTGGAATATCTCGATGTAGCACGAACTCCAATCAATCACCTTCCTGCATCCATCAAACTTCTTACTAGTCTGGTAATCTTGAACTTAGATGCTGGAAATATTACAAGTCTTCCGTACAGCATCTGTGATTTGGAGTCACTCAAAGAACTTTCTATCAGATACTGTCTAAAACTGCAAAAGCTTCCAGAGGAATTAAGTAGAATGAGGGGCTTAAGGATGGCTGTAGAGGGTTCAGATATTGAAAATTTATTACAGTGCAGCGAACTTCTCCATGGGGTGGAGTATGAGAAGCCAGAAGACCCGGAACCTATAATTTACATGGAGGTGAATCTTCAAGGGAGACTTGTACTCAGGGGCGGAGGCAGGCTCAAACTATGGTGGGCTCTAGCCTAGGTAAAAAAAAAAATTAACAAAATTTTTTAGTAGTCCAGCCCAAATATAATGAAACCAGCCCAGGGTATTTTGAAAGCCCAATGTTATTTTATGTTTTATGTAATTCTCTCATGTTTTTGTGAGCGATTATCAATTATCAATTGACAAAGAAAAGAAGAAGAAGAAGAAGAGTATTCAGGACACAAGTAATGGAAGCTCAAGGAAAGAAGAGAGGAAAAACTCTGTTTTCATTCTTCAAACCAAGTGCATCTGCGACTGCAACACCCACACCGACACCAATTAATGAGGTAATTGCTGAAAATCCCTCTAATGTTGATGTTGAGATTGTGGAAAATCAATGTGTAGAACCAATTTCTAAAGTTCAGAGAGTTGAAATTGATCTTAATACTCTTGAACGAGATCCTGGCATTCGGATTCCTATATGGCAACACAAGTCTCTTGACATTGTAAGTGCCATGGATCTAGTTTCAACTACCAAAACATTACTTTTAACTTTGAGAGAAGAAGGATTTGATCATC
The DNA here is from genome assembly GCA_030848705.1 of Heracleum sosnowskyi. NCBI lineage: Eukaryota > Viridiplantae > Streptophyta > Magnoliopsida > Apiales > Apiaceae > Heracleum > Heracleum sosnowskyi. Next base: position 116,585,662 of record CM061242.1, on the reverse strand, counting down.
TCCTTGAGTATGTGCAATCAGTTTGTACAAAACATCAAATTGTGATTCCAGATTTGAATGGTTTGTATAAAAGGGCAACATGACGTACATGTCAACAACAAGACTCGATGACAATCTGTGAGCACTATCAATTTGATATATTTAATTCAGCAATAGATTTTCAGCAAGAAGAGTTAAATTCGAGGTTTAGTAATGGAGCAGTGGAACTCCTTACACTCAGCTCCACTTTAGATCCGAAGGATAATTTCAAATCATTTAATATTGAAGATATTTGCAAGCTTGCGGAAAAGTTTTATCCAGAGGACTTCAGGGAACAAGATATGCATCATCTGAGATGTCAACTTGAGCATTATAAAATCGATGTGATTCATCATGAGAGCTTTCAAAATCTGTCTAGCATCAGTGAATTATGTCGCAGATTGTTTGAGACAAACAAACAGCAACATTACAATTTGATTGACAGATTAATTCTTCTTGTTTTGACTTTGCCGGTTTCTACTGCCACGACGGAACGATCGTTCTCAGCTATGAAGCTTGTTAAAACTGCTCTACGTAATAAAATGGAAGAAGAGTTTTTAGCAGATTCTTTGATGATTTACATTGAGCGAGATCTTGTTGAAAATATCGATTCAGATTCGATAATAGATGAGTTTTATTCTATTAAGAATCGAAGGGTGCAACTGAAATAACATGTAAGAATTTATGAAGTTTAATGGTTGGTTAATTTGTAAAGTTTCATTCTACAGCCTGATTTTCATAATAACAAGTAACATGTAGACCTGTTTTTTGTTCTTGTTTTGCAGGTCTGAAGCCGCTAATTTCTAACTGTACTAGTGTGTTGGTTGGTCCTGTTTTGTTAATACTACTGTTGGTTCAGCGCTGCTATTATTTTGCTACTAATCGGTAAACTCTCTGTTCATCTATATTAATTACTTGTTACATGTTTAGTAGCCTAGGTAAGATTATTTTCCTGCCTCCGCCCCTGCTTGTACTATTCTCAAGGTACTTATACTAGACTGATTTCTGCCTTGGACTCATCATATAAGGATTTATTTTCTTCACTAATCCACTAAAGGTTTCAAAACCAAAAAGATTGGAGAGTATCATTAAAGATTACTTTGCTAAGCTTTTCAAACTTTGTAAACTTATGGAGCACTATTTCATCCAGTAGCCTTTCTGGTGTGGGCCGTGTGGCATACTCTGCTATTTTCCCCTGTTGGTAGATGAATATTATTTTAGCTTCCATCTTCCACAATTTGGAAAATATGCACATCACTAGTATCACCAATGCTAAACATCATTATGGACCAGTTCTAATCACTGTCAACTGTGTGGATTCTGGGAGTTATCGTGACATATGGTCTTGGCTTGTTAGTCTTGCCTAACTAATACTCCCTCTGTTTTTTCTATTTGTGGTATAGGCTTTTAAATTAAGGTGTGAGTGTTTAAACTGATAACCCTAAATCATCAGTCCATTCTGTCATTAGTAAAGGTTTAAAATGTATTTCATATTTTTCTATCCTATAAATTCCAATTTAAATAAGGAAATTTAATTTTATTGAATTAAAATTGTATATTTAGTTTACTCCATTAACAAAGATTTAAAAGGCAATTGAGATTTTTTCTAACATATAAATTCAAATTTAAATAAGAAACTTTCATTTTATTGAATCAAAATTGAGAAAGGAAATAATATTAAAATTGTATATTATATTTTCTCTATTTTTTTTGAAGAGCGATAAAATAAAATAGATAAACCCGAAAGGGCCAACCACAACAGGTTCAGTAGAGTACAGATACAACCCTAAACATAACAAGATTTCACTAGTCCAGCCAAACCAAAAGACTAACCGCCTACACCAAAGAATAGAGAAAAAAAACAAGTTTTTCACTAATCCCCTTTTTCATTTCAATTTGTCACTCCTGCATTACCAAATTCGCATCCAACAAGTCCAAATCTTCTGGATCCTCATCGTTGCTTTCGCCACTACTCCCAGAAACTTCACCTTCCTGGCCTACTTGGGGTCTTCAACCTCCCCCTGTGCTATACCCATATTAATTTCTTCCTCCAAAATTACTTCAAATTGTGGACCAATTTCTCCCAGCCCTATATCAGAATTCCAGATTTCCATGATTCTACCGAAAGGTCTTCTAATACGTACCATATGCTTCCAGTTTTCAGCACCATGTTGCGCAACATATGCAGCTAAAAGGTTGTCCTCAGGAGCCACCAACCTTGTAATTGTATAGAAGTTTTTCCTCTGGTTCAATTGTTGCACAATCCTAGCATGTTGTGGAGGTGCACCAATAATAGCAGAGTGAGTCCAATCCCAATATGCGTCCAAATGGTCTGACTCCAGAATGATGTTTGTACAGCTTCTAACAAAAGCGACTTTCAACCCTTCCATGAAAGCATTATACTCATTATTCCTTCTGTTTACGATGCACAGAGAACCACCCAGGATCCTTAATATGTCTCCCCTACTGTTCCTACAGACCACCCCTATGCCATATTGATTGCCATTTGGTAACTGCTGGTCTGAGAAGAAACTGTGAACGTTAATCTTAATAACGCCTTCTGGAGGCATCAACCACCGGGCATTAACATTCACATTATCTTCCTCCATAATTCTACTAAAGTTGTTTGAGAGGCAAAACACCTGATAATAGTATAAACTAAAGTTGTATCCATATATATATGTAAAGCAAAGATAATAACTCTGAGAAAAATGTTCTCGATGTAGCTATTGCGCTTCTCCATACCACCATAATACCCTCTCTCTGTTGATATTTAATATCCAGAGGAGAAATCGAAAAGACTCTTTAGAAAGAAGCACCTGCTGAGTAGATGTGATTTCGAGAATTAATACCCCTATTGGGTCACAAATTTGGGCCAGTCTAAACAAAATCTTGGGCCTCTTGGATTTTAATATCCTCATATTTGGATCCCAGTTTTGCCAGTAAGTCAACTTTATCATTAAAGTCCCGACTAATCTGCTTCATAAAAATATTATGCCTCAGCATTTTCTTTCTAACTTCAATAATCAAATCTTCTTCAATATTCCCTCTATTTTTGAAGTTAAGCAAACTCCTCACTAAAAGAGCACTATCTGAATAAATCATCCAACTAGTGATGAGGTTTTTCTTACTAATAATATCTACAATAAAAAACAGAGCTTCCCATTCTGCATGAAGAGCATCTAAAGTTCTAATGGGACCTGCAAATTCTAATTTCTTTTTGCCTTCCTGGTTCAAGATCAAGCCATCCATTTTTTTTAAAGAAATGCTTCTAGTAATGCAACCCATTGGGTTGATATTCCACCATGCCAAAGTTTCCTTCACAAGGAAACCTGCAGCAAGACACCACTGGGCAGATCTGTGTAAAATCAAAAAACTTACATTTTCCAGAGAAGCGAACTTGTTATTGAACACACCTTGATTTCTTTCCAACCAAATTGTCCAAACACAAGCTCCCAATGTAGTTTTCCAAACCTCTTGCGTGATCCGATCCCTAAAACATCTATATGAATCCCGCATTGTGGGGATGTCTGAACCTATTCTGATACTAGACAGTCCCCACCACTCAAACAACCATTTCCAAATGTTAAATGCAAAAGGGCACTGCCAAAATAAATGAAGTACAGTTTCAGTATCTGAGCATCTACAACAATTTAGAGTTGCCAGCGAATTTCTCATTCTTGATTGCAGAAGGGCCTTAACAGGTAGCATACCATGATGAAGTTTCCACATAAAAATTTGAACTTTCGGAGGGATTTTCAGTTTCCAGATGAAATTCCAACTATCTGTGTTTGCATTATTGCCAAAACCCATCAGAGAAGTACCCTCCTTGACCGTTGATAAGTGGATTTCATATCCACTTGGATCGTTCTAAATCGGCTTAAATTGGCTGTTTGTACTCAAGTACTTGTCGTTTTTAATGTGTTTTGAGTTAGTAAGTGCAGAGTTGTATTGTTGGTGGAGTATTTGAGTTATCTTGACTTGGTGGTGGTGAAAGAGCTTTATTGTGGAAGTCGTGAAGTTGTGGGACTTGAGAACGTGAAGAAAACTCAAAAAATTGCAGTTTGAAGAATTCTGGCATAAAGTCACGGGTCCCCTCCCCCTTCCAGGCGCGCCCGTGCCCACTCCAATTCAATTCAAGCGCACCCACCCCCTTCCAGGCGCGGCCACCCCTGAAACATTCTGGAAAAGGCAATTTCAAGTCAGAATTGGAAACCAGCAGAAGACCAGTCAACGCTAAGGCCTATATAAGTAATTGGTGGACGTTTTCAGAGAATATAATTCATATACATTGAGATATATACATACATATTCATCCACCGGTGAGGAGAACAAGAAGACGGCTGATTACGAAGATCTAGATTTCATCTTTTCTTTGTATTCTTCTAATTAGGTGATACTTTGGATTTTCGTTTGTTCTTTCATAAACCCTAGCACTTTTATTCAGTATTCTAAACTTATTATTATCATGTTTTCATCAGAACCCACGATGATGAACGGTTCGATTATGAACTAATCGTCGTCGTGGGATTCTAACGGATTTATTTATGGATTTTAGTAGTTAATTGTTTTAAAGATGTGTGTGTGATGGCTAATTGATATCCTAGTTTGGTCGTGCTTATTCTTCTTGGATGCGTAGCTAACATCTAAGATTGTTTGTTAATCTCTATTGAATGCGAAAGTGGATATAGAGGTTTAGAACTTGCCATGCTAGCATAGGTTTATGTATGTTTGTCATGCATGATTCGTAGGTAATTTTAACCATCTTACCTGCCCTATGTAATCTGAATGGATAACTTGCTCGTTAAACCGTTATGTTTTCAAATCTTATAGACATATAGGGTCTAAGCATAATTGGTGTCTGCTTAACTTCTATCTATTTTGTGGATGTTTGAGTGGTTTGGTATATGTATACTGAAAGGTAGCGTGTACTGATTTCGTGTTATCCGATTAGTTATCACAACCGTCACATGCATTGATTAAAGACAAAAGACTCTGAATGAAGTACTTAATGAAGTTAGGATCCCATGTTTATTCTCATAAGTAATATAACAACAATCTTTAGTGTAATATAGTCTTGGTAATTTGTTTAGTTAATTTAGTTAATCAAAACACAACTTTGATACTTGTCTTAGCATTGAACGATAGTCATACATTGTTGCATAAGTGCATAACTATAGTAACCAAAGCAGTCTCTGTGGGAACGAACTCTACTTATTCTTATATTACTTGTGATCGCGTATACTTGCGTGATATTGTGTGAACAAGTTTTTGGCGCCGCTGCCGGGGATTCGGTGTTATTATTTAGTTTATGTGCTTGTCATCAGTGGTCGTTAAAGTTCACTGACTTGGATTATACTCATCAATTTTACTTTGTTTGGTGTGTTTCAGATACTTTAGTGAGCGTGTATGCGAACACGTTCTCAATCTCGGAAAGAACTTGAATTAAGTCTAGTTATGGGTGATCAACCAGTAGCACCAGAAACGAAGGCTCTGAAGGACTATTCTCAGCCGAAGATCAATGACATTCAATCTAGCATTGTCAGGCCGGCTATTGCAGCTAATACTTTTGAAATCAAGCCTGACACGATTCAGATGGTGCAGAATTCTGTTCAGTTTGGGGGTGCTCCAACGGAAGATCCTAATATGCATATTAGGGATTTCATTGAGATTTGCGACACCTTCAAATTCAACGGAGTATCGGAAGATGCTGTGAAGCTGAGACTTTTCCCATTTTCTCTGAGGGATAAGGCTAAGGGCTGGTTGCATTCTCTACCAGCAGGTTCTATTACTACATGGGAGGATCTTGCTCAGAAGTTTCTCACTAAATTCTTCCCGATGGCTAAAACAGCTGCAATCAGGAATGCTCTTACTCAGTTTGCACAGCATTCTGGAGAAACTTTATGTGAAGCTTGGGAGCGTTACAAGGAGATGCTTAGGAAGTGTCCTCATCATGGAATGCCTGATTGGATGGTGATCAATTGTTTTTATAATGGTCTGGGAGGTCAATCACGACCAATGCTTGATGCGGCATCAGGTGGAGCTCTGTGGGCTAAGAGCTATGATGAGGCTTATGAACTTATTGAGATGATGGCTGCTAATGAATACTAGAATCCAACTCAGAGGTTATCACAAGGCAAGGTAGCAGGAGTTCTGGAGGTGGATGCAGCTACGGCAATAGCAGCTCAGTTGAAGGCTTTGTCAATGAAGGTGGATTCCTTGTCTAACTATGGAGTTAAACAGGTAGCTAGTGTTTACGAGCTATGTGCAGGTGCTCATGACACGACTCAGTGTGCCATATCTAATGAATCAACGCAGTTCGTGAGCAATTTTCAGAGATCACAGCAGCCAGTGCCTAATGTCTATCATCCCAACAACAGGAACCATCCTAATTTCAGCTGGAGTAACAATCAGGGTGGCCAGAATCAACCTCAACAGTCATATCAGCAATTTGGAGCAAGGCCATTCAACCCTTCTGGTTTTCAGCAACAGTATGCTCCAAGGCAACCGTATCAACCACCAGGTTTTCAACAACCATCTCATGGAAGTGCTGGGCAATCATCTATTGAAAAGTCTGAATTGGAGGAATTGAGGCTAATGTGCAAGAGCCAAGCTGTTTCCATCAAGACTCTGGAGAATCAAATCGGTCAGATTGCCAATGCTTTGTTGAATAGACCACAGGGAACTCTCCCTAGTGATACGGAAGCTAATCCAGGCAAACGGGAGGTCAAGGAACATGTCAAGGCAGTTACCTTGCGATCCGGAAAGGTTACGAATGATCAGAATGCAGAAACGGATGAAAAAGATGAAATTTTGAAAAATGGCCAGAAGGTGGAGCGCGCCCTCCCCCTATCAAGCACGCCCTCCCCTGCCCTTCTGCCGGAAAATGAAGAAAAAGTTGAAAAAGCTAGTTTGGGGGTGAATGAAGCGGAAAATGTTGACCATTCTTCCGAGAAACCTATTCCAAAGCAAGTTACAGAGAGCAATGAGGTATATCCTCCTCCGTCATTCCCCAAACGTCTTCAGAAGCAGAATTTGGATAAGCAGTTTGCTAAGTTTCTCAAAGTTTTCAAGAAGTTGCAGATCAATATACCTTTTGCGGAAGCTCTAGAACAAATGCCGAGCTACGCAAAGTTCATGAAGGGTATTCTATCTCGGAAGTTGAAACTCGAGGAGTTGGAGACCGTCGCTCTTACAGAAGAGTGCAGTGTTATCCTACAGCAGAAGTTACCTCCTAAACTGAAGGATCCAGGAAGTTTCACCATACCATGCAACATCGGCAATCTATCTTTCAACAAGTGCTTGTGTGACTTGGGAGCTAGCATAAATTTGATGCCGTTGTCTGTCTTCATGCAACTTGGGCTACCGGAGCCTAAACCTACTACTATGTCCTTACAGTTGGCGGACAGGTCAATCACATATCCTAGAGGAATAGTAGAGGATGTCTTGGTTAAGGTGGATAAGTTTATCTTCCCTGTGGATTTCGTAATTCTGGATTTCGAGGAGGACAAGAGGATTCCTATTATCTTGGGAAGACCATTCTTGGCGACAGGCCGTACTTTGATAGATGTGCAGAAAGGAGAGCTCACAATGAGGGTGCATGACCAGAATGTCACCTTTAATGTCTTCAATGCAATGAAATTTCCTACAGAAGAGGAAGAATGTTTCCAGGTGGACTTGGTTGAGTCTGCAGTTTACAAGGAAATTGAGCACTTGCTAAAATCAGATACTTTGGAAAAGGTACTGTCAGGGGATTCTGATTCTGAAGATGAAGAAAGAGAAGAGCAACTGCAGTACTTGAATGCTTCTCCGTGGAAAAGAAAGATTGACATGCCATTTGATTCCCTTGGCATAGCTGAGCTGAAAAATTCTCAGGAGCGTCTCAAGCCATCTATTGAAGAAGCTCCTACTCTTGAACTTAAACCACTACCGGAGCACTTGAGGTATGCTTTTTTAGGTGATGCATCTACTTTACCTGTGATTATTGCATCTAACTTGTCAGGTAGTGATGAAGAGAAACTTTTGCGAATTCTGAGAGAGTTCAAGTCAGCAATTGGTTGGACCATAGCGGATATCAAGGGAATCAGGCCTTCGTATTGCATGCATAAGATTCCGCTTGAACCAGGAAGTAAGCCAACAGTGGATCCTCAAAGAAGGCTCAATCCTATCATGAAAGAGGTGGTGAAGAAAGAAATTCTTAAGTGGCTGGATGCAGGCATTATCTATCCTATTTCAGACAGTTCTTGGGTGAGTCCAGTGCAATGTGTGCCTAAGAAAGGAGGCATGACAGTAGTTGCTAATGAGAAGAATGAGCTCATCCCTACTCGTACAGTTACAGGGTGGAGAATTTGCATGGACTACCGAAAGCTGAATAAAGCCACCAGAAAAGATCACTTCCCTCTTCCATTCATTGATCAGATGCTAGACAGGTTGGCTGGTCATGAGTTCTATTGCCTTCTGGATGGTTACTCAGGCTATAATCAGATTTGTATCGCTCCAGAGGATCAGGAGAAGACCACATTCACATGTCCTTTTGGTACTTTTGCGTTCCGTCGTGTTTCTTTCGGACTCTGTGGTGCACTTGCAACTTTTCAGAGGTGTATGATGGCCATATTTTCAGATATGATTGGCATTAATGTGGAGGTGTTCATGGATGACTTCTCAGTTTTTGGAACTTCTTATGATGAGTGCTTACAAAATCTTGGCATGGTGTTGAAAAGGTGCGTTGAGACCAATCTGGTGCTCAACTGGGAAAAATGTCATTTCATGGTGCAAGAAGGAATCATTCTTGGGCATAAGGTATCTAGCAAGGGACTTGAAGTGGATAAGGCCAAAGTGGAGACGATTGAAAATCTTCCTCCACCAATTTCAGTTAAGGGAATTCGCAGTTTTCTTGGTCATGCGGGTTTCTATCGGCGATTCATTCAAGACTTCTCCAAAATTTCTAAACCCTTATGTAATTTGTTGGAAAAGGATGTTCCTTTCAAGTTTGATGAAGATTGCTTAGCTGCTTTCGAACTGTTGAAGAAGAAGTTGACTTCAGCACCTATTATTACTGCGCCTGATTGGAGTGAACCGTTTGAGTTGATGTGTGATGCTAGTGACTATGCAGTAGGAGCTGTTCTCGGATAGAGAAAGAACAAGGTGTTTCATGTGATTTACTATGCTAGCAAAACTCTCAACGATGCTCAGCTGAACTACACTACTACAGAAAAGGAACTTTTGGCAATTGTGTACAGTTTCGAGAAATTCAGGTCTTATTTGCTTGGAACTAAGGTAGTAGTCTATACTGATCATGCTGCCATTCGTTATCTGATTTCTAAGAAAGATTCAAAGTCTAGGTTGATTCGATGGGTTCTTTTGCTCCAAGAGTTTGATTTGGAGATTAAAGACAGAAAGGGTACAGAAAACCAGGTGGCAGATCATTTGTCACGTTTGGAAGACCACGGTACAGATTCAAGGAATAAAACTCTAATCAATGAATCTTTTCCTGATGAGCAACTTTTTGGGGTGAAAGATGAAGAACCATGGTTTGCGGACATTGTGAACTATCTTGTGAGTAATGTCATCCCGGCTGAATTCTCTTATGCTCAAAGGAAGAAGTTTTTACATGATGTGAAGTGGTACCGATGGGACGAGCCATTCTTATTCAGGCAGGGAGCTGATCAGATGTTAAGAAGATGTATTCCCTATAGTGAAACTGAGAGTGTTTTGCGAGATTACCATTCCACCACTTATGGAGGTCATTATGGTGGAGAGAAGACAGCTACTCGAGTACTTCAGGCAGGATTCTATTGGCCAACTCTGTTTAAAGACGCTCATCAGTTTGTGTTGAGATGTGATCAATGCCAAAGGGTTGGTAATATTTCTAGGAGGAATGAGATGCCTCTTAACATGCTGCTTGAAGTGGAGATTTTTGATGTATGGGGAATCGATTTCATGGGACCGTTTGTTTCGTCTTGCAACAATCAGTACATACTGTTAGCTGTGGATTACGTTTCTAAATGGGTCGAGGTGAAGGCTTTACCGACCAATGATGCTAAAGTGGTGCTGAATTTTCTGCATAAGCAAATTTTCACTCGTTTCAGAACTCCGAGGGTGATTATCAGTGATGAGGGTACGCATTTTTGCAATCGTAAGTTTTCAGCCTTAATGGCTAGGTATAATATCAATCATCGTGTTGCTACTGCTTATCATCCTCAGACAAACGGTCAAGCAGAGGTTTCTAACAGGGAAATCAAGCGAATTCTAGAGAAAGTGGTAAATCCTTCGAGGAAGGATTGGTCGTTGAAGCTTGATGAAGCTGTTTGGGCTTATAGAACAGCTTACAAGACTCCTTTGGGTACGTCACTGTTTCAGTTGGTGTATGGTAAGGCTTGTCATTTGCCTGCCGAGCTAGAGCACAAGGCATATTGGGCATTGAAGAAGTTGAATTTCGATTTGAAAGCCGCTAGTGAGAAAAGAATGCTTCAAATTAATGAGTTGGATGAGTTCCGTCTACAGGTCTATGAAAATCACAAGTTATACAAGGAGAAGGTTAAGAGATGGCATGATAAGAAGTTGGTGCACAAGTCCTTTGTTCCTGGCCAACTTGTTTTGCTTTTCAACTCTCGTCTCAAACTTTTTCCTGGTAAACTCAAGTCAAGGTGGTCGGGACCATTCACGGTCAAAACTGTGTTTCCACATGGTGCAGTGGAAGTCTATGATAAGTCACCGGTTGAAGCATTCAAAGTCAATGGTCAGAGGTTGAAACCGTATTTTGGTGAACGGTTGAATCGCGAGGCGGAAATCGCGGTTCTTGTTTCAGCCGATTAAGGAGTCAGGAATCACGTCAAGCTATTGACGTAAAACGAGCGCTTCATGGGAGGCAACCCATGTTATTGTTGTAAGTATTTTATCCTTGTTTTAATTAAAAAAAAATCAAAAAATCAAAAAAATCAAAAATCAAAAAAAAAAAAAAAATCAAAAAAATATTTTTTCTGGGCAGAAAGAGCAGCGCGCCCGCACTTGAAGTGGCGCGCCCGCGCCTGGGTTGCTGCCAGAAAAAAGAAAAACGAGAAAAATTGAAAAAAAAAGCCCCAAATCAGATTTTTCTTTGGATTATTCCCTATTTAAACATAAAGCTCGCCCTACTCAACCCATATTCTTAAAACCCTAGCCTCCTAAACACATCTCTCATTCTCTTATTCCATTCTATACATACACTTCCTTACATATCTCCATCTATTCATCCTAATTCCATGGCACCACCTAAAAGGGGTCGATTGGCGGGTAGTAGTAGCACTCGTCGCTCTTCTTCTGAGGAGGAGTCGAGTATTGGTGTTGGGGGAGAGAAGTTTTCATCTCCGGAGGCTCAATTGGAGTTTACACGGTTGCTTTCCAAAGCTGTGGCTAAGGAGAGGGGGTTTTTGCCTCAACCTACTGATGGGTACTTGTTCAAGATGATTACAGATAGGGGTTGGGAAAGTTTTTGTGAAGCACCGGGTCCGGTTCCGTTGTCTATTGTGCGGGAGTTCTATGCTAATGCTAAAGCCGACAAGAATGGCTATAGTGTGGTTCGGGGCATGACTGTCGATTATACGGTTAAGGCAATTCATCGGGTTTTGAATTTGCCTAAGAAGAAGAGGGGTGACTGATAGGTGGATTTCATGTCCACTCTTTACCTTCTGTTTTGACTGAAAACGTTTGCAAGTTCTCGAGTTTCGTTGCCAAGTAATGTGTTTTTATGTAATTTGTGTAGGTTGTGTCGTTGAAGGCATTTTGGGCTAAAGCAATGTGGTGGTGGTGTGAAATTAACCTAAGTCGATGTAAGTAAACAAGTTATCTTGGCAACAAGTCAAGTGGTTAGCTTTGTGGTGTTTCCAGGAGGATAGAGGCGCTGCTGCGCATGGTTTCAGGCGCTACTGCGCAGCCAAGGGTTTTTCCAGGGATTTCCAGGCGCTCCTGCGCGACTAGGGGCGCAGCTGCGCGAGGGCTGTGCGGAAAGGAGGCGCTCCTGCTCTGCGGGAGGCGCTGTAGCGCAGCCAAGGGAGTGTCCAGGAGCTTTCAAGCGCTCCTGCGCGGGATGGATGCGCAGCTGCGCGAGGCTCATGCGCTGTGAAGGCGCTATAGCGCGGTTTCGTTCCTGTCGAACTCGAGAGTACAGCCTGCCTTGCGAAGAATTAATTCTGAAGACTTGTTTTGTCCGGGTCAAAATAACTGCTGGGCCTATTTTTGTGTGGGCTAATAATTGTTTTATTATGTAATAATTTATACTTAAAAACAAAAACTATTATCAGGGGATAGAGATTATTCAACTATGAAGTTATTATTAGGAGATACATGTTTTTAGGGTTCTTGGCGGTGACAAGCAAGGATACCTTCGTTTGTACTTCTCTCTACACATTTTGGGATTAATTTTCTATCTCATTCTCTTCTACAACTAATTATTTCTCTCTTCGTAATTAATTATATGCTTTTTACAATCATGCTTTCAATAGAACCCATGGTGGTGATTAGTTTAATTATGAACTAATCATTATCATGGGGTTCCAATGGATTTGATTACGTAATTATTGTGTTTGACACGTAATTGATTGTTGGGTGATCTTATTATGATAATCTATTATGGTTTGTTTTAATTGACAGATGCGTAGCTAGCATCTAATTTATTTATCTTTGATGATTGCGAAAGTGGATTCGAGGATTGGGAATATGCCATAGTAGCATGGGTTCATGAATTAATTGATTATTCTTGATTAGTAGCGTGATTTTAACCATCTCATGTTGCCCCATGTAGTTATAAAGATAACTTGTGCTTAAACTAATTGTGTTTCCAGATTGTATAGACATATATGATTTGAACGTAATTTGGTGTCCTCTCGATTTCTATCTCTTGTGGATATTAAGTGGTTTGATACGAGTGTACTGAAAGGTAGCTCGTACTATTGTCGTGTTATCTGATTAATTATCATGTTTGTCACCTATGTCAATTTAATGTGTCAACCTTTAGTGAAATATTCAATGAAATTGGAATCCCATGTTTCTCATATATAAGAACTCTTAATTGTTAATTTATTCTTAGTTTAATAATTGCTTAGTTTATTAAAGTAGTTAATAATCAACCCAAATTGATAATTGTTCAAGCATTAAGAAGTAACCATACACTGTTGCATAGGTATTAAATTGGCATTTACACCTAGTCTCTGCGGAACGAATTCTATTTATCACTTGCTATTTGTGATCGCGTATACTTGCGTGTTTACGAGTCAACAAGTTTTTGGCGCCGCTGCCGGGGACTTCGGTGTTATTTGTTATTTGTAATTTATATGCTTGTCAGCAGTGGTCGTTATAGATTACTGACTTGATACGTGTTACTTACATATTTTGTGTCTTCCTGGCCTTCGTCTTTTAGGTATTTGAACGTGCATGCGAACACGATCTCAAACCAAAGCGGAACTAGAAAGGAAGGAAGAGATAGAGTTATTAGAAGAAGTTGGACCGGTTGTTACAATGGGAGATGCTAATCTGAATCAAGAGGAAGTGCCTAAAGCACTCATGGACTATTCGCAGCCAAGGATAAATGACATTCAGTCAAGTATCATCAGGCCTGCAATTTCTGCGAATACATTCGAGATCAAGCCGGGCACTATCCAGATGGTGCAGAATACAGTGCAATTTGGGGGTGGTGCAACTGAGGACCCTAATATGCACATCCGGAATTTTATTGAAATCTGTGACACCTTCAAATTCAATGGTGTTTCAGATGATGCTGTGAAGCTGAGACTCTTTCCCTTTTCTTTGAGGGACAAAGCTAAAGGCTGGCTACATTCTCTACCAGCCGGATCAATCACTACTTGGGAAGAGCTTGCGCAAAAATTTCTCTCCAAATTCTTTCCTATGGCAAAAACAGCTGCCATTAGGAATGCTATTACTCAGTTTACTCAGGCACAGGGTGAGTCGTTGTGTGAGGCTTGGGAACGTTATAAGGAGATGCTCAGAAAATGCCCCCATCACGGTATGCCCGATTGGATGGTCATAAACTGTTTCTATAATGGACTGGGAGGTCAATCTAGGCCTATGGTAGATGCTGCTTCTGGCGGAGCATTGTGGGCTAAAAGCTACGAGGAAGCTTATAATCTGATTGAAATGATGGCTGCAAATGAGTATCAAAATCCTTCGCAAAGATTGCAGCAAAACAAAGTAGCAGGAGTTCTTCAAGTTGATACCGCTACTGCTCTGTCGGCTCAGTTAGAAGCTCTAAGCATGAAGGTGGATTCTTTGGCTAATCTTGGGATGCAACAGGTAGCTAGCATCTGTGAGCTATGTGCAGGGGGGCATGACACTCGTCAATGTGCCATATCTAATGAGTCAGCGCAGTTCGTCAGCAACTTTCAAAGGCCACAAGTCCCAATTCCTAACGCTTATCATCCAAACAACAGGAATCATCCTAACTTTAGCTGGGGGAACAGTCAGAATAATCAGCAGTTTGGGGGTAGACAACCCAACCCTTCAGGAATGCAGCAGCAGTATGCTCCGAGGCAGCAATATCAGCCACCAGGATTTCAACAATCTTATGGGAACTCTGGTCAGACATCCAATGAGAAATCTGAAATGGAGGAGATGAGGTTAATGATAAAAACCTTAACAGTTTCTCAAAAGAACTTGGAAAACCAGGTGGGACAGCTTGCCAGTGCCCTACTCAATAGGCCTCAAGGAGTGCTTCCTAGCAACACAGAACCGAATCCAGGAAAGAAGGATGGCAAGGAGCAGGTACAAGCTATTACCCTACGGTCAGGAAGGGTCACAGAGGGAGCAGGAGTTGAGCAGAATTCAGAACAGGAAAAGCAAGAGGAAGTTGCGGAAAAGGAAAAACAGCCAATCCCTCAACTAGCTAAGCAGTCAATTCCTGCAGAGGCTAATCCTCCAGTCTATCCGCCTCCACCGTTCCCTCAAAGGATGCAAAAACAGAAATTGGATCAGAAATTTGGCAAATTTTTGGAGGTATTCAAAAAGTTGCATATTAACATTCCATTTGCTGAGGCTTTGGAACAAATGCCAAGCTATGCCAAATTTATGAAGGGAATTCTCTCGAAGAAGTTAAGGCTAGCTGATTTTGAGACGGTTGCATTGACGGAGGAATGTAGTGCAATCTTGCAACAAAAACTACCTCCAAAGCTTAAGGATCCAGGAAGCTTCACTATTCCCTGCACTATTGGAAATGTGTCGTTCAACAAATGCTTGTGTGATCTTGGTGCAAGCATTAATCTGATGCCACTCTCAGTCTTCTTGACACTTGGACTTCCCGACCCAAAACCGACCAGTATTTCCTTGCAGCTAGCTGACAGGTCGGTTACATATCCTCGTGGCATAGTGGAAGACGTCTTAGTCAAAGTGGACAAACTCATTTTTCCCGCTGACTTTGTCATCTTGGATTTCGAGGAAGACAAGAACATCCCTATTATCTTGGGACGGCCATTCTTGGCCACTGGCAAAACCTTGATTGATGTTCAGAAAGGGGAGCTGACTATGAGAGTGCATGATCAAAACGTCACCTTCAACGTGTTTAAAGCCATGCAACTTCCAACTGAAGAGGAAGAGTGTTTCAGACTTGACATGGTTAAATCATTGCAACATGAGGAAAGGCAGCAGTGGTCGAACGCAGATGCCTTAGTAAGTACTTTACAAGGGGATTCGGATTCTGAAGACGAAGAAATTTCAGAGTGTGTTAAATTGTTGAATGCTAATCCCTACCAAAGGAAATTCAATGCTCCACCGGAATCTCTTGGCTTAGATGAGCTTCAAAAATCACAAATTCGTCTAAAGCCATCTATTGAGGAAGCTCCTGAACTTGAACTTAAGCCACTGCCGGACCATTTAAGGTATGCTTTTCTTGGTGATGCATCTACATTACCTGTGATTATTGCATCTAACCTGTCAGGTAGCGAGGAAGAAAAACTCTTGCGGATTTTGAGGGAGTTCAAGTCAGCTATAGGGTGGACAATTGCAGACATCAAGGGCATCAGCCCCTCTTACTGTATGCACAAAATTCCAATGGAGGAAGGGAGCAAACCTTCAGTGGAACATCAGAGGAGGCTGAATCCCATCATGAAAGAGGTTGTCAAGAAGGAGATTCTGAAGTGGCTGGATGCAGGCATCATTTATCCAATCTCGGATAGCTCTTGGGTGAGCCCGGTGCAGTGTGTACCAAAGAAGGGGGGCATGACAGTGGTAGCTAATGAGAAGAATGAGCTCATTCCAACTCGGACAGTCACAGGTTGGAGAGTTTGTATGGACTATAGAAAATTGAACAAAGCTACTAGGAAGGATCATTTCCCTCTGCCATTCATTGATCAGATGCTAGACAGGCTAGCTGGTCATGAGTACTATTGTTTACTGGATGGGTATTCGGGTTACAATCAGATTGCTATAGCTCCTGAAGATCAGGAGAAGACTACCTTTACATGTCCATTTGGAACTTTTGCGTTCCGACGTGTGTCATTCGGACTATGTGGTGCTCCAGCTACTTTTCAAAGATGCATGATGGCCATTTTTTCTGATATGATTGGCATTAATGTCGAAGTGTTCATGGATGACTTCTCAGTCTTTGGGTCGTTCTATGACGAGTGCTTGCACAACTTGAGCATGGTGTTGAAGCGATGTGTTGAAACGAATTTAGTGCTCAACTGGGAGAAGTGCCACTTCATGGTACAGGAAGGCATCATTCTTGGTCACAAGGTGTCTAGAAAGGGTTTAGAAGTGGACAAGGCCAAGCTGGAGACAATCGAAAAACTTCCTCCTCCTATTTCTGTCAAAGGAGTTCGCAGTTTTCTGGGGCACGCTGGGTTCTATAGGCGTTTTATAAAGGACTTCTCTAAAATCACAAAGCCACTCTGCAGTCTATTAGAGAAGGACACTCCTTTCAAATTCACTGATGAGTGTTTGCAGGCATTCGAGCACTTGAAGAAGAAGCTTACAACTACTCCAGTTATCACAGCTCCTAACTGGAATGAACCGTTTGAGATGATGTGTGATGCAAGTGATTTCGCAGTGGGCGTGGTGTTGGGGCAAAGGAAGATAAACGTGTTTCATGTGGTTTACTATGCTAGTAAAACCCTCAATGATGCCCAACTAAATTACACCACCACTGAAAAAGAGCTTCTTGCAGTGGTGTATGGATTCGAGAAGTTCAGGTCTTACTTGCTTGGTGCGAAGGTCACAGTCTACACAGACCATGCAGCTCTCAGATTTCTTCTGGCTAAAAAGGATGCTAAACCCCGACTGATTCGTTGGGTACTCTTACTTCAGGAGTTTGAGCTTGAAATCAAGGACAGAAAAGGAACGGAAAATCAAGTAGCTGATCATCTCTCAAGATTGGAGCAAGGTGAAGGAGGCAGAAAGGATGAGACCTTAATAAGTGAGCACTTTCCAGACGAGCAGTTGTTTCAGGTACAAGGGGAAGTACCGTGGTTTGCTGATTTTGTGAACTATCTGGTGAGCAACATCATCCCAGCTGAGTTTTCTTACGCTCAGAAAAAGAAATTTCTTCATGATGTCAAGTGGTATCGTTGGGATGAGCCCTATCTATTCAAGCAAGGGCCGGATCAGCTTCTCAGAAGGTGTATTCCTTACAGCGAAACAGAGGGTATTCTACGAGATTGCCATGACACCATCTATGGTGGTCATTATGGTGGAGATAAGACAGCTGCTCGTGTGCTTCAGGCGGGGTTTTTCTGGCCATCCCTATTTAAAGATGCACATCAGTTCGTGCTGCGATGTGATCGATGCCAAAGAGTTGGCAATATTTCTAGGAGGAACGAGATGCCATTGAATAGTATGCTTGAAGTGGAAATCTTTGATGTGTGGGGTATCGACTTCATGGGACCTTTTGTGTCGTCGTTCAACAATCAGTACATTCTGTTGGCAGTGGATTATGTATCCAAATGGGTAGAGGTGAAGGCCTTGCCAACGAACGATGCTAAGGTCGTGCTTAACTTTCTTCATAAGCAGATCTTCACTCGTTTTGGGACCCCTCGTGCTATTATCAGTGATGAAGGCACTCACTTTTGCAACCGCCAGTTCACGGCTTTACTAGCCAAATACCGAGTATCTCACCGCGTTGCAACAGCTTATCATCCGCAGACTAATGGTCAAGCCGAAGTCTCGAATCGGGAAATTAAGCGAATCTTGGAGAAGGTAGTGAATCCTTCGAGGAAGGATTGGTCCACAAAATTGGATGAAGCTGTGTGGGCTTACAGGACTGCCTATAAAACTCCTTTGGGGATGTCTCCGTTTCAGCTGGTTTATGGAAAAGCTTGTCACCTGCCCGCAGAACTTGAACACAAGGCGTATTGGGCATTGAAAAAGTTGAATCTTGATATGACAGCTGCTGGTGAAAAGAGGATGTTACAACTGAATGAACTTGATGAGTTCCGTCTGCAAGCTTATGAGAACTCAAAGTTATACAAGGAGAAAGTAAAGAGGTGGCACGACAGGAAATTGGTGCCCAAAACCTTTGAACCAGGCCAATTGGTGCTTCTTTTTAATTCCCGGCTCAGACTTTTTCCGGGTAAACTCAAGTCACGGTGGTCAGGGCCTTTCACCGTTAAAGCTGTGTATCCGCATGGAGCGGTAGAAATTTTCGAGAAGTCACAAGATCAAGCATTCAAGGTTAACGGTCAAAGGTTGAAACATTATTTTGGAGGTACGGTTAATCGTGAGAAAATGTTAGCGGTTCTTGAGTCGACATAGCTGGGAACTTCAAGTCAAGCTAGTGACGTTAAAGAAGCGCTTCGTGGGAGGCAACCCACGCGTTCGGTTGTTGTTCGGAGTTTTATAAAAAAAAAAAAAAAAAAAAAAAAAAAAAAAAAAAAAAAAAAATATAAAAAAAATATAGAAAATAGAAAAATTCAGGGGCTCCCACGCGCCCCAGCGCGTGTAAACTGCGCTGCTGGGGAATTGTTGCTTGGTGAATGATTTCTAGTGGTTATTGTTGAAAGTGTATTTGTGGGCATTGTTGTTATGGCGCCTAAGAGGGCACGGATTGTGAGTAGTAGTAGTTCGGAGGAAGAGGGGGATGTGGATTATGATGTGGATAAATTTGTATCTAAGGCGGCTCTAGTGGAGTTTGATAATTTATCGACAAAAGGAGTTGTCAAAGAACGGGGGTTCGCCCCTTCGGCCGCGGATGGGGAATTGGCAGCTATGGTTACGGAGTTAGGGTGGTCGGCGTTTTGTAACACACCTTTGGCGGTTCCTTTAAGTGTAGTACGGGAGTTCTATGCAAATGCCAAGATGCAGAAAAATGGGATCACTATAGTAAGGGGCCGGACAGTGACTTACAAACCTGGGTCTATACGCCGCATTTTGGAACAGCAAGCGAAGCCTAGAGGTGCGGAGGATTGGGTGCAGAAGACACGGGATGACGTAGACTTAGACGCTATTGTAGCAGGGATGTGTATACCGGGCACGGTTTGGAAGTGCAAGGCCGGTACGACTACGAAGCGGACTTTTCCTGCAGCTGCATTGACCAGGTATGCTCGAGCTTGGTTCCATTTTATGTGTGCCCGCATAATGCCGACTTCGCATGTCACTGCGGTTACGGTTGACCGTGCTATCATTTTGTGGGGTATTCTGAACGGAAAGTACATTGATCTCGGGTATTTAGTATATCAGAACATCATGAAATTCTTAGGTGGTACTACTACGGGTGGGATTCCCCATGCTGTGATTGTTGCTGAGTTATGTTCTCATGTTGGTGTTCGCTGGAATAATGATGAGTTTTTGCACAGGCCGATTGGTGATATTGATCACCAGGCGATTCAGAGGTTGGTGGAGTGGCCGGGCGGCACTCCCCACCCTAGGGGCCGTGGTTATGTTGTTCTTGCTGAGGGAAGTGGTAATCCGTCACAGGTGGAGAGAGTACCTCGGTCGGCAGACAGAGCAGGCCCTTCACATACACAGCCGAGCCAGTCGGGTCAGGGCAATGTGGTTTTCAGTGATGCTCAGTTCAGGCGCATGATGAGGCGTTATGATACTACACATGCCATGATACATCGATTCGCTACGGACTTGACTCAATCCTTGGATGGCGTGTACCAGCAGCAAGGTGTTCAGGTCACATGGCCCACCTTTGGAGCGCACCATGTCTATCCACCACCAGACACACCACCCGAGGAGGGTGGAGATGCTGACAGCTAGGGGAGTTCTCTTGTACCCTGTAATTTACCTTCAATGAGGACATTGCATTTAATAAGTTTGGGGGTGATTGTAGGGTATTAAGAGTCATTGCATTGCATATAGTTGCATTTTCGTGATAGTTCATATAAGTAATTGTGCATTTAGTTTGGCCATGCCACGTAGTTGCATTTAGGATGCCATGACATATAGATTATTTAGGTTGTATAATCATTTTGTTCTTGCACGTTCATGCATATCACATGATTCCACATTAGTGTCTGTTTCTGGCTTGATAGGTCGATACGTAATTGAGTGTGATGACAATGAATAGAGGGTTGAATTTAAGTTCCTACGAAATTGACTTGCGTGTGTCGGGAACACAATCTTTTCACGGTCTCACAGTTTGCTCTAGGGCTAGATTGAGTCATACCTGGTTTGGTTGTTAGGATTTAATCACTTATTTATATTTAGAAGGTTTTCTAGTCTCTTGAAATTGAAAGAAGCACTCAAGTCTAAGTTTGGGGGAAAAACAGGGATATCATGCTAGTTGTCAATAAAGGCTAGGCGTCAAGTGGCTAGTAGCCGGCTCATTGAAAAGATGAGTAGTCTAGGGTGGGATGAGAAAAAGGCAAAGCGCACTCATTCCGAAGAAAAAAAAAAAAAAAAAAAGAAAAAAAAAAAAAAAAAAAAGGTGTTTTGTTAGTTGTTGATGCAAAATTGATCAGGTTGAGCTCTTTAATACTCGAGCAATTAAGTTCTAGGGGACTTTGTGCCTAGTGACCTAAGATTTTTCCGGTCTGGGATCCACTAACCTAAAGCTCGCTACATGGGTATTATTGTATAAGCCTTTTGGGGTCTCAACCATTGCACGGTCAATAAGCATGAGTATTGTGGTTAGTAGGATGCGTTGTAATAAAAGTATGTATTCCTGTCTAACTCAAGTGGTTATTGTGGTGTCTTTAAGTAGTTTCTTGTGGCTAGAGTTCAGTCTGTTTATAAACATGTGATTGTCTTGGCGAAGAATTGGTTATGCCCTTGATCTAGTTACGAGAGTATATCTTGTGAGAATTGCACACACCACGTACCGGGCACGTGTTGTTAGTATACGGGAATTTAGTCGAGCTCTGTTTGGAGTTGTTGCATTTGTTGAGGCGTTGCTTGTTGAGTGGTTTCGGATCATTTGTGTGGGATCATTGCATTAGGTTACGTTCGCATTATCATGTCATTTAGTTATTATTTGCATTCATTCATCATTTAGGGGGAGTTCGCATTGCTTGAGGACAAGCAACGGGTTAAGTTTGGGGGTTTGATAGGTGGATTTCATGTCCACTCTTTACCTTCTGTTTTGACTGAAAACGTTTGCAAGTTCTCGAGTTTCGTTGCCAAGTAATGTGTTTTTATGTAATTTGTGTAGGTTGTGTCGTTGAAGGCATTTTGGGCTAAAGCAATGTGGTGGTGGTGTGAAATTAACCTAAGTCGATGTAAGTAAACAAGTTATCTTGGCAACAAGTCAAGTGGTTAGCTTTGTGGTGTTTCCAGGAGGATAGAGGCGCTGCTGCGCATGGTTTCAGGCGCTACTGCGCAGCCAAGGGTTTTTCCAGGGATTTCCAGGCGCTCCTGCGCGACTAGGGGCGCAGCTGCGCGAGGGCTGTGCGGAAAGGAGGCGCTCCTGCTCTGCGGGAGGCGCTGTAGCGCAGCCAAGGGAGTGTCCAGGAGCTTTCAAGCGCTCCTGCGCGGGATGGATGCACAGCTGCGCGAGGCTCATGCGCTGTGAAGGCGCTATAGCGCGGTTTCGTTCCTGTCGAACTCGAGAGTACAGCCTGCCTTGCGAAGAATTAATTCTGAAGACTTGTTTTGTCCGGGTCAAAATAACTGCTGGGCCTATTTTTGTGTGGGCTAATAATTGTTTTATTATGTAATAATTTATACTTAAAAACAAAAACTATTATCAGGGGATAGAGATTATTCAACTATGAAGTTATTATTAGGAGATACATGTTTTTAGGGTTCTTGGCGGTGACAAGCAAGGATACCTTCGTTTGTACTTCTCTCTACACATTTTGGGATTAATTTTCTATCTCATTCTCTTCTACAACTAATTATTTCTCTCTTCGTAATTAATTATATGCTTTTTACAATCATGCTTTCAATAGAACCCATGGTGGTGATTAGTTTAATTATGAACTAATCATTATCATGGGGTTCCAATGGATTTGATTACGTAATTATTGTGTTTGACACGTAATTGATTGTTGGGTGATCTTATTATGATAATCTATTATGGTTTGTTTTAATTGACAGATGCGTAGCTAGCATCTAATTTATTTATCTTTGATGATTGCGAAAGTGGATTCGAGGATTGGGAATATGCCATAGTAGCATGGGTTCATGAATTAATTGATTATTCTTGATTAGTAGCGTGATTTTAACCATCTCATGTTGCCCCATGTAGTTATAAAGATAACTTGTGCTTAAACTAATTGTGTTTCCAGATTGTATAGACATATATGATTTGAACGTAATTTGGTGTCCTCTCGATTTCTATCTCTTGTGGATATTAAGTGGTTTGATACGAGTGTACTGAAAGGTAGCTCGTACTATTGTCGTGTTATCTGATTAATTATCATGTTTGTCACCTATGTCAATTTAATGTGTCAACCTTTAGTGAAATATTCAATGAAATTGGAATCCCATGTTTCTCATATATAAGAACTCTTAATTGTTAATTTATTCTTAGTTTAATAATTGCTTAGTTTATTAAAGTAGTTAATAATCAACCCAAATTGATAATTGTTCAAGCATTAAGAAGTAACCATACACTGTTGCATAGGTATTAAATTGGCATTTACACCTAGTCTCTGCGGAACGAATTCTATTTATCACTTGCTATTTGTGATCGCGTATACTTGCGTGTTTACGAGTCAACAGTGACGAGGATTGGTCTTCGAAGACTCGGGAGGATGTTGATCTCGAGTACATTCTTGGGGAGATTTCTGTTCCGGGCACTACTTGGAAGTACAGGGCTGGTACCACCGAGCCGATTACTTTTCCATCTTCTGCGATGAACAGGTATGCGAGGGCTTGGAATATGTTTTTATGTGCTAATATTTTGCCTTCTTCGCATTCGCATGAGGTTACGGTGGACAGGGCTATAGTTCTGTGGGGCATTCTGAATAGTGAGTACATTGATCTGGGTGAACTTCTTCATAAGAACATTGTGAAGTTTTTGAAGGGTGGTACTACAGGGGCAATTCCTCACGCCTCTATTGTTATCAAGTTATGTTTAGCTGTTGGTGTTCGTTGGTCTGAGGAGGAGCAGGTTCAGTTACCTAGTGCTCCTATTGATCATGCTACGATTGCTAGGATGGAGGATTCTGATTGGGATGGTGGTGCCGCAGATTATTCTGGTTTGGGCTATGTTGTTTATGATGATGAGGGAGGCGAGGCTCCGCCTCGTGAGCCTGCAGCAGGAAGGAGTCATGCATCTCAGATTCAGCAGCAGGTGGATAGGTCTGGTTTTGGCGATACTCAGTATAGGCGGCTGACACGGCGCATAGACGCCATTCATGATATTCAGAGTCGTTTTGCTCAGGACTTGACTCAGGCGTTGGGTACTGCATTCCGCGCCAATGGAGTTGATATTGTTTGGCCCACCTTTGGAGCTGATTCTGTTTATCCGCCTCCAGATACACCACCCGAGGAGGGTGGTCCTGCTGATGTTTAGGTACTCTCTGCATCTTTCCTTGTTATTACCTTCAATGAGGACATTGAATATTGTAAGTTTGGGGGTGATAATTAAGGAATAGTAATGTTAGTGTGTGTTCATTTAGGATTCATATTGCATATTTAGTTCATTCATTCATGTCTTTGCATGTTTATGTCATATAGAGCACTCTGTTTTGCATTAGTTTTTATATCTATTATATGATTCCATTTAGTTGCATATGCATAGCATGCATATTTCATGATCCCTTAGAACTTGGCTATTTCTTGGTTTGTGAGTCGATGTTGATGGGAGTGTGATAGTGATAGATAGAGGGTTGATTAAGTTCCTATGAATTGACTTGCATGCCAGAAACAAAATAATTTCATAAGTCTCATTGGTTGCTTTTGAATTTGATCAGACCA
Organism: Heracleum sosnowskyi; assembly: GCA_030848705.1. Taxonomy (NCBI): domain Eukaryota; kingdom Viridiplantae; phylum Streptophyta; class Magnoliopsida; order Apiales; family Apiaceae; genus Heracleum; species Heracleum sosnowskyi. Next base: position 116,561,359 of record CM061242.1, on the reverse strand, counting down.
TGTTTGTTTGGATGTTAGAATTTAACCACTTGCTTATAGTTAGAATGTTTTCTATTCTCTTGAAATTGAAAGAAGCACTTAAGTCTAAGTTTTGGGGAAACCAGGGATTTCATGCTAGTTGTCAATAAAGGCTAGGTGTCAAATGGCTAGTAGCTGGCTCATTGAAAAGATGAGTAGTCTAGGGTGGGATGAGAAAAAGGCAAATGCACTCATTCCGAAATAAAAAAAAAAGAAAAAAAAAGAGTTGTTTTAGTTGTTTTATGCAGAATTGATCAGGTTGAGCTCTTTAATACTCGAGCAATTAAGTTCTAGGGGACTTTGTGCCTAGTGACCTAAGACTTTTCCGATCTGGGATCCACTAACCTAACGCTCGCTACATGGGTATTATTGTATAAGCCTTTTGGGGTCTCAGCCATTGCACGGTCAAATAAGCATGTGTGTAGTAATAAAGCATGATTTCCTGTATAACTCAAGTGGAGGTTGAGGTGTCTTTAAGTGGTTTCTTGTGTCTAGAGTTCATTCTGTTTATAAGCTTGTGGTTGTTTTGGTGAAGAATAGGATATGGTCTTGATTTAGTTTGGGAGTATATTGATGAGCATTGCACACACGCACGTTTCTGTGTTTGTTTGTTAGTATAAGGGGATTTGGTCGAACTCTGTTTGAAAGATTGCATTCCTTGAGATGTTGGCTTGTTGATTGGTAATGGTTAGTTTGAGGGGATCGTTTGCATTAGCATATTAGTTGCATTCATGCATTGCATTGTATTTAGAGTCTGTTTATGCTTGAGGACAAGCATCAGTTTAAGTTTGGGGGGTGTGATAAGTGGATTTCATATCCACTTGGATCGTTCTAAATCGGCTTAAATTGGCTGTTTGTACTCAAGTACTTGTCGTTTTTAATGTGTTTTGAGTTAGTATGTGCAGAGTTGTATTGTTGGTGGAGTATTTGAGTTATCTTGACTTGGTGGTGGTGAAAGAGCTTTATTGTGGAAGTCGTGAAGTTGTGGGACTTGAGAACGTGAAGAAAACTCAAGAAATTGCAGTTTGAAGAATTCTGGCAGAAAGTCAAGGGTCCCCTCCCCCTTCCAGGCGCGCCCGCGCCCACTCCAATTCAATTCAAGCGCGCCCACCCCCTTCCAGGCGCGGCCACCCCTGAAACATTCTGGAAAAGGCAATTTCAAGTCAGAATTGGAAACCAGCAGAAGACCAGTCAACTCTAAGGCCTATATAAGTAATTGGTGGACGTTTTCAGAGGATATAATTCATATACATTGAGATATATACATACATATTCATCCACCGGTGAGGAGAACAAGAAGACGGCTGATTACGAAGATCTAGATTTCATCTTTTCTTTGTATTCTTCTAATTAGGCGATACTTTGGATTCTCGTTTGTTCTTTCATAAACCCTAGCACTTTTATTCAGTATTCTAAACTTATTATTATCATGTTTTCATCAGAACCCATGATGATGAACGGTTCGATTATGAACTAATCGTCGTCGTGGGATTCTAACGGATTTATTTATGGATTTTAGTAGTTAATTGTTTTAAAGATGTGTGTGTGATGGCTAATTGATATCCTAGTTTGGTCGTGCTTATTCTTCTTGGATGCGTAGCTAACATCTAAGATTGTTTGTTAATCTCTATTGAATGCGAAAGTGGATATAGAGGTTTAGAACTTGCCATGCTAGCATAGGTTTATGTATGTTTGTCATGCATGATTCGTAGGTAATTTTAACCATCTTACCTGCCCTATGTAATCTGAATGGATAACTTGCTCGTTAAACCGTTATGTTTTCAAATCTTATAGACATATAGGGTCTAAGCATAATTGGTGTCTGCTTAACTTCTATCTCTTTTGTGGATGTTTGAGTGGTTTGGTATACTGAAAGGTAGCGTATACTGAAAGGTAGCGTGTACTGATTTCGTGTTATCCGATTAGTTATCACAACCGTCACATGCATTGATTAAAGATAAAAGACTCTGAATGAAGTACTTAATGAAGTTAGGATCCCATGTTTATTCTCATAAGTAATATAACAACAATCTTTAGTTTAATATAGTCTTGGTAATTTGTTTAGTTAATTTAGTTAATCAAAACACAACTTTGATACTTGTCTTAGCATTGAACGATAGCCATACATTGTTGCATAAGTGCATAACTATAGTAACCAAAGCAGTCTCTGTGGGAACGAACTCTACTTATTCTTATATTACTTGTGACCGCGTATACTTGCGTGATATTGTGTGAACAACCGTATACTTGTCTTTACCCGGCAACCAAATTAAAACATCTTCCCTAGAGTTTAAAGAGACTCCTTTGATAATCTCATTCAAGCATTCCACTTGATTCAACTCCCAAGCTCGAAGCTCTCTTTTCCAAAAAAATATACTAGTATGGTCATAACAATCCCATATATCTAGAAACATTGACAATACTGTGTTCTTCCATAAAGATAGCGAAAACAGCCTTGAAAAAGAAGTCATAAGAGATTTACTTTGATACCAGATGTCTTCCCAGAATAGCACCGCACATCCATTGTTTACTTTCCATTCAAACTGAGAGCTTTTAAACAATTCTTTAGAAGACTGCGAATTTGTGACTTCAACAATATCCTTTATGATTCCAGATGTATGCTTCTTGTCAAAACAAATTTCCAAGGAGCCACTTTTCCCACAATTGTAGCTATTTCTTAACCAAGAATTCCATCCTTTCTCTCTTTTCCCGTACCATTTAAACACCCACTTGGCTAATAAAGCCCTATTAAAATTCTGGAGAGGCACTAAGCCAAGACCACCAATATTTTTTGGCAAACAAATTTTCTGCCAGGAGATGAGATGAAGCTTCCGTTTGAGACTTGAATTAATTGAATTGGTAGCACCCCAGAAATTTTTTTTTCTCATGGATTCCAATTTATCACTTACACCTTTAGGAACCAAGTGCAAATTGAACCAATACGATGGGATGCTATTCATTGTGGATTTAATTAAGCATAAACGTCCAGCTTCATTTAAAGAGTCTTGTTTCCAAGAGGCCAGCTTACTATTTACTTTTGAAATTAACGGCTTCCAAAAGATTTCCCTTTTTGAAGATAATCCAATTTGGGCGCCTAAATAATTTAAAGGCCAGGAACCAATTTGACAACCCAGAAAATTTGCACCAATGATGAGTTCTGTCTTCTCTTTGGAGAAAGAGTATAACATACTCTTTTGGAAATTTATCTTCAATCCTGACAATAACTGAAAACACTGCAAGACTCGCTTAATACCCACTATAGAAGTCTGGTCATTCTGGAGAAATATGATGGTGTCGTCAGCATATTGTAAATGTGTTAACACATCCCCCTGATCAGACCATGCAATTCCATTGAATATACCAGATTTGCAAGCCTTTTGCAACATAGTACTAAGGACCTCCACTGCTATGTTGAAGAGTAGAGGGGATAAAGGGTCCCCCTGTCTTAGTCCATTTGAGGGGGCGAATTCCATAGTTGGCGAGCCATTCACCAAAATGGAGATACGGATTGAGGGTAACAAACAGTCGATCCATCTAATCCACCTATCCCTGAAACCTAACTCTTTCATGGCGTTGAGTAGGAATTCCCAATTTATTGTGTCAAAAGCCTTCTCGAAGTCGAGTTTCAGGATAAGACCATCCACTTTCTTGCATTTCATCAAATGATGGACTTCATTGACCAAAAGAATACTCTCAGCAGCTTGTCTTCCCTTTCTAAAACCTGATTGGAACTCTCCTAGCAGTTTATCCATTTTCTTGCTAAGTCTATTTGCTAAAAATTTTGTAAGGAGCTTAGAAGTACCATTTATTAAACTTATAGGTCTGAAGTCGTGCACAAACTTGGGATCGGCTACTTTAGGAATTAAAGAAATAAAGGAGGAGTTAAAACCTTTAGGAAGAGAGAAGTTATCTGCAAAGTTTGAAAAGCATTCTATGACTTTTTCCCTAATTCTTGGCCAGAGAAATTTTAAGCACCTGAAATTCATGCCGTCAGGCCCAGGGGCTTTGTCATTTTCTGCAGCCTCCAATGCCTGGTCTAACTCCAACAAAAAGAAATCTTCTTGCAAAAATAATGAGTCCATATAATCCAATCTTCTGTCCAATAAATGTCCTAACAGAAGTAATCTGCTTCCTTTTCTACTCGAAAAAAGTTGAGAGAAATTGGAGTAGAAAGCATTTCTAATAACCTTAGGATTAGTGGTCCATTCATTATTCCAGAAAATCCTAGAAATATGATTTCTCTTCCTTCTTTTTTGGATGCAATGATGAAAAAACTTAGAATTTTTATCGCCATTTTGCAACCAGAAAATTCTTGCCTTTTGTCTGAATGAAGAATCCCTTATCTGAAAGCATCTCTCTAGCTCAGTTCTGCAATATTCCACCTTCGGACCCCAAATATCCTTTGAATCATAAAGATTTAGAAGCGCTTCCAATGCTTTAATCCTAAACTCCAATTCCCCTTTAGCAAATGGGCACCACTTTTTCATTACTGATTTGACTTCCTTAAGGATACCTTGTATAGATAGAGCTGGAAGGCTTTTATTTTCAGCCCAAAAAGAGTTCAATACTGAGATCAAAGAAAGCTCCTTGAGCCACCAATTGAACACCCTACAAGGTTTTGGTCCCCAATCATCTTGTTTGACAAATAATAAAATCGGTTTATGGTCTGAATGTTTCCTGCATAGAGAATATGCAATCCAAGAACCCTTACTGAACCATATTGAATTTAAGAGAGCCCTATCTAACCTACTACGTTTACCACCTGGACCAAACCAAGTGAAGGCAGAGTTTACAAGCTCCAAGTCTAATAAGTTACAATCTTCCAAAAAATTGTTAAAACTCTGAAAATCAGAATTCCTGTATTCACAATTTAACCTTTCTTTCGCATTACGAACACAATTAAAGTCACCAACCTCACATGCTGCTTCTTCAGAGATCAAGTCTAGAATTGATTGTAAATCTTTCTGTTAGAAATGAATACTACTAGAAACTAGACAGGGGGGGGTGAATGGATAGTTTGATATATTTTTCGATTCTTGATAACTAAGTAACAGACTGTATATGATTATGATATGTAATATGCAGAAAGTAAATAACACACACAATCACTTTAATCTACTTTGTATAAGCAAATTAAATACTACAGCTTTCCAAGAAATTCACAATCGAATTTCTGGCTTCTAAACAAGAACAGTTTGAACTTGCTTGCTTACAGAGAAAAGAGCTTAGCAAATAACTATATGTATCTCTCTTACAGCTGACAATAGGATGTGCATAATATATATAAGCCCTATACAAACTAGTGCACACACCTATTTTTACACAGTTACCCCTTGCTGAAAGTCCAACTTGTTCTGCCATAAGACGTTAACTGTGTCAGGAAGGACCACCTGCTTTTCGGAGTCTTTCTCGTTTCTGTAGCTGCTTGTCTCTTATCTTTCTCTCCAAGTTTAGCTGTAGATTTGCCATCTGTTCTTTGGACCACCTTGCCAGAACAAATGCTTCAGTATTTGTCTCTTTTGATTCTTGGTTTTGTACCTTGATTTGTCTTGTTATAAACGGCTAAGTGTTGATATCGTGAACTCCACTTCATTCCTGACTTCGCGATCTTACTTGTGAGGACTTCGCGATATAGCCTTTGACGACTTTGCGACATAGGTCATTTGAAGACTATGCGACATAGTTCATTTGAAGACTATGCGACATAGTTCATTTGAAGACTTCACGATCTAGGCTCCTTTGACTTTGCTGACTTCAACACTTCACGACATGTGTCTTGAGGACTTCTCGACATAGTACAAAATGGACTATGCGATATAGTACTTCACGACATGGATATTGGTGACTTCACGACATAGCTTTCTTCTGACTTTGCTATATAATGCCTTAGACAAATTTCTGCAACTTATTTCTTCATAGCCTTATTTATCTCTATCCTGCTGCATGAACACTTCTGAACTTCTACCAGGATAATTATTCAATGGCCTATATACAATCTAGATGCAAGAAACTTTACTAAGCTCATTATACATTTGAGCATACATGATCAAGCTAATGTTCATGAGAACAAAACAAGTACATTTAGAGACCTATACTATATCCCAGTGATAGAAATCACTAGGTCATGTAGTGTGACATAGTCACATTGTGTAGGCTTGTTAATAGTGGTATTCAGGCATGTCTTGAGCCTAACAATCTCCCCCAAATTGTGAGTAAGACCCTTAGGCACAATTTCATGTCTGATAACAAGCCTAACTAACATAAAAAGAACAGATATAAAGAAGATACAGTTAAGCACAGAGTTTGATAACAACTTGGAATTTTAGGCTTACAGAATTTTCCTTGAGCTACATAGCTTCTGTTTCCAGTTGTTTCTCTAAGAAATCATCATAGACCTTCTTCTTCTTTATTTCTTCATTCTTCTTTATTTCAGAGATGGCCATTAGAATTTCATCTCTAGAAATCATTTCTTCAATGAGAGGAGAATCCTTTAGATCTTCAGCTGCTGTTCTGAGGGCACTTTCCACATAAGAATGTATAAACTCCATCCTTATCTTGCTTTTTCCTCCATAAAGATTTTTGTACTCCACAGTATAAGGATCTTGCTTTACCCTGCACAGCCCTTTCTTCCTCAGCTCCTTTGCTCTTTCATCCATCTCAGCCATCTCCTTCTCTTTCTGACACCTCTTTTCTTCATTCTCTTTCCTCAGGTTTTCTTCATAATCAGCATGCATTTTCAAGAACCTGGCAACATCTATTTTCCATGTCCTTTCTTCCTTTTCTTCAAAATTCAGTAAGGCATTTATCCTCTCAAGCTCATATTTATAGAAATGTTGCCAGCCTCCTTGCTTCATAACCTTCTCTCTTCCATCAGTGTACTTGATCTCTAGATGATCTAGCTTCACCTTGACTTCAAAGATTCTTTGAGCTCTCAAGAATGCTAGGGCATCTTCATCATAGTCTTCATCAAGAGGAAGCACTTTGATCCCTACAACATTAGTGATTACTCCATTCTTCTTTGTTATCCTTGTCCTCTTAGCTACCCTCTTGATCTTCATATGCTTCACTTGAGGTAGCTTTGTGGAGCAGGGAGAATTAGTCTTCAGTGCCACATCACTTGGAAGTAGCTTCACTCCCTTCCCCTTTATCCACTGTAACACTCCATTGGCTGTGACTTTGTGGAAGTGTTTTCTTGATGTTCCTTTTGTGACTTCATCTTTCTTCTGTGGCAATTCAGGTTCAGAAGTCTTAGATAATGATTTTGGAGGATCATTACTAATAGTATCCACCCTAGACTTAGAGTCTTGTGTTTTGGTTAAAGTACTACTAGCAATGTCCTTGACTTGCTGAATTCCACTTCTTGTTTTCTTAACTGATTCTTTTGCCCCCTTGTCATCCCTCTTGCTATCATCAGCATCCTTTGATTTCTTTGAATATTTGCTCCTGCTGCTTTCAGTAGATCCATCCTTATCTCTCCTTGACTGAGATCTCCTTTTATAGGTTTTCTCCTCATCATCCTCATCATCCCCATCCTTCTTTTTGCTCTTTTCTTTGACAGATTCAGGAATGACTCCATGAATCAGAAAAGATTGTAGAGTGTGAATCATCTCTAGTTCCTCAGCTGTCCTGACTCCCCTCTTGGCTCTTAGCATTTGCAGCACTTGGTTGATCTTTGCATTATTCTTTCTTGTCAAATCTGAAGGGATCACCAACTGGTCAATGCTGCTGTCTTGAGATAGACTTTGGAAGATTATTGTCTTTGGCTTTGAGATAACCTCAGGCAGTCTTTGATCTTGATCTATCTTCAAGTCATCAAACAGTCTTTTGTTGTTAGCCCCACCTTGTTCTATTAAGTCCATTATTGTTGACAGCTCAGTGAATCTCAGTTTCTCTAGAGTTTGAAAAGCTAGGTGCCACAAGCAGTTGTCCTTGCACACCATGATTATCTCTCTTAGATGGACATCCTTGATTTTCCTTACTGCAACTGTGAAGTACTTGATGTTTTCCTTGAGCTTCTTTCTGTAAGTCCTTGCATCTTCTTGTGCATCTCTGTAGGTGGCTTTCAGAAGCTCCAGGAAGGCCTCATCATGATAGATGTGAGAATTGGCAACTTCCTGTAGCTTGGCCTCTGTGATTGTTGTAGCTTTGGCAGGTTGAGCATTGGAAGTAGATTGAGCAGGTTGAGGAGTTGAGATATCTTTAGGCATTGTGGATGGATAGAAGGTGGTTGAAATAGTGCTCTTTTGACCTTCTGCACTGATGACCTCTACAGGGGGAAGAATTATTGGCTTTATTGTTTCTTCAGAAATTTTGCCCTTAATCTTCTGTTGCTTGGCAGGTACTCCCCCTTTCTTTTTCAGAATGACCTCTTTTTCTTTCTCCCCCTTAGGCTTGGAATCAGACAAGATGTCTTGAGCTTCCCCAGGGATAGGCAGGTTCATATGTCTCATCATTGAGGTCATCATTTGTTGTTGCACCAACAAAATGTTAGAAGTGGAGTTGGTTTGATCATCCATCTTAGCATTAAGCTGCTCCAAGGAGTGAGATAGTCCTTTGTTTTCTGCTTTTAGTTCAGCTACCTCTCTTTCCAAGCTGTCCACTTTTGAGAAAAGTTGTTGAGATTTGAAGGAGTTAAGGGATTGATCCTTGAGTTTGGAGAATTCAAACTTGGAGATATCAGAAATAGGAACCTCATCAACAAGCTTGTTCCCATACTGATTCTTCCAGAGTACTGTAAGCATGGAGTTTGAGTTGATGTTGGCCTGCACCTGATTGTCTAGCTTGGTAGAGAGCTTCTTCATATTATCTGAAACCATAGCTAGGGTGCAGTCCATTGTGGTGACATGTGAGGCAGTTTTCTGGACTTCCTTAAGAATGCCATCTACCTTGGGAAAGCTTGAAAGAAAACAATTCTTGAGTTGAGCATTAGAATGAGCTGTTTCTTCCTGAATGGTGGAGATTTCTGACTGAAGACCCTTCCCAAGAAAATGCATAGCCTTAAGTTGGCTCTTGTAAACATCATTAACTGCATCATAGATTTCAACAGGAGAGAGACCTTTGGCATTTGACCCCAAGGATGTAAGATAGTCCTCCCTGAGAAAAGCTAGAGCCTCCTTAAGCTTGACTGTCCTTTTGCCATCCAGCCAAGCATCCACATTTCCAGCTTGCTGGGCTTCATCCACAATTTTGTCCTGTTGTGCTTCAACATCCTCCTTATGAGTGAGAAGAATAGCCTCATAGTCAGAATTTGGGAGATTTGCAGTGAGGAGATGTTGAGCAATCCTAGAGATCTCATCAATCTGTGCCACATGAAGATCTTGTAATTCTTCTTCTGTCAATGGTGGTAGCACAGAGGATGATCCTGAAGTCCTGTCATATTGCACAGGTTTCAGCCATTCATTGATTGTGGCCTGAGCCAAGTGAGAGCTAGTGCTTGGCACTTCATGAGATGTAAGGTTTTGAGTCTCCTCCAGCCTTGGAATGGCTGTAGGGTCTAATGTTGTCTCCATTGAAATGGGATGTGTTACAACATCAGCCCTATTTGTCTGTGAAGACAGTTCCACATCCCTAAGAATGGGAGAATTTGGCACAGAGTCTCCAGTGAAAACTGGTGAATCCTCCATGTTTGTGTTGGTGTCATTAGGATATGCCCCAGCATGCATTCCCTGACCAACTAGATGTGGTTCCTGGGTGGTGAGCATAGTGTCATGCACCATGTCACTTGAAATTGGCTCAATCACAGGAGAGAATTGTGATTGATCAAAGGCAAGATTGTCATTGGAATGACTCTCTTGTTCAGAAGAAATTTTTATGGAAGAATCTGAGAGAGAAGTGGGGTTTAGATTAGATTGTGGCAACTCCCCCTGAGAGATAGGAGGAGTTTCAACAGTGATGTGCTCTCCACTCTGTGTATTATCAGCCTTATCACTCCTAGGGTCAAGAGTGAGGTCTTGACCCTGTGCAGACTCTGTACAAGATGCAGTGGGGAGGCTGCTCTTTTCAATGCCAATGACCTGTTGAGAGGCCATGGACAGTAACAGGTGTACCCCTTTTTCCACATCTGAATCCTGTTGGGAGGATCCAGTGGTAGGTTTGGATTTGGATTTCTTCTTTTGTTTGGTGAGAGGTGACTCAGGATTCTCACTTGCTATCTCTACAGATTCATTTATCACTTCTAGGGCTCTCTTCTTTGACTTCTTTTTAGTAACACCAATCTTTTGAGAGATTGATGCACTTGGCTGCCTAGCTTCTATGGGACTGTTTGCAGTGGGGTTGCTGGATGGGATGGGAAGGCTGGGGTTAGACTGTGTAGCTCCTTCGGTCTCAGCCTCCCCTGTCCAGGAAAGAGCATGGTATATTGGCTTATCAAGTGGATAAGACTCAAATGTGTCCTGCATATGCTTGGTCACACTTAGAATCACATCCACTTGATTCCTTGTGTCCAATGAGCCAAATAGTACTTTGGACATGGACTTGGAATAAGCCATTTTAGTGTTATCTATACCCTCCAATAGATGGACATTTGCATCAAGAAAATTTAAAATAACTTGAAGGAAACGAGGGTAAAAGATGTCATTACCTCTACCACGAATGGTCCTTCCTAGCCTCTGAGTCAATTCTTTGAGAATTATGGCTCCCACATTGATCTCCTGGTTGTTGGCCAAGGAGTAGGCTAGCTTCACAGCAATGTGACTGATATGGTCCCATCCTGTCTTCCTGCAGAGAAACACCTTCTGGAGTGCGTCAAACAGAAATGACCACTCCCTTCTCACAAACTTCTTATTCAGCTTTCCAGTATCTATCTCATCAGCATACTGAATGAAGGTCATGAATTCTATGATTTGAGCATCTGTAGCTTCTTGGTCATGACCCTCCACCTTGAACCCCAAAGCTTCATTGATTTCCCTTTCACCAAATTGAAAGTGTTTGCCTCCAATTGAACAACTAACCTCCTGAAATGAGGTTCCATCTTCCCTAGCCATTGTTGATACCAACGCCGTTCTCCAGAATCCTTCCAACACATGGACATACAAGGTAGGGTTCAGGGTTAGGGCTTGGCGTAGGTAGGAAGTGTTCAAGAACCGTACAAAACACTTGTACCTTGGGTTAGCCTCAGCCTCAGAGGGAATGGTGAGAAGATTGGTTTCTTTGGGAATGGTTAAAGGGATTGGGGATGATACTGTTTGAGATTTGGGTGCCATTTCGAGAGTGAGAGTGAAAAAGAGAGTAGAGAATTTGTGCTTAGGTTTGAGAGATTGAGAGCAATAGACAAGATGAAAAGTTGTGAACGGTTAGAAAAGGTATTTATATGATAGAGACACTGCGATATGGAGTTATGAATGTGTACAGTCTATTTGTATGTCGCGAAGTCAAAAATGGCCTGTACCGCAAAGTCTTGCACAGTATATCGCATAGTCTCAGAAATGAACTATGTCGCAGAGTCCTCAAGATGAAAGGATTGGGGAGACTTTGCGACATAGTAGAAATACCCTTGCTAAAGCTCTCTTTTAGGAATTGTAAGCAAATTATCAGACTTTTATCAGATTTTGAAATGAAATAAATTTAAATCAAAATTCTGTCAAATGTGGAGACTTGTCGATATAGTTATTCTAAGTCGCGAAGTCATAAAATGAACTATGTCGCAAACTCATGAAATGAACTATGTCGCGAAGTCTCACAATCTCAACAGTTTGCGATATAAGTCTGTTTGATTTGAACTAAGTCGTGAACTCTGAAAAACATCTATATAGAGATGTTTTAAAAGCTCACAACTTTACCAACAAATGTGATTTTGAAAAATATGCAGTAAAATACTGAAATATTTATAAATCATATCTCAGCTAATTTTCACTCCAAACAAATAGAGCATTTCAATACAGTGAAAATTTACTGCTGCAGCAATTTACTGGCATACTTACTTAGAGCAACTAAATGAAGGATTGAGCATTCCAATTTCACTCACAAGTCTGTTGAAGACTGCTTCATTCAGAGGTTTAGTAAATATGTCAGCTAATTGTTTCTCAGTGGGAACATAAGAGACTTCTATGGTACCATTTGCAGCATGTTCCCTAATGAAATGGTACCTGATCTCAATGTGCTTTGTAGTAGAATGATTAACAGGATTGGCAACTATGGATATTGCACTAGTATTGTCACACATTAGAGGAATGTGTTCTAACACTAGCCCATAATCCATGAGTTGATTTCTAATCCAAAGCAATTGAGCACAGCAACTTCCAGCAGCAATATATTCAGCCTCAGCTGTGGATGTTGCTGTGGACTGTTGTTTCTTACTAAACCAGGACACTAACCTTTGACCTAGGAATTGACAGCTTCCAGAGGTGCTCTTCCTATCAATTCTGCATCCATCATAATCAGAATCTGTGTAACCAACCAGGTTAAACCCAGTGCCCTTTGGATACCATAGCCCAAGATTAGGAGTCCCCTTTAGATACTTGAAGATTCTTTTGATAGCCATCATGTGAGATTCCTTGGGATCAGACTGGAACCTTGCACAGAGGCATGTGGCAAACATGATGTTTGGCCTGCTAGCTGTGAGATAGAGTAAGGATCCAACCATTCCTCTATAGACCTTGATATCAACTCTCTTGCCTTTCTTGTCTTCATCCAGCTTGATTGCAGTAGACATAGGAGTTTTGGCTGGGGATGACTCTTCTAAACCATATTTCTTTAAAAGATCCTTGACATACTTAGATTGGTTTATAAAGATGCCATCCTCTCTTTGATGTACTTGCAGGCCTAGAAAGTAGGTTAACTCTCCCATCATACTCATCTCATATTTACTTTGCATCAACTTAGAGAACCTTTCACAGAGTTTTTCATTTGAAGAGCCAAAGATGATATCATCCACATAGATTTGAACAAGAATGATATCATTTCCATGCTTCTTGAAGAATAGGGTTTTGTCAATTGTACCCCTGGTGAATTGATGCTCAAGAAGGAATTGAGATAGAGTCTCATACCAGGCTCTTGGTGCCTGTTTGAGTCCATAGAGTGCCTTAAGCAGTCTGTACACAAAGTTTGGGAAGTCTTCATTTTCAAAGCCAGGTGGTTGAGACACATAGACTTCTTCAGCAAGATCACCATTGAGAAATGCACTTTTCACATCCATTTGATACACCTTAAAATCTGAGTGAGTTGCAAAAGCCAGGAAGATTCTGATGGCTTCCAGTCTAGCTACATGTGCAAATGTCTCATCATAGTCAATGCCTTCTTGCTGACAATATCCTTTGGCAACCAGCCTTGCTTTGTTTCTTATTACCACTCCTTCTTCATCCATCTTGTTTCTGAACACCCATTTGGTGTCAATAACATTCTTTCCTTTTGGAGGAGGTACTAGTTCCCATACTTTGTTTTTCTCAAATTGATTCAACTCTTCTTGCATGGCAACAATCCAATCAGAGTTCTTCAAAGCTTCTTCAATTAATTTAGGTTCCTCTTGTGACAGAAAGCAGCTATACAGACATGTATTTAATGTTGCCCTTCTTGTTCTAACTCCCTCACTAGGATCTCCAATGATTTGATCCCTAGTGTGGGCTCTGTCCCATTTCCTTGTGTGCCCCTGTTCATTTCCTTGAACTGTTCCAAGCTCATTTTGGTTGAAAGGTGCATTCTCTTCTTCTCCCCATGTGTTTGTGAACCCTTGCACAGGTGTTTGAAGAAGATTGTCAACTCCAAGGATTTCATTCTCTAGAACAGTTTGGGCAGGGAGTTCATCTTCACTTTCAGAATCCTCAAGATAACCTTGATTCTCAAATCTCAATGGCACACTGTCTTGTTCACTTGTTTTCAGTCCAGGAGTTTTCTTGTCATCAAAGGTAACATCCATGCTTTCCATGACTTTGTGTTGCTCAGGTACAAACACTCTGTATGCTGTCCTTTCCAGAGAGTATCCAATGAATATACCTTCAAATGCTTTAGCATCAAATTTTCCAACATGCTCAGAGGTATCTTTCATCACAAAGCACTTGCTTCCAAACACATGCAGGTGCTTGAAGGATGCTCTTTTTCCAGTCATTAATGAGTAAGGAGTTTTGCCAGACTTCTTATTGATTAATGTTCTATTTTGCACATAGCATGCTGTGTTAACAGCATCAGCCCAAAAGCTAGTGGGTAGCTTTGCATCCAGCAGCATTGTCCTTGCAGCTTCAATGAGAGTTCTATTCTTTCTCTCAACTACTCCATTTTGTTGAGGTGTTCTAGGAGCTGAGAATTGTTGAGAAATTCCTTTATCTTTGCAAAACTCATACAATGTTGAATTTCTGAACTCAGTCCCATTATCACTTCTCAAAGCAACTACAGAGGAGCCAGTGCTTTGTGCTTCTTTATCAACTCTCTTGATATGCTCTATTATGACTTGGGGAGCTTCATCCTTGGAGAATAGGAATTCCACCCAAGTATATCTTGAATAGTCATCTACCATTACTAGAGCATATTTCTTTTTGGAGAGGGACATTACATTCACAGGGCCAAATAAGTCCATGTGAATTAGCTGCAGAGGTTTTGAATTTGTATTGAGCAATTTGTTCTTGTGACTGGATCTTTTAATTTTTCCTTTCTGACAAGCTTCACAAGCTCCATCTTGCACAAACTCCAAGGCAGGCAAATCCCTGATAAGTTCTCTCTTGGTTAGAGAGTTCATTGCCTGAACATTCAAGTGAGACAGCTTCTTGTGCCATAGCCAGAATTCCTCATTTGTGGCTTTAGTGTAGAAACAGCAGATTTCTCCCTTATCTGCAGCCTTGAGATTTGCTACAAACAAGCTTCCTTTCTTCACACCAGTTAGAACAACTTCACCACTTTCCCTTTTTGAGATTGAACAAAGGTCTTCATCAAATTCCACTTTGAAACCTCTGTTGGTGAATTGTCCAATACTCAAGAGATTGTGCTTCAGTCCTTCAACAAATGCTACATCTTCAATAATGACATTTCCAGATTGAACATTGCCATATCCCATTGTATAACCAATGTTGTCATTTCCAAAGGTTACTGATGGGCCAGCCTTTTCCTCAAAATGTGATAGCAGGGCTATATCACCAGTCATGTGACTTGAGCATCCACTGTCCAAGATCCATATGACTCTTTTATTCCTGTTGCCCTGCATTCACAAAATGACTAAGTTGTTTTTGGTACCCACACTTGGTAGGGTCCATTTGATTTAGAAACATTTTGATTAATAATTCTTCTGTCATAAATTGCATTTCTCATAGTAGGAGACTTCACTTTTTCTGTGGCTTTGGAGTTTACACTCTTAGGCTCACATGAAGTTTTCACCCTCTCAATCCTGATTGGGGACCCTGTCCTATGAGAGTGCATATGTGTGTGTGATTCACCAGATTGTGCAGAGTCAAGTTTATGTTTAAGAGATAAACAGTTAGCAATCACAGTCACATAGCATGTCATGCAGTTTGGCTTACCACAGAAGGAATCATGACTAGAATTTATGCTAGCAGAATGGTTACTCAGGTTGTCAACTTCAACAATATCAGGCTTACTACACTTATGAGTCAAATGATTAACAGATAGGCATTTTTGACATTGTTTCCTGGGAGCATTTGGCACATAAGCATAGTTGTTTCCTTTGTTAACACCAACTTTACCATTTCTGTTTTGTTTCCTTTTCTTAACAACTTCTTTCTTTTCTTTAGGACTCTTGACAAGATTGTCTTTGGTCTCTTTCTGATTGACAAGTTCAGGAAAGGAAGAAGTGTTCTTAGCAGCCTCATCTTCTTCAAGTAGTTGTTGCTTGATGATCAGTAGTTCCTCATCAAACTCAACAACACTCTTTCTGAAGATGGGCTGTTCAACACTTGACAGTATGGTTGGGGCATTTTTGTTTGTAAAAGTTTCCTTTCCTTTGCCCTTGACCTTCTTCCTTCCCTTGTCATTATCATAGTCAAAACCAACTCCAACCTTGCAGTCTTCAGTGTGTTCCTTGTGGTAGGTTTGAATAAGTTCAGAGGAGTTTTTGAAGCTTCTTAGTTTTAGTTCAGTTTCAGCAATTTGTTCTCTAAGGGCTTTCTCTATTTGCTCAGCACAAATCACTTTGTTTTTAAGATATTCAACCTCCTTTTTCAAACCATCCAGGTTCACAACCATTAACTCAAGCTTCTCATTCTTTTCTGTAAGCTCAACATTCTTAGCAGTTAGTCTATCAATTTCTTCATTAGCTACTAACATGCTAGTATGAATATTAAACATCTCAGTGCTCATATCTTCAACAGTTTGCTTATATTGAAGGGGAGTCATATCAAGAGAAGTAAGAATGGGTACCTGACTTGAATCACCATCATCAGAAAATGCCATCAAGGCATAGTTTGAGTACTCTTGATCTTCTTCTTCATCAGAGTCATCCCAGCATTTTCCCTCAGCAATAAAAGCTTTGCCCTGTTGTTTCTTGAGTAGAGCCTCATACTTAGCTTCAAGCTCTAAGTATGCTTTGTCCTTCTTGACTTGTTTAGGCTTTTTGCACTCAGTGGCAAAATGCCCAAGTTCATTGCAGTTATAGCATCTTATTTTGGTCCTATCCACACTTCCTGTCTTGTATCCACCCTTAGCAGCACCAGCAATCCCTTTTCCTTTATTGAGAGTGTTTGAGCCACTAGATCCACCAGTGTTTCCAGTATTGAACTTGGACCTGAATGGCTGCTTTCTTTTAAACCTTATGTTAGGATACCTCCTAGCCATATAAGCAAAAGATTTGTTTTCCATTTTGTCCAGTTCCTCCATGCTGTAAAACTCATCTTCCTCAGGCAAATCATAGACGACCTGGACCTCATCACCAGTGTCTTCAACTTCCAGTTCCTCAATCTTCACTTGACTGACTTTAAGAGAGTCCATTCTTTGACTTAGGTTGTCAGCAATAAGTGCACAGGAGGTATTAGCCACTAATCCTTGCTTTGCTTGAATAGATCTCTTTTGAAACAGCTCCAACTCATATGTCTTCAAAACGCCATATAACACATCAAAACCAATCTTTGTTAGATCTCTTTCTTTAAGGGAAGAGATTCTTGGTTCCAAGTGATCTGGAAGAGTTAGTAAAAACTTCATATTGAGCTCTTCTGTTTCATAGTGTTTGTCATAGAGTTTGAGCTCGTTTATCAGCTTGTTGAATCTCTCAAACACTTCTGTGATTCCTTCTTTTGGCTGAGCCATGAAGGCTTCATATTGTGAAACAAGAATCTGCTTCTTGTTCTTTCTTACTTCAGTAGTTCCTTCACAGAGCACTTCTATAAGATCCCACATCTTCTTGGCACTAGTACAATGAGCAACAGTGCCATACATGTTGAAGTCCATTGATTCACAAATGATAAGTTGAAGATGTCCATCCAGTGCAACTTTTTCCTTTTCAGGATCAGTGTATTTTGAGGGATCTTTAGGCACATGTTTTGCTGGTACAATCTCAGTGCCAATGGTTGTCTCACCAATCTCGATCATTGGAATGAAGGGACCATGCTTTAGAATATCTAAATACATGGGGTTAGAAGCTTTGATGAAAAGCAACATCTTCTTCTTCCATAAACTGTAGTGCTCCTTGTTAAAGGGAGGAATCTTGATACTGCTTAGTTTCTGTGAACTCATTCTTGATCTTTTCCTGTTTGTACGTTAACAGCCTACGCTCTGATACCACTTGTTAGAAATGAATACTACTAGAAACTAGACAGAGGGGGGGGGGGTGAATGGATAGTTTGATATATTTTTCAATTCTTGATAACTAAGTAACAGACTGTATATGATTATGATATGTAATATGCAGAAAGTAAATAACACACACAATCACTTTAATCTACTTTGTATAAGCAAATTAAATACTACAACTTTCCAAGAAATTCACAATCGAATTTCTGGCTTCTAAACAAGAACAGTTTGAACTTGCTTGCTTACAGAGAAAAGAGCTTAGCAAATAACTATATGTATCTCTCTTACAGCTGACAATAGGATGTGCATAATATATATAAGCCCTATACAAACTAGTGCACACACCTATTTTTACACAGTTACCCCTTGCTGAAAGTCCAACTTGTTCTGCCATAAGACGTTAACTGTGTCAGGAAGGACCACCTGCTTTTCGGAGTCTTTCCCGTTTCTGTAGCTGCTTGTCTCTTATCTTTCTCTCCAAGTTTAGCTGTAGATTTGCCATCTGTTCTTTGGACCACCTTGCCAGAACAAATGCTTCAGTATTTGTCTCTTTTGATTCTTGGTTTTGTACCTTGATTTGTCTTGTTATAAACGGCTAAGTGTTGATATCGTGAACTCCACTTCATTCCTGACTTCGCGATCTTACTTGTGAGGACTTCGCGATATAGCCTTTGACGACTTTGCGACATAGGTCATTTGAAGACTATGCGACATAGTTCATTTGAAGACTATGCAACATAGTTCATTTGAAGACTTCACGATCTAGGCTCCTTTGACTTTGCTGACTTCAACACTTCACGACATGTGTCTTGAGGACTTCTCGACATAGTACAAAATGGACTATGCGATATAGTACTTCACGACATGGATATTGGTGACTTCACGACATAGCTTTCTTCTGACTTTGCTATATAATGTCTTAGACAAATTTCTGCAACTTATTTCTTCATAGCCTTATTTATCTCTATCCTTCTGCATGAACACTTCTGAACTTCTACCAGGATAATTATTCAATGGCCTATATACAATCTAGATGCAAGAAACTTTACTAAGCTCATTATACATTTGAGCATACATGATCAAGCTAATGTTCATGAGAACAAAACAAGTACATTTAGAGACCTATACTATATCCCAGTGATAGAAATCACTAGGTCATGTAGTGTGACATAGTCACATTGTGTAGGCTTGTTAATAGTGGTATTCAGGCATGTCTTGAGCCTAACACTTTCCACGGCTTCTTTTTCCCACTAGATTTTAAAGGGCTGTATACATTGATAATGTTTATTAACTCCTGAGAGGATGTATGTTTCAATTGCAACCATATCCAATTTTGACTTTGTGATATTCCTATACAGGAGAATATACTAGAGTCCCAAGAGCAAGCCAAGCCACTCGAGTTACCGACCGACCTCTGAACGACCCAACCATGTGAATTCTTATCCCAAATTGAATTTTTCATGACATTATCCCAAGTTTCACACTTGGTCTCTTGCAAGCACAAAATGTTAACAGAATGGAGTGTAACTGACTCATTGATGTTCCCTCTAACTACTGATCTCTTAATCCCTCTACAGTTCCAGGATAAAAGTTTTATTTCCTTCATTCAAAAAACTTTAAGATACTACAGGTTCTAAGAAAGAAAGTAGGCTTATCAAAACTTACCTTCATCCAACTGAGAGGCTATACTCTTCACCACTTCTTCCCTGTTGCCTTGAAAAGATAAACCCAAATCTTCCGCACATTTTAAAATCTGTCCTGCTTCATTTAAATTGTCTGTTTCCTTATCGTCCAAAACGGGTGGAATGTCTAAATGATGAGCATTTGAAATGCTCCTTCCTTTAGCTTTCTTTGCATTCTTAAAACTTTTAGATACCTTTTTCCTACTAAGACCCAAATCAAAAGGATTTTTAATATTCCTTACCCGTTTCCTAGGTCTTCCTACTATTGATTTCATCCTGAGGTTTCCCAAATTATCACATCAATCGAGCTGTGAATTTTTAACAGTACCTTCTACTGGGGTAGAGGTTTCAGGAGACAACAATACATTGTTAACGACTGAGTTGCTAATAGATTCCTCACCACTATACGAACCATCAGAAGAATTTGCATCCCTAACTGTCTTTCTTGATAAAGAATCCATTTTCTTCTTAATTGTCTCAATTCCAACAATACTATTCAATCCCTTAACTGACTGCATTTCTCTATTCGTCCTGTCGTATGAATTTGGAACCACTGAATTTGAAGGAACAGAAGATGGGATAGAAGAGTCAATACCTATATTGTTATGGCCTTCTTCTTGCAATGTTGCCTGATTCTGCACCAAATGTTCACTTAATTCACTTAATACACTTGACCGCATCGTTGGTTGGCTGCAACAACAGTGCATTGGAGAAGGTCCTTACATGATTTGCGGGATCCCCCGTTCCATCATAAGCCTTGATTGTTGGCATTTTGAATTTTCTAGATATGGTGGTTTTCATGATGTCTTGAGTAAACGGTGGTGTAGGATCATCAGGATCTCCTAGGGGCAACAAAACACTAGGATCACCCCTTGGGGCTTCAGCCCTCTTAGTCCTTCTTGGTGTTGGGTCCAGGTTGATTATCGGGACTCTTCCAGTTGCTCGGCCTTGAGATTCGGCGGCCTCCTCCTCTGCAAGGAGTTTCTTGAGTCTCGCAGTCTCCGCCTCATGAGCCGCAATTTTCTCCTTAGTAGTTTGGGGCTGTTCCCGATTTGTTTGGGAAGAATGCCTCCTCCTTGGGGCGACATCCCTCTCTTCTCCAGATGTGTAATTTTCGTCCTCAGTATAGGGACCCGAGTAATCTTGAATCAAGGGGGTCCGTCGAGTCTGTTGATTTTGGGGTCCCAGACCTTGTATATAAGGGGGGACATATGCCTCATGGTAGATGGGGTTAAGACCACTACTGCCCGCCATGGGTCGAGGGGGCATGCCATAGCTTGGCATCCCCAAAGTTTGAGCAGCATATTGGGGGAGATCAGTAGTATGGAGTTGAAGACCACTTGGGGCATTC
This sequence comes from Heracleum sosnowskyi, assembly GCA_030848705.1. Lineage (NCBI taxonomy): Eukaryota > Viridiplantae > Streptophyta > Magnoliopsida > Apiales > Apiaceae > Heracleum > Heracleum sosnowskyi. The sequence goes on along the minus strand of CM061242.1, from coordinate 116,540,650 downwards.
ATGAGTAGCGGGGAGGTCGTGATTGGTTGCTGGTGATCGGTCTCTTGTGGATTAGATCCATGAATGACCATCTGCAGGGGATTCGTCCCTTCAACCGAAATCGGTATTTCCGGTCCTTGAGTGTTGGTGGGGATATTCGCCCCTTGAGTGCCAGTAGTCGGCGGTGGTTGATTTCCGTGAGTATCAGCCCCAGAGGTGATAGGGAGATCTTCAGGAGTTTGAGTATCCCGAGCTGTTCTTCGTGTGTTTGCCATGGTTGATGTTGTCTTCCCATAGACGGCGCCAAATATTATGGAATAAAAACCGAGCTTGTGAATTTAATGCTAAGGTTTAATGAGCTTCGAGCTTTAATGGCTGCACTTGTGTTTCGAGACTAAATCGGTCCTCACAAGATACCTACGTATCTCAATTCGTAATTGAGAATCAAGCCAAAAACGTAGTTCTGATTGTAGGATCAGGTCCTTTATATAGGCGTCTGGAGCCTCATATTTATGGTAGGTTTAGGAGTCTTAGCTAATAAGTCTCCTTTTTGATAATGGATAAACATTGTATTTCTTGCTGAATAAGTCTTTTCCTTGTTGATAAAGGCTATGACTCATTAATTGGGATTCTGGATCCTTCTTTGATTAATTTACCATATTTTGGACTCTTTTCATGAGCTGTATATTTTTCCCTATTTATTAATTACAAAATTAATAAATAATCAGGGTTTTGGGCCTTGAATATTGGGTCGTATTCTTGGACCAATCTAGGTCTAATTAATACATCATTAATTACATTTCTAGGGTTATTTTTAGCCCATATCAATTTTGTTTCCTCTATTAACAAATATTTAAAAGACAATTTAGATTTTTCTATCATATAAATTCAAATTCAAATAAGTAACTTTAATTTTATTGAATTAAAATTGATAAAAAAAAGAATATTAAAATTGTATATTCTATTTCCTCCATTAGCTAAAATTAAAAAGACAATTGATATTTTCTCTATCCTATAGATTTTAATTTAAATAAGGAAATTTAATCATATTAAATTAAAATTCAAGAGCTCTAGAAAAGTAAATAAATAGTTATATTTAGTTTTCTTTATTAGTAAAGATTTAAAAGGTAATTGAGATTTTTTCTATCATATAAATTCAACTTTAAATAAGGAACTTTCATTTTATTGAATCAAAATTGAGAAAGGAAAGAATTTTAAAATTGTATATAAGTTTCCTCATTATTAAAGATTTAAAAGGCACTTGATATTTTTTCTATCCTATAAATTCGAATTTAAATAAGGAAATTTAATTTTATTAAATTAAAATTCAGGAGCTCTAAAAAAATAGATAAATAGCTTTTCGGACGATCTGAGAGCTCTGGGGTTTTCCTTTATATATATAATAAAGATAAAAATAAAGATATTGATTTATTAGCTATATCGAGGTTCGATTCTTTGTTTATTAATATTTATCAATATTATTATGTTTGTTTACTCATGCTCCGTGCTTGCTAGTATCAAACAAATATTATTATGGTCGATTTTGACATATTTGCTAGTGTATTTTTTTAAATTTGACCGGTCAAAATCAATGAGATTTTGATGAATTTGTCAAAAATATTTCAAAATTTCTCGAACTCTACATGAACTAGAAGAGATTTTACGTAAACTCTACAAGAATCCACGTAAAATTAAAAGCAGAAACAATCTTGTAAAATCCATGAATTATTAATAATCCATCAAATCTGAATTGAATAAACTTTTATTGGATAACCAATGCAACCTCTTGGTTCTACTCAGGGAACCAAGCAGGTGAGGAACTAGATGTAGGTTGAAACCTCGACTGATCTCATAAAATAAAGTTGATACATAATTTTTAGTTCCGGCTATCTTGAAAATGAGGTGTAACTTTTATACCAGGTTTTTATAAGATCTTGGTTCTGGAACCGGAACCAAAAGGTTCTTTTATTTTGTTCTATTTTTCGCTGTTACCACTAGTTCACTGCCTTTGGCACTATATATAACTTAGCTCAGTGTTGCTCGAATTGTGATGACCAGAAAATTATCTGCCTTAATCTTCTGCATGCTGGTCATCCATTAAAGGGTGTGTCATAGTATTTGGCAATCCCGGCTTCCTATAAAATAGCAGAACAGATGCAGAACTATTGATGGTTGCATATAGGGTATGCACCGTGTGACCTGCACCTCTTACTGTTATAAGGGTCAACATATTTGCATATGCAGCTGCCCAGACCTCCCACCTATATTAGCTATCACCACCAAAAAGGTGAGCAATTAACAGATAGGAAGCTTTACATATACTGAACTGGATTCATGTACTCCGATAGTCCGATTAGCTCAATACTGGCAGGGGGAATGCAAAGGGTACGATAGCATGTGATAAAGTTCAAATGTATTCTTAAATGATTCTCAGCAAAGTAACAGTTTGAAGTGATAATTTAAGCCGGAGGCAAGGGGGGAAGTGGGAACTCTAGTTGACAGACTTCTTCTGGTAATTAAATATCAAATAATAACTGGAAGATGCAGAAGGTATCAAGCCTATGTGGAATGGATACCTTCCATCTAGGGACAGTCCCGTGTCGGAAACCAAATCATCAAAGACACTAAAACACAAAATTACTAAAACAAAGCTAGATTAGGCAGAAGTAATTTCCAATGCACCATGCCATAAGACAAAACAAAAAGACCCCAGGAACCGCCAGACATACCCTTCTCATCGGACAAAAATATTAACCCTTTTCTTGGAAGTTGAAAATGATAAGGATGTTTATGTAACCATATGCACACTGTTTTATATAATCTTAAGATAATACTTGGAACTGATAAAAAGCTTTGGATTTACAGTTGAACGATCATAAGTACGTTAAACAACCTTTGTAGCATAAACTCTTGGAACCTTTTTAGAGGCTGAAACATTTGTCAAGGACAAATAAAAGCAGTATTTAAATGAGAAAACTATTCTACTGATCAGTACAAGAAATATTATACAAGAAAGACATATCAAACAAATATTATATCATTATGATCACGATCCTCAAAAATATCATCGCCTTCACACTAAGCTAATAACTAGAATCGAAAACTTGTGGACCAAAACCATGTCAGCTGTTCTGGCTATATATACTCAAGAAACCGTAGATTGTAATTGTTACTTGTTCAGCTTCTTACACTCCTAATAAGATCTTAGCTTCATTCAATATGGCTTCTACTTCAAGTAACCACAATAAATTTTCCGATTTTTCTTCAGCATCTACATCAAGTACTAGTCATCGGGACTGGAACTATCATGTTTTCTTAAGTTTCAGAGGCAAGGATACTCGGAACACATTTACAGGCCATCTTGTTGCAGCACTGAAGCAGACTGGACTCCGCATCTTTATAGATGAAGATGAATTGCCAAGAGGAGAAGAAATTTCACCACAACTACGAAAAGCTATTCAGGGATCAAGGATTTGTATTGTAATTTTCTCGAAGAACTATGCTTCTTCTAGATGGTGTCTTGACGAGCTTGTGGAAATTCTTGAATGCAAGAAACATACAGGAAACATTGTGTATCCTGTATTCTATGATGTTAATCCTTCGGAAGTACGTTTTCAAAGTGGAAGTTTGGCAGACATATTTGCAAGTCATGATCAAAGATTCATATCGAAAATGGGGAGGCAAAAGATACAGACCTGGCGATCTGCACTATCTGAAGCTGCTGATTTGTCAGGATACTGCCTAAAAACTGATGTTAACGGGTACCATAGTCGATCCTTTACCTTCAACTAGGCTTAACTATCTATTTCTATATTATGTTAACTTTATTTAAATTTTTTTAGCATTTATCCATCAATCTTATTTACTTTACAGTTCAAATGCTTCATTTGATTTATTTTTTGCCATTTTGTATTACTGAATTTTTTACCACATATTCCTGCTCATGGGCTTTATGCTTTGATATACATTTAAGTAACAGTCTGATCACTTCCACATGATCATTCGATTCATTTTTGGAATCACAAAAAATGCTTATGAATTTGCAGGAATGAAGCTAGACTGATTGAGAATATTGTGGCCAATGTTCTTCACAAAGCAGAGCCAATTAATTCGAATATTCTCTTTGAGAATCTAGTTGGACTAGAATCACGCATTGAGGAAATAGTTTCGCTACTTAGTTTCGAATCAAATGATGTACGCATGCTTGGGATATACGGCTTGGGCGGAATAGGGAAAACAACTACTGCGGAAGCTGTTTTCAACAAAATTTTGCCCAAATTTGAGGGCGGCTACTTTGCAGAAAGTGTTAAAGATTTTGTTCAAAAGCATGGTGATAGGTCCATAATTTAATATATTTTTAATACATATTTTATGTTTGTTTTGGTAATTTTATTATTTAATAAATTGTTTTCTTTTGTTTTGTAGGAAAATAAATAAAATCATATTTCAAGCAGTAAAAGGTGAAAAAGGCAAGGAGATGGAAATACTTGAAGTCAAAAGGAAATTGGAGAAAAATTGGAAAACTTATCGGAGAAGAAAAAGGAATTGAATAAATATTTCTAGAATCCGATTTGTAGTCAAAAAGCCCAAGCCCGTTATTTTTCCTATATATATAGATCTCCCTTCTTGTATTTGAGACACCTAGAATTTAGATTAAATCTGATAATTTAGGAGTAGGATTCGATAAATTCTTGCTTTTCAACACAAACAATTTTAATTCTGTTCAAACACTTTTTCAATATTTTATTCGGCACTTTTGTTTAGTTAATTTAAATAACATACTATATATTTAAAACATAGATAACAATTTATTTTTTTTCATAAAACAAAATTTAAATATATCAATTGTTGTTAAAAAAATCTTGCCAACACACTATTACAAAGAAAATCCTCACAATTTATGTTTTCAAAAAAAAATCGCTCTCCTAAAACAAATTTCTCGATTCGCCACTAAAAAGACTAGTAGTATATATTCAGGCAATTATACTAGATAGTAGATACACTCAGTGTTGTAAAAAACGGAAATCGGAGTTAATCGGTGAAGGTACCGTTCAGGGATTAATCCGGTAATCGGGGATTAATCGGAATGATTAATCGGATCATTAATCGGAATAAATTTAATAATATTTTTTATATATATTTATATTCATATATATAATTGTTTCGTTATTTCAACTAAACATAGCAAATATGTGAAAAATGTTATATAATTATAATAAATAAAATTTTGAAGGTTTAACTTTTTAATTAGAGATCAATTTAAGAGAAGAAATTAAGAGAATTTACGATTTAGGCATCTAAAATTATAATTATATGTACAAAAATAATGTTTTTTTCTATTGTTTAATCAAGTTTCTACCTTTTAAATTTTTAATTATTTTTTTTAATTTTAACTATTTTTTACTATTTTTTAATAATTAGCCCGATTTTTGACCGATTCATCCGATTTTTGACCGATTCATCCGATTTTTGACCGTTTTTCCGAAAAAACGATTAATTGACCGATTTTCGCTTAATCAGTTCGGTGGCCCGCCATCTAGCGATTAATCGACGATTAATCCCGATTAATCGCCGACTTTTAGAACACTGGATACACTATAATAAGACTGCCTTCCTAGGCATAATCTTGAAAATGAGTAAATAATTGTATCTTATACTATCTACATCCTACTCAAACTAATTTGTTTGACTCTTCTCCATCAAATAGTAGGGGTGAGCGCGGGTCGGATCGGTTCAGTTTTAGGTTAAAATCGAAACCGAAACCGCATATCCTCGGTTTTTAAAATCGAAAACCGAAACCGCAACCGAAACCGTCGGTTCGGTTTCGGTTTTAAAATGATCGGATCGGTTATAATCGGTTCGGTTTCGGTTTTAAAACCGCCTCAAATAAACATAACAAAATAAATAAAATGACTTCGAATTTTTAAGCTTGTAAAGTTACAAATTATTTTTTCGTCCAAAATAAACATACAAAGTTTTCATAATAAATTATTTAAGTCCAACATGATCCGAGAATAATGAAAATTTAACATGATCTTCAAAAATATTTTCTTTGAAATGTATATAAGACAATGTTAGAAATTCAACAATCTCGAGTCTATCTGAAGTCTTTGTATAAGTAAAGAGTTTTTCCAGAAAAGCCAAGAAAAATCGTCACATCAAAAAATAAAGCAACATATAAAACACCTAGATATAGAAGTTTATTAAACTACATTTATTAATCAACTATTACAAATTAAAACTTCAAAAACAAGAACAAAATAGTATAATTATTAAAAGGAATGTCAGGATCTTTATTAATCTACTCTCACTACTCGTAAAAATTGGTCTAGTAGAATATATAATATATTTATTTCTTTATTTTTATTAATCAGATCGGTTCGGTTTTTTTCGGTTCGGTTTGGACCTAAAACCGAAACCTCAAGAACGGTTCGGTTTTTTAATTTTCGGTTTCGGTTCGGCTTCAACTCGGTTTCGGTTTTTATCGGTTTCGGTTCGGTTTCGGTTTTAATTCGGTTTTTTGCTCACCCCTATCAAATAGCCTTTTCATTAATTATATTTAACGTATGACATGAACTTTCTTATGATAATAAAACTACAGTGTTGTAGTTTTTGGTGTGAATATTACAAGTCTTCCGCAGAGTATTTGTGATTGGAAGTCGCTGAAAGCACTTTCTATCAGATACTGTCTAAAACTGCAAAAGCTTCCAGAGGATTTAAGTAGAATGAGGGGCATAAGGATGGCTGTAAAGGGTTCAGATATCGAAAATATATTAAAGCGCAGCAAACTTCCTCACGGGGTGGAGAATGAGGAGGCAGAATATATATATTACATGGAGGTGAATCTTCTAGGGAGATTATTACTATTATCGAGCGAGGAAACGTATCGTGACTTTAATGATTTTTACTTTCATTCAGGGCACTTGTCCAATGCCCAGATACAAAAGATAATTGACCATAATCTTAAGGAAATTGATAGAATATTCAAAGGCCATTAAACTTGCCAAGTCCTCGGAGCATCGAGCTGAAGTTCATCAGTTAAAACACTAGTGTGTATATTCAGGCAACTGTATTAGCTACACTAATAAGACTGCCTCAGTAGGCCTATATGTTGAAAATGAGTTACAATTGTATCTTATACTCTCTTCTTCCCACTCAAACAAACTTGTTTGACACTTGTTGATCAAATCGACTTTTCATTAATTATATTTAACATATGATATGAACTTGCTTAGCCTCTACTCAAAATTATGTTGCGTGAACTGAGAATTTTATTAGTGAATTCGATTTCTTTTATTTAATAATTATTTTCTTTAATGTAATATGAATATAGATCATATATTTTGGTGCGAAACTGAATATGCATGCACGATTTTTGAATGAAAAATATATGCATGATAACATTTTCTGCAAAACTACATGCATTTTCAGTTCGTTCACTAATATTTTGTGATTTTAAATATTAAAAAAAAGCAAATTTAGTTACAAAATTATTAAAATCATACCTAAATATAGTATACATCACATTTGTAATTTGATCTTTATTACATAAATTTAGAATAAATATTGAATTACGGCCATTTGGTTAGTTACCGAATAGAATTTAGAAAAAGTGAAATATTGTTAATTCATATGTATTATATGAAAATTAAAATAGTGGAGGAAACTATAATTATATTAAAATAAAGGCAAGCTATGTGCTTAATAATTTAGCAGGTTCTGTCATATTTGTCTGGGCCAATGAGTTCATGGTACTTAGACATATCTAATCTTGATTGTCTTCATCAAAAATAGTTAAGTAGAATGCAAACACCTGCAATGTTTGTTAATGTTCAGGAAGACGTGTTTTGCTTTTGGCACGAATACATACCTCATAGTCACTGCTAGAAATGACAAGGAAACTTGCTGATTGGACCTATAAATGGAATACTAATTCAACAATGATTCTGTGATGCTGCTAAACTAAGAGCCCTAAAAAATTTAAACAACATATTGCTTTTTCCGGCTAGTTTTAGCAATGGTTCTCAAAAATATCATCGTTTTCCCACCAGGCTGATAATTAAAACTACATGCTTGTGGACCAAAAGCATGTTCATCTATTCTGGCTATATTTACTCAAGTTTCTAATTACAAGTTGTTCTGCTTCTTATCTTCGGCATCTACATCTACTAGTCATTGTGGGAACTGTTACTTAATAGAAGTATAAATATTTCTTTATGTAAATATTAATCAAACAGGTCAATGTGAAGTTAGTTTTGTAACTAACTTTCCCGTCGCTTCTATTTATATAAGCTAGCTTAGCTTTCATTTTCTGTACAGATTGTAACAAACTATTCTATCAAGAAGAATGATTTTCTTTCTATTTCACAACTCTTCTTCTCCAAATCTTCATTATTAACATGGTATCAGAGCAATTTGATTACGATCATTACTGCTTCGATTCAAGCTTTCGTTAATGGCAATTTGATTGTGTTCTTCGTCTCATCCGCTTAAAGATTCCTCTTTTAGGTCTGTTTTTGTTATCTTTAATTACATCGTAATTGCATTGTTAATCTTTGTAAAATCTTGTTATTACTATTGTGATTACAATTGTTATCAATATTTGATCTTATATCTTGCTGATTGAATCTGCTTCAAACATGATACTTTCATATCTTGATCAATATCTGAAATCTTTCTGATTTTTCTGATTTCGTACGTTTCTTTCGATTTTGATACGAAATATACATTGATATATTCGTAGATTTGTGTTGATTGTCAAATTCACTCTCAATTGATCTTGATTGTTCAATTTTTTCTTTGCAGTTATTCATCAAACACCTTTCGTGCGTATGTAAGCATCTCTATTATTAGTTATGACAACATCAAGTCCTAATCATGATTCTTCTAATAACATTGAAACACATAACAATACTTTTCGATATGAAACTCTCAACTCACAAAATTCTCAACAAGACAATCCTCTATATCTTCAAAATTCTGATAGTCCTGGTATGAAACTAGTCAGTGAGCCGTTTGATGGTACTGGATATGGAAATTGGAAACGTTCCATAACTATTGCACTTTCAGCCAGAAATAAACTAGGTTTTGTTGATGGTTCACTTCCAAAACCAGAGGCTAACTCTCCATCCTTTAAGAGTTGGTCAAGGTGTAATGATATGGTCATTTCATGACTTCTTGGTGCTTTATCTAAGTCAATTGGTCGTAGTATGATATATGTTAGCACTGCACATCAAATCTGGTCAGAATTAGAAGAGAGATATGGTGTATCAAATGGAACACAAATGTTTGGTCTACATAAGGAGATTAATGAACTGTCTCAAGGAAATAGAAATATTGTTGATTACTTTACTAAACTTAAGATGCTCTGGGATGATGCTGATTCTCTATGCTTGGTTCCTACATGTACTTGTGGTTGTTCATGTGGAGCATCACAAAAGTTAATCAAATTTCAGCAAGATCAGAAAGTGATTCAGTTGCTCATGGGTCTCAATGATAGTTATGCTGTAATGAGAGGGTCTATTTTGATGAGATCTCATTTGCCTACAATTAGTCAAGTTTATCTTACATACTGATAACTCCAAATCCCGATCTAGTGCTTCCCGGCCGATCCCACGCCTGTAAGCGGTGTCGCTGCGGTTGGGACTCTGCAAAACAACACCGGAGGGGGGTTTGGACCCTGGCGGCGCCTCCGGCGTGAGAATAAGTGACGGCTTTGGAAAGGAAGATAGGACTATAGAGAAATCTAAATATGGAGGGTGTATGTATAGTGTGTGTATAGTATAGGGTAAGTGTGTAAAAAAAAATGTAACCCCTAGACCTTTCCTCCTTGGTCTATTTATAGGCCAAGGATTAGGGTTTAGGGATTGTACCTGCAATCATGAGCGTTGAATCCTAGGTAGGTAGGACACCTGGGTGACGTTGATGGATTGCACGTGTCCAGGTGAAGGATTGTGGCATCGTGTGCCAGGCTCCTGCTGGCGTGTGGCTTAAATAGGAAATAATTGTCCCAATCATTAGGTATCCTTACGTGTCACTATTAAGAGTGGCCATCAATGATGACCTAGGCACGTTACGTAATGAAGCATAGTTTTTCTCACACAAGATACTGCCTTGGTTGCCAGGAGAGTTAAACTTAGAGCTTGAAGCCTAGCCTGACAATGAGTCCGGACTTGTATGCAGGTCATGACTAAAAGACGAGTCTGGACTAGGAGGTGAACCATGGCTTGGATGGTAATCCGGGTTCTGTGTAACTCCTAGCTCAGAGGTGAGCCCGGGCTATATATAGCCTATCATTTGCCCCCCACTCCCTTATTCAGATTTTCTGGATGGGGGAGTAGAAACTCCTGAATATGTAACTTTGCAAAAATTCTTGGCTTGATTGTTGCCCCCCAACCCGGATTGTTATCAAGGATGGCAATCCAGTGTTTAGGGTAAGTCATGGTTCTTTCTCAAGTCCAAGGCTGTAGGCCTTAGTTAACTTAGAAAAAATTCTTGGCTTGATTTTTGCCCCCCAACCCGGATTGTTATCAAGGATGGCAATCCGGTGTTAAGGGTAAGTCATGGTTCTTTCTCAAGTCCAAGGCTGTAGGCCTTGGTTAACTTAGAAAAAATTCTTGGCTTGATTGTTGCCCCCCAACCCGAATTGTTATCAAGGATGGCAATCCGGTGTTAAGAGTAAGTCATGGTTTTCTCTCAAGTCCAAAGCTGTGACGCCTTGGTTAACTTAGAAAAAATTCTTGGCTTGATTGTTTCAGTTTTCCCCCCCTTTTCTTTTGAAAAGGTATTGTTCTTTTTTACCTCGGAAAACGAGGTAAACTGCTGTTGCCATTAATAACCTTGTCTTTTCGTTAACTTTCTATTTTCTCTTTTTTTTATTTTATTTTCTTGCCAGCCAATGCGATTCTGCCACCTGTCCTCTGAAATGTCCTTTTCACTTCCTTCTATAAAAACCTCTCAACAGTTCATTTCTTCTTTTTACTTCTTTTTCGAAAAACCCTCTCCTCTTTCTTCCTTCCTTCCGTCGACAGCGGTGTTGGTTGCTTTTCCGGCGAGGGCTCTCACAGAAACCGTCATCGTCTCCTGCTACTTGTAAGCCTTTCCATCTCTTCTCATTCTTTCGCTTCTTATCCCGAATTTCTTTATTCTATTTTGCATTGTTTTGCCCTATCTGTCTGTTCGTATTTTGATTTTGGGGCTTTTAAGAAATTCTCGGTTTTGTTTGGTTTTGATGTTGGTTTGTGGCTGTGATGTCTTTGTATTTGTTTTTCGAATTGTAAATAAGCTTGCATGTGTTGGATTTTTGTTTTTCGTTTCTGGGTTTAGCGGCTGTTCTTGATGTTCTTGAACTATGTACTATTGTGTGTATCTGTATGTATGTTTTGATCTTGTTTTTGTAGTGTGTTTTTGGGTTTAAGTGTTTTTGGCTGTTTGTGTTCCTGTGTGTTTTCAAGTAATCCGGATTGGTTTACAATCCGGGCCGTCTTGGTTTTAGGATTTTGGGTGTTGATGGAATCTTCTTGGTTATAACATGGCTAGTATTTGTATCCCGGATTTGGTAGAAATTAGGATTTGAATGATAGCTGCTAGGGTAACATATATGTTTATAATTGGGAATATATAATCCGGATTGAGATAATAGAACTTACTTCAAATTGATCTTTCTAGGTTTATGGTTCGGACTAAGGCTCGTGCCCGTCGCGTACTTATTTCCCTCTCTGACTGTTGGGATTTATGGGTGATAACATAGAAACAACTTAACTTTGATTGTACTTAATTTTTAATTAAGTAGAACATACTGTCACAGCCAAAGTATGTTCTTGTAATCAGTATGTAATGTTATTCTAGTTGTATAATTTGAAAGAAGTTCACTTGCTGTGTTCAAGTCTCAAAGGGTACATAATTAGATGACAACATGAATAAAGGTTACTGTCCTAAAGCTTCGACAGTAAGATTACAAGAAGACAGAATGTTGCAAGTCAAGACAGCATATTCACTCTGACAGCAACATTGGCGGAAGACTACGCGACAGCAACTTTAGCCCTCGACAGCAAGCTTGGAAACCTCGACAGCACTCTATGCGGGGAACTCGTACTGTCACCAAAAGCACATTCCTGTGACAGCAAGCTTTGCGGCAAAAGTAACTGTCTCGAGAAAGACCCTTGTTCTAAGTATCTTTCTCAGTCAAATCCCGTGACAGTTTCAATGTTCAAGAAACAGGCGTGTTGCAGTATCCCTAAGCTGCACCAAGTCTGCAAGACTACGACAGAAGCTTCAAGCACTGCAAAACAAAAGCGAATCAATTCAAGAGCAAGGTCAAGTCCTTATTTGCTGAATTGCTTAAGCTGGAAATAGAATGAATCTAGGTTGCTTTTGTTATGATGTATATCTGACATATTAGCAATTTAGGAAAGTCACATGGGTAAGACAATCTGTAAGAAGCTGCCACTTGACAATGACAGCAGCTTCACAAACCCGTGACTGATAGTGATAGGATTAGTCTTATACCTACTGTCAATTCATTCTAGATATGTAACGAAGACTAGCAAGTGCCTTGAAGAAAATCGAAGCTCAAGAATTCTCTCTTGAGGTTGTAGCAACACTTTGCAAAATAAATAAAACATTTATTTTGTGAATCATGTCTTCTCTACTTTACTGTTTGTGAATGCATACATATTATTGATAACATTAAATCTTTGTTTTAGTTGTTGAAACTGAGATTGAATTTTATCAGTATTGCATTCATCCCCCCCCCCCTTCTGCAATACACAAGGACCAACACTGACCCTTCTACTTGTAGTGAGCCTTCACCCTCTAATAATCCGGAAGTAATAGAACTATATTGGTGTAGAATGGCTAGGAAGAAGAAACAATCCGGACCTCTAATAACCCAACTTTTTGTTCACGAACCTCCCTCTGGCGGTGTGCTCAGTACTCCGGACGGGTTTTGGTCGGATACCAGCTATTTCTTCGTGAAGAAGGATCCGGCTATAGAGGAAGAGTTTTATTATAGGGATCTTAGTATTTGTTACAGAAGCAGACAAGAATTCGGACGTCCAGGGCCATACAATGAATCCGAATTTGATGCTGCTTTTTCTAAAATGGGTATTAGCGAGGCCCCTTATCCTTTGAAAGAAAAATTTGCTAGTCTCCCGGATGCTCAGATGGACAAACTGGTCCGGGCCGCTTTTCATTTGGGGCCTGAAATTAGCTGGAGATGGCCTCAGCCCGGGGAAAGGATTTACCACAGACCTGCGGATGGTTATGTTGGTGTCTGGCTGGAGACCCTTCGATCCGGATGGAACCCCAGGTGCCATCAATTTATAAAACACTTGTAAGTATGTATATAAAATTTCAATAATGCAAATTACCCCCAACGGGGTTAAGTGGATGACCTGGTTCCTTTCTGCTTGCAACAAAATGGGGTATCAGCCCACCTTACGACTCTTCCACCAACTTTTTAAACTAGTCCAATCTAACAAAGAACCTTTATATGAAATCCGGTTCCGGGCTGAGGAATGCGGTTATCCGTCTGGAACTGCTAAACCCGTTATACAGCAATCTACTTTGAAGTATTGGAGTGGGGAATTAATATTTTTGAAAGGCTTGGATTTGGAATTCCTGCCTTATATAGTTTCTGGAGTTGAAGAAGAAGTATTTGATACTTATACACTTGAAGGGGAGGCCTTAGCTCAAATTCACCGGTTTTGTGAATGCCTCGGTTTTCAAATGACCCGGGATAGTTTCATGAAACATGATAAGTTGTTTGAGCTTGGATGTAAGTTGTTGTAATTCTTCTTTTTGTAAATCGGACTAATTCTTTTTGTATACTGATATTTGCCTTCTTTCCTTTTTACAGGTTTGCCTTACTTCCAACCCGAAATGTACGGAATCATGTCTTCCAATGCTCTTGCTGCCTCTTTTAAGAAACTCGGTGGTGTTCACAGCACTAAGAGTCCGGGCGATGTTGGGGGGTCTGGTTCCAGTGCTCTAAAGGAGGGTGGCGCGGAATCTGTTGCCCCGAATCTCCCTCAATCTGAACCTGTGGTTGATGCTGCTGATGTGGAAATAATAGAATACGTGGAGCAGCGTTCTTTGAAGAAAAGAAAGATTCATGTGGGCAAGAAACCACCTGCTAAGGCGAAAGTCACAATGGAAAAGATTGCTGCTGATGGTGAGGGAAACAACCCGGATAAGGAACCTATCCGGATTGGAAATTATACTTTGGAGCAACTGGCCGGGATTTGCGCTGATATTCCTACTGATACTGATTTCGAAGAGATGGAAAATTCTGGTAGCAACGCTTGCTTGAAACGTCTTGTTGGCTACTGGGGACATGTATGTTGATTCTTGCTGAAGCCTATCTTTGTGTCGTTTACTTTTGTCTTTTCGTTATTTGATTTTTGACTTGTGTTTTGTAGACTGGTAGCTTAATCAGCGCACTTGCAAGTATTATTGTTACCGAACGGAAAACTGCACAGGAGTTCGGCAATCAAAAGGATGCCCGGATCCGAGATTTGGAACTTGAAGTTGCTTCCTTGAAGGCCAAAAATGCTGAAAAAGAGTCCGAGTTCACTTCCAAGTTATCCGGGCTTCAAGCTGAAATTTCGGTTATTGAGAAAAAGGCCAATGACCTGGATAAGGTCAACAAACAACTCCTTTTGGAAAATGCCGAGTCTCGTGAAGCTGTCATAACCGAATTCAAAGGAGGTCCGGAGTATGACCAAGATGTTGCGGATGTTGCTGCCCCCGAGTTTCTCCGAGCTTGGCTTGTTTCCGAACGCCATGTCAAGACCGATCCGAAGGCCAACTGGGACTCTTTTGTTGTGGAATTCCTAGCTGCAAAGCTTGCACTTGAGCAAGGACAGGGGGAGCCCCAGCCTTACGATGGACCTGTTCCGAGCTTCCTCCCCATTGCTTCAAACCTTGTCTTGCAAACCCCGGACGAGTATGCTGATCCGTAGTTGCTCCATGTATTCCCTTTGAACTTTTGAAACTTATTGCTGTTGTAACCGTGAACTTTGTTTTGTTTCTGCTCTTAAATTTAGGGATGTTTCCGGGTTGTACGGCCAACCCGGGTCCCTGTATTTGCTTTAACTGTTTTGTATAATCGTTTACAATTCAGCTCTTGATATTTTTCATATCTTTGCATTTTTCTGTTCTACTAAATTTATATTGCTCGTGAGTCCGGTCGCACAGCTTGGTTCTGATCCGGACTCATTGTTTAGTACTTAGAATAAAACCTAAGATTTTCATTTGGTGCATATTGCTCGTGAGTCCGGTCTCATAGCTTGGTTCTGAGCCGGACTCGTTGTTTAGTACTTAGAATAAAACCTAAGATTTTCATTTGGTGCGAAATTGCTCGTGAGTCCGGTCTCATAGCTTAGCTCTGAGCCGGACTCATTGTTTTGTACTTAGAATAAAACCTAAGATTTTCATTTGGTGCATATTGCTCGTGAGTCCGGTCGCATAGCTTGGTTCTGAACCGGAGTCATTGTTTAGTACTTAGAATAAAACCTAAGATTTTCATTTTGTGCATATTGCTCGTGAGTCCGGTCTCATAGCTTGGTTCTGAGCCGGACTCTCTTTTGGTTTTGGTGCGTATTATTGGGGACCCTGGCTACAATATTTGCCTATGGCTCCGAGCCAGGGTTACTAGTTTGCGTATTGCTGGGGACCCGGGCTACATGTTATGCATATAGCTCTGAGCCCGGGCTATTACAAGAAATTGAAATTTACTGGAAGTAAAAAATACATTATGATATGAAAAGGAAACAAAACAACAAGGCCGGTTTTATTTATAGAAAAATCAGGAATACAAAGCTCTTATTCTAATCTGGGCTTTTGGGAGCTCCTTATTTTTTGTCCGGTTCTGTAATCCTCTTACTGATAGAATTTTCGGAGTCTAAGGCCATGCCAAGTATTGGGGACCTCAGAACCATCCATATGACCCAACTTGTATGTTCCAGGCCGGAGTACTTCTATTATTTTGTAAGGTCCCTCCCATTTTGGCATGAGCTTGCCGGTATTGGTAGGGTCGGAAGCCTCAGTATCTCGAAGAACCAGGTCTCCAACTTGAAAGTTTTTAACCCGGGCCTTCTTGCCGAAGTACTCTCTTGTCCTCTCCTTATACTTCCTCATCCTTTCAATAGCTTGGTCTCGAACCTCATCCACTGGAACCAAATTAGTCTGCAGTCCTTCTTCATTTGCAATCTCTTCAAAATTGATTGCCCGGTGAGAGGGATTTCCAACTTCAATAGGTAGTAATGCTTCAGTGTCGTAGGCGAGTTTAAATGGGGTTTCACCAGTGCTAGTCCGGGGACTAGTCCTGTATGCCCACAATACGTTAGGCAACTCCTCGGGCCACTTATTCTTGCTTTCCTGTAGCCTCTTCTCAATCCCTCTAAGCAAGATGCGGTTTGTGACTTCGACTTGTCTGTTCCCTCTAGGATATGCAACAGAAGACTTTTTGTGCTTAATTCCTCTTTCTTTCAAGTAACCTTCGAATTCGGACCCTACAAACTGTGGCCCATTGTCAGAAACTAGAACCATTGGTAGCCCG
This sequence comes from Heracleum sosnowskyi, assembly GCA_030848705.1. Taxonomy (NCBI): domain Eukaryota; kingdom Viridiplantae; phylum Streptophyta; class Magnoliopsida; order Apiales; family Apiaceae; genus Heracleum; species Heracleum sosnowskyi. Next base: position 116,524,110 of record CM061242.1, on the reverse strand, counting down.
AACCTCATGAGTATGTTGTCCATAAACCGGATGCAATCATGTTGGTTAATTGTTCTCATTGCCTTGGCCTCTGCCCATTTGGTCATATAGTCGATTGCAACCAGCAAATACCTCAAATCTCCTTTAGCCCTGGGAAAGGGACCCATGATATCGATACCCCAAACAGCAAATGGAATAGGAGACAGAACTGAGGATGGTAAGACCGGGCTTTGTCTAGGTACATTGCTGAAAAGTTAGCAATTCTTGCACTTTTTCACAAACTCAACAGCATCATTGTGGATTGTAGGACAGTAGTAACCCTGCCTTATAATCTTGTGAGCTAGTGCCTTTGCAGAAAGATGATCCCCACAAATCCCTTCATGAACTTCTTGTAAACAATATTGGGCCTCAACCGGACTAATGCACTTTAGGATAGGAGAGGAGTAAGTCCGGCGATAGAGTAAACCTTCTTCCAGAAAAAACTTTGCGGCTTTGGCCCTCAACCTTTGAGCTTGGTTCTTATCAGATGGAAGGTCCCCCTTATCTAGGTATGAGATTATGGGGGTCATCCAGTTTGGCTGGTCATCGATTTCCATTACTTCGTCCTGCTCAACCGTTGGTTTCTCCAATTCTTCAAAATACACCGAGCTATCCAATTCTTCCGAATTCTGGACTAACTTGGACAAAATGTCCGCTTGAGCATTATCTTCTCTGTTCACCTGCACTACATCAACACTGTCAATCTGGGCCAGGTGACTCTGTACTAAAGCTTGGTACCGGGCCAAAGTTGGATCCTTTGCAATATATTCTCCACTTGTCTGTTTTACAACGATCTGTGAATCACTAAAAATATTCAGTTTTTTGACTCTGAGAGTCCTGGCGAGACGAAGTCCTGCTAGGAGAGCTTCGTATTCAGCTTGATTGTTGGTTGCCTAAAAATTGAAGGCAATGGCTTGTTTGATCAAGAATCCGCCCGGGCTCTTCAGAATGAGTCCAGCTCCGGATCTCTCATTTGTCGAAGAACCATCCACATGTAGAGTCCAAAACTCTGGATCCTGGTTGCTGACTTCTCCGGGTTCAGTAATCATTATAGATGGGGTTATTTCTGGGAACGAACATTCTACAATAAAGTCAGCCAGAGCCTGGGCTTTGATAGATGTTCTTGGGACAAAAGTGAGGGAGAATTGGCTTAGCTCAACAGCCCAGTTAACCAATCTCCCCGAGATATCAGGTTTGTGGATGATTTTTCTGAGTGGTTGATCAGTTATTACTCTGATTTCTCTCCCTTGGAAGTAATGTCTCAGCTTTCGGGATGCAGTGACTAGAGCAAAAACAAATTTTTCTAGGTTCGGGTAACGGGTCTCGGCATCTTTGAGCACTTGGCTCACATAATAAACTGGTTTTTGTTGACCATCATGGTCCCGGATTAGGGCCGCCCCAACAGCCAGGGTTCCCGCAGATAGGTAGAGGCTTAGGGGCTCTCCGGGTTCAGGCTTGGTCAGGATTGGTGGCGCAGCTAGGTATTCCTTTAGTGAATCAAAAGCTTGTTGGCAATCTGGGCCCCAAACAATTTCTTTCTTTTTCTGAGCTCCCTTTAGCAGGTTAAAGAAAGGTAGACAACGATAGGCGAGTTTAGGAATAAACCTTCGCAATGCTGCCAAAGATCCTGCTAGTTTTTGTATGTCTCTCTGAGTCCGGGGTTCTTTCATTTCTCTTATAGCCTTGATTTTTTCCGGATTAGCTTCGATTCCTCTCTGGCTAATCATGAAACCCAAAAATTTTCTAGCTTCCACTCCGAAGGTGCATTTCTCCGGGTTAAGCTTCATCTCTTGTTTCCTTAGGTTGTCAAAACATTCCTTCAAATCAGCAATATGGTTTTGAACTTTGGTGGATTTTGCTATCATATCATCAACATACGACTCCAGATTTCTTCCCAGCTGACTCTTGAAAATTTCCACCATTGCTCTCTGGTATGTGGATCCAGCGTTCCTTAGTCCGAATGGCATGAGTTTGTAGGCATAAACGGTCCTGTGTGTGATGAATACAGTCTTGGCTATATCAGCCGGGTTCATTTTGATTTGATTGTAGTCGGAGAAAGCGTCCATGAAACTCAGCATGACATGCCCGGCTGTCGCGTCTATGAGCTGGTCAATGCTTGGAAGTGGGTAAGGGTCTTTGGGACAAGCAGCATTTAGATCAGTGTAGTCCACACACATTCGCCACTTTCCATTTGGTTTCTTGACTAAGACTACATTGGCAAGCCACTCCGGATACTTTATTTCACAGATGATGTCGGCTTTGAGTAGTTTTTCAATCTCTTCATCGATTGCCTTTTGTCTTTCCGGGGCAAAGTTCCTCCTTTTTTGCTTTACTGGCTTCTTTCTAGGATCAACATCCAGGCTGTGCATATCAACAGATTCCTGGATCCCGGGCATGTCATCCGGGCTCCAAGCAAAAACGTCGGCATACTCCCGGAGTAACTCAGTTAGCTCCTTCTTGAATACTGTGTCTAGCCTGGTTCCAATTTTAACTTTCCTCTCCGGGTTTCCTTCTTCTAGCTCAATGGTTTCGAGCTCAACAGCAGCCTCCACTTTTCCCATTTCTGCCTTTGAGACATGTTGTTGAACCCGGGCTTGCACCAACTGGTCAAGGTAAGTCTGGGCTGATGAGTTTTCTATGTTTTGGACTTCCTTGCCGGATTCTTTTTTCTGGTTGTACCTGTGCTTCTTTCTGCTGATGTTCTTCTGGTAAGAATTTGCCTTCCTTTTGTTTTCCGGGTCAGTTTCGGCCATGACCAAAGCCTGGCCGTAGCATCGGCTAGCCATTTCGAAATCTCCCCGGACTTCGCCAATTCCGCCGGGTGTAGGAAACTTGAACTTTAGATGTGGGGTTGAAGTTATAGCTTGGAGCTTTGTCAAGGCTGGCCTTCCCAGAATGACATTATAAGAGGAGAGAGTGTTGATGATATAGAATTTAACCAGGTTGCTAACCTGCTTCGGGAAAGTGCCAAACAGTACTGGGAGATATAGAGTTCCCTGGATTGGAACCAAGTTGTTTCCGAATCCGTAGAGAGGGTCTTCTCTACAGTCATTCATCTTCACACTTCCCAGCTGCATTCGATCCATGGTGTGTTTGAACAAAATGTTGACGGAAGAGCCGTTATCCACCAGGACTTTTCTGACCTCATTATCAGCTATATCCAGAGTTACAACAAGAGCTTCATTGTGATTTGGGTTTATACATTCGAAGTCATCTTTGATGAAGCTTATCACCTGCTCCGGGCAAGATTGCACCATCATTACCTCATCTCCCGAGTCCGGGCTTCTTGGAGGTGAATTGGATCCCCCCATAACAACATTGACAATATTCTTGTCTTTTCCGGACCCCTCTCCTCGGTCAGCCATTCTCCGAGCTATATACTGTCCCATGTTGCCTTTTTTGATTTGATCTTCCACAAAAATTTCAAAGATAGGCAATTTTCGGTTGTATGCCCATGGGTTTCATGGTAGTCGCAATGTTTATGGACTGATCGGTTTTCTGGGGCTGTGAGCATTGGCTTGGGAGGGTAATAGAATGGCTTGTCTCGTACTTCTTTCAGAATATCCGCGCGAGCCCGGTTGAGAGGAGTCCAATTAGGTTCGGGTCTGGGCTCACGCTTCGGTTTAGGCTGTCCGGACTCATCTTTTTGCCTGGAGTCCGGGGGTGGTACTGGTAGTGCAAGCTGAGAGCTTTGGATATAGTTGCTCTGTATGTTGGGTTTGAACTTTTTATCTTGATGGCTGTAGTTGTTTTTTGGTGGATCTTGAATCCGGGTTGGAGATATGCCCTGTCTAGTCATCCTCATTGCTTGGAGGACGTCGGTTTCTTTGATAAACCTGGCGGCCATTGCATAGGCTGCCGCCAGGCTCTGTGGCTCTTTATGAATGAGGTCCAGAACATATCTCTCATTGTTATCAGGATCCAGGTTTCTTCGAAAAATTGTCAGAGCCTCCCGCTCATCCAGGTTGGTTATGTTGTTAATAGCTTCTTGAAATCTTTTCATATAGGCAGAAAGGGCTTCCCCCCGGGCTTGCCTGACTGTTTCAAGATGGCACATGTGCATCTCATGAGTCTTGTTTGCCCGGAAGCGTTTGAGAAATGTGTCACGGAACTGCTTTCAGCTATGGATACTGCGAGATGGAATCTAGCTGAACCACCTCTGAGCCCCGGACTTGAGTGTGGAAGCAAAGAACCTGCACTTTGTTAGATCATTGTAATAATAAATCATGGCTATTTGCTCAAAATAATTCACATGTTCTTCGGGATCATCCAAACCATTGAAGGACTCAAAGTTATAATGTTTAATGTTTCTCTGCCTTGGCGTTGCTTCCAAGGAATAGCTGAATGGTGTAAGTGTGTCCCCAATGTCCAGCTCAGAATCCTGGCCCACTTTTCTTTGCAACTCCTGTATCATGTTCAACAGGTCTTCTCTAGGTTCATCTTCATCTGAAATTATTTCTGGACTCGGAGCCCGGGTTCTCCTTTTTTCAGAGGTTTTGCCAAGAATCCGGGCCTCCTCCTCCTGGATTCTTTTCTGGACCCTTAGATCGAGTCTACCTTGTTCTTCCACCTGAATCTTTTCTCGCATCTCGGCCAGTCTCTTAAGCTTTTCGGCCTCCTCATCGTTGTTTCGGCTGTGAGACCTGTGAGATCTCCTATCGGTGTCTTTGTTCTTTTCCTCAATCCGGTCAAACACAGACCTAGAGCGATGGGATCCTTCGGGGTGATGAGAGTTCTCGCACTGGTCCTGCTCTTTGTTTCTGGTTTGGTTGTATAGCCGAATTGCTTCTGCAACCTGTTCACCAGTTAAGTGCTCCATCTGTCCAGGCTCAATAGCAAGGTCATTATATTTGTACTTGTTCACTTCTATGTTTATTCGGGCATCTCCTGGCCGGATTACCTGAGAGGCCAAATTCAGGACTGGAGGTAACTGGTGACCAGCCTGACCAGTGACCGCGATGTTGGTGACCGGGATGTTGGTGACTGGGGTTGGGTTACGTGGGGTATGTCTATTTGTGCTCTTGCTACCACGAGCCATGATTCACACAAACAGATGTATATGGTGTTTTAGAGCAAAAAATTGCAACAAATTTAACAGCAAAGAGTATCCTGGGTTCTACAACTAGGTCTTAGTGTGTATGTGAAGAGGTGACAATTTACGCATGTATTTCTGGGTTCACGATCTCAATAATCAAGAAAGCTGGGTTTTTGAATAGATCTAAACATAAGCAATGTAGATCCAAGAAAGAACTAAAACAACGCAAGCAAGACTAACAAGATCTGGGCTAAATAAGGCTAAAAAATATGCATACATTGTAAATATGGGCTAAAGAATTCATGTTTGGTGGCTAAAATGACAGAGTTGGCTTAGATCTTACTGGATTTAACTAGGACTCCTTCAAAGATGACGGAGCTCGTTGATGATGGTGAGTCTAGCGGCACCGTGACCACAAGACTGGGTGCCCCTCCTTCTAGCGCCAAATGATAACTCCAAATCCCGATCTAGTCCTTCCCGGCCGATCCCACGCCTGGAAGCGGTGTCGCTGCGGTTGGGACTCTGCAAAACAACACCGGAGGGGGGTTTGGACCCTGGCGGCGCCTCCGACGTGAGAATAAGTGACGGCTTTGGAAAGGAAGATAGGACTATAGAGAAATCTAAATATGGAGGGTGTATGTATAGTGTGTGTATAGTATAGGGTAAGTGTGTAAAAAAAATGTAACCCCTAGACCTTTCCTCCTTGGTCTATTTATAGGCCAAGGATTAGGGTTTAGGGATTGTACCTGTAATCATGAGCGTTGAATCCTAGGTAGGTAGGACACCTGGGTGACGTTGATGGATTGCACGTGTCCAGGTGAAGGATTGTGGCATCGTGTGCCAGGCTCCTGCTGGCGTGTGGCTTAAATAGGAAATAATTGTCCCAATCATTAGGTATCCTTACGTGTCATTATTAAGAGTGGCCATCAATGATGACTTAGGCACGTTACGTAATGAAGCATAGTTTTTCTCACACAAGATACTGCCTTGGTTGCCAGGAGAGTTAAACTTAGAGCTTGAAGCCTAGCCTGACAATGAGTCCGGACTTGTATGCAGGTCATGACTAAAAGACGAGTCTGGACTAGGAGGAGGTGAACCATGGCTTGGATGGTAATCCGGGTTCTGTGTAACTCCTAGCTCAGAGGTGAGCCCGGGCTATATATAGCCTATCACATACCATAAATCATGAAATCTGGTTTTTAAATTTGCAGGAATGAAGCTAGTCTAGTTGAAAAAATTGTTGCCGGTGTTCTTATTAAAGCAGAGCCAATTAATTCAAATATTCTCCATGAGAACCAAGTTGGACTACATTCACGCATTGAGGAAATACTTTCACTACTTAATTTGGAGTCAAATGATGTACGCATGCTTGGGATCTACGGTTTGGGTGGAATAGGGAAAACAACTTTAGCTGAAGTTGTGTTCAAAAAACTTTTCTGCAAATTTGATGGCAGTTACTTTGCCGAAAATGTCAAGGATGTTGTTAAGAAAGATGGTCTAGTTTCATTACAACAAAAAATCCTTTCTGAAATTACGAAAAGAAATGTAACCTTTGGTAATGCCAGTAAAGGATAAAACGGATTTCCTTTAACGGAGAACACAACCCAAGCACAACTCGCTACGAACACGCAACCGAGGCTCACTCATCCTTATGCTCAAAATGACTTATCAATGTGGGACTTGAACCCACATTTTCCAACAGAGAAACTAAACGAAAACGAATCGATGGAGCTCTTTTGTTGGCATGCATTCAACAAACCCACCCCTTCAGAAGATTTTGAGTGGCTCTCGGAAGAAGCAGTACGTTATTGTGGCGGGCTTCCATTAGCTCTTGAGGTCATAGGCGCCTATTTTGTTGATAAGAGCGTGGTAGAATGGAAAAACGGCATAGAGAAGCTAATCCAAGTACCCAATAATGTGATTCAAGAAAAGCTTCAAATAAGCTTTGATGCGCTCGAAGATGATAAAGTAAAGGCTGTATTCCCTGATCTTGCGTGCCTTTTTGTTGGAGAAACGAAAGAATATGTCATTACTCTATGGAATGCTTGTGGCTTCTTTGCAGAAGATGCTATTTGCAATTTGACAAGGAAATGTTTATTAAAAATTAATTCATCCAATGTGTTAACGATGCATGATCATCTCCGGAATATGGGAAGAGAAATTGTTCGTAAAGAATCCCCTAATAAACCAGAAAATCGAAGTCGACTGTGGCGTCTTAGAGATGTAGTTGATGTGCTAAAAAATGACAAGGTAATTGTATATCTCAGCTGTTATCTTTAAGAGTATATGATTATAGTTGCTCCCAACCTTGCTCTTGCATAGCCAGCAACTGGGTGGCTATTAGTTTTTACATTTTGTTGTTTCAGTACGATGAATACGATGACCAAACATTTCAATTTCGTCATTTGAGTTGTGAATTTTGCCATCTTTAGGGTTTAAAATGCATCAGTTTAGTTAGGGGCAGATGACTATCCAAAGATGAAAATAGTAAATAGAATCAACAGTTAGTAAATCTGGTCGATGTTAAATTTGATATATAAAATATAATGCTCTGCTATTGTTTCTTTTCCATGTGTTGACGTCTGATCAGGGAAGTGAAGCTATTGAAGCTATCAAGCTACAGCAGGGGCGGAGGCAGGAAAATAATCTTACCTAGGCTACTAAACATGTAACAAGTAATTAATATAGATGAACAGAGAGTTTACCGATTAGTAGCAAAATAATAGCAGCGCTGAACCAACAGTAGTATTAACAAAACAGGACCAACCAACACACTAGTACAGTTAGAAATTAGCGGCTTCAGACCTGCAAAACAAGAACAAAAAACAGGTCTACATGTTACTTGTTATTATGAAAATCAGGCTGTAGAATGAAACTTTACAAATTAACCAACCATTAAACTTCATAAATTCTTACATGTTATTTCAGTTGCACCCTTCGATTCTTAATAGAATAAAACTCATCTATTATCGAATCTGAATCGATATTTTCAACAAGATCTCGCTCAATGTAAATCATCAAAGAATCTGCTAAAAACTCTTCTTCCATTTTATTACGTAGAGCAGTTTTAACAAGCTTCATAGCTGAGAACGATCGTTCCGTCGTGGCAGTAGAAACCGGCAAAGTCAAAACAAGAAGAATTAATCTGTCAATCAAATTGTAATGTTGCTGTTTGTTTGTCTCAAACAATCTGCGACATAATTCACTGATGCTAGACAGATTTTGAAAGCTCTCATGATGAATCACATCGATTTTATAATGCTCAAGTTGACATCTCAGATGATGCATATCTTGTTCCCTGAAGTCCTCTGGATAAAACTTTTCCGCAAGCTTGCAAATATCTTCAATATTAAATGATTTGAAATTATCCTTCGGATCTAAAGTGGAGCTGAGTGTAAGGAGTTCCACTGCTCCATTACTAAACCTCGAATTTAACTCTTCTTGCTGAAAATCTATTGCTGAATTAAATATATCAAATTGATAGTGCTCACAGATTGTCATCGAGTCTTGCTGTTGACATGTACGTCCTGTTGCCCTTTTATACAAACCATTCAAATATGGAATCACAATTTGATGTTTTGTACAAACTGATTGCACATACTCAAGGAGATGATCAAATCCTTCTTCCCGATTCAAAGAGGATGAAGTTCAGAACTAGTACATTTGAGAAGATGTCCACTCTGAGGTTTCTTCATATAGATAATGTAGATCTTATTGGAAGCTTCAAAAATATATTCAAAGAATTGAAGTGGTTACGCTGGCGTAGAATGAAGAATTTTCCGGATGATTTCAAGCCAGAGAAACTCGTCATCGTTGACCTGCATTATGGCCAGTTCACTAAATTGTGGCGTGATGTAAAGGTATAATACTTAAAACATCTACATATGTAATGCAAATATTATCAGAATTATAATCGTATTTACATATATAATCTGTTCATCGTAAACAGCGTCTGGAGAATTTGACTATTCTTGATCTTGGCAACTGCAAGTGCCTGAAGGAAACGCCAAACTTCAGTGGTGTTAAAAGTCTTGAAAAATTGTACCTAAATGATTGCACAAGCTTGTTCAAGATTCATCCATCAATTGGAATTCTTGTTCGTCTCCGTATTTTGTTTTTAAATTACTCTGAAATGATTCAAAGTATTCCAGACAGTGTTTGTGACTTGGAATCTCTTGAACAACTCGGACTGCATGGATGTTCAAAATTGGAAAATTTGCCTGAGCAGATTGGAAGTCTGAAATGCTTGAAATTGCTTGATGTAGCAGATACCCAAATGAAGCACCTTCCAGAATCCACCAAACTTCTTAGTAGTCTGGCATTCTTGAACCTGGAGAATTGTAATATTACAAGTATTCCGCGAAGTATTTGTGATTTGGAGACACTCAAAGCACTTTCTATCAGATACTGTCTAAAACTGCAAAAGCTTCCAGAGGAATTAAGTAGAATGAGGGGCTTAAGGATGGCTGTTGAGGGTTCAGATATCGAAAATATATTAAAGCGCAGCAAACTTCTCTGCTGGGTGGAGTATCGTGCGCCAGGATATATAAATTTCATGGATGTGAATCTTCAAGGGAGATTATTATTATTGTCGACCCCGAAAGAATCCGAATATACAGCTCTTTATATTGAACATGCGGACTTTTCTAGGGAGAAATATATTGCGCGTATTGATCACTACTTGTCTACATTGAAGCCCAAAACTAAACATGGGAAGGAACATCGAGCTGAATTCAATTAGTTAAAGCAATCTGCTTGTATCGAGCTGAATTCAATTAGTTACCTGAACTCTTGTAGCGACTGTCATTTAAGATTACTTTGCTAACATGTTTAAACTTTGTGAACTTATGGAGTACTCTCTGCTCCGATGAGCTTTGAGGAAAAAGAGCCCACTTGTGATGCTTAAGAAAACTGTTTGGGGAGTTTTATCGAACATCATGCAGCAGTGAACTTGCTTGTAATTATAAAACTCTGGTGTCAGGTGTCTTAGTTTTTTAGTTAACTGAAACTCTATTAGCAGCTATATGACGCATGTCTCGAACATGACTCAGTTAGCCAATTGTTAGTTTATTTATGTTAATCTAGGCGCCAAGTTTAATCTGGTTTGAAGATATAAAAATTGGAAATTTGCCTGAGCCAATTGGAAGACTTAAATGCTTGAAGTACCTCAATGTCACTGCATACTATAATCAAACACCATCCCGAATCCATCAAACTTAGTAGACTGGACTTCTTAAAGTTAAATTTGTGTACATTACAAGTCTTCCGCGCAACATTAGTGATTTGGAGTCGCTCAAAGGACATTCTCTCCAGTGCTGTGTTAAAATTGCAAAAGCTTCCAGAGCAATTAGGAAGAATGCTGGGCTTAAGGATTGCTGTAGTTGGTATGTTGTATATTTATTACAATGCAGCAAACTTCTCAATACGATGGAGCTTGAGGGGTTGGGAAATATGTATCATGGAGCTTACTTTTCATCTAAGTTTACTGCAATAATCAACGACCAAGTGTAGATTTCGAAAAAAGGAAGCAACTGCGAGACATATTAATACAAGGAGTAGCTAACTGTGATGACATTCTTCATGTGCTCAGGTGTATGTTATTCCTCTTTCTTGTATATGTCAAGATCATAAACAAATGCATGACAAATTCATAACCCAAACTCATAGTGCTGAAAAAAAAAATCCATATAACAATAACACTGTTGATCACCCTAATCTGTAAAAAAAAATGCAATTATTAGGAATCTACTTTCTCTTTTTCTTTTTGTAATATGTAGTTGTTTATGTTAAATCTTTTTCATAATTAGGTTATCTGCAAATTAAGAAACCATTGTCTAAATTTTATTAGATAACCAAAGCAACCTCTTTGTTCCAAGGAACCAAAAGGTTCTTTATTTTGTTTTTTTCTTTTCCTGTTATGACTATTTTTACTGCCTTTGGCACTATAGATAACTCAGCTGTGTTGCTCAACTTCAGAATCTTTCTGTCCTAAATCTTCTGCATGCATTTAGTCATCGATAGAAGTGTGTGTCGTATTTGGCAACCTGCGGCCTCGTACGAAAGAGCTGAAGAGATGCAGAGCTCGTGCTGGTTGGGCATAGGGTACCATATGGGCTGCACCTCTTACTGTTGCAAAGGTCAACATATTTCCATATTCAGTTGCCCAACCTCCCACCTATATCAAGACGAAAAAGGTAAACAATTAACATATATGTCGGTTCAGTTGCAAAGACTCATCATCAGATTCATGTACTTGGAACAGCTCAATTTGGGGGGGGGGGGGGGGGGGGGGGGGGGGGGGGGGGGGGGGATTTCATGCTTATGAAGTGTTTAAAACTGATATCTCATGGCAAAGTGAGGATCATACAAAATTGATATAAAAAATATTCTTAATTGAGGCCTAACTGACTGAAGTTGGATAAATTATACCTGATTCTTGTGAAACCAAACTCCATATGGCACAGTAATCTTGAAATTTAAGTCATGAGCCAGTTCACGGACTAGTGTCCGGGAGCCAAGTAGTGGTACAACAGAATCTTGATCCCCGCTACAGTTAGGATAATCAATTCATTATGTCATTAAATGTAAGACAATAATAGAGTCTTGATCCTTTTGATTGAATTTCTAAAGAATTTACCTAAAAATCCAGACAGGAATGCGGTTTTCGATTATTCTTTTCAGCAACGGAAGAATGTTAATGTTGCCATCTTTGTCGTTGTAGTTCAGCTGACTGCAGAAAAAAACATCTCAAAAGAAAGTCAGTTCCAAGTAAAAACAAAAGTATCTTATCATATATAAACATAGCCCTACAGGATAGACAGGCAAATTCTAAACAACTCTACAATGATAAAAAGTTAGCAGTTCGGGTTATGGCGCATGCTTAAATTTGCTTAAGGAAAATGGAAACAGACATATTGATTGAATTGATTAAGAACACCAGATATATACAGTTAAACAAATTGATTTAACCAATAAATGTTTGTTTGAAACTGAACTAACAGCTTTTTTGAATGCTCTACCAGAATTATATTTTATAATATTCGTTTATTGATTGAATTTAGACATGTTAATTTAAGTGATATGATTCAGATCCAGAATGTTTATCACACAATCGAACTTTTTATTATTCATTGTATGCACTCAAATTGTGTAGACTGTCCCGATGAACTTACTTGCTGCACATAGACCAGCGATAGGGTAACTTGGTCCGATTTGCATGAAGAGCTTTCTGAACCTGTGGAAGGTTGAAATAAAAGCTTCTCTCATAGGTAATGCACACATCTACACCAATGCTAATTTTGGTAGCCTGCAGTAGCATGATACATTGTTAGATTTGATCGATGAACTCCTGCAAATAAGAATTATCCAAAGGATTGTGAGGAGTGAGGGGGGGCGAGAGGAGGTTTACCAGTTTCTTTAGTCTCAGCTCCTGATGTACTATTGATGGGTAACACACATCAAGAATGACATCATAATTGTTTACATAGTTACCGACTATATCATTTGCTTCAGATATAGCATGGTTGCATGCATCTGTTTCATTGTGTGGACTGCCAAAGGTGTAATCATCAAAGTTGCACTCATTGGTGATAGCAAGGCCAACCTCATCTGATATCATTCCATGTGACCAGAAGAATTCATATGTTGATGGTACATCTCGATCTAATCTGAGGAGGGGATTGCCGATCTAACCAATAGCATTATTTAAGTGTTACAGAAATGCATGCTCAATTTCTAATTATCGAATAAAAGATTTAAAAAATTGGTGGAAACAAAATAGTTCTATTTGTTGGAAGTTTTATCAAATAGGAACCAAGAAAAAAGTAGAGATTTCAGTTTTCTGTATTTTTCTTACAGCAACTCCTTTGATGTTGAACTTGTAATCTTTTGAATGTTCATTGTGATCCAGAAGAGCAACAGCCAGCTGTGGAATGTAATGCCCTGCAATACAATGTGAGATGCACTAATCAAACTTCTTACGCAGTTCAGTTATCACTCGGTAATATAATACATTCAGATTTTTAGTCGACAAGTAATAGGCAGTTTATTATTTATTAAACAAGATACACAGTGTTACTTCTTCATGTTTAAAGCATGAAAGAAAATAATAAGAACAGGTGCAATAAAATGAATAAATTGACCCTTCAATACAAGATAGAATTTAAAGGACCAGTTTAACTTAAAGTCCTGACATTAGTTAACTTGGAAATGCAGTTAACACCAGCTATTAATGTGAGATTGCATCTCTACCCATAATATTTGGTAAAATGGTCAAGATCTACTTTCAACTAATGCTACTTATTTTCAATTACCAGTGATGGGACTTGAGTACCCTCTTTCTAGATCATACCTGCATAGCTTTCTCCTGTTAGAAATAACTCCCTGGATTTAAAAGCTGGAAACTTCTCCAACCATTTCATCATGAACATGTGCATATCCATGGCTGCAAAAGAAAAATCAAATTACGTTGAAGAAAAAGTGTTACGAGTATACTAATGTATGGTTTTACATTTATGTGACCATTTTTCTTTGCCAATGTACTGAAGAAACATAAAACAGAGCGATAAATTGGCCATTTCTAGCTTGCTAATAGTTCTCTAACTCTTACCAGTGGCAGCATCTCCACGAGTATAATCTGCAGTCGTGTTTGAGTATGACCATCCTACACCAACAGGAGACTCGACAAAGAGAAGATTTGATGCTACAAGCGGACACAAAACAATAATACATCAACATTACTTATTTTGAAGACATTAGCTTAGGAATGATATCTTGAAGCTTGATATATCTTGCTTACAAAGTGTTAAGTTATACCTCTGTTCCATGATTTTGAATTTCTTCGAAGGCCTCTACCATCCCCTCTAGGATAAAAAGGACCCAATTCTGTAAAGGCACCCCCACCAACTGAAGAACAACCTGGGCCTGGAAACAAAAGTTACAAACTAGTTCACCACAAACAATCAAGATTACATCAAATAAACTCATAGTGCAATGCAAAAGTCAGAACCTTTAACCTTATCAGACAGGCAATGCATGTATAGCACTGAGACAGTGTAAGACACTTTAGTAACTAAAATCTTAACCATCGACAGTAACTATGAAAATTAGGCAATCAGTTGTAACATGAGTCAAATAAAATTCTAATGGTCTATCAAAACCTGTACAAAATTTATAACAAAAATCAAAAAATATTTAAAATAAATGCAGCAAAGATTAACATAATCAAGAACTCAATAAAAGTATTAACACACACACAAACACACACACACTTTACTGAACAAACCTCCATTGAGCCAGAGAGTAAGAGGCTTAAGATGAGCATCAACTTCAGCTTCAACAAAATAATAGAACAAGCTCCTCCCATTTTTAGCATCCACATCAATATAACCAGCATACTGCTTAAAACCAACTTTAGGCTGACCAGGTAATCTCACCACCAAATCTTCTTCAGGGTAACCATTACTACCTAGCACAAAAAAACCCAACACAACCAACCACAAAACACTACACCCCATGTTTTCAAAATTCAAGAAAATGATCACAACAATAAATTCTCAGAATTTTAGTACTAGCCCTTTTTAACTAAAAGTGTAGTCAGAAAGACTCTAAAAGATTATGATGGAACATGTGAAGGAGTTACTTTAAGTTGCTAACAAACATATTTATACGTAATATTTGTGTGTTTTATGTAACTGAATATGTATATGTGGTATGTACTGAGAGGTTACGTTGGCTTGTACTCATTTGCATTTCAAGATGAGAGAGAGAGAGAGAGACGTTAAGGAGGGTGGCAGGTTTGTTGCAGGCGAGGTGAGCAAGATTGTCATAAATTTAGCCTTAATATTGGTATTATTGATGGTCTTTATCATTTTTGTCACCATAATTATTGCAGCATATCTGGGATCCTTTTAGTAATACGGATTTTTTATTAAACATAGAAGGTTTATTTATTTATATGGTATCGAGGATATATTTTTATCAGAAATTCGAAAACTGAGTAGTTATTTTGATCAAGGTTGTTTTTTTTTGTGAAAGGATATTTGATCAAGCTTATATTGTGTGACTGTGTGCAAAGAGAGATATTTAGTCAAAGTTGAAAGTGAAGGAAGATAAGATGTACAGTACAAAAATAAAGAGATAACAGTACGTTGGACAAGATAAGGACCTTTCTATAAAATGTAGGCCTTTTCCTGCCATGTTAGTTACGTAGAGTAGTACACATTCAAAATATCACATTCAAGACTCCTTTTCTCTATTTGCATAGGTAAAGGGGTTGGCATGATTTTTCAAAAAGTAAACAATAAAATTAAAATTAAATTGATGGGGAAGAAACAACCGGAAAGAAGGCCCTTCAAGACAAAAATTTGGTGACAAATCTCCGTCAGTTTGCAATTTTTCTTTTGTCACGAACCACGGGACATGTATAAATTTGACTCGAATTGTTGTCATTCAAACTTAAATTTGTCACTCTAAGATATGACATTTGAAATGTATGTAAATATTTTATTTCAGTTAAAAAGCAAAAGTCCATTGATTTATTATTTCTTTTGTATGATGGTGAATCTGAAAAAACAAATTATAATTTATTTGTTAACTTGTCCCGATCGTCATTATCAACATTATGAGTGTTTGAGAACATATAATTTGATGGTAGATGGTGAAAAATAAACGATTGTTATAATAAATTATATTACAGTACACAGTATGTTACAACAATTGTTTGTTGTAGACCGTCCCCTAACTTGTTTGTTTCGGTCAGTATACTTCACTATTTGAACATTCGAGTGTTCTTAAAAATGTATACGATAAAAGTATTTTTGACAGATTAAGCTTGTAATTAGGGACTCAAGTGCGCACATTAACCGATTAAAATTTTTAACTACGAAGAAAGTGGATATGCAAAGATCTTCTAAACAGTAAATTTTTGAATTTTAATCAAATTAGGTGGGGTCAAATTTTTGATCCAATTTTTTTGTGCATTTCTGCTCACATATCATAATGATGTGCTTAACAATTGTTGGAGGCCCGAATGGCATTGGGCTAGTAGGAGACCCTGGCCCAATTGATTGGACCGAGCAAAAATTTGTTGCAGGTGAGGTGAGCAAGATTGTCATAAATTTAGCCTTGATATTGGTATTATTGATATTTTTGTCATCATAATTATTGCAGCATATCTGGGATCCTTTTAAATACAGATTTTTTATTAAACATAGAAGGTTTATTTATTTTTATCGTATTGAGGATATATTTTTATCAGAAATTCAAAAACTGAGTAGTTATTTATATTATTTGATCAAGGTTTTTTTTTTTGAAAGCATATTTGCAGAGAGAGATATTAAGAGTCAAAGTTGAAACTTGAAAGTGATGGAAGATAGGATGTATAGCAGTGCACGATTAGCTAAAATAATATACTGAATATTGACTATAATGGTTGACTATATTTTAAAATAATATATTATAATTGCAAATCACACTTTTTCAATAAAAATTGAACTTTAAAATTAATATTTACTGATTGATCTTAAATTGTGGTCATATATTTCTAAAAATTTATTAAATTTTAATATATAAATAATAACACTGATTTATTATATAAAATTTATAAAAAGATGTTTAGCAATTATCTCTAGTCACAAACCTAGTATAAAAATTGATCAAGCACCTTGTGTGCAATAAACTCTATGAAGCAAATAGTTTGATATAAACGGATTAAAAAAAACAAATCATAACATCATAGAGCATTTCGTTAACTTAATTTCCGGAGGACCTAACAAAATATACAATCCTATTTGTAAAATAATTACTCCCTCTGTTTTTTTTATATAAGTCCTTTAAGAGCATCTCCAACGGTGTTGGCTAAAATCGTTAGCTAAAATAATATAAAATGCTGATTATGTAAAATTTGCTGAACCTGTAAGATATTGTGTTCCAATGGAGTTGGCTATACTAGTTGGCTATATTTTAAAAATAGAATGTTATTATTATTTCAAGTTGTTAAAAATAGAATATATGATTTGAATATGGTAATAATTGATGTGGAGTTTTACTACAGGTCCATAGGGGTTCGACAAAAATAGCCAACATGGAGAGGTTGGCTAAAATTTTAGCTAACAGTTTTATCCCATTGGAGCGGATTTTTTTTTACACATTATCTAAATTTTTTATTTATGGCAATCCACCTATGATTTTAGCTAAGGGTTCTCCACCATTGGAGATGCTCTAAGGTTTATACACTGAGATCAAAAAAACAGTAAAAGCCTAATAATGACTGAAGCAAATCCTTTTTATACCATTAACTTTCAAAGCATACAATGAAGTAAGTCACAAGAGAGAATAAGAAATAGCGGGAGATCAGATAGGGCTTTGCTACAAATATGGCCAAGGGATTGAGGTTGGCTATAAATATAGCCAAGGGTTCTTGATGATTGGAGTACAGCAATTTTGATAAATTATGTAAAATTAGCTCTTTAGCTCGTGCAAAGCATGTCCTAAATTCGAAAGTTATATTTTTTTTATTAAAGTGTATGGTGTATTTAAGTTTTAAGTACTAATTTTTTGGGATATTTTTTGTACGTTTGTGTATTAGAGTAGTAATTTATGAATTATACGACAATTAATGACAATGCAAGTCTGTATTATAGTTATCTAACGAAAAGTTTTTTGTTATCTTTGTGTTGATTTGAACGTATTTGTGTCATATAAATATAATACTTAAAAATGTCAGAGATTATCTTATAGTTTAATTTATTAGAGTTATAAATAATTGCAATGCACATACATGCATAATATATAAATTTTATTTAATTAAATGAATTTTTATAATTTTTAATTGGCAAATATTTACAGTAAATCTAAATAATAGTATAATTATATATTATATGTTAGCGAGTAAGTTCATATATTATGACACGTGTACATAAATGTATGTATATATATACGTATGTCTAAATAAGTATTCAACCAAATGTATTAATATTGCTAAATGAAATAGTATCACATACTCACATAAATATATGCACATGTATGTATGTATGTATGTATGTATGTATATATACAACTAATAATATGTAATTAATATAGTGATATTAAAAGTCCAAAATAACCCTAAAATGATATAATGAAATAGAGGGTAATATGAGCAATTTGAATTAAATTGCTTATAAAAAGCTTGTGTTATTGTATTATATATATAATAGAATAGATGTCTACAGTGTCTTTGCCAATGTCTTTGCCAGGTAGAATATTTTAGCCAAGGACATCTCTGGTTGGAGATGCTCTTAGGCCCCGTTTGTTAACGGGTGAATGGAGTGTTTTGAACTGAACAACTCATTTTTCACTCGTTCAGAAGGTTTGGGGATTTCTTTTCACTTCTGGACGACACCAAAATTTTCTTAACCAGTGGCTTCAAATTTTTTAGCCGAATGGTCCAGATACTCCAACTACCCTTGCTTTTGCTTTTGTATTTAAAAGTGTGCTTCATGACCATGTCTAATATCTATTATGATATATAATTATATATTCACTTTTATATTAATTTTTATCAATGTCAAGCACATAATTTTTCACATAAATTAATAATATAACAATCTTTCTTTTAAATAATATGTTTGATGTTGAATATATATGTACAATGCTAGAAGTTTCAAATTTAGGATGAAATTAATAACACACATTTTTTTATAAAATATATGTGAGGTTATTACTAAAAAAAATTAATTTTACGGTATAATATATAGAAAATTAATATTAGTAAATTCAATTAGTATCCTAAATAGGATTAATTTTGTAGTAAGTAATTATGAAGTTCATAATAACATAAATAAAAGTGTTCATATATATAAATTTTAATTTAGCAAATCACACTTTTCAGTACCATCCAGATTTATAATTCATCCAGAAATTTTAGTCGTTCAGAAAATTATGTTCAGATTTAACAAATGGCCCCTTACACCACATTCAAAACTCTTTTTCTCCATTTGCATACGTATTCATTAATATGAGATGCAGTAGAACAACTATATAAAAATACTCTATATAGGAATAATCTCTTTATTGTAATAAAAAATTACGGTCCCAGTTTGGACTAGTTATAATTAATAATAACCTCTATATTGTAATATTCTATACTTTTATTAAGTCCACCATTTATTAATTTTCCTCTATATAAGACTAAAAATACTTAAAATTTATGTATATATATATATATATATATATATATATATATATCCAATAATATATAATTTTGTTACATAAACATTCAAGAGACTTAAAATATTTTTCTAAAGTTATATGTGATAATGTCTTCATCGTTTGGGCTGATACTGCATGTTTAACTTGCGCGTACATAATATAACTTATCAACACGATCACCTTGTTGTATCCAATATATTTTCATATTATCGAGCATCTATGACTTGAAACCTTTGTGATTTCAATACTATCATTCTCTGTATTTAAGATATATAATAAATATTTTTAATTAATTTTAAAAATTATTAATTTATATATTAACCTATACTAAAGAATAACATCTCTATAATAATACTTTTTTGCGGTCCCAAGGATATTACTGTATAGAGGTTTTACTGTAATATGAACTGATTTTTTCAATATTTCAGAAAAATTACGTGAGATATATCTCAAATCTGTATTTTCATTTAATATTCGTTAACGTTCTTTTTTCTGAAACAATGTGCCCTAAAGTTCTATTTATGCAATAAAAAAACCAATTTATGTTGTGTGTGAAATCATAGGTAAAGGATTGGTATGATTTTTCAAC
This sequence comes from Heracleum sosnowskyi, assembly GCA_030848705.1. Lineage (NCBI taxonomy): Eukaryota > Viridiplantae > Streptophyta > Magnoliopsida > Apiales > Apiaceae > Heracleum > Heracleum sosnowskyi. The sequence continues at coordinate 116,504,278 of CM061242.1, read as the reverse complement.
AATAATACAATAAATTAAATTCATGGGGAAGAAAATACTCGGAAAAAGTCATTCAAGACAAAAATTTGGTGACAAATCTCCGTCAGTTTGCAACTTTTCTTTTCCCACGGGCCAGGTAAAAATTTGACTCGAATTGTTGTCATTCAAACTTAAATTTGTCACTCAATGAGCAAATTCAACAATGTCTTAGTGTATTCTCTAAAAATATTATAAATAAGGAATTTTTTGTATGTCCACTCCAACAACAATCTTTATATTCATTCTTTATTATTACAATAATAATATATTTAAATTAGTAAATGAAAAATTGTGGGACCAAAAATTTAGAAAGTAAAAATTAGTAAGGAGTAGGGACCAAGTGTGTAGAATAGAAGGGAATAAAACTTTTTATTATTAAAAATGAAATAGGGGATGACTAATGGTTACCTTAAAATAGGTAATGGCTAGTAAATTTGAGATTGTGCTAGTGATTTAGGAAATCACTAAGATACAGTTTGAGCACCATTTTGATGTTACATTCCTTATATTTGAGTTTAGGAGTTCATTTAGGCAAGCTGTCGGACTTACTCTAAGAGATGACATCTGAAATGTATGTACATATTTTGTTCGAGTTAAAAAGCAAAAGTCCATTGATTTATTGTTTCTTTTGTATGATGGTGAATCTGAAAAAACAAACTATAATTTCTTTGTTAACTTGTCCCGATCTTCATTATCAACATTATGAGTCTTTGAGAACATATAACTTGATTGCTTCAGTCGGTATATTTCATTATGCAGTTGCACTAACTTTTGCTTGTGTCCATTGTTGCATTATTGCCTCATAATATTATTTGAACATTCAAGTGTTCTTAAAAATGTATACGATAAAAAGTATTTTTGACCGATTAAGCTTGTAATTAGGGACTCAAGTGCACACATGAACCAATTAAAATTTTTAACTACGAAGAAAGTATAGTATGCAAAGATCTTCTAAACAGTAAATTTTTTGAATTTTTTTTTTGTCAAGAGGAAATATTTCCATTGATAAATATTATCGAAGATACAATGTTCGGAGGAACAGAGTTTCCTTCATTCAACAAAGTATATCATCTAACCGAAAAGTAAGCAAATACTTCCGGAAGTTTAGACAATATCACCTTAATGTCTGAAAAGATAATCCACCAAAAAAGGTCTCGTTAAAACTCCGCAAGAGTAAAACCCTATGGGTAAAAACTCAAGTAGAAAAAAGAGTGCCCTACATCGTTTACAAAGAAGACTAAAATTAAAGATTCATAACTTCTTGTAATTATAATGATTCTCTGTTGCTGCTCATTTACTATATCGAACATCCCAAGAACCTTTGCAACCACGACTCCAACTAGTTAGATGTTGTTACAAACAAAGCTAATACAAAACTAAAAGAAAATATTAGAACATTCATGTACAAAAATAGAAACCTGCAAAAATTAACAAAAAATATTAGTCTTCATAATAACCGGTATAGAGATTAAACGATAAAATATTATATAACAAAACTAAAAACAAATCAAATATATCTTGTAAAACTCATCAAAAATATAACCAAAAAATGATTTTTTATTATAAAAGATGGTATAATAAAGTAAAATCGAACCAAAGGGGATCCCTTTGGTTAGATACTAATTTAAAGCTCATAATTAAAAACATAAATAATAAAATAAATAATTGTAAATATTTTGGATTATAAAACTTAATTAACGGCTATAAACATAATTAATCAAATTTAAATAAAGTTAAAAATGATTAATATAATAAAATATAATAAAATATGTTTGACTTTTAGAACTCTAATCTCTCGCATAAATACAATTTAATTAAAGTAATACATAACTAAAATTAATGAATGAGCATATAGCTATCTAATATATTAGTATAATATGTAACTTACGCTCATCAAAGGTCAAAATTTTAATCAAATTAGGTCAGGTCAAAATTTTGATCCAATTTTTTTGTGCATTTTTGCTCACATTTGAGAATGATGTGCTTAACAATCATACTTAACATGAATTTTCTTTTTTGATTTAATCCTTAAGGTTATGTGTTTAATACTAATTGTTTTTGATGAATTTTCTTTTTTGATTTAATCTTTAATGTTACGTGTTTAATACTAATTGTTTTATAAATATTGTATGACTGTTTGTTAATGAATTAATAAACATGAAAAAGTAAAATTAATCTAACGAATATTTTATCTTTTACTCTGTCTATCACATGAATCACATTATATACTATTATGTAATAAGAGTAAGAGGGATAATAAAGTAATATGAGTAATACTACCATAGGTCAACAGTTCGACTCTCATTGATTACATCTATTTAATCTAATATTTATAACTCTAAATTTATTAATAAAAATTTAAAATTTGATATTTATAAACATAAAAAATTTCGTAAAAATTTTTGTTGTTAAGATTGCATTACATAATAATGCATATATGTTAGGCTCAAGTCATGTCTGAATACCACTATTAACAAGCCTACACCTTGTGACTATGTCACTCTACATGACCTAGTGAAGTTTATCACTGGGATATAGTATAGGTCTCTATTGTACTTGTCTTGTTTTCATGTACTTAGCTTTATTCTGTATGCTCAAGTTTATAATGAGCTTAGTAAGTTTCTTGCACCTAAATGTACATAGGCCATGAAATAATTGTCCTGGAAGAAGTTCAGTTTGTTCATGCAGCAGGGTAAAAGTGAATAAGACCTTGAAGAAATAAGTTGCAGAAATTTGTCTAAGTCCCTATATCGTGAAGTCAGAATGAGCTATGTCGTGAAGTCCTCAAAGTCCATGTCGTGAAGTGCTGAGATCGCATAGTCTGAAATGAACTATGTTGTGAAGTCTTCAAGGCACATGTCGTGAAGTGTTGAGATCGCAAAGTCTGAAATGTACTAGATCGTGAAGTCCTCAAAAAGGCTATATCGTGAAGTCCTCAAAAGGCCATATCGTGAAGTCAGAAATATGCCATATCGCATACTCCTAAAATACCCATATAGCAAAGTCCTCATATAGCAAAGTCACAAATGCTCTATGTCGACAAGTCACAGGATAAGGAGGATGTTGGAGTTCACGATGTCAACACTTAGGCGATTTACAACAAGACAAATCAAGGTACAGTATCAGAGTTCATGGAGACAAATACTGAAGCATCTGTTACAGTGAGGTGGTCCAAAGACAGATGGCAAATCTACAGCAAAACTTGGAGAGAAAGAATAGAGACAAGCAGCTACAGATACGGGAAAGGACTACAGAAAGCAAGTGGTCCTTCCTGACACAGTTAACCTCTTATGGAAAAACAAGTTGGAGTTACAGTTAGGGGTAGCTGTGTAAATAGGAGTGTGCACCAGTTTGTATAGGACATATATATATTGTGCACACCCTATAGTTAGCAGTAAGAGAGATACACATAGAATTATTCAAGCACTCTTTTCTCTGTAAGAAAAACAAGAAAAAACTGTTCTTGTTTAGAAGCCAGAATTTCACTTGTGAAATTTTGGAAGTTGTAGTATTTGATTTACTTTATATAAAGTAGATTAAAGTGATTGTGTGTATTCGTGTTCTTTTTATTTCCGCATTTTCATACATACACAATCTAATACAGTTTTTATTTTCCAGATTCGAAAAACATTCAAACTATCCATTCACCCCCCCCCCCCTCTTTCTAGTTTCCTAGTGATATTCATATCTAACAAGTGGTATCAGAGCAGGCTGTTGAAATATAAACAAAAAAAGATCAAGAATGAGTTCACAGAAACTAAGCAGTATCAAGATTCCTCCCTTCAAAAAGGAACACTGCAATCTATGGAAGAAGAAGATGTTGCTATTCATCAAAGCTTAAAACCCCATGTATTTAGACATCCTAAAACATGGTCCCTTCATTCTAATGATTGAGATTGCTGAAACAACTGTTGGTACTGAGAAAATACCACATCATTGTGAGCCTAAAGATCCTTCAAAATACACTGATTCTGAAAAAGAGAAAGTTGCTCTAGATGGAAATCTCCAACTCATTATTTGTGAATCTATGGATCTTAACATGTATGGCATTATTGCTCATTGTAGTAGTACTAAAAAGATGTGGGATCTCATTGAAGTGCTATGTGAAGGAACTCCTGAAGTAAGGAAAAACAAGAAACAGATTCTTGTTTCTCAGTATGAAGCCTTCATGGCTCAGCCAGAAGAGGGCATCACAGAAGTGTTTGAAAGGTTCAACAGGTTGATAAATGATCTTAAGCTCTATGACAAACACTATGAAACTGAAGAGCTTAACAAGAAGTTCTTATTGACTCTTCCAAACCATTTGGAGCCAAGGATCTCTTCTCTCATGGAAAGAGATCTAACTAAGATTGGCTTTGATGTGTTATATGGTGTGCTGAAAACATATGAACTGGAGCTGTTTCAGAAAAGATCCATTCAAGCAAAGCAAGGCATAATGGCCAACACATCATGTGCCCTCATTTCTGATAATCTAAGCCAAAGGTTGGAAGTTATGAAAGTCAATCAAGCTAAGGTTGAAGAGCTGGATGTTGAGGAAACTGTTGAAGAACCTCAAGTCACCTATGACTTGCCTGAAGAAGATGACTTCTATAGCATAGATGAACTGGATAAAATGGAGAACAAATCTTTTGCTTACATGGCTAGGAGGTATCCTAACATAAGATTCAAAAGGAAGCAGCCATTTAAGTCTAAGGTTAATGCTAGTGGAGCTGGTGGATCAAGTGGCTCAAACAACTTCAACAAAGGGAAAGGAACTGTTGGTGCTGCAAAGGGTGGATACAAAACTGGAAATGTGGATAGAACTGTTCGCACAATATCACGCAAGTATACGCGGTCAACAAGTAATATATGAAAGTAGAGTTCGTTCCCACAGAGACTGCTTTGGTTATTATAGTTATGCACCTATGCAACAATGTATGGCTATTGTTCAATGCTAAGACAAGTATCAAATTGGGTTTTGATTAACTAATTAACTTAAACAAATTACCAAGACTATATTAAACTAAAGATTGCTGATATATTACTTATGAAAATAAAACATGGGATCCTAACTTCATTAAATACTTCATCTAGAGTCTTCTGTCTTTAATCAATGCATGTGACGGTTGTGATAACTAATCGGATAACACGAAATCAGTACACGCTACCTTTCAGTATACGTATACCAAACCACTCAAACATCCACAAAAGAGATAGAAGTTGGGCAGACACCAATTATGCTTAGACCCTATATGTCTATAGAATTTGAAAACATAACGGTTTAACGAGCAAGTTATCTATTCAGATTACATAGGGCAGGTAAGATGGTTAAAATCACCTACGAATCATGCATGACAAACATACATAAACCTATGCTAGCATGGCAAGTTCTAAATCTCTATATCCACTTTCGCAATCAATAGAGATTAACAAACAATCTTAGATGTTAGCTACGCATCCAAGAAGAATAAGCACAACCAAACTAGGATATCAATTAGCCATCACACACACATCTTTAAAATAATTAACTACTAAAATCCATAAATAAATCCGTTAGAATCCCACGACAACGATTAGTTCTTATTCGAACCGTTCATCATCGTGGGTTCTGATGAAAACATGATAATAAATATGTCTGGAAAACTGAATAAAAGTACTAGAGTTTAGAAAAAACAAACGAGAATCCAAAGTATCGCCTAATTTAGAAGAATACAAAGATTAGATGAAACCAGGTCTTCGTAAATCAGCCGTCTTCTTGTTCTCCTCACCGGTGGATGAATGTGTATGTATGTATATTGATATATCCCATGAAATTGTCCACCAATGATTCATATAGGCCTTAGGGTTGACAAATAATTAGCAGGTTTCCTTTTATGACAAAAAGCTGCCAAATTCCAGGATTCTGCAGGGGTGGGCGCGCGCAGGGAGGCGCGGGCGCGCCTGGAAATCTGTCAAATAGGGTGCGGGCGCGCGCAGGGAGGCGCGGGGGCGCCTGAAATTCTGTCCAAAATCCTCAATTTGCTTTCTTTTGCCAATTCTTCGCACGTTCAACCTCCGCAACCACTTGACCTTCACACAAATGCTGATAAAGCAACTCTACACACACTAACACAAAACACATTAAAAACACCACGTACTTGAGAACAAACGATCAATTTAAGCCGATTTAGAACGATCCAAGTAGATATGAAATCCACTTATCACACCCCCAAACTTAAACCGATGCTTGTCCTCAAGCATAAACAGACTCTATAGATGCAATGCAATGCATGAATGCAACTATTATGAAAATGCAACTGATCCCCTCAAACTAACCATAACCAATCAACAAGCCAACATAACAAGGAATGCAATCTTTCAAGCATTGGTCGAGATTGACCTCCCAGTCCATTATAGAAACAATTGATTACCATCCAATCAGGCATTCCATGATGAGGACACTTCCTAAGCATCTCTTTGTAGCGCTCCCATGCTTCACATAAAGTTTCTCCAGAGTGTTGCGCAAACTGAGTAAGAGCATTCCTGATTGCAGCTGTTTTAGCCATCGGGAAGAATTTAGTGAGAAACTTCTGAGCAAGATCCTCCCATGTAGTAATAGAACCTGCTGGTAGAGAGTGCAACCAGCCCTTAGCCTTATCCCTCAGAGAGAACGGGAAAAGTCTCAGCTTCACAGCATCTTCTGACACTCCGTTGAACTTGAAGGTGTCGCAAATCTCAATGAAATCCCTAATATGCATATTGGGATCTTCCGTCGGAGCACCCCCAAACTGAACTGAATTCTGCACCATCTGAATCGTGCCAGGCTTGATTTCGAAAGTATTCCCTGCAATAGCCGGCCTGACAATGCTAGATTGAATGTCATTGATCTTTGGCTGAGAATAATCCTTCAAAGCCTTCGTTTCTGCTACTGGTTCTCCCATAACTAGATTCAATTCAAGTAATTCCTTAAGAGATTGAGAACGTGTTCGCATACACGCTCACTAGAATACCTGAAACTCACCAAACAAAGTAAAATTGATGAAAGAATAATCTGAGTCAGTGAACTTTAACGACCACTGATGACAAGCACATAAACTATATATAACACCGAGTCCCCGGCAGCGGCGCCAAAAACTTGTTCGCACAATATCACGCAAGTATACGCGGTCAACAAGTAATATATTAAAGTAGAGTTCGTTCCCACAGAGACTGCTTTGGTTATTATAGTTATGCACCTATGCAACAATGTATGGCTATTGTTCAATGCTAAGACAAGTATCAAATTGGGTTTTGATTAACTAATTAACTTAAACAAATTACCAAGACTATATTAAACTAAAGATTGTTGATATATTACTTATGAAAATAAAACGTGGGATCCTAACTTCATTAAATACTTCATCTAGAGTCTTTTGTCTTTAATCAATGCATGTGACGGTTGTGATAACTAATCGGATAACACGAAATCAGTACACGCTACCTTTCAGTATACGTATACCAAACCACTCAAACATCCACAAAAGAGATAGAAGTTGGGCAGACACCAATTATTCTTAGACCCTATATGTCTATAGAATTTGAAAACATAACGGTTTAACGAGCAAGTTATCCATTCAGATTACATAGGGCAGGTAAGATGGTTAAAATCACCTACGAATCATGCATGACAAACATACATAAACCTATGCTAGCATGGCAAGTTCTAAATCTCTATATCCACTTTCGTAATCAATAGAGATTAACAAACAATCTTAGATGTTAGCTACGCATCCAAGAAGAATAAGCACAACCAAACTAGGATATCAATTAGCCATCACACACACATCTTTAAAACAATTAACTACTAAAATCCATAAATAAATCCGTTAGAATCCCACGACAACGATTAGTTCTTATTCGAACCGTTCATCATCGTGGGTTCTGATGAAAACATGATAATAAATATGTCTGGAAAACTGAATAAAAGTACTAGAGTTTAGAAAAAACAAACGAGAATCCAAAGTATCGCCTAATTTAGAAGAATACAAAGATTAGATGAAACTAGGTCTTCGTAAATCAGCCGTCTTCTTGTTCTCCTCACCGGTGGATGAATGTGTATGTGTATATTGATATATCCCATGAAATCGTCCACCAATGATTCATATAGGCCTTAGGGTTGACAAATAATCAGCAGGTTTCCTTTTCTGACAAAAAGCTGCCAAATTCCAGGATTCTGCAGGGGCGGGCGCGCCTGGAAATCTGTCAAATAGGGCGCGGGCGCGCGCAGGGAGGCGCGGGGGCGCCTGAAATTCTGTCCAAAATCCTCAATTTGCTTTCTTTTGCCAATTCTTCGCACGTTCAACCTCCGCAACCACTTGACCTTCACACAAATGCTTAAACACCACCACACAACCATAGAATCACCACAACTCTGCTGATAAAGCAACTCTACACACACTAACACAAAACACATTAAAAACACCACGTACTTGAGAACAAACGATCAATTTAAACCGATTTAGAACGATCCAAGTAGATATGAAATCCACTTATCAAGAACAAAGATAAGATGCTACAACTGTAATAAACTTGGGCACTTTGCTACAGAGTGCAAGAAGCCCAAACAAGTCAAGAAGGACAAAGCATACTTGGAAATTGAAGCAAAGTATGAAGCTCTACTCAAGAAACAGCAGGGAAAGGCTTTTATTGCAGAGGGAAAATGCTGGGATGACTCAGATGAAGAAGAAGAACATGAGTATGTAAACTATGCCTTGATGACTTATTCTGATGATGGTGATTCTAACTCTTCAAATCAGGTACCTATTCTTACTTCTTGAAATGTCTCCCTCTCAATACAAGCAAACTGTTGAAGATATGAGTACAGAGATGTTTAATATTCATACTAGTATGTTAGTTGCTAATGAAGAAATTGATAGACTAACTACTAAGAATATTGAACTTACAGAAAAGAATGAGGAACTTGAGTTAATGGCTGTGAATCTTGATGGTTTGAAAAAGGAAGTTGGGTATCTTAAAAATAAGGTAGTTTGTGCTGAACAAATAGAAAAAGCCCTTAGGGAACAAATTGCTGAAAATGAATTGAAGATAAGAAGCTATAGAAACTCTGTTGAGATTGTTCAAGCCTATCATGAGGAACATACTGAAAACATTAAGGTTGGAATTGGTTTTGATTATGAGAATGACAATGGAAGGAAGAAGAGCAAGGTCAAGGAAAAAGAATCTTTTGTAAACAAAAATGCCCCAACTATCTTGTCTGGTGTCAAAAAGCCCATCTTTAAAAAGAGTGTTGTTGAGTTTGATGAAGAATCAATGGTCATCAAACAACAGCTACTTGAAGAAGATGAAGCTGCTAAAGACATGTCTTCCTCCCCTGAATCTAAAACTCAGAAAGAAACCAAAGACAATCTTATCAAGAGTCCTAAAATCACTAAGGAAGTTGTTAAGAAAAAGAAACAAAACAGGAATGGGAAAGTAGGTGTTAACAAGGGTAACAGTTATGCTTATGTACCAAATGCTCCTAGGAAACAATGCCAGAAATGCTCATCTGTTAATCATTTGACTCACAAGTGTAACAAACCTATTAACAATGAAGTGGACAATCTGAGTAACCATTCTGTTGGCATGAATGATATCCATGATTCTTTCTGTGGTAAATCTAACTGCATGACATGCTATGTGACTGTGATTGCTAACTGCTTATCTTTGAAGCAAAAACTTGACTCTACACACTCATGTGAATCTCACACACATATGAACACTCACAGGACAGGATCCCCAATCAGAGTTGATAGGGTAAAGACTTCATGTGAGCCTAAGAGTGTCAACTCTAAAGCTTCCAAAATAGTGAAGTCTCCTATTGTGAAGAATGCTGATTATGACAGAAAATCAATTACAAAAATGTTTCTAAATCAACTGGACCCTGCCAAGTGTGGGTACCAAAAACAACTTAGTCATTTTGTGAATGCAGGGCAACAGGAATAAAAGAGTCCTATGGATCTTGGATAGTGGATGCTCAAGTCACATGACTGGTGATATAGCCATGCTATCACATTTTGAGGAGAAGGCTGGCCCATCAGTAACCTTTGGAAATGACAACATTGGTTATACAATGGGATATGGCAGTGTTGAATCTGGAAATGTCATAATTGAAGATGTAGCATTTGTTGAAGGACTAAAGTACAATCTCTTGAGTATTGGACAATTCACCAATAGGGGATTCAAAGTGGAATTTGTTGAAGATCAATGTCTAATCTCTAAAAGAGGAAGTGGTGAAGTTGCTTTAACTGGTGTAAAGAAAGGAAGCTTGTTTGTGGTTAATCTAAAGGCTGCAGACAAGGGTGAAATTTGTTGTTTCTACACAAAAGCCACAAATGAAGAATTTTGGCTGTGGCACAAAAAACTGTCTCACTTGAATGTCAAGGCAATGAATTCTCTAGAAAAGAGAGAACTCATCAGAGACATGCCTGCTTTGGAATTTGTTCAAGATGGAGCTTGTGAAGCATGTCAAAGAGGGAAGATAAAAAGGTCAAGTCACAAGAACAAACTGCTCAACTCAAACTCAAAACCTCTGTAGTTAATTCACATGGACCTATTTGGCCCTGTAAATGTAATGTCCCTTTCCAAGAAGAAATATGCTCTAGTTATGGTTGATGATTATTCAAGATATACTTGGGTGGAATTCCTATTTTCCAAGGATGAAGCTCCTCAGGTCATCATAGAGCATATCAAGAGAGTTGATAGAGAAGCACAAACCACTGGTTCCTCTGTGGTTGCTTTGAGAAGTGATAATGGAACTGAATTTAGAAATGCCACATTGTATGAGTTCTGCAAAGACAAGGGCAACTCTCAACAATTTTCAGCTCCTAGAACTCCACAGCAAAATGGAGTGGTGGAAAGAAAGAATAGAACTCTCATTGAAGCTGCAAGAACAATGCTGCTGGATGCAAAGCTACCTACTAGCTTTTGGGCTGATGCTGTTAACACAGCATGTTATGTGCAAAATAGAACATTAATCAATAAGAGGTCTGGAAAAACTTCTTACTCTTTGATGACTGGAAAAAGAGCATCCTTCAAGCATCTTCATTTATTTGGAAGCAAGTGTTTTGTGATGAAAGATACATCTGATCATGTTGGAAAATTTGATGCAAAGGCATTTGAAGGTATCTTCATTGGATACTCTCTGGAAAGGACAACATACAGAGTGTTTGTAACTGAGCAACACAAAGTGATGGAAAGCATGGATGTTACTTTTGATAATAAGAAATTCCCTGGACTTGCAATAAGTGAAAAAGACAGTGTGCCATTAAGATTTGAAAATCAAGGATATCTTAAAGATTCTGAAAGTGAAGATGAGACATATGCTCTAATTGTTCCACATGATGAAAGAAATGAAGTTGATGATCACCCTCAAACACCTGTGCAAGGAAACACTAACACATGGGGAGAAGAAGAGAATTCCAATGTTGGTGATCAAAATGACCCTGAGTCAAGACAAAGAGATGATCAAGGTCATACAAGAAAATGGGACAGAGCCCACACTAGGGAATAAATCATTGGTGATCCTAGTGAAGGTGTTAGAACAAGGAGAGCTACAATGAATACATGTCTGTGCAGCTGTTTTCTATCACAGGAAGAACCAAAAGTAATTGAAGAAGCTTTGAAGCACTCTGACTGGATTGTTGCCATGTAAGAAGAATTGAATCAATTTGATAAGAATAAAGTTTGGGAATTAGTACCACCTCCTGAAGATAAAAATGTCATTCAAACCAAATGGGTATTCAGGAACAAAATGGATGAAGAAGGTGTGGTTGTGAGAAACAAAGCAAGGTTGGTTGCTAAAGGATACTGTCAACAAGAAGGCATTGATTATGATGAGACATTTGTACCTGTAGCTAGACTGGAGGCCATCAGAATATTTTTGGCCTTTGCAGCTCATTCAGACTTCAAGGTGTATCAAATGGATGTGAAAAGTGCTTTTCTCAATGGTGATCTTGCTGAAGAAGTTTATGTGTCCCAACCTCCTGGCTTTGAGAATGAAGAATTTCCCAACTTTGTGTATAGATTGCTCACGGCACTCTATGGACTCAAACATGCACCTAGAGCCTGGTATGAAACCATTTCTCAATTTCTTCTGGAGCATCAATTCACAAGAGGGACAATTGATAAAACGCTATTCTTCAAGAAGCATGGTAATGATATCATTCTAGTTCAGATTTATGTGGATGATATTATTTTTGGCTCTTCAAATGAAAAACCGTGTCAAAGGTTTTCCAAGCTGATGCAAAGCAAGTATGAGATGAGTATGATGGGAGAGTTAACCTACTTCTTAGGTCTGCAAGTAAATCAAATGGAGGATGACATCTTCATAAATCAATCAAAGTATGTCAAAGATCTTTTGAAGAAATATGGTTTAGAAGATTCATCCCCTGCAAAAACTCCAATGTCAACTGCAATTAAGCTTGATGAAGATAAAAGAGGCAAGAGAGTTGACATCAAGGTTTACAGAGGCATGGTTGGATCATTACTCTATCTCACAGCTAGCAGGCCAGACATCATGTTTGCCACATGTCTATGTGCAAGGTTTCAATCTGATCCCAAGGAATCTCACATGATGGTAATCAAAAGAATCTTCAAATATCTGAAAGGGACTCCTAATCTTGGCTTATGGTATCCAAAGGGCACTGGGTTCAACCTGGTTGGTTACACAGTGTTGCCCAATAATAATCTATTGTAAAAGGGGGGTTGAATACAATAGTATAAGATAATCGACTTCTTAATGTATATATCACAAATATGAAAGAAAGATAACAGCTTTATTAAATCTGATATAAAACTGTTACAAACTCTCTCAAGAAATTCTGATGTTCTTGAGAGCTGCTAGGTTACACAAATACTCAAGTGTATGATCGATTATGTTCACGTCCATAAATCGAAACCTAAACTGTGTTTATATACTACACAGCTTCTCTATCAATGATAAGTCCTAATCAATTATAAAGATTGAAACCTATCCATAATTGATAGCTACATACTACAAACCAGGAACCGACAAAATAAACTTCCATGTTTAACTAGACTCCAAATATAACTCGAAGTAGGAATCCTGATCAGCTTCCAGTCTTGATGATCAAACCTGATCCCAGCCCTGATATGTATTCTGATCCTGACGACCATGCAATCCTGATGACGTCAGCAATCCTGATCAGTTGAGTCTAGCTCCTGACGATCATTGAATTCTGATCTAACAATCTCCCCCAATCTCATACTTTGTGAAATAAAGTATAGATTCCTAAGATTCAATGATGTCAAAAACATATATACAAAATGTACAAGTATCTGCAGCAACATCTTATCTGTTTAAACTCTTTGATAGAACAGATTCATCTTCAAGAAGTTGGATAACAAATTTTCTTCTTTTTCTTCAAGAATTTGAATCAGCCTTTCCTTAAGATTTCTGAGTTCTTCATCTTCCTCATTAATCTGGTAGATACCTGCTCTGAGATTCAATATGGAGCTTCTCTGAAGACTGTGCTCTTCAAGCAAAAGATAAGAAATTTCCTTCCCATCAGGATTGAGAGTAAGTTGTGTCATGCCAAAAGTTACTTCTTTAACAGCAGTACCCCTTTGCATTTCAACATCCTGACCTCTTTGATTTAAGTACATGGGAGTATAATTACCATTGAAATTACTGTTTCCATCCAGTCTTCTTCTTATTGTTGACAAAATCATGTCACTCCATTCTTTGCACATTTGATTCTTCAATCTCAAAAGATAATGAACATATTTCAGTTCCTGTGTAGTTTTCATCAGCAGATCTTGAATAGATAGAATCTTCACACTACCATCTTTCATGAAGTACAGAAGCTTTTCTTTCTTGTCAAAACCATCATGACAATCTATAACTATGTCAACAGCTAGTAAATTGTTCAGGTTTTCAGAAGTTAAAGTACCTCCAATTTCAGCTATACCTTCACCCAAACTTTGATTGAGTGGTTCTTGTGTGGCTGGATCATCAGAAAGAGCTGCTGGACCACTTTGAGGTTCAGGTTCTTGTGGGCTTGATCCTTTCAGTTTCTTCTGTCTCTGATAGACTAACTCTTCTGCCTTCCTTAGCTTTTCCATTGGATGTTTTATCCCAAGTTTGGAAGCAGCAGCACCATACTTCTCCCATGAAATATCAACATGTCTTTTTGTTGGAGAGTCCTGTGCTGGAGAGTCTGAAATAGTAACCACTTGACTTGGTGCAGCATCAGGAATACTAACATCAGGATTTGCTTGAGCAGTAGAAACTGATTGCTCATTCAGAATAGAAGTGTCATGTACATCAGTATCCTGCTTCTTTTCTAAAGGAATTTGATACCTGCCCTTAGTTAATCTTTGTTTCTTCTGTGGTGTAGACAATGAAACCACAGCTGCAGTAACCCAATCAGCATCTTTAAGTGCATCTTCAACTTTCTTTGGCTCCTCCTTGGATAGAAAGTTATTGTATAGACATTCATTCTGAGTTGCACTTCTTGTTTGAACACCTACATCAGGATCTCCAATGATCAAATCGGGAGTATGACTTGCAGTCCATTTCCTTGCTGGTGTTAAATTGTTTCTTGAAGTAGATGCTTCCTCTGGATTGGTGTTATCTTGATTTGAAGAATTTGCTTGATTTGAAGCTCCCCCTGAATTATTGCTATGTCCTCCTGATAAGTTATCAGGATCATCACTTGAATCAGTATATGAAGAATTCTGTCCTGATGATTGAGTTGACTCTGAACTTGTAGTAGAATGCTGTTGCTCCCCCTCAATATTAGCACTACTAGAAGTATCACTATTGATTGCATCATCAGTATTAGTACCATCAGTATCTGGTGTGTCATCAGGATTTGGTGACCTATCAGGATCTGATGTATTGACAGGATCTGATTCACTTTCTTCAGGTTCCTTGGTAGCTTCATTTTCAAAAATCAATCTATCATGAGAGTCTTCATTGATTCCAGTTATCTTCTTGTCATCAAAAGATACATGTATTGACTCCATGACAGTTCTTGTTCTCAAATTAAAAACTCTGAAGGCTCTTGATGCAGGATAGCCTATGAAAATTCCTTCATCAGCCTTTGTTTCAAATTTCCCTAGTTGTTCAGGGTGAGTTCTGAGAACAAAACATTTACAGCCAAACACATGCAGATGCTTCAGACTAGGTTTCTTTTCCTTGAGTGATTGATAAGGAGTAACACCATGTCTGTTTATTAATGTCAGATTTTGAGTATAGCATGCTGTGTTGACTACTTCTGCCCAGAAATATGTAGGTAACTTAGCTTCTTCCAACATAGTTCTGCCAGCTTCAATAAGAGTTCTATTTTTCCTTTCAACTACTCCATTTTGCTGAGGTGTGCCAGGAGCAGAGAATTGTTGAATAATTCCTTTGTATTTGCAGAACTCTTCCATCTTTGAATTCTTAAATTCAGTACCATTATCACTTCTCAGTATCTTGACTTTGTACTCTGTGGTTGTCTCAATCATTCTCACATGATCCAACAGAACTTCAGGAGTCTCATCTTTTCTGTGCAGAAAATACACCCAGGTGAATCTAGAATATTCATCAACAATTACAAGAGTGTACCTTTTCTTACTGATGGTCATGATGTTGACTGGACCAAATAGATCAAGATGTAGCATGTGATATGGTTCTCCAATAGAGGATTCTGATTTACTCTGGAATGATGTTCTTCTTTGTTTTGCTTTCTGACATGCATCACAGAGTCCATCAGGAGTATACAAAACTTTAGGTAATCCTCTCACCAAATCTTTCTAACCAACTCATTGATATTGCTGAAGTTGAGATGAGAAAGCTTCTTGTGCCAATTCCAACTTTCATCTACTAATGCTTTACTGATCAGACAGGTAGGGGAGACATCAGTATTTGATTGAATGTTGGCTTCATATATGTTACCATGCCTGTAGCCAGTCAATACTGTCTTTCCTGATTCTTTGCTGACTACTTCACAATGAGTGGAATAGAAGTGGACATGATAACCTCTGTCAGTGATTTGACTAATACTCAACAAGTTGTGTTTTAGTCCCTTCACTAGAGCTACTTTTTCAATGATGACATTTCCAATGATTATATTGCCATATCCCAAAGTTTGTACAATGTTGCCATCTCCATAAGACACAGTTGGGCCAGCTTTTTCCTCATATTCTGATAACAGGGCTTTGTTTCCAGTCATGTGCACAGAACATCCACTATCCATGACTAACACATTTTTCTTTTTACCCTGCATCAGAATTCCAAAACACTAATTAGAATGTTTAGGAACCCACACTTGTTGGGTCCCTTTGTCATGCATTTTATTAACATTCACAGCAGAAGACTTTCTGACCTTAGCAGTCCTGACAAGATTTACTCCATCAGGATTTGCTTTGTCAGTATCAGTATTAACAAAAGCATGCTTCACTATAACATTCTCAATTCTATCAGACTTTGTACTATTTTTATCAACTTTAGGCAATGGATCATAAAAGTTATAGTACAACTCATGATAATCTTTACAAGTATAAATAGAATGCCATATACTACCACAATGAAAACAGGACTTCTGTGGTTTATAAAATACTGATCTATTCCTAATATCAGATTTAGAAATATCAGCAATCTTCTTCTTACTCTTCTTACAATCAATAGCAAGATGATTAGAGTTCCCACAGTTAAAACAACACTTTCTAGGTGCATTTGGGATATATTTATAACCATTCTCTTTATTGATCCCAACTTTACCATTCCTGTTTCTCTTAACAGTAGCTTCCTTTTTCTTATCTGTCACCTCACAGATTTTATCCTTAAGCTGTTTCTGAGACAATAGACCTACATTCTTAGTGACTTTCTTCATGACATGTTTTGACTTTATAATATTAATTCCTTGAGTAGAAGTAGATCCCTTTTCAAAAGTAGAATTGGAATCCTTACCAAAAACAAAATTAACAGGAGTAATCTTAGTTTTGGTTTTATCTAAAACATGTCTATAGGTCTTTGGACTGACTGTCTCATCTATGACAATTTTCTCTTTCAATTTCTTATCCTCATCTGACTTATATCCTAGACACTCTTTCCAATTCTTAGAGGTATTAATCTCATGAAATTTCCTACCAGAGTCTGTCCAGGTTCTGATTTTCTCATTAGCATATTCAAATTCCTTTTCAAGAGCAGTACATTTGGATTTCATCTCTAAATACATGTGATTAGCATTATCACATTCTTTTTGTACTTCTTGCATACGAGAAAATTCAGCTTCTAATATATCATTCCTTTTTCTAAGTTCAGACATCTCAGATAAGATCCTAGTATTTTCAGCAGTTTGACTTCTAAAGCTAATATGTAGTGACTTTAGAAAACGTCTTAACTCAGAAGCATTATCAGTATCAAAATCAAAGATAGTATTTAGTACCTTATCATCAGGAGCAGCAGTTACATCAGCATTGGCCATTAGAGCATAGTTGACTACCTCGGTATCAGATTCTGAGGAAGAGTCCATCCAATCCTTGCTTGATGTGATAAGTGCCTTTGTCTTCTTGCACTCAGAAGCAAAGTGACCCATACCATTACACTTGTAGCATCTAACCTTTGACTTGTCAAATTTGCTACCCTTGCTGTCCTTTTTGATATACTTGTCTTTGTTTGCATTGAAGGCCTTTTTCCGAAAGTTGCCTTGTCTTCTACTCTTCCTGAACTTCATCCTCCTGAAGTTTCTGACAATCATAGCAACCATCTCTTCCATGTCTGAGTCAGAAGATTCATCACCAGTATTGGCATCAGGATTGCCATCAGTATCTGATGAGGAGTCATCAGGATCTGACTTAACTATTCTTGTTTTACTTCTAGAGACCTCCATAGTTTTTCCTTTTGATTTAGCCTCTGCTTTCAAAGCAATTGATTTTGCCTTGCTGCTTTTCTTGTTCTTTCTCTGTTGAAATTCAAGATCATGAGTTCTTAGCATCCCATAGACTTCATCAAGAGACACAGTGTTCAGATCATACTGATGTCTAATGATCGAGGTCTGAGTGTCCCATTCTTCAGGTAAAGCTCTTAGAAACTTGGTGTTTGAATCTTCAGTTTCATATTCCTTGTCAACTAAAGATAAACTGTTCAATAGTGTCAGAAATCTGTCATATAGATCAGTTAGGCTCTCTTCAGGTCTTGCATCAAATTGTTCATATTCTTGAATCAAAAGAGCCCTTCTGTTTTTCTTGACAGATGCAGATCCCTGGCACTGAGTTTCCAAAGTATCCCAGATTTCTTTTGAAGACTTGCATGCAATCACTCTGTTTGACATGACAGCATCAAGACTACTATGCAAGATATTCTTTATCTTTGGTTCCCTGAGTACATGAGCTTTTTCTTCTGGAGTCCATTCACTTTTGGCTTTGACCACATAATGTTCAGGTACAGTATCTGTTCGTTCAACGAACTTCGTAGGTATATATGGTCCATCACGAATCCTGTCCAAATAGTCAGGATCCATAGCCTCCAGGTACATCAGCATCTTTACCCTCCATGTTGGATATTCTGATTTCTTCAAGATGGGAATCTTCATGCTTTCATACTTGGTTGTCGACATCTTTAGATCGTATCTGATTCAGAATTAAATCAGTTTGCTCTGATACCAATTGTTGCCCAGTAATAATCTATTGTAGAAGGGGGGTTGAATACAATAGTATAAGATAATCGACTTCTTAATGTATATATCACAAATATGAAAGAAAGATAACAGCTTTATTAAATCTGATATAAAACTGTTACAAACTCTCTCAAGAAATTCTGATGTTCTTGAGAGCTGCTAGGTTACACAAATACTCAAGTGTATGATCGATTATGTTCACGTCCATAAATCGAAACCTAACTGTGTTTATATACTACACAACTTCTCTATCAATGATAAGTCCTAATCAATTACAAAGATTGAAACCTATCCATAATTGATAGCTACATACTACAAACCAGGAACCGACAAAATAAACTTCCATGTTTAACTAGACTCCAAATATAACTCGAAGTAGGAATCCTGATCAGCTTCCAGTCCTGATGATCAAACCTGATCCCAGTCCTGATATGTATTCTGATCCTGACGACCATGCAATCCTGATGACGTCAACAATCCTGATCAGTTGAGTCTAGCTCCTGACGATCATTGAATTCTGATCTAACACACAGATTATGATTATGATGGATGAAGAATTGACAGGAAGAGTACTTCAGGAAGCTGACAATTCTTATGTCAAAGGTTAGTATCCTGGTTCAGTAAGAAACAACAATCAACAGCAACATCTAGAGCTCATGCTGAATATATTGATGCTGGAAGCTGTTGTGCTCAATTGCTTTGGATTAGAAATCAACTCATGGATTATGGACTAGTGTTGGAACACATTCCTCTGATGTGTGATAACACTAGTGCAATATCCATTGTTGCCAATCCTGTTAATCATTCTACTACAAAGCATATTGAGATAAGGTACCATTTAATTAGGGAACATGCTACAAATGGTACTATAGCAGTCTCTTATGTTCCAACTGAGAAACAATTAGCTGACATATTTACTAAACCTCTAAATGAAGTTGTCTTCAACAGACTAGTGAGTGAAATTGAAATGCTCAATCCTTCATTTACTAGTTCTAAGTAATTATGCTAGTTAATTGTTGCAGTAGTAAATTTTCACTGTATTTAAATGCTCTATTTAATTAGAGTGAAAATTAGCTGAGATATGATTTATAAATATTTCAGTATTCTACTGCATATTTTTCAAAATCATATTTGTTTGTGGAGTTATGAGTTTTTAAGACATCTCTGTATAGGTGATTTTAAGAGTTCACGACTTAGTTCAAAGTAAACAGACCTATATCGCAAACTGTTAAAGTTGTGAGACTTCGCGAGATAGTTCAATTCTTGAGTTTGCGATCTACTTAGTGGACTTCGCGACAAAAAATAACTATATCGATAAGTCCCTGCACATTAACAGAATTTTGAATTAAATTGATTTTATTTCAAAATTTTGATATATGTCTGACAAATTGATTGAAATTCCAAATGAGAGTTATCGACAAGGTATTTACACTATATCGCAAAGTCTCCTTAAAATTTCCTACCCTCCAGACTTTGCGACATAGTTCATTTCTAGACTTTGCGATGTACTTTGCAAGACTTCACGATACAGGCTATTTTGAGACTTCTCGACATTAAAATAGTCTGTACATATCCATATCTCTATATCGCACTATCTCAGACATATAAATACCTTTTGCAAACACTTTCACATCTTTTCATCTTGTCGATTCCTCTCAATTCCTAAACCTAATTTCAATTTTTTCCCCTCTTTTCAATCTCAAACTCAGAAATGGCACCCAAATCTCAAACAACTGCTTCATCTGATCCTTTAACCATACGTAAAGAAACCAACTTTCTCACAATCCCCTATGATACTGAAGCCAGCCCAAGGTACAAGAGCTTTGTACGCTTTTTGAACATATCCTACCTTCGTCAAGATCTTACAATGAACCCACCCATGTATGTTGACCTACTGGAAGCTTTCTGGAGGACTGCAACTTGTACTGTAATGGCCAAGGAGGATGGAACTTCATTTATAGAGATACATTGCACGGTTGGAGGCAAGGAATTGCAGTTTGGGGAGAAAGAAGTGAATGAAACTTTTGGATTTAAGACTGAAAATCATGATGCTGAAGCAACTGATCAACAGATGGTGGATTTCATGACCTTAATTAAGTATGTAGATACAATTGACATGGCCAAGCTGAACAAGAAAAATGTTAGGAGGGAGTGGTCATATCTGTTTGATGCTCTCTAGAAAGTGTTCCTGTGCAGAAAGACAGGACTGGATCAAATTAGCCACATTGCTGTGAAGCTTGCCTACTCCTTGGCCTACAATCAAGAAATCAATGTTGGAGCAATCATCCTTCGGGAATTGGCTCAAAGGCTAGGTAAGACTCTACGTGGCAGAGGTACTGAAATCTTCTACACTTGCTTTATTCAATGCATTTTAAATGATTTAGATAATAAGTTGCATGAAGTAGAAGGTATAGACACAACAAAGTTGGTTTATCCTAAGTCCATGTCCAAAGTCATTTTTGGAACATTGGACACTAGGAATCAAGTGGATGTGGTTTTGAGTGTGACTAAGCATATGCAAAACACATTCGAAACCTACACACTTGATAAGCCCATATATCATTCACTTTCTTGGAAAGGGAAGGCTAAGACTGGTGGAGCTTCAGATTCTATCCCAAGCCTTCCTAACCCATCCAGTAACCCTTCTGCAAACAGTACTTAGTCATTAGGAAGCCAAGTGCACCAACCTCTCAAAAGGTTTTTGTTACTAAAAAGGAGAGTAAAAAGAGAACTCTAGCTATTACTGATGATTCTGTAGATTTAGGTAGTGAGGAACCTGAGTCACAGCTCACCAGACAAAAAAAAGAAATCCAAACAAATAGCTAACACTGAATCCTCCCAACAGGATTCAGATGTGATAAAAGGGGTAAACATGTTACTATCAATGGCCTCTCAACAGGTCATTGGTATTGAAAAGAGTAGTCTCCCCACTACAACCTGTACAGAGTCTGCACAGAGTCAAGAACTCACTTTTGACTCAGGTTAACAACAGGGTGGAACTACACTGAGTGAAAAGCACATCAATGTTGAAACTCCTTCTATTTCTCAGGGGGAGTTGCCAAAATCAAATCTCAACCCCACTTCTCTTTCAGACTCTACAAATGCAAATATTTCTTCTATACAGGAAAGTCATTCACATGACATTACTACATTTGATCATTCACTCTTTAACTCTGTGAATGAGCCCCTTTCAAGTGACATGGTGAATGACACTATGCTCACCACCCAGGACCCACATTCTGTTGGTCAGGAAATGCATGTTGGGGCATATTCTAATGACACCAACAAAAACATAGAGGATTCACCAGTTTTTACTGTAGACTTTGTGCCAACTTCTCCAATCCTCAGGGATTTGGAAATGCCTTCACAGGCACATAGAGATGATGTTGTAACTCATCCCATTTCAATGGAGACAGCATCATACTCTACAGCCATTCCAAGGCTGGAGGAAACTCAAACAACCTTCATCCCTGTTGCAGAACCCTCATCTGTGACAGAAGTGCCTAGCACTAGCTCTAACTTGGCTCAGGCCACTATGTCTCACTGGCTGGGGTCTGTGCACCATGACAGACCTTCAGGATCATCATTTGTGCCCACTCAATTGACGGAAGAAGCCCTCCAAAGCTTACATGTGGCACAGATTGATGAGTTCTCAAAGATTGCTCAACATCTCCTAACAATTGGCCTCCCAAATAAGGATTATGAGGCAATTCTCTTATGTCACAAGGAGGATGTTGAGGCACAGAAGGAGAAGATAGTTGATGAGGCTCAACAGGATGGTAATGTGGATGCCTGGTTGGATGCCAAGAGGTCTGTGAAGCTCAAGGATGCTCTAGCCTTTCTTAGGGAAGAATACCTTACATCTTTTGGGTCCAATGCCAAAAGTCTTTCTCCTGCAGAAGTCTATGATGCAGTCAATGAGGTTTATAAAAGTCAGCTCAGGGCTCTGCACTATCTTGGGAATGGTCTTCATTCAAAAATCTCCACTATCAAAGAAGAAACAGACCAATCTTTGGCAAAGCTCAAGAACTCCTATCTTTTTGATTTTCCCAAGGTAGATGGCATCCTCAAGGAAGTACAAAAGACTGCTCAAAATGTCACCAAGATGGATTGCACCCTAGCCTTGGTCACTGATAATCTCAAGAAGCTGTCTACCAAGCTAGAGAATCAGGTGCAATCCAATATCAATTCCAACTCCATGATTTCTGTTATGTGGAAAAATCAATATGGTGACAAGCTGGTGGATGAAGTACCCCTCTCCAATATCTCAAAATTTGACTTCTCCACACTCAAAGCTCAATCTCTTAATCCCTTCAAGTCTGAGAAACTACTTTCCAAAGTTGATAGATTGGAAAGAGAGGTGGCTGAGCTTAAATCTGAAAACCAAGGGATTTCTCACTCCTTGGAGCTATTTAATTCCAAACTGGATGATCAAAGCAATACCACCTCCAACATCTTGCTAGTCCAGCAACAAATGATGACGGCAATGATGAAAAGCATGAATCTTCCTATTCCTGGTGAAACCCAAGGCATCTTGTCTGATCCCAAGCCTAAGGGGGAGAAGGAAAAGGAAAGCATCATCCTGGAGAAGAGAGGGGGAGCTCTAGCTCTAGCAAAGGAAAAGCAAATGGGCATCAAAATCAAGGAAAAATATCTTAAGCCTATTACCCTTCCTACAGTGACTGTCACCAGTAGAGATGGCCAGAAGAGTACTGTCACCTCAACATTCTATCCTGGCACTATGCCCATAGATGTTAATGCTCCTCAAGTCACATCAAATGCTCAACCAGTCATAGCTAATATTATCACTGAGGCCAAGCTACATGAAGTTGCCAACTCAAACATCTATCATGATAAAGCCTTCCTGGAGTTTCTGAAAGCCATCAAAATCAGTGCACATGGTCAAACCCTGAACTACAGAAACAAACTCAATGAAGAAATCAAATATCTTATAGTGGTAGTCAGGAGAGTGAAAGAAATGCATCTGAGAGAGATAATCATGGTCTCTAAAGGCAATTGCATATGGCATTTGTCCTTTGAATCTCTAGACAACCTAAAGTACACTGAACTGGATACACTACTGGAGCTCATTGAAAGGAAAGGGGAGAACAACAAAAGGTTATATGATGAACTGAAAAGAGATTAATTTCTGAGGCTGTCTGAGGTCATTTCCAATCCAAGAACAATAATATTCCAAAGCATCACAAAGGCAAACTCTATTGATCAATTGGTCATTCCTTCTCACCTAGATATGAAAAGCAAAGAAAAGATCCTTCATGTGATCCAAATGCTAAGAGCAAAGAGAGGATTCAGGACTGCAGAAGAATTAGAGACAATCCAAATTCTGCAAACATTTCTTACTTCTGGCAGAATACCTGAATCAATCAAAGTGAGGAAAGAAAAGAAAGAAGATAAGGATGATGAGGATAAGAGTAGCAGAAGAAGAATTCTCCAAAGGAGTGATAAGGATGGAAAGAGTGAAAGCAGCAAAAGCAAATCATCCAAGAAATCTAAAGATGCTGATAGTGACAAGAAAGACACTCATGGAAAGAAGGAAGTTGAAAAGAGAAAGAGTGGAAATCAGCAAGCCAAGGACATTGCTAGCAGTGTCTTAACCACAACACAAGACTCTAAGTCTAGGGTGGATACTGTTAGTAATGATCCTCCAAAATCTAAATCCAAGGCTTCTGAAACTGATTTGCCACAGAAGAAAAGTGAAGCCACAACAGCAAAATCTAAAAGACACTTCCACAAAGTCACAGCTAGTGGAGTTCTACAGTGGATTAAAGGGAAAGGATTAAGGTTACTTCCAAGTGATGTGGCACTGAAGACTAAATCTCCTTGTTCAAGAAAGCTACCACAAGTGAAGCACTGGAAAATCAAAAGTGTAGCCAAAAGAACAAGGATAACAAAGAGAAATGGAGTGATCACAAATGTTATTGGGCTAAATGTACCTCCTATGGAGTGATCACAAAGAATCTTTGAAGTCAAAGTGATACAAGATCATCTAGAGATCAAATACACTGATGGAAGGGAGAAAGAGATGAAAACTGGAAGCTGACAATACTTCCCAATCTATGAACTAGAGAGGATCAATGCCTTGCTGAATTTTGAGGAAAAGGAAGAAAGAATTTGGAAGATAGAAATTGTCAGGCACTTGAAAATGCACTCTGATTATCAAGAAGAACTAAGAAAGTGGAATGAAGAAAAGAAAATTCAGAAAGAAAAGGAGATGGAAGAAATGGAAGAGAATGCTAAGGAGCTAAGAAAGAAAGGGCTATGCAAAGTGAAGCTCAATCCTTATATAGTGGAAAAAAAATAAAAATGGAGGAAAATAAAGTGAAGGTGTTATTGGAATCCAAATTTCAAGTTTGAGTACTCAAATCAAATATCTAAATCCCTAGATTCTGAATCTTCAATCCGTTTCATCATCTGGTAATTTTTCAATTTATTATGAATTTTTCAAATTTCTGTTCAAAAATTAGGGTGTATGTTCGAAATTGGGGATTTCATTTCTGGTGATCCTCAGTTCATTTGGTTGCTTCCATCATGTTCCTAGGGTTCTAATTAGTAGGATTACCTGTTTTAATTTCATGTTTTTGTACAGATTTGACAAACTCGATTTTAGGGGTTTTATTCGATTTTTCTTTTGAATAGTCCGTTCATATGGTTGATTGTTCATGTTATTTGATAGAGGGCTTTGATTGTATGTGTTGTAAGGATCATTTTAACATAAAGAACTCAAGATTTCATGTACAAAATAGATAGATCGGAAAGTGGCCGGAAAACCGAACCCGGTTTGGTTGACCGGATTTTCAGAACAATTCAGGGATGTTTTGGCTTGGTTTTGGTTGTATATGGTTTTATTTTGACACCCCCGTGAATTCCCCTCAAAGAATGATGAGTTTTGGTATATTTTGAGCCATGAACGGAATCCGGTGGCCGGACGCCGGCCGGATTCTGGAAAAAAACCCAGAGTCTTGTGGGTTGTTCTTGGCGACCCGGTTTGTTCTTGATGACCCGTTTCCCGACCCATTGACCTGTTTCTTTGACCTGGTTTCAATCTTCAAAATCCTAATCTATTTTCAGAAAAAAAAATGTTTCTGGATTTATTTTTTTAAATAATTCAGAAATTGTTTTAAAATTCTAAAAATCATATTTTAACTTTAAAAATTCATTTTTATTATTCAAATATTTTTAGAATTCACAAAATATTTATTTAATTTCGAAAATTGATTAAATTTAATTATTTTAATTATTTTTAATTAATAATTAGTTTATTTAAATAATTGATTAATTTTATTAATTAGTTAATTCTATTAATTAATTATTAATTAAATCTAATTAATTTAAATTAGATTTAATTATTTTCTTTACTTAGTTTTATTCAATAAAAATTTGTTTAATTATTTATAATTAGTCAATTAATTTTATATTAATTGATTAATTTGTTTTAAACCTTTATATTATGAAAAATGGTTCGACTTTCAATTTAAAATTATCTTATATGCAATTTCTTTCAAAACGAGAGTCGAATATTATTCTAAAAATAATTCTTAAGTACTATGTGACTTATGTGAACTATTATTGCATTTAGATGTCAAGGTATGCTCTGTAAATTATGTGAAATAGTTAATAAGTGAGTTAATAATGCCGTAAATTAGAAATGAGCGATCAATAAATACTAGAAATTACATGTTCGACTGTTTAGACTTAAAAAAATGGATGTGAGTGATATTTAAAAAGGTAGAATAAAAGCAGTTAGACATACTAACGTGAGTTATTCATTATAGAATCGAGTGATCGAAACAAAGGAAAAGTTGGTATAGCAAACTGGTAGAGTATATTTGGCTACATTTGACCAGGCAAGTATCTATGCCTTTATTCATTGTTCAAGTGATATTATCTTCAACTATTATGTACATGTTACCTTCAGAGTAAATTACAAATACTCAATCCTTACCTTGTACCTAAGCAAATATTGCTACCTTTTTCTTGAGTATCCCTAATTCTTTTGATTCTTCACAATTGTACCAAGTACCAGAAACTTTCACCTTCAGTTTCATATTGTAACTACCATATCATTATTTACCCTTTCATAATTGAATATTTTATACTATTGAGATAGTTTAGAACCTGTTTCTTGAATCCTACCTTACATTGAACAGTTGAAATTCCTTTGATGTAATTATGTCAATTTCATTTCATACTTGACTTTGTTGAGCATGCTTTTGCTAATATCCTGTAATAGAATTGGAATGTTTTAAATGGACCAATAATGGTCAGACCAGATTCGTGGTCGTAGTAATTAAAGCCAAATGAGGCCAGGGATCCTACTTAAAGGACTTTGCTGTGTGCCTAGTCCGGGGCTAATGCGTGACTGATCAGCAGCTTAACCTTGATGTTTTCTTAAAAATATAAAAGTCCAATTCTAATCCCATTTACTTCAATTGAGATTGTTTATAATCGTATGTTTTGCATTGATGATATTTATTCTTATATTTATGGTTACCCTTTCATTGTAAAACTATGATGGACATAATTATGCTTGCTGAGCACATTTGGCTCATATTTGTTTTTCTAACCCCTCTTCCAGTGAAGCGAGAGGATGAGAAGACATAGTGCGAATGATAGTTCTCCAGCTGCTGGGAGACCACCCAGAGTTGTAGTCCTTGGACGGGTAGTTTGTTGTCTTGTTTTGGTAGTTAGACTAGATGTCTAGCTTTGTACTTTAAGTTTGTATAACGTTTAACTTTGAGAAATGGTTTGTAATAATAACAGTAACTTAGAAGTTGTTTCATGCCATAATCTGGATGCGGTCTTGGTTAAGGGGTACTTTCTTTTATTATATCATGTATATATCCAGGTGTATTTGTGTTACGTTGGTCGAGTGGCTCCCAAATCTGTACCTCGGGTTTGGAGGGCGTCACATCAAGGCATGTACCACTATTAACAAGCCTACACCTTGTGACTATGTCACTCTACATGACCAAGTGAATTTTATCACTAGGATATAGTATAGGTCTCTATTGTTCTTGTCTTGTTTTCATGTACTTAGCTTTATTCTGTATGCTCAAGTTTATAATGAGCTTAGTAAGTTTCTTGCACCTAGAATGTACATAGGCCATGAAATAATTGTCCTGGAAGAAGTTCAGTTTGTTCATGCAGCAGGATAAAAGTGAATAAGGCCTTGAAGAAATAAGTTGCAGAAATTTGTCTAAGTCCCTATATCGTGAAGTCAGAATGAGCTATGTCGTGAAGTGCTGAGATCGCATAGTCTGAAATGAACTATGTCGTGAAGTCTTCAAGGCACATGTCGTGAAGTGTTGAGATCACAAAGTCTAAAATGTACTAGATCGTGAAGTCCTCAAAAAGGCTATATCGTGAAGTCCTCAAAAGGCCATATCGTGAAGTCAGAAATATGTCATATCGCATACTCCTAAAATACCCATATAGCAAAGTCCTCATATATCAAAGTCACAAATGCTCTATGTCGACAAGTCACAGGATAAGGAGTATGCTGGAGTTCACGATGTCAACACTTAGACGATTTACAACAAGACAAATCAAGGTATAGTATCAGAGTTCATGGAGACAAATACTGAAGCATCTGTTACGGTGAGGTGGTCTAAAGACAGATGGCAAATCTACAGCAAAACTTGGAGAGAAAGAATAGAGACAAGCAGCTACAGATACGGGAAAGGACTACTGTTAGGTCCTGATAAGTTTGTAGAAGGGGGGTTGAATACAAACTATACCGTTTTATCGAATTTGTCCTTTTAGAATAAAACTGTTTAGGAACAAATTAATGCGGAATAAAATGAAACAAGATTCAAGTTAAATAAAACTTTATTAAACTTGAAGGGTGTTACAAATGGTACTAAATACAAGATTGAATCTCAAATAAATTAAAACAAATCTAGAATAAATTCGACATGAATTTATCTATTTTTGTAATAAAATGATTTAACAATATTTGATAATTTGAGATTCGTTCTAGGGATAAAAATCCGCTAGATAGTCAAAGCAATACAAGTAATCAACTTCTAGTGGTTTGGATTTAACAATACAAACTAGAATTAATTGCTTGAGAAGAAATGAAATTAAAATGTTTCTTCGTTCTTGAGAGAAATGCTTCTGTGTCTTTTGTTGATAATCATCCAAGTCTGTCTCTTTTTGGCCGCCTATTAAAACAAATTATATTTGCCTTGTATGACCTCAAGTTCTTCCACCAACTCTTAATAGAACCTTAGAAAATGAACTTGTATGACCTGACAAATGCCTTGTATGACCTAAGAAACAAAACCGGTATGACCTGAGGTAATTCCACCATATATTCGGTAGAACCTGCAAAAAGCATATTGTATGACCTTTGAAAAGGAAACATGTATGACCTATTAAAATAGGTCATACCGTGTTTTTACTTTCAATTAAACTAGGTCATACTAGTATTAATACACAGGTCATACTAGTACTTAAATTACTTTCTTTTAATTAATTTTAGTTGAATTAAATTCTAAATTAAATTAATTCTTTTCTGGAATTAATTTAATAAATAATTCAAACAACTAAATTAATTAATTTAATAAATTAATTAATTCTGAAAGAATTAATTTATTAATTAAATTGATTAATTATTTAATTAATTAGAAGAGAATAACTTAAAAACAAAGTATCTCTCTCTCTTCTGAACACCACCTAAATTAGATGAATTAATTCCACTGATTGATGTCGTCATTCGATGCACTGTCTGGTTTCATGAATAACTGACTTCAATGATAATTCTTCATCTTTAAAACTCTTAAAGATGTGGCTTCTTTCCTTTAGCTTTGACTGAACTTTGTATCCTGTATTTCTTCCGTCACCAACTGGAAATCTCTGTCACTGTAGTAAATCCACTTTCTTGAATACTTCACTGAGGCTTGATCAATAAATTGAACTTCTTTCAATGTAGAATAACTTCAAGTCAGTAGATGACTTTAATACTTCATTCTCTTGACAGATAAAACTCTCTGAGATTCCTGTGACCTTTACTCTAATATTTACTTATTACATTCTGGTTTAAGTTGAGTAGAATCCTCGAATTACAAATAGGCTATAGCATATGCCTTTCAATCTCCCCCTATTTGTTTGTTAGAGAATAACAACCAAATACCTAGAGGATCACTCAACTAAAACCAAGAAAAAGATAAGATTCTAAAGCCTAAGTAAATACTAGAAAGTTCTGGATCAAATATGACATTTCCAGATTTCACCAGTAAAGATAAATACAAGACAGATGTTCCTCTAGACTGAACATATGATAACATTGAACCTGTCTTGATTTACCTAAGCTCTATACATATAACATTTACAAAACAGAGCTAATTACCTTTACTCCCCAGAAACTCCTCTTTTTCCTTTTATATCTTTTTCAGCTCCCTTTTACTAGCTTCACCAGAAGTCTCTAGAAACTTCTCCTCCTTAGAAATAGAAACTTCTGTAGAAACTTCTCAAAATTCTCCCCCTTAGTTGAGGAATTCTCTACAGATTTAACTTTATGAGTATCTGAAGCCAGTAGGAGTTGAGATAGTTGATGGAGTTGATCTTAGGTAGTAACTTTGTCTTCAAGATTTCCTTGAGCAGTCCCAGCTGATTGTTGACAGAGGTGGAAGAAGAAGACCGTTCAACCACTTGTGCTTGCAAAATTTCTTTATCAGCCTGGGTTTTGAATAGATGTTCCTGTAGATCAGCTATGTGAGCTAACTACATTGCAGTGTATGTGTCTGTGTGTGCACTCACTTGAATTTCTCTTGTAAGTGTATCACTCATCTCACGTGCATGTGTTTCACTCAGTGTTTGACTCTTATCACTCAACATTAGCTGTCTGTTTGCTCCTTTTTGATCAGTACCTGCATTGAAACTCACCCTAGCCTCTTCAAGAGAGGTCAGTGGTGGTACAATGGGAGTTCGCAAATCCCGATCCTCAATCATGTCTATCAAATCACTTGGATTTGAAATCTGAATTGCTTCAGTGATAGACTGACCAAGTTGCCTTCCACTTTCTTCAGATAAATCTGCGAGTGGAAAATCCCTTAGGGAGCCAGAGGTGTTCACTCTGGGAGGGGAGAAAATGATTCTATTTGATTTGGCAAAGAATCAAATTTTCCCTCAGATGCCTGTGAAGGCACTTCTACCGTAACAATGGTAGGCACTGTAACCAGTTGCAGGTGCTCTGCTTTCACTGTGTCCTAAGTTTCATCTAATGAAATTGTTTTCTCCCATTGTGAGTAATGAGAGTGTGCTTGACTCAGTACAAAGTGCCATGGCCCTATGGCAGATTTCAATAGATTCATCCTGTTGAGAGAATGTCTCTAGAAACAGTTCATTGGCCATTTCAAAGTCCATATCCTATTGAGAGGATACAGATGGGCTGACAGATGTCTCAGTATATGTTGAATTACTTTAGAGGAGGCAGAGCTGTGGGATCACTCACTGTTTCAATCAAAATACTTCTTTATTTAACATTGATTTCTGTTCAGGCTGAGAGTTCAAGAAGGTTGTAGACTCATTGTTTGGCTCTAAGACCTGGGATAGAGATTGTGGATCTACATTCCCTTGGTCAACCCTAACAACCACTTGGGTTCAGCAACAGTAAAAGAAGTGGATTGAGAGATAGAAAGTAATACCTGATTTGGATTTGGCACTGAATTTCCAGCTAAGCAAGAGCTAGATCAAAAATACTATATACAATATATTTATACAAATAACTAAGATAAATAGAAAATAAAAGATAATAAATAATAAAAAAAATATTTACAGGAAACTATTTACAAACAATAATTTGAATTAAAATAAAATGCAGAAATTATTTACATGCAACAAAAAATAAACTGAATTAACATGCAATGCAGAAATTAATTACATGCATAAACTGAATAAAAATAAAACAGTAACACACCAGTATGACCTTAAGAGAGGTCATACCGAGAATCAAAATAATAAACTGCATAAACAAAAAAAATGCATAATTAAAATCTAATATGACCTCAGAATAGGTCATACCGAGTTTATTTACAAGATTATTAATAGAAAAAGAAAAACGAGCCAATATGACCAAGGTACAAGGTCATACCGAGCTATTATACTAACAGATGCTGCAAAATCAGACATTATTCACAAAAACTTCTAATAAAACAGCACAAAGCTACTGCATAAAAATAACAAAAACACAAAACTACTATAAACCTGCATAAAAATCTGAACAAAAATATTTACAGTCTGAAAATAACTTAAATGAATCTAAATAAATATATTTTCAATAAAAATACATTTCTCCATGGAAAATGAGAAAAATATTTTTGAAGAAAATAAATTATTCCGAATATTTAAATTAACAAGCTTTACAATAAACATGGATTGGCAAAATATATCATTCAATATCAGCAAAAGAAAATGATTTAGAAAGAACAAACATGACAGAGATATTTTAATCACTAAGACTGTTTAACATACCCAATTTACCAACTAACTTGATAAATGTGGATTCGTCAACAGATTTAGTGAATATATCTGCAGTCTGTTCTTCTGTGGGTACAAAGTGTAACTCCACAGTACCATTCATGACATGCTCTAGGATAAAATGATACCTGATAGCCTTGAAGAGAAAGTACACAAAGTCCAGCTGCTCCTGATTTTCAAAGCCAGGGGGCTGTTCCACATATACTTCTTCATCAAGCTCACCATTCAGAAATGCACTCTTAACATCCATTTGATAGACTTTAACATTGGAGTAAGCAGCAAATGCTAAGAACATCCTGATGGCCTCAAGTCTAGCCACTGGTGCATAGGTTTCATCATAATCAATGCCTTCAGCTTGAGAATACCCTTGTGCAACCAGTCTTGCCTTGTTCCTTGTTACTATGCCATCCTCATCTAGCTTGTTCCTGTATACCCATCTAGTACCAACTACTTTCTTGTTCTTTGGTCTGGGTACCAGCTTCCAGACTTGCTGTTGTTCAAATTGATTGAGTTCATCTTGCATTGCAATCACCCAATCTGGATCAGTAAGTGCTTCCTCGGTTTTCTTTGGCTCCATCTTAGATAGAAATGCTGAGAAATGACATTCATTCTGAGTAGCACTTCTAGTTTTAACTCCAACATCTGGATCACCAATGATCAGCTCAAAAGGATGAGCTCTATTCCATACAATCTGTCTTGGAAAATTTGATCTTGATGATTCGCCTTGAAATTCACTTTGATGTTATGAGTGACTAGTTGATCCTTCATTTGCTCCCCCTGAGTTGTTGCTTGATTGCCTTGATGATTCTTCTCCAGTGTTGGTGGTATCTCCATTGTTACCAGTGTTTCCACCACCATCACCATGATCATCATCATTGTTATTATCATTACCAGCAATAACTTCAGGTGGGGTTTCATCATCTGATTCTGAGTCTGGCAAGTTATCAAACTTCAGCTTTTCAGATGAATCTTCTTTTTGGATATTAGGGAGGTTGGAGACATCAAATGTAACATTGATGTCCTTATTGACTGATAACATTTCTTGATTTCAAACAGGCCATATCCTCAGTTATACCCTTGCTGTTATCTCCAAAGGTAAGCACTGGGCCAACTTTCTCAACCACATCTAATAGCAGGGCTCTATCTCCGGTCATATGCCTTGAACAGCCACTGTCAAGAATCCACATAACACGGTTTACCTGTTTAACTCCCTGCACTACCAGATTGATTAGACCTTCTTCGGAGCCCAAAATTGATTGGGTCCGGCATACTTAAAGAACTGGCCTTTGTCAGGCAAAACAACATTTCTAACTAAAACTACTTCAACCTCTTTCAAATAAGAGCGTTTCCATTTATAGCCAGCCTTAACACATTTCTGAGTAGGCTTAGGGATAAATGAATCCACTCTAGTCTGAGGAGGACTAGTAGTCTTTGTTTTAAGATGCTTATTATTATTAACATGTTGACGTGGAGCAGTCTTATCACTAGATACATGCTTTTTATTAAAGAAAGCATACATAACATTAAAAGCACAAGACATGCAATTACTCACACCACATGCTTTATGAGAAGAATTAATAGCAGGCATGTTAGTTCTACAGTTGTTTTGATCCAACTTATGGATATCTGATTTAGTCTTTTTAGTTGTAGCAACTTTGACTGGAATATCAGATATACACTTTTTGGACTGTTCAACTTCCAAAGCCATATCTTCTTCACGAATCTCTTCAGCAATGATTATAAAGTATTCATTCATAGGATCTGCTATGGATTCTTTACAGAAGGGTGTTTCAATACCCTTAAGTATATAAGGAACAACCTTTCCTTCTTCTCTGACTCTACAAGGTGTATTAATACCAAGCAATCCAATAGCCTCATTATAATCATAACCTATACTGACATGATTACCAATAGCTTGTTTATTGAAAATTTCTTTAGCCGTTTTACAAGAGTTGTAATAGGCATTAGCTTTGGTTTTAAGCTCACTAATCTGATCTTTGAGAATGGTTTCCAGTTGAATATAACATTTAACCCTATTCTCAAGAAAAGCTACCTTATTAGTAAGTTCATCCTGATTAACATGCACAAGTTTCAATTCTTTTAATTCCTTTTCAAGATTTGTGTTTAAAAGATTTATTCTATCATTTTCAGTGCGTGCACAACTTATGGTGCCACCAAGATGATAAATCATTTCAGCGTCAGTAAGTTTTACCTCAGACATGTCTGGTGAAGATAACATGGAATCAAAGAGTTTGCCTCCTTTTGCCACAAGTGCAAGATTTCCAACTTCTTCATCTTCACTGTCTGTATCATCCCAGCTCTTCCCTTCAGCAACATAAGCCTTCTCAATCTTATTCTTCTTGCTAGAATCAAATGAGTTCCTTGTCACTTGCCTTGGCTTTTTACATTCAGTAGCAAAGTGACCCAACTCATTGCAATTGTAGCATCTGATTGAGCTCCTCTCCACAGTTCCAGTTTTGTAGCCACCCCTTGTGCCACTTGAAGATGAGGAATCACCTCTCTGAAACCTGGGCCTGAACTTAAGATTGGGATTCCTCTTGAATCTAAACTTCCCAAACTTCCTGACTATCAAAGCCAAATCACCATCCTCCAGCTGATCAAGTTCTTCTAAAGAATAGAAGTCACCACCAGATTGATCAATGGATGTTAATCCATATTCAACATCAATAACATTCATGTTAGAACTGGAAGGTTGAACAGCTTTCACTTCCAGTTTCTGTGGGACTTCAGCAGTCAATTCAGTAGAGGTACCAACAATCTTCCCAGTTCCATACAGCTCCCTCTGTTGAATCTGCTCCAGCTCATAGGTCTTCAGAACACCATACAATCTCTCCAAAGCAATCTCATTCATATCTCTTGCTTCTCTAATTGCAGATATTTTGTGCTCCAAATGAGGTGGAAGTGTAAGAAGGAACTTCTTGTTAATCTCCTTGTTGGTGTAGTGCTTCCCATTGAGATTCAGATCATTGATTAATTTGTTGTATCTCTCAAAAACCTGAGAGATACCCTCACCAGGGTTTGATCTGAAATGCTCATATTGTGAAGTGAGAATTTCCAGCATATTCTCTCTAACTTCCTCTGTCCCCTCATTGATTATC
Source organism: Heracleum sosnowskyi (assembly GCA_030848705.1). NCBI lineage: Eukaryota > Viridiplantae > Streptophyta > Magnoliopsida > Apiales > Apiaceae > Heracleum > Heracleum sosnowskyi. The sequence continues at coordinate 116,469,021 of CM061242.1, read as the reverse complement.
TCTATGGTTTCCCAAATGTGTTTGGAAGTATCACAGTTTAGGACATGATTATGCATGATAGGATCAAGACAATCAATAAGGATCAGCTGTAGACAGGAATCCAAGGTAACATCCTCTTTTTCACCAGGAGTGAAATCCTTGGGATCTTTAGGGTACATCCTAGCAGCCCTAGTAACAATGTTACCCTCTTTTAATTCTTCCTCAATAATCATAGGAAGTTTTGGTCCATTCTTCATCACATCAATGTATTTAGGATTTGCAACCTTAAGAAATAGGAGCATTTTCTTCTTCCACATTGGATAATGCTCCTTGCTGAACATTGGGATTTTCACTGTACCCACTTTCTGTGTAGTAGACATCTTTTGAGATTTTTAGGAATAAGATAAAAAAATCAGAGTTTAAAAGAAAAATCTCAAAACAATTGGATCTTTGATTTGTATATCAATCAAAAGGCTCTGATACCAATTGTTAGGTCCTGATAAGTTTGTAGAAGGGGGGTTGAATACAAACTATACCGTTTTATCGAATTTGTCCTTTTAGAATAAAACTGTTTAGGAACAAATTAATGCGGAATAAAATGAAACAAGATTCAAGTTAAATAAAACTTTATTAAACTTGAAGGGTGTTACAAATGGTACTAAATACAAGATTGAATCTCAAATAAATTAAAACAAATCTAGAATAAATTCGACATGAATTTATCTATTTTTGTAATAAAATGATTTAACAATATTTGATAATTTGAGATTCGTTCTAGGGATAAAAATCCGCTAGATAGTCAAAGCAATACAAGTAATCAACTTCTAGTGGTTTGGATTTAACAATACAAACTAGAATTAATTGCTTGAGAAGAAATGAAATTAAAATGTTTCTTCGTTCTTGAGAGAAATGCTTCTGTGTCTTTTGTTGATAATCATCCAAGTCTGTCTCTTTTTGGCCGCCTATTAAAACAAATTATATTTGCCTTGTATGACCTCAAGTTCTTCCACCAACTCTTAATAGAACCTTAGAAAATGAACTTGTATGACCTGACAAATGCCTTGTATGACCTAAGAAACAAAACCGGTATGACCTGAGGTAATTCCACCATATATTCGGTAGAACCTGCAAAAAGCATATTGTATGACCTTTGAAAAGGAAACATGTATGACCTATTAAAATAGGTCATACCGTGTTTTTACTTTCAATTAAACTAGGTCATACTAGTATTAATACACAGGTCATACTAGTACTTAAATTACTTTCTTTTAATTAATTTTAGTTGAATTAAATTCTAAATTAAATTAATTCTTTTCTGGAATTAATTTAATAAATAATTCAAACAACTAAATTAATTAGAAGAGAATAACTTAAAAATAAAGTATCTCTCTCTCTTCTGAACACCACCTAAATTAGATGAATTAATTCCACTGATTGATGTCGTCATTCGATGCACTGTCTGGTTTCATGAATAACTGACTTCAATGATAATTCTTCATCTTTAAAACTCTTAAAGCTGTGGCTTCTTTCCTTTAGCTTTGACTGAACTTTGTATCCTGTATTTCTTCCGTCACCAACTGGAAATCTCTGTCACTGTAGTAAATCCACTTTCTTGAATACTTCACTGAGGCTTGATCAATAAATTGAACTTCTTTCAATGTAGAATAACTTCAAGTCAGTAGATGACTTTAATACTTCATTCTCTTGACAGATAAAACTCTCTGAGATTCCTGTGACCTTTACTCTAATATTTACTTATTACATTCTGGTTTAAGTTGAGTAGAATCCTCGAATTACAAATAGGCTATAGCATATGCCTTTCAACTACAGAAAGCAAGTGGTCCTTCCTGACACAGTTAACCTCTTATGGAAAAACAAGTTGGAGTTACAGTTAGGGGTAACTGTGTAAATAGGAGTGTGCACCAGTTTGTATAGGACATATATATATATTGTGCACACCCTATAGTTAGCAGTAAGAGAGATACACATAGAATTATTCAAGCACTCTTTTCTCTGTAAGAAAAACAAGAAAGAATTGTTCTGTTTTAGAAGCCATAATTTCACTTGTGAAATTTTGGAAACTGTAGTATTTGATTTACTTTATATAAAGTAGATTAAAGTGATTGTGTGTGTTCGTGTTCTTTTTATTTCCGCATTTTCATACATACACAATCTAATACAGTTTTTAGTTTCATGATTCAAAAAACATTCAAACTATCCATTCACCCCTCCCCCTGTCTAGTTTCTATAATTAGTCTTGAACAACTCTTTTAAGGTAAAGTACCAGCTACGCCATAAACTCTTCTGCAGATCCATTAACAAGACAAAGAACTACTCTGAATTATGTATAAGCGTACTTAACACTTCATTTGCAGAACACAGACATCTGGTTGTGTATTCTTCTTCTTTTATTTTATTATGTTTGTACAATCATTAATAAGTATTGTTAAATATTGAATAGATAGATGAGAATTATTATATTTAATATTAATAATTTTATTTGATTATTAATAGAATTATATTTAAATACTAAAAAGTGCATTTTGATAATTTAAAGAAAATAATTGAGTTTTTTATATTAACTAAAATTCTACATGTAAAAATTCCTAACTATATTTTCTTTTCAATTTATGGGTAATTCTAGTTAGATAATAATTGTTAAACCAAATATCGTGATATCGATTCATATCGATTACACTATTAACAAAATTCTAATATAATACTTATGATATCATGGTTAACAATAATACACGTGGAACGTATGTTATAAGAGACGTATGAGAAGTCATGTACATAAATTTATGTTACAAATTTAACTGTACAAATTGCAAATAAAACGACTAAGTTAATTTATATTAACATAAAATTTTCTTTTCAAGAGACATAATACTTTGATTCATCCAAATTATATCATATTATTTTACATTTATCAATCATAAATTGATAAAATCAAAATATTATTAAAAATTGAGAGTTTTATATTCATTAACGATAATTTTAAATATAATACTTATAGATAATAGGGATCATGGGGTTGTTCTCAACATACTTTTTCTAAGATCACAATACATGTAAAAAATAAATCAAATCGTATATTGTTAAATATTTACTTAACATATATTCTGATTTATTTATAAATTAGAAAAGTGAGTAATTGGATAGTCAATATAAATATACTCAAATGATAAATTACTATCTCAGGAGTCAATCTTTATTCTCATATTCATAACATACTAACAAAAAATTAAGTTTCGAATAACCTCAATAACATATTAATATAACATATTTCAAAAATTAACAAATAATTTAAATTTTGAATCATATAAATTTGAATAAATATACATAAAATATATGTGTTTTGCACAGGTAAAGGCAACGCGAAATAATTTATTCAAAAATATTATTTTATATTTTTATCATATTATTTTACATTTATCAAACATATTTATAACATACTAACAAAAATTTAAGTATCGAATCACCTCAATAACATATTAATATCACATATTTCAAAAAGTAACAAATAATTTGAATTTTGAATCATATAAATTTGAATAAATATACATAAAATATATGTGTTTTGCACAAGTAAAGGCAACACGAAATAATTTATTCAAAAATATATTTTTATATTTTTATCATATTATTTTACATTTATCAAACATATTCATAACATACTAACAAAGATTTAAGTTTCGAATCACCTCAATAACATATTAATATTACATATTTCAAAAATTAAAAAATAATTTAAATTTTGAATCATATAAAGTTGAATAAATATACATAGAATATATGTGTTTTGCACAGGTAAAGGCAACACAAAATAATTTATTCAAAAATATATTTTTATCCATAATTTTGGTCGTCACGGTACAATACCATAAAAAAATTGTTAAACTTTAAAATAAATAAATGATAATCGTGAGATGTTCGAACTCCATCAACAACGTATCAAATATGAAAATTAATATTTTTATCTCTAAATATATTCAAAAAAGAAAGTCTAGATTTTTTGTCGTTAAGGGACGATAGTAATACAAAAAAGTAAGCATCATTAGATCTTAAATTAAATAGATGAGAACCATTGAATATAATGTCAAATAATATTTTATATTTTAAGGAAGTTGATAAATAAACTCCAATGATTGATATTTAAACTCCACTTTAACATGTATATTACTTAAATACCCATAACTTTATTATTTAAACTCAATTATGATACATCATGTAATGGGTATTTATGTAAGTTACATATGAGAGTGAAACTTAAATATCAATACTTTGAGCTTATATATCAATTACCTATTTAATAGATAGATTATTTTTTCAAAAATCCAAGGTTCGAAATTGGTCAACAATATATTAAAAAATTGTATTTTAAAATTATAAATATTAAAAAATTTAAAAAATTAAAACAAATATGAATAATATGAATAGAATTGTGAATTAACATAATAAAAAATATCAAAAAATACTCGTGCATTGCACGACTATAAGCTACTCTAATCTAAAGCATATATTGCTAATTTACGTGTGGAGCTAGAAATAATTTGTAAACGTATATCAATATCAGCTTATATTATCATTGCTGGTGATTTTAAACATTGTTCTAAAAGTATAATATATACTAGACAGTAGATAGTATGAAATTTGATGTCAGAATATTGGTGAACATTAAATTCTTAATATCTTTAAAAAAAAATTATATTATCGACTATTTTATAATAATATTAAAAATAAAACGCATCTCACACATCATATATCAATATTTTGTACCTTCCTAAATAGTGATGCATGAACAAAATTATCTACTTTTTTCTTGAATACAAAACCAAAGAAATAAATTGTTTTTTAAAAGAAAAATATCAATCCGCATATTTATTTAAGAAATTTACTAAACTTATTCAACAAATATGTCAAAATCTACAAATTCTAAACCATTCATTTAAATGAAATAATTTATCATCATTTATATTTTTACTATTAATATGTTTAGGACCTACTATACAAATTAATTAATTTAAGGAATTAACAAATTACAAACTATTAAAAAGAATCACAGAAAAACTTGACATATGTAATAATCTGTTCTTTTCTAAATCTTGAAAAAAAAATATTGAAGTAAGAGAGATCGATAATATTTAAAGTAATAAAAAATAATAAGAGAAAAAAAACTCTTGAAACCCTATTTTAATTTGAATTGAATCTGTTTAGAATTATATGCTAATGTTTTACGAGCACAATATGAAATTAATAATAATCACATAGAAAAATTGATAAGAAAATGATCTTTCGTAGATTCTTAAAAATTATAGTTGTTCAGTACGAGTTTCACTTGAAGATAATATAGAGGGGGTGAATATATTATCAGTCGTTTCTTTAATTATCTTCATATTGGATCTTGAATACTTGTAGCTTAAATATGTATGTTGCAAACAGAATATTGGGGAATAAAGACGTCACACAAATTTACTTTAAATCCAATATTGTATTACATCAAAGGTGCTACAAACTGTGAATTCGAAAGATGAATTCTCAGCTTCGTTTTTTTAGAGAGATAAGTCTGAATATTACAATTGAAAAACTTAACTTCTAAAGATAAGAGACTGTGTACTTATAAACAGCACACATCTCACTTTTACAAAATTAGTAACAGACAAAAAGATTGTCAAACTCTGTCTATACTATTTTGGTAAAATTGGCATCTTGTGACTTCTCTTGTTTTGCATACTGCCAGATCCATATCTTTAGTTGTTCTCTTTGACTGTCTCTCTAAGCTTCTTTGTAGACTTCTCATATGCATACTGCAACGATTGAGACCATTGCATATGTCTTGGTTTGATTTGATTCTTTGTCTCCAAAATTTTGTCTATTGTTAATTAGATAATTTGCTAAGTTCCCCATTCGATATCTATGAAATGATTGATTCAATATATTGACTTCTCGAACTTGTATAAACTGACTTCTCGAATCGAATATCTTGATTTCTCGAATCAACAACCTTGACACTTCTCGAATCAGTATATTGACTTATCTAATCCCTGACATCTCGAATTAGTTATAAAGACTTCTCTAATTCTTGACATCTCGAATCAGTTATATCATCACTTCTCGAATCAACATACTTGACTTCTCGAATCTTCAATAAGGCACTTCTCGAATTGGTGACTTCTCAAATTAGTTCATTTTGGACTTCTCTAATCATGACTTAGCCAAATTTTAATCTTCATTTCTGCAACTCCTTTATTCTTCAATTTGTTTTCAAATATCTTGAGGCATGATCTTGTGATCTTTTTCCAAGTCATATTTTAGGACTTATTTAATGGTTGTAAGCAATGAGATTAAAATTAAACCAAGTACAATAATAGAACTTTTGAAAGCAAAGGGACCCCTAGTTAAAGGGTCAAGTAAGTAACACAAAGTGTTACAATACTATAGGCTTGTTATTTATATGTTTACAGGAATGCCTCTATGACTAACAATTGTTACGATTGATTTTTTTATAATATAAATTAATAAACTATAAATAAAAAAAATACTAATATTCTGCAAGCACAATACAAAACCAATACGGTAACATATAAAGATCAACAAATTTTCAGTTTTTGTAAGTTTTCGAAAAGGTTAATTTATGAATTTTTAAATATATTTTATAAGTTAATATATAGTAATCATTTTTAAATGATAAAAATCTCATGTCATAACCAAATTAATATTGATAAGAAATAAATCCTTTTTACTTATTTACTTGTACGGTTGTACACTGGTTGAGTTTACTTAAAAATAATTATTGTCTTTTTTCCAGAAAAATGAAAAAATGTATGTCAACCAATTTTCATTTTTAGTAATGTACTAGCATAATAACCCGTGCGAGGCACAGGGCTTTTTCTATCAATGTGTGAAAGTGTTGATTTTTTAGAATTTGAAAATTATGATTGTACACTGACTTTATTTGAAATAAAATATAAGAACTTATAAGCATTGTATTTTAAATGTATGAGCCAACTAAAATGCAACCGGAAGCACCCATTTCTTAGTAAATGTTTAGACACTCGGGTGACGATAGATCAGATCATGTTTGCCTTTTTGTTGACGGTTTGAGACTCCGATGATGCTGGTGATCACATATATTTTGGTTGTAAGTGATCCATAACTGCGTTCTCATGTACCTCGAATAAAACTTTAGTTTCTTTGATAGCACACAAATTTGTTCTGAACTCGACATGCCATATCATTCCGAGACTGCACCCTGTGTGAACTTGGGATGGTATAAGTTAGACCCGCTATGTATATATGTGTGCTTGCATCCATGCGTTGATATCAGATGAGATTTTACGGTAACACATGATGTCCTTTTTTTGTTTGTCAGCAGCGGTATGGAAAACTCTGAATAGTTGTGCTAGTTCCTTTACTCAAAGATTTAGCAGGCTCCGATTTAGGAGGGGAGCCTGTTGCATCTTCTAGTGTCATTATTCTCAATCCGGTAAAGCATATTCCCAGTCACGTGTTATTTTCTATCGATTCTAGCAATGTCCCTAATTTAATTTATAGATAATTTGATTTATTCAAAATTATTCGTGCACTAAAAATAGGATATTTCTTAACTTATAAACATGTTGTATAAGTCATATTTAGACTGATTCACTGAACGTGTACGAATTTATTATAGGTCTTGCGGCAACTTTGAATCTTAAATTTCTAGTCGAAAAAAAAGAACTGAAGTTAAGAGAACATAAAGTTTAATAAATATACATGTTTTTCTTTTTATTCTCAGTAAATCTATGGAAATTAAATTTTGGAGTTAATTGTTTAATATTTTAATCTAATTGTTTTGTCTTTCTTGTATTAAAAAATTCAATAAACACGGGTTAAATAAAGTTCTCTCTTTCCTTTCTTTTCAAAAGTATAATCGACTCTCAGTTGGTCATGTGACATACTTATTTGCATAAGTCACGTTCTTTAAATTTTTGACATTGTAGGAAATTTAATATTTATTTACGTAACGATGAGAATCGATAAAGGTATTGTCCAATCAATGTACAAAAAATAATTTATATAACTTAATTTTTTATCTTTTAGATCTATAATTTTAAATAACTCCGAGTGTATAATGTAATTGATCGATCATAATATTTTTCTTACTTGTATGATATGAAATATCATATTTTCTAAAATTTGTTCACTTGACTATATATTTTAATCTATTTAATTTATTATACAATTTTCAAATTTACCTATTATATATTTATTAATTTAATTAAAAATAAGCAATTATTAACTTCCATAAAATTAATATAAAATTTTATATTAAAATTAATTACAAATGCGTTACATACATAATTCATCCAATATAGTTCTAAATCTAGTCACTTCTATTATATTTATACTATATTATTAAAATCGAAATATTAAAACTTTGATAGTTGGTCAGTACGGTACTCATATTTTGGGATTTACACTTTACTTCTTTTATTTTTACAATTGTACCGTAATTTTTTAAAATAATAATTTTATTCAAAACATATCTCTAAAAAAATGTTCAACACAAAACTCTTAAAGCACAATTTATTGCAATCAAACACCTATGTCAATTCGACGCCGAGTTCAACAACCATATATAAGTATTCATATTGAAAATCATTTTCTTAAGAAACAAATATAAATATTAAAAGAAAATATTAAACTCGTGCATGACACATGTTACGATCTTGTATTTGTATATGTAATAAAAATACTCATGAATATCATGTATACATGTTATCGATATGTGCTATATACACGTGATTGTTGTCTAATTTTTAAATATTGGACACTACTTTTTATTAATTTAAAATTAAATAATTAAATAATATATAAAGAAACTACTTGTAATATATTACTTATGTTATAATCAATGTTCAGTATTACGCTTTATAGATTAAATATATGAATAATTCAAATAAATTGTGTAGTACAATAAAGATAAAGATAGACCGTTGTACAAAAATATATATCATTTTATAGTTTACATTACATATACAAGATATTTGTATGACTAAAACAAATGTAGATATACATCACACGCAACATTGTTTTTAAAATTTAATATTAAAATTATATAAGATTGGTTGTTTAAATAATTATGTACAACATTTTGAAAACTGAAACAACATAGATTAATATATATCATAAAATCACCTTTGTTTTTTGCTCAAAGTTAATATAATAATAAATATAGGATTAAGAATGATGTGAGGTTTATGTAATATGATTTTTCAATCAAAATCAAAAGAAGTTAGGTTATAAGAATGATTTTCTTAGAGAATGTCAAGGGTTCGATTCTGCACAAAAACATACTGTTACATGATCTCCTTTTCCCTTAATATAGAACCAAATAAATAGATAGATTTTTTTAAAAGAAAGATATCAATTCACATATTTATTAAAAGATGTATTTAACTTATTCAACAAATATGTTAAAATCTACAAATTTTAAACCGTTCTAAATAATTTATCAATATTTATACTTTTACTAGTAAGATTGTTCTAGATAATTTATCAATATTTATACAAATAAATAATTTCAGGAATTAAACCAATTACAAACTTTTGAAAAGCATCAAAGAAAAACTTAACATACGTAATAATTTGTCTTTTCAAAAAATATATTAAAGTGAAAGTGATCTGATCGATAATCATCAATACTATCAATACTATTATATAATAGATTTCCTTAATATAGAACCAAATAAATAGATAGATTTTTTTAAAAGAAAGATATCAATTCACATATTTATTAAAAGATGTATTTAACTTATTCAACAAATATGTTAAAATCTACAAATTTTAAACTGTTCTAAATAATTTATCAATATTTATACTTTTACTAGTAAGATTGTTCTAGATAATTTATCAATATTTATACAAATAAATAATTTCAGGAATTAAACCAATTACAAACTTTTAAAAAGCATCAAAGAAAAACTTAACATACGTAATAATTTGTTTTTTCAAAAAATATATTAAAGTGAGAGTGATCTGATCGATAATCATCAATACTATCAATACTATTATATAATAGACGAAACATTAAAAGTTTGGTTGGTCGGTATGGTACGTTGTGATTTTACTTAATTGCCCTTAATTAACTGTACTTCGTGCTTTTACTTAATTAACCTTACTTATTTATAGAAATATATTATTAAATAATAATATTAGCTATTTATACCCAATTACCTTTTTCACCTAAAATACATTATTTTTTCTAACAAATTCCCTTACTTTTTCAAATTTATCACGGGCAATTATCTTTTTTAATTAAAACATGTTAGTTTTTCTATTTTTTCTTACTAAAACCCCTCATTTTCCAAAAATATCACGGACAAACCTTTAGTTATTTAATTTTAATCATATTTTAATATTATAATTATTTTTTAAAAGTTTACCTATTTTAACATGTCTACTTATTTTTCTTAACAAATGCAATTACTAAAAATATTAAAATATAAATAATCAAATACCTATTTATAACCAATTAACTTTTCAGCTAAAACACATTATATATTTTTTTCTAACAAAGTCTCTGCTTTTCTAAATATATCAAGGGAAATTACCTTTTACAATTTACTTTTTCTATTTTTCTCACTAAAATCCATTCTTTTTCCAAAAATATCACAGGAAACACTTTACTTATTTATTTTAAAACGTATTTAAATAATTGTAATTATTAAATTTTAAAACTTCATTTTCCAAAAATATCACGGGCATTTACTTTTTTAAACTAAATATATGTTACATTTTTTATTTTTTCTTACTAAAACCCCTCATTTTCCAAAAATATAACGGGCAAACCCATATTTATTTATTTTAAAATTTGTTTTAATGTTTTTAATTAATTAAAAGTGTTTAGCTATTTTAACTTGTCTACTTATTCTTTTGCACAATTACAATTAATAAAATATTAAAATAATAATAATAAAATAACAATTAACAATCCGTGCATCGCACGGATTTTAAGCTAGTATTATATAATAGACGAAACATTAAAAGTTTGGTTGGTCGGTATGGTACGTTGTGATTTTACTTAATTGCCCTCAACTGTATTTCATGTTTTTACTTAATTAACCTTACTTATTTATAGAAATATACCAATTATCTTTTTTTTTTCCTAAAATACATTATTTTTTCTAACAAATTCCCCTAATTTTTCAAACATGGCAATTACCTTTTTTTAACTAAAACATGTTAGTTTTTCTATTTTTCCTTACTAAAAACCCCAATTTTCCAAAAATATCATGAACAAATATTTAGTTATTTATTTTTAAACCTATAATATTATAATTATTTTTTAAAAGTTTACCTATTTTAACATGTCTACTTATTTTTCTTAACAAATGTAATCACTAAGAATATTAAAATATAAATAATCAAATACCTATTTATAACAAATTATTCTAAAACATATTATAGATTTTTTCTAACAAAGTCCCTTTTTTTCTAAATATATCACGGGAAATTGTATTTTTCAATTTACTTTTTCTATTTTTCTAACTAAAATTCATTTTTTCCCCAAAAATATCATAGGAAACCTTTACTTATTTATTTTCAAACGAATTTAAATACTTTTAATTATTAAATTTTAAAACTTCATTTTCGAAAAATATCACGGACATTTACCTTTTTAAATTAAATATATGTTACATTTTTTATTTTTTCTTACTAAAACCCCTCATTTTCCAAAAATATAACGGGCAAACCCTGACTTATTTATTTTAAAATATGTTTTAATATTTTTAATTAATTAAAAGTATTTAGCTATTTTAACATGTATACTTATTTTTTTAACAAATACAATTAATAAAATATTAAAAATAAAATAACAATTAACAATCCGTGCATCGCACGGATTTTAGGCTAGTATTTAAAATATTGATAAATTAAAAAAAATTAATTAGAGAAAAAAGATTCTTGAACGTCTATTTTAATTTGAAACCTTTGAAATCATTTAGAATTATATGCTAATGTTTTACGAGTACAATATGAAACTAATATTAATCGCATAGAAAAATTGATAATAAAATGATCTTTTATAAATTTTAAAAATCATAATTACGATTGATTTTTTAATATAATTTTTAAACTATAAATAAAAATAAAAATAAAATTATGCAAGCACAATACAAAATTAATACAGTAACATATAAAGATCAACAAATTTTCAGTTTTTGTAAGTTTTCCAAAAGGTTAAAATTTATGAACTTTTTAATATTTTTTATAAGTTAATATAAAATATTCATTTTTAATCAAATAAATCTCATTTCATAACCAAATTAATATTGATAAAAAATAAATCCTTATTACTTTTTAACTTGTACAGTTGTAAACTGGTTGGTTGAGTTTACTTATAAATTATTATTGTCTTTTTACAGAAAAATGAAAAAATGTACGTCAACCAATTTTCTTTTTTAGTAATGTATTTTCAGAAAAACCTTCTTAAATAAAGTAAGCAACCTCTCAAATCATGTTGTTGAACAACAGTGGTGGGTCAACAAGATCTTGTTTTGCACAAAATGACTGGACCCAAGAAGATGATCATCGATACCGATCCAGGCATAGGTAATTTAATACCTCTTTACACTCTTATACACTCTGTTTGATCAAATATATACATACATGTTTGTGTTTATGAGCCTTTTATACAACCAGCAACTTTTAATATGACATTTAAAGAAAATTTCAAGAATTTCACACGAAACTTCAAGAAAATCTACAAATTCAAGTGGGTTTTGTGTTTTGATTGTTATGATTAGAACCCCATATGAAAGATCAAATCTTTAGCTGAAAGCTTGCACCTTTTTTTGTGATTTTTGTTTTATAGTTAAATGTGAAATTGAAGAATTAGAGTTAAAGCTTATGCAACATGGTGTTTGTAATTATGCAGATGATGCCATGGCAATATTTGTAGCGTTGAATTCGCCGGAAGTGGATGTGATTGGACTCACAACTATATATGGGAATGTGTACACTACTCTTGCTACCCGAAATGCTTTGCATTTGGTAATGTTCTTGTGATTATACTGTGTGCTTAAGTGTTTTCGATACTCGCTGGGTCGTTGTACATACAATTACAGTGCTCATTAATTAGATGAAAGGTGCAGAGTGTTAAAAATATATGATCCAATTTAAGAGTAACACCCATGGATTTTGGAAGAGTTGGTGACTTATCATAGTAGGTCAATTTCGAATCCCGGTACCCCCAATATTATAAAAATAAAAAATTTAATCTGGACTCTTAGCTTAACTATTACTTTGAGAGATTAGATCCTAGTGATTTAGTGTGTAATCTTAAAAGAAAGGCTTTTAAGTGAGAAGGATTGTTAAAGAAAAAATAAAGTGCATTGAAAGTACTTGCACTTTGGCCGACTTGCCACGTGAATTACTACAATTTCAAAACTATCATTCTATTACTTGAGTTCACATTTAGTTTCATTTATACACATTTTGTCGATTTCAGCTAATTATGTGAGTTTTTTGCTCAATTCTTAATTCAACAGCTATATTAATGGGTCTAGGCAAACATATATAGGTGTTAAAATGTGAATGAGACGGAAAGGTCCTAACATAATTAGCTAAAAATAGCCATGAACTTCTATATTGCAAGTGATAGTTCCAGAAGTGCAATACTGCATGTGGTATGTTGGCCAAAGTGCATGTACAAAAAATCTGCTATTTTTTTGCTTCCATAATGCACTTTACTCTTAAAGATATATGATCCAATCAAGCCTTGACACCCCTGAGTATTAGGATAATCGGTAACTCATCAAAATGACATCTATTTAGATTTTGTTTGCGTTTATGAAGAAATTTTGAACTTTCATGTCATATGTTGGTGTAACTTAATGCTATTTTGGACTAATGTGAAGTTGTGGTGGACATTCTTTTGGTATTAATTGTTATTTTCTTTCCGCTATATAGTTGGAAGTTGCAGGGAGGACTGATATTCCAGTGGCCGAAGGATCTCATGTCACAATCACAGTATTACACCCTTTCACTTACCTGTATTGATTGTACAAATTATCTTCTTCGATACTATTTATCCACCTCTCTTGTACTATATATCTTCTTAAATTGATTTTATGAATAATTATCTTTTAATGAGCTATCTTTTTGTCTTATTAAGCAAGGTACAAAACTGCGTATTGCTGATTTTGTGCATGGCACGGATGGACTTGGAAACCAAAACTTTCCTCCGCCAAAAGGAAAGCCAATCAAACAGTCAGCTGCTGAATTTCTCGTTGAGCAAGCTAATTTATACCCTGGAGAAGTCAGTGTGGTTGCCCTAGGCCCCCTTACGAATATTGCATTGGTCAGACTTTTTGAACATTTGTCATAGTTTGTCTTTGTCTTTTTAATACTTTAACCATTTACATCTAGCATTGGCCATAAATGAAGGCGAATTAAATTTTTGTGTTAATGTTCTATCAAATAGGCTATTCAGTTGGATTCCAATTTTACCAAAAATGTCGGGGAGATAGTTATTCTTGGTGGTGCCTTTTCAGTAAATGGAAATGTTAACCCAGCAGCTGAAGCAAATGTAAGTTGTTTCTGCACACTTGGTGCATCTTATCATGTTAATATCATAGAATGAATTTAAGATTTCAACTTAAGTGTGGAATTGTCTGTATAAGTATAGTAATTGTTTCATGTGGGTGTTTTTTATTCTGTGCTTTTCAAATAAACAAGTGCTTATCACAAATACATAATTTAAGTACCTGTTTTGATATATATATATATATATATATATATATATATAGGGGAGGTCTCAGTGAGGAACTCATAAGAGGAGTAACTAGTAACTCCCGTTGAAGTTAACTTCCAAATACACGTCCTTTTTGCATATCAGTTTTTTTAAGTTCCACATAATCAATATACATACTTGTATTTTATTTATAAATTTTATATGTAATGATTTTTTTTTTATATTTTTACATTTTACAATCTGTATTTTATAATTTGTATATGTTCTGTATTTTTAGGTTCTGTAAATTTTTTGTGTACTGTGTATATACATACTTGTATTTTATTTATAAATTTTATATGTAATGAATTGTTTTTTATATTTTTACATTTTACAATCTGTATTTTATAATTTTTATATGTTCTGTATTTTTAGGTTCTGTAAATTTTTTGTGTACTGTGTTCTGTATTGTATTTTTATATTCTATATTCCATTATTTATTTTCATTTTTTTTGTACGGTGAATTTCTTTAGATTCTGTAAATTTTTTATATTGTGTACTATGTTCTATATTGTAATTTATTTTTCATGTTCTTTTTGTACTGTAGTTTTAATTTTGTTCTTTGTTCTTCTTTTACATTTTCTTGTGTTCTGTATTAATTTTGTGTTATATAGATTTAATGTCTTGTATTTTTTAATTTATTTTTGTATGATGTTTTCTATGTGAATTATCATAATTTTTCTATATCATGAACTTGTTTATATTTTATATTTTGGAAATTTTCTTTTCATGTCTTTTTGTATAATTGTCATTTTTATTATGTTTTGTATTTGTAATATTTTGTATTATGTTTTGTATTATTTAATTTATTTTTCTTGTTTTTTATACTATAGTTTTATTGTGTTTTTTTATTTTTTTATTTATCTTGTTTTTCTGTACTATTATTTTATTGTGTTCTTTATTTTTTTATTCCTTCTTTTATACATTTTCTAATTGTGTTTTGTACCTTTTATGTCTTACTTGTTTGTATTTGTATTTTCTAATGCTATTACGTACTTTTAGACTTTTATTGCATGTTTTATAACTTTTTTCGTATGTTGTATATTTTTGTTATGGTAAAATGTGTTCTGAACATTTTGTGTTGTGTACTTTTTTGTGTTTAATTTTATTTATAATTCATTTTATGTTTTACAATTTCAAATGTGCGTATTATAATTATATAAAATGATTTCTTGAATTTCATAATTTATGTAATTTTATTCAAGTGTCATGTTAAAAATCTACAATTTAATGTTAAATTATTTTATTGAAATAGTTGTTGTAATTTGGTGAACTGACAGAAATGAAAAAGGAAAACAGTTGAGAAAACTGACGACGTCAGAAAGCAGTGTACACCTGTGTACACCTTTTTTCTGTTCAATCTTGATCGTTGTTTTTATGTAATCTGAAGGTGTATATTTAGTTACTAGGTTACTTGGCTAATTTAGTTCCTCATTGAACCTCCCTCTATATATATATATATATATATATTTTAATACAAACATTTATTCCTTCCATATAATTGGGGAACCAAATAGGCCTATTCCTCAAAAGGTTGGAAAAATACACAAAATATTCGTGCTACGACATGGGTTATGGGTCTGTTGCTACTTGCTATTTTCAGTAAATTTGAGTGCAGTTACTATTCACTTGGCAGGTAACTGTATATCTTGACATGTCAGTGAGAACTTTTTTATGCCACTGAAATATACTACTTTAGTCCTTCTGTCTCACTTCTATCAGATATACTAAAAGTTAGGGGTATTTACTTTTGACAGGTTGATTGAGTCATCTAATACTCTTTATTAATAAACAAAACAATATGCAAATGACGCACGGTACTAAAGTACCAAATTTGGTTATCACTAAATCCGGGTTCGATTCCTCGCAACTACGTAATTATATAAGATATATTTACTTAAGATTTATTTACTTTAAATTCTTTAGTTTCATCCGGGGTTCGATTCCTTACAACTACGTAATTATACAAGATTTAGTTATTCACTTTAATTTCATTAGCTTATTTACTTTATTAACGAAGAAAACAATGTTTAGATGGCGCGCAATACCAAAGTCATTAGTTTTATCCAAGGTTCAATTGCATATAACTACATAATTAAATAATGTTTATTTATCATATATATTTTAATCATTCAATTCTCTACAAGTACATTTTTAATAATATTTATTAATATTAATATTTTATTATCGGCTCATGCTAGGCCCGTGTTTGGCATGGATTATCAGCTAGTTTGTTTAAAGATAGGAATTTGGTGGGTAAATGACACTTTAATCTCTTGTATAATCTTAATTGTTACCTGTTTATCTTATCATTAACCCCTTTTGTTCTGGACTAGGCTTCCTACCTGGTTTCATATGCTTGATTCACTTATACCTTTGGCCTTTGGGCACAATTTTTTACGTTCTTTTTTACTATGCATTGGGCTGGCAGATTTTTGGTGATCCAGATGCTGCAGATATTGTTTTCACAAGCGGAGCTAACATTTTAGCTGTCGGGATAAATGTGACCCACCAAGTTGTTATGACAGGTAATGCCTTATTATATCCAGTCACTCATCAAGTAAAGTTATAGACAACATTACAAGCCAACTTTAATGTGCTCTGTTTTAATTAGCCAATAATAAATGTTTACTTTTACATGTGTTTTTAAGATTAAAGATACATCATACATATTTCTTTGTTACAAAATTAGAGATACATTTCTTGTTTAGACTATATAAAAACATGACTGAGTAGACCAATTACTGTTAGTGCACCACTATTCTATTTAAGATGAGCGGATAATTTTAAAAATTGTTATTATCCTTAAAATTAGTCGTTTTTGAAATGTATATCTAATTTTAAAGTAGTGGGATTGCTGTATTTATCTGCCCATCCTGTTTCTCTTTACAGAGTCGCATCATCTATTATGCACATAGCTATTACCCCTACTTAATCATGATACAAGTAGCAACATGTTACAGTTTCATTTAGGCATACTACGAATTAGCTCAATGATTTCATTGTGAGAGACTGGAGATTAAAGCAATTGAATTTCAGATTCTGAGAGCTTGTTGTGAAAAATAGGTTCCTCTTCCTGGATGGCATATGTGATATGCATTTTGGTTTACCCCCAAGGCAAAACAGTTAAAGAATCCCACCAGATTGACCAGAAATTTCCAACAGTTGATTAGAGTTATGATACATGAATGTTTGATGATTATTGCAACAATGCCAAATTAGGATGTAAGAGAGAAGTGATCAGATGAGCCCCTAGGCTTTTAGAAAGAGAAAAAGGAAAGTGGTCATGCCCAGGAGGGTTTATCAAGAAATGTCCAGTTTCCTTGTAACAAGTTCTTCCTTTCCGCCAAGTGTTGAAGGATCCGTTGCTTATCAAATAAGAGTCATCCAGCCATGCCATTTAGCCTCTATTGGACCTGACATTTTTAACAGTTGGTTCGAATAATTATACATGAAAGGTTGATGATTTTGCAACATCAATGTCAAATATTAGGATATAACAGAGCAGTGATCAAATAAGAGCCATACAGCGATTCTGTTTAGCCTCTACTGGAAGCAATTTTCTTTACCTTTATCAATTTGACCAATCTGCCAAAATTAGTAGATATAGATTGAGTAAAATTATCAAATTCCTCCTCATCACTTGTTGCAGGAGCAGCAAAAGTATCAGACCAATAGGTTATCTGGTAGAAGCCCAGCAGTTTAACTGAATTGATTATTGACACCCTTTTCTGCACCCTTGACAGCAGGCCAGTCTAAAATTGAGTCAACTAACACATAAATTTGAACAAACTTATGCTGCGTAAGTCTTATTTTTAATGTGCGGAAACCCCATCAGTGTTACTTATGCCTGAGACACAAACAAAAAGAATGCATATAATTATTAAATTAAATAATCGTTTTCTGTTACTGCTCCCATCAATTCATTGTTTTCTTTGGCGTACTATAGATGCGGATCGAGTTACACTCTCCAAGGCCAGCGGAAAATTTGCTGAGTACCTCTGCAAAATTTTAGAAGTCTATTTTTCTTACCATCGTGAAGCGTACTGCACAAAAGGTCTGTCGATTGGAATATCCAGAAAGTTGCATATTTTAATTTCTTGTTGCTCATGCTAGTTTGTAAATGTTGTAGGTGTTTACCTTCATGATCCAACTGCCCTTCTAGCAGCGGTGCATCCTTCATTATTAACATACACAGAAGGTGCTGTCAGAGTTCAGACAAATGGCATAACAAGAGGCATGACTTTATTTTACAACAAACAAAAGAGGTATAATTGTTTTCATTTCCATCTTATAATCATCTTGAGGTAACATGAGAAAACTGATTTTGTTGTCTTATCATGCAATTGCCTGATTATGTTCTCTAACCAATGCATATACCCTATTATTAATTGTTCTTTTACTCTCCCAAGTCCCACTAATATGCAACCATCCGAAAAGATAGACTTGTGTTTTTCAATACATTCTGGAATGTCTATTAGAGTGAGTATTACCTGTAAAATGACCAGATGCAATGTCTAGTATGGATAGTAAAAACATTGCCCATATATGCATTTCACATGATCTAGTTATGTTTTGATACTACTCAAGCAATCAATATTTGTTTTAAAGGTATTTGTTGTCGAAAGATAGAAAAGATTATACAAAGCATTTAGGCATAGCTCAGAACTGCAGGGATACTCCTAAGAATATATGTTTAATGTCCAAACATACCTACCCTTTTGGAGCTAACTATTGGTAGCCTATTTATATAGGATAGGTGGCTGCCTATGGTCTAAAGTACCAGGAAATAGAAAGTGAAAATAATCTGGTGCTTAATCTTCTCGAGTAGGCCTTAAACTTGCACCAAAATATGGTGCTGGAGTTCAGAAGGGTCTGAACTCTGAAAGCATGTCCATGAGCTCTTAAATTTTATTTCCATTGTGTTATAAAAATGTTCAAAAACAGAGTTTCACTGGAGTTCTTTGTTGGTGCGGTGGTGCAGCATTGAAGCTGAAATAATTTGGTGGGAGCAGTGTTGTTAAAGCAGTCGTTCCTAAGATTTGTAGATGAGTAGATGCAGTTGTGAGATAAATGTTCACCGCATTTTTATCTTAAATACATAGGTTACACTGGGCAATGCTGCAATCTCAAAATTGGTGTAATCAATGTTAAGTAGGTAGCTAGTTGTGGCAAATAACCAACATTAACATGCCAACTTTCCCATATTAAGATCTTCACGGGATTGCAAACATGAACCAAACAAAAGATTACCAACTGATCTTCACGGGATTGCAAACATGAACCAAACAAAAGATTACCAACTTACCAAACTGCTAGCCCAGATAATTTGAAGTTCTGTTCTTATGCGCACATACATCTTCCTAAAGTATTTAATCCTCTCTATAAGATAGCAAATCACAAATGTTCCAGTTTCCCACTAAAAACAAGATCATGTACTGTGACCTGGAAGCCTACTGTACTCGGTCTTACTAGAACAGATTGTGAAATTTTGACTTTTTTAATTACGTAATAGACAAAAAGGGAGGGAAATGTAACTATAAATTTAAAAGAGTTGGTAGTTTAAGTTGCTTTTCTACTTCTCCAAATAAAGAAAACTTGCATTTTCATGTCATATCATCATTATTACCAACTTATTTGTTCCGTGTTTTTTCTTGTCAAACAAGGTTTGGTGAAGTAACTGAGTGGTCTGATAAACCCTCTGTTAAGGTAGCGGTTACTGTCGATGCACCCAAGATTGTCAAATTGGTAATGGACCGACTAATGTCTTCGTAGAAGGTATTCGCCAGAACCTGATCATATACAACCTATTCCTTGTCATCTGCTGGTCACTGTTGTAATCCAAATGAACGTACGTGACTGAAAGTGGTTGCAGCCAGTGACAATAAGATGCCACATTCTTTGGGGAAGTGATCATTCAGATTCATGTACTGCGCTGGTTAAATTTTCTATTTCTTTTTATCTTTACCGTTGTATCAATAAAAGATACCATAGAATTTGCTTCCATCATTTGTATGTAAAGCAAAAATTACTAAATGTAATTCCCCCACCCCCAACAAAATGCAAGA
This sequence comes from Heracleum sosnowskyi, assembly GCA_030848705.1. Taxonomy (NCBI): domain Eukaryota; kingdom Viridiplantae; phylum Streptophyta; class Magnoliopsida; order Apiales; family Apiaceae; genus Heracleum; species Heracleum sosnowskyi. Next base: position 116,448,195 of record CM061242.1, on the reverse strand, counting down.
GTTAAACTGAGCGTATGGAAGTATTTGTAACTGAAATATTTCATGTAGAAGGTATTCACTTGAACCATATCATATACAAACTCCTGTTCCCTGTCATCCTGGGGTCACTCTTGGATTCAGACAAACGTTCGTCAACAGAAGTGCCAGCTTCGACAAGATGAGAACATACCGACATACTGGTTTCTTGAATTAGATTGGAAAATGGAAAAGAAAAATAAAATTAAAGTTTGTCTTGCTTGAATATGGAATGGGGACACAAGGTGTATGTTGTACCATGGTAAATATTTTACTTTAACGTTTATAATACATACACATGATACAATTTACCTAAAAAAAACTAGCATACATATTAAATCACATGTTGCTTGTTTTAACAGAAATGCATTATGGGAAATTAAAACAGTTATTAAGTTGAAATAAGTGTGAGAATGAATTTGTAAATCACATGAAGATGGATATATATATATATATATATATATATATATATATATATATGAGACAATGGATAGAAAAAAATAAAGGGTAACATAGATTAATATATGACTATGGATGATATATTGGTGAAAATTAAAAATATACACTTACCGTATAATTTAAAAATAACAAAATAACAATTACTTGTAGCTATTTAAAGGACAAGAAATGCAGAAAATTTATAAATTTTGATGATTTACTCTTTTTTTCTTTTGCTTTGGATTACAAAATTGTATATTTTAATGATAAGAAAAATATCCTTAAATACATATTAGTGAATTTATATGACCATAATTATTAATATTTGATAAAATTCTTCAATCGCCAAATAGGCAAATACCCCCTACTTAACTCTTTTTTGGGTTGAAAAATAATCCTCTGCTCTTTTTAATTTGTTAAAGTTGTATTTATATGTTCGACTCTTCTTTGAAAAATTATAAATTTTAAGTTTTTTGTTAAATATTTTTCAGGTACAAATGTAGCAATAAAATAAACATACCAACTTATTCTTCTTACTAAATAAACATACTAACTTGATTTAAACAAATGTTAACATTTTTTTTTTTAAATAATGTATATCAGATTAATCTGATACAATAAATTAGCTTATATCTGGTCGGACACCAAATTTACCAAGCGTTTTACACTATATAACTAACCAACTCTTTTACTTCACTCGGAAGAAAGCAAGTAGATCATAGTATATACAAACCGCTTTTCACCATTTTCTAGGGGATTTGTTTTGTTATCACCTGTTTAGTGGAAACGTGGACGCGACTGATTTGTGTACTTAATTGTCGTTTATTAGACATTATCAAGACATTTAACCTCATATTGGTTCGTATTTAAATCAGGTTAATCTGATATACATTATTCTCATTTTAAAATTGGATCAAATAATTTGTATTCACATTTTCTTATTAGTATTACTCCAGCCCGTTCATAAAATCAATTTTAATTCTGCCATCGGTGAGCAAATAATAACTATTTACAAAGCACCAAAGAAATAAACTTAAATGATAATCCCTTTTCAGGGAAAAAAATCGATAGTACATAAGTTAATGCATCTAGATATATAGTAGTCTCAAATTAACATATTAAACTCGGAATTCATTCACCAAAAGGACCATTTCTTTGGATTTGCAGATTTAACAGGCTCTTCCTTCCTCTTCTCTATTCCCTGCTTCAAGCCCTCAAGCCTTCTCCTGCAAAGTGCCCGATTCAGTACAAGGTAGTCAGAACCCATACAACTAAGGAGGCAAAATTATTTAGTTGCTATAAAGAAAAAAGTTCATATTAATTCAAGTACTGAGATCAAACATTACTTGATATCAACAGAACGTGATTGCAGGCTCCATCTTAGGCGATGCGCTATAAAGCTTTTATCGGCACTTAACAGAATCAGGCGTCTAGAATGTACAATTCAACAAGTTAGGTACAAGTGTTTAAGAGTAAAATTCTGTGCAAATTGAATCTAGAAATAAGAACAAAAATTATCCAACTACATGAATTGCATTTAAACAAAAGCTCTTAGTACATATCACGAATGGTCCATGCTGTATTAATAGCCTCATTATTTAGTTTTCTTTTCAATATCAGGACCAAGCCAATAAAAGACTAGCCCCAGTTCACACTAATTGGCATAACTCTTGTCTACCAATAGTGGGCAGAAAACCTTTCTATTATACTTGCACATTAACCAACATTATGAAACAACCACATAAAATTTTAAATGACTTGAACAAAACAGCAAGAGCGAGGACTGGCAGTACATACACGAACAAAGAGAATCGTAAAGGAAAAGCAATATGTATTCTCAAAGTAGCGCTGCAAAAGACTAAACAAACGGCCCTACTTTCTGTTTAGGCTAATGTCAGAAACTGAATTATAATATGAAGTATTACTGATTCTTTAGAATACAAATCCTCATTCCAGAGCTGGGTGTAGGTGCTAATAGTAAACCATCGACATCAGTATGTGACAGTTTCAATGTTGTACCTCCTCAAGTGACTAGCAAACCAACAGGGAAAAAGTAAATTTTTTAACCAAACAAGAAGTGCAAACAATGGTTACTATAGCAACACTAAAACTGGTCTTGCATTTGTCTTCAAGTCCAATAGACAAGCTGCCATATTTCTAATATTTCACTAAAGATGAATAAATAATTTAAGTCGGTAAAAGTTTCATGGAACTCACATTTAGAATATCTGGAAATATATGTCAAACTAATTTAAAAATTGCAGTAGAAATCACCTGTTGATGAATTAATACTAATATATGATAAATCGCAGATTCAGAGTTCTGATTTCACTTCTTTTAACAAAGTATTCTGTCAACACATTTCACATTAAAGAGTTAATTGACCAACATACCTATCTAATAATGTAGCTTCTGATTCTAGTTGAGAAGCTCTTTCCCTTGCTTGATCAATGGGCATTGACAATCCTAATTTATGCTCACTATCTTGGAGCCTTTGTCTTAGTTCCATATCCTAGAACATAACAATGTAACTACGTAAAATTTTAAACAACTAAAAATAAGAACTTAACATTTCTGAGTTCCCTTTCCGTCTGTGATCATTCTCCATGTTCCCTATCGTGTAATACTTAGCACTAAATTAGCTCACCCGTTTTTGTGAACACTGCTTGTAAAGAGCAATCTCATCTTGACAGAATGGCTCAATATCATTTATCTGCAAGCCTGAAAAATCATGAGTTTTAAAGAGGTGGTACATATCACAAATGGAGCAGCCTTGATAATGAAAGATGAAAAAAAGACCAGGGAAAGGTAGGGCTTAAAGAAGATTTACATAGAAACAAGTTCCTCAATTTTCCATCGCATATATCAACACCTTCAAGCACATGCGATGCAATTTCTGGTGGAATGACTGGAGATGCTGGACCCGTCATCAGATCATCACCAACTAAAATAGTTTCCTCCATCGTAGGTTGTGAATCAACTAAAACCACAAAAGATAAAATCTCAGTAGAATCTATCAAGAAAACTCATTCATAAGCTTTTCTGTCATTGTTAATCTTTGTTTTAGCTGTGCATTAGACCTAGTTGAGCAAGAAAATATACTCAAATTTTATCGCGATTCTGAAATGGTATCTCTAAAGTGAGCCATGGGATATATGTTATCTTAATTAATAATCCGTTCGACAAATGACTATCAGATGCATTGCAGGTATACATTACAATTTGAGTGAAAAAAACAACAATTTTGAACCCAAAGCAAGGCGATAAAGCAAAACGTTCTCTCTTGAATCAACTGGTTAATACGCCAGTGTCAAAACATAGTCACTAAACCTATTGCATAAGACAATGTCATATATACACTAAAAAAGAATACATCTAATCTTGATCACAAGATTAAGCCCCAGGGCATGAGAGTTCAGACCATGCTTATTGCTTACTAATTTAAGACCAGGGTTAAAACATATTCACTCAAAATGTTGCCCGCAACATCATTAATGTGAAGGGTAATGGTGCAACTATTCCCTAAAATAAAATCAGATTCACAACCACTAATTTGCTTGAAATGACAAACTTTGAGAAGACTAATCGCACACAACTGATATCACTGATTAAAACAATTATAAACACACACACACAACATACATTCAACAATCAAGTTCAAGTAACATCTGTGGCCCGAGACTCTAAAATCAAGAAATGAAGAAACATAACAATATATAAAAAACAGAACCATACCATCCATGATGATATATATTTGCAGAAACTTCTTGAATTCTTGATATGCTGCAATAAAACCCTACACAAATCACTACTCAAAAAACAAAACAAAACACATAAAAATGTAATCTTTAGTACAACATATACATATATCTATATATCTATAGATACAAAGATAGATAGAACAACACCTGCGATTGAGTCTCTACCTGAAATGCAAAACCCAGAATTATTTTTAGGTTTTATGATTTGGGGGTTAGTGAAATATAAATAAATTATATACAAAAAATATACTTAAATATTATTATGACTTTAATACCCTTTCTTTGAGTCCACCTTTACATAAAGCATATGGGCTTTATGGTCATTGTCCAAACACTTGTAGCTTCACTGACATCTCCATCTCTTTTCTTTACTCATTTGTCAAATCTGTGTGTGTAATATCTATACAGAGGCACTAGCATTGCTCAGCGATTGAAGGTCATAAAAAGGTATGTTTTTTCTGTGTTTTAAGTAATAAATATATATAAAGCAACCATTTTTATCATATGAACTAGTCTTGTATCAATCAAATGACATTGATTATGTTATTGTGATAAGGGGTTTTTGATATTTTCCAAGATTTGTGAATACCCTTTTTGTATTCAAGATTTTAGCTTTTGATTTTACCCTTTTTTGTTTGATGAGTTAAGAGTTGATTAATTTTCGAAAACTGTAATGTATCGGTGTAGAAGAGATCATGAATGTATGTATGTATGTATAGTGTACTTGTGCTATACTTCTTTTAGTTTCAATTTGTTTAATCCATTTACCAATAAAGCTGTAAACTTTAATAATTATGACAAAATGAATGTGAAATTCGAGATGGTTTACTTTGTCGAAAATGGTTACTAAATGTAGCAGAACTTGGTTTGATTAGTTTGAGGGGTACTTAATTCAAGAGTGTTATTCTCACGAGTGGTATTATTTGATCTGCTGTAAATATGTAGATACAATTATTATAGTACAGTACAAGATCAGGTGAGTTCCTGCCCATGGCTAGCTTACAAATTCAAGGAGATGAATCGGTTCTTTTGCTCATATCGCACTCTAACATGAAGAGCTTTGCTCCAGAAGTTCGATTCTCACTTCAGGTACTTGTGTTATGACCCTGATGTGATTTTTTCAACCAGTGTACTTGAACTTAAATTTGAGATATTATCTTTCCACTTCATTCAGTGTCCCAAGATGATGCCTTAATAAAAACTGAGTATTCTATACTAAAAGTAAGATTTCATGTGAAATATGTATTAACAAGTTAGATTTGCGACAAGGACAGTGCAAAAAAATTGTTGTAGTTTTCATGCCCCTAACTTAATTAACTGTAATTATAATTGTTAGATATTCATAGATGAAATTGGTCTAATTATCCTTAGTGTAGTAAGATTAAAGTTGAGTTATTATCTTGTGCTGATGAACTTTTCTTCAATTTATATTATCAGGCCATTTGTAGGAAGTGTTAGGAAATTTATTGGATTTTGTTTAGTCGTACGCAAATCTCTTTGTGTTATCTAAATGGTTGTTTTTTGTTTGTACTTAAAAAAGTTATAAGTGTTAGTATCAATGTCAATGCCCAAGTTTGAAGATTTCCATAGAAACATTTTGTTTAGTATATTGTGGACCTCCATATCATATCATAGTTGTCCTCCCACTTTAGGAAACGTTTCCTATCACTTTCTTGTGGATTGTAAGTGAAATCATGAGTATTAAGTAATAAAAATACGTGTCGGTATTGTTAGTTTTCAGATTTGCTGATGCACGTAGCACAAGTTCTTGACTAATAAGGTTACGCTTTGACAACCACTTTCTTAATCGTGATTTCAGATGACAGTAGAAGCTGTAAAAGAAAAGCTATGGAGAAAATGTGGTACCTCTGTTGAATCAATGTGCCTTGAACTATATGATCATAGTGGCACTAAAATTTTAGTTTTAAGTGATAACACGAGACCCCTTGGCTTCTATTCTCCAGAAGACGGGTATTTGATATATTTCTCTGATCTTTTTCTCTGTCCGTTTAAGCTTAAGTGAATATATCTTCACAATAGTTTTGCATTATTACCTCTGTTAAAATTGTAACTGTAGTATCATATATAAGCTATTTAACTTAATAAATCGAACCTCGAAGGCTAGCTGTTTGGTTATTTTGAGTTTCTCAAGTAAATGATCAGTATAACTTTTAGGTCTTTTACGTGTAGCTTAAAGTGAACTTTCTGAATAGTTTACTTAAATTTATTTAACAACATTGCGTAGCATTTTCCTTTAGAGGCATGTCCTTACAGGAAAATTAGCAAATTATTGACTTCAACATTAACTTGCTGTTCATCTAAAGACAATGGATCCAGTTACACACAGTCAAGTACATAAAACCAACTTTACTGACAATTGCCCATGGCACCAAGGAAATATTTTAGGTACTAGGTGGGACTCTGCCACCTAAATTTTCTTTGTAATTTTCGTAACAGTAGAATTATATAATTAAAGCTTGCTTTCCTTTCTAAAGATTAATGTTTCATAGTTTGGCATTAGGATCATTAGTTATTATATCACTACTTGTATAAATTGAATTTAATAGTTTTTTTTCCTGTAAAAGTTGAAAATTTTCTTGCCACTTGTTTGTAGCTCGGGTTATATTAATCTTATGTTTGGTGCTTCATGTCATATATTTTTGTTTTATGTTCTAGACACCGGCTTCATATTATAGATCTTGATCCATCATCTGTGACCTCTGGAGGTTGGCTGGATGACACTTCACAGGTCGAAAAATACACAATTTCAGAAGAAGCTTTTGATAAACTTGACGGTAAACTCTGACGTAATATCGTTTGTATGCTCATATGCTGTAATATTGTTTTTATGATGTATCACGCTTTTGCATTATATGTACTTTCTGAAAAGTTATTTAACTTATTTTGTATATATGTTTCGATTATCAATGGCGTGCTCAGCTTGTCCAGTTTGTTACTTTCACATGCTTGAATTTATCACTTTTTTGATGCACCCTCGAGTTAGTAATATAGTGGTATCATTACTTTCTCAGTGACTAGAAAACATTAGCTGTAGGCCTGTCAGCTGTGGCAGATGTCATATTTTTTTCATTTTTATTATCCTTTTTTCAGGCACATATAGGAAATATAAGGGAAAATTTGCTCACCAAAAGCCTACAAATCAAGCTTCTAAGGTAACTTCCTCATAAATTTTTTGTTCTTCTAGAGCTGCTAACTTTGAAATGCCCTCTCCTTTGATATTTATTATGACTTGTCGCTTAGGCTTTTTTCGAGTGACAAATTCAAGCGCTTATGACGTTAATACTGGTGAATTGATAAGGAATTGAGAAGTAGGTTCATAGTGACGTAAACTCAATTGAACCTTAACTGTGAGGTATCCATCACGTTACATGTGGTGAATACACATGGTACTTGTTGAGGGATGGTGGTAGAGGCCTAGAGGGTTCTGCTCTGCATCTCAGGTTGGGATTGGAAGGTTCTTGAGTGACACTCGTACAGAATTGTGCTGGGATAAGGGATCGTTGAATTATTGATTTATTTACGCAGTTTCTTGTCAAAACATAACTCCTGAGATGGCCTGATTTTGTCCGAGCATTCCCCATTCATGTATTCATGCTACCAGGATATTGCCTCTATTGTTTCAGTGTGTGCATAGAGTGTTAATATGTGAAGCATCTGTATGCTACAGTATAAGGGTTTTTGAAGCAACCAGACACACACCCGCAGAGATGAACTTGGTTTTGTAGCTTAGTTGTCTAACAAATTTGGATCACAAAAATCTAGATAATGTACAAATATTGATATGGTATTTATATGGATAAGGTACAGGTATGTACATGGTGGCAATCTAGGTAAGGTACATGTCTGGGCTCTTACTACAGCTTAGTTGTAGAATGACCTAGATGAAGGAAATGTATGGGCTCTTAACTTTTGGTGACTACCTCTTGACATGCTTCTTGAGTTTGTTCTTCTCTCAGCTATTCTTTTTCGCTGAAATAGTATAATTCCATAACTAAACTAGGTAAATTTAAGTAGGTGGCATATAGTGAACTTGTGGATTCAAAGAGTTTTGACATTCTTTTGTACTTTACTTCACAGATGTCAGAAAATTTTATGGAAGATCTTTGTACAAACATTAAGGTTTGTTTTCTTTCTCCCATATGTTTAAAATTTTAAAGTTTGCTTCCTGTGCTCCAAAAATAATTGACCTGCTTTATTAATTTAATGTCGATATGACTCACTTCAGAACTATGTATGTGTGATTTTATTATACGTCAACATAATCATTAATATTGCAATAAGCTAGGATGGCCCTAGTAATTTCTACTTGCGCTATTCTAAAAAATAATTGCATTAATTTAATTCGGAATCTGATTTGTTGATTTATTGGCTCATATACCGAATACATGTCTGTAAATCTTTAAGAGCGGATGCAATATCTTTTCACTAACTTAATCTGTAAACGAGCCTTCAGGAATCATACTTGTTGAAACTATATGAAGACTATTGAATTGCTTTGCATTTGATGCTGGATGTCAATTCAGCATGTAATATTTATGCAAGGAGTTTTGAACTTAAGACGAAGTCAAGATATGATATAGCTAGGCTTGCCACCTAGATATTTAGGCCACAGGCCGTGCACATAGAATTCTCGCACTAAAAAATATAAGGAAATACTAATTAATTAATCTGCCTCCGAAGCAATTTTAGTACAAGTATTTATATTACTGGAGAAAATGTTGATACAGGAAAGTGATTAAGATTTAAGACATTGTAGTCCCAAGGAACTTCTGATTAATGATTAAACCTCTAGACTTACACGAGATGATACTGATACTAGAATCTTCCTAAAGCTGCCATAAAATTATTATGAATGGAAAATAATCCGGAGCCTTTTAAAATCTGAAACATTCTAAACTTTCAGTAAAATCTAGCATATTTTAGAACGTTTTGGAATCAATTAGGGTAGCATTACAATTTATATGGATTATGTATTATGTTTTATATTAACATTTAGTATATAAATTCACATTGCCTACTTTTCCTTCAGACAATGTTCTTCCTTTAACAGTTCAATCCCAGTTTGGTGCTTGGTCTTGACAAAGAATGACTTTTATTTTCTTTTTATTTATCATCATCTAGAAATTACCTCAAGTCTGTTGATGCACTTGATCACACGTAAAAGTGTCTTACATCCCTATCCTTGAGCGCACTGAGTAAATATATCCACTCATAACATCTAAGGTACATTTGATGCATGGTTAGCTTATTTATACACGCTACTAGATTAACATTTAGAGTTTTCTTCTGAAACAAGTATCAATTGATCATGATAAATGTGCATAAGGCCATAGAGCACGGACATTTTACCACTTGGCTGAGGAAAAAGTGCAACAATTTACAAATAGGTTATAGGACATCTTAAATTTCTTCCCACCTTTCGTTTTCCTTCCTAAATAAATATTAATTGATTCTGTTGAAACGGCATTTTCCGCATGAATATTGTCAAGACTGTTCTCTGAAATCAGATGGGAGATAAATTGATAAATGATAGATTCGATGGTATACATCTAGAAGGATGTATTTTCAAAAATTGACGGCGAATTAATTTTGAATCAATTTCGAAAGGCGGCATCTCGTAAAATCCAATTGTCTTTTTGTGCTTTTAGCAAAAGGTTTATGAATTATTATGCTGAACCTAAACCACCCCCCCCCCCCCCCCCCCCCCCCCCCCCCCCCCCGGGTTGGTTTCACCCTAGATACACCATATATGTATTGGCTGGCATCTTAGACCAATATTGGTTGGAGAGAAGCTTTGAACTCTTTGCAGTCATGCACTACACTTTAATAGTATAAACTGAACTGTAATAATTAAATTCAATAGTATATTAGTATGACCGACCTATTTTGTGTTTTTGTGTTCATCAACTTGAAAGTGATGTCTTCTCTTTTGGCATTCTCTTTTAAGTTTCAGCATATATCAACATTTGTGTCCGGTCAATTAATAGATTATTTTTCTTCTTTTGCCAATGTATAAATATGATGTTGTGATATCGTTCAATTTGACTAATATAGATTGGAGATAGATGCCAAGTTGAACCAGGGGAAAAAAGAGGGGTCATTAAATTTGTTGGCCGTGCAGAAGCACTTGGACCAGGATTCTGGGTTGGAATTCAATATGATGAACCATTGGGGAAACATGATGGCATGTGAGTGAGCTCTTCTTTATCTTCACGTATTCCTCGGATAAGTTACTATAACTACGTGTGCACTAATAAATTAAGTGAATTTAAGCTAGAAGAAGATTTCTGTGATCTTTTCTGTCGCTAGTGATAATCCAGTTTTATGTATCTGTTTACTGTATGTAAGTTGCGGACTCATGCAGTTTAGGTTTGAATAAGGAGTGTCATGTTTTCAGGGTGAAAGGAACACGCTACTTTGATTGTCTTCCACTTCATGGTGCAATAATGAGGCCTGACAAAGTCAAGGTCTGTATTTAATCATACGTTAAGATTATAGTTTATGAATGCTGCTCTTAATCACATATAGGCATCATCTCCTTTTTAATGGTTTCCTCTTCTGTTCCTGGGGCATAAAGCTTGCATGTTATGTCACAATTTTAAGTTCACGTATGGTGGAAGATAACTTCCACAATGTTGAAGTAGAATAATTTAGAGCTGGCATATGAACTCTTAATTAATATTATGTGCTGAATATTAGTTACTCTCAGCTTTCATATTCTTTAACAACACCTGTCAAGATTAGATGTCTAAGAGTATTACTTCATTGCTGCGATTGACGTGGTGTCTGCAATATCATGTCTTCTTCATTACTGAACATGTTGTTTCATATTCTCCAATCTTAACTAGGCAAATTTGTGGTGGATAATAATTGTCTTTCAGCTAAAATAATTTCTTTGAACAACACCTGTTAAGATTAGATGTCTATGCATCTTCTTCTTCTGTTGTAATTTGAAGTAGTATAGCACAACCTAGATCTATATTCACATGAAAATATTGTACACCAGTACACCGCACCCTCCAATTATTTAAAGATGATTACGAGTAAATGATTATATATTGATGATTTATAGTTATATGCTAGGTTGGTGACTACCCAGAGCGGGACCCGTTTGATGATGAAGAAATATAAGCAAGAAGGACCTTGTGCACTTTGGCACAGAAGTCCCGTGAAATATTTCAGCATCTTATTGGCAACTTAGTGTGATGTGTGGGTGCTGTTCAAATCAGCAACTGTGTAACCACTAGGTCGCCGTTGAGTTCAAGAATTAGTATTTGGTATATGTATATTTATCATTTTGTTTTATGCAAGCTCGTGAATCATTTTTCCTTTGAGTTAAATTGGCAATGAATAGAATGATGAACAATGTACATGAAAGTAATGTTAAGGTTGTTATTGAGCTTAGGTTTCCAGAACATATACAGTCCTCTATTCAGTTAAAGTTCTCAGATGTCTATTAGTTGCATGATACTAGCTCTCCATTTCACTGCAAATTGAAGAAGCTTATCCATCAAAATTATTCAGCAGTTGTTGTTTTTGACTGGTGTAGTTTATGGTGTAGATTACAATTTTGCTGTTGGTTTTTTTTTGTTTGGAAAGGCCGAAAGGTAAAATTAGTTTATATTTGGGTGAAAGACAACTTTAATCTTTTTTCATACAAAATTAACAAAAATATCTGTTTTTAAAATTTTGGTCAACTTTACCCAATGAAATATCCATCTGTTAGTGGAGTATTCCATATATATATATATATGAAATATCCAACTGTCAGTGGAATATTCTGTATATGGGATAGTCAACTACCAATGGAGTATCATATATAAATTGGAATATCCAACTATGAGTGGATATTTTTGTAATTTTTTCGCCTAAAATCAGTATAAAATCACATGTACACAATCATAAAATACGAAATGTGATTTTTAGGTTGATTTTCTTACATAGACCGACGACTTGATTTTAGGGTTGTAAACAACCCTTTACAACCATAAAATCAGGTTAGGTTACCCTAAACCCTAAGTCTGTATATGGATTCGTCATTCTGAATATTTCTAAAATCCAAAATGGAACCATTGAATCTCAAAGGTTAACTGTTGAATCCCCGAGGAAATCGCTAAACTAAGAACATAAGTTTATTTTTGTTCATTTTGTATTAAAAAAAAGATTAATTTTAACATATGGGATAATGAGATACTCAACTGTCAACGAAGTATCCTGATGTATACGAGATATCCAACTATCAGTGGAGTATCTTATACAAATTGGGATACCCAACTAGCAGTGAAGTATCGCAAAGGATAAAGTTGACCACTTTTTTTATAATGATTATTTTTGTTTATTTTATAAAAAAAAAATGGTTATTTTTGTCATTTTTTCTACAAAATGTTTCATTACATTTGTTATAATCAAGATTTCCCAAGGATGATCACCACGCGCATTTTAAATATGCAAAGAGGAATACATTTCGTTATTTATTTATCAAGATTTTAAGTTAAGTGCTGAGTTAATGCTGGTTCAAGTTATGAACCGATCTACCAATATAATCATAAATACCAGGTCTCTATACCTTCGGCTACTCTTCTGCGAATGTTTCTCTTCTTTCTTTCTGATGTACCATACTTTTAATACTCCAATGTTACTTTCTCTACTTGCCAAAAAGGATTCTATTTACTCATTTTTTAAGGGAAAAAGCTTTCTTTCTGCGAGGTTTTTAAATTAACACTCTTCAATAGCTAATCAATTTTCACTAAATTCACTTAAGATAGAAGAACCTGAACTACTACGCAGGACCCAAAGAACTACATTTGATGCGTACTTCAGGAAGTGGTTATTGGTGATTAACGGTCTTAAATCTTGTTTGAGAACTAGTGTTCCTCCTGTAAAATCTACTTCTATTCTGAATTCTGCATCAATGGCACTCACAAATTTTGCAACAGAGTCCATTTGTTGTTGGACTTCTACTGACTACTATTATAAGTCAAGTGTACATAACAATCTATAACCAGTGCACATGCTAGAAAATCACAAAGGACCAAGAACAAACATAACAATGAAATAGTATGTCTTTTATGTTGGTCAATTTGCAAATGTCCGGTGAACATCTGGGACAAGGAAACTGGAAATACTTCAACACTGCAAATTCAACCTACATTGCATATCCTATCAGAAAGATACTCTGAAATTGCAAAGCTTCAAAAATAAAGAGTTAGTGTCCACTGTGCAGGAAGCTGAACAGATATAAAAGATTGGGAAGTATCCTCTGAATATAACTCTGGTAGAATGCAGGACCAAGTCCAACCCATAAACTAAGTTCAAGGAATATAACACTTGGTCAAAAATCATCATAAATTCAAGGTAGAGATACTTGAATTCATAACTCCGATTAATTTGCAACAAGTAAATTTGAAAAAAGTTAACACTTGCAGCAGCATCTCAATACAGGACCAACTCGAACTAGATTCAATGATTCACGATTGAGCATAACTATCAGCTAGGAAGTTGCTTGGTCGCGTACTCGCCTCATGGTTCTGAAAAGCAAATTGCACAAAAAGTATGTTACTTCAGCAAGAGATCAGCTCTAGAAATGAAGCTTAAAAATCTAAACTGTTTTGATAATTTAGACATGCAACTATTTAAAAATTGAATGGGTTAGTAATAAGGTCATTTAGTTTAACAGAAATTTAAACAAGTCAGAATTATCGGACCGGAAGCAGGGGATCTTGAGCATTCCTAACACATAAATATGCTACTTGCAACCAATCTTGATTACTTGAGATTTTAATTTTATAATCAATTTAGAGGTGAACTTAGGTGGGTCGGAGGTCGGTGACTCAGGGATGGAGGGGGTTCAAAGATACTAATAATTACTCGGGCCTCTCTGATTTAAGAGGTTTCGGTTCGCATTTCACTTGGTATAAATACTGTCCTAAAGATTCGATTTTGCATAAATTAGATCGTGCCCTAGTAAACCCTCTTCGGCATATCTCTTTGTAAAAGGAGCAACATGTCATCCATTCATAAAATAGAAGCATAAATATTATGTTCATGCAAATGTCAATTTAATTTTTGTTAAGCGATCCGCGAATCGCGAACCGGAGTAACAGACTATGTTGCTGGGTATTCTCGTGTTCTTCATGATTGTATCTTTGTTGAGCTGAGCTATCTGCTCCAACTGAATTCAAAGCTCTGATGTCCTAAAATTGCAGAATACATTGAAGTCTGCTTTGCTCTTAAAAAAAGGGGGGGGGGGGGGGGGGTCGTGACCATTACTAAAAGGTCTCTTTTTATGACACAGGCCGCAAGATGTCATTAGAATCTGACCTGATTCGAGAGACTATTGACCTGAAAATAAGAAAATATTAAATAAGCATGGAGGTCCTAGAATGTGCCGTCACTGAGGTCTATATAGCACAGAGACAAGTCACAAGATTTTTGAACAAGAGTGACCTTAAAATCATACATATCCTTAGATTATTGTGGCGGCAACATAATTTCTCGAATGATTTCATTGTCTATGTTGAAGCAAACAATTACTATTAACTGATCAGTTGTCCGGTTGTCCCTGCCCAACATGCAGCACCATTTACAACTGAATCCTCTTCAAGGCATTCAAATCCCGCAAAATTCTCTTTGTCAACGGTCTTCCAAGAATTAGTACTTAAGCTATAAATATACACGTAAACAAAGTTCGACTGAGGTTTTCCTCCCTCATCATGATACTTCTTAAGTTTGATAACTTTGTAATCATCAAACCACGTACCGGATCATCATTAAGTATAGGAGACTTAGGAAGAGTTTTATATTTTCGACTAACGGGGTTCCAAAAATACACCTGCTGTGACTTTGGATCACACAAACATATTAGACCATTAGATATCCAATAAAAACCATAACCATACCACTCAATATCTTTAGGAAATGGCAGGGAAGAAAATTGGTTACATTGTTTATCATTAACACGTAAAGAAATATAATGTCCACACGACCGCGAAAAAGAATTTAAGTTTTTTTTTTTTGATGATGTGAATAGAGAGACTTAAAGGAGTTTGTATCAGATGATACCATGATTTCTGAACTAA
Organism: Heracleum sosnowskyi; assembly: GCA_030848705.1. NCBI lineage: Eukaryota > Viridiplantae > Streptophyta > Magnoliopsida > Apiales > Apiaceae > Heracleum > Heracleum sosnowskyi. The sequence goes on along the minus strand of CM061242.1, from coordinate 116,432,882 downwards.
CATGAATTTGAAAATAGAAGAAACAGGTAATCTTTTGAGAATTTCTATGAAGAGAAAGAAGCAACAATTGTGGTTTGATTTTAATACCGAGAAACAAACAAACACGTTGTGGTTCAACTTCCTCAACCAAAGGAATCTTGATCGTAACTGTGAGAAGAAGATAGAAAGCACCTTTATAATTGATACAATGACTGTTTTAAGTGAAGTTGAGATTCCCCTTGTTATAGCTAAAATTCGGTAGTCGGGTTTTAGGGTAAATTTGGGTCAAGTAATAATTAATTGGGGATATCCAAGATGTAATTAGTGATTGAATTGGTACAAGGGAAGCTCGGGGAGAGGACGCGCCCCTTTGACCGTCCAACCCTTTAGGACGCGTTGTCTTTGTGTGACTGGCAACTTTACATGAATGGATGACTTGACAGAGAATATGAGCTACATTGATATTGGATTGACACAAGGAAGTTTAGGGCATGCCCTCAGTAAGGGAGAAGGCGCGCCCTCTGTCCGTCCACCCCTTGAGGGTGCGTCCTCTTGGTTTAAAGTACCTGCTTGGTGGTGAAGGATGGCTCCATTGGCTTGATAATGGCAAGATATTGAAGACTTCTCCCTTAGGATGTCTCCTAAGGGAGGGATGTCCGTGATTGAAGGCCTCCAGGGTTTGCCTGATGATGATGTCTGTGATTGAAGGCCTCCAGGGGTTTGCCTGATGATTGAAGAACTCCCTCCTAGGATGTTCCCTATGAGGGGGATGTCCGTTGTTGAAGGCCTCCAGGGATATGCCTGATGATTGAAGGCCTCCTCCTGTATTGAATGGGCGCGTCCTCATTGGGGATGTGGGGTAAATCTTGGTGTGTGCTTTGGGAGCTCTGTTCCTGTACTCAATGGGTGCGTCCTCATTGGGGAACTTTGGAGTAATCCTGCACTTTGCACCCAAACGCTTGGGATCACTTGTCCTGCAATCTGGTAGGTGATTCTCATTCGGGGGACAAGGATGTGTCAGGCATTTGGGGTAAGTCATGGCTATACATGCAACTACTTTGGTCAGGGAGATAGCTGGTAGCGGTTAGTGTCGGCTCCTAAGTTGGGTCGATGACGTATCCGTGAAGTCCCTAGACTGTAGTTGAGCCTTGGGCCTTTGTGACTAGGCCTCATCGTTGGACATTCCTAAAGCGAGTCGAAGACCAATTCCAGAAGACGGATCAAGTATTCTAGTGGGTCTTGGAAATCAGAAACCAGCCCATATAGGTTACTTGCTCCCCAAGAACTACGTAGGGCTTGATCCCCTACAAATATGGGGTACGTAGGCACATTGTAAGGGGTTGGAAACGAAGAGCTCACCGAGCCACCACCAAGAAAACCCTTGCAATCTCAGTCCCCAATTCATCGCAACCACCACATTCCGGTGACTTTCCAGCGAAGAACCACCATCTTAGATCTTGATTCCGACGACGAACCTCAAACTTTGTTAATACCAAATTCCTCCGTTAACTCCCCTCAAAGTGGTAATCGATAAAAAGAAGGAAAGAGTTGTTTCTGCTGAAGCAAACAGTGATTTTGATGATATTCCATATAGCTTCTTCACAATTCCAATGGGAACAATTGTCACACTATTAACTACACATTTTGAATATTCAAAGCTACTAGATATTGGGAACTTTAATGATTTGTATGGAACCGCTGTAATTCCAACGGAAACATTTGACCAGGTTAATATATAGAGCTGACACATGAAGGAGTTTTATTTCCCAAACCGTATTTTCTGTTATCAATAATGATATATGGATTCAACCTATGGAATATTAAAAAGTACAGGTATAAAAGAGTTTGGATATTTGAAGAGAAGATGCTTCAAATTGGTTCCAGTGAGATTCTTGATATTCTGATGTACTCTGTCCTCAAAGACTCAATTTAACTGCTATGGTTTTTGGTAAGAAAAAATTTCATCTCGGACAAAGCGATGGCATCCATTCAGTCTCAGATAAGTACAGAGTGCACTTTCATGCGCTCCTCTTAGAGTTTTTCTTGGAGTTGCTTCTTTAATGGGGCTCCAGCTTGTTCCATCATTCATAAACGTTGCTAAAGTTCTTGGTGCACGATGAGAAACTACTCAGAGACAATTAAATGTTGAAATGAAGAAAACATATGAATTAGGTTCCTTATATGATTTACTAATTGATGATCCACCAGATAACAGGCAGGCTGTTGGGGCACTAGTGTATGATCACCTGATTGTGCAAAAGTTTAATACTTCTCAATCTCATTCACCAGGTAAAAAAAATGATTCTTCAGGGGTCCATTTAGTCAGACTGTTGAAAATATTAAAAGAGTTCAAGAAGATCAAATACTGAGTATATATGTCATTGATGATGTGTGGGAGTTCATGAACGCCATGAAGGACCGGAAGCGTATTATCTCTATGCTACTGAGTGAGAACGCATCAACCGAGCTGACTAATGAAGATATAACTAATCTGACTCGACGTATATGTGCATCTTTTAAAAAGTCAGTGGGTGAGAGAATTTTTCCTGCTACCGATAACCGAAAACAATATTATACTAAAGCTCAAAGAGAAACAATTGAAAACTACAAAACAAATGTAATTGTCACCATAATAACTTCGCACGCAAAAATTAAACACCACTTAAATTAATTGTCGAATCACTCTCACCTTATTAACAAAACCATTAAAATATTTTAATCAGTTAAATACCGGTTAAGAAATATACCTATTACTTGTTGAATGGTAAGAATATTTGATGTGAGCCACCATCTCGAAGCATGTTGCTAGCAGTTTTAAATGCATTAATGATTTTTCCCATCCCGTATCGATTGACTGAATAAGCAATGTTCTCCCCTTTTCAAATGAGCTACATATCACCATTGTATTTACTTCCCTACCACTTTTAATAAAATGGTGAAAGCCAAGAGCCTCCTTCCTATAATCCATAAAAATTTAAAAGAGAATGTCAATCAATTGTATATGAATATATAAGACATGTCAGGAGAATATAAGTTATAACTTGAAACTTACTCAACAGGGCCAGGTTTGTCCATTTTAACTGCATATACTCTGAAATTAAAGTCAAACTCATAATGGCGGAAAAACATATAGAGTAGGTTTGAGATTTCAGGAGTGTTAGTTGGTGTGAATTTTCTTGTAGCAGTATCAAATCTCTTGGCATCTGTTAGTTTATCTGCTAGTTCTTTGCTCTTAGATGTGTCCATCAATGGTAAAAGCCCAACCTTTTGCAGGAAAACTATGCACAATATGCAATAGCAAATACTCTTCAGGGTGTCTTCCCTAGGGTCATTTATTTTATGAACCTTGACGAAATCATTTACCAACACAATGAGTTTCCGGCATCTAATATTGCTTGATACAACAGATCTCAAAAGTGAGGTGACTAAGACTGGCTGAATCAGCCATGAAAACTAGAGTCCTTACCGAGATATTCTTAGAGGAACCACAGTCTATCAGATAATTATTTACAGGATTACTATGATAACTTCTATATAAAATAATCACCGACATACTTAGTCGTAGGAAAATTAGGATCAAAAGTTGTCAGACCATCCAATAGTAGTACCATCTACTCGGAAAATTTCCAAACAATACCCAAACCCTAGGTAAGAACATTGTTAAAGCTCAATTATTGAAATGTGATTTCACACACATGCCTCTTAATCTTAATCTTCACATAACATTGTTAAAGGCTAAACAATACCTTGAACAATGGAGACATGCCCAAAGTAGTATAACAATAATTCGGTTTCCTCAGCTATACGAAGGAGATGGAGGTAATTCTTGGGTCAAGCCACAGGCGATGCAAATCAAGGTATCAGTCGATGCAACAACATTTCGAAAGTTTAATTCCTCAGGTATAGGTATGGTTGCCAGAGATGAAAGGGGAGGGTTACTGCTGGCCAAAACTTTGTGCATTCATGACATGAGTTCTCCAGAAATGGCTGAAGGTTTAGCCATTAAAGAAGCTCTAAGTTGGATAAAATCATAATCATGGCAATGAGTCACGCTGGAATCAGATTGCATGGCTGCAGTGAGGAGTAAGGTTCAAATGATATCACCTTATGGGCGCATAATCGAGGACTGCAGAAGACTTTTGCAAGAACAAAACACAGTGTCGTTATTTATTAAACGGTCTGCTAATATGGCAGCTCCTTAATAATGTCGGATTCCAAGGGATCACTGTATGCTCCCTCCCTCTCTCCCTCTCTCTCTCTCTCTTCCCCCTCCTCTGCTTTGATTTTTAGGGTTTTATTTTTATGTTTTTGGTTTTGTGTATTATTTGTTGAATTCTTTGCACTTCATATAAGTATTTTGTCGATTATTCTAATTAGTTAGAGAATTGAAAGAGGCATGTGTGTGAAATCACATTCCAATAATTGGGCTTTAACAATGTTCTTACCTAGGGTTTGGGTATTGTTTGGAAATTTTCCGAGTAGATGGAACTACTATTGGATGTTCTGACAACTTTTGATCCTGATTTTCCTATTGTCAGTCTTATTACTCCTTCGACTCCACAAATACTCTTTGTCAATACAACTTCAAAGCCTGATTCATCTACCACTGATTTAGCTTTGTATCAAACTGATATAGTTTTCGATGAAACCTCCAACTACACCTTTCCAATCAAGAAACTAGGAGGGCATTCGATTCACCTATATTTTTATACTTTTAATCATAAATCACGCAATTTGAGCAAGATTAGAAAAATTGGATCATGTAAACAGCCTCAAGTTGCTTTTGGCAGTTGGTGTAAACTCACTGATGATGTGCATCACATTAAGGCCAGAAATAATAACAACATGTTTAGGCCCACAATAGTAGCAACAATTCTTTGTTTCTTGCTTTTGTGAGTTATTAAAATATGGGTGTATGATTATATTCAACACTCTTAATTGCATACGGAAAGCAATAATTTACTTTATAATTTCTAAAATCTGCCTTGTTACTATTAACATCTTGAAAATGTTAATGCTAATTGCTACTTGTTTATTCTAACTGTGACTCGGATTTTTTTTCGTCTGTGCAACTTTATTACACTAAATCTATAATTATATGTGTGTATTGATGTTCCTTTAGACAGTTAATTAAGTTTTGGTTTGTGGATTTCAAAATTATTTTTTTAATGGCAGGTACTTGATATCAAAGCAAAGGACCTTTGGGGTTTGCATGGATTTGATGATGTATATCATGTGGTCTTTGACATGACATTGAACACTAACGATGGTCTATTAGTCACCTCACTTTTGAGATCTGCTGTATCAAGCAATATTATATGCCGGAAACTCATTGTGTTGGTAAAGGATTTCGTCAAGGTTCATAAAATAAATGACCCCAGGGAAGGCACCCTGAAGAGTATTTGCTATTGCATATTGTACACAGCTTTCCTGCAAAAGGTTGGGCTTTTACCATTGATGGACACATCTAAGAGCAAAGAGCTAGCAGATAGATAAACTAACAGATGCCAAGAGATTTGATATTGCTACAAGAAAATTCACACCAACTAGCACTCCTAAAATCTCAAACCTACTATATATGTTTTTTCGCCACTATGAGTTTGACTTTAATTTCAGAGTATATGCAGTTAAAATGGACAAACTTGGCCCTGTTGAGTAAGTTTCAAGTTATAACTTATATTCTCCTGACATGTATTATATATTCATATACAATTGATTGACATTCTCTTTTAAATTTTTATGGATTTTAGGAAGGAGCCTGTTGGCTTTCACCATTTTGATAGAAGTGGTAGGGAAGTAAATACAATGGTGATATGTAGCCCATTTGAAAAGGGGGAGAACATTGCTTATTCGATCAATCGATACGGGATGGGAAAAATCATTAGTGCATTTAGAACTGCTAGCAACATGCCTCGAGATGGTGGCTCACATCAAATATTCTTACCATTCAACGAGTAACAGGTATATTTCTTAACCGGTATTCAATTGATTAAAATATTTTAATGGTTTTGTTAATAAGGTGAGAGTGATTCGACAATTAATTTAAGTTGAGGTTGAATTTCCCAATGACAAACAACGAGGATGGATACGAAGTCCTGATAGCTGAACTTTTGGTCAAGAACCTTAAAATTTGTAAAAAAAATCAACATTGGGTGTTACAAATATATTTGGAAGGAGGAAAACATAAAGGCTGATATCCTATCTACGTTTTCCACCTCGGAGATAGAGAACTATTCGGAAGGTATTTACTTCCAAGCTTTAAAGACCCAGAGTATTGATGCAAAGCTTATAGCACCTGTAGGTGTAGAAAGCTGTTGGATGAATCCTATAAAGGCTCACCAATAAACTGGTTTGTTACCCTACAGTGCCTTGGAGGCACGGAAGTTGTCGGTAAAAATACTAGGGCCTTAAGAAGCAAAGTTAGCCTTGAAAGAAGTTAATGAGAAAATCTGTGGGTAGCACTCGGGGGCAGGGATCTTACCCATAAGATGACCCAATTGAGAAAATAAATATACCAAGTACAAAGAATTCAACAAATAATACACAAAACCAAGAACATAAAAATAAAACCCTAAAAATCAAAGCAGGGGAGGGGAGGGAGAGAAAAGAATTTAACAAATAATACACAAAACCAAGAACATAAAAATAAAACACTAATGTTGTGTTTGGTTGGGATTAATGAAAGAGGGAATGGATTGAGATTTATAGTATAAAATCGGTAATTTTAAAATTTTCATGGAATCTTTCATTCCATTTTTAACAACCTACACTATAATTAAAGCACCTTAATTTAGGAGGGAATTCTCCATTCCTTACCACCTTCATTTTCTTCGCAATTCTTATCATAACAAATTTACTATCCATTGTTTTTTTCCAAATCTTCCCCCAATCTCCATTAATTTTCTTTGATTTTATGCATTCCATTTCATTCACCCCAACCAAACACAACATAAAAATCAAAGCAGCAGAGAGAGAGAGCATATAGTGATCCCTCGGAATCCGGCATTACCAAGGAGTTGAAGAAGCTTGTCCACGACATGTTTACGATTATCAGTCTTAATCTTCACAGAAAGATCCAAGTCGCTCAATTTTCGCAAAGCGACATTAGCAGCAAAAGACCCATAGGGTTGAATTACAGTGGATGGATACGCCTTGATAACTACCTTACTAAATTTGGCAAGACTTTGATGGAATTGATTTAGTCGTTTTTGGTTCGGAATCACTGGATTGAAATGAGTTTCAAGAACCTCGCTAATTGTGGTATCATTATCAATGCAGTGAAGTATTTCCAAGAGGGAGGGATGGAAAGAAAGAGATCGCGTTAACGTTGAGGGTTAGACAGGGGTCGTGCGTGTGTTTTTTGTTTCAAAACCTCTGTAATCCTATTTGTCGCGTTACTGATCAAAGATAGCGGTAAATGCAGTTCACTTTTACTAAATGTAGTTCATATATTTTACATTTATACCCATCTATCTATTAAATATGTGAGGTCCCTATTAACTTCGCTGATTAGCATGTACGTTGGTCAATGTGTATATTAAATATTCCCTCTGTCCCGCCCAATTGTTTACATTTGGGTTGGGCACGGAGGTCAAGGAATATAGGTAAAGTAGAGGAAAAAGTAAGAAAAAATGAGTAAAGTGACTGTCAATATTTAATATTTAAGGTATAAAGTAAGTAAAGTGAAGGAAAGTTGTAACACCCCCAGATCCGGGGTCAGGAATCTGGGTTGTCACGCTCCATCAATTATACAATACCTGCATTACTTACAACATTCTAATAATACAACTCCAAAGACCCCAATCACTTACGCACACACACACAAGTTATAGCCTTGGAAATGAACAACAAAAGTAACATTTGTTATTACAACTCAAATGTACTATCCAGGATCTCATCTATTATTTACAACCTCTACCTGAAGTTACAATAATAGACCTCACAATTCTATACAAGGTTTAATAATACAAACATACTCGAAAACAATTCTTACTAATTTAGTCTGCCACTGTTTTGCTAACTCTGACAGTATCCATCTTGCTGAACTAACTCAAGGGCGGTCTCTCCATTCCCTTGCTCTCGTAACACGAGGTGAATCGACAATGTTTTCTTCATGCTGAAAGTATTAATAAAGCAAGAATGAGCTAATAGCGCTCATCAAGAAATCTATCCCAGTTTAAATCTTTAAACCTTTTAGGAAGATAATCCATATAGGATCAAAGTTTTTAACACAACTAGGGTTTAACCCCAAAATAGTATACCGTTCAAAATACCGTATGACTTATAATCATACTCAAATATTCTTCGTAAATCATTTAGAAATCCTTGGTATCAATATGATAAACCAAGTCTCAAACATATCTTTTTTTTTTAAATAGATATCAATATTGGAATCAAGGCTTAAATCATATCCATTGGTTCAAAACACTATACAGTTCCATTTACTGTATATCTTAAATCCATTCTCAACATATATACATACATATCTATTTAGATATCTCATATTGTTCAAAATACCGTAAAATATCAGTAATGAACACCTTTTCAACTCTGTTGTGTTTTGATATATAAAAGAAGCAAGAATGAGCACTATAGCTCGACAATAAGATATAGCAGCATAATCATATATGTAAGCTGATATAATAATTGAAACCTTTAAAACTCCGTTCATATACAGAACGATATGTTTAAATATTCTTTTCGTCAAAACATGTCATACAGTACAACTACTGTATGAGGAACATCATTATACATCACTGCCACATTCGCAACTCAGCGCCTAGGCTTTCGTTACAATGTGCAGTACAACTCCAATTTGAGGGAAGGGGATATACTGGAACACCCGATACATGGTGATCAGCCGTGGTATCGTAACGTAACTTTTCTACTAGTATAAGGACGACTTCCAATTCAGTTATCACCCTGGCCGCATTCGGGCCCATTGTGCTATAAGGTCACTACATCGACACTTGTTTCATTACCGTGTAAGCCTTTGCACGCAAGGTCACTACCCCGGCACCTGTTTCATTGCCGTGTAAGCCGTTCCAGATCCCATGATGAATCTTATCCTTTACTGGAACCGAACTTAATCGTTGTTCCCCGAGCGTAAACTAGCTCGTTGATAGGTATGAACTTATTACCATACTTACTTCCGGAATGTTGAGGAAGTAATAATACAATGTGGGTTGACTATTGTCAACTGACCTCGATTCTCGAGTAAATCATTTCGCAATCACGACCCGGGAGTTTGGTAAAGTAGCTTTAGTTCTGATAACTCAGAAACCCAAAATATATCACTTTTAATGAAAGAGGCAAGTGAAATCATATGTTCACTTCCTGAGACGGATTCCCAATTTTTGATAAGTTCAAGACCATAATCCTTATTTGAGATAATAATTAAAGTAGTTGGGAACCCCTATTACAATCGAATACATCTTTTTAAGATCAGAAAATATTTTAATAAATATTGGAACCTTAAATAATAATATAAATAAGGTTCTATGATTTTTAAATCATTTTTGGAATATTTAATAAATATTCAAATAATATATATTCAATTATTATTTAATACAATTCCACTGAAGTGAATATTCAAAACTAATATTCACTTAATTAATAACTATTCAAAATATAAATATTGAATTTTTACTCAATAAAATTCCACTTAAGTGAATATTTAAAATATTATTCACTTAATCAATTAAATATTCAAATAATATTTTTAATAATATTATTTAATACCTCACATTAAATATCCAATAATATATATATATTGGAATATTTAATCAACATATATAATATATAGATGTCCCTGGACCCTCCAGTTTCTGACAGTATAATCAAGTCAAAATAGTAATTTAACTCCCGGTCTATTATTTTAAAATCATCGTACTAGTGCTCTATCCTTAGAGCCTTTAAAACCTCGGTTTATATCTAATATAATCATAGCATATAAACCATACATCTTACGAAAGCTTTTAACCAAAAGCGTACATCAATACATAGTCCTTTTTAACAAATAAAACAGTATATATCACAACAACATCTTATATCATATGTAGGGTTGGAAAACTAGCATGCATCTATCATATGCATCATTAGTATAAGTAATTTAAAATTACATCATGGAATGAGAAAACTTGCCTCGGGTCCTTGGTTGTTAGGGGTTCAAGAACTTGCCGGGAAATCTATAAACAAAGAAATACCCGATCAGTCCCCTGGCTTATGTTACACAATCTGTTCAAATATACAGAAACGTGTTTGTCCGAATTAAATAACAGAAAATATAAGAAGCGAAGGAGACAGGAGAAAACGAAGGATATTTTATATAATCCGAGTCCAGTGCGTAACTGTCTCCTTAAAGCGTATTTGCCCCTCACCGTATGTTCGGAACAATAGCCTCCCAGGATAAAACGGATTTTCGATGCAGATATGCAGCACCTTCAACGAACCGGAACAAGTATCGAAACTATCACCGACAGGTAGAGAGGAAAAGAGGGCGGCTGTGTATTGTGTGTGTTTAACCCTAATCTATACTGAATTTATATAGACAAAGGAAGACCTGTGCACTACTCCATTTAATTAATTAAAACGGTTAAAAATTTTATTCGTAATCAAATCGAATTAATTTGAACCAAATCAATTAATCTGAAATCAAATCAGATTAATTTAGCAGTCAATTTATTTGAGCCAAAAACACAATGGAAATAATAAATTAGCAAAAACTGGTCCGTAATTATCCGGGCCAAATATTTCTACACTCGTGTCCGCAGGTCGCTCACGAGCGAGCCCGAGGTAACGAAATCCTCTTCGATTTCCCACAATTTGCACCCCCTGCGCGCCCGCGTAGGTGATGGAGCAACACATGACTAACACAAGTAAACAAGTCACATGTGTTTTGCTATATAAACATAAAGAAGCTCTATTATGTTTTCTATGTGGGATATTGCAACACCACTTTAAATTTCCACTCTAAGGGAGCAACTTTGGATCATCTTATCTCATCCATCCCTTAGTCGTTTTGAGTGATTGAACATGCGTTGGAAAGCTCTCGTAACGGAGAACACAATCCAAGCATAACTCGTTACGAACACGCAACCGAGACTCACTCATTCTTATGCTCAAAATGACTCATCAATGTGGGACTTGAACCCACATTTTCCAACAATCCCCCACATGGGTGAGATTGATGATTTAGTAGCACACACCAGACAGACAGCCACGTGGTTTGACTTGGTGATAGATTCTGCGATTCGATATAGCATACGATAGGTAGAAATTGTTCTTTGAACCTTCGCTTGAACAAGCATACCGACTTTACTAGTAGACAGTAGACACGATGTCCTTGAACTGTTCGACCGTTTGTGTAAACGATGATATACTTGTCACCATATCTCTTCTAACTTGTTCAGTTCTCATGAGTATGTCCATTTTGGCCATGGAAATCGTCCTGGTTCTGCGGGAGTTTCTAAAGAATTGTGCCTCGCAATTCTCCTTTGAAGCGGCCCCACGTCTCTCCTACATAGGTGATCTTTATCTTAAAGAGTAACCCGCGTTTACTCAACCGAATTACAAGTGTTCAACCTTGAACTGCATGTATTCGTCAAAGATCATTAAAAGCTCAAAACTTATCCTCATACTGTACGGGTCTCACTGTTTCTACATTATAGGAACAGGCCAGGGGTTTCCCCCACAGTGATTTGGTCATCATGATTTAGTTGGCCCATTGAACCATGTTCTTGGGACCTCCAGTCAGCAATGGTTGGGTGTCCACCATGACGCCGTTAAGCAATAGGCCTAAGGCCCATCCCTCTAGATGATTTGTCAACCAGTTCTCTTGATAACCCTTTGGTTAGCGGATCCGTGATATTATCCTTTGACGGTATAAAGTCAATAGTGATAATTCTGGTTGACATTAACTGTCTAATGGAACTATGTCGTCTTCTTATGTGACGGGACTTTCCATTATACATCGTGTTTTGTGCTCTGCCAATAGCAGACTGACTGTCAAAGTGCAGTCCTATTGCAGTCACGGGCTTTGGCCATCTTGGAATATCCTCCAAAAATTGGCGTAAGTATTCAGCCTCTTCAGCGCATTTATCTAACGCCATAAACGCAGCTTCCATCGTGGAGTGAGTTATCACCGTTTGCTTAGAGGATTTCCATGATATTGCCGCTCCAGCTAGTGTAAACACATAGCCACTCGTAGACTTTAGTGCTTTCTTACTAGATATCCAGTTTGCATCAGTATACCCTTCTAATATTGCTGGATAACCGCCATAATGCAGCCCATAGTCTTGAGTTCCTCTTAAGTACCTTAGCACTCAAATGATTGCTTTCCAGTGATCAGCACCCGGATTACTCGTAAATCTACTCAACTTGCTAATTGAGTAGGCAATGTCTGGTCTTGTACAGCTCATTAAGTACATCAGACTTCCAATTATCCTCGAGTATTCTACTTGGGAGACTGCTACACCTTTATTCTTGGATAGATGCAAAGTCAGATCCACAGGTGTTCTAGCTTTCTCAAAATCATCCTTGAGAAACTTATCAAGAATCTTGTCAACATAATGCGGTTGACTTAGTGCGAGACCCTCAGATGTTCTAGAAATTTGAATCCCTAGAATCACATTTGTCAGTCCCATGTCTTTCATGTCAAATCTTGCTTTTAACATGTCCTTTGTAGATTTGATCACTTTATCATTGCTTCCAGCCATAAGTAGATCATCTACATATAATGTCATCATGACATATCCATTCTCGTTCTCCTTGTAATAGGCACAGCTATCACATTCATTGATCTTGAAGCCGTTAGCCAACACAACTTCATCAAATTTTTCATGCCATTTCATTGGTGCTTGCTTCAATCCATATAGAGATTTCACCAATCTACAGACTTTTATTTCTTGTCCAGGGACCACAAACCCTTCAGGTTGTTCCATATAAATTTCCTCGTCTATATCTCCATTTAGAAAAGTTGTTTCACATCCATTTGATGTACTGTTAGATTTCGCATAGCAGCGATAGCAAACATCATCCTTATGGACGTTATTCTCGATACTGGAGAATATGTGTCAAAGTAATCAAGGTCATACTGTTGCGTGTATCCTTTGATTACAAGTCTAGCTTTGTACTTATCGATCGTTCCGTCAGGTTTCAACTTCTTCTTGAAAACCCACTTGCTACCTAACGGTTTACTACCATTTGGCAAGTCCACTAATTCCCAAGTATGATTCTGTAAAATAGAATCAACTTTACTTTTGATGGCCTCTTTCCACATAGGTCCATTAGGTGATGTTACCGCTTCCTTGTATGTTGTCGGATCACCTTCTTCGAGCAAATAGGTCAGAAATTCTGACCCAAAGGATTTCTCCTTTCTTTGTCTTTTGCTCCTTCTCACTCCCCCCACATCTTCATCTTAACTATCAGCACTCTCATTATCGTCTTCTATAGACTCATAAGTGCATTTAGACATTGTAGGGCGTTTAGAATTACAAGGAAATACATTCTCGAAGAATGAGGCATTCCTTGACTCCATTATCGTATTCTTTTGAATATCAGGGATCTTCGATTCATGCACAAGAAACCGATATGCAGTACTATGTGGTGGATATCCGATGAAGATACAATCCACGGTCTTTGGACCAATCTTCACCTTCTTAGGTGCTGGGATTAGTACCTTCGCAAGGCACCCCCACACTTTCAGAGTTTGGTAGCTTGGTTTCTTTTTCTTAAATATCTCATAAGGACTCATATCCTTATTCTTACGAATCATCATATTTAAAATATGGTTCGCACTTAAGATGGCTTCCCCCCACATCGATTGAGGAAGACCAGAGCTTAGCAGCATCGCATTCATCATCTCTTTGAGAGTGCGATTCTTCCTCTCAGCCACTCCACTTGACTGAGGGGAGTATGGTGCAGTGACCTCATGGATTATACCATGTTGTATACAGAATTCCCCAAAGGGTTCAACATATTCACCTCCACGATCACTTCGTATCGTTTTGATTTTCTCTGTTTGTTGTGTCTCAACTTCTTCCTTATAGATTTTAAATTTATCTATAGCCTCATCTTTGCTTTTAAGCAAGTATACATAGAAGTATTTCGTACAATCATCAACGAATGTAATAAAATACTTATTTCCTCCTCTAGTTGGAGCATATTTTAAATCACATATGTCGCTATGTATTAGGTCTAGAACTTTGGTGTTTCTTTCAACTTGTTTAAATGATGATCTCGTTAATTTTGCCTCAACACAAGTTTCACACTTATGTTTTGAGTCAATAGTCAATTTTGGTATGTATTCTTTTGCACTTAATCGTCGTAAAGAGTCATAATTCATATGTCCTAATCTAGCATGCCATAAATTAGGAGACTCAAGCAAGTAAGCAGAAGAATTCTTCATTTCATTTTTGTCTTTAATAGACATTACATTTAGCTTAAAAAGCCCATCAGTTGCATATCCCTTGCCTACAAACATACCACTCTTAGACAAAATAACCTTATCCGACTCTATTACAATACGAAAACCATGTTTACTCAACAAAGAACTAGACACAAGGTTCTTGCGAATATCAGGCACATAAAGTACATTCTTCAAAGCCAGATTCTTTGCAGAGGTCATCTTTAGAACCAATGTGCCTTCCCCTTCAATGGTTGAAGTTGCTGAATTTCCCATATACAGCTTCTCACCGGCATCGGAAACTTTGAGGTTCGAGAAAGTCGACTTGTCGGAACAAACATGTCTTGATGCTCCAGTCTCAATCCACCATTCCCTTGTATTGGAGCCAACCAGGTTCACTTCAGAAACCGTAGCACATAGGTCTATGTCAGACATGTCCTTGGAAATGTCCTCCACCATGTTTGATTCCTTCTTCTTGTTGGCTTTCTTCGGCTTCTTGCAATCAGCAGATCTATGAACCACCTTGTCATAGTTAAAGCACTTTCCTTGGAACTTCGAAACTTTCGAAATTCCTCCCTTGGGCGCCAGCTTCGCCCCTTTACCAGAATTATTTTTCTTGGGCTTGGAGCTTTGAGCGTGCTCCACCATGTTTGCCTTTTCAGTGGCAATCCTGAATTTGCCCTCAGATTTTCTATTGTCTTCTTCAATGCGAAGTCTGAGAACCAAGTCTTCCATACTCATCTCCTTCCGCTTATGCTTCAGGTAGTTCTTGAATAAACTCCATCCAGGTGGCAGTTTTTCAATGACAGCAGCAACTTGGAAAGACTCGCTTATCACCATTCGCTCGGCATGAATCTCATGAATGATCAGCTGCAATTATTGCACCTGACTGACCACGGTCTTGGAATCAACCATCTTAAAATCAAGAAAGCGGCCAACAATCCACTTCTTGGCTCCAGCATCTTCGGTTTTATACTTATGTTCAAGAGATTCCCATAAGTCCTTAGACGTTGGCTTTGAGCAGTACACGTTATATAACGTGCTAGACAAAGCATTGAGCACAGAATTTCGACAGATGTAGTCGGAATGCTTCCAAGCGTCAACTGCATATACCTTATGCAGATCACTAGTATCAGTGACAACTGGTGTCTCCTCTTTTAAGTAGCGAGACAAATTCAGTGTGGTCAGGTAGAACAGCAACTTCTGTTGCCACTCCTTGAAGTTCGTACCATCAAACTTCTCAGGTTTGTCCACATGTGCGGCAGGCACAGTGGGCAGAACAGGTGCAACAGGCACCACAGGCGTATGTACAATAGTGGATGAGGTCTGTACAGTAGAGGCCTGTGACATCGTTGGAATCTGTCCAGTAGGAAACGATCCAAACTGACTTGATCCAACCGGAAACGTAAACTGTCCAACAGTTACGTTCCCCATAGACCCCTGACCCGCAGGTACAGGTCCAATATCCTGAGAACCCACATCTGGCAGAACCAGTGCGTTAGGGTTCACCGGCGGCTGCTGTCTCCCATCTGGTATAACCAGTGCGCTGGAAACAGGAGCCCCGCTTACATTCACGTTCATGCTATCGCTTTTCTCCATCAGTCGATTACTGAAGCAAACACCACAAACAAGATCTGATTAGTCACAGATTAAATAAAAATAATACGCTTTAATATTGTTACACAATCTGTGCAAATATACAGAAACGTGTTTGTGCGAATTAAATAACAGAAAATATAAGAAGCGAAGGAGACAGGAGAAAATGAAGGATATTGTATATAATCCGAGTCCAGTGCATAACTGTCTCCTTAAAGCGTATTTGCCCCTCACCGTATGTTCGGAACAATAGCCTCCCGGGATAAAACGGATTTTCGATGCAGCTATGCAGCACCTTCAACGAACCGGAACAAGTATCGAAACTATCACCGACAGGTAGAGAGGAAAAAGAGGGCGGCTGTGTATCGTGTGTGTTTAACCCTAATCTATACTGAATTTATATAGACAAAGGAAGACCTGAGCACTACTCCATTTAATTAATTAAAACGGTTACAAATTATATTCGTAATCAAATCGAATTAATTTGAACCAAATCAATTAATCTGAAATCAAATCAGATTAATTTAACAGTCAATTTATTTGAGCCAAAAACACAATGGAAATAATAAATAAGCAAAAACTGGTCCGTAATTATCCGGGCCAAATATTTCTGCATTCGTGTCCGTAGGTCGCTCACGAGCGAGCCCGAGGCTTGCGAGGTAACGAAATCCGACATGGTAACGACGCTTAAACGTGATTCCCGTGTTTAAAACACTCAAATTCATTCATCAATCAATACCCAAGCAATCACAACCCAAGGATTTCATCTAACCCAACTTATTTCTGTCCAAACATGCTCATTACACTAATCTCTAGTTCAACCATCAATCAATCCCTTAAGCATCATACTTGTCATGCAAATCATCTCTAAATCATACTATCACTAATCATTCTTAACATAATCACTAATAACAAAGTATAATCATAAGGGTGAGAGGGTTTATACCTTCCTTGATGCTTGGTAAAGACTATCAAGAGCTTATATATCTTTGCTTGATCCTTAAACATCCTTAACCAACCTTAATCTTCAAGAACAAATCAAGAAATCATACATTACTATTCATTTCTACTATTCATGCTCATCTTTGATTGAACTTTTAAGCATGATAACAACCATGGATGATGATGAGTTTAGAGATTACCTTAGTTTGGAAATATGGAAGCTTTAGAATCCATAACCATGATTTTAGGAGGTGTGTAGCTTGTAGAAAATTTCTTAAGGATTTGGAAGAAAGAAAGAGGCCGAATGTTGCTTCATCTTGTTCTTCCTCTTGGATTTTCTTTTCCTTTCTTTTCTTTTTGTTTAATTAATTCTAATTTGGATGCATCTCATTTGTGTGGTTGTAAGCATGTTTTGTCATCAAAAGACACATGGTAATTAGCTTGTGGTTGTGGTGAAAGTGGTGACAAGGTGGTGATTCATCACCTTGTCATCACCTATGTCATCCTCCTGCATCGTGCTTGTGTCATAATTTGTATCCTCAATCCTCTTATATGTTACACTTGATGATCTTATATGATACTTCTCCCTTGGTTAGGGTTTAATCCATAATTCGTTACGCTTTTGTTTCGCGATAGGTTCAAGTGATTTTAAAAACGTTTCTCTGTACCAATGTTAGGCGATACTTCCTTGATCTTTCCATTACCTTGGCTTAATATATGATACTAGATTTCTCACCTTGGCTTAAGATATGATCATGGTTTTCTCATTCTACATACTTTCTCAAAACGATCAAATCAATTCATCCTTGATTGTCCGATGAATAGTGATCAAAATTTAAAGTTGGAATCTCCCGATTCTGATCACGTTTACATTCTTTTATTCTTCCTATACATCAATGATATCACTTCGAAACATTCATTCCATATCATCCATGTGGTGTGAAGAATTTTCCATCAGCAAATTTACTATTCATCATGGGCAAATTTACTATTCATCAGGGTTTCAATATTACAAAATTTTGGGATATTACAAAAGTAGTTGATTTTTATATTATAAACCTTTACTATTTTTGGAAAGTTTTGTAATGTAAAGAAATGGATGGGACATCCCAAAAAGGAACATTAATGGATGGGACGGAGGGAGTACTTAAAATGAATATAATTTATATTATTAAAAGGAAATATTTCGTATTAGTCTTAAAATTTTACGGGTTTTAGTATAAGAAAGCTAAGTAGTTGTTTTTGTCAAAAAAAATGGTTAAGTAGCTATTAATTTATACTAGCCTATAACGTACGGACCAGGAGATTAAAAAATGACAAACTAAAAAATTAGTGGGAACAGAAAATATTAAATAAAGAATAAAAATTAATATGATAAATTATAAAATGTGAAACTTAAATATTAATTGGAACATAGAAAAAAAAAATTAAGAATACAAATGGGGTTGAGTAAGATAAATGAGGCATTATTAATATTACTTTATAATTCATTAAAATATTATAAATAATAAGGACAAATACTAAAGCTAACATGAAAAAAGTAACAATCCGTGATATTTTTAAAAGTGTTTTAATTATATTAATTATATTTGTTAAAAAAAATACGTTGGCATGTTAAAATAGATAAGCTTTTTTAAATAATTAAAATCATTAAAATAGGTTTTAAAATAAATAAGTAAGGGTTGCACCAGATTTTTTTGGAAAATAGAGATTTTAATGAGAAGAAATATAAAAGATAAAATATTTTAATTTAAAGATAATTACACGTGTTATTTTTGGAAAAATGAGTACATTTTATTAGAAAAAAAGTGTTTTAATTATAAAAGACCAATAATAAGGACAAATAGAAAAGCTAACATGTATTAATTAAAAAAAAAAATTGCCGGTGATATTTTTAGAAGTGTTTTAATTATATTAATTGTATTTGTTAAAAAAATTCATTGGCGTGTTAAAATAGGTAAACTTTTTTAAATAATTAAAAGTACTAAAATAGATTTTACAATAAATAAGTAAGGGTCTTGATATTTTTGGAAAATGGAGATTTTAGTGAGAACAAATATAAAAGGTAATATGTTTTAATTTAAAGATAATTGTCAATGATATTTTTGGAAAAAGAGTATATTTTGTTAAAAAATGTTTTAATTATAAAAGGCAATCAATTATAGTTACTATTTTTATATTATTTTATTATTTATTAAATAGAATAATTTACCGAAAACCAAAACTTTTAATGTTTCGGCTTTAATTTTTATTCAAAAAAAAAAATTAAAATAATTAATAGAACTGTACTTTATAAGAGCCTTAAATCCATTCCAAATGTTAACAAATGGAGGGGACGGAGGGAGTATTACTTTTCTATTTTTTTCTAACAAAATTTTATTTTTTTCCAAAAATTCATGGGCAATTACCATTTTCAACTAAAACATATTACCTATAATTTATTAATGAGAATAGGTAACTGAAAAATAAAACTTTCCTGAATTTTGATTATCTATACTATATTATTAAAACCAAAACATTGAAAGTTTTGGTTTTCAGTTAACGGTCGGTTTTTGGTTTTCGGTACTTTTTCTAATTAATAAATTAATAATATAATCAAAATTCGGGAAATTTTTATTCTACATTAATATTTCACTATATTTTACTACATAAAAATCAAATAATATTGAAATCTAATCAAAAAAATGGAAATGTGGGATCTAATTTGTTTAAATTTAGGATACACTGCTACAAATATACTTCTTTTTAGGATAACGAAAGCTACTACAAATCAAATCTTTAATGGAATTGTATTATTGTCAAGTTACCAAAATAGTAACTAGATGATTGGTTTTTATAATTAAAATATTTTTTATCTAACAAAATCTATTCCTTTTCCAAAAATATCATTACAATTATCTTTAAATTAAAACAAATTACCTTTTATTTTGTTATTACAAAAATCTATGTTTCCCAAAAATATGAGGTGCAATCCATACTTATTTATTTTAAAACCTATTTTAATACTCTATTTAATATATAATAAAATAATATAAAAATAGTAACTAACTGATTGCCTTTTATAATTAAAAAAAAATCTAACAAAATCTACTCTTTTTCCAAAAAAATCACGACAATTACATTTAAATTAAAACATAATATCTTTTATATTTGTTATCACTAAAATCTCTATTTTCCAAAAATATGAGGTACAATCCTTACTTATTTATTTTAAAATCTATTTTAATACTCTATTTAATAATTAATAAAATAATATAAAAATATTAACTAGCTGATTGCCTTTTATAATTAAAACATTTTTTTTCTAACAAAATATATTTCTTTTCCAAAAATATCACGGGCAATTACCTTTAAATTAAAATATATTGCATTTTATATTTTTTATCACTAAAATCTCTATTTTCCAAAAATATCAAGTGCAACTCTTACTTATATATTTTAAAACTTATTTTAATACTTTTAATTATTTAAAAAAACTTACCTATTTTAACAAGTGAACGTATTTTTTTTAACAAATACAACTAATATAATTAAAACACATCATCACTAAAATCCCTATTTTCCAAAAATATGAGGTGCAATCCTTATTTATTTATTTTAAAACCTATTTTAATACTCTATTTAATAAATAATAAAATAATATAAAAATAGTAACTAGTTGATTGCCTTTTATAGTTAAAAATTTTTTTTCTAACAAAATCTACTTCTTTTACAAAAATATCACAAGCGATAACCTTTAAATTAAAATATATTACCTTTTATATTTGTTATCATTAAAATCTCTCTTTTCCAAAAATATCAAGTGCAACTTATATATTTTAAAACCTATTTTAATACTTTTAATTATTTAAAAAAACTTACATATTTTAACAAGTGAACATATTTTTTTTAACACATAAAATTAATATAATTAAAACACATCTAAAAATATTACGTGCAGTTACTTTTTTTTAATTAAAACATGTTAACTTTTCTATTTGTCCTTATTAAAAAAAACTTACTTATTTTAACATGTCAACATATTTTTTTTAATAAATACAATTAATATAATTAAAACACTTCTAAAAATATCACGGTCAATTACTTTTTTTAATTAAAACATGCTAGATTTTCTATCTGTTCTTATTATTAATATTATTTTATTATAAAATAATATTAATAATACCTCATTTATCTTCCTCGGCCTCATTTGTATTTTTTTTTATATTTTTTTATGTTCCGATGAATATTTAAGTTTCTCATTTTATAATTTATCATATTAATTTTTACTTTTATTTTAATATTTTCAGTTCACATTAAATTTTTTAGTTTATTATTTTTAAGGCCCGTGCCTTGCACGGGTTATAGGCTAGTATTATTAATTTATTAATTAGAAAAAGTACCGAAAACCGAAAACCAAAAACCAAAATTTTCAATGTTTATCTTTTACTTCGTGTTTTTACTTAATTACCCGTACTTATCTTCAAACAAATATATTAAATAACAATAACATTAAATAATAATTACTTTTTTTGCTAAAACATATTACTTTTCTATTTTTTCTAACAAAATCTTCTACTTTTCCAAAAATATCAGGGGCAATTACCATTTTCAACTAAAACATATTACCTATAATTTATTAATGAGAATTTTGATTATATTATTAATTTATTAATTAGAAAAAGTACCGAAAACCAAAAACTAATCGAAAACCGAAAAACAAAACTTTGAATGTTTCGGCTTTAATAATATAGTATAGATATAGATTTTAAAAGAAAAACTAATTACTCTTAATTTTATTTCTCCATATGTAAAATAATACTAAATTTGTGAGTTCATATATTTTATGATTAATATTAATAACAAACGGGTAAATTTGTAAAAAATCTATAAGTTCATTTGAATTTTCCGTTATCAAATATACTATATTTTAAAGATTTTTTTTGCCATTTTAACATATTTTAAAAATATTTTCAAACATATATTTGGCAATAAAGGTAACTTTTTCAAAAATATCACGGATAAATTCTTAATTATTTATTTTAAAATTTATTTTAATAATTTTTTATAAAAAAAACGTACATATTTTTAACATGTTTACCTCTTTCAAGTCAGTGTTCAGGAGGAGCAGCAGCAGGGGAATAAGAGGATGATGATATCGTCTAATCATTCTTTAATTGTCAACAAATTTAGCTGCAAATCACCTACGGACACGATGATACACCACTTACCGGAAGAAGTCTTAACACTAATTCTCGTGAGACTGCCACTTAAAAATCTGTTGCGTTGCATGTCCGTCCACAAGTCTTGGTATTCTCTTATACAATCTCCTTACTTTATCACCCTCCACTTAAATCATCAGAAGATGATGACTAAATTATTTACCACCCATCGTCCCCGATTTCTCTTTTTCAAGAATCGATTTACTGGCAGAATAGTCATACGCTTTGATGATAAACAATGTGAAGAATACTGTACACTTAAATTTCCTCCCAACTTGCCGCGCTCTGTCTGGTGTGCACAATCATATGGTTTAATTTGTCTCACTGCCATGTTTGATTATCAACTTGATTATAAACCCAACACACTCTGGAATCCTCTTATTCAAAAATTTAAAGCTCTTCCACATTCACCTCTTTCTAGTTTCACAAACACTAGGTGGACTGCTTTATCTTTTGGATTTGTACCGCAAGTTGATGATTATGTGGTGGTTCATATCGTCAAACCTCCTTTACTTTGGGCACCTCACCCTCATTCAGTTATGGTTGGTGTTTATAGTCTCAATTCTAATTCGTGGAGGATAACAAGTCAAGATAACGTTTTTGTTACTGGCGTAGGTAAGCATCACCATATTTTTGTTGATGGTGTTGCATATTGGCTAGGGACTGTTATATCATAAATTTATACAGGAAAATAGGGGTTGACTATCCAAAGATGGTCAAACAGATAAAAGAGCTGGATGATGAAAATACTATGAACTCATGAAAATAAGGAATGTCTGAGGTGAGACGTCAAGGCCAACTTGGAGCGCCAACTTGGAGCGCCAAGATGGAACAAGGAAAAAGTAGAGATGACTGCGCACGTGGAAGGTGGGCGCGTCAGAAGACTGTGAAACACCAAGTTGGAGCGCCAACTTGGAGGTGGTATGAAGGGTGAATATGATATTTGCTAGGAATCCAGGTGTGGCTAAGCTTGTCTATGTATTAGGGGTTTTATTCCTGCATTCTGACAAGTTATCCTTGTTGGGGGAGTAAGATACACCTGGTGCGACGATAACTTTGGAGAACTTGCCCTGTAGTCTGGTGGGTTGTCCTCATCGGGGGGTAAGGACCAGCTTGTGCATTTGGAGTAAGTCGTGACTTTTCCCTGCAACTAATGACTAGTGTGGTAGTTGGTAGCGGTTGATGTTAGCTCCAATAGTTAGGGCTAATGTTGTATCCGTGAAGGCACGGTCGTGGTTGAGCCTTGGGGTCATCGGCTAGGCTTCATCGTATGGGCTCTCCTAAGTGGGCTTGGATATGCATTTTATGACTAGTTAAGAGTTCTAGTCCGACATGGACTATGCTTGACACTTATCTTAAAGGAGACCTATCTCTAGTAGACTTAGGACCCTTGTAGTCCGGCCAAGGAGTTCTATCTCTAGTGGACTTAGTATCCTTGTTCTATTAGAACTACGTGAAGCTTGATCCCTATAAATATAGGGTACGTAGGCACATTAAAGGGGTTGGACGTTGAGAGCTCAGAGAGACCACCATAACTCCTTTGATCTCAGCTTCTTAAAAACATAGTTACCACCACTCTCCGGCGATTATTCCGTCATAGAACCACCATCATAGATCTTAGTTTTGGCTTATAACCTCAAATTTTGTTATCACAAATTCCTCCGTTAACAAATTGGCGCTAGAAGGAGGGGCTGAATAAGATCATCATCTAGGAGGAAAGATGTCTCAGAATCGTGATGAAAGCGCTCATGAAGAAGGAAGTTTCTACACGGAGGGTTATGGAGAAGACGAACCCTATGTTCCAGTAACTCCAACAGATCCGGCCCATGCTATTGGAAGTCGACCTCCGGTGTTGATTAGTAACACGGATCTTATGGACGAGCTCCACCGTATGGGTGCAACTGTGAGGAGTTTTGATGCTAGGTTGAAGGCGGTCGAACATCGGAGGACTCGACATGGTTCATATGGCCGTGGAGGACGACGCATGGAAGTAGAGCCCGTTGGACGTACTATGGCTGTTGGAGGGGGGAAGGGTGCAAATTATCCCGGTGTCGGGAGGCGACCACCCATCACCCCACGAAGGTTAGACTTTGGAGAAACTGAGCCTATTGTTGAATTTCCGGAGGATAGTCAGATGGTGCCTGAGACCCTCGAGCCGTCACGAGCTCCCCCAGTATTGGACGCTACGGGACGTCCTGGTAGCTCGCATGGCAATCAACTTAACACTGGGCAAAGGTTGTCGGCTATGATGGACCTCATGGGGGTGAAACTGACTTGTGAGGAAATAAAAGAATTACTTTTGGAAAAGGAGAAGGAGCAAGGCGGGGGCCAAATTCATGTTTCTGGGCCGGATGGAAGGAGAGAGGTACCTGTAGGAGGGCAAATTATACGTGGAGGATATCATGGACGAGGTTCTCGAGGAGGGGGCAGCCGAGGACGGGGGCGTGAGAATTCAGAAAGGCGAACTGACAAGTTTCTGTCGAAAGAACCCGTCATTGTCCCAGTACCTTCACAAAGTGCAACTAGTGAAGCGAGGAAAAATCAAAGCCAAAATCATCAAAATGCTTTGGAGATCCCAAACATAACGTCGCCACAAGTAAGTCAACCTATCCCAGGTAATGTTCAAACTCCTCTATTGCATGATAATCAAACTATTGCTGCGCCTACCCCCCCACAAGTTTCTGTGCAACTTACACCTCCCATCATGACACAAACACCCCCGATCGTGAGTATACCATCTTCTGTGTTGGTAAGCTTTGGCGCGCCAACTCCACCTGTGGTGAGCACCTTCCTGGGAGGGGGGTTGTCCGGTGGTATTCAGAATGTTCCAGGTCTTGGTGACGTCAATGTTGGAGATATAAGGAAGCTGTTAGCACATTTGGAGGGTGAAGCTGGTTCTTTTTCCACAAAAGTGACATCTCCATTCTCCGTTGCTGTGAAGGATGCTCTGTTGCCACTGGGATATCGAAACACGACAGCTGATCTTCGTTTTCATGGGAATTCTGACCCAAAGGAATTTTTGGGGCGTTTCAATATTGAGATGGATGTATATCAGGTCCCAAGTTTGGCCAGGTGTCGTCTGCTAGCTGCGACTTTCAGAGATAGTGCTCAACAATGGTTTCAAAAGTTGGGAAGTGAGGTGATAACCTCTTGGGAGCAAATGCAGGCGATGTTTCTGACGCAGTTCCAAGCAGCAGTCAAGTACTCTCCTCCGGTTACCTCCTTGGCAAACATTAAGCAACGGGAAGGAGAAACCTTGAATGCATATTTTAAGAGGTTTAGTGCGGAGGCGGCAGGAGTTAGAGGGGCAACAGATGAGACTCTGAAGAATTTCTTAATTGCTGGCTTGAGAGTGGGAACTGACTTCTGGAAGCATCTACAAGGCAAGGATCCAGCTACATTGGCAGAATTGTTTTCTCAAGCAGAGTCTTACAAGAGGGTAGAACAGTCACTGGCCGACAACAAGAAAGGTGAGATATATGGAACTAATAAGGGCAGGAATAAAAGAAAAGATCGATCACCAAGTCCCGACTACAGAGCACGAGGACGAAGCCCGAACCGGGTAAATGTTACCAATGAGAAGAGAGGACGGGAACCCTTTCTAGGTCAAGATAGAAGGACGAGTTCTTATACGCCGCTTGCTGCATCTATTGAACACATATACGAAGTGACCAAGGATAGGGTGATATACAGGAGCCAGCACCTTTGAATTCTTTCCAAAGTAAGGACAGAGGAAGATATTGTGAGTATCATCAATCTACTGGTCATAACACCCATGAATGTAGACAGCTCAAGGATGAAATCGAACTCTTAATCAAAGACGGGTACCTAACGGAATGGGTAAAAAAGTACCGGACTGATCATCCCATGGAAAAAAGGGGTATAGGTCGCACGTCGGCCGACGATGACAAAGAAAGGCAAGAGGGGTCAAAATTTGTTAGAGAAGGAAGTATCCGCACCATAGTAGGAGGACCACACATTGCAGGTGATAGCAATAAGGCGATGGAAAGATATGCAAGGGAGGCCAAAACTGCCCCTATGACAAACGTGAATCGGTTGGATCAGCGTCCGCCTAAGCTGTTTCGGGGAGAAGCGGCAGATATAACGTTTTATGAGGAAGATGCAAAATGGGTTCATCATCCTCATAATGATGCATTGGTGGTTACAATGGGGATTGGGAATCAGAATGTGCATCGTGTGTTCGTGGACAATGGAAGTTCAGTTAATATCTTATACTATGACACGTATAAGAAGATGGGTCTACCGGACAAGGACATGAAGGTCGAGAATATTTATATCTATGGTTTTGGGGGAGAGTCTATCAGAGTAAAAGGGACAATCCGATTGCCTGTGACGTTAGGAAGTGGGGGCCTTTCTGCTACTCAGATTGCGGACTTCATGGTAATCGATCAAGACTCGTCTCATAATGCGTTGGTTGGAAGACCATTGTTGAAGGAAATGCGAGTAGTTACCTCAATCTATCATCTATCCATGAAGTTTCCAACCCCAAGAGGGATTGGATGTGTTCGGGGAAGTCAATACGATTCTAGAGAATGTTACAACAAGTCGGTGAAAGGATTTCGGAAAAACAAAACAGGGGTGAAGGAGGTGCAAGAAGAGGATGAAAGGGTGGTTAATGTTGTGTACACGGTTCAGTTTCCAGAGAACACGGACGAAGAAACAAGCGAGGAAGAAGGAGATACAAGGATGAAGGAGGAGCGGATGAGTGTTCCAAATATGGATACACCACGGATTGGCGCTCCAATATTGGGCGCTCCAACTGATTTTTTCACTACTGTTGTCACACCAGGTAGGCAGAATGAGCATGGGGCACCAGGTAGGCAGAATGCGCATGGGGGAACATCTCGAAGTTTGTCACAATTTCTGCTATCCTATGGGTCTGATGCAGAGGCAGAGGAAGAAACCTGGAGGGTGGATGATTCAAGGGAAATCCGTAAGGTCAGAAGGTTAGATGGCGAAAAAAGATTGGATGTAGGGACACAACCAATTGTAGAGTTGGAAGAGACAGATTCCTCCATAAGAATTGAGAACCATGAGGGAAATAAACTCGGGAAAAATAACGATGTCGACCTCGATCCCCGGATGCCACTACCAGTAGCTAATACCGGATCAGCGGAGGAAATGAAAACATTCAAGGTGGATGCTCGTTACCCAGAGCGGGAATTGAAGATTGGATCACATTTGAATCTAGAGTTAGCTGAGCAACTCATCTCGTTTTTGAAGGCGAACTTGGATGTTTTTGCTTGGAGTCACGCTGATATGGTGGGAATTGATCCAAATGTGATGTGTCACCGTTTGAATATTGACCCGTCGAAAAAAGGAACCCGGCAGAAAAGAAGGCCGGTGAGCGGGGAACGTGCTGTGGCTTTACAGGAAGAAGTAGATAGGTTATTGGAGGTTGGGTTAATAAAGGAGTCTTTCTATCCAACATGGTTGGCAAATCCAGTGCTGGTAAAGAAACCAAATGGGAAGTGGAGGACGTGCGTTGATTTTACTGATTTAAACAAAGCATGTCCAAAGGATAGTTTTCCATTGCCAAGGATAGACCAACTGGTAGACGCGACAGCGGGACATGCATTATTGAGTTTCATGGATGCTTACTCAGGATATAATCAAATACCTATGTATGAGCCGGATCAGGAACATACCTCTTTCATCACGGATAGAGGGCTTTATTGTTACATCGGAATGCCGTTCGGCCTTGTTAATGCTGGAGCTACCTACCAAAGATTGGTAAATATGATGTTTAAGGATCAAATTGGGAAGACCATGGAGGTGTATGTGGATGACATGTTGGTGAAATCTAAGGAAGCATCCGACCATATCAAGCACTTGGAGGAGATGTTTGCTATATTGCGAAAGTATCGAATGAAATTGAATCCTCAGAAGTGTGTATTTGGCGTTGAATCAGGAAAGTTTTTGGGGTTCATAGTCAATCATCGAGGTATAGAAGCAAATCCAGCAAAAATCAAGGCACTCTTAGACATGAAGTCTCCAACATGTGTGAAGCAAGTACAAAGTTTAACTGGCAGGATTGCAGCTTTGAATAGATTCGTCTCGAGATCATCAGATAAATGTCGGGAATTTTTTAAGGCTATTAAGAAGGTAGGAAAAGATTTTTTGTGGACAACGGAATGTGAGCAGGCATTTCAAAAAATCAAAGAACATCTAGGATCACCTCCTATGCTCGCAAAGCCAATTGAAGGGGAAGTGTTGATTATGTACTTAGCTGTTTCAGAATACTCCGTCAGCGCGGTGTTAGTCAAGGAGGAGGGGGTAGATCAGTCTCCAATATATTATGTGAGTAGGAGGTTACATGACGCTGAGACCCGTTACACGAATATGGAAAAATTAGTATATGCCCTGATCTTGGCTTCTCGAAAATTACGTCCGTATTTTCAGGCTCATAAGGTGGAAATTAGGACGTCTTTTCCACTTCGACAAATTATGCATAAGCCAGAAGTAACAGGACGAATGATGAAGTGGACTGTAGAGCTGGGGCAATTTGATTTGGAGTACAAACCAAGGACTTCCGTTAAAGGTCAAGTATTGGCAGATTTCATACTTGAGTTTTCCCCTGAACTGGAAGGGGATTCAATGGCAATGGTTCCTTTCCAACCTTTAACTCAGACAGGCGTCGCGGAACCAAGAACTTCTGAAGGATGGTGGACACTGAGCGTGGATGGAGCAGTTAATAACGAGGGTGCTGGTGCAGGCATAGTCTTAATAAGTCCTGAGGGACATATGCTTATGAGTGCCATCAATTTTGCGTTTCGGGCAACAAATAATGATGCAGAGTATGAGGCGTTGCTTGGGGGTTTGAGGCTTGCGCTGGAAATGAAAGTCGAAAATTTGTTGATACGAAGTGATTCTATGATTGTAGTATATCAGGTGAATGGGGGTTTTCAAGCTCGAGGTCCAAGGACAGAGTTATACATGAGGAGTGTTTTACATCTTATGTCTAGATTCACTGAAGTAAAGCTAGTAAAAATCCCACGGGGAGAGAATGAGCAGGCTGATGCATTGGCAAAATGGGGATCGCAAAAAGATATGAGATTGTTGGGCATCATCCCTTTGGAGGTGTTTCAGGAGCCTAGTGTTAGGGAGGGTGATGTGATGCAGGTTGAAGAGGACGAACAGGTGACATGGATGACACCCATATGGAGGTACATCAAGGAGGGATGGTTGCCAGAAAACATAACAGAGGCAAGAAAGCTCAAATATAAGGCAGTAAGGTATGTGGAGTATGATGGGATGCTATATAAAAGAGGTTTTAACCAACCACTGCTGAAGTGCATTGATGGTGCGGAATGCGACTACGTCCTTAGGGAGGTTCATGAAGGGATTTGTGGCAATCACTCGGGAGGTGGATCTTTGGCATTGAAAATTTTGAAGCAGGGATATTATTGGCCTACCATGAAGAAGGATGCTTATGAATTTTCTCGAGCATGTGACAGGTGTCAGAAATTTGCTAACTATACTCACAGCCCCGCCACATCTTTAACACCTCTAATGAGTCCGTGGCCATTCGCTATGTGGCCATTCGCTATGCTTATTGGAATACAGCTTTGCAAAGTCAAAAGACTTGCGAATAAAAGTTTTTAAATGTTATGGTAAATTGAAATATTAAGCAGCTTGATCTCCAGGATGGTTGGATGCTGGCGCGCCTGTGGAGATTTTTTCCACGTTATCCTCAGGAACACTTTTTTCAGGATTAGCATTCTCACCAGGTTGGCGCGCCACGTCTTCTGAGGAAAGAACTTCCTCAAGGGCTATTCTTTTTTCAGCAATGGCTTGGGCTTCCTTGTGAGAAATGTCAGCCAAGAAATCAGCCATTCCCGCGCCAAACTTGGGACGCCAGTCATAGTTAGGCTCGCCAGCAAGGAAGGTGATGCAGTAGGCTTTGATTCCTTCATCAAAGGATTCCTTGGATAGTTTCTCCTTTTCAGCAGCCCAGCCAGAATCCTTCTCCTCTTCAAGTTCATCTAATTTTAACTCAAGATCCGTAGTCTTTTCCTCGAGGGTTTGTATGAAGGCATCTTTTTCCTTCGCCAGTTCAACTTGGCGCGCCAATTGGGTTTCTAGATTGGAGATGGACGAGAGTGCAGCTTTCTTTTCTGTTTCAGATTTATTCAACTTAGAGTTAAGGGACTTTACATCTGATTTGAGTTTTCCAACCTCAACTTCCAGCTCTTTCATACGTTTGAGGTTCTCTTCTTTATTCTTCTCACACTCGGAGTTGAACATGAATAGATCAAGAGAGGCGCGGGTAGCAATTCTTTGTTTATCACTATCCGACCTAGCCATCCACCTTTTATACTCATTTTCAGAAATAAGAGAATCCCCAAGATGGCCAAAAGCATTGAACACTCTTATGGAGGAGCAATTTGGCGTGGCAATACTGGTGGGCGCGCCAACTTCGTCAGTTTGAGCATCCACCCCGCTCTTTCCGGTTTTGCCAATGTTTTGCTTCTTGGGAGGAGGCTGAACGTCCTGGTTTGAATCCTGATTCTTGTTTTTCTTGGCTGCGTGTTTCTTTGACGAGACAGGAATGGTAACTGTGGATCCTTTTTGTTGAGCAGCAGATGAATTTCTTGGCGCGCCAAACAAATTGGGAACCCCAGTCATATCTATGACAAGAAAAATCATTAGAGGGATAAGAGAAAAAGTGATATAAAAGCAACATTTACCTTGCAACTTAGAAAGTAAAATTGATATTATTAAGCTATCACAAAGAATATGCATGTGTTAAACAACTAGGAGCGTCAAAAAAGGATATTGGCGCGCCAATATTCGTGAAACTTTACCTTCGTCTTCACTATCTGAGATTACTTGTTTCTTTTTGTATTTTTTGGGTTTTCCCTGTTGTGGAGAGTCAGGATGACCAGCTAGGGGGGGAATAAACCCGTATTTTTTCAAGTTGTCAAATGTTACCAAGGCATTAAGTTTTTTGCCCGATTCTAATAAGGCAAGAATCTTAGAACATTGAGTTGAAAAAGGTGCCACCAGTGAAGGTTTTGGGTGTTTTACTGAAAAAAGACATTATAAAATAAAGGTAAGTATACTATGATGTTAAAAGAAGGAAAGAAAGGTTGGAGCGCCAACTTTATTAGGCGCGTCAATAAAAGTTACTTACCACCAATCTTAAATTCAATTGGTTGTCTAGTGGTGTTGTAAAGGTAGAAGAACCTTTCTTTCCAGTCCTTTATATTGTTGACTTTGCCATCATTTATGCCTTTGCCCATATGGTCCCTCCAGGGTACTAGGAAGTAGTATCCAGGAATGTTGGATTGGAGACTAAAAAACCAATTTAACTCCAGCATAGTTGGATCAGGATATTTAAGTTCCTTATACATTATAAAGAGTCCTAGGGCCATCCTGTAGCTATTAGGAGATAGTTGAATAGGAGCTATTTGGTACCAATCAACAATTTGACGCAGCCAAGGATGGAGTGGCGCGCCAACCCCAAGAGGAATGTGTCTATCTGTGACCACAGCTCTTGGGACTCTGATATTATCAATATCAAATCTGTGGGGACGCATGTCAGAGTGAGGTTTTGCATAGCTTCCCTCTTGAGAGTAAAAATGCATTATCTTTTTTATATCTCTCTCAGGAATTGTGGAAGACATATTCACACAAGCAAAAGTTCCGGCGTTTTTTCTAGCTACGTCCATCTCTCTCTTGGACAGGGGACCATGCTGGGACCAATCAATATCTACATCTTGTGGCTTCAATGGAAAGGGTAATGTTTCCTCAGGAGAGGATTCAGGAGAGGTGAACTCATCATCTTCTTGGGTACCTTCAGCGGTTGGCGCGCCACGAATGTTACTTTCAGTTTTTTCAGAATCTGCCAAGTCTTCAACAGCAGAAGGATTAACATGAAGCTCCTCGAGTAATTCATCTTCATAATCACTTTCCTCTACGACAATTTTCTTTCTTGTTCTACGTTGGCGCGCCGGCATGGGGTTTGTGGACGAAGGTTCTGCCCAAGTTTCGAACTCAGAATCATAATCCATGGGGCGAAGAATGGGTGATTGGTTTGTAATGTTTTCATCAGAAGATTCAGGGGTCTGGTTAAGGCTAGAAGATGAGGACATTGTAAAAAAGGATGGGTTATCTTTGTATAATGATAATAGGCGCGCCAAATCAGAAGGGTTGGTGTAAGAATATTGATATGAAGGATAGTGAAGGGGTGTTGAAGAAAGACCAACTCTTCTGTTGAAATCTTTGAAAGGATGAAAGGGAGATGAGGTGGACGCGTTCCCCCTTTTAGCCAGCTGCATGCCAAGAAGAAAAGAAGGTAAGCGGGGGAACACATCTTTCTTATCAAAGGTTGCCGCGCCAACGATGGTTGCCTAAAATACTTGCTCTACAAGTTGGCGTGCCAATCAAGTCTTTGCCGTGCCAATATAATGTGGCGCGCCAATAAGTTAATTGGTAAGTTATTAATTAGAAACATGTTTTCAACAAAGGTACGACATGCATATGGATTAACCAGATATACATACAATTATATACGAGTGAGTTTACAAAGAACACGAAAAGAGTAAAACTTAAAACTCTTAGATCTAACAGAATACATGGTGGAAATCTGCGAAATAGGATTCAAAACGTACCTTGAATAATGAGGATTGATGGGTAGTAATTGATTTGATGAACAATTGCGATTTGAGGTCGTTCTGATTAAAGAGGCGATTAGGGTTTTTCTGAGAGAGTTCTTGGGGAGAAAAGGCGAATGAAGAAGAAAAGGGGGGAAAAAGGGGGGTTTAAATACCCCTGGAGTAAATCGTATAAATATACGGTCGGGAAATACGTATCTCAAACTAGTGAATCTTTGGCGCGTTACAATGTCACTGTTGTATGTTTAAGAACGTCATTGGCGCGCCAAAGTGTTGCGAAGTGTGTACAAATTTTTAGTTTTAGTCTCTTTGCATTTTAATACAATAGAGACTTGGGGGGTAGTTGTTATATCATAAATTTATACAGGAAAATAGGGGTTGACTATCCAAAGATGGTCAAACAGATAAAAGAGCTGGATGATGAAAATACTATGAACTCATGAAAATAAGGAATGTCTGAGGTGAGACGTCAAGGCCAACTTGGAGCGCCAACTTGGAGCGCCAAGATGGAACAAGGAAAAAGTAGAGATGACTGCGCACGTGGAAGGTGGGCGCGTCAGAAGACTGTGAAACACCAAGTTGGAGCGCCAACTTGGAGGTGGTATGAAGGGTGAATATGATATTTGCTAGGAATCCAGGTGTGGCTAAGCTTGTCTATGTATTAGGGGTTTTATTCCTGCATTCTGACAAGTTATCCTTGTTGGGGGAGTAAGATACACCTGGTGCGACGATAACTTTGGAGAACTTGCCCTGTAGTCTGGTGGGTTGTCCTCATCGGGGGGTAAGGACCAGCTTGTGCATTTGGAGTAAGTCGTGACTTTTCCCTGCAACTAATGACTAGTGTGGTAGTTGGTAGCGGTTGATGTTAGCTCCAATAGTTAGGGCTAATGTTGTATCCGTGAAGGCACGGTCGTGGTTGAGCCTTGGGGTCATCGGCTAGGCTTCATCGTATGGGCTCTCCTAAGTGGGCTTGGATATGCATTTTATGACTAGTTAAGAGTTCTAGTCCGACATGGACTATGCTTGACACTTATCTTAAAGGAGACCTATCTCTAGTAGACTTAGGACCCTTGTAGTCCGGCCAAGGAGTTCTATCTCTAGTGGACTTAGTATCCTTGTTCTATTAGAACTACGTGAAGCTTGATCCCTATAAATATAGGGTACGTAGGCACATTAAAGGGGTTGGACGTTGAGAGCTCAGAGAGACCACCATAACTCCTTTGATCTCAGCTTCTTAAAAACATAGTTACCACCACTCTCCGGCGATTATTCCGTCATAGAACCACCATCATAGATCTTAGTTTTGGCTTATAACCTCAAATTTTGTTATCACAAATTCCTCCGTTAACAGGGACTACCAAGCCCCAGGTGAATCATCCAATTATTATGTGCTTTGATGCCAAGTCCAGTATTCTGCGAGAAATCTCATTGCCAGACTGGGTTGAAAGTTGCAAATATCCAGCAAGTTCTCTCATTCATCCGTTTGGACAGTCTATAGCTTACTGTGTTCAGAACGAAGAATTGTATCATCTTGACATGTGGGTAGTGAGAGGCAACACGATAAATGAGTTTTCCTGGGAGAAGAAGATGAGTGTCAGTCTAAGGGAAGATTTACGGCGGCCTGAAGTATTGGGTTTAAGGAGCAATGGTGAACCCATACTTTTCAACTTATACGACTTTGTTTCGTATAGTCTTGATAGTCATGAGGCTAATGATTTTGTTCATTCATGGGATCGTTGGAGTGATTTCTCCTTTTATGAGGAAAATTTTGCGCCACCTTTTTCCATTAGTCCTTTCGTAGAGAGTCTGGTTTTGCTTAACTAAAAAGGTGAACAGGTATTATGTTTTAAGCCTTTTACAAAATTCATGGATTTTGTGGACTTGTCTTGCTATGTAATAAGCTATATTCTTGTTTGGTAAATTAAAGTTCTCATTACTTGTCATCGATGCTAGTAATTAGATTTATTGACATGTGAAGGTTTACAAAAAATATTACTTATTTATCCATTTCAGATCTATTGCTTTTTCATTTTCAGATTTCTTTTTTAATTTTCTATATATGCACTGATGTGTTTATTAAAAGTTAGTAGTCGATTTTGCAATGCACTTGATAACATCTATTATATTTCCGTTTTTGTAGAGAGTCTGGTTTTGCTTAACTGAAAAGGTGAAGAGATATTATGTTTCAAGCTTTTAGTGGATAAGGATTCCTTCCGGTGACCAAATTCACGGATTTTGTGGACTTGTCTTGCTAAAATAAATTTCGTCATTTTACATTGTGGATTTGTTTGTGCTTGCTTGACGTTGCGAAAGGAGCCGTTTGGCCAGTATTTTTGGATTAAAAGTGGCACCCGATTGGAAAAATAGCAAGCAATTCTTTTTATATATATGAAGTCTGGGTTGAATATTACTTGTTTGACAGAGCAAAGATTCGTGACTTAAATTTCCTAGCGACTTGCCGCGGTCAGTCTGGTTGGCACAATCATATGGTTTGATTTGTGTGACTTCCATATTTGAATATGATCTTGGATATAAACCCGCCACATATCTCTGGGATCCTCTTATTCAAAAATATAAAACTCTTCCAGATTCACCTCTTTCTAGTTTCACCTTTGTTTGAAAGAAAGACCAGGATGACTGCTTTATCTTTTGGATTTGTACCACAAGTTAATGATTATGAGGTGGTTCATATCGTCAAGCCTCCTGTACTTTCTGCACCTGACCCCCATTCAGTCATGATTGGTGTTTATAGTCTAAACTCTAATTCGTGGAAAATAACGAGTCAAGATAAAGTTTTTGTTTCTGGTGTAAGTAAGCATCACCATATTTTTGTTGGTGGTGTTGCATGTTGGATAGGGATTAAGACCCAGATGAGTCATCCAATTATTATGTCCTTTGATACTTGGTCCAATATACAATATATTGCAAGAAATCTCATTGCCAGACTGGGTTGGTGGTCTAGTTTATCCATCATGTCCTGTAATTCATCTATTTGGATACTCTATAGCTTACTTTGCTGAAAAACCGAGAAAATCATTTTGACATGTGAGTATTGAAAGAGGATCTGATAAATGAGTTCTCCTGGGAGAAGAAGATGAGTGTCAATCTAAGTGAAGATTTTCGGCCAGAAGTATCGGGTTTAAGGAACAATGGTGAACCCATACTTTTCAAGTTATTTGATTTTGTGTATAGTCTTGATAGTCACAAGGGAAATGATTAGTTATTTGATTTTTTTGATTCATGGGATTCACGAGGCAAAGCACGGGGACTTGGAGCGTAAAGCGCTGATTAACAACTCACTGTTGATGTAAACTATGGCTCGAAGTTTCTCTGAGAATATATGGAGATAACAATGAAGATTTTATGAACTAATTATGGTGATGCTTTGGGTATTCTTCATTGACTTGTAATTGTTTTTAATTTTGTGTATAGTTGTTTATATGCTTCTTATGGAATTCTGTGTATTATTTGATATGTTAAATGTAAAGTTTTGCATATCAAGTTGATAATTATATGAGACACTTTTTCACCTTCCTGACCCCTGCCAAGAATGCTCCTCAGCTGCTCTTTCATCGTAGATAAGTGAATGGGGTCATCTACAGTGCGTCACGTTGTATTATTATTGACATTAACAACGGATGCTACTCTTTGGTTATGTGTCTGAACTTCAGCAGCGCCAACAATGATCTGAAGGTTGCTGATAATGGCAGAGACCTCTGATAGCGGTCCCTGCCTATAAGCTCAACCACAGTGTGGTCAGTCACCCATAGAATGAACTTCTACTCTTAGTCCGGACAAAGTTTTGACACATTTGCTTTGCGACATTTAGGTTCTAGAGCCTAATAAAAAGAGAGAAGAACATACGAAGAACTTTTGTTTATATGCAGGCCTTGGTTACCTAAATTGGATATAAATGTAACCACTTCATCTTTTTTGGCTAATTCAGATGAATTAACCCCTACAGGTGCGCTCATATAGGTTCATATGTTGGTCATTCTGTTAAGTAGATGGGCTCAATAGGTACCTTAAATTCGATTCCATATTAAGGAACTGACAGAACTCAATGTCCCTGAATAAGTTGCATGATTGAATGGAGTAAAAAGGGGCACATGAGCAAATATGTTTACCCCACCAAATCATATTGATGATTTTGGTGTATGTAGTAAAAGTGGGCTAGCACAATCTTAGTGTTATAGTAACAAATTTGCAGCAATTCAATAAGCATGGTTGTAGTTCTAGTACAAGATTAAACGACATACCATCCATAAACCATCCACCATCAGAAGAGATGTATGCTTTCGATATGCTGAGGTCAAGGTCTGATAAAATTTGCACAACTTCCAGAAGTATCCTGGGTTTGTTTACACTGTCAACCTAACTAGAGATCCTGTCAAATCTAAGTATGTGTAACGCTAATGATTACAGCAAATCAATTACAGGACTCTATCAAGTAATAAAATGCATGTGATTTCTAGTCTTAGAGCAACTCCAACGGTCTCTTAGCATGTTCCTTAAAAATATTATAAAAAATATGACTCTTAGTAATTTAGGATATTATAGGGTATGTCAACTCCAACAATACTCCTTATATTTACTCCTTATAAATATAAAAATATTAAATTTAAACTCCACTAAAAAAGAGGTGTAGAAAAGACATATAAAAAAGGGAGGGAAATGAATATTTTATTGATGAAAATAGGATAAGGGATGACTATAGCTTACTTAAAAATAAGGCATGAGAGTTGTGTCTTAACTTTTAAGGAATCATTTAGGAGATTGTTGGGGTGCAATTTTTTGTTAAATTCCTTAAATTTGAACTTAGGAGTTGAGATAGCTAGTCTCGAGTTGCTCTCGGATACAGCAACATATTCTAAATGCAACATTGAATTATGTGGCCACTTTACTCTGTTAATGTTGTGACCATGAAAATATTCTTGAACCCTTGAGTTCTTGTTACCACCTGTAGTTTGCCGATATATTGTGGAAGATGTTGACAAAGATGTAAGGGTATCTACGGTACACGTATACATGTATTACTAGCTTATAACCCGTGCCAAGCACGGGACGAATATGAGTTGACATTAAAATATTAGTATTAATAAATTATTAATAAATATTATTTAAAAATGTATTTCTCGAGAATTGAATGATAAAAATATATATTAAATAAATAATTATTTAATTATGTAGTTCGAACTGTGCATAAAGCTAAAGAAATTAAAGTAATTTAATAAATCTTGTATGATTACGTAGCTGCAAAGAATCTAACGCTCGATGAAACTATTGAATTTAAAATAAAATAAATAAATCTTGTATAATTACGTAATTGTAAGGAATCGAACCCTGGATGCAGCTAAAGAATTTAAAATAAATAAATCTTGTATAATTATGTAGTTGCGAGGAATCGAACCCGGGTTAAGTGATAACCAAATTTGGTATAAATAAATCTTGTATAATTACGTAGTTGTAAGGAATCGAACTCCGGATGAAGCTAAAGAATTTAAAGTAAATAAATCTTGTATAAATTATGTAGTTGCAAGGAATCGAACCCGGATTAAGTTAAGTGATAACCAAATTTGGTACTGTGGTACTTTGGTACTTTAGTACCGCGCGCCATTTTCACATTGTTTTGCTTATTAATAAAGAGTATATATTAATTTACATAAAAAAGTTAAAAATCAAAATCTTTATAGAGTTGTTTATTGGACAATTTTTTTTTCCAATTATTCTAATCTTTTATCTATCTATCTATTATTTTATTTTATATATAATACATCTATATATCGCATTTCTTTCAATATAAAAATGTTCCTACTATTTAAAATCAAATTTCTACGTTTCCGACCTTACAAATGTATATAAATTAAGTTGCACGCAAGTAAAAATTCAAATTTAATTTTAAAATAAGTTCATATCATCACAGCAACACCGATAAAATCAAATTCAAATTATGGATTTACTAATTTTTCAGATTTGTTCAGTGCTTACTAATCAAATAATTTCAACCAATCAATAGACCCTATGGCCTTAAGATGCGGGGGTTAGTCAAAAGCCTGAAAAGTAGGAGAATAACGGAAAATAAGAATAAAGTGGCCATAGGAATATTCTAGATATCATTTTCTTAGTGAAAATATGAGGAGCCTTAAAAATTAAATGAGAAAGGGATAGAGTAAGTCTTGGTGAACTCGGACAGTTTAAAACAATAGTAATTATTGCAATGAGTTTGTTTGAGATGTACAGTCTATATCAACCAATGCATGCAAAGAGTTATCTCGCCATTTTCTTTTCTCAAAACTCTTTCATCTAAAGTAGAAATATGTAGAGGAGTGGGGAGTTTCTAGATGTGGGTTTTGTTAAGGTTAATGTACATGCATTTACCCTTAACGAACCTTTGTCTGATGGAAAAAACTATGGTATATGGATTGTAATAGGAGGCAAATCAGGAGGGTCATAATGACAATGGTTTTGGTGACGAAAAGGAACTTGACTCTTAGGGAAAATGAATTGTGGGTTTTACTTGTTGGGTTGACGAGTGCGTTTTATGAGAGAGAAAATAATATTCAGCTTAAATCGGACAATGTAGCAGCCGTTAGGGAGCGGGAGTACTGGCGTTGATTCATTGGCCCAAATCATGAAAGGGTGATTCAACAACTTGAGCAGAGAAAGAAAGAACCAAGCTAACGTTGAGGGTGAGGGCGGTGGAAGGGAGTCAAGATAGGCTCTCCAGGTTTCAGGCAGAGGATGAAGCAAGAAGCAAAACAAGGTTGGTAGTAATCATTTGGTCATGTTAGGGCATAATGGAGGCTAGACATAGGTTTGGACAGAGGAGTGAGTTGTTTGAAGAAATTATGAGGAAGAATATGTGTAGTTAGAACGTCTAGACATGGAAGAGGTCAATCAGGAGCAGTTATACCATGGAAGCTAATGAGAAGGAGAGAACATGTTGATTGCGGACATCAACATGGGGGACATGAAGCAAGTGATGAAACTTTCAGCAAGTAGACATGGAAGGGGTCGATCAGGAACAGTTAGATAGGTGGTTTATCTAAAACAAATACAGTTTCATGCACATAAAAAAATATTAAGATACATGGTTTAATGGTAACTTAATACAAAATTATTAATATAGTATTAAATCTGAATAATTTATATCCTCAAAATCAGAAAAATTAACTTATTTATCGAGATTATCATTTTATTTAAGTTAAAGATACATTGTCTTTGTTTTATTGGGATACAAAATTATTCATTTAACAAGTTTATTTATTTATTGAATATTTGTTTGTCGAGGTTAAAATGTATATATTTGAATGGTGATTGAATCGTGGGATGATTAAATTTTTTCATGACATGACCAAATCTCTTGTAGCCTTCTATTTTTATTTAAACCAGTGCAAATGCATCAACATTTGTATTCTCATATCGTTAAAAATTAAGTTTAAGTTAATCATAATTACAATCAAAATATTACAGGGAAATCTTTCAATATCTTTCGAAATGTTTTTGTATTATGATCATAGGATCTGAACTAATTTGAACCTTAAAATTCCGCAACGAAAAGAAAATCACATTCTGTAGACTAGAGTAACCTTGTGCCTTGCATGGGTATTCAAGCTAGTTTAAGTAGAATGACAAAAATATAAGCCGATAAATAAACACTCGAACTTAGTTGGATTAAATTTTAAATTAGATATTTTAAGCCGAATCTTTGGATTATGTGAACTCAAAAGACAGGAGTATGAACAGGTTCATTTTAAGAACATTCTTCCTTTTTGGTAGAATTTGTAATGACTAATACATTGGCTAGTTGGTCTTGACTTTTGTCATGGTTGAAATGTTATAAACGTCGTTGAGTCTTAATTGTGTTATAAGTCCTTTGTAGTTTATTGATTCACAATCTGTTATGGAGGATCAAAACAGAAGTTTGCATGAGATGGACAAGAGTTTCGCCGCTATTCGTCTCGAGGAAGAAGAGGAGGGGGGTTTGAGTTATGCAGGTGTCACGGAGGAGTCATTGTCGGAGATCGATATGCGATGGTGTTTGGTGGGGAAATTCTTGACAGACTCGCCGATAGATTTTCAAGCAATGCAGCATAAGATGGCATCGCTTTGGAGGCCAGGCAGAGGTGTTTATGTGAAAGCTTTGGAGAGTAAAAGGTTCATATTCCAGTTTTATCATGAGGTGGACATAAAGAGAGTCATTGATGGTAGTCCTTGGACGTTCGGACGATTTCAACTGGTATTTAAAAGGCTGTCAGAGGGTGATGATCCACGGTTGGTGATGATAAATAAATTGGATTTATGGGTGCAACTACATGGTATGGGACCTGGGTTTATGTCACAAAGAGTAGTGCAGGATATAGGCAATTATATCGGGGAATATGTTGATTCTGATGAGAACAATTTCATTGGAATATGGCGTGACTACTTACGGGTTCGGGTAGCAATTCCTCTGGATAAACCACTGAAGAGAAGGATGAAAATAAAGAAGTCAGAAGAGAATTGGTGCTGGGTGAATTTTCGATACGAAGGAGTTCCGACGTTCTGTTTTATATGTGGATTCATGGGACATAACGAGAAGTTTTGTGAGAAGATATTTGATGTGCCATTGGAGAAAATTGAAAAGCCATATGGTATATGGATGAAAGCTGAGCCTAGGAGAAAGAACCATACGATTGGTGCAAAATGGTTGAGACAGGGGAATCAAACTCCGATGAACAACCCAATGCCGGAAATGGCAACTAGGGTGGAGGAAGGTGGCAGCGTGATTGTAGCTGGTGATAGAAAAGATCCCAAAAAAGTAGGAGATAAGGTTGTTATTTTTGGCAATAACAGCACACAAGGTGGGGGAGAAAAAATAGGAGGGGATTTTGCAGAAATCGGGGCTAACAAAATCATAACAGCTAGACAATTTTCGAATAGCAATCAGGAGGGAGATGT
The DNA here is from genome assembly GCA_030848705.1 of Heracleum sosnowskyi. Lineage (NCBI taxonomy): Eukaryota > Viridiplantae > Streptophyta > Magnoliopsida > Apiales > Apiaceae > Heracleum > Heracleum sosnowskyi. Next base: position 116,391,180 of record CM061242.1, on the reverse strand, counting down.
CATAATGGACCGTGGGCTTTTAATAATCGACCCAAAACGTAGAAGAGTTGAGGATATAGAGAGTATTGGGCCTAGTCAAAAGAATAACCAGGAGGATGTTACTATGACGGAGAAAAATAATATTGAATCACAGAACCAAAAAAACGAGATAATGGCGGGTGCTGCAGAGCAGGCCCGCCTAGAGTTATGAGCATATTTAGTTGGAACTGTCGAGGTATAGGTCTTCCCTCGAAGTTTCGGTTCCTAAAAAATGCTATTCAGCAAGAAAGACCTTCCTTTATTTTCTTATGTGAAACAATGGATAATAAAGGTAAGATGGAGAGAGTTCGTAGAAGTTTGGGCTTTGATGGTTTGATTGCAGTAGATCCTGTTGGCAAAAGTGGAGGTTTAGCGTTTCTTTGGAGGAATAGGGAGCAGGTTCTTCTTCGTAGTGTGTCACAAAATCATATTGATGTAGAGATTAATATGGCAGGGAAGGAGAAGTGGAGGTTGACTGGGGTGTATGGTGATCCGGATAGAAATCAACGAAAGAAAACATGGGACTTGCTTCGAAATTTAGAAAGGGATTCTAATTTACCCTGGTGTGCTATAGGTGATCTTAATAATGTGATATCTCAAGATGAAAAGCAGGGGGGAGCTCCATATCCACACTGGTTGGTTGAAGGGTTTAGAGAAGCTCTTTATGATACGGGTTTAACTGATTTAGAATTGATAGGACACCAGTTTACATGGGAGAGGGGAAGAGGAACTGCAGAAGGGATGGAAGTGAGGTTGGATCGAGCTTTAACGACAGAGGACTGGTTAAGGTTATTTCCAATGGCGAAATTATACAATTTGGAGGCATCGGCATCAGATCATAGTCCTTTATTATTAGTGACTGAGGTTAACAATAAGTTCACTGGTAAAAAGAGATTTCGTTTCGAGAATGCGTGGTTGACGGATCCAATGTGTAGACAGTTGGTATGGGATAGTTGGGAATCGAATGCTGGGGGAGATATACAAGATAAAATTAAACTTTGTGGGGAGAAGCTAGAGCAGTGGGGGAAGGAGATTACGGGGAGGTTTAATGGTCGTATCAAAAGCTGTAGACTTGAAATGCGAAGGTTGAGGAAATTTCGAGATGCAGGCTCAGTTGGGAAGTACAAGGAAGCGAAGAAAGCCTTGATGCTCATCCTGGAACAGAAGGAAATATTTTGGAGGCAAAGGTCTAAGCAACTTTGGTTGCATTCGGGTGACAAAAATAGTAGGTACTTTCATGCTTCAGCAACAACCAGAAGGAGGTCGAATCAGTTTTTTAAGTTGAAAAATGGGGAAGGGAATTGGGTTGAGTGGGAGGATGGTCTTGAAGATCATATAATTGAGCAATTTAATCATTTATATCGAGCTAGTACAGTTAATTGGCAGGAAGTAGTGGATTGCGTGGACAAGAAAATTACAGCAGATCAAAATATAGAATTGATGCGTGAGGTGACAGAAAATGAAGTGAAGACAGCCATCTTTCAAATGGATCCTGACAAGGCGCCAGGACCGGATGGGATGACTCCGGCATTTTACCAAAAGCATTGGTCTATAGTTGGGCAGGATGTGTGCAAGCTGGTGAAGGAGTTTTTTCAAGGGGGCTTTATTCCGGAGGGTCTTAACGATACAAATGTAGTCCTTATTCCTAAGAAAAAATCTCCAAGTACAGTAGGTGATCTTAGGCCCATATCGTTGTGTAATGTAATAATGAAAATAATTTCCAAGGTCATGGCAAATCGAATGAAAAATATGCTCGATGATGTAGTTTCAGAATGTCAAAGTGCGTTTATCCCTGGGCGGTTAATCTCAGATAACATTCTAGTGGGGTTTGAGATGGTTCATTATTTGAAGAGAAAGCGAAGAGGAAGAAAGGGAAATATGGCGCTAAAGATTGATATGAGCAAAGCGTATGATCGCATAGAGTGGGATTATTTGCGGGAATTATTGTGTAAAATGGGGTTTCACGAGTGGTGGGTGCAGCTGATCATTAGATGTGTTACTTCAGTTAAATACAATTTCACTCATGGTTCTAGAGATATAGGAGAGGTTATTCCAACTCGTGGTCTTCGTCAAGGAGATCCACTGTCTCCGTATCTATTCATTTTATGTGCGGAGGGATTGTCAGCGTTACTTAAAAAGTTTGAAGACAGGCAGATGATTCAGGGCATTAAGGTGTGTCGAAGAGCTCCTCGAATCAATCATTTGCTCTTTTCAGATGATAGTTATTTGTTCTGTCAGGCGGAGGAAACAGCAGCGATGAAGATTGTGGAGTTGTTACAGGTTTTTGAAGAAGCCTAAGGACAACAAATTAATCTTTCAAAGTCAGCAGTGATTTTTAGTACAAATGTGAATAAAGAATGCCGGGACTCCATTTGTGATGTTTTGCAAATGCAGGAGGCTGGAGAGGAGGTAACTTATTTGGGCCTTCCAAATATGGTAGGGAGAAATAAATCGAAAGTTCTGGGTTTTTTAAAGGAGAGGATGTTTAATAAAGTTCATTCATGGAAAGAGTCTTGGGTTTCACAGGCGGGAAGAGAGGTTTTGATTAAGCATGTTGCTCAAGCTGTTCCAACTTATGCTATGAGTTCTTTTTTGCTGACAGTTGAGATAATGAAGGATTTTGAAAGAAGCTTATCAAAATATTGGTGGGGAGTTAAGGAAAATGCAGCTTCTGGCATCCACTGGATGAGTTGGGACAGGTTAAGTCGTCATAAAACGAACGGGGGGATGGGATTTAGAAATTTCAGGGACTTTAATTTAGCTCTGCTTGGTAAACAAGGCTGGAGATTAATTTCAAAGTCAGATAGGTTGGCAAGTAGGGTGTTCAAAGCATTGTACTACCCGGACTGTGATTTCCTTGATTCGAAGTTGGGTAGTAATCCCAGTTTCGTTTGGAGAAGTTTATGGGAGGCCAAAATGGTCATCAGAGCAGGTGCACGCTGGAAGGTGGGTAATGGCAATAAAATTAAGGTGTTGGGGCAGCCATGGCTAAATGATGCTAACAACGCATATGTTACAACGGAGGCCCAGGGGTTGGAGCAAGTTACAGTGTCACAACTGTTAAATACGGATGGTAATCAATGGGACAAGGAGATTATAATGGACTTGTTTAACCTGCGAGATCAGCAATGTATCTTTAATACAACAGTTGGTGCATACGGTGGGGAAGATGAACTGTATTGGGAGGAAGATATGACTGGGGAGTATACTGTAAAGTCTGCGTATCGGATGCTTCAACGACAAAAAGGCTTGTGGTGTACATCTGACACTAGCAGTCTTTGGGGATCAATATGGCGTATAAAGGCCCCTCCAAAGGTGCTGAATATGGTCTGGCGGGCATTATCAAATAGCTTACCTACTCGTTCTATTTTAGCATCGAGACGTGTTCCATTGAGTGTTGAATGTCCTCTGTGTAATGGGGCGGAGGAAACAGTTTTTCACGTCTTAGTTAACTGTTCTTTTGCAGACTTGTGTTGGAGGACGAGAGACAGATTGTATAACAACACAAATGCTGGTAGTTTTGATGGGTGGCTCCAGAGTATGTTGAATCAAGCAAGTAAGGATGATTACGGGGAGATAGTCACTCTTTGTTGGAGTATATGGCAAGCTCGGAATAAGGTAGTGTGGAACCAAGTTAAAACACCAGTTCACCATGTGGTATTTTCGACGAAACAATTTCTTACAGAATGGAAGGGAGCTCAAGTAATGTCGACTAGATCTCTATACCGGGATGTTAATATCAGGGATGGAGCAATGTCTTGGGCAAGGCCAAAACAGAATGAAGTTAAGATTTCCGTCGATGCTGCATTGTTTTCTGACTGTTTGAAGTTTGGTGTTGGGTTGTTGGCAAGAGATGCTGATGGTGCTGTAGTTCAGGGGAGATCCGATCTGTTTGACGGGGATGTTAGGCCTGAGTTTGCAGAGGCCATGGCAGTAAAGGAGGCGCTCAACTGGGTGAAGGTGATGGGGTGGCAGGAGGTGGTCATCGAGTCGGATTGTTTAGCTGTTGTTCAAGCAATTCGAAGCAAGGTGCATATGGTTTCTCCGTTTGGGAACATTATTACGGAGTGTCGGAATCTAGTTGAGGAGTTAAACACTGAGTTGTATTTTATTAACCGATCTGCCAATATGGCGGCTCACTGCTTAGCGAGAACGTCATATTCTTTCCCAGGTCGATTTTTCGATAGGAGGTCTGTTCCTATTGAGTTAGAGTCTATCTTGATTTCTGATTTATTCGATTAATAAAAAATTTCACTTTCAGTCAAAAAAAAAAAATACATTGGCTAGTTCGAAAAAATGACCCAAGTTGATTTTTAAACACACAACTTTATCTTGAAAATTTTAGAAACCAACTTTATTTTTTGGGCTTATTTTTATAAATATTCAAACCCAAGTTTAATTTATAAATGAAATATGATTTCTTTTCCCCTTAAATAACACAAATTGAACTTGCGTTATTAACAAAAAAAAAAAAAAGGAAGATTGTTGCAATGACGATGCTGTTGGCCCATTTATTTGATCCATTAAGAAGCAATGTCAAAGTTGGTGTCGTTGCTATAATTTGACATCAAAGGCTAAAAATATCAACTTCAAGGGAGTTCCATATTTGGATGCATATATGCATAAATACATACTTTGTGCCAAATTTGCATCTAAGGATGCATATATGCATCTAGCCACATCATTAATTAACATAAAATTAATGCAAGTTGGTCTAATTTAAAGAAATTTTGGTGAGTTGTACAAAAAGTTATCTAAATATAAAATTATTTTGTTGCAAAATGCAATTAGTATTGGAGTGCATGTTATATTTTAGCACCAAAAATCACTTTTTGATGTCATATTATAGCAATGACTAGCCATTTTGCATCTAGCATTGAACTTGCTCTTACATATACGTCCATTTGTGTCGTCCATTGAGAAATCAGCAGCCCAAATATAAAAGAGACCAAAATGCGAAATAAAATACTTTTATTGTACTAATCCGGGTCATTTTCTTGGAAATGTTCTTTAAATAAATTTACAAATATATGTGTTTTGTACAGGGTAAACATAATATAAAATAATTTATCTAATTTGTTTTTTATATTTTATTCATAATTTTGGTCGTAACATTGCAATATCATAAAAGAAGTAAGAATCGTTAAACTTTAAAATAAATAGATGGAATCGTGAGATGTTCGAATTCCATAAACAATGTATCAAATATAAAAATTAATATTTTTATCTGTAAATATATTAAAAAAAGTGCAGATTTTCGGTCGTTAATAGACAATCGTACTACAAAAAAGTAAAAAATCATTGAATCTTAAAATAAATAGATGAGAACCGTTGAATATAATGTCAAGTAATATTTTATATTTTAATATGTAAATTATTTTTTCAAAAGTCCAAGTTTTGAAATTCGTCAATAATATATTAAGAAATTATACTTTAGAATTATAAATATTAATAAAATTGAAACAATTAAGTAATTATAAATACTAAAAAAGTTATAAATTAATATAATAAAAAATATTAATAAATATCCGTGTTTTGCACATGCTATAAATTAGTATTAATAAGAGGGTGTATAACTCATAAAAAATTTTATATTAGTAAGAGGGTGTAAGCTAAGTAAAGCATAGTATGGATATAGTCATATAACTAATAATTTTTTTATTACTCCTAAATCCTTTTCTCACATTTATTACAATAACATCATTATATATCGATTTATTCATTATAATATTAAAATAAATTATGAGATTGTGTTTGAACCATTATATAGAGAAAATTTGACCACTGTTATAAATAAATTTTAATAAAGACTTAATTCATTTATTAATATATATGTATGTATATGATTACTAAATAGGTTTTATTATAAGTATATATTGTTTTAACTTTTCGTAAATGATAAATTTACATATATATATATATATATACATATATATATATATATATATATATATGTTACAGTTTTAATAATCTCTAATTTTAAAACTTTGAGTTAAGTTTTGAGTTAAATACTTAACCAAAGGGATTCCCTTTGGTTAGAAGTGAACCAATTTTGTGAGAGTTCAAATTAAATTTAATATTATTATTCTAATTTATTAGGTGATTCATTAACTTATTTTGTTGGGATTGTTTGGTGAATTGCAGTTTCAAGAGTGACAAAACAAGACTCAAGATTGACTTTCCTAATAAAGTAAATGAGCATCCAAGGTGCAGAGCAAAAAGAAAAAGAAAGGTTGCGATAACAACAGATGACAATGGAGAATCAAAAGCAACAAAGAAGCTCTAATCTATTTATTCAATAAACTCTTTTGTAAAACGATGTATACATGTTCTTAGAGGGCACTCTTTTCCCCCTTGAATTTTTCCCATTGGGTTTTGCTCTTGTGGGTTTTTAACGAGGCCTTTCTCCCATACTTTTGGGGTGTTAATACTTCGGTATTGTTTTTGTGGGTTTTTCCATTCAGACATTGAGGTGTTATTGTCTAAACTTCTGGGAGTACTTTCGTGCTTTCGGTTAGATGATAAACTTGATGGATGTGGGAAACTCGTTCCCTCCGGACTTTGTATTCATTTTTGGTATGAATATGTACATTTCTGACCAAAAAAATAAAAATAAAATAAAAAAATAGAAGTGATCGAATATATTGAAGAAGTAATAAAATCATACCATTAGTTCTTTGTCGTTATTTTTCATCTCTTTTATTTATACTATACTACCTCCGTCTCATCCATTTGTTAACATTTGAAATAGATGAGTCGGCACGCATTTTAAGGCTCCTATAAAATATAGTTTCATTATTAATTTTGAATATTTTTCTTTTTTGAATAAAAATCCTTTGGATTTTTATTCAGAAATTTTTTTTTAAAAAACAATTAATGACACTATATTTTAAAGGAGTCTTAAAATGTGTGTCGAACATCCTCTTCCAAATGTTAACTTTCTGCTGGGACAGAGGGAGTACAACTTTGAGTACCTACAGTTTATTTAGTTTATATTTAGATAAAGGTTTTGTTAGGAACTATGTTGTTTCTTGATAATAATTATACTAACTTAGTGAAAATTGTATAAGTAAAAATATAACCTTCAACGGATAGCATGTTTTTGCAGTATACTTAGAAGGGTAGCTTATCTACGGATAAGACTCAATATAACATACTTGTGTAATTCTGGTATAGAAGTTGGAGTATCAATTTTAGACTAAATAAATCATGTTGACTCTTGATGGATATGTAGAATAGGAAGACTAATCGTAAATAGTCTATGCATGTAGCCTTCTCTATACGGATGTAGTCAAAATAATTATTGGATATAATTGTATTCGAGTGCAGTATTTGAACCCGGGATGGTGTGAGAATGTTGGAAACATAGGTGTTATGAGTCTAGCTTATGGATGTCCTGATCTAGAGTCCTTGTGCGGTTGTGTTCTTGTAACAGGTATAGTAATAGCTGTAATTGGCATGTACATATACTACTATCTCTCTGTATGATTTTAAAGCATCGACAGCCTTAAACACTTCAGTATATCCATGAGAGAGCATGCAACAATCACCAATTGATCATCAACAAAGTCTATTGGAATGTCTTTCCATTTATTGATCACTTCACCACCACTCATATTCTTTCCACCAGTAACAACCATCAGGTTCCGCAAACTAAGAACCTACTTTTCATTATAATCTCAATTTCAGTTCTTGATCCTGTATAATAACATAAATTTTATAACAAAAACAAATAGAGGGGACTGCTGTATCATTGTATATAAAAAAGCTTCTATTTTAAGCCACTGAAACAACAGCTTATCACAAATACAAAAACAAAAAAACACCCAGCCTTTAATACAGTTTGGAATTGGATATGAGAAATGAATTTCCAAGTTGCATGTAGTGTAAAACATGGCATTGGGCAAGCATTGACTTATACCAATGGCAAATTGGCAATGAGTAAGTGATAGTGGGCAATTATTAACTTGTGCCAAAAGAGCAAGTGATAGTGCATGCAGGAAATTTCACATAGTCAAGTAAAATTCAAGGTACAGATACTTGAAGTCAATAAATTCATAATCCAGATTTGCAACAACTAAATTAAAAAGTTGCTGAACATTGGCAGCAGCAGCTGCATCTCTTAACAGCAGCACCAACTTGAACTAGATTCAGTGATTCACCAATGAGCAAACAATCAGCTTAGAAATTGTTTGGTCGAGTACTCGCCCTTTTGGTTCTGAAAAGCAAATTGCACCAAAAAAAAATGTTACTTGAGCACTTCAGCAAGAGATCAGCCCAAGAGATGAAGCTTAAAAATTCAAAATATTTTGCTAATTTAGACATGCAACTCTTCTAAAACTTACTAGGTTTGTAATAAAGTCATTCAATTTAACAGAACTTTAAACAAGTTAAAATTATCAGAATCAGAACCGGAAGCAGGGGATGATCTATTATTCTTACTTAATTAGTCAAGCATGCAATAATATGTTCATTTTAAAATTTACACATTTTACTCATACTACCCCTTCCCAATAATGTACATTAATTACAGAATGCTTATAGAAATGAACTTTTACTAAATAATGCTTACCGGAGAATACCCTGCCTTTTTAGCAAAGTATCCACAAACTAAAACATCCAAATCCTTAAATCGATGGTAGAGTCTGATCTGTGTAGCAAACTTCAGATTCAGAGAGATATGATGAACTTCAGGTGTGAGTGTAGCTATGACAGACTTCTCGTCATCAACAGTCAAAGTGATTGGTAAGACTTCTGGACAAGTATTCACGGGAGTTGCAAGCTCCATCTTGATTTGAAACAATAAATTATCCCGTTAGTAAACAATTGTGATAATAGATTTAATAATATTGAGATTCCAAAAAACAAAAAAATATAACTTACGAAAGAAATGCAGAGATACTCATCATCTATCTCGGGGATGATACACTTAGTTACACCGCCATGGACCTTAGTTTCTGTTGATAAAAAAACAAATAATGAGAACCACACCACCACAATGTATAATTCTATTTCTAGCACGGGCTTGCAGCTCACGGCATCTTTCTCAATCTTTCTAATCATACTATGACTTTAAATATCTCTTCCCAGCTTTTCGAGTCTGATGCTAGATCTTGTCACTTAGAATTCAACTCTTGGTTCATGAAGTCAGCTGTTATTATCTAGAATCATGTTTCTTTTTCACTGTTTACCCAAGTTTCCTTCACACTCTCTAAGTAGCTTTCAGCAAATATTTCATGATCATATTCTCTAATAAGTAGTACATAAATATATTACCAGATATCTCAGTGACATCCAATTGGATTATAGAAGTAACCTTACTGATTTTACATGACAGAAGTTTATATACAATTTAATTTATATCCCAACTCCAGCCCGAGTTGTACAAAAAAACCTCACCCACTAAACCATACATAGAAAATGGCACTGGGGGTAATAACATGGTAATTGCACACGACCCGGCTCACTTTCACAGAGACAAATTCCGGAAAATACAAAACCCGACTCATGTGATCCAATTACGACCCAAAATACACGAAAGCAACCTGGAACCCGAGAAACCCCTAATTCTAAATCATACTGGACAATGTCACAGCAGACTGAATCATTATTGTAGCCAAGAACTAAACATTCTAAAAATTGACCATAAAATTATAATTTCCAACCACAAAATACTAACAATCATAACTCCCAAATCCAAGATTTTACTCATCACAACTTAAAAACTAAAACTTTACTAAACGCTGAACAATTATGATAACAAAATAACCTAATGAAGGGAGAGAGTGGGAGAGAGAGAGAGAGAGAGAGATGAAGGGGAGAGGGGGAGAGAGAGAGGGCGATGAAGGGGGAAGGGGGAGAGAGATGAAGGGGGAAGGGGGAGAGGGAGAGGGCGAGAGAGAGAGAGGGACATACTCCAAGAAGTCTGCATTGTCAAGTCTCCAATTTGGTTGAGATTACGCTTGCCGCCCACTTGAGATCTCCCGAGGCGTCTTTTTTTAATACTAGCTTATAGCCGTGTGATGCACGGTTACTTAAATTTTATTTATAATTATTTTGTTTATAATTATATTTTAATTACCCATGGAACACACGATTGTTTTTTTAATATTTATAATTATATTTATTTATGAATATTTTAATATTTAAAAGTTATTAGTTTACATGATTAAATTATTGTTAAAAAAGATTTAGCCAAAAAAAATTATAGTTAAAAATTTGATATTTATTATAATTTACACGCTCAATTTAATATTTGTTTATATTGAGTTATAAAAGTTAGATTTGACCAATTTTACGGTCCACGTGAAATTCACAAAATAATCTTTAATTTAGTTGTGGTTTAATAATTCTTTTTCAATTAAAAACTACTCTAAAACTAAAAATAGAATAAAGTGACGAAATTTAATATTGAGAATTCTATTCGATTTAAGAAATCTACTTAAATGTAGTTTAGATTATTAGAATACCCTTTATTAACTAAATACAGTTTTTAATGTTAAATCTAACGGTTTTCACCTATCTATTTAAGATTAAACGATTTTTATTATTAAACGGGTTTCCTTATTTAATTACAACAATTTTTATGTTTTAACTTTTTGGAAAATCCAATCATAATATAATATCTTTTAACTTATATCATTTTTAGATAATAACTTCTTTTTATATGATATAATCTTGATCGTCTATTTTTAAAAGTATTAGATCTAACGGTTGAGAATGTTTTGGCGGTATTTATGACCAAACTACCAGGATAACATCATTAATTTTTTTAATATTTTTTAAAAAATATTTATTGCTAAAATATAATATACTCTTTTTTGTAATATGTTAATGATGCTGGAACTTTGAACTTTTGAGAAAATAAATTATCAATTAAAATATAATTTGTTTTTGTAATAGTTCTTCTTTTAAAGTAGTACACCGTGACGATCAAAATTCTGTATAAAATTCATTTTTTTATAGTATATCCCGTAAATATCTATGTTATTATATTAAAGACTAAATGATGAAAGCTTTCTTATAAGTATGGTCACTCAATTCATAATCGTTGGATCTTTCAAATTAAATTGTTGAGAAACGTTAGATATAACAGTAAAATTATCACGTAGAATTATATAAGGTTTGAATCTACCAACAACATATTAAAATTTATAGGTTTTTTTGAAAAATAAGAATTTTTTCTTCGAATTTAGTAATTTACAATGTATAGAGGTTAAAAAAGTTAGGTCTCTCTGTATAGCTGAGTCAAAAATTTTAAAATACGGTTTTTTTTAATAGGAATATAGTCCTGCTAACAATGAAATTAGGTTTCTATGAGTTCTTATAAAACAAAATCACCATTTGCGTATAATTTATTATTTAATAATAAATAATATTTAATTAGTTATGATATAAAATTTAATAAAATAAGATAAAAATATGCACAATTTTATAAATATCAGTTAGTAAGACCTAGCTTATAGCTCGTGCGATGCACGGTTACTTAAATTTTATTTATAATTATTTTGCTTATAATTATATTTTAATTACCCATGGAACACACGATTGTTTTTTTAATATTTATAATTATATTTATTTATGAATATTTTAATATTTAAAAGTTATTAGTTTACATGATTAAATTATTGTTAAAAAAGATTTAGCCAAAAAGAATTATAGTTAAAATTTTGATATTTATTATATTTTACACGCTCAATTTAATATTTGTTTATATTGAGTTATAAAAGTTAGATTTGGCGAATTTTACGGTCCACATGAAATTCTATTCTAAAACTAAAAAGAGAATAAAGTGACGAAATTTAATATTGAGAATTCTATTCGATTTAGGAAATCTACTTATATGTAGTTTAGATTATTAGAATACTCTTTATTAACCAAATAAAATTTTTAATGTTAAATCTAACGGTTTTCACCTATCTATTTAAGATTAAACGATTTTTATTGTTTTGATATTAAATGGGTTTTCTTATTTAATTACAACTTTTTTTATGTTTTAACTTTTTGGAAAATCCAATCCTAATATAATATCTTTTAACTTATATCATTTTTAGATAATAACTTCTTTTTATATGATATAATCTTGATCTTCTATTTTTCAAAGTATTGGATCTAACGGTTGAGAATGTTTTGGCGGTATTTAGGACCAAACTACCATGATAACATCATTAATTTTTTAAATATTTTTTTAATATATTTTTTTAAAATATTTATTGCTAAAATATAATATACTCTCTTTTGTAATATGTTAATGATGCGGGAACTTTGAACTTTTGAGAAAATACATTATCAATTAAAATATAATTTTTTTTTGTAATAGTTCTTCTTTTAAAGTAGTACACCGTGACGATCAAAATTCTGTAAAAAATTCATTTTTTTAATAGTATATCCCGTAAAAATCTATGTTATTATATTAAAGACTAAATAATGAAAGCTTTCTTATAAGTATGGTCGCTTGATCACTCAATTCATAATCGTTGGATCTTTCAAATTAAATTGTTGAGAAACGTTAGATATAAGAGTAAAATTTATGACGTGCAATGATCTAAGGTTTGAATCTACCAACAACATATTAAAATTTACAGGATTTTTTTGAAAAATAAGAATTTTTTCATTTTTTTTTCTTGTAGACATGGGTTATTTGATAATATTTTTTATAAAGTACGATTTTTCAAAAAAGTACTATACTAATTGATTAACAAACTTTTAAAGTTTTGAATTTAATAATTTACAATGTATATAGGTTAAAAAAGTTAGGTCTCGTCTGTAGCTGAGTCTAAAATTTCAAAATACGGTTTTTTTAAATATGAATATAGTCCTGCTAACAATGAAATTAGGTCTCTATGAGTTCTTATAAAACAAAATCACCATTTGCGTATAATTTATTATTTAATAATAAATAATATTTAATTAGTTATGATAAAAAATTTAATAAAATAAGATAAAAAATATGCACAATTTTATAAAATTTTATCCTCGTATTATTATATTCTTTGTTGATTTGAATTTTTCTTAGATTGATTTGAATTTTTGAAAATAGATTTCTAAATTTAAAATAGTTAGAAAAAAGTAATTAAATTGACATTAAAATAATGATGACGTAATAATTATTATTAGAATTTAAATACCCACTTTACTAATTTGGGCTTTATCTTGTGTTTTAAAAATTAGATTTTGACGATTTTACACCCAGATAACTAAATTATCTTTAATTAAAAGATGGTTTAACAATTTTTATCTAACTGGAATTGTTCATGAAAGAGAAAAGAAAGTCACGAATTTTTTACATGGAGAATTCTATTCAATATAGAAAACTTATTTATATTTGGTTTAAATTATCAAAATACACTTTTTAGAATTTAAATATAATCTTATTATTAATAAAATACACTTTTTTAAGATTTGATCTAACGATTTTCATTTATCTAGTTATGATCTTATGGTCCTTTGGTTGTCCAAGACCGTACCATCAAAATTTTGGATAAGATCCATATTATACTTATTATATATAAGGATTTAATATAATAAGGATATCAAGTATATACTGATATAAGTATCTTACTAACTGCTTTTACTTTTAATGTTTCGGTTTTATTTACATTGTATATAAAATTTTAAAATACATTATTACTTAAAAATTATTAAATAGAATAAAAATTATGTTATGATTATATAAAATTTTATTCTCATATTATTATATTCTTTATCGATTTGAATTTGTTCTTAATTAATTTTAATACTTTATTGAAAGAAACATAAAATTTCTATATTTAAAACAATTAGTGGAAAAATAAATAAACTGGTGCTACAAAAATAAAAAAAAATATTTATTAAAATTTAGATACTCATTTTACTATTTGGGTTATATTCTAAGTTTTAGAAATTGAATTTTGACGATTTTACAACCCATGCGAAACTAACGAAATTATCTTTAATTTAATGATGGTTTAATAATTATTATCTAACTTGACCTGTTGACCTACACATAAACCGAAAACAAAAGATGGTTAAGAATTTTTACATAAAAATTCAATTCAATATAGAAAACCAATTTATAATTGGTTTAAATTATCAAAACACACTTCTTAGTATTTAAATATAATCCTACCTTTAATCAAATACACATTTTAATATAAGTATTATATTCAAAATTATCGTTTATGAATATGAAACCCTCAATATTTTAATAATATTTTGATATTATCCTTTTATGTTTGTTATATGTAAAATAATATAATTATAATTTGGATTAATCAAATTGTTATGTTCCTTCAGAAAAAAAAGTGTTTAAATTTATTTATGTACAGGAGTTCTCGTAAGTCTCTGTAGGTTCACGTGTATCATTGTTAGTATGATATACATCAGCATTATATTGATAATTTTTAATATTGTAATCAATATGAATTGTTATGTTGATATTTGGTTTAACAATTATTATCTAATTGGAAGTACACATAAATTCAAGAGAAAAGATATTTAAGAATTTTTACATAGAAAACTTTTAAATTATCAAAATACACTTTTTAGTATTTAAATATAATTCTATTATTAATCAGATACACTTTTTAATATTAGATCTAACAATTCTCATCGATCTATTTAAGGTCTAACTGTAATTATTAATTTGGTCGTATAGTGATCGTACACGGACCATATCGATTTTAATTTTTTCTTAAATTGATTTTAATATTTTATTGAAATAAAAATAGAATTTATAAATTTAAAAGAATTAGGAAAAAAATTAAATCTACAATAAAAAAAATATTTATTAAAATTTAGATAATCACTTTACTGTTTGAGCTCTATCTTGAGTTTTAGACAACAGATTTTAACGATTTTACAGCCCATGCGAAGCTAACAAAATTATCTTTAATTTAATGATGGTTTATTAATTTTTATCTAACTGGAACTATCCATAAACTAAAGAGAAAAGATAATTACGAATTTTTACATAAAGATTTCTATTCAATATAGAAAACCCATTTATAGTTGGTTTAAATTATCAAAATACATCTTTTAGTATTTAAATACTATCCTATTATTAATCAAATACAATTTTTAATATTATATCTAACGGTCCTCATCTATTTGAATATTTATAGTTTTATAATCCAACGGATCATATACTTTTGGTAGTACAGTGACCGACCAAAGTTTTGGATAAGATCTCCCTTACGCTTATTATATATAAGGTATTAATTACTCCGGTTTATATTACTAAGCCCGTACGATGCACAGTCTATTTTAATATTTTAAATACTAGCTTATAGTCCGTGCGATGCACGGTTATTTAAATTTTATTTATAATTATTTTTAGATTTTAAATCTAACGGTTTTCACCTATCTATTTAAGATTAAACGATTTTTATTATTTTGATATTAAATGAGTTTCCTTATTTAATTACAACTTTTTTTATGTTTTAACTTTTTGGAAAATCCAATCCTAATATAATATCTTTTAACTTATATCATTTTTAGATAATAACTTCTTTTTATATGATATAATCTTGATCTTCTATTTTTCAAAGTATTGGATCTAACGGTTGAGAATGTTTTGGCGGTATTTAGGACCAAACTACCACGATAACATCATTAATTTTTAAAATATTTTTTTAATATATTTTTTTAAAATATTTATTGCTAAAATATAATATACTCTCTTTTGTAATATGTTAATGATGCGGGAACTTTGAACTTTTGAGAAAATACATTATCAATTAAAATATAATTTTTTTTTGTAATAGTTTATCTTTTAAAGTAGTACACCGTGACGATCAAAATTCTGTAAAAAATTCATTTTTTATAGTATATCCCGTAAAAATCTATGTTATTATATTAAAGACTAAATAATGAAAGTTTTCTTATAAGTGTGATCGCTTGATCACTCAATCCATAATCGTTGGATCTTTCAAATTAAATTGTTGAGAAACGTTAGATATAACAGTAAAATTATCACGCAGAATGATCTAAGGTTTGAATCTACCAACAACATATTAAAATTTACAGGTTTTTTGAAAAATAAGAATTTTTTATTTTTTTTCTTGTAGACATGGGTTATTTGATAATATTTTTTATAAAGTACGATTTTTCAAAAAAGTACTATACTAATTGATTAACAAACTTTTAAAGTTTCGAATTTAATAATTTACAATGTATATAGGTTAAAAAAGTTAGGCCAATTCTGTATCTGAGTCTTAAATTTCAAAATAGGGTATTTTTAAATATGAATATAGTCCTGCTAACAATGAAATTAGGTCTCTGTGAGTTCTTATAAAACAAAATCACCATTTGCGTATAATTTAGTATTTAATAATAAATAATATTTAATTAGTTATGATATAAAATTTAATCAAATAGGATAAAAAATATGCACAAATTTATAAAATTTTATCCTCGTATTATTATATTCTTTGTTGATTTGAATTTTTCTTAGATTGATTTGAATGTTTGAACATAGATTTCTAAATTTAAAATAGTTAGAAAAAAATAATTAAATTGACATTAAAATAATGATGACGTAATAATGATTATTAGAATTTAAATACCCACTTTACTAATTTGGGTTTTATCTTGTGTTTTAAAAATTATATTTTAACGATTTTACACCCCACATGAAGATAACTAAATTATCTTTAATTAAAAGATGGTTTAACAATTTTTATCTAACCGGAATTGTCCATGAAAGAGAAAAGAAAGTCACGAATTTTTTACATGGAGAATTCTATTCAATATAGAAAACTTATTTATATTTGGTTTAAATTATCAAAATACACTTTTTAAAATTTAAATATAATCTTATTATTACTAAAATACACTTTTTTAATATTTGATCTAACGATTTTCATTTATCTAGTTAAGATCTAATGGTCCTTATTAGTTTGGTTGTCCAAGACCGTACCATCAAAACTTTGGATAAGATCCATATTATACTTATTATATATAAGGATTTAATATAATAAGGATATCAAGTATATACTGATATAAGTATCTTACTAACTGCTTTTACTTTTAATGTTTCGGTTTATTTACAGTGTATATAAAATTTTAAAATACATTATTACTTAAAAATTATTAAATAGAATAAAAATTATGTTATGATTATATAAAATTTTATTCTCATATTTTTATATTCGTTATCGATTTGAATTTGTTCTTAATTAATTTTAATACTTTATTGAAAGAAACATAAAATTTCTATATTTAAAACAATTAGTGGAAAAATAAATAAACTGGTGCTACAAAAATTAAAAAAAAAATTATTAAAATTTAGATACTCACTTTACTATTTGGGTTATATCCTGAGTTTTAAAAATTGAATTTTGACGATTTTACAACCCATGCGAAACTAACGAAATTTTCTTTAATTTAATGATGGTTTAATAATTATTATCTAACTTGACCTGTTGACCTACACATAAACCGAAAACAAAAGATGGTTAAGAATTTTTACATAAAAAATTCAATTCAATATAGAAAACCAATTTATAATTGGTTTAAATTATCAAAACACACTTCTTAGTATTTAAATATAATCCTACCTTTAATCAAATACACATTTTAATATAAGTATTATATTCAAAATTATCGTTTATGAATATGAAACCCTCAATATTTTAATAATATTTTGATATTATCCTTTTATGTTTGTTATATGTAAAATAATATAATTATAATTTGGATTAATCAAATTGTTATGTTCCTTCAGAAAAAAAAAAGTGTTTAAATTTATTTATGTACAGGAGTTCTCGTAAGTCTTTTTAGGTTCACGTGTATCATTGTTAGTACAGCATTATATTGATAATTTTTAATATTATAATCAATATGAATTGTTATGTTGATATTTGGTTTAACAATTATTATCTAATTGGAAGTATACATAAATTCAAAAGAAAAGATATTTAAGAATTTTTACATAGAAAACTTTTAAATTATCAAAATACACTTTTTAGTATTTAAATATAATTATATTATTAATCAGATACACTTTTTAATATTAGATATAACAATTCTAATCGATCTATTTAAGATCTAACTGTAATTATTAATTTGGTCGTATAGTGATCGTACACGGACCATATCGATTTTAATTTTTTCTTAAATTGATTTTAATATTTTATTGAAATAAAAATAGAATTTATAAATTTAAAAGAATTAGGAAAAAAATTTAAATCTACAATAAAAAAATATTTATTAAAATTTAGATAATCACTTTAGTGTTTGGGCTCTATCTTGAGTTTTAGACAACAGATTTTAACGATTTTACAGCCCATGCGAAGCTAACAAAATTATCTTTAATTTAATGATGGTTTATTAATTTTTATCTAACTGGAACTATCCATAAACTAAAGAGAAAAGATAATTACGAATTTTTACATAAAGATTTCTATTCAATATAGAAAACCCATTTATAGTTGGTTTAAATTATCAAAATACATCTTTTAGTATTTAAATACTATCCTATTATTAATCAAATACAATTTTTAATATTATATCTAACGGTCCTCGTCTATTTGAATATTTATAGTTTTATAATCCAACGGATCATATACTTTTGGTAGTACAGTGACCGACCAAAGTTTTGGATAAGATCTCCCTTACGCTTATTATATATAAGGTATTAATATATTACATCGACGGGATCCTTTATCAAATTGATGACAGCGGTTGGATAAAAGCGATCAAATAAAATCCTAAAAATTATTATATAATGTATCTTTTCTATTTTTTTAAATTAAAATCTCTTATTTTTCAAAAATATTATCGACAGTTTTATTTAATAAAGTAAAATAATAATATTATAATTGCTAATAACTAATTAGTAACTTTTTTTATTCAAACTGTATATTACTTTTTATATTTTTCTAACTAAAATTTTCTATTTTTCCTAACCCCTCTCATTTTTCAAAAATATCACCAACATTTCTATTTAATAAAATAAAATAATAAGAATACAATTACTAGTAAGAAACCGATTAGCGTTTTTAGCAAAAAAAAAAAAATTATATTTTCTAAACTAAAATTTCCCGAACTAAAAGCTCCCATTTTCCAAAAATATCACGGACAATTCCATTTAATAAAATATAATATTTATTAATAAGTTAAATATAGAGTAGCCTTTCTATTTTTTTTAAATAAAATATCTCATTTTTCAAATATATAACGGGATGTTCCATTTAATAATATAAAATAATAATATTATAACTGCTAATAACTAACTAATTACCTTTTTAGCCAAATTGTATATTCTTTGTTATATTTTTTAACTAAAATTTCTACTTTTCTATTTTTTCTAACTAAAATCTCTCATTTTCCAAAAATATCACGGGCAGTTCCATTTAATAAAATAAAATAATAATCTTATAATTACTAATAACTAATGATTATCTTTTTTATATTCTCTAAATAAAATTTCTCCTAACTAAAAGTTCTCATTTTTCAAAAATATAACAGGCAATTCCATTTAATAAAATAAAATCTATACTATCTTATAATAGACTAGACGAAACAACACATTATCTGTATTATATTTTCTAACTTAAACAATTCATCTTCTAAAAATAACACGGGTAACGAATATAGAAAAATAATATAATTTAATATAATTATTAATAAATAACTAACTGTCTTTTTCAGTACATTGTTGTTTTATATTTTATAACTAAAACACCTCATATTCTAAAAAAAACACATACAACATATATATAATGGTAATATTATTATATATTTATTACCAAATATATTTTTCAGTGAAAACACATTATCTACTTTATATTTTATAACTAAAACAACTCATTTTTTAAAAACAACACGAGCGATGTATATATAAAATAATAATATATTAAATATAATGATAATAAATAATCAGTTTCCCTTTTCAGCTAAAACACATTACCTATTTTATATCTTCTATCTTAAACAACTAATCTTCTAAATATAACACAGGCAACACACATATAAAAAAAGTAATATAATTTAATATAATTATCAATAAATAACTAATTTTCTTTTTCAGCACATCACCTATTTTATATTTTATAACTAAAATAAATCATTGTCTAAAAATAACACGGGAGACATATATATAATGATAATATTATTATATTAAACTTATAAAATCCATGTTTATCATAAATTTTTATAACTATCGATTCAAATAAAATAATTAATTAAAGATAAAAGTAGTAGAATATTGAGAGAACCAAAAAATATCGCTGGCAATTAACTTTTTCAACTTACTTTTTTTATTTTTCTTACTAAAATTCCTCATTTTCTAAAAAAATATCACTGACAATTAACTTTTTCAACTTACTTTTTTTAATTCTTATTTTTTTATCAAAAAAAGATCCAAGATGATTTATTTTCTTTTTTAACATAATTTTGTGATGATTAGATAACTTAAGTGATAAATATTTATATCTTGTCGTCTGATTGATGTACCAATTAAATAATAAAAAATACTATATGATTAAGCATTAAGAAATTAAAATTAAGAAATTTTCATGGTATAGTAAAATCTTACACATTCATATATCATTGATTTATACAAAAAATGTATATTGAGATTAAAAAAATTAAATTAAGTTAATTTATTTAGAATTACATTAAAATCAAAATTGAATATTGATTTGATAGTGTTGAAGGAAGATAAAATAAATTGAGAAGATCAAATAAAGGAATAGAAATTTTTTGGAGATCTAATTTTTGGATATACCAAATGTAAATATAAGATTTTAATTTTAATTAGTTAATTTTTGTTTTTCATTTGAATTTAAATATATAAACATATTATTTGATTTATACGGTAATAAAAGTTTAAGATAAGAGCTAAAGTTCCCAAAAGCATTCCCAAATATTTAATTAGTACTCCCTCTGTCCCTCTCATTTCTAATTTACACTTTCCTTTTTGGCACTTCCCTCTCATTTCTTTACATACCAAAAATAGTAACATTTTATAATATAAGAGTACGATCTTATTGATTGTGTATTTTAAATATAAAGAGTATCGATGTGTATATATATGCACTCCATGAATTAAAAACGACACTTGACATTTGTGATCAAATTTGGGATCTATTTTAGGGTCTTAACACTACTCAAAATTTTAAAAGAAGTATATGTTTTATTATTTAGTTTGTAATTTTGATCTCTATTGTTTCATCAAATTATTTTCTATTAATTTGGATGATTAATATACGATATGTGTTAATATTTAATTTATATACATGATAATTAAAGACCTAAAGTAAAGTAAAACCAGCTCAATACATGCATTCCGGTCCGGTCCGGGTTTTTTCAGGATTTGGACCGGACCGGATTTTTTTGATATTGTGGACCGGGGACCGGACCGGTTATATTCGTTCCGGTCCGGCGTCTTGGACCGGTAAACCACGTCCGGTCCGGTTTACAGGTCCAGACCGGAATGTTGTGCAGCTCTAATCGTATCAAGGTTTGAAGAGCAAAACTAGGAGACTATGCTTAGAAACCAGAAATCCATTTTCACCCAATTTGTAACCCTGAAACCCTAAATTATTAATAATTGGGGGGCAAGAAGATGAAAGCGAAATCAAAGCAGGGAAAGAGGAAGGTCAGTAGTAGTGTTCAGGAGCAGTAACCAGGGAATAAGAGGAGGATGATGATATCGTCCAATCATTCTTTAAATCTCGTCAACAAATTTAGCTCTGCCGACGACAACAAAAACACGATGATACACCACTTACCCGAAGAAGTCTTAACACTAATTCTCGTGAGACTGCCACTTAAAAATCTGTTGCGTTGCATGTCCGTCCACAAGTCTTGGTATTCTCTTATAAAATCTCCTTACTTTATCACCCTCCACTTAAATCATCAGAAGATGATGACTAAATTATTTACCACCCATCGTCCCCGATTTCTCTTTTTCAAGAATCGATTTACTGGCAGATTAGTCATACATTTTGATGATAAACAATGTCAAGAATACTGCACACTTAAATTTCCTCCCAACTTGTCGCGCTCTGTCTGGTTTAATTTGTCTGACTGCCATGTTTGATTATCAACTTGATTATAAACCCGACACATATCTCTGGAATCCTCTTATTCAAAAATTTAAAGCTCTTCCACATTCACCTCTTTCTAGTTTCACAAACACTAGGTGGACTGCTTTATCTTTTGGATTTGTACCGCAAGTTAATGATTATGCGGTGGTTCATATCGTCAAACCTCCTTTACTTTCGGCACCTCACCCTCATTCAGTTATGGTTGGTGTTTATAGTCTCAATTCTAATTCGTGGAGGATAACAAGTCAAGATAACGTTTTTGTTACTGGCGTAGGTAAGCATCACCATATTTTTGTTGATGGTGTTGCATATTGTCTAGGGACTACGAAGCCCCATGTGAATCATCCAATTATTATGTGCTTTGATGCCAAGTCCAGTATTCTGCGAGAAATCTCATTGCCAGACTGGGTTGAAAGTTGCAATTAACCAGCAAGTTCTCTCATTCATCCGTTTGGACAGTTTATAGCTTACTGTGTTCAGAACGAAGAATTGTATCATCTTGACATGTGGGTATTGAGAGGCAACACGATAAATGAGTTTTCCTGGGAGAAGAAGATGAGTGTCAGTCTAAGGGAAGATTTACGGCGGCCTGAAGTATTGGGTTTAAGGAGCAATGGTGAACCCATACTTTTCAACTTATACGACTTTGTTTCGTATAGTCTTGATAGTCATGAGGCTAATGATTTTGTTCATTCATGGGATCGTTGGAGTGATTTCTCCTTTTATGAGGAAAATTTTGCGCCACCTTTTTCCATTAGTCCTTTTGTAGAGAGTCTGGTTTTACTTAACTGAAAAGGTGAACAAATATTATGTTTTATGCCTTTTACAAAATTCATGGATTTTGTGGACTTGTCTTGCTATGTGATAAGCTATATTCTTGTCTGGTAAATTAAAGTTCTCATTACTTGTCATCAATGCTAGTAATTAGAGTTATTGACATGTGAAGGTTTACGAAGAATATTACTTATTTATCCATTTCAGATCTATTGCTTTTTCATTTTCAGATTTCTTTTTTAATTTTCTATATATGCGCTGATGTGTTTATTAAAAGTTAGTAGTTGATTTTGCAATGCACTTGATAATATCTATTATAATTCCATTAGTCCTTTTGTAGAGAGTCTGGTTTTGCTTAACTGAAAAGGTGAACAGATATTATGTTTCAAGCTTTTAGTGGATAAGGATTCCTTCCGGTGACCAAATTCACGGATTTTGTGGACTTGTCTTGCTAAAATAAATTTCGTCATTTTACATTGTGGATTTGTTTGTGCTTGCTTGACGTTGCGATGTGTTGTGCCCAAAATCTCGTATGGGCTCAATTTAAGGCCCATATCTGTTATAAGTCCAGTAGAGGCGTATTGGGCTAAAATAGTAGGATATGCGGCACAGGTTCAGTGTACTGAGGTGCAGGGTACTGAGGTACAGGCTTAGGACTTATATTGATTATTTCGGATATACATCGCATGTATGAGGATTTATAGGATTTAGTGATGGACATGAACTAGGACACTGGAAAGCTCGGCTGGATCTCACTAATTCGGCTATAACTCTAGGATGGATTATCCTAGAGTGGTCGAATTTGCAGGAAGGAAGAAGTATAAACTTAATAGAACTACATGGGGCTTGATTCCTATAAATAGGATATGTAGGCACTTGACTAAGGGATTCGGATTTTCACTCTTGAGAAGCATAAGGCACGTGCACCTCAGTGATACATATTCCGGCGAACTTACTGGTAGTGTAGGATTTACGCTGCCTATTTCGACCGGTGGTTTTGTCAACTCAGCCCCCAGAAATCTTACTTCAACCATTTTGTTCTTATAATCAACTTCAGGCTTTATACTGTGAACCCGTGGCTCTGTCCGACAACCAAGGACGCATTTTACGAATATTCCAGCGAGATTCTCTCAATTTTGTTGTACCAAATTTCTCTCACAACATAAGTGGCGCTAGAAGGAGGGGAACTCCATCAGAAATCTTGAGAGAGAAAAGATGTCGGATGATTCCGGAAATACGCAAACACCAACTAACGGTGAAGGAGATCGTGGAACAGGTCCTCATGGCGAGGTTACGAACAAGGATATTTTCGACCACCTCAAGAAGATTGGCGAAAGGGTGGATTCCTTGGAGAAGAAGTCAGAAAAGATGAAAAAATGGCGAAAGAAGCAGAGATCCTTGGAAAAACGTCCTAAGGCCCCAAAGGTTACGCCTACTCGGCTCGATTTTGGCAGTGAGGAGGAAGGACCTGAGAAGGAAAAAACTAAGAAGACTTTTTCTGATGTTGAAACCGATCAGAGTAATCCTGACTGGAACTCTGAAGCTGAGCCCAAGGATAAGGAGGACCCTGAACCTTCAGCTACAAGGAGTATCACTGTATTTGACCGAATGGGAAGAAAGCTATCGAATAAGGACTTAAGGCTTAAGCTCTTGGAGGCAAAACAGAAGGGTCCCAAGAAGGTACAAAGCGAGAAATCACTGTCCAAGGGATCCAGGAGTCACAAGGATAAGTCCCACTCGAAACCTGAAGATGAGCATAGCTCGGGCTCGTCCTATAAAGCTGATGATAGCTCTGATGGAAGCTCCAACGAGGGGGATGGCACTGATGATACCTCTGACTCAACTGAAGGTGATGGAAAGTACAAGGAGGAGGACCTCAGGAAGGTCCTCGGGAAGATTATGGCGGAAAAAGGTCCTCAGTCAGGATTGACAGTGGGATCACCTTTCACTAAGAAGGTGCGGGATTCGCCCTTACCCCGTAGCTACAGGGGAGTAGGAGATTTGAAATTCAATGGGACCACGGACCCTGTGGAGTTTCTTAGCCGTTTCAACACGGAGATGGAAGTCTATCAAATCAAGGATCGCACAAAATGTCGCTTGCTGGCTGCGACTCTAAGGAATAGTGCTCATCAGTGGTTCAAGAGGCTTCCCTCCAACTCTATTAAGTCATGGAGACAGATGGGTGAGATGTTTGTAACCCAGTTTAGAGCTTCAGTCACGTTTGCACCTCCGGCTAACACACTGGCGAACATCAAACAACGAGACACTTAACGAGTATTTCAAGAGGTTCAATGTTGAGGTTCCAAGGGTGAGGAAAACCACTAACGAGACTTATAAAAATTTTCTGATAGCTGGGGTTAAGCCTGGGACTGAATTCTGGAAGGAGCTGCAGAGTAGGGAGCCTACCACCTTGGTTGACTTCTACGCCAAGGCAGAAAGGCACAAAGTCGTGGAACAATCCTTGGAGAATTTGAAAAAGGATAATGCTTCGCGAGATTGGAACAGGAACAAGAGGAATAGGTCGTATAGCCCAAAGGAAAGGAATTACAGCAAGTGGACAACCTATAACACAGCTTCAGCGGATGGCCGGGATGCAAGCAAGGAGGCGAAGACTGCACCTCTGTCAGAAAACACCACAGGTTCAAAGAGGACAGTAGAGTACAAATATCCGTCTTCTAAAGGTAGTAGGAGGTACTCGGAGTACACTCCTTTGGCTGCACCTGTGGAACATATATTTGAATTTGGTGATAAGTCAGGAATGTTAAGGAAACCCTCCAGGACGGGACCTCCCGGAAGAAAAGATTTGGCTAGATACTGTGCCTTCCATGATACTACTGGGCATGAAACAGCCGACTGCCGACACCTCAAAGATCATATTGAGGATCTGATCAGGAAAGGTTTCCTCACAGAGTTTGTGGCCCAGGAGGCGAAAAAATACAAGGATGATAGGTCCAAGAGAGATGAAGAGAAGTCTACACTTGAACGAGCTACCAGGGCTGCACGATCATTGGTGGACAGTATATTGGAGGTTTTAGCAGGAATGCTATGAAGAATTATACACGTGAAGCTAGAGGAAACCCCCTCACAAATATTTATCATTTGGCAGATAGACCCCTGAAGTTGTTTAGAGGTGAAGCTGCGGACATCACCTTCACTGAAGACGATGCAAGGCATGTGCATCACCCCCACAATGATGCATTGGTGGTGACTATCACAATTGGAGGGCTCAATGTACATCGAGTCTTGGTGGATAATGGAAGCTCCTGCAATATACTAGCTTATGACACTTACCAAAAGATGGGACTCGCGGACAAAGAAATGTCCCCTGCTTACAACGATTTATATGGATTTACTGGCGGACCGGTACAAGTTGTAGGAAGGGTGAAGCTCCCTGTTGTGTTAGGGGTTGAACCTATAAGAGCAATGCAGGTGACAGAATTCATGGTTGTAAATGAGGACATATCATACAATTGCATAGTGGGCAGGCCCCTCTTGAAGGAAATGAGAGTGGTAACCTCCATCTAACATCTCTCCATGAAGTTTCCTACTCCTAATGGAATTGGATGTCTAAAAGGTTGTCAAGTGGATTCAAGGGAATGTTATAGTAAGGCCTTGCGCACTGCTGAGCAGGCTTCGAAGCATTTGTTGTTGGTTGATGGAGGCACCACGGATAATTGCTATAAGTACCTGGAAGCACCAATAAAGAATGAACCTCCGCGTCAGGTAAATGAGTCATGTAATACGATTATGATTATCCAACATCCAGGTGAAGAGAGCTCCACGGATATTGTGTTTTCTTCAGGGGTAGATACCCAGAATGAGGTACGGATGCTGGAGGCACCCCCACCAAAACTTGTAGAAGACGGCGAAACCTTTGTCGAAGGTATTGTTGAAGAGGTGAATGATAGTGATTTCGAGGATGGCCATGTGCAAAACTTCCCCAAGGTTCCTTTACAGCCCAAAAGAACGGATACAGAGGTTCATGTGAAGGTTGACTTAGATCCTCGGATGCCTGAAGCTAGGGAAACAACAGGTGCTGCTGGAGATACTCTATCAATTTTAGTGGATGCAACCGACCCCTCCAAGGAACTAAAGATTGGAAAGCAGTTGGAACCTGAAGCTAGGGAAGCATTGACTCGTTTCTTAAAAGATAACCTAGATGTTTTCGCTTGGTGTCACTCTGACATGGTGGGGATTGATCCCAGGGTAATGTGTCATCACCTTAACATTGACCCCGAAAGGATTGCTGTGAGACAAAAACGAAGGGCAATAAGTGGTGAGAGAGCTTTAGCCCTCAAAGAAGAGGTTGATAGGTTACTAGAAGCTAAACTGGTGAGAGAATCATTCTACCCGGATTGGTTAGCAAACTCAGTTCTTGTCAAGAAGCCTAACGGAAAATGGCGAACATGTGTGGATTTTATAGATTTGAATAAAGCATGCCCTAAGGACAGCTTTCCACTCCCACGCATTGACTAACTGGTTGATGCTACGGCAGGGCATGCTCTTCTAAGCTTCATGGATGCGTACTCAGGATATAATCAGATTCCCATGTATGAACCTGATCAAGAGCACACATCCTTCATCACAGATAGAGGTCTATACTGCTATATTGGGATGCCTTTCGGATTATTGAACGCTGGAGCCACCTACCAAAGGCTGGTCAATAGGATGTTCAAGGAACAGGTCGGGAAGACTATGGAAGTCTATGTTGATGATATGCTAGTCAAGTCTAAAGCTGCGGTTGATCATGTGTCGCACCTATCAGAAATGTTCAACATATTACGAAGGTTCAGAATGAAGCTCAACCCTCAGAAATGTGTTTTCGGTGTGGAATCAGGAAAGTTCCTAGGCTTCATTGTCAATCACCGGGGAATTGAAGCAAACCCTGCCAAGATTAAAGCTTTAGTCGAGATGCGGTCTCCTCGAAACATAAAAGAGGTTCAGAGTCTTACTGGTAGGATTGCAGCTCTAAACAGGTTTGTATCTAAATCTTCGGATAAATGTAGAGAATTCTTCGCAGCAATCAAGAAAGGGAAGAACTTTGAATGGAGCCCAGAATGTGAAGCAGCTTTCACAAAAATAAAGGAACAGTTGGGTAGCCCCCCATTGCTGTCTAAACCTCTTGATGGAGAGGTCCTCATATTGTACTTGGCAGTTTCGGAATACTCTATCAGTGTTGTACTAGTTCGGGAGGAGCTGCAGGTTCAACACCCGGTTTATTACGTGAGTAAAAGACTGTTGGATGCTGAAACACGGTATTCTAACATGGAAAAGTTGTCTTATTCCTTAATCTTGGCGTCAAGGAAGCTTCGGCCTTATTTTCAAGCACACCGAATCGAGGTACAGACTTCATTCCCTTTAAGGCAAGTCTTGCACAAACCTGAAGCTTCAGGAAGGCTTATGAAATGGGCTGTGGAATTGGGACAATTCGATATTGACTTCAAGCCGAGGGCGGCTATAAAAGGGCAGGTGTTGGCAAACTTTTTGCTAGAATTTCCTCCATCATTCGAGGTTAAGGGCGATGAGTGCATAACTGAACCTACAACCCCCGAAGAGACGGTTGAAAACTGTTCACCGTGGTGGACGCTTTACGTAGATGGAGCAGTGAATGGAAATGGAGCAGGAGTTGGTATTGTTCTTATTAGCCCGGAGGGTCACAAGCTTCAAAGCTCTATTCACTTCTCTTTTAACGCAATCAACAATGATGCGGAGTATGAAGCTCTAATAGCCGGTCTGAAGCTTGCTTTGGAAATGAGGGTGGAAAACCTGACTGTTTTCAGCGACTCTATGTTGGTTGTATGGCATATACGAGGAGGATTTCAAGCTAGAGGTCCTCGTACTGACCTTTATATGAGGTACTCTCAAGAGTTGATTAGCAGGTTCAGGGAAGTGAACCTTGAGCAAATCCCAAGGACACAAAACACTGATGTTGATGCGCTTGCAAAGTTGGGTTCACAAAGGGAAGCTACTATGTTAGGGGTTATACCTTTGGAGATTCAACTTCAACCTAGCATTCCTAGACTCGAGGTTATGAATTTGGAACTTGCGACTGAGGCATTGTGGACAACGCCTATTATGAATTACATCACAAATGGGATTGTTCCGGAAAGAAAGGAGGAAGCTAGGGGAATAAAATACCAAGCGGCAAGGTATGTTATCTACGATGGTTCTTTATACAAGAGGGGGTTTAACAAACCGCTTTTGAGGTGCATATCAGGTGACGAATGCGAATATATCTTGCCGGAAGTCCACGAAGGAATTTGTGGTAATCATTCGGGTGGAACCTCTTTGGCACATAAGATACTCCGTCAAGGATATTATTGGCCCACCATTCAAAAGGATGCTAATAGGTTCACTCAGGCATGTGATCGTTGTCAAAGGTTTGCAAACTTCAATAGCACTCCAGCTGTCCCGTTGAAACCTCTCACCAGCCCTTGGCCTTTTGCTGTGTGGGGAATTGACTTGATCGGGGAGCTTCCTAAAGGAAAAGGAGGAGTAAAGTATGCCGTGGTAGCTGTGGATTATTTTACCAAATGAGATGAAGCTGAACCTCTGGCTACGATAACAGCAATGAAGATAAAGGAATTCGTGTTCAGGGCAATTGTTTGTAGATTCGGAGTTCCCTACAAGCTAATTTAAGATAATGGAAGGCAATTCGATAACAAAGAGTTGCGAAAGCTGTGTGATGACCTTGGGATTCAGAAGGGCTTCACGGCAGTTTACCACCCTCAAAGTAATGGACAAACGGAAGCTGTCAACAAGATCATTAAGCACACCTTGAAGACCAAACTGGAGGAAAGCAAAGGGTGTTGGCCTGAAGAACTCCTTATGGTTTTGTGGTCATATAACACAACACCGCGAACCACTACTGGAGAGTCACCCTTCACCTTAACCTATGGTTGTGAAGCAATGGTGCCCGTGGAAATTGGGACTGGATCATTCAGAAGGGATAACTATGATCCTGGGAATAATGAGGTCAATCATCGATTGTACTTGGATTTGGTAGAGGAGGTTCGAGCTACTGCGCAGCTGAAGCTAGCGGCTTATCAACAGCGTACTCGGAAGTACTTTGACGGAAAAGTTCGTGCTCGTCCATTGAAGGTTGGCGATTTGGTTTTAAGGAGAATGATGCCCAACATGAAGGTTCATGGTCATGGGGTATTTGGTGCAAATTGGGAGGGGCCGTATCTCATAAAAGTTGTCTTATGGGAAGGCACCTATCATCTCACGGATTTGGATGGAAAGCTCATTCCAAGGGCATGGAATGGTGAACATCTTAAGAAGTATTACCAGTAAAACTATCATGTACTATTTATGTAGGCCTCTTTCAGGCGTAGGAATAATAAAATCAGTTTATTAGTTGTAACTGCCTTGCTTAGGTATAGCTTCATAGTTGTAGGCTCCATCTTTATAGCTGCTTGACTCAACTTCAAAACAATCTGTTTTAGATTCGCAATTGTTTATCTCTATCTGTTCTCTGAACACTCGGGGGGGTAATGTATGCACACCCTACCAGCTTGATGTCTTTTTACAAGTTTTACAATATTAATGAAACCTCTACATTTGGTTCATACTGTTGTTCTTGCTTGAATGCTTTGATTATTCCTTGTTAGTTTACTGTGACAACCACATGTAGAAAAAGATCGAATGCATGACCATTTCTGTTTAGTTCTTCATCATACATGGATATATGTTAAAGAACTGGGGGGTAGTGGATACATGATATACATGTTTAAAATGGTAAATTCTGAAATACATGTTTAAATGTTAAATTTTGAAACAAAATGTGGTTAGATTGGATTTAATATTATTGAATTGGATTTAATATTATTAGATTGGATTTAATATTATTAGATTGGATTTAATATTATTGAATTGGATTTAATATTATTAGATTGGATTTAATATTAATAGATTGGATTTAATATTATTGGATTGGATTTAATATTATTAACTGGATTTTGTATTACTGGAATAGATTTAATCGGATTGGAAATTCACACTCATGGATTATGAGAAGAAGGTTAAGACTTATGGATTATAAGTCACAGGCTCATGCTTTCACCAGAGGACTGGTTTAATGAAGCCCCTATTTGACATTGTTGTAAAATAAATAAAGCTTATTACAGCTCATATAAGCCCTGGGGATACTAGGCATAAACACTACGGTAAAGTGTGGGAGCCAAACACAGGCCACACTCGGGTTTAAAATTCCCTGCATGATTGCAAGATGAAACATTAAAAAAGGTCAAAACTGCACTAGGGAGGTTCAAGGCTAATGACCCCTTAAGCTGTAATATGGATTAAGCTTCATAGGGATTTTTATGAAACACATGGAATTTAACGACGCATTACCCTAGGCAGGGATATGTATGGATAATTGTTTTTTCTTCTAAGGCGTTGGATAAAATGGCTTATGGATATTTTAAATCTATGGAAAATGGGTTATGTACCTTAGGATATTAAGTGCAAGGATGGTTTACTTACACGGTACATTATTGGAATAGTCATATTGTGGATAATTTTTATCATATGTTTCTACCTCTGGCTAAGAGGCGGATAACAGCCCATGTGGGCTTCAGGTTTTGAGGCTACAATAACATGAGTACGTGTATGGATCAACCTTTGGTAAAAGATGATCTTATGGTTTGGATTATACTGGCTAACTACGTCTAAATCATGGATATGTTTGGATGGGAACATGTTAATTTACTGGCCCAAGGATACTGGTTACCTAACGCTGTTAAACAGGATTTAGTTTACGAGTTCAGGACTTGGAATGAAGCTGCAGTCAGCCGCAAGTACACTTGTCACACCAATCTAAGGCATATACATGGAAAATATAGCATGACAAGCCTATGTATGGATAATAAGCATAAACGTGTGTTAAAATTAAGAAGATGAAAACCAAAGTTAAAGGTTACATCTTGCGAGGTATTCCGAGGTACCCGCACCCTCATCCGAATGTTTGAAACTTACGGCGTGAACGCCAGGAATGTTATCAAAATCAAAAATCATAAAAGTTAACCCTTCCAAGGGTGTGAATGTTTCAAAAGGAAAAACGAACTCATGAAGCAAGGTTGTCGGGAGACGCCACAGGAGCATCCTGGTCAGGAACAGGGTCGGCCGTCTCCGCATCTTCCATTTGAGCATCTGGGTTGGAGCTCTCAACCACGACCTGCGCCTCAGCCTCAGGTTCAGATGGAACAACCTTTTCTCGCTCCACAGCTGCAACAGCTTCCCTTCTTTTAATCTCTTCCACCAGCTTCACGGCATCATCTCCAAGCAGAGTCCAGTCTAGGGTTGGAAAATGATCATATGTA
Organism: Heracleum sosnowskyi; assembly: GCA_030848705.1. NCBI lineage: Eukaryota > Viridiplantae > Streptophyta > Magnoliopsida > Apiales > Apiaceae > Heracleum > Heracleum sosnowskyi. The sequence goes on along the minus strand of CM061242.1, from coordinate 116,359,031 downwards.
GATTCAATATAATCGTTCACCCCGCGGCTATACCCGGCCTCGAACTTTTTGCGCTTGGCAGCCTCACGGGTCGATCTTTCCAAAGCGATGGTGGTGTTAAGAGAATCTAACTTCTTCTTGAATTCCCCGACTTTCCTGGTATAGGAAGCCTGTAAAGCGTCCTTCTCGGCATCAATGTTCACTATGGAGGTGTTCAACTGTTCACGCTCTTTCAACAACTTAGCCTCGGAAGCCTTAAGCTTCTTGCTGGCATCAGCTAACTTCTTCTTCTCATCTTCGCTTGTTCTCAAAAGGGATTTCAACTGCCTGACCTCTTCAAGTAACTTCTGATCACCACGGGCCGCTACCACCATTTCTTCATTCTGTTTTAAGGTGTGAAAGAGACTTTGGGCTTCACACAAGGTGGTGGCCTTCGTAGCTTCAGACAAGCTCATCTTGTCCCACTCAACAATAGGCTCTTCTGGAATCTGATTTCCTGCCATAATAAGAAACTTAAGGATTAGGGAGCTGGAACCTTCACCTGGGGTGTTGGGGGGTGATGGCTTGGACTTTTTACTGAAGCGGGATCCCGGGCCTCTAGCAGAATCAGTGGCGGCAGGTGGCGGTAGTTTCCTTTTAGAAGAAGTGACAGATTTATCCTGGGAGGCAGGAGTCGATTTCATTCTGGATAGAGAGGTAACATCAATAGGAACAAGGTCTTTCCCTTCATCTCCAAAGAGATCATCGTAGCTTGCGGATTTGTTGACAAAGGATGGCACACCAGAAGCCATACCTACAAAGAAAATCAAAGGTCAAATATGTGATCAATAAAGTATGTAAACAAGGTAATAGCATGTTGAGAATGCACAAATGATGAAGTAAAGCGTAAAGACACGGTAGGGAACCTATTTTACTTGAGGTTTCGGTTTCAGAATCCTCCGTTGAAACCAGGTTCAAGGATTTCTCATTTGGTAAAAAACCACATCTTTTAAGGTTTTGATCTGTCAACAGACTAGCACCATCTCCTAGCTCTGCTGACAGCTTCAAGGCCTCAAGAGCCCTTTCCAGGGAATGGCCTTTGAGTGTTGTCTTACTTGGAATCTCTATATAAGGATTAGGTGTGGGTTAGAGTATAATATCTAAATTATTTAGGAAGGAATAAGGAAAATATGGAGGCATTACTTACTAGGGTTCCTGTTAAATTCAGTTATGTATGTTGGACAATCATAACAATAGAGAAATTGGGGTAACCAATCGGTCATTCCCTTCATGTTTCCCTTGATGCATTGTCCATCATGGACATTCCAGGCGGACAAGTAAAAGAAACCAGAATTCTTTCCCGTTTGTTTAAGCTGGTAAAAGAAACCCAGCTCACGAGCAGACATCTTCTTTTCAAACTGCTGGTCGTAAAGAACATACATACACATGGCCATTATGTAGGCGTTCGGGGTCATTTGAAGAGGAGCAATGTCATAGTAGGTAATGATATCGTTGATGAAAGGATGTAAAGGGATGGACAAACCCATTCTAAAAAACGTGGCGGAAAATACAGCACAGGGTATCTGTTGATCAGGTTCAAAGTTGTCGAAGCGATGACACATTTCCCCATGGGAAGGTATCACCGACCGACACTTGGGACGATGCTTTTGAAGAAGAAGTTTTACTCTGTTAGCGTTCATCGAGGTGTCTAGCTCCTCACAAGCAGGGATTATGCCTTGGGATTCATTGGGATTTTCATCTTCTGAGGAAACCTCGACCTTAACTTCTGAATCAGGGAGTGGATAGTTGTCAGAAGATGTTTGACGAATGGCTATGGGTTGAGAATCTCTGATTTTGTGGGAAAAGAGATTTGTTCGGACGGATACAATGGCTTGTTCAGGAACCAGTACCTTAACTTTGGAGTGAGTTCTGGTACTGACTGGTTTGACAGCAAGAGGATTTGATGGAAGGGTTCTGGCAGATAGGGGATCAGAGTCAATGGGAGTCTGCACCTCGTGGGCTGTTGATTGTTGGGAGCTTGCATGGGTTGAATTCCCTGACATCTGCAAAAGATGGTGCAGGGTAAGATAACAGCCAACAAGGTTCTCCGCAATCAGGCAAGCAACAGGACAAGTAAACCGAAAAGTTTACGAAGGTTTTCGATTGGGGTTTTTTCCGCGAGTTGTTGTTGAGGACCTAGGTCGAACAGATGGTGGTCGGAGTAGTTCCAAAGGTTTGGGAATTACAAATTACAAGGTTGCTTTTACATCTAAAGGACAGATAAAGGTCCATAGAGGTCTTCACATCGGGAGAGGTCGTAGTACATAGAAATCTAAACCTAAAACTACAGGAAAGGTTTTCAATTATTAACTTAAATCCTTGTATGAGACGGCATATCAATGTTAATATTCCGGGACATGCGTGATATATATTATCGATTATACATGCAAGCAAGAACAATCAAGAAGACAAAGAGACACGGTGTTGTATGTAATTCGTAACACCTAGGAAGACATGAGTTTAAAGGGTTTTAGGGTCTCTATTTTACATGGTTGTGAAACAAGTAATACCGAACTAATATGGTTCACAAAGGGTGAGTGCGCATGGCATCTTGGTTTCCGGTTTGATCGACCTGATACTGTAAGAATGTGTGTGTGCATACATGGTTGTGTATGTATATGTAGGTACATATAAGAGGGGCTATATTGAATAATAAGGGAGATAGAGGATCTCCCTGACGAAGACCATTCGAAGGAGTGAATTCCTTGGTTGGGGAACCATTAATCAAAACAGATATTCTTATGGAAGATAAAAAACTCTCAATCCATTTAATCCAACGATCACCAAACCCTAGGACCTTCATGGTATTGAGTAAGAATTCCCAGTTTACTATATCAAAAGCCTTCTCGAAATCGAGTTTTAAGATACAACCATTCGCTTTCTTGGACTTCAGCAAATGATGAACTTCGTTAACCAGTAAAATACTTTCTGCTGACTGCCTACCTTTTATGAAGCCCGACCGAAATTCTCCAATCAACTTATCCATTCTCAATTCTAGTCAATTTGCCAATATTTTGTGAGCAATTTAGAAGTGCAGTTGATAAGACTTATTGGACGATAGTCTTGAACCAACATAGGAGAAGCAACTTTTGGGACAAGAGTTATAAACGAAGAGTTAAACCCTTTAGGAAGAATAAATTTATCTACAAACAGTGAGAAGCATTCCATAACTTTGCTTCTAATTCTTGGCCATAAAAACTTTTAAACACCTGTTATTCGTTCCGTCTGGCCCAGGGGCCCTGTCATTTTATCAACTGATTCAATGGCATCGTCTATTTCTATCTGTGAGAAATTTTCATGCAAGAATAAGGCGTCTTGATCATTTAACCTTTTCTCCATTAAATTTCCCAGTGAAAGGATTCTACCCTCACTCCTATTGTTGAAAAGATTTGAGAAGTGTATGTAAAAAACTTCTCTGATATTCTTGGGAGAAGAAACCCAACTGCCATTCCAAAGAATCTTTGATATATTGTTCCTCTTTCTCCTTTTCTGGATACAGTGATAAAAAAAACTTAGTATTTCTATCACCATGCTGTAACCAATTGATCCTTGCTTTCTGTCTCAACATGGAGTCTCTCTTCTCGTAACATCTATCTAATTCCTCCCTACACAGCTTTACCTCCGGACCCCAGATGTCATTTTAATCACAGAAGTCTAATTTGTTTTCCAGAGCTTTAATTCTACACTCCAGTTCACCACCAGTATTTGGACACCATCGTTTCATAATCAATTTAACCCTCCTGAGGAGGTCTTGGAGTGAGAGAGAAAGTAGGTCTAAGTTGGCATTCCAGAAATTATTCAAGGATGCAATTAACGATTGCTCTTTGAGCCACCAATTGAAAACCTTGAAAGGTTTCGGCCCCCATCCATTTTGCTTGATCTTTAACAATAAAGGTCTGTGGTCTGACTGCTTCCTACAAAGTGTCTGCGCAATCCATTGACCCATACAGTACCATTTTGTGTTAAGAAATACTCTATCTAGCCTACTTCTCTTCCCCTTCGGTCCAAACCAAGTGAACGAAGCGTTGGCTAGTTCCAAATATAATAAGTTCCAATTTTTTACAAAGACATTAAACTTCTCCGAGTCCCAGATTCTGTAATCACAATGTAGCCTTTCAGAAGAATTCCTAACGCAATTAAAGTCCCCTATAACACATGCTGCTTCTTCTGATATTATATCCGGAATACTTTTAATCTCCTCCCACAATGTCATTTTTCCTCTAAAACTTAAAGGGCTATAAACATTTATGATATTTAAAAATACCTGTGAATGGTCATGCTTCAATTGTGTCCAAATCCAATTTTGTTCCTGAGCCAATCCCACATAAGTAAACTCCTTAGTATTCCAAGAACTAGCCAATCCTCCTGAATACTCTAAAGATTTCTGAAAGACCCAATCATGCGACTCAATTTCCCACACTGAGTTCTTCATAGACTTATTCCACTCCTCACATTTTGTCTCTTGTAAACAAAACAAGTTAACTTTGTGACTAGAGACAAACTCCTTCATATGCCGTCTAACTACACTCTTGTTTGTCCCCTACAATTCCAAGAAAGCATTCTAATGTCCAGTAATATTGAGAAACTGTTATAAACTACATTACCTACAAGCAGAAAAAAACCAACTACAGAGTACCATCCTCCAATTGTGAAGCTATTCTCTTCACCGCAATTTCCCTATCATCTTGTATTGCTAAACCCAATTCTTCAGCACATTTTACGATCTGTACTGCCTCCATTAAACTGTCTCTTTCTGAAAATTCAGTTATTGGAGGAAGAGATGAACTTAATTTCTCTGCGTTCTTTCTGCCTCTGACCCTTCTAACATTCTTAAAACTTTTTAACATCTTCCTTTTGCTTAGACCCATGTCAAAAGGGTTTTTTACACTCCGGGTTTTTTTCCTAGGTCTGCCAACCGCTGCCTTCATCTTCATATTTTCCAAATTAACACTTAAGGAGTTTTGAGAACTAAATTTTTTACCTTCCTCTATCACAGATGTATCCGTGGACCAAAGAGCTCCACTGTCTATAGTCTTGCAGCCAGGCTCCGCTAGGCTAGTTGTATCATCTGAAGTTAAATTGTCCCTCACTATTTTAGCAGGAGAATTAATAAATTCCTTCTGAACGTCACTTTTAGGAGTCTCAATGCCAGACTCCCCCTGAGAAGCGACTTTCCTGTCGTCAGAGACTCTTTCCTCCCTATTTACAACCTCCTTAGATTCTGGAACCACTGAAACTGATGGAATGCAGGATAACAATGGAGAAGTGGTTTCTTTAACTTGTCTTCCTACATCCTTGATCACTGCAAAGTTCAGAAACTGATTAACTTTTTAAAACAAAAAATATTATAGACAAGTTAATAAATATATTTGAAATAGGAAAAGAAAAGAAAAAAAATATTGTCTATATTCTATATCGAATTGTAGAAGTACATATACATCTGAATTCGATATGGAGTCCAATTCCTAGTATTAGTTGTTATATATACAGAGGAGGAGATGTGACGCAAAGCGTTTTATACCTTATAACTTAGAAACCAGAATTCCATTTTCACCCAATTTGTAACCCTAGGGCATCATCTGCGAGACCCTTGATTATTAATAATTGGGGGCAAAAAGAAAGAAGAAGATGAAGATGAAAGCGAAATCAAACCACCAGGGGAGGAGGTGGTTATTGGGATTTTCCCATTTAATTAGGATGATGATGAAGAAGAAGAAGAAACAAGGAAACAAGAAGAAGAAGAAGATGATGATAAAGCACAATTCAAAGAAGACAGAATCTTTCCAAATTTGTGGATCTCCAGTTCTAAAAAGGCACGGGAAGAGGAAGTTGATTGAAGAGAGTTGTAGTTATCAACAGCAGCAGGGGAATAAGAAGAAAAAGATGTTGGTTATGATATCAATGCCGGACCATGGAAAGAGGAAGGTAAGTAGTAGTGTTCAGGAGCAGCAACCAGGGAATAAGAGGAGGAGGATGATATCGTCTAATCATTCTTTAATTCTCGTCAACAAATTTAGCTCTACGGACGACAACAAAAAGACGATGATACACCACTTACCCGAAGAAGTCTTAACACTAATTCTCGTGAGACTGCCACTTAAAAATCTGTTGCGTTGCATGTCCGTCCACAAGTCTTGGTATTCTCTTATACAATCTCCTTACTTTATCACCCTCCACTTAAATCATCAGAAGATGATGACTAAATTATTTACCACCCATCGTCCCCAATTTCTCTTTTTCAAGAATCAATTTACTGGCAGAATAGTCATACGCTTTGATGATAAACAATGTGAAGAATACTGTACACTTAAATTTCCTCCCAACTTGCCGCGCTCTGTCTGGTGTGCACAATCATATGGTTTAATTTGTCTGACTGCCATGTTTGATTATCAACTTGATTATAAACCCGACACATATCTCTGGAATCCTCTTATTCAAAAATTTAAAGCTCTTCCACATTCACCTCTTTCTAGTTTCACAAACACTAGGTGGACTGCTTTATCTTTTGGATTTGTACCGCAAGTTAATGATTATGTGGTGGTTCATATCGTCAAACCTCCTTTACTTTGGACACCTCACCCTCATTCAGTTATGGTTGGTGTTTATAGTCTCAATTCTAATTCGTGGAGGATAACAAGTCAAGATAATGTTTTTGTTACTAGCGTAGGTAAGCATCACCATATTTTTGTTGATGGTGTTGCATATTGGCTAGGGACTACGAAGCCCCAGGTGAATCATCCAATTATTATGTGCTTTGATGCCAAGTCCAGTATTCTGCGAGAAATCTCATTGCCAGACTGGGTTGAAAGTTGCAAATATCCAGCAAGTTCTCTCATTCATCCGTTTGGACAGTCTATAGCTTACTGTGTTCAGAACGAAGAATTGTATCATCTTGACATGTGGGTATTGAGAGGCAACACGATAAATGAGTTTTCCTGGGAGAAGAAGATGAGTGTCAGTCTAAGGGAAGATTTACGGCGGCCTGAAGTATTGGGTTTAAGGAGCAATGGTGAACCCATACTTTTCAACTTATACGACTTTGTTTCGTATAGTCTTGATAGTCACGAGGCTAATGATTTTGTTCATTCATGGGATCGTTGGAGTGATTTCTCCTTTTATGAGGAAAATTTTGCGCCACCTTTTTCCATTAGTCCTTTTGTAGAGAGTCTGGTTTTACTTAACTGAAAAGGTGAACAGATATTATGTTTTATGCCTTTTACAAAATTCATGGATTTTGTGGACTTGTCTTGCTATGTGATAAGCTATTTTCTTGTTTGGTAAATTAAAGTTCTCATTACTTGTCATCGATGCTAGTAATTAGAGTTATTGACATGCGAAGGTTTACAAAGAATATCACTTATTTATCCATTTCAGATCTATTGCTTTTTCATTTTCAGATTTCTTTTTTAATTTTCTATATATGCAGTTAGTAGTTGATTTTGCAATGCACTTGATAACATCTATTATAATTCCATTAGTCCTTTTGTAGAGAGCCTGGTTTTGCTCAACTGAAAAGGTGAACAGATATTATGTTTCAAGCTTTTAGTGGATAAGGATTCCTTCCGGTGACCAAATTCACGGATTTTGTGGACTTGTCTTGCTAAAATAAATTTCGTCATTTTACATTGCGGATTTGTTTGTGCTTGCTTGACGTTGCGAAAGGAGCCCTTTGGCCAGTATTGTTGGATATGAAGTGGCACCCGATTGGAAAAATAGCAAGCAATTCTTTTTATATATATGAAGTGTGGGTTGAATATTACTTGTTTGACAGAGCAAAGATTCGCGACTCATTTCAAGTGGGTGGTGGTATTAAGTATGTTCAATCAGTTGAATAGCGCTCATGTTGAGTTTACTTTCGATGATGATGATTCTTTCTGTAATGATTTTTGTTGGTCAACTAAGTTATATGAAGGCAAAATTTTATTCTTGAGATCTGAGGATAAAAGATATCCCTTTCTTTAGGCATCCGGGGTTCTCATGTTTCAGTGTTATGATTTTCACATGGATTATAGCTGAGCAGCCTGGTTAATTGCAATATTCAGAGTGGACAAGTTTGCAGACAAGTGCTTATGTGCTTTGTGTCGTGTATCAGCTATGGTACTTGTGATCTTTTGTGCATGAATTGGCTTTGTATCAAGACCAGCAACATCAGGGGAAAAGAAGAAAAAGATGATTATGATGATGATATCGCTGCCGGACAGCCGGGCAGTAGTAATCATTCTGTAATTGTGAAAAGCAGCAACTCAAACATCTCAAGGGAGCACAAGATGAACAAGTTGATGATTATGACAACCTCAAAGAAGCAGACGAAGAAGATAGGATCTTTCAAAGACGATCAAATTTCAAAAAAGCACGGGAAGTGAAAGGCCATTGAAGTCGGTAGTAATTATCAAGAGCAGCAGCAGCGGATTAAGAAAAAGATAAAATCTATTCAAGACAATCATATTTGTAGTAGTAGTAGCAGCAGCATAAGTCCTCCAATTCTAAAATACCACAAACTTAAATTTCCTAGCGACTTGCCGCGGTCAGTCTGGTTGGCACAATCATATGGTTTGATTTGTGTGACTTCCATATTTGAATATGATCTTGGATATAAACCCACCACATATCTCTGGGAACCACATATCTTGGTTGGTGGTGTTGCATATAGGCTAGGGATTAAGCCCCAGATGAGTCATCCAATTATTATGTCCTTTGATACTTAGTCCAGTATACAATATATTGCAAGAAATCTCATTGCCAGACTGGGTTGGTGGTCTAGTTTATCCACCATGTCCTGTAATTCATCTATTTGGATACTCTATAGCTTACTTTGCTGAAAAACCGAGAATATCATTTCGACATGTGAGTATTGAAAGGCGATCCGATAAATGAGTTCTCCTGGGAGAAGAAGATGAGTGTCGATCTAAGTGAAGATTTTCGGCCAGAAGTATTGGGTTTAAGGAACAATGGTGAACCCATACTTTTCAAGTTATTTGATTTTGTGTATAGTCTTGATAGTCACAAGGCAAATGATTAGTTATTTGATATTTTTTATTCATGGGATTCACGAGGCAAAGCACGGGGACTTGGAGCCTAAAGCGCTGATTAACAACTCACTGTTGATGTAAACTATGGCTCCAAGTTTCTCTGAGAATATATGGAGATAACAATGAAGATTTTATGAACTAATTATGGTGATGCTTTGGGTATTCTTCATTGACTTGTAATTGTTTTTTAATTTTGTGTATATTTGTTTATATGCTTCTTATGGAATTCTGTGTATTATTTGATATGTTAAATGTAAAGTTTTGCATATCAAGTTGATAATTATATGAGACACTTTTTCACCTTCCTGACCCCTGCCAAGAATGTTCCTCAGCTGCTCTTTCATTGTAGATAACGGAATGGGGTCATCTACAGTGCGTCACGTTGTACTATTATTGACATTAACAACGGATGCTACTCTTTGGTTATGTGTCTGAACTTCAGCAGCGCCAACAATGATCTGAAGGTTGCTGAGAATGGCAGAGACCTCTGATAAGAACCCTGGGCGGTCCCTGCCTATAAGCTCAACCACAGTGTGGTCACCCATAGAATGAACTTCTACTCTTAGTCCGGAGAAAGTTTTGACACATTTGCTTTGCGACATTTAGGTTCTAGAGCCTAATAAAAAGAGAGAAGAACATATATACGAAGAACTTTTGTTTATATGCAGGCCTTGGTTACCTAAATTGGATATAAATGTAACCACTTCATCTTTTTTGGCTAATTCAGATGAATTAACCCCTACAGGTGCTCATATAGGTTCATATGTTGATCATTCTGTTAAGTAGATGGGCTCAATAGGTACCTTAAATTCGATTCCATATTAAGGAACTGACAGAACTTAATGTCCCTGAATAAGTTGCATGATTGAATGGAGTAAAAAGGGACACAGCATATATGCATCAATAGAGATACAGAAACAACTGGAACGTGAAAATAAGGTACATTTGTGGTTTATATGCATCAAATTACTTATCTTAAGCATCTGAGACTCTGATACAAAAGAACATCTGTTCTAAGTCATTAATAGTTTTAGTGTCAGTGATTTTTTTGCCCTTGTTGATCAGTCACATGAAAAACTGTAAAAGTCAAATATGAAATATGACATACCATCCATAAACCATCCACCATCAGAAGTGAGGTCAAGGTCTGATAAAATTTGCACAACTTCCAGAAGTATCCTGGATTTGTTTACACTGTCAACCTAACCAGAGATCCTGTCAAATCTAAGTATGTGTAACGCTAATGATTACAGCAAATCAATTACAGGACTCTATCAACTAATAAAATGCATGTGATTTCTAGTCTCAGATACAGCAACATATTCTAAATGCAACATTGAATTATGTGGCCAGTTTACTCTGTTAATGTTGTGACCATGAAAAGAGATTTGCAACACAATTGAATTATGTGGATTATAGAAGATTAAAAATCTAGAAATGCTCCTTGTATCCTATGGGACTTGCAACACAATTAAAACAAAATGCAAGCGATGGATTGTATGTATATCTACCTTTTATCGAGATTCTTACCACATGGCACTGTGAAGAGCAGGAGTAACCTATTACAGATTGGTCAGATCTTTAAATTCACAGAGCTTTACATAAGGACTGGTTGGAAAATTGGAGCTTGGCAAGCTAAACAAAAAAAAGAAAAGAAAAGGAATAGTCAAGAAAATCAGGGGTTACCTGGACCAAGGTGTAGCCGTGTAGTTCTTGCAACAAGTGTAGAAGTTCTCATTTACTTTGTGAATTCAGAATTCTAAGACCAAAGATTGTGCATGAAGATACTAGTTCTCAATTAGCAACTGTTTTGAGTTAAAGAATTAGTATGTGGTAATTTGTGTATTTATCATTTTGTTTTATGCAAGTTTGTGAATCATTTTCCCTTCGATTATACTTGATAACTCCAGATCCCGATCTAGGTCCTTCCCGGCCGATCCCACGCCTGTAAGCGGTGTCGCTGCGGTTGGGACTCTGCAAAACAACACCGGAGGGGGGTTTGGACCCTGGCGGCGCCTCCGGCGTGAGAATAAGTAACGGCTTTGGAAAGGGAGACAGGAATATAGAGAAATCTAAATATGGAGGGTGTGTGTATAGGTTAGGTGTGTAAAAGAGAATGTAATCCCTACACCTTTCCTCCTTGGTCTATATATAGGCCCAGGATTAGGGTTTAGGGGTTGTACCTGCAATCATGAGCGTTGAATCCTAGGTAGGTAGGACACCTGGGCGATGTTGATGGATCGCACGTGTCCAGGTGAAGGATTGTGGCATCGTGTGCCAGGCTCCTGCTGGCGTGTGGTTTACATAGGAAATAATTATCCCAATCATTGGCAATATTTACGTGTCGTCACCAGGTGTGGCCATCAGTCATGACCTATCCACGTCATGTACCAATGTGTAGTCTTCATGTGAGTTATTGCCTTTGTCGCCAGGAGATAGTTAAACTTAAAGCTTGAGCCATAGCCTGGCAATGAGTCCGGACTGGTACCTAGGTCATGACTCCCAGATGAGTCTGGACTAGGAGGCGGGCCATGATTGTAATGGTAATCCGGGTTCCAGGGGACTCCTGGCTCAGAGATAAGTCCGGGCTATACATAGCCTATCATTTGCCCCCCACTCCCTTATTCAGATTTTCTGGATGGGGGAGTAGAAATTCCTTATTAGGTAACTTTGAAAAGATTTTCTGTATGGGGGAGTAGAAATTCTTTGAAATTCCTTATCTTGGTTATCAAGAATGGCAATCCGGTGTTGAGAGCAAGTCCTGGTTCTTTCTTAAGTCCAAAGCTGTAGGCCTTGGGTAACTTAGAAAAAATTCTTGGCTTGATTGTTGCCCCCCAACCCGGATTGTTATCAAGAATGGCAATCCGGTGTTGAGAGCAAGTCCTGGTTCTTTCTTAAGTCCAAAGTTGTAGGCCTCGGGTAACTTAGAAAAAATTCTTGGCTTGATTGTTGCCCCCCAACCCGGATTGTTATCAAGAATGGCAATCCGGTGTTGAGAGCAAGTCCTGGTTCTTTCTTAAGTCCAAAGCTGTAGGCCTCGGGTAACTTACAAAAGATTCTTGGCTTGATTGTTGCCCCCAAACCCGGATTGTTATCAAGAATGGCAATCCGGTGTTGAGAGCAAGTCCTGGTTCTTTCTTAAGTCCAAAGCTGTAGGCCTCGGGTAACTTACAAAAGATTCTTGGCTTGATTGTTGCCCCCAAACCCGGATTGTTATCAAGAATGGCAATCCGGATTGTATAAAATTTTGGTAGCTCTGGAATGCGAAACGATTTCAGTTTTTCCCCCCTTTTCCTTTGAAAAGGTACCTCTCTTTTTACCTCGGGAACCGATGCAACCTGCTGTCACAGTTATTACTCCTGTCTTTTCTTCCTTTTTGTATTTTCTTTTTGTACTTTATTTTCTTGGCGGCCAGTAGGATTCTGCCACCTGTCCTGTTATTTGTCCTTTTCACGTCCTTCTATAAAAAGCTCTTGACAGTTCCTTTACTCTTTTTACTTCTTTTTCGAAAACTCTCCTCGCTCTTTGTCTCTCTCCGGCATCCCTGCAAGTCACTTTTCCGGCAAAGGATCTCGCGAAGCCGTCCTTTTTCTCCTGCTTCTTGTAAGTTTCTCTCTTTCCCTTTTTCTCTTTTCTTCTCTTTGATCGCTATTTTCTCTTTCCGATTCGTAATTTACCGTTTTTCCCGACTGTTCATATTTCGAGTTTGGGGGTTGTGCCTGGTTTTTGTATGTTTAGATTTTGATGTCTATTTGTGTTTATAATGTTCTATGTGTGTTTTTTGGGTTCTCAAGTTTGTTGTTTGGTGGTTGCATGTGATTTTAGCTGTTTGGTTTCGATTCTTAGTTCTGGGTTTCGAGAATCCTCTTTTGTGTTCTTGGCTGAGATTTTGTGTGTATTGTCGTGTGTATGTATTTTGATCTTGGTTTTGTGATACTGTTATTGGTTTGAAGTGTTCTTGACGATTCATGTCTTTGAGAATTTATAACTAGTCCGGACTATTCCATAATCCGGGTATTCCTGGATTTTTAGTGTACTGTGAGGCTAACTGGTATTTGATTTGCCTAGTGTGTAACCCGGTTCTGGTAGAAAATAGGAACTGAACGTGTATAATTGGAAAAAATCTACTCCAACTTGAGATAGTAAAACTTACTTTAAATTTATCTTTCTAGGTTTATGGTTCGGATTAAGGCTCGTGCCCGTCGCGTACTTATTTCCCTCTCTGACCCTTCTACTTGTAGCGAGCCTTCACCCTCTAATAATCCGGAGGTAATAGAATTATATTGGTGTAGAATGGCTAAGAAGAAGAAACAATCCGGACCTCTAGTAACCCAGTTTTTTGTTCACGAACCTCCCCGCGGTGGTGTGCTCAGCACTCCGGATGGATATTGGTCTGACACCAGCTATTTCTTTGTAAAGAAAGATCCAGCTATAGAACAACAATTTTATTATAGGGATCTTAGTACTTGCTATAGGAATCATCAAGAGTTTGGCCGTCCCGGACCGTACAATGAGTCCGAATTTGATGCCTCTTTTTCCAAAATGGGCATTAGCGAGGCTCCTTATCCTTTGAAGGAGAAGTTTGCCAATCTTCCTGATATTCAGATGGACAAATTGGTCCGAGATGCCTTTCATTTGGGGCCCGAGATAAGTTGGAGATGGCCTCAACCCGGGGAAAGGATTTATCATAGACCGAAGGATGGCTATATTGGTGTGTGGTTGGAAACTTTGCGATCCGGATGGAATCCTAGATGCCACCAGTTTGTAAAACATCTATGTAAATATGTGTACAAAATTTCCATAATGCAAATTACTCCTAACGGAGTCAAGTGGATAACTTGGTTTTTGGCTTCTTGTGAAAAGATGGGTTATCAGCCCACATTTCGGCTTTTCCATCAACTTTTTAAATTAGTCCAGTCTAATAAGGAACCTTTATATGAGATCCGTTTCCGGGCCGAAGAATGCGGATATCCTTCTGGTACTGCTAAACCTGTGATTCAGCAGTCTACTCTGAAATATTGGCATGGGGAAGTTATTTTTTTGAAAGGCTTGGATTTGGAATTCCTGCCTTATATAGTTTCTGGAGTTGAAGCAGAAGTATTTGATACTTATAAGCTTGGAGGAGAGGCCTTAGCCCAGATTCATCGGTTTTGTGAGTGCCTCGGGTTTCAAATGACTCGGGATAGTTTCATGAAACATGATAAGTTGTTTGAGCTTGGATGTAAGTTGTTGTAATTCTTCTTTTTGTGAACCGGACTAATTCCTTTGAAATACTTATATTTCTTTTTCCTTTGTACAGGTTTGCCTTACTTTCAACCCGAGCTGTACGGAATCATGTCTTCCAATGCTCTTGCTGCATCTTTTAGGAAGCTTGGTGGTGTCCACAGTACCAAAAGTCCGGGCGATGTTGGAGGGTCCGGTTCCAGCGCACTAAAGGAGGGAGGTGCCGAATCTGTTGCTCCGGATGCCCATCAGCCCGAACCTGTGGTTGATGCTGTTGATGTAGAAATTGTAGAAGGCCTGGAACAGCGGTCTGTGAAGAAAAGGAAAATTCATAGTGGAAAGAAACCACCTGCCAAGGCGAACGCCACCGTCAATAAAATTGTTGCCGATGGTGATGGGAAGGGTCCGGATAGAGAGCCTATCCAAATTGGAAATTTCACTCTGGAGCAACTTGCTGGAATGTGCGCCGATATCCCCACGGATTCGGACTTCGAAGAGATGGAAGATGCTGGGAGTAACGCTTGCCTGAAACGCCTTGTTGGCCACTGGGCACATGTGAGTAGTTTCCTGTTGAGAATTGTCTTTATTCTTTGTAATTCTGTCTTTTCCTTTGTTGATTTTTGATTATTATTTTGCAGACCGGTAGCTTGATTAGCGCACTTGCCAGTCTTATCATTACTGAGCGGAAAACTGCACTGGAGTTTGCTAATGAAAAGGATGCTCGGGTTCGAGACCTTGAACTTGAAATTGCTTCTTTGAAAACACAAAATGCTGAGAAGGAGTCCGAATCCGCATCCAAGTTATCCAGGCTTCAAGCTGAAATTGTTTCGGTTGAGAAAAGGGCTAATGACCTGGATGAGGTCAACAAGCAACTTGTTCTGGAAAATGCCAAGACTCGTGACTCTATTATATCCGATTTCAAAGGTGGTCCAGAGTATGACCAGGATGTTGTTGATGCTGCTGCTCCCGAGATTCAACGAGCTTGGCTTGTTTCCGAACGCCATGTTAAGACTGATCCCAATGCCAACTGGGATTCTTTTGTTGGTGAGTTTTTGGCTGCAAAGCTCGCCATCGAGGAAGGCAAAGGGGAGCCTCAGCCTTTCAATGGCCCTGTTCCGAGCTTCCTTCCGGCTTCTTCCAACCCGGATGATTATGGTTTCTAGTTCTTTGTTGTACCTTTTGAACATTTGATATCTGATTTCTGTAACCGTAAACTTCGTTTTGTTTCTGCTCACGTTGGGGATGTTTCCGGGTTGTACGGCCACCCCGGGTCCCTGTTTCTGTAATCGTTTGCAATTCAACTCTTTATCACTGTTCATTCTTTTGTTCTGCTAAACTTATATTTCTCGTGAGTCCGGTTTCATGGCTTGGTTCTGAGCCGGACTCTTTGTTTTTTACTTAGACTAGAATCTAAGATTTTCATATGATGCATATTGCTCGTGAGTCCGGTCTCATGGCTTGGTTCTGAGCCGGACTCTTTGTTTTTTACTTAGACTAGAATCTAAGATTTTCATTTGATGCATATTGCTCTTGAGTCCGGTCTCATGGCTTGATTCTGAGCCGGACTCTTTGTTTTGTACTTAGAATAGAATCTAAGATTTCATTTGATGCATATTGCTCGTGAGTCCGGTCTTATGGCTTGATTATGAGCCGGACTCTTGATTTTGTACTTAGAATAGAATCTAAGATTTTCATTTGATGCATATTGCTCGTGAGTCCGGTCTCATGGCTTGGTTCTGAACCGGACTCTTTGTTGGTGCGTATTGCTGGGGACCCTGGCTATAATTTTTGCCTATGGCTTCGAGCCAGGGCTACTATTTTGCTTATTGCTGGGGACCCGGGCTACCTGTTATGCCTATAGCTTTGGGCCCGGGTTATTACAAAAAATTGAAATTTACTGGAAGTTAAAATATACAAGATAAGATCAAGAGAAAACAAAACAACAAGACCGGTTTTATTTATAGAAAAATCAGGAATACAAAGCTCTTATTCTAATCTGGGCTTTTGGGAGCTCCTTATTCTTTATCCGGCCACTGCAATCTTTTTACTGGTAGAATTTTCGGAGTCTAAGGCCATGCCAAGTATTGGGGACCTCAGAACCATCCATATGAACCAACTTGTATGTTCCAGGCCGGAGTACCTCCATTATCTTGTAGGGTCCTTCCCATTTTGGCATGAGCTTGCCAATATTAGTAGGGTCGGAAGCTTCAGTATCACGAAGGACCAGGTCTCCAACTTGAAGTTCTTAACCCGGGCCTTCTTCCCAAAGTACTCTCTAGTTTTTTCCTTGTATTGTTCCATCCTCTTAATAGCTTGATCCCGGACCTCGTCAATCAATATCAGGTTAGTCTGCAAACCTTCTTCATTAGCCACTTCTTCAAAATTTATCGCTCTGTGGGAGGGATTCCCAACTTCAATTGGTAATAAAGCTTCAGTGCCGTAGGCGAGTTTGAACGGGGTTTCGCCAGTGCTAGTCCGGGGACTAGTCCTGTATGCCCATAACACATTTGGCAACTCCTCAGGCCACTTATTTTTGCTTTCTTGTAACCTCTTCTCAATTCCTCTAAGCAAAATCCGGTTTGTAACTTCAACTTGGCCGTTTCCTCTTGGGTATGCAACAGATGATTTTTTATGCTTGATTCCTCTTTCTTTCAGGTAGGCTTCGAAATCGGACCCCACAAATTGTGGCCCGTTGTCAGAAACTAGAACCATTGGTAGTCCGAACCTCATCAGTATATTGTCCATAAACCGGATGCAATCTTGTTGGTTGATTGTTCTCATTGCCTTAGCTTCAGCCCACTTGGTCATGTAATCAATTGCCACCAGCAAATATCTCAGGTCGCCTTTAGCCCGGGGAAACGGACCCATGATATCAATACCCCAAACTGCAAACGGGATAGGAGACAGGACTGAGGATGGTAAGACCGGGCTCTGTCGTGGTACATTACTGAACAGTTGGCACTTCTTACACTTTTTCACGAAATCCACAGCATCATTGTGTATTGTTGGCCAGTAGTAACCTTGTCTGATAATCTTGTGTGCCAGGGCTTTGGCAGCCATATGGTCACCACATATGCCTTCATGGACTTCTTCTAAACAATATGTAGCTTCCACCGGACCAACGCACTTCAGAATTGGTGCAGAGTAAGTCCGGCGATAAAGCGTTCCATCTTCCAGAAAGAATTTAGCAGCCTTGGCCTTCAACCTTTGAGCTTGGTTCTTGTCAGAAGGGAGTTCTCCTTTTTCCAGATATACGACTATGGGAGTCATCCAACTAGGCTGGTCGTCTATCTCCATTATTTCTTCCTTCTCAATTGTGGGTTTTTCCAATTCTTCAAAATAGACCGAACTATCCAATTCTGCTGAATTTTGGACTAGTTTGGATAGAATATCGGCCTCAGTGTTGTCTTCTCTACTCACTTGGATTATTTCAAATTGTGGTACCTCAGCTAGGTGTCCTTGAACCAGGGCTTGGTACCTTCCCAAAATTGGGTCTTTGGCGACATAATCTCCAGTTGTTTGCTTGACCACTATTTGGGAATCGCTGAAAATCCTTAGCTTTTTCGCTCTCAGGTTTCGGGCTAGACGGAGTCCTGCCAAAATAGCTTCATACTCCGCCTGATTGTTTGTTGCTTGGAATTGAAAACCGATTGCTTGCTTTATCTTAAAGCCGTCCGGGCTCGTGAGTACAAGTCCGGCTCCCGATCTCTCGCTTGTTGATGATCCGTCTACATGCAACATCCAGGTTTCATTATCATGTGTGGGCTCTTCCCCGGGTTCTGTCTCCATTGAAGTGTGAACAGGCTCGGGAAAAGAACATTCCACAATAAAATCGGCTAGAACCTGGGCCTTGATTGATGTTCTTGGGACAAAGGTGAGGGAGAATTGGCTCAACTCAACAGCCCAGTTAACCAATCTTCCCGAGATATCAGGTTTGTGAATGATTTTCCTGAGTGGTTGATCAGTGATTACTTTAATCTCTCTCCCTTGGAAATAATGTCTCAATTTGCGAGATGCAGTGACCAAAGCGAAAGCAAATTTTTCAAGGTTCGGATAACGTGTCTCAGCATCCTTAAGCACTTGGCTCACATAGTAGACTGGTTTCTGTTGGCCTTCATGCTCCCGGATTAGGGCTGCTCCAACAGCCAGGCTTCCTGCAGAGAGATAGAGGCTAAGTGGCTCTCCAGGTTCTGGTTTGGTCAAGACTGGTGGTTCGGCTAGGAATTCTTTAATTGATTCAAAAGAGCTTTGGCACTCCGTACTCCAAATAATCTCCTTTTTCTTCTGAGCTCCTTTAAGCAGTGTAAAGAAAGGTAAGCAGCGCTCAGCAAGTTTAGGGATGAACCTTCTTAAAGCCGCCAGGGACCCGGCTAGCTTCTGTATGTCCCTCTGAGTCCGGGGTTCCTTCATTTCTCTTATGGCCTTGATCTTTTCCGGGTTGGCTTCAATTCCTCTTTGACTAATCATGAATCCCAAAAAAATTCCAGCCTCCACCCCGAAAGTGCATTTCTCCGGGTTCAGCTTCATCTCTTGCTTCCTTAGGTTGTCAAAACATTCCTTCAAGTCAGCAATATGGTTCTGAACTTTGGTGGATTTTGCTATCATGTCGTCAACGTAGGATTCCAGGTTTCTTCCTAGCTGACTCTTGAATATTTCCACCATAGCTCTCTGGTATGTGGATCCAACGTTCCTTAGTCCGAATGGCATGAGTTTGTAGGCATAAACAGCCCGGTGTGTGATGAATGCAGTCTTGGCTATATCAGTCGGGTTCATTTTAATTTGATTATAGCCAGAGAAAGCATCCATGAAGCTCAGCATGACATGCCCGGCTGTTGCGTCTATGAGCTGGTCGATACTTGGAAGTGGGTAAGGGTCTTTTGGACAGGCAGCATTTAGATCAGTGTAGTCCACACACATTCGCCACTTTCCATTTGGTTTCTTGACTAAGACAACGTTCGCAAGCCATTCCGGATATTTTATTTCACAAATTATATCGGCTTTGAGAAGTTTTTCAACCTCTTCATCGATTGCCTTTTGTCTTTCTGGGGCAAAGTTTCTCCTTTTCTGCTTTACTGGCTTCTTTCTAGGATCCACATCTAAGCTGTGCATAGCAACTGACTCCTTGAGGCCGGGCATGTCGTCCGGGCTCCAGGCGAAAACGTCTGCATACTCCCGGAGTAACTCAGTTAACTCCTTCTTGAATACGGTGTCCAGCCCGGTTCCAATTTTAACCTTCCTCTCCGGGTTTCCTTCTTCTAACTCAATGGTTTCTAGCTCAACAGCAGCTTCCACTTTTCCCATCTCTGATTTTGAAACATATTGTTGAACCCGGGCTTGCACCACCTGGTCAAGGTAAGTCTGGGCTGATGTATTTTCTATGTTTTGGACTTCCTTGCCGGATTCTTTTTTCTGGTTGTACCTGTGCTTCTTTCTGCTGATGTTCTTCTGGTAAGCATTTGCCTTTCTTTTGTTTTCCGGGTCAGTTTCAGCCATGACCAAAGCCTGACCATAGCATCGGCTAGCCATTTCGAAATCTCCCCGGACTTCGCCAATTCCTCCGGGTGTAGGAAACTTGAACTTTAGATGGGGGGTTGATGTTACAGCTTGGAGTTTTGTCAAGGCTGGCCTCCCCAAAATAACATTATAGGAGGAGGGGGTGTTTATGATATAGAATTTAACCAGGTTGCTAACCTGCTTCGGGAAAGTGCCAAATAGTACTGGGAGATATAGAGTTCCCTGGATTGGAACCAAATTGTTCCCGAATCCATAGAGTGGGTCTTCTCTACAGTCATTCATCTTCACACTCCTCAGCTCCATTCGATCCATTGTGTGTTTGAACAAAATGTTGACAGAAGAGCCGTTATCAACCAGGACTCTTCTGACCTCATTATCAGCAATATCCAGTGTCACCACAAGTGCTTCATTGTGATTTGGGTTTATTCCTTCGAAGTCATTCTTGCTAAAGCTTATGATCTGCTCGGGGCAAGATTGCACCATCATTATCTCATCCCCTGAGTCCGGGCTCCGTGGGGGTGAATTGGACCCTCCCATAACAACATTGACAACATTCTTGTCTTTTCCGGATCCGTCTCCTCGATCAGCAACTCTCCGGGCTACATACTGCCCCATGTTGCCTTTTTTGATTTGGTCTTCCACAAAAAATTTCAGAGATAGACAATTTTCGGTCGTATGCCCATGGGTTTCATGGTAATCACAATGTTTGTGAACTGACCAGTTTTCTGGGGATGTGAGCATTGGTTTGGGAGGGTAATAGAATGGTTTATCTCGTACCTCTTTCAGAATATCCGCGCGAGCCCGGTTGAGGGGAGTCCAAGAGGGTTCGGGTCTGGGCTCACGTTTGGGTTTCGGCTGTCCGGACTCATCTTGCTGCCAGGAGTCCGGGGGTGGTGCTGGTAGTGCAAGCTGAGAGCTTTGGATATAGTTGCTCTGCCTGTTGGGTTTTAATTTTTTATCCTGATGGTTGTAGTTGTTTTTTGGTGGATCTTGAGTCAGGGTTGGAGATAGGCCCTGTCTGGTCATCCTCATTGCTTGTAGCACATCGGTTTCTTTGATGAACCTGGAAGCCATTGCATAGGCTGCCGCCAGGCTCTGTGGCTCTTTGTGAATGAGATCAAGAACATACCTCTCGTTGTTATCCGGATCCAGGTTTCTTCGAAAAATTGTCAGAGCCTCTCGCTCGTCCAGGTTGGTGATATTGTTAATAGCTTCTTGAAATCTTTTCATATATGCAGAAAGGGCTTCCCCCCGGGCTTGCCTGGCTGTCTCAAGATGGCACATGTGCATATCATGAGTCTTGTTTGCCCGGAAGCGCTTGAGGAAGGTGTCACGGAACTGCTTCCAGCTGTGGATACTGCGAGATGGGATCCGGCTGAACCACCTCTGAGCCCCGGACTTGAGTGTGGAAGCAAAGAACCTGCACTTTGTTAGATCGTTGTAACAGTAAATCATGGCTATTTGCTCAAAATAATTAACATGTTCTTCGGGATCATCTAAACCATTGAAGGAGTCAAAGTTATAATGCTTAATGTTTCTCTGCCTTGGTGTTGCTTCTAAGGAATAGCTAAATGGTGTGAGTGTGTCTCCAATGTCCAGCCCAGAGTCTTGACCGACTTTTCTTTGCAGCTCCTGTATCATATTCAACAGGTCCTCTCTAGGTTCATCCTCGTCTGAGATTATTTCTGGGCTTGGAGCCCGGGTTCTCCTCTTTTCAGTATTTTTGCCTAGGATCCGGGCCTCTTCCTCCTGTATTCTTTTCTGGACCCTTAGATCGAGTCTAGCTTGCTCTTCTGCCTGAATCTGTTCTCTCATCTCGGCCAGCCTCTTGAGCTTTTCGGCCTCATCATCATGGTTCTGACTGCGAGATCGGTGAGATCTCCTTTCAGTGTCTTTGTTCTTTTCCCCAATCCGGTCAAAGACAGACCTAGAGCGGTGGGATCTTTCAGGGTTATGGGAGTTCTCGCACTGGTCCTGCTCTTTGTTTCTGGTTTGATTGTACAGCCGAATTGCTTCTGCAACCTGTTCACCAGTTAAGTGTTCCATCTGTCCGGGCTCGATAGCAAGATCAGTATATTTATATTTGTTTACTTCAATGTTTACCCGGGCGTCTCCTGGCCGGATCACCTGAGAGGCCAAAGGCAGGACTGGAGGTAAATGGTGACCGGCCTGACCAGTGACCGGGATGTTCGTGTCCGGGGCTGGGGTTGGGTTACTTGAGGCATGTCTATTTGTGCTCCTACTACCACGAGCCATGATTTATACAAACAGATGTATATGGTTTTTTATTGCAAAAAATTTAACAACAAAGTAATCTAGGTTTTTCTTGGGGTTGGGTGACAATGTATGCACGTAATTTTGGGCTATTAATCTCAGTAAACAAGAAAACTGGGTTTTTTCGGAATAGATCTAATCACAAGCAATGTAGATCTAAGAGAAGGCTAAAGTATGTAAGCAGGGCTAACAAGATCTGGGCTAAATAAGGCTGAAGCACATGCATACATGGTAAAAATAGGCTAAAGAGTTCATTTTTTCGGTTAAAAAGAGAAGGTTGGTTTAGATCTTACTGGGTTTGAAGGTGGTGAGACTAGCGGCACCGTGACCACAAGACGGGGTTCCCCTCCTTCTAGCGCCAAATGATAACTCCAGATCCCGATCTAGGTCCTTCCCGGCCGATCCCACGCCTGGAAGCGGTGTCGCTGCGGTTGGGACTCTGCAAAACAACACCGGAGGGGGGTTTGGACCCTGGCGGCGCCTCCGGCGTGAGAATAAGTAACGGCTTTGGAAAGGGAGACAGGAATATAGAGAAATCTAAATATGGAGGGTGTGTGTATAGGTTAGGTGTGTAAAAGAGAATGTAACCCCTACACCTTTCCTCCTTGGTCTATATATAGGCCCAGGATTAGGGTTTAGGGGTTGTACCTGCAATCATGAGCGTTGAATCCTAGGTAGGTAGGACACCTGGGCGATGTTGATGGATCGCACGTGTCCAGGTGAAGGATTGTGGCATCGTGTGCCAGGCTCCTGCTGGCGTGTGGTTTACATAGGAAATAATTATCCCAATCATTGGCAATATTTACGTGTCGTCACCAGGTGTGGCCATCAGTCATGACCTATCCACGTCATGTACCAATGTGTAGTCTTCATGTGAGTTATTGCCTTTGTCGCCAGGAGATAGTTAAACTTAAAGCTTGAGTCATAGCCTGGCAATGAGTCCGGACTGGTACCTAGGTCATGACTCCCAGATGAGTCTGGACTAGGAGGCGGGCCATGATTGTAATGGTAATCCGGGTTCCAGGGGACTCCTGGCTCAGAGATAAGTCCGGGCTATACATAGCCTATCAATACTGGCGATGAATAGAACGACAAACAACATACATGAAAGCAATGCTGATTGCTGAGGTTGTTATTGAGCCTTGGTTTCCAAGACATATACAGTCATACTCTTTACAGTGCAAGTACTCGAATATTTATTAGTGACATGATACTAGAACTTCGTATCACTGCAAATTGAAGAAGTTTCTTCAAATTATTCTGCAGTTATAGTTTAAGACTGCTGTACTTTATGGTAGTAGATTACTGTTTTTGAGTAAAAGTCTTAACAGCTGATCCTGCACTTTCTGGCTGCTAAGAAAACTGTGGCAACCTTACCATTCCATATGCATACGGCACATGTGAAGGCTGCTACTCGAATGAATTGTATCTTTTTACTTGCGACAATGCAAAGCCTTCCCTCAGGCATGGTATTTTCTATCTGCTAGAATGATCACTCGAAGGCCAGTTGCGAGTCAGTTCTCATATGCCCTATGGTTGCTGTGACAAGAACGGAACCACTTTACATTATAGAAGCACCAACAGGCTACAGCTCTTATAAGAGGCAAATAAGTTTCGCCAAAATACCTTTACCTTTTTGTGCAGCTGCTAAGTGCTATGATAGTTGTAGTCTTAATAAAGTTAAATAGTTTGATATTATTTCAAATATGGATCTGTGGCGCAATGGTAGCGCGTCTGACTCCAGATCAGAAGGTTGCGTGTTCGATTCACGTCAGGTTCAATTTTTTTCAAATATATATTTAGAAAATAGGAAATCGATTGTGGTTCCCCGTTCCCCATTACATGTTATAGTAGTCCACGGAAGATGACTTTCACGACTCACGAGTACATCCCATTCCCAGTTGGAACTCTCCACAAGAACCTGTGAATTTCACCAGATATATAGCATTTGACTATTTGAGCAACAGCTAGCAAGAAATGACAGAATTCTTGTCTTTTAAGGTGAGTTTTCTACGATGCTATTCAACCTATCTGGGGTTGTACATCTTAAATGCCGACCATATCGGAACATGCAAGCACAGTTTGGGGACCCTTGAGCATCTAATATCCTAACCATGTCCAAACATGCAAGTATGAAGAATGTCACTCAACAGTCGGCAAAGGTTCTTGTTTCTCATAGAAGAGTTGATTTAAAGTTTGGACCCATGATAAATTTGTCCAAACAAAAAAGACAATGTTCCATTCTTCAGGAAAATAAACCACAAACTAAAATGAGGGTGCATGAACGCCATGAAAATAAAAGTAGCGTTTGACATTAATGCCTTTAGTAACAAGTGTAATTTTACAACAAAAACAAGGAGTCCGATCCTCTAACTTTGAGGGATCCGACTCAGAGGAACGTTACACAAACAATTTAGAGTATAAGAAATTACATTATGGGTATTAAAAACTATTTCTATAACATCTCTGAATGAGAATGCTGGAAAAACAAAACAATGTCTATTTCAGCCATGTTCAACTTAACATGACAGCTTTTTGTTGTGTCTATGCAATTGCTGACGATATTGTCTCTACCTCAGTTGGACGCCACAATGATTTCTGTACACACAGCAATCCTTCATTGTCCTTTGAGTAAGTTAACTGGACCTTCCATTGAAGTGACTTTGCCATCTTCTCTATCTCAGTTATTGTCTCTACATCGTCGCGCACAATTAATGTTCCTTTCGGCCTTAAGATTCTATCAACTTCTGCAATTATACCTTGTAACTTGCACCTGTGCAGCAGTGCAGATAACAACTTATTGAGAATATGATTTAGCAAACAAACATATTGAGAATATATTCATTTAATAAAAAAGCAAATTGTTATTATATTTTATTTGTTACTTGGACCCATTTATTGTTAATGTCAGAGAGCTTAGCAGAACTAGAAGAACAGTGGGCATAATCATATTCTATGTAGAACAAACCTCTTCTTAATATCGGAGAAAAGATGATCTGCGTGAACAAGATCGTAAGTTCTAGGATACGTGCTGAATGATTCACACCAGTCATGATACATGCCAAATAATCCGCGTTCATATATAATTGGAAGTGTGTCGGCTGAGGTTATTGGTACAATATTCATAACCCACACTTTCAGGTCTTTCAGGGCTGCAGCAAATCTACAAGTTTACAACAAGCATTTGATTAGTACTGAAAATAGAAGCTGTTAAGACATTGCTAATATCATCTGAAAATCAAATATGCTAACAAAAAATCTAAATCCTTACCCTCCATAAACAGCCTTCATGTCCATGACATTCCTTACGGATGACCAATCAATCCCTAAACCAGTCAGATATGAGGCAGAGACAACACGTTTCCAGTGCTCATTATCAGTAGTAAAGTCCTCTGGAGCTGCTTTGCCATATACTCCGACTGCAGAACCACTTAACCATGAAGGCACTTTCTCCAATCTTTGTGGCCATAGCTCCGGCCACTGGCTACCATGTTCTGCAACTTTTTCTGGCACTTTGTGTATGCATGCTTGAAGTTGCACATTCCTGATGATGCACACAAGAGAGTTAGAAAAAGCCAAACCATGCATTCAATTGCAAACGGCTAGAAACATAGGGCAGGAAGAGGGAAAAAAAGTAACTCAAGTATAGATAGCATTTAAAAAAACAAAAATTTGATGACTACAGCTCATGTAGCTAGAGTAATGCATAGTTTCCAACGTCTGAATTAACATTAGTAATGCTATTATCAACAATGTAATCGATATACCATGACAGCATGAAATAAAAACTAAAGCACAAGCTTGCAAAAAGATATACCAGACTGCATCCGGTTCATCAGCTTTGTTGCAGAGTGGTGGTTCATTTTGTGGTCTTTTCTCATAGCACTCGTTGGAAGATGGTTTTCGGTATATTGCTGCTCCTACTTCATTCAACTCATCGCGGCTAATTTTTACTAGGTCCCAGCACATGGACTTCGTCAATTCAGACATAGCTGCCACATATTTGAGCAAAGAATAAGATACATACAACTCACAATAATAACACACATACCCATGCACTCACAAGTTCACAAGCTCGAATACGAGGCATTTAACACACTTTAGAGAGATCCTCTTATAAGAGAAATGAACTAGAAAATGGAAAAAGTACCTTTCCATATGTCAGCATTTTCAGTATCATTTCTGTAAACTGGAGTAGCAGACCACACAAAGTAACCACCAGGCCGAAGAACACGGTTAAGCTCCAAAAGAAGTTTACCGCCTATAACAAACCATAATGTGCATGTTAGACACTGAAACAGTCCTTAGAGAAGCAACGCTAATATCAAATTCTGATACAAATATTACCTTCAATGTGCCAAGGGACTCTACAACGAGCACAGTGGACAATGTCAAAGACCTTACTTGGGAAGGGGAGCCTTTTGGTACCCATTACAGCTGATATGGCAGGGATTCCTCTTTCAAGAGCGAATTGCACTTGAGCTTCATGCTCATCCTTGGGAGCAAATGACAAAGCAAGTACATCTCTCTCAAAAAGATAACCCCCCAAGCTGGCCACTCCACAACCAACATCCAATATAACACGAGTCCTTTTGCCCCAAGCAATATCAGGAAGAGCCTGTATAACATGCAATTTATTTTTAATCATTGAAGTAAGATTTAACTTTTCAAAGAAGTGCTTTAGGATTATGGACCCGGTGTTCATAGGTCTAACCTCAGGGAATGTGTGATTTTTCATATTTCAATGTACAAAGAAAATAAGGTAGACAGGAGTCAAATATGAAACAGACTTACTTGTTGAATGAAATCAATGTAGTGAAGAGCACCATGAATAAACTGAGTTCCTCCACCGGGAAAAGTAAGGTGATCACCAGTAACTTTTACCCAATTTTGATGCCCTTTAACCTCTGCCAGCTTAGTGTGGGGAACATTATAATACCAAATCTGCAAATGAGCAGTCGATTTTAGATAAGGTAAACATCAACAGAGGACTAAATATGAACTAGAATCAAAAGCTATACCTGCTCACGGCTTGTAGGCCACTTAATTGATTGTCTGTAACCTTCAGGAAGAGAGACAAGACAGGTCGGGGCTTCATCTGGGCAATGTCTTTCACGATGTTGATAGTGGTCCCTGTGTGGAAGCTTGCTAATAGCTTGCAAATTGTCAAGACAAGGGATGTAATCTGGACCAGCAGTAACATTACATACTTTCCATTTATAATCACTAGCATCCTTGGACGATTTAGACTTTTGTGAACTCTTTTCACTTTCCGACTCAGCAGCTTGAGTTGACCAAGACCCGCTCTCAGTGGTAGTTTCCTTTAGAATCTCAGACTGGGCCCCAGCAGGAAACTCCTCCTTTGCCTTCTCATCCTCTTTCTTTTTTGGTTCCTCTACACTTTCTTCAGTCTCTTGCTTATCACCACCCTCATTCGGATTTGATTCAGTCTCAGTCTTTTCATTTTCTGATTCTGATTGGGAATTTTCGTTTGTTTCAGTACTTGGATTTGATTCTTGTCCTCCTGAATTCGATTCTTCATTATCTGAACCTTCACCCTCTTTTTTGGAATCCTCTTCATTAGAATTTCCTCCAGAACTCTCCTCTACAGTCTTTTCTTCCTGAGTTTCCTGTGTTTCCGTCTCATTGACTTCGGAATTGCTCTCGTCCTCAGATTTTGTGGTTTTACTCTCTTCTTTTGTTGCATCTTCAGCTTGTTCACCTGAGCTATCTTCAAATTGGTTAGAAAATTTATCTGTCACCTTTTCTTTGAGGTCTGCTTTGGAATCCTGGGAAGAGAAATCTGTATTGGAGTCTTGGGAAGACAAATCTGTCTTTTGAACCGGATCAACAGATGATGACATCAACATCCAAACCCCAACCAAACATAGAGCAACGAACACCACAATTGTGGCTGTTGAACAATAATTCGTAGACTTCCTCCCATCAACTCGGGAGTATTTTCCAATAGCCATGTTTTATAGATTATTATTCCTGTATTTTATACCTGTGAAAGACAGACGTTAAGATCCAAATACAATTATAGAACTACAGAAAAACGATATCCAAAAAGTCAATGTAGCTGGTTAGTTGTACTTCAAAGAGAAATCAACAGAGGCACAGCTAGATGCCAAAAGAGCTGATCTAATACCATAAACATGTTATATAAGGAATGACACTAAGATAAGAGTATAATAACCAGATGCTGAATAAAAAGACAATAAGACAAAAAATCATATATAGATTCTAGATGAAAAAAAATGTTTTAAAACTCGAGGTTAAGGGATTTAGGCATTTAGCAGTTCAACAAATCTTACAAAACAGGGTTTTGCAGATCCAGATAATAATACAAAAATGCATCTTTTTAAATCTGAACTTGAATCTTACATGAATCATGATCCATTCCAACTTGTATTTATGTACTGTATATTGCAAATCAATTATACACATTCATAATTTCAGCATGCATACTTGTCCGGTAGACACATGTTAGAGGATAACTAAACCAATTCAGCCTGTTCGAAAAAGCTCTCAATGTCCAAAGGAACTAACTTGTTCTATGATCTAATCATCCATTCAACTGAATGTAAAAGGCCCCTTGATTTGCAGTTAACTCATCTAAAGTAAAAACAAGTACTTCAAATTATTAGATCTCTACTTAAATCAAGACTTAATAGATTAAATTGTAAAAGTAAAAGAATTTGATCACGCCATAAAATCTTGATCTTCACCTTCTTCTCTCGATCTAATTGAACTAATCAGTAATCAATCCCCTGAATTTGATCTTTACTTTACTCTCCTGATCTAGCTTAACTAATCACTCCCTCTCGATCTTTACCTGTTCCTCTTAATGTAACTTAACTGATCACACCCTCCAATCTTGATCTTACTTTCTTATAAGTTAACTAGTAAATAATCACTCCCTCAAATCTTGATCCAAGTTCAATACAATCACAACCCACATAGCAAATTAAAAAACAATCCCTTTACGATAATTTTCCGCAATCTACAATTTGAACTAAAATCGAATACAAATACGTATGCTACAATACTAACAACTTCACAACTTCAAAACCTACATAGATACAGATAAGTGTTTATAATTTAACAAAACAAACACTAATCAAGATTGAAGTTTTAGTACTAACTAAAAGATCCAACACAATCACAACAAAAAATCAAGAAAACACTAACAAAAATTCAAGAAAACACAATATTCAACTAAAAAAGACCCATATGAGAAAAACACAACATTATGCATTGTACAATCAAAAAATCAAGAAAATAAAACATGGGTATTGCAAAAGATTGTACCTTTGAAGTGGGTTTAATGGGATTTCAAGAACAAGAACTAGCTACAAAAGCACATAGTTGATCAGAGAGAATGTGAAGAAGAAGAAGAGGAAGAAGAAGTGTTTGTGATTCAGATCTTGAATTTAATGATGGGTATGGCTTAATATTATTATAGATACAGATATTTATATAGAGGATCTAGAGGCATGATGAGTTGTTAAGCAGTGTAAAACAGTGGGGGTAGTCAAGTGTTTGTGTTCGAGATTTAACACACAGTTGCATACAGATGAAGTTGAAAGTGATGTGAGAACAAGGGGTGTTCTTGTAATTTTAGTTGGTTTGACTTAATGACTTGTTTAATAATTATTTTTTGTCGGTGGATTACGGGGTGAAAATAGGAAATTGCTTGAAAATGATTATTTAAATTCGAGTAATAATATTTTTATTTGTTGAATTTGTATTAATATTAGTTCGTAGCACGATGTTTGTGATAATGGTTAGGAAATAACCCACTTGTTAGGCATGTTTTTAGGGGACGCAAAGTTTCAAAATTTGTCTTACCATCATAGAGTTGTAGAAATAATTTGACTAGTGCTAATAATAGTAACTAATCTTTTTAGAGGAATGTTATTTTTGGAACTGTGTGTTTTTTTCAGAAATATATGTGTCGGCATATTCTTACAATTTATAATAATAGAAAAGATCTAATGATGCGGATTGAGTGACCAAATTATAAAAGACCAGATTACTAACTAAACTTTCAATATTTCGTATTTAATATACCAGTATAAATATAGCTTTTCAATTTATAGTATTACCATATTTTGGTTTTGATGAGTAAAATATCTAAGAGACATATAAACCTGAATATTTAAAAAGAATAAAATAGTACAAATTTTTACTCTTTTTACCTTTGTATATACTAGCTGCGATGCACGGATTATTAATTATTATTTTTTTAATATTTTATTAATTATTATTTTTTTAATATTTTATTAATTGTAATTGTACAAAAAATAAGTAGGCATGTTAAAATAGATAAACACTTTTAATTAATTAAAAACATTGAAACAGATTTTAAAATAAATAAGTATGGGTTTGTCCGTTATATTTTTGGAAAATGAGGGGTTTTAGTAAGAAAAAATAAAAAATGTAACATATATTTAGTTTAAAAAGGTAAATGACCGTGATATTTTTGAAAAATGAGGTTTTAAAATTTAATAATTAAAATTATTTAAATACGGTTTAAAATAAATAAGTAAAGGGTTTCCTGTGATATTTTTGGAAAAAGAATGGATTTTAGTGAGAAAAATAGAAAAAATAAATTGTAAAAGGCAATTTCCCGTGATATATTTAGAAAAGGATGGACTTTGTTAGAAAAAATATATAATGTGTTTTAGCTGAAAAGATAATTGGTTATAAATAGGTAATTGATTATTTATATTTTAATATTTTTAGTAATTGCATTTGTTAAGAAAAATAATTAGACATGTTAAAATAGGTAAACTTTTAAAAAATAATTATAATATTAAAATACGTTTAAAAATAAATAAATAAAGGTTTGTCCCTGATATTTTTGGAAAATGAGAGGTTTTAGTAAAGAAAAATAGAAAAACAAACATGTTTTAGTTAAAAATGTAATTGTCTGTGATATATTTGAAAAGATAAGGGAATTTGTTAGAAAAAAATAATGTATTTTAGGTGAAAAATGTAATTGATTATAAATAGATAATAATAATATTTAATAATATATTTCTATAAATAAGTAAGGTTAATTAAGTAAAAACACAAAATATAATTAATTAAGAACAATTAAATAAAATCACAATGTACCTCTATTATATAATATAATAGTATTGATC
The DNA here is from genome assembly GCA_030848705.1 of Heracleum sosnowskyi. Lineage (NCBI taxonomy): Eukaryota > Viridiplantae > Streptophyta > Magnoliopsida > Apiales > Apiaceae > Heracleum > Heracleum sosnowskyi. The sequence goes on along the minus strand of CM061242.1, from coordinate 116,327,818 downwards.
CGCATGTTGACATATTTTGAGCCGGCAATTTACCAAACTAAGCAGACACATGGAAGATGTTCTTGTGCTCAGACTTCAGAGTCAGAGTACTCCTAACCTAGTCATATTTCAAGTTTGAGCAATATAGGACAAATGATTATGCCGAAATATTTGACTAATTATTTTTTTCTATCTTTTATAATATCAAAGTCTTATCATCGTTGATTAACGAAATAAAAAAGTCACATTGATTTTTTAAGTCGATTAAATTTTAAAACAGATAAATTGATTGCCGTATTAAATTTAAGTAAAATGACTAAAATATAAGATGATGATTTGGTTCGAACTCAGTTGGATTAAATTTTGAATAACATATATATTAAGATGAATCTTAGGATCATGTAAACTCAAAAGAAAAATGTTCACGAACAGGTTCATTTTAAGAAAATTCTTCCTTTTTGGTATAATTTTGTAATGAGTGATAGAACATCGCCTGGTTAAAAAAAACTGACCCTAGTTTTGATTTTTAAAAACACAACTTTATCTTGAAATTTTTAAAAATCAACTTCATTTTTTGTGCTTATTTTTATAAATATTCAAACCCAAGTTTGATTTATAAACGAAAAATGATCTTTTTTTCCCCTTAAATAACACAAATTGAACTTGCGTTATTAACAACAACAAAAAAAAAAAAAATTGTTGCAGTGACATCGCTGTTGGCCCAAATTGTTTGATCCATTAAGAAATCAGCAACCAAAATGGATAACTTATATAGACGTCCATTTGTGTAGCCCAGCGAGAAATCAGCAGCCCAAATATACAAGAGACCAAAATGCGAAATACAATTGTTTTACTGTACCAATTCGGGTCATTTTCTTGAAAATGCTATTTAAATATTTTTACTTCAAATTGCATTAAAAGAGATCTTTCTATTTTTCAAAGTTGGGATTAATATAAAAATTAAGTATAAAATGTTGTTGAATAACCAAATAAATTTTTAATAATGAAATAAATAAAGCTTCACAAGCAATGTTCATTTTCGATATTTCATGGACGTCGATTCTTTTATAGAGACTGTATATAAAATAAGTTGCTTTTTAGAATTTAACTAGCGTAACGGTCCGTGCAAGGCACGGACCTACATAAAAACGTCAATAATTTTTTTGCGAGGAGGTCGATTTATTAATGTGAAATTTGTGTAATCATAAGTTTGATAGTTTAATATGAGAAGTGTGAGTTGTGCAGAGTAGTAAGAAATTTTGTTGGCGAATAATGTAACTAATTTGAATGACGAACGTACCCATGTCAGGGTTTGAGACTTGTTCATATATTAATTAAATAATTTCTCGCAGAATTTGTTCATATATCGAAATAATTTTATAATAAAAAATACATTAGATGATAATATTTCCAATTTATCGTAAATTTGTAATATTGCGTACCGTTTTCATGAATAAAATACTTGTAAATTTGATTAGATTTCGTAATATTCAACTAATATATATATGATAAAAGACACATGATTATTTTTATCGATGTAAGAATGATTAAACAACATTAATAACTTGTACATATATATAATTTCCAAACAACTATTTTATGTTTTTTTCCTTTAAATAGAGTGGGTCCATGTTATAATGACGTAAATAAATGTTTCAACTCAATCATCATAAATAATTGAAATCCTAAATTTTAAAAATTCATATATAATTCAAATTGAATTATCTTATATATATTTCTCAAAATTCATGTATTTTGCTCAGTTATATAATTTTATAAACATATGGTACAAATTAATGAATTCTGAATCAACTACAATCTATACTAAACTATAATAAACAAAATGGGGTATAATTTATCATTTGGTTCACAACTCATATTGGTTATCTTTTTCAATCACAATCGATACTGATAGATCTTTGAAGTCAAATTGATTGGAACATCTAGATATATTACTAAAAGTTATGTTACATAGAAGTTTAAAGTTTGAATCTCATCAACAACATATTAAAATAAACATTTATTACAAATATGTTAAAATTAACATTTACTCTGAGCGACTAATCCGGTCGAACAACTCAAAAATTAAAAACATAAATAAAGGTAAAATGCGTGAACCACTCGTTACTATATTTAATTTGATTATAATAATTTAAATAAAAAAGTAAAATAATACAAAAAATAACTCGTGTTTTGCACGTGTTATAAATAAATAAATACTGATAAATATATCATTTTTAAGACTAATTTTTTTTAAAGTAATATAAATGTGATAACTTTATAAATGTTCAGGGATTATTCATCTATTTAAAAGTGAAAAATAACCATGTTTTTGACCTGAAGACTTATACGAGGTTATACTGTTTTTTCAATACAAATATTGAATGACATTTTTGTAATAATAAACTCAACCTTTTCATATACAAAAAATAAACTTTACTTGTATTTTATTGTGTATTAGTTTCAGTGTTGTAATTCAACGATGTTCTCAAAGCTCACAAACCCTATTTAGAATTTCATTTATCAAAATGATTTTATGATATTACGCATCCAATTAATATATTATATAAAATTCTATTATTATTAAAGACTTATACTTTTTTTAACATCATTTAATAATTTTTCACATACAATTTGAATTTTTATTGTTAAAACACATAGTCTAATTGGTCGTTATTAATAGTTAGACAATTTTATAATTCTTATGATCGAGAAAAATCATATCTTATTTTCATCTATTGCATATTAATCATGTTGATTTTTTATTTAAAACATAGATCATATTTTTGAGTTATCGTCTTTTTGGAATCAATTCAATTGTATCTTCTACATTTTCAAATATTTATCTTTTTAGTTGAATTATACTTTTAAACCCCTCAAAGTCTAAATGTTTGATCAATAAAACATTTTTAATTTAACTCAAATATTTGATATTTTATATACTTAAAAATTATGATATATAGTTCATATTTGATGTAGTTATATATTATGTATGACTAGGTTACTAAGCCGCGCTTCGCAGCGGCGTTAGAATATATTTGTTAAATAAAAAGAATATTATAACAAAATGTATGAAATAAATATCTACAAAATTATATAAAATATCAAAAAAAAATATTCTGTAAAATTTGCATTGGGGTAGGTAATATAATAAATTATTTACATATTCATTTTGCTTATATAGTTTGATTTTTTATTTTCTTGGACCGATACCATTGCCATATATATATATATATAATTATATTGATAAAAATAAATATAAACATATAATATTACTTATATTTATATATTATTATTAGAAAAGATAATATTAGAACATTATAGTTTGAATTTTAACTTATATAATAGTATTACTTATATATTACTCTAATATATTATTGCATCAAAATACCTGATAGTATGTTAGTGTCATTAATACGTGCATCAATCATATCCGGGCATATGAACTGAAATTCGTGCAGTGATATGTTGACGATGTCTTATTCCAATCTCTTAGGCGACGTTATGCGTATGAAGAGCAATTTAGACCCATGTGATAGTGATCTATATTTTCCTGTACTTGAAAAACTTTCAGATTTTTGATGCTTTACACGGAGCCTTCTTCTAAAAAATCTTTGAACCGAGAGATTCTGGAGTGCCTGTCAAGGGCGCTAGCGCATACCCCGGGGTGATCGTGATCATGACCACCTGCACCTCACATCTCGGCACTGTGGAACGTTTTAAAACTAATTTTAATACTTTTAATTATTTAAAAAAGTTTACCTTTTTTAACATGTCAATTTATTTTTTATCAAATACAATTAATAATATTAAGTATTAACCATCACTTCAAATTTCAACTATTCGTTATCACAAAAATTACAAATTTCTTAAATATATCTGGACTTTATATGCCGATTTTGTGTCATGTTTTTTGAGTCGACGCCTGTTGCATAAGTGCATACAAATAAAAAAATACTAAAAGTATGCAATAATAAAATTTAAGTATTAACCACCGTTTCAAACTTCAACTATTAGTATCATAACAAAAATTACAAATTTCTTAAATATTCCTATACTTTATATGCTGATTTTGTGTCATACTTTATTCAGCCGATGTCATTGCACTAAATACATATAAATTAAAAATAATAAAAATTTAATTATTAACCACCGCTTCAGACTTCAACTATTTGTATTATCACAAAAATTGTAAATTTCATAAATATTCTTAGAAATGTTTTTAGTGCGTATATGTGCATCATTATAATATAAAATGATAATCATGGAAACATAATCGATTTTTATATAATCATTGTCTTTTCTGTGAATTTGAATGTAAGTAAGGGATTTCAATGTTAGTTTAGTTAAGAAAAAAATATTTGTTTAATTGAATTTTGAACATGATTAATTTTTATATATTTATTGTTTTTACTATGAATTTGAATATAAATAAAAAAAATTCAATTGTCTAAATATTATTAATTAAAAAACTATATATCAAAAACTTTATAAAAAGATAACATTCAATATAAATATTGAAACCAACTAAAACAAATTATAAAATATTGTATCCACACACTCTTCCAGTGCAGTCTTCTTGTGCAGCCTATTACAATATACAATAGGTCTCTAATTGTGTTTCAACTTGTGCTAAACTCTATCACGACATATATACCTAACATATCCAACGGTAGAAAAATTCTCTAACTAAGCGTTTTCAAATTCATATTTTCAATAGTTTTTTGCGAAAATCCAACCATACGGATTAAAAGAATACGCAAAAATTAGTGGGTACACAAAATTACATAGAAACTGATTTTGTATATGATGCAATTTTAAATCAAAAAAGATACAAAATTTGATTCGTTACATTCATATTATAAACGATATACAAAATACCATGTTAAATTAAATGTATTCTTAAAGGGTAAAACTTATAAAATTTTGCACACATACTTATTTTTGCATAAACTTTTCATCGGTCACATATGAGATCTTGTTAATTTCTTTCGAGGCTACAATTCATCACATTATCAAACTATAGATGTAAACAAAAAAAATTCTTGTAAGTTGTAAGAGATTAAACATGGTGAGATACAAAATCAATTTTCACATGAAAGAGAAAAAAGGTAAAATCTAAGAGTGAATTCAGAATAATATAGAGAATCGTGAACATAACATTGCAAAGATAAAATCTTTATATTGACCTAAATCGAAACGCCTTCATATTAAAGCAAACTTGATGTTTGATATAGTGCGATTAAAATCAGAAAACATTGAAAATATAAGCTAGATAGTTTTGTATTCGTGGAGGATTGACAACGTAATTATCCTCCTACTTTTAGTTTATATAGATCGCTGAAAAAATTTATATGGCAATGAATATTTCTTCGAATGTAATTCAACTTAGAAGTAAGTTTGGGTATCTCTATATAGATTAGGATTATAAAATATTTAGGATTTTATTTTTAAAGCAATATATTAGGATTTTATTATATAGGAACATGCCTCAAATGTTTATTTCATTTCCTATAATCTAGAACTAAAAAAAGGAAATTTATTTTTTAATAAATTTTCTTTATATAATATAATAAAGATTGTATATATAATAATAAAATTTGATTAGGTTCATAATTTTAAGCTGACTTGTCTTTAATAAGTATTAACTTTTCTACAATTTAGGAGCTAAAAAAGGAAAATTTAATTTTTAATATATAAAATAGAGAAGCTCTAAAAAAATAGATAAATATGTATCGAGAAAGGAAATAATCTTAAAATTGTATATTTAGTTTCCTCCATTAGTGAATATTTAAAAGGCAGCTGATATTTTTCAATCTTATAAATTTGAATTAAAAAAAATTAATTATATTAAATTAAAATTCAAAAGCTCTAGAAAATATATAAATAGTTTTCGAACGATTTGAGAGCTCCGGTAAGTTTTTCTTATATATATAAAGAAGAAGATAAATAAAAGGAGAAAGAAGATAAAGATTGATAAGATAAAAAGATAAAGATTTTGAATATTAAAATAATATATTTACTTTCCTCCATTATTAAAGATTTTAAAGGAAAGAATATTAAAATTGTATATTTAGTTTCTTACATTAATAAAAATTTAAAAAGCAATTGAGATTTTTTCCATCCTCTTGATTCAAATTTAAATAAGGAACTTTTATTTTATTGAATTAAAATTGAGAAAGGATATAATATCAAAATTGTATATTTAGTTTACTCTATTAGTAAAAATTTAAAAGGCAATTTCTATTTTTTCTATCCTATAAATTCGAATTTAAATAAGAAAATTTAATTTTAGTGAATTAAAATTCATTTAATTTTTAATATTTAGAATAGAGAAGCTCTAAAAAATAGATAAATATGAATCGAGAAAGGAAATAATCTTAAAATTGTATATTCAGTTTCGTCCATTTGTAAATATTTAAAAGGGAGTTGATTTTTTTCTATCATATAAATTCGAATTTAAAAATAATAATTTATTATATTAAATTAAAATTCAAAATCTCTAGAAAAATATAAATAGCTTTAGGACGATTTGAGAGATCCGGTGAGTTTTTCTTATATATATAAAGAAGAAGATAAATAAAAGAAGAAAGAAGATAAAGATTGGTAAGATAAAAAGATAAAGATGTTGAATATTAAAATAGTATATTTACTTTCTTCCATTATTAAAGATTTTAAAGGAAGCAATATTAAAATTGTATATTTAGTTTCCTCAATTAGTAAAGATTTAAAAGGCAATTAAGATGCTTTCTCTCTTCTTAATTCAAATTTAAATAAGGAATTTTAATTTATTTAATTAAAATTGAGAAAGAAAAGAATATTAAAATTGTATATTTAGTTTCCTCCATTAGTAAAAATTTTAAAGGCAATTGCTATTTTTTCTATCCTATAAATTCGAATATAAATAAGGAAATTTAGTTTTATTAAATTAAAAAAATGGTTGATTTCTCAACGAATTTTTGGTCCTTAATTAATTTTTTAGGTGTTTTTAGAAAACAGAGCCCCATCTAAATTTAGAATTCTTTCAATTGTCATGTGATAGTTTTATGATAATCATATGAATCAGACATATTTGTAAAAAAAAATGCATATTGAATTGAAAGAGGGAAAAAAATAAAAATATTCTATCAAAGTTATTATTGAATTGTACATGATTTCAGTTTTACAATGCCGCAAACCTTTATGGCTGAAACAAAAGATTTTTCACCATTACAGTCATACAAAAAATAATTAAAAAAAACATAACTTGCTGAATATGATGTCTTCTAGGTCAGGGTACAGAAAAATATTCATGATTAGATTAATATGAGCTTGTATTATGAGTTAGTAGGTATTTACTTATTCAGACACACTTATCTGCTTTGGTTCGATCACACAACCTAATCAATGAAAAGAGAAGCAATTCAATTAAAAAAAATGTATAAGCAATAAAGCAAAAAGATACAGTATTAGCATGCATCAATTTGTATCAAAAACGACATGTTAAGAAATTTGGAGTTAATTTCTGGATATAAAGATGATAATCAATTGGGTAAATTTAAGATTTAATTAAAATTATAATATAAATTACATGGTACCAATGATTTACCGTGTCAACACTCGAACATCAAGAGAACATAGTATTGATTATCTCTAATTTGAGCCTGCACCTGAACAAATCGAAAACATGTGTTAACACACTCAGAAATTTGATAATAAAACTTTAAAATGGAACATGAAATTTAAAATTCAAAATATGAAAAAGAGACATGCAGTTTATTGTAGGATGGAAGGCTTTATATAGACTTTTGGGTCCGAATTAATAGGATTGATTTTTATATATTTATTGATTTCTCTAAAAATTTGAGTGTAAATAAGGAATGTTTTTCCTATACATTGCAAATAAGGAAATTCAATTTTATTGAATTAAAGTTGAGGAATTCTAGAAAAAAAGATAAATATTTTTCAGACGATCTGAGAGCTGCTGGGGGTTTTCCTTTATATATATAATAAAGAAGATATTGAAAATAATAAAAGAAAGTTCTATCAAGCCTACAAATTCAAAAATAATAAGGAAGTTGTAATTTTCTAAATCAAGGAAAGTTCTATCAATTCCTACAAATTCGAAAATAATAAGGAAGTTGTAATTTTCTAAATCAAAGAAAGTTCTATCAACTTTGAAAATAATAAAATAAAGTTCTATCAAGTTTGAAAATAATAAAAGTGTAATATTCAATTTCCTTCCTACAAATCGAAAATAATAAAGAAAGTTGTAATTATTAAAATTAAAAATTGTGAAAAATTGAGAAAATTAGAAAAATAGAACGGAGCGATTCTAGAGGCGCCACCTCACCGCCCCCGTCTTCTCCTTTATATAAGTATATTGATGATTTTATAGATAGAATTTATATATTTTTATTTAAATAGTATAATACATTTATATATATCCAAAGAGAAAAATGAAAATGAAAATATTTTTTTATCCAGAATAATTAAATTCATGTGTAACATGTGAAATTATATCATATAAATTTTATTTCCCATACTCATCATTTATCATGACAAAGAGAGTGTAAATATTTTATTTTTTACATTTATCATTTATAATTAAAGAAAACTTTTTTTGTAATTATATACTCCGTAATATTTTATATTTTAAATCATCAACCCGGTTTTTGACTCGGACATCAACCGGGGGATTAAAATGGTGGAAAAAGTGAAAAAATTGACGAAAAAAATGAGTAAATTAGAGATATGCCGAAGTTAATAAAGAATGACATGTAATATTAGAAAATATCTACAAATGAAGTGTTCATTTTGAAAAGAAATTTGTTAAGAAATGAATGTGACAAACATAGTGTATAAGCATTAGCATTACATAATTTTGATGCTAATTTTCTTAATTTTAAATTATAGACTTAACAAATAATGAGATACATAACATATACAATAGTTCTTATATTAGATCAAGTTCATTACTATATTTTATGTATAATTAATTAATTCTAATAATGTAAAATAGTGATATATAATATGATATAAAAATATGAATTATCAACAACATAACTAAAGTATATTTAATCAAAAATATACAATTATAATAAAAATTTAAAACGATGATTGATCATTTACCTATATATATATAATAACATAAATAAAAAATACAGATTTATATAAATAATATGTACCAATATTTTCTTTACTCAAAGGTTCAAAATAAAAAAAGAATATAGAATTAGAGGAAATAACATAGTGGTTATGATTTGGATTTCTTAGAAGGAGGTTGGAGGTTTGATTCTCTACATTAACAAATATTAACATATTTTTGTCTAATAATATAAAAATGGTATTTTTGTTATTTTTCAAAAAATAGGGATAAAATCGTAATTTCACAAGCATTAAAATGACAAACTTTACCCTTGTGTTGACATATAATATATAGTAATAGATACCAACCCAAAAAATTACAAATTACAAATTATTAGATATTACTTACATTGTAGTATCATATGTACTTGTTTGAGGGTTTTTATGAAATACTTTTTTTGTACCTTTCATTTTTATACAATTTTCATTTTGGGATCATTTTTATACATTCCAAAAATAGTAACTTTTAATAATATAAAACATTATTACAACCACTACTTTTCTCCACTATCTCTATTTTAAAACAGTATTACACCCATTATTTTCATCCTCCACCATCTCATCCTCCACCATCTCAAATCTATTATTAAATATTGATAGGTTCCACCACTTTATCCATTTTTCATCTAACTTTACTCATTTTTTATACATTTTTTTGATCTCCGTGTCCAAACTCAGTGTATACTAATCAACGGGACTGAGGGAGTATACTTGTTTGAGGGTTCTGTTAAATATTTTACCAAGATTTAGCGAGGGTTCTGTTAAATATTTTACCAAGATTTAGCGAGGGTTCTGTTAAATATTTTACCAAGATTTAGCGAGTGTACAGTAGCTATTCGACGAAATGCCTGAATGAATTATTGTTAGTTGGAATGGTACGATGTCAATGCAGAGTGAGAGTGCTATGCCCATTGATATATTATAAATACCTTTTACTACATATTTATATTGTTTAGATATTTCATGACTTTATATTTGACTAGCTTATATCAGGTGTTATTACTTTTTATTTTAATTTTAGTAATTATATATCATTTGATAAAATTTTAATATATGTGTATATCTATAATAAATTGAATTTAGATATCTAACAATATAAATATTTAAATTTAATATATTGTTGACGCGACCTTTACTAGTATTTTAGATATTAAAATGTAAAATATTTTAAAATAATAGATATAACGGTTAGTATTTATTTTTTCTTAAAAAATTTAAAAAAAAGACTAAAGTGCAAATATCAAAAAATTATATTAGCTTTTTAAATATATGTTGGTCGTGGTATTTTTAGAATATTAGTTGTATAAGCTAAAAAGTATAAAACATGTAATATGTTTTAACCGAAAAATATAACTGGATATTTATTAATAATTATATAAAATAATATTACAATTTTTTTATATATGTTACCCGTGTCAATTTTAGAAGATGAGTTATTTTAGTTAGAAAATATAAAACAGTTAATATGTTTTAGGTGAAAAAGATAATTGGTTTTAAATATTACCATTTTTATATATATATTGCCCGTGTTTTTTTAGAAGATTAGTTATTTTTAGTTAATATATGTTTTAGGTGGTGTTTTACAAAAGATTTTAAGATTTATTGTTAGCTAATATCCGGTGCCATGCACAGTTTTATTTAATATTTTGTTATTTTTATTTAATTTTTTGTAATTATATATAATTTGATAAAATTTTAATATATATATATATAATAATTTGGATTTATATATCTAACAATATAAATATTTAAATTTTATATATTGTTGACATGACCTTTAGTAGTATTTTATATATTAAAATAGAAAATGTTTTGAAATAACAGATCTAACGGTTCATATTTATTTTGAAAGTTATAAAAAATTATAATAAACATGAATTTTATAAGTTTAATATAATAATATTACTAACATGTATATGTTATCCTTTGTATTTTTAGTTAGAAGATGAGTTTTTAGTTAGAATATTAGTTGTTTAAGTTATTAATAATTATATAAAATGATATTACCATTTTAATATATGTTGCTCGTGTTAGTTTTAGAAGATGAGTTGTTTTAGTTAGAAATATAAAACATGTAATGTGTTTTAGGCGAAAAGGGTAATTGGTTTTAAATATATAATAATATTATCATTTTATATATATATGTTTCCCGTGTTATTTTTAGAAGATGAGTTGTATTAGTTAGAAAATATAAATAAAAAATATAAAACATGGAATATGTTTTAACCGAAAAGGGTAACCGGTTATTTATTAATAATTATATAAAATAATATTACCATTTTTATATATGTTGCCCGTGTTATTTTTAGAAAATGAGTTGTTTTAGTTAAGAAATATATAACACGTGATGTGTTTTAGGTGAAAAAAGTAAATGGTTTTAAATATATAATAATATTATCATTATATATATATATATATATATATATATATATATATATATATATGTTGCCCGTATTATTTTTGGGAGATAAGTTGTTTTAGTTAATAAATATAAAACATGTAATGTATTTTAACAAAAAAGGTAATTGGTTATAAATAAATTGGTTATAGATAGGCCGTAAATCGGCCAAAATACCTACCGACCGACCAAAACTTTTAATGATTCGTCTATAATAATGTAGCTTAAAACCCGTTCGATGCACAAATTGTTAATTGTTATTTTATTATTATTTTTTAATTGTATTTGTTAAAAAAATAAGTAGGCATGTTAAAATAGCTAAACACTTTTAATTAATTAAAAGCATTAAAACAAATTTTAAAATAAATAAGTAAGGGTTTGCTTGTTATATTTTTGGAAAAAGAGGAGTTTTAGTATGGAAAAAAAAGTAACATATATTTAGTTGAAAAAGGTAAATGCCCGTGATATTTTTGGAAAATGAGGTTTTAAAATTTAATAATTTAAATTATTTAAATTCGTTTTAAAATAAATAAGTAAAGGGTTTGTCCATGATATTTTTAGAAAAAGAATGGATTTTAGTGAAAAAAATAGAAATGGTAAATTGAAAAAGGCAATTTTCCGTGATATATTTAGAAAATGAGGGACTTTGTTAGAAAAAATCTATAATGTGTTTTAGCTGAAAAGGTAATTGGTTATAAATTGATATTTGATTATTTATATTTTAATATTTTTAGTAATTGCATTTGTTAAGAAACATAAGTAGACATGTTAAAATAGTTATTATTTTTTTAAAATAATTATAATATTAGGTTTAAAAATAAATAATCTGTGATATTTTTGGAAAATGAGGGGTTTTAGTAAGGAAAAATAGAAAAACTAATATGTTTTAGTTAAAAAAGGTAATTGTCCTGATATATTTGAAAAAGTAGGGGAATTTGTTAGGAAAAATAAAAAAAATAATGTATTTTAGGTGAAAAAGGTAATTGATTATAAATAGGTAATATTATTATTTAATAATATATTTCTATAAATAAGTAAAGTTAATTAAGTAAAAACACGAATTTAAGAAATGACAATTAAGTAAAATCATTTTTAATGTTTCGTCTATTGTATAATAGTATTGATACGTTAACTAAATACCTTTTACTCCATGTTTATATTGTTTAGATATTTCATGACTTTATATTTTATAAATTTAGTCCAATTTATTGTCCTTTTGAAGTTGAACTCCGGTGAAAAAGCAAACTTAAATTTACATGACATAGTGTAAAACAAACAACTATAATAAATAAAACTTATAATGTACATTTGTAATTTTATGAAAATGTTATATCATTTAAAAAAAATTAAAAGTTGCAATATTGATATTCATAATTGATGGTTTCACACATGAAAATATATTAATTTAGTAAATTAACAATTAAATTAAATATATATTTATAATAATATCAAACACTATTATACTTAAAATCATGATTATTATATTAAAAATAAAATAAATATATTATTATTATTATTATTATTATGTAGGTTGAATTAAATTAGCCAACACTATTATTATGATGAGAAAGAAAACAAGTGAAAATGTTAAGTTTAAGTAGAGATATATGAAATTGACAAAAAAACGATAAACATAACTCATGAAATTTTTTATATCAGTAAGGGGTCGTTTGGTTCGCTGGTATCAGGAATTGGGTATGGGTTTAGAATGAGTTAAACCCATACCTCATGTTTGGTTCAAATTTTTTTATTGTCAAACTCATACCTCAAACCCCCAAGATATGAGATTTTGATACCCTGCGGGGAGGTGGGTATGAAAATGGGGTATGAGTATCAATTATACATCATTTTAATAATTTCATTCAAAAAAATATTATAAATATTATAAATTATTTTATATACAAACAAATGTTATTAATAACAATAAAATATTTTTAGATTTTTTTATAATATAATAAATTAATTTAATATATAACTTAATATCATTTTAAAGATCATTCCAGAACTGAACCAAACACATAATATCATAAATGATTTTTCAACCTCATACCACCCCAACTCGATTCCTGATTCCAAACCCATACCACTCTGTGAACCAAACGACCCCTAAGAGGGAGGGTGCAGGACTGTAGACTATAAAAAATAAATTTTTTATTGCTATACATTAAAAGTAAATTTTTATTGCTATACATTAAATCCTTATACATTATCTAGAGAAAATTTGAACACTTAATTATTATTTTTGCTTTCTAAAACATTTTTAATAATTTTATTAAAACTAAATTTTATTAAGCCCTGCATATTGAGGCTAGTTTAAGTACTTATGTTTCAGACAAGCAAAAATATATATTTCATTTGATGGATTGATACAGTGTAGTATCATATGTATGTACCAGTCTCTGAAAAAATGTCACACACTCCACAAATCTTCATGTTCCTATGTATCTCACCTCATTGATCATTGTTTACACTCAAAGTCTTTAACTTTAGTTAAATTTTTACATGCCCATTTGATTAAAATTGGGTTAAATCATCATACTTATCAGGGTAATCAATGTGTGAATTTTTATTCTAAGTTGGGTCGTGTTAATGATTCTTTACTAGCATTTAGTGATATTGAAGTGAAAAATGTTGTGTCTTGGAACATTTGTTTGAGGGTTTTTGTGAAAATTCAAGATTTGGTTATTGCACGGAACGTGTTTGATGAAATGCCTGAACGAGATGTTGTTAGTTGGAATAGTATGATTTCTGGGTATGTTTCCAATGGGTTTGGTGAGTGTGGATTGGAGGTTTTTAGGAGAATGCAGAGTGAGGGTGTTAGGCCTAGTGGGTTTACGTTTTCGATATTGGTTTCGTGTGTTGAGTGTGGTAGACGGGGGAAGGAGATTCATGGGAATATGGTAAGGAGTGGGGTGGATTTGGGTAATGTGGTGGTTGGGAATTCTTTGATTGATATGTATGGGAAGCTTGAGTTATTGGATTATGCGTTTGGAGTGTTTTTGTGTATGGAGGAGTTGGATGTTATTTCGTGGAACTCGTTGCTCTCGGGCTGCTGTAAATCAGGTCAGGAGGAATTGGCATTAAGTCATTTTAGTACATTGAGAGAGAGATTTTCACTGGATGAGTTTACGATATCTACAGTATCAACTGCATGTTCCAACCTGCAAGATTTGGAAATAGGTAAGCAAATTTTATCTATTTCTGTTAAATGGGGTTTCTTTCAAATACCATTGTTTCGAGTGCAATGATTGACATGTTCTCCAAATGCAACAGAGTAGAGGATGCATTCCGCGTCTTTGAATATGTACATGTGTGGGATTCAGCAGTTTGTAACTCAATGATTTCAAGTTATGCAAGGAATGGGTGCGAGGAGGATGCGTTGCAACTATTTGTCTTGACCTTAAGGAAGGACATCAAACCACTGAGTTCACACTCAGCTGTGTTATTAGTTGCACATCAGTCCTTCATCCCATAAATCATGGTAGTCAGTTTCATTGTTTAGTTGTCAAATTAGGTTTAGATTCAGATTCTGTTGTTGCTAGCTCGCTTCTAGAAATGTACAGTAAATATGGACAGATTGATTTTGCCACGATGATCTTTGATGACATGGATTTAAAAGATTTGATATCTTGGAATACGATGATTTTAGGGTTGACTTGCAATGGGAAATTGTCTGAATCACTAGACCTTTTCAAGGATTACTCGAAAGAGGCCCACCACCAGATCATGTCACAATGACTGGAGTTTTATCAGCTTGCAACTATGGTGGATTTGTAGATGAAGGGAGGTCTATATTTGCATTAATGGAAAATCAATATGGGGTCAAACCTGTTAGCGAACATTATGTTTGCATAGTGGATATGCTGAGTCGAGCAGGTCATCTCGAAGAAGCCCTAAATATATTAGAAACAATGCCTTGTGAACCAAAAGTCCTTGGCTGGATATCTATTCTTTATGCTTCTGAAATGTATAATGACTTAAAATTTATGGAAGAGCTTCAGAGAGGATATTAGAGTTGGAACCGCAGTCATTGCTTCCCTATATGGTGTTGGCCAAAGCTTATGAAAGAAGGGGCAGATGGGAGAGCCTTGTTCGGGTCAAAATTGTCATGGAAAAGAGTCGTTCAAAGGAAATGGTGGGAGTTAGTTCAGTTGGAATAAGAAATCGGGTATATTTGTTTAGAGAAAATCAACTACTACACTGTGGTGGCAAGGACATATATTCAACACTAAGATTACTGGCAGAGGATATGGAACACTCTGAGAAGACTGGCACATGATAGAACTGATGGCTATATTGTTTACATATTAAAGATATAGTAAAACGAATGTTCATAGCTAAAGAAAGATGAGGTTATTAGGATAACAGAAAGCCCTTTGTATATGTGATATATGTTAATTACATGTTCCGTAGATTTCCAATTTCGGAACAGTTTGTACGGAATAGAGTTTCAGTATAAGATGAGCTAACCCAGAAGAATGATCAAGCTGCTGAAGTTTATCTAGATGGCACAACTTCTACCCCCTATACTTGCTGATGCACAAAATATGGTTACTTAGAAGCATTGTACAGCTAACTTTTGTTTCTTTCAATGATTAAATAGAAACATTGATGCAGAACAGAATGAGTCCAAGGAAAGCAGCTCCACAATCAGCCTACACAGTACATTCACAATCCCAGGTTATAATATCATTCTAAACTATTATTTATTGCACGTAATTGGAGTCATTACTTACATTAAATGTTGCTTGACGTCCTACTGAGTTGCTGCACAATTATTAATCTTGTAATATTGCTGAGGACTAGTTGTAACTTGTCAGTGGTTGATACAGAACTATTAAAGTTTCCTAAGCTTTCTGCAGTAGTGAAAAACTATTTGTGAATTTAAGTGTAACATGTTCCCGCTTTATTGTAGACCTGCAATTATGGACACTTAATATTAACGTTAACACGAGAGTTTGTTTTGAACCTTAAATTTTGGATTAGCGGTATTTGAGAAAGAATCCTTCTATGTAGGTTGTTTTAAATATGACCTTGCTGTATGAGTTCTGAATTTTGATAGGTTTGCAACCAAGTAAGTACTGATACTATATTATCATCAAGGGAGTAATGAAAGTAGTCTTATTTGTAGGTTGCACATTATGTTGTAACATAATTAGTTAGGCAGTTGAGTTTACTGAAATGATGCATATATCTGATGCAAATATATGAACCAAAGTTCTGGTTTGAGGATGTATATCTCAGACCTAAAGAATTTATTGGACATGAGTTGGATTAATTAGTTGCGAAACTAAGATTGGGTAACAGAAGTCATCTCTCTGTGTGTTCTCTTATTGGCTAATCATTAGCCACTAATGCATATGAGAGTTGAGTTGCGTAGTGGAGAACATTTTGGAAGCCACAAAACTCCATGAAGAATGTGGATCTGAAAGTCATCTCGGTTCACATTGAGCTCATAATCCACACCGAAAGGTTACTTTGCACATTCTACACATTATCATATGCGAAAAGAAGTGAAGAATCAAGGGTATGGAAAAAGAAATGTACCACTATGCCAAGGAATCTGCATTCTCTAGTTGTAGTCACCTTCTAGTTATAAGAGGGAGGCATACATGATTGTCACCACATCAGAAAAGGCAAATAGAAACATAAACTAGTAGGCCACAAAAATTGATAGTGCAAGATGACAATTGTTATGCATTTTATATTTTTATATGATATAGATAATAGATATACTGTTTCTCATGGCCCCTTGTCATAATTTAGTAGAAATGTCAATGTTGAAATTGGTGAACCATGGAGATCCACATAGGTAAAGTATGTCATGGAATCCATTCACCTATCCCTCCTTTGCATCTCAGGTGGTCTCCACACACAACTTGTATATATCTTAAATGACTATATACTATACGCATATATCATGATCATGTATATGCATTGTTTACTTGGATAAATATGTATTAGTTGGTTAAAAAAAATCTAATGGCATGTACTAGCTGCATTTTTTTCGAAAAAGAAAAAAGTTTAGACATGATCAGTGATTCATGGTTTTCGACGAAAAAGAGTTTCTTATCTGGGTATAATCTGGTCTGAAAGAAGATGCACATTTACAAGAAAAGTGAGAATGAGGTTCTGTTTCATGGTCTATATGCAAGTTCTGAAATCGGATTTGAATATTGGTTTATTTCAAACCATTTTATGATACAACTACAAAGAGAATCGGAAAGTACAAGAATAAGGCAATCGGGCTTCCGAAAATTATGTGGAGTAGCCTGAAAAACAAAGAAATGCCTGACCGAATGTCTGGATAAGTTATTTTTCAAAGATGATTAGATTCATGGTTCCCCACGAAAAACATTTATAAAGATTATCATCCAGTAGTATAATTTGGTTTGCATATATACAAGTGAAAGTGTGTGTGTATTTATATGAAAGTTGGAATGAGATTCCATTTCTCCTGGTGCACAACAATGCTAAAAGTTTACATTAAAGGGAGGGTGTTTAAATTTTTAATCCGTTGGTTGGGGCTTGGTTAATTATATTGTGTAGAGACTTCAATTATTCTAGAGCAAAAGCTCTATCAGAATTATTTGAAAATATATGAAGAGGTCATTTAATGTCATTTAGGACTGTGAAAGGCCAGCCAGCCTTCGTAGCTTGCAGGTCCATCTGGTAAATGATGTAAAAAAAATTGGTTTGTTATATTTTGCACCGAATTCTAAAATGTGACCAAATTTTCAAGTTCATAAGTTAATAACCAGTTTTTGTGGAGTTTAATCGAATTATTAGAATTTGTGCGATTTATTTCCGTCGAACTTATAATCCTAGTCCCTTAATTATTGTATATACTTGAGAAACATGAGAGTATATCCAGATTTGTGAAATCAAAGTGTATTGCTTCAAGAAATGAAATATTCACCGAGGTCAACTGAAACAGTTTCAATCATGTCCTCCATTAATTAATCAACTTGACCCAGAACAATATACAATCATATTAGCATAAAATGAAAATCGTTTTAATTCGAATCCAACAAAAAAAAAAAAGGGAACAAAAATCCTAATTTGCTTTCCCCACAGTATTTTTTGGTTAGAGATTATAATATCTGAAAATGACGCGCGTATATATATTGAATAAGACTTGTTTTTAAAATCACGTCATTCGTCTTTTTATTTTTCTAATTTTTTTTTAAAGAAAGAGATCGAGAAGGCACAAGTGGGGGGTCAAATATAAAAATGATTAGGACAATAGTTGCAAGTATAAAAGCGCACTGAAAGAACCTAGTCTAGCTAGTTGTGTTGTATTTGTATGCTTAAAACCTCATCGCACTGCATTTGCTTACTGTTGTATCATGTAGTTGTCCACTCAAAACAAACAAAACTCTCTCTCTCTCTCTCTCTCTCTCTCTCTCTCTCTCGGCACCACAGTTCACACACATGCAATCTTGGAAGTATATGTGAATATCGTTCATTCTTATCTTCTGCCATCTCTATCCCCTTCAGATATGTTATTTGTCAACTAAAAATTCCTCTCCTCCAACTCAGGTGATCTCTCTCTCTCTCTCTCTCTCTCTCTCTCTCTCTCTCTCTCTCTCTCTCTCTCTCTCTCTCTCTCTCTCTCTCTCTCTCTCTCTCTCTCTCTCTCTCTCTCTCTCATCATGTATGCATGCATATATCTACGTGGGATTGCTTAAATTTGGTTTCATGTTTTTACCTTTTCAATTGTCGTTAATTAATTACCGGACGTGGTTAAGTGTTTACTTGTAATCCGCTAGTTAAATGTAGAAAGAGTTACTCTATAGAAAAAGAAGAGATGCCTGGATACATAGGAACTTCGGGCACAACCCTTGACCTTTAAATTAGTACTCTAATTAGTAGTTGTGATGATCTTATTTTGTTTTTTTTTTCCCAGTATTTTTACATATTTTTTGTTGTACCAAATTTTACGTACACGGAAGGGAATGATAATTGAGACTTTAAGAGGGGAATGAGTCTTGCAACCTGTCCAACTAGATCTTGTTTACATGTAATTGTATTTATTTATATATCATTCAAAGTTACGAAATTTGTTTCCACTATTACGATAGAAACCTTCCAAGAGATAAAAAGATTTGCTATTGAAAGTTAAGCATTTTACTTTTCTAGCTTTACAGCTTTTGTTTAGTACAGCACAAAGTAGAAGGTATACAGAATAACTAAGTTACTAGTTAAAGAAGGAGTGTATAAATTATGCTCTGTTACTCTATTTGTCATAAAATGAGTCATATGTTCTTATCACCACGTGGATATTACGTGTTGTGTATATATTATGCTGTACTCATAGTACTACCATGACAAAATGAATCCTATGTTCCTATCTCACAGTTGTTAGGACTGTTAGATTTGGGATTGACAGGCCCTCATGGTTATATTCTTTATGTCTGCTAAAAAGATTCAGGATGTAGTTTTGGTGCCCATTTTCTACCCAAGGTCCTCGACTCTTGACATGTTTCCTCGAATAGTTAAGAATAGGATGTGTTAAAAGGTTCTAACATAGCTTGAAAATTATGCAAGATCGTGTAGTTTTTGATATGGTGGGTAGATAAAGAATGCATAAGAATCACTGTCTTGATGTCACGTCTGATTCACGATTTACTAATCATGTCTCTATCTAGATTACTATCCCAGGAAGAGCCTTGTCAACACTCATTAATAGGGTAGTCTTACTCAAAGATACATCTTTTGTTTGTAGAAAGTAGACGATGTTCAAATTTTGGAATTGTTGATTTCTTCCCACTTAAGTCTGCACTTGAGTTAAGATTTCCAAAATGAGTTCTTATATTGGGCCTTATAAGTAGTGCCTTGTGATACATCTTTTGTTTGAAGAAATTGATTCTTTATTCGGCAAAAGTTGAGAACAAATAAGATGATTCTCAGAAAAAAAACTAGTGTCTGGGAAATAAGTTCCAGAAAATTGATATAACTGGTCTCATCTTAGTGACACCAAGTGTCAATGCTGGTGACCAAACTCCCTTTATAATATTTACCTATTTTATTCAATTCAAGGGTTGATTTTGTATTTAAACTAAAGTCCAATTGCTAGCTACAAAGATCTAGGTGAGGAAAATGGATATGTTGAAATTGATATTACCCTGACAAGATGAATCATGTTTCATTCTTTGCGGAAAAGGCCTTGTAAAATGTTCAAAGAATGAAGTATCAGTAAGAATATGTTTAGAGTATACGATGATTTTATGCATATCCAGTCCTTTTTCTACTATATTGCTGATTAATGTGATTGTATCAGATGTCTGTACTTCTGATCTTTGGATCCAACATTGGTTTTTGAAACATGTTTATGGTTCTTGAAATATTGCTTATACTATTATACATAAAGTGATTCCATGATCAAAATGAGGAGTTAATACTGTAGTGCCAGAGCAATTGCAGTTTTCCAGTTGCATGATCTAATTTAATTATTTTGTTGATTTCTTTCCCACCAGGATTCACATCCCTTCTCTCATCCAACCTCATATTCTTACTAAAAATAGTAATTTCCTAAATTTATCCTTATAATTTATTTATCATCTAAAAATTTACTACATCTCATTCCTCATTTTTATCTCTATATTTTTTTTATTACTTCTTTCTCTCACCTCTCTTTATATCTTTAATTACTAACTATATTATTTTATCATTTCTCACTCTACTTGCACATAAAATGGTATAAAATATAAAATGGGGTATGAATAGTAAGTCCACAAATTTGGGGACTCATTTCTTGATCCCCAAAACTTATCCTAAAATGAGAATCGGATGTAGATGACATTTTTTGCTATAATTCATAATTTTCTCAAATACGGGGATAGAGGAAGAAATGAGGCGCCCATTATGAATGCTCTAACATCCTCACTCTGCATCCTCCTAAAAACCTCCAATCCACAATTACCAACCCCATTCGAAACATACCCAGAAATCATACTATTCCAACTAACAACATCTCGTTCAGGCACTTCATCAAACAACTTCCATGCACCAACCAACTAAATATTAAGGATGTTAAATATCTGCTTAGGACACGTGAACTTACAAATGCCCATCCCCCTGTTCCTTAAATCTCAATGGTATGCATAGGTAACATTTATGAGTACATTTGATGATTAACATATGATTGAACATTTAAGCACATTCATTTCTTAAGACTTTAGGGTAGTTGCGGTATGACTGATCTGTGTGTGCCCTATCTGAGCACATCAAAACTTCTATCATGATAAGCTGGTTTATCGTCTCTTTGATAAAAAGGTTGTCTCAACATTATTACGTATCTTTTGAGATGAATATATAATTTATTTTATTCGACACTTTGAATAGAAATCATGTTTTACAGATTGTGAGTATAAGCGCTTCCTTTTGTGTGCATTCTAGCGCTTCCTTTGTGTGCATTCTGATCCAGTTTGTCCACCTGTTTCGCCATTAAATTCTGAAGTCCGAACCAATCGCAGTAGTGAGAAAAAGTTCACTTGTATATAAGTATGGACAATAATCTGTTGCAAGTTCATTTTGTATGCATTATCACTTAGGAGCTTCTAAACTCTAACATTTTGGTGTAATGCAGGCAGGAGAAGAGAGTCATCTTCTGTAGTCGCCAGAAACAGGTGGTGATGGCTTCAGGTTTGGCTTACTTTGATCCTGACTATGAGAATCTGAGCTCTAGAATAAACCCTCCAAGGTGATACCGCACATTATTTTCCCATGCACTGCATAACGAGATAAGTAGTATATAAGTGCTTCCATCATTTCAATAGCCTTCTTGCACAATCTTGGACATGGAATTCGCAAACTTAGTTACAGAACTTCTATGCCGTAATGTATATACACAGAGGCGGATCTGGGAGGATCCAGAGGGGTCCCTGCCTCCCTGAGATTGTGATAAATATTACCTAGTATGTATTCAAAAAATATTGTGTTTGCAGCCTAGCTTGTCAGTTGTAGTGTTTCCTTCATAGAGACCAAGGTTCAATTCTTCTGTAACTGTTTTTTTTGTTACTTTCTCCTTTGTTTTCAAACTCTGGGAGTATACATTTTGAATGTTTTCTTTTTTTTGCTCTTCTAACAATTACTCGGTGATAGTTTGTGTGTGTTCTAGACTTCTAGTATGATGACATATGGTACAATGTATGTAAATTATAAAATTTATCTTTTTAACATCTTGAAAGGGTAATATTTAATTCTAATTAAAATTATATAGAAAGTAATTTATATTTTCTTCTGACAATTTTTTTTTCTGGACCCCCTAAAAATATTTTCTGCATCCGCCGCTGCACATATATATGGTATTTGTTTAATGTGTACCCTATGAAAGCTTTTTTAGGCTTGCGTATATTGATAGGTTTTAGTAGGGGTATATTAATATGTCTCCTAACCCTTTTATCCCCACAATTTTTTTTGTAGGGTGTCTGTGGACAACACTAGTTGCAAGAACTATACCTTGGTCCAGGTAACTTCTTGTTTTCCTAACTATTGTTTATAAATGCTTTTTAGCTTGCCAGCTCTAATTTGCCAACTAATCCTTTTTTAAAGCTC